>JAZKLR010000413.1:0-1497588 GCA_037103525.1 Ganaspis brasiliensis | reverse complement strand
TTGAGAAGCGTAGAATTCGCGGTGAAAACCGCGGAAAAGATGAAAATGGAGCTTTCGCGATTTTTTAAAATGCCATGGGGTAGTACTCACGAAAGTAGGTCTGCCTTAGGAACTATGGAAATTTTCTCAGAATTCGCGTATTTCGCACCGTTTCCGAGATATTTCATTTTTTATCTCAAGACTCTAGGCCGCATTGAGAAGCGTAGAATTCGCGGTGAAAACCGCGGAAAAGATGAAAATGGAGCTTTCGCGATTTTTTAAAATGCCATGGGCTAGTACTCACGAAAGTAGGTCTGCCTTAGGAACCATGGAAATTTTCTCAGAATTCGCGTATCTCGCACCGTTTCCGTGATATTTCAAGTTTTATCTCCAGACTCTAGGCCGCATTGAGAAGGGTAGAATTCGCGGTGAAAACCGCGGAAAAGATGAAAATGGAGCTTTCGCGATTTTTAAAATGCCATGGGGTAGCACTCACGAAAGTAGGTCTGCCTTAGGAACTATGGAAATTTTCTCAGAATTCGCGTATTTCGCACCGTTTCCGAGATATTTCATGTTTTATCTCCAGACTCTAGGCCGCATTGAGAAGCGTAGAATTCGCGGTGAAAACCGCGGAAAAGATGAAAATGGAGCTTTCGCGATTTTTTAAAATGCCATGGGCTAGTACTCACGAAAGTAGGTCTGCCTTAGGAACTATGGAAATTTTCTCAGAATTCGCGTATCTCGCACCGTTTCCGTGATATTTCAAGTTTTATCTCCAGACTCTAGGCCGCATCGAGAAGCGTAGAATTCGCGGTGAAAACCGCGGAAAAGATGAAAATGGAGCTTTCGCGATTTTTTAAAATGCCATGGGGTAGCACTCACGAAAGTAGGTCTGCCTTAGGAACTATGGAAATTTTCTCAGAATTTGCGTATCTCGCACCGTTACCGAGATATTTCAAGTTTTATCTCCAGACTCTAGGCCGCATCGAGAAGCGTAGAATTCGCGGTGAAACCGCGGAAAAGATAAAATAGAGCTTTCGCGATTTTTTAAAATGCCATGGGGTAGTACTCACGAAAATAGGTCTGCCTTAGGAACTATGGAACTTTTCTCAGAATTTGCGTATCTCGCACCGTTACCGAGATATTTCAAGTTTTATCTCCAGACTCTAGGCCGCATTGAGAAGCGTAGAATTCGCGGTGAAAACCGCGGAAAAGATGAAAATGGAGCTTTCGCGATTTTTTAAAATGCCATGGGGTAGTACTCACGAAAGTAGGTCTGCCTTAGGAACTATGGAAATTTTCTCAGAATTCGCGTATTTCGCACCGTTTCCTAGATATTTCATGTTTTATCTCCAGACTCTAGGCCGCATTGAGAAGCGTAGAATTCGCGGTGAAAACCGCGGAAAAGATGAAAATGGAGCTTTCGCGATTTTTTAAAATGCCATGGGGTAGTACTCACGAAAATAGGTCTGTCTTAGGAACTATGGAAATTTTCTCAGAATTTGCGTATCTCGCACCGTTACCGAGATATTTCAAGTTTTATCTCCAGACTCTAGGCCGCATCGAGAAGCGTAGAATTCGCGGTGAAACCGCGGAAAAGATAAAAATAGAGCTTTCGCGATTTTTTAAAATGCCATGGGGTAGTACTCACGAAAATAGGTCTGCCTTAGGAACTATGGAACTTTTCTCAGAATTTGCGTATCTCGCACCGTTTCCGAGATATTTCAAGTTTTATCTCCAGACTCTAGGCCGCATTGAGAAGCGTAGAATTCGAGGTGAAAACCGTGGAAAAGATGAAAATGGAGCTTTCGCGATTTTTTAAAATGCCATAGGCTAGTACTCCCGAAAGTAGGTCTGCCTTAGGAACTATGGAAATTTTCTCAGAATTCGCGTATCTCGCACCGTTTCTGAGATATTTCAAGTTTTATCTCCAGACTCTAGGCCGCATTGAGAAGCGTAGAATTCGCGGTGAAAACCGCGGAAAAGATGAAAATGGAGCTTTCGCGATTTTTTAAAATGCCATGGGGTAGTACTCACGAAAGTAGGTCTGCCTTAGGAACTATGGAAATTTTCTCAGAATTCGCGTATTTCGCACCGTTTCCGAGATATTTCATTTTTTATCTCAAGACTCTAGGCCGCATTGAGAAGCGTAGAATTCGCGGTGAAAACCGCGGAAAAGATGAAAATGGAGCTTTCGCGATTTTTTAAAATGCCATGGGCTAGTACTCACGAAAGTAGGTCTGCCTTAGGAACCATGGAAATTTTCTCAGAATTCGCGTATCTCGCACCGTTTCCGTGATATTTCAAGTTTTATCTCCAGACTCTAGGCCGCATTGAGAAGGGTAGAATTCGCGGTGAAAACCGCGGAAAAGATGAAAATGGAGCTTTCGCGATTTTTTAAAATGCCATGGGGTAGCACTCACGAAAGTAGGTCTGCCTTAGGAACTATGGAAATTTTCTCAGAATTCGCGTATTTCGCACCGTTTCCGAGATATTTCATGTTTTATCTCCAGACTCTAGGCCGCATTGAGAAGCGTAGAATTCGCGGTGAAAACCGCGGAAAAGATGAAAATGGAGCTTTCGCGATTTTTTAAAATGCCATGGGCTAGTACTCACGAAAGTAGGTCTGCCTTAGGAACTATGGAAATTTTCTCAGAATTCGCGTATCTCGCACCGTTTCCGTGATATTTCAAGTTTTATCTCCAGACTCTAGGCCGCATCGAGAAGCGTAGAATTCGCGGTGAAAACCGCGGAAAAGATGAAAATGGAGCTTTCGCGATTTTTTAAAATGCCATGGGGTAGCACTCACGAAAGTAGGTCTGCCTTAGGAACTATGGAAATTTTCTCAGAATTTGCGTATCTCGCACCGTTACCGAGATATTTCAAGTTTTATCTCCAGACTCTAGGCCGCATCGAGAAGCGTAGAATTCGCGGTGAAACCGCGGAAAAGATAAAAATAGAGCTTTCGCGATTTTTTAAAATGCCATGGGGTAGTACTCACGAAAATAGGTCTGCCTTAGGAACTATGGAACTTTTCTCAGAATTTGCGTATCTCGCACCGTTACCGAGATATTTCAAGTTTTATCTCCAGACTCTAGGCCGCATTGAGAAGCGTAGAATTCGCGGTGAAAACCGCGGAAAAGATGAAAATGGAGCTTTCGCGATTTTTTAAAATGCCATGGGGTAGTACTCACGAAAGTAGGTCTGCCTTAGGAACTATGGAAATTTTCTCAGAATTCGCGTATTTCGCACCGTTTCCTAGATATTTCATGTTTTATCTCCAGACTCTAGGCCGCATTGAGAAGCGTAGAATTCGCGGTGAAAACCGCGGAAAAGATGAAAATGGAGCTTTCGCGATTTTTTAAAATGCCATGGGGTAGTACTCACGAAAATAGGTCTGCCTTAGGAACTATGGAACTTTTCTCAGAATTTGCGTATCTCGCACCGTTTCCGAGATATTTCAAGTTTTATCTCCAGACTCTAGGCCGCATTGAGAAGCGTAGAATTCGAGGTGAAAACCGTGGAAAAGATGAAAATGGAGCTTTCGCGATTTTTTAAAATGCCATAGGCTAGTACTCCCGAAAGTAGGTCTGCCCTAGGAACTATGGAAATTTTCTCAGAATTCGCGTATCTCGCACCGTTTCTGAGATATTTCAAGTTTTATCTCCAGACTCTAGGCCGCATTGAGAAGCGTAGAATTCGCGGTGAAAACCGCGGAAAAGATGAAAATGGAGCTTTCGCGATTTTTTAAAATGCCATGGGGTAGTACTCACGAAAGTAGGTCTGCCTTAGGAACTATGGAAATTTTCTCAGAATTCGCGTATTTCGCACCGTTTCCGAGATATTTCAAGTTTTATCTCCAGACTCTAGGCCGCATCGAGAAGCGTAGAATTCGCGGTGAAACCGCGGAAAAGATAAAAATAGAGCTTTCGCGATTTTTTAAAATGCCATGGGGTAGTACTCACGAAAATAGGTCTGCCTTAGGAACTATGGAACTTTTCTCAGAATTTGCGTATCTCGCACCGTTACCGAGATATTTCAAGTTTTATCTCCAGACTCTAGGCCGCATTGAGAAGCGTAGAATTCGCGGTGAAAACCGCGGAAAAGATGAAAATGGAGCTTTCGCGATTTTTTAAAATGCCATGGGGTAGTACTCACGAAAGTAGGTCTGCCTTAGGAACTATGGAAATTTTCTCAGAATTCGCGTATTTCGCACCGTTTCCGAGATATTTCATGTTTTATCTCCAGACTCTAGGCCGCATTGAGAAGCGTAGAATTCGCGGTGAAAACCGCGGAAAAGATGAAAATGGAGCTTTCGCGATTTTTTAAAATGCCATGGGGTAGTACTCACGAAAATAGGTCTGCCTTAGGAACTATGGAACTTTTCTCAGAATTTGCGTATCTCGCACCGTTTCCGAGATATTTCAAGTTTTATCTCCAGACTCTAGGCCGCATTGAGAAGCGTAGAATTCGAGGTGAAAACCGCGGAAAAGATGAAAATGGAGCTTTCGCGATTTTTTAAAATGCCATGGGGTAGCACTCACGAAAGTAGGTCTGCCTTAGGAACTATGGAAATTTTCTCAGAATTCGCGTATTTCGCACCGTTTCCGAGATATTTCATGTTTTATCTCCAGACTCTAGGCCGCATTGAGAAGCGTAGAATTCGCGGTGAAAACCGCGGAAAAGATGAAAATGGAGCTTTCGCGATTTTTTAAAATGCCATGGGGTAGTACTCACGAAAATAGGTCTGCCTTAGGAACTATGGAACTTTTCTCAGAATTTGCGTATCTCGCACCGTTTCCGAGATATTTCAAGTTTTATCTCCAGACTCTAGGCCGCATTGAGAAGCGTAGAATTCGAGGTGAAAACCGCGGAAAAGATGAAAATGGAGCTTTCGCGATTTTTTAAAATGCCATGGGGTAGCACTCACGAAAGTAGGTCTGCCTTAGGAAGTACGGAAATTTTCTCAGAATTTGCGTATCTCGCACCGTTACCGAGATATTTTAAGTTTTATCTCCAGACTCTAGGCCGCATTGAGAAGCGTAGAATTCGCGGTGAAAACCGCGGAAAAGATGAAAATGGAGCTTTCGCGATTTTTTAAAATGCCATGGGCTAGTACTCACGAAAGTAGGTCTGCCTTAGGAACTATGGAAATTTTCTCAGAATTCGCGTATCTCGCACCGTTTCCGTGATATTTCAAGTTTTATCTCCAGACTCTAGGCCGCATTGAGAAGGGTAGAATTCGCGGTGAAAACCGCGGAAAAGATGAAAATGGAGCTTTCGCGATTTTTTAAAATGCCATGGGGTAGCACTCACGAAAGTAGGTCTGCCTTAGGAAGTACGGAAATTTTCTCAGAATTTGCGTATCTCGCACCGTTACTGAGATATTTTAAGTTTTATCTCCAGACTCTAGGCCGCATTGAGAAGCGTAGAATTCGCGGTGCAAACCGCGGAAAAGAAGAAAATGGAGCTTTCGCGATTTTTTAAAATGCCATGGGGTAGCACTCACGAAAGTAGGTCTGCCTTAGGAAGTACGGAAATTTTCTCAGAATTCGCGTATCTCGCACCGTTTCCGTGATATTTCAAGTTTTATCTCCAGACTCTAGGCCGCATTGAGAAGGGTAGAATTCGCGGTGAAAACCGCGGAAAAGATGAAAATGGAGCTTTCGCGATTTTTTAAAATGCCATGGGCTAGTACTCACGAAAGAAGGTCTGCCTTAGGAACTATGGAAATTTTCCCAGAATTTGCGTATCTCGCACCGTTACCGAGATATTTCAAGTTTTATCTCCAGACTCTAGGCCGCTTCGAGAAGCGTAGAATTCGCGGTGAAAACCGCGGAAAAGATGAAGATGGAGCTTTCGCGAGTTTTTAAAATGCCATGGGGTAGTACTCACGAAAGTAGGTCTGCCTTAGGAACTACGGAAATTTTCTCAGAACTTGCGTATTTCGCACCGTTTCTGATATATTTCAAGTTTTATCTCCAGACTCTAGGCCGCATTGAGAAGCGTAGAATTCGCGGTGAAAACCGCGGAGAAGATGAAAATGGAGCTTTCGCGATTTTTTAAAATGCTATGGTGTAGCACTCACGAAAGTAGGTCTGCCTTAGGAACTATGGAAATTTTCTCAGAATTTGCGTATCTCGCACCGTTACCGAGATATTTCAAGTTTTATCTCCAGACTGTAGGCCGCATTGAGAAGCGTAGAATTCGCGGTGAAACCGCGGAAAAGATAAAAATAGAGCTTTCGCGATTTTTTAAAATGCCATGGGGTAGTACTCACGAAAATAGGTCTGTCTTAGGAATTATGGAAATTTTCTCAGAATTTGCGTATCTCGAACCGTTTCTGAGATATTTCAAGTTTTATCTCCAGACTCTAGGCCGCATTGAGAAGCGTAGAATTCGCGGTGAAAACCGCGGAAAAGATGAAAATGGAGCTTTCGCGAGTTTTTAAAATGCCATGGGGTAGTACTCACGAAAGTAGGTCTGCCTTAGGAACTACGCAAATTTTCTCAGAATTTGCGTATCTCGCATTGTTACCGAGATATTTCAAGTTTTATCTCCAGACTCTAGGCCGCATTGAGAAGCGTAGAATTCGCGGTGAAAACCGCGGAGAAGATGAAAATGGAGCTTTCGCGATTTTTTAAAATGCTATGGAGCAGTAGTCACGAAAGTAGGTCTGCCTTAGGAACTATGGAAATTTTCTCAGAATTCGCGTATCTCGCACAGTTTCCGAGATATTTCAAGTTTTATCTCCAGACTCTAGGCCGCATTGAGAAGCGTAGAATTCGCTGTGAAACCGCGGAAAAGATAAAAATAGAGCTTTCGCGATTTTTTAAAATGCCATGGGGTAGTACTCACGAAAATAGGTCTGTCTTAGGAATTATGGAAATTTTCTCAGAATTTGCGTATCTCGCACCGTTTCTGAGATATTTCAAGTTTTATCTCCAGACTCTAGGCCGCATTGAGAAGCGTAGAATTCGCGGTGAAAACCGCGGAGAAGATGAAAATGGAGCTTTCGCGATTTTTTAAAATGCTATGGAGCAGTAGTCACGAAAGTAGGTCTGCCTTAGGAACTATGGAAATTTTCTCAGAATTCGCGTATCTCGCACAGTTTCCGAGATATTTCAAGTTTTATCTCCAGACTCTAGGCCGCATTGAGAAGCGTAGAATTCGCTGTGAAACCGCGGAAAAGATAAAAATAGAGCTTTCGCGATTTTTTAAAATGCCATGGGGTAGTACTCACGAAAATAGGTCTGTCTTAGGAATTATGGAAATTTTCTCAGAATTTGCGTATCTCGCACCGTTTCTGAGATATTTCAAGTTTTATCTCCAGACTCTAGGCCGCATTGAGAAGCGTAGAATTCGCGGTGAAAACCGCGGAAAAGTTGAAAATGGAGCTTTCGCGATTTTTTAAAATGCCATTAGGTAATACTCACGAAAGTAGGTCTGCCTTAGGAACTATGGAAATTTTCTCAGAATTCGCGTATCTCGCACCGTTACCGAGATATTTCAAGTTTTATCTCCAGACTCTAGGCCGCATTGAGAAGCGTAGAATTCGCGGTGAAAACCGCGGAAAAGATGAAAATGGAGCTTTCGCGAGTTTTTAAAATGCCATGGGGTAGTACTCACGAAAGTAGGTCTGCCTTAGGAACTACGGAAATTTTCTCAGAATTTGCGTATCTCGCACCGTTACCGAGATATTTTAAGTTTTATCTCCAGACTCTAGGCCGCATTGAGAAGCGTAGAATTCGCGGTGAAAACCGCGGAAAAGATGAAAATGGAGCTTTCGCGATTTTTTAAAATGCCATGGGGTAGTACTCTCGAAAGTAGATTTGCCTTAGGAACTATGGAAATTTTCTCAGAATTCCCGTATCTCGCACCGTTTCTGAGATATTTCAACTTTTATCTCCAGACTCTAGGCCGCATTGAGAAGCGTAGAATTCGCGATGGAAACCGCGGGAAAGATGAAAATGGAGCCTTTGCAATTTTTTAAAATCCCATGGGGTAGTACTCACGAAAGTAGATCTGCCTTAGGAACTATGGAAATTTTTTCAGAATTCGCGTATCTCGCACCGTTTCCGAGATATTTCAAGTTTTATCTCCAGACTCTAGGCCGCATTGAGAAGCGTAGAATTCGCGGTGAAAACCGCGGAAAAGATGAAAATGGAGCTTTCGCGAGTTTTTAAAATGCCATGGGGTAGTACTCACGAAAGTAGGTCTGCCTTAGGAACTACGGAAATTTTCTCAGAATTTGCGTATCTCGCACCGTTACCGAGATATTTTAAGTTTTATCTCCAGACTCTAGGCCGCTTTGAAAAGCGTAGAATTCGCGGTGAAAACCGCGGAAAAGATGAAAATGGAGCTTTCGCGATTTTTTAAAATGCCAGGGGGTAGTACTCACGAAAGTAGGTCTGCCTTAGGAACCACGAAAATTTTTTCAGAATTCGCGTATCTCTCACCGTTTCCGAGATATTTCAAGTTTTATCTCCAGACTCTAGGCCGCATTGAGAAGCGTAGAATTCGCGGTGAAAACCGCGGAAAAGATGAAAATGGGGCTTTCGCGAGTTTTTAAAATGCCATGGGGTAGTACTCACGAAAGTAGGTCTGCCTTAGGAACTACGGAAATTTTCTCAGAATTTGCGTATCTCGCACCGTTACAGAGATATTTCAAGTTTTATCTCCAGACTCTAGGCCGCATTGAGAAGCGTAGAATTCGCGGTGAAAACCGCGGAAAAGATGAAAATGGAACTTTCGCGATTTTTTTAAATGCCATGGGGTAGTATTCACGAAAGTAGGTCTGCCTTAGGAACTACGGAAATTTTCTTAGAATTTGCGTATCTCGCATCGTTACCGAGATATTTCAAGTTTTATCTCCAGACTCTAGGCCGCATTGAGAAGCGTAGAATTCGCGGTGAAAAACCGCGGAAAAGATGAAAATGGATCTTTCGCGATTTTTTAAAATGCTATGGGGTAGTACTCACGAAAGTAGGTCTGCCTTAGGAAATATGGAAATTTTCTCAGAATTCACGTATCTCGCACCGTTTCCGAGATATTTCAAGTTTTATCTCCAGACTCTAGGCCGCATTGAGAAGCGTAGAATTCGCGGTGAAAACCGCGGAAAAGATGAAAATGGAGCTTTCGCGATTTTTTAAAATGCCATGGGGTAGTACTCTCGAAAGTAGATTTGCCTTAGGAACTATGGAAATTTTCTCAGAATTCCCGTATCTCGCACCGTTTCTGAGATATTTCAACTTTTATCTCCAGACTCTAGGCCGCATTGAGAAGCGTAGAATTCGCGATGGAAACCGCGGGAAAGATGAAAATGGAGCCTTTGCAATTTTTTAAAATCCCATGGGGTAGTACTCACGAAAATAGATCTGCCTTAGGAATTATGGAAATTTTCTCAGAATTCGCGTATCTCGCACCGTTTCCGAGATATTTCAAGTTTTATCTCCAGACTCTAGGCCGCATTGAGAAGCGTAGAATTCGCGGTGAAAACCGCGGAAAAGATAAAAATGGAGCTTTCGCGATTTTTTAAAATGCCATGGGGTAGTACTCACGAAAGTAGGTCTGCCTTAGGAACTACGGAAATTTTTTCAGAATTCCCGTATCTCGCACCGTTTCTGAGATATTTCAAGTTTTATCTCCAGACTCTAGGCCGCATTAAGAAGCGTAGAATTCGCGGTGAAACCGCGGAAAAGATAAAAATAGAGCTTTCGCGATTTTTTAAAATGCCATGGGGTAGTACTCACGAAAATAGGTCTGTCTTAGGAATTATGGAAATTTTCTCAGAATTTGCGTATCTCGCACCGTTTCTGAGATATTTCAAGTTTTATCTCCAGACTCTAGGCCGCATTGAGAAGCGTAGAATTCGCGGTGAAAACCGCGGAAAAGATGAAAATGGAGCTTTCGCGATTTTTTAAAATGCCATGGGGTAGTACTCACGAAAATAGGTCTGTCTTAGGAATTATGGAAATTTTCTCAGAATTTGCGTATCTCGCACCGTTTCTGAGATATTTCAAGTTTTATCTACAGACTCTAGGACGCATTGAGAAGCGTAGAATTCGCGATGGAAACCGCGGGAAAGATGAAAATGGAGCTTTCGCGATTTTTTAAAATGCCATGGGGTAATACTCACGAAAGTAGGTCTGCCTTAGGAACTATGGAAATTTTCTCAGAATTCGCGTATCTCGCACCGTTTCCGAGATATTTCAAGTTTTATCTCCAGACTCTAGGCCGCATTGAGAAGCGTAGAATTCGCGGTGAAAACCGCGGAAAAGTTGAAAATGGAGCTTTCGCGATTTTTTAAAATTCCATTGGGTAGTACTCACGAAAGTAGAGAATTTGCGTATCTCGCACCGTTTCTGAGATATTTCAAGTTTTATCTCCAGACTCTAGGCCGCATTGAAAAGTGTAGAATTCGCGGTGAAAACCGCGGAAAAGATGAAAATGGAGCTTTCGCGATTTTTTAAAATGCGATTAGGTAATACTCACGAAAGTAGGTCTGCCTTAGGAACTATGGAAATTTTCTCAGAATTCGCGTATCTCGCACCGTTACCGAGATATTTCAAGTTTTATCTCCAGACTCTAGGCCGCATTGAGAAGCGTAGAATTCGCGGTGAAAACCGCGGAAAAGATGAAAATGGAGCTTTCGCGAGTTTTTAAAATGCCATGGGGTAGTACTCACGAAAGTAGGTCTGCCTTAGGAACTACGGAAATTTTCTCAGAATTTGCGTATCTCGCACCGTTACCGAGATATTTTAAGTTTTATCTCCAGACTCTAGGCCGCATTGAGAAGCGTAGAATTCGCGGTGAAAACCGCGGAAAAGATGAAAATGGAGCTTTCGCGATTTTTTAAAATGCCATGGGGTAGTACTCTCGAAAGTAGATTTGCCTTAGGAACTATGGAAATTTTCTCAGAATTCCCGTATCTCGCACCGTTTCTGAGATATTTCAACTTTTATCTCCAGACTCTAGGCCGCATTGAGAAGCGTAGAATTCGCGATGGAAACCGCGGGAAAGATGAAAATGGAGCCTTTGCAATTTTTTAAAATCCCATGGGGTAGTACTCACGAAAGTAGATCTGCCTTAGGAACTATGGAAATTTTTTCAGAATTCGCGTATCTCGCACCGTTTCCGAGATATTTCAAGTTTTATCTCCAGACTCTAGGCCGCATTGAGAAGCGTAGAATTCGCGGTGAAAACCGCGGAGAAGATGAAAATGGAGCTTTCGCGATTTTTTAAAATGCTATGGAGTAGTACTCACGAAAGTAGGTCTGCCTTAGGAACTATGGAAATTTTCTCAGAATTCGCGTATCTCGCACAGTTTCCAAGATATTTCAAGTTTTATCTCCAGACTCTAGGCCGCATTGAGAAGCGTAGAATTCGCGGTGAAAACCGCGGAGAAGATGAAAATGGAGCTTTCGCGATTTTTTAAAATGCTATGGTGTAGCACTCACGAAAGTAGGTCTGCCTTAGGAACTATGGAAATTTTCTCAGAATTTGCGTATCTCGCACCGTTTCCGAGATATTTCAAGTTTTATCTCCAGACTCTAGGCCGCATTGAGAAGCGTAGAATTCGCGGTGAAAACCGCGGAGAAGATGAAAATGGAGCTTTCGCGATTTTTTAAAATGCTATGGAGTAGTACTCACGAAAATAGGTCTGTCTTAGGAATTATGGAAATTTTCTCAGAATTTGCGTATCTCGCACCGTTTCTGAGATATTTCAAGTTTTATCTCCAGACTCTAGGCCGCATTGAGAAGCGTAGAATTCGCGGTGAAAACCGCGGAAAAGATGAAAATGGAGCTTTCGCGAGTTTTTAAAATGCCATGGGGTAGTACTCACGAAAGTAGGTCTGCCTTAGGAACTACGGAAATTTTCTCAGAATTTGCGTATCTCGCACCGTTACCGAGATATTTTAAGTTTTATCTCCAGACTCTAGGCCGCTTTGAGAAGCGTAGAATTCGCGGTGAAAACCGCGGAAAAGATGAAAATGGAGCTTTCGCGATTTTTTAAAATGCCAGGGGGTAGTACTCACGAAAGTAGGTCTGCCTTAGGAACCATGAAAATTTTTTCAGAATTCGCGTATGTCTCACCGTTTCCGAGATATTTCAAGTTTTATCTCCAGACTCTAGGCCGCATTGAGAAGTGTAGAATTCGCGGTGAAAACCGCGGAAAAGATGAAAATGGAGCTTTCGCGAGTTTTTAAAATGCCATGGGGTAGTACTCACGAAAGTAGGTCTGCCTTAGGAACTACGGAAATTTTCTCAGAATTTGCGTATCTCGCACCGTTACCGAGATATTTCAAGTTTTATCTCCAGACTCTAGGCCGCATTGAGAAGCGTAGAATTCGCGGTGAAAACCGCGGAAAAGATGAAAATGGAACTTTCGCGATTTTTTAAAATGCCATGGGGTAGTATTCACGAAAGTAGGTCTGCCTTAGGAACTACGGAAATTTTCTTAGAATTTGCGTATCTCGCATCGTTACCGAGATATTTCAAGTTTTATCTCCAGACTCTAGGCCGCATTGAGAAGCGTAGAATTCGCGGTGAAAAACCGCGGAAAAGATGAAAATGGATCTTTCGCGATTTTTTAAAATGCTATGGGGTAGTACTCACGAAAGTAGGTCTGCCTTAGGAAATATGGAAATTTTCTCAGAATTCACGTATCTCGCACCGTTTCCGAGATATTTCAAGTTTTATCTCCAGACTCTAGGCCGCATTGAGAAGCGTAGAATTCGCGGTGAAAACCGCGGAAAAGATGAAAATGGAGCTTTCGCGATTTTTTAAAATGCCATGGGGTAGTACTCTCGAAAGTAGATTTGCCTTAGGAACTATGGAAATTTTCTCAGAATTCCCGTATCTCGCACCGTTTCTGAGATATTTCAACTTTTATCTCCAGACTCTAGGCCGCATTGAGAAGCGTAGAATTCGCGATGGAAACCGCGGGAAAGATGAAAATGGAGCCTTTGCAATTTTTTAAAATCCCATGGGGTAGTACTCACGAAAATAGATCTGCCTTAGGAATTATGGAAATTTTCTCAGAATTCGCGTATCTCGCACCGTTTCCGAGATATTTCAAGTTTTATCTCCAGACTCTAGGCCGCATTGAGAAGCGTAGAATTCGCGGTGAAAACCGCGGAAAAGATAAAAATGGAGCTTTCGCGATTTTTTAAAATGCCATGGGGTAGTACTCACGAAAGTAGGTCTGCCTTAGGAACTACGGAAATTTTTTCAGAATTTGCGTATCTCGCACCGTTACCGAGATATTTCAAGTTTTATCTCCAGACTCTAGGCCGCATTGAGAAGCGTAGAATTCGCGGTGAAAACCGCGGAGAAGATGAAAATGGAGCTTTCGCGAGTTTTTAAAATGCCATGGGGTAGTACTCACGAAAGTAGGTCTGCCTTAGGAACTACGGAAATTTTCTCAGAATTTGCGTATCTCGCACCGTTACCGAGATATTTCAAGTTTTATCTCCAGACTCTAGGCCGCATTGAGAAGCGTAGAATTCGCGGTGAAAACCGCGGAGAAGATGAAAATGGAGCTTTCGCGAGTTTTTAAAATGCCATGGGGTAGTACTCACGAAAGTAGGTCTGCCTTAGGAACTACGGAAATTTTCTCAGAATTTGCGTATCTCGCACCGTTACCGAGATATTTCAAGTTTTATCTCCAGACTCTAGGCCGCATTGAGAAGCGTAGAATTCGCGGTGAAAACCGCGGAGAAGATGAAAATGGAGCTTTCGCGATTTTTTAAAATGCTATGGTGTAGCACTCACGAAAGTAGGTCTGCCTTAGGAACTATGGAAATTTTCTCAGAATTTGCGTATCTCGCACCGTTACCGAAATATTTCAAGTTTTATCTCCAGACTGTAGGCCGCATTGAGAAGCGTAGATTTCGCGGTGAAACCGCGGAAAAGATAAAAATAGAGCTTTCGCGATTTTTTAAAATGCCATGGGGTAGTACTCACGAAAATAGGTCTGGCTTAGGAATTATGGAAATTTTCTCAGAATTTGCGTATCTCGCACCGTTTCTGAGATATTTCAAGTTTTATCTCCAGACTCTAGGCCGCATTGAGAAGCGTAGAATTCGCGGTGAAAACCGCGGAAAAGATGAAAATGGAGCTTTCGCGATTTTTTAAAATTCCATGGGGTAGTACTCACGAAAGTAGAGAATTTGCGTATCTCGCACCGTTTCTGAGATATTTCAAGTTTTATCTCCAGACTCTAGGCCGCATTGAGAAGCGTAGAATTCGCGGTGAAAACCGCGGAAAAGATGAAAATGGGGCTTTCGCGAGTTTTTAAAATGCCATGGGGTAGTACTCACGAAAGTAGGTCTGCCTTAGGAACTACGGAAATTTTCTCAGAATTTGCGTATCTCGCACCGTTACCGAGATATTTCAAGTTTTATCTCCAGACTCTAGGCCGCATTGAGAAGCGTAGAATTCGCGGTGAAAACCGCGGAGAAGATGAAAATGGAGCTTTCGCGATTTTTTAAAATGATATGGAGTAGTACTCACGAAAGTAGGTCTGCCTTAGGAACTATGGAAATTTTCTCAGAATTCGCGTATCTCGCACAGTTTCCAAGATATTTCAAGTTTTATCTCCAGACTCTAGGCCGCATTGAGAAGCGTAGAATTCGCGGTGAAAACCGCGGAGAAGATGAAAATGGAGCTTTCGCGATTTTTTAAAATGCTATGGTGTAGCACTCACGAAAGTAGGTCTGCCTTAGAAACTATGGAAATTTTCTCAGAATTTGCGTATCTCGCACCGTTACCGAGATATTTCAAGTTTTATCTCCAGACTGTAGGCCGCATTGAGAAGCGTAGAATTCGCGGTGAAACCGCGGAAAAGATAAAAATAGAGCTTTAGAGATTTTTTAAAATGCCATGGGGTAGTACTCACGAAAATAGGTCTGTCTTAGGAATTATGGAAATTTTCTCAGAATTTGCGTATCTCGCACCGTTACCGAGATATTTTAAGTTTTATCTCCAGACTCTAGGCCGCATTGAGAAGCGTAGAATTCGCGGTGAAAACCGCGGAAAAGATGAAAATGGAGCTTTCGCGATTTTTTAAAATGCCAGGGGGTAGTACTCACGAAAGTAGGTCTGCCTTAGGAACTATGAAAATTTTTTCAGAATTCGCGTATCTCTCACCGTTTCCGAGATATTTCAAGTTTTATCTCCAGACTCTAGGCCGCATTGAGAAGTGTAGAATTCGCGGTGAAAACCGCGGAAAAGATGAAAATGGAGCTTTCGCGATTTTTTAAAATGCTATGGGGTAGTACTCACGAAAGTAGGTCTGCCTTAGGAAATACGGAAATTTTCTCAGAATTCACGTATCTCGCACCGTTTCCGAGATATTTCAAGTTTAATCTCCAGACTCTAGGCCGCATTGAGAAGCGTAGAATTCGCGGTGAAAACCGCGAAAAAGATGAAAATGGAGCTTTCGCGATTTTTTAAAATGCCATGGGGTAGTACTCTCGAAAGTAGATTTGCCTTAGGAACTATGGAAATTTTCTCAGAATTTGCGTATCTCGCACCGTTACCGAGATATTTCAAGTTTTATCTCCAGACTGTAGGCCGCATTGAGAAGCGTAGAATTCGCGGTGAAACCGCGGAAAAGATAAAAATAGAGCTTTCGCGATTTTTTAAAATGCCATGGGGTAGTACTCACGAAAATAGGTCTGTCTTAGGAATTATGGAAATTTTCTCAGAATTTGCGTATCTCGCACCGTTTCTGAGATATTTCAAGTTTTATCTCCAGACTCTAGGCCGCATTGAGAAGCGTAGAATTCGCGGTGAAAACCGCGGAAAAGATGAAAATGGAGCTTTCGCGAGTTTTTAAAATGCCATGGGGTAGTACTCACGAAAGTAGGTCTGCCTTAGGAACTACGGAAATTTTCTCAGAATTTGCGTATCTCGCACCGTTACCGAGATATTTTAAGTTTTATCTCCAGACTCTAGGCCGCATTGAGAAGCGTAGAATTCGCGGTGAAAACCGCGGAAAAGATGAAAATGGAGCTTTCGCGATTTTTTAAAATGCCATGGGGTAGTACTCACGAAAGTAGGTCTGCCTTAGGAACTACGGAAATTTTCTTAGAATTTGCGTATCTCGCATCGTTACCGAGATATTTCAAGTTTTATCTCCAGACTCTAGGCCGCATTGAGAAGCGTAGAATTCGCGGTGAAAAACCGCGGAAAAGATGAAAATGGATCTTTCGCGATTTTTTAAAATGCTATGGGGTAGTACTCACGAAAGTAGGTCTGCCTTAGGAAATATGGAAATTTTCTCAGAATTCACGTATCTCGCACCGTTTCCGAGATATTTCAAGTTTAATCTCCAGACTCTAGGCCGCATTGAGAAGCGTAGAATTCGCGGTGAAAACCGCGAAAAAGATGAAAATGGAGCTTTCGCGATTTTTTAAAATGCCATGGGGTAGTACTCTCGAAAGTAGATTTGCCTTAGGAACTATGGAAATTTTCTCAGAATTCCCGTATCTCGCACCGTTTCTGAGATATTTCAACTTTTATCTCCAGACTCTAGGCCGCATTGAGAAGCGTAGAATTCGCGATGGAAACCGCGGGAAAGATGAAAATGGAGCCTTTGCAATTTTTTAAAATCCCATGGGGTAGTACTCACGAAAGTAGATCTGCCTTAGGAACTATGGAAATTTTCTCAGAATTCGCGTATCTCGCACCGTTTCCGAGATATTTCAAGTTTTATCTCCAGACTCTAGGCCGCATTGAGAAGCGTAGAATTCGCGGTGAAAACCGCGGAAAAGATGAAAATGGAGCTTTCGCGATTTTTTAAAATTCCATGGGGTAGTACTCACGAAAGTAGAGAATTTGCGTATCTCGCACCGTTTCTGAGATATTTCAAGTTTTATCTCCAGACTCTAGGCCGCATTGAGAAGCGTAGAATTCGCGGTGAAAACCGCGGAAAAGATGAAAATGGAGCTTTCGCGAGTTTTTAAAATGCCATGGGGTAGTACTCACGAAAGTAGGTCTGCCTTAGGAACTACGGAAATTTTCTCAGAATTTGCGTATCTCGCACCGTTACCGAGATATTTCAAGTTTTATCTCCAGACTGTAGGCCGCATTGAGAAGCGTAGAATTCGCGGTGAAAAACCGCGGAAAAGATGAAAATGGATCTTTCGCGATTTTTTAAAATGCTATGGGGTAGTACTCACGAAAGTAGGTCTGCCTTAGGAAATATGGAAATTTTCTCAGAATTCACGTATCTCGCACCGTTTCCGAGATATTTCAAGTTTAATCTCCAGACTCTAGGCCGCATTGAGAAGCGTAGAATTCGCGGTGAAAACCGCGAAAAAGATGAAAATGGAGCTTTCGCGATTTTTTAAAATGCCATGGGGTAGTACTCTCGAAAGTAGATTTGCCTTAGGAACTATGGAAATTTTCTCAGAATTCCCGTATCTCGCACCGTTTCTGAGATATTTCAACTTTTATCTCCAGACTCTAGGCCGCATTGAGAAGCGTAGAATTCGCGATGGAAACCGCGGGAAAGATGAAAATGGAGCCTTTGCAATTTTTTAAAATCCCATGGGGTAGTACTCACGAAAGTAGATCTGCCTTAGGAACTATGGAAATTTTCTCAGAATTCGCGTATCTCGCACCGTTTCCGAGATATTTCAAGTTTTATCTCCAGACTCTAGGCCGCATTGAGAAGCGTAGAATTCGCGGTGAAAACCGCGGAAAAGATGAAAATGGAGCTTTCGCGATTTTTTAAAATTCCATGGGGTAGTACTCACGAAAGTAGAGAATTTGCGTATCTCGCACCGTTTCTGAGATATTTCAAGTTTTATCTCCAGACTCTAGGCCGCATTGAGAAGCGTAGAATTCGCGGTGAAAACCGCGGAAAAGATGAAAATGGAGCTTTCGCGAGTTTTTAAAATGCCATGGGGTAGTACTCACGAAAGTAGGTCTGCCTTAGGAACTACGGAAATTTTCTCAGAATTTGCGTATCTCGCACCGTTACCGAGATATTTCAAGTTTTATCTCCAGACTGTAGGCCGCATTGAGAAGCGTAGAATTCGCGGTGAAACCGCGGAAAAGATAAAAATAGAGCTTTCGCGATTTTTTAAAATGCCATGGGGTAGTACTCACGAAAATAGGTCTGTCTTAGGAAATATGGAAATTTTCTCAGAATTCACGTATCTCGCACCGTTTCCGAGATATTTCAAGTTTAATCTCCAGACTCTAGGCCGCATTGAGAAGCGTAGAATTCGCGGTGAAAACCGCGGAAAAGATGAAAATGGAGCTTTCGCGATTTTTTAAAATGCCAGGGGGTAGTACTCACGAAAGTAGGTCTGCCTTAGGAACTATGGAAATTTTTTCAGAATTCGCGTATCTCGCACAGTTTCCAAGATATTTCAAGTTTTATCTCCAGACTCTAGGCCGCATTGAGAAGCGTAGAATTCGCGGTGAAAACCGCGGAAAAGATGAAAATGGAGCTTTCGCGATTTTTTAAAATGCCATGGGGTAGTACTCACGAAAGTAGGTCTGCCTTAGGAACTATGGAAATTTTTTCAGAATTCGCGTATCTCGCACCGTTTCCGAGATATTTCAAGTTTTATCTCCAGACTCTAGGCCGCATTGAGAAGCGTAGAATTCGCGGTGAAAACCGCGAAAAAGATGAAAATGGAGCTTTCGCGATTTTTTAAAATGCCATGGGGTAGTACTCTCGAAAGTAGATTTGCCTTAGGAACTATGGAAATTTTCTCAGAATTTGCGTATCTCGCACCGTTACCGAGATATTTCAAGTTTTATCTCCAGACTGTAGGCCGCATTGAGAAGCGTAGAATTCGCGGTGAAACCGCGGAAAAGATAAAAATAGAGCTTTCGCGATTTTTTAAAATGCCATGGGGTAGTACTCACGAAAATAGGTCTGTCTTAGGAATTATGGAAATTTTCTCAGAATTTGCGTATCTCGCACCGTTTCTGAGATATTTCAAGTTTTATCTCCAGACTCTAGGCCGCATTGAGAAGCGTAGAATTCGCGGTGAAAACCGCGGAAAAGATGAAAATGGATCTTTCGCGAGTTTTTAAAATGCCATGGGGTAGTACTCACGAAAGTAGGTCTGCCTTAGGAACTATGGAAATTTTCTCAGAATTTGCGTATCTCGCACCGTTACCGAGATATTTTAAGTTTTATCTCCAGACTCTAGGCCGCATTGAGAAGCGTAGAATTCGCGGTGAAAACCGCGGAAAAGATGAAAATGGAGCTTTCGCGATTTTTTAAAATGCCAGGGGGTAGTACTCACGAAAGTAGGTCTGCCTTAGGAACTATGAAAATTTTTTCAGAATTCGCGTATCTCTCACCGTTTCCGAGATATTTCAAGTTTTATCTCCAGACTCTAGGCCGCATTGAGAAGTGTAGAATTCGCGGTGAAAACCGCGGAAAAGATGAAAATGGAGCTTTCGCGAGTTTTTAAAATGCCATGGGGTAGTACTCACGAAAGTAGGTCTGCCTTAGGAACTACGGAAATTTTCTCAGAATTTGCGTATCTCGCACCGTTACCGAGATATTTCAAGTTTTATCTCCAGACTCTAGGCCGCATTGAGAAGCGTAGAATTCGCGGTGAAAACCGCGGAAAAGATAAAAATAGAGCTTTCGCGATTTTTTAAAATGCCATGGGGTAGTACTCACGAAAATAGGTCTGTCTTAGGAATTATGGAAATTTTCTCAGAATTTGCGTATCTCGCACCGTTTCTGAGATATTTCAAGTTTTATCTCCAGACTCTAGGCCGCATTGAGAAGCGTAGAATTCGCGGTGAAAACCGCGGAAAAGATGAAAATGGATCTTTCGCGAGTTTTTAAAATGCCATGGGGTAGTACTCACGAAAGTAGGTCTGCCTTAGGAACTATGGAAATTTTCTCAGAATTTGCGTATCTCGCACCGTTACCGAGATATTTTAAGTTTTATCTCCAGACTCTAGGCCGCATTGAGAAGCGTAGAATTCGCGGTGAAAACCGCGGAAAAGATGAAAATGGAGCTTTCGCGAGTTTTTAAAATGCCATGGGGTAGTACTCACGAAAGTAGGTCTGCCTTAGGAACTACGGAAATTTTCTCAGAATTTGCGTATCTCGCACCGTTACCGAGATATTTCAAGTTTTATCTCCAGACTCTAGGCCGCATTGAGAAGCGTAGAATTCGCGGTGAAAACCGCGGAAAAGATGAAAATGGAACTTTCGCGATTTTTTAAAATGCCATGGGGTAGTACTCACGAAAGTAGGTCTGCCTTAGGAACTACGGAAATTTTCTTAGAATTTGCGTATCTCGCATCGTTACCGAGATATTTCAAGTTTTATCTCCAGACTCTAGGGCGCATTGAGAAGCGTAGAATTCGCGGTGAAAAACCGCGGAAAAGATGAAAATGGATCTTTCGCGATTTTTTAAAATGCTATGGGGTAGTACTCACGAAAGTAGGTCTGCCTTAGGAAATATGGAAATTTTCTCAGAATTCACGTATCTCGCACCGTTTCCGAGATATTTCAAGTTTAATCTCCAGACTCTAGGCCGCATTGAGAAGCGTAGAATTCGCGGTGAAAACCGCGAAAAAGATGAAAATGGAGCTTTCGCGATTTTTTAAAATGCCATGGGGTAGTACTCTCGAAAGTAGATTTGCCTTAGGAACTATGGAAATTTTCTCAGAATTCCCGTATCTCGCACCGTTTCTGAGATATTTCAACTTTTATCTCCAGACTCTAGGCCGCATTGAGAAGCGTAGAATTCGCGATGGAAACCGCGGGAAAGATGAAAATGGAGCCTTTGCAGTTTTTTAAAATCCCATGGGGTAGTACTCACGAAAGTAGATCTGCCTTAGGAACTATGGAAATTTTCTCAGAATTCGCGTATCTCGCACCGTTTCCGAGATATTTCAAGTTTTATCTCCAGACTCTAGGCCGCATTGAGAAGCGTAGAATTCGCAGTGAAAACCGCGGAAAAGATGAAAATGGAGCTTTCGCGATTTTTTAAAATGCCATGGGGTAGTACTCACGAAAGTAGGTCTGCCTTAGGAACTATGGAAATTTTCTCAGAATTCGCGTATCTCGCACAGTTTCCGAGATATTTCAAGTTTTATCTCCAGACTCTAGGCCGCATTGAGAAGCGTAGAATTCGCGGTGAAAACCGCGAAAAAGATGAAAATGGAGCTTTCGCGATTTTTTAAAATGCCATGGGGTAGTACTCTCGAAAGTAGATTTGCCTTAGGAACTATGGAAATTTTCTCAGAATTTGCGTATCTCGCACCGTTACCGAGATATTTCAAGTTTTATCTCCAGACTGTAGGCCGCATTGAGAAGCGTAGAATTCGCGGTGAAACCGCGGAAAAGATAAAAATAGAGCTTTCGCGATTTTTTAAAATGCCATGGGGTAGTACTCACGAAAATAGGTCTGTCTTAGGAATTATGGAAATTTTCTCAGAATTTGCGTATCTCGCACCGTTTCTGAGATATTTCAAGTTTTATCTCCAGACTCTAGGCCGCATTGAGAAGCGTAGAATTCGCGGTGAAAACCGCGGAAAAGATGAAAATGGAGCTTTCGCGAGTTTTTAAAATGCCATGGGGTAGTACTTACGAAAGTAGGTCTGCCTTAGGAACTATGGAAATTTTCTCAGAATTTGCGTATCTCGCACCGTTACCGAGATATTTTAAGTTTTATCTCCAGACTCTAGGCCGCATTGAGAAGCGTAGAATTCGCGGTGAAAACCGCGGAAAAGATGAAAATGGAGCTTTCGCGATTTTTTAAAATGCCAGGGGGTAGTACTCACGAAAGTAGGTCTGCCTTAGGAACTATGAAAATTTTTTCAGAATTCGCGTATCTCTCACCGTTTCCGAGATATTTCAAGTTTTATCTCCAGACTCTAGGCCGCATTGAGAAGTGTAGAATTCGCGGTGAAAACCGCGGAAAAGATGAAAATGGAGCTTTCGCGAGTTTTTAAAATGCCATGGGGTAGTACTCACGAAAGTAGGTCTGCCTTAGGAACTACGGAAATTTTCTCAGAATTTGCGTATCTCGCACCGTTACCGAGATATTTCAAGTTTTATCTCCAGACTCTAGGCCGCATTGAGAAGCGTAGAATTCGCGGTGAAAACCGCGGAAAAGATGAAAATGGAACTTTCGCGATTTTTTAAAATGCCATGGGGTAGTACTCACGAAAGTAGGTCTGCCTTAGGAACTACGGAAATTTTCTTAGAATTTGCGTATCTCGCATCGTTACCGAGATATTTCAAGTTTTATCTCCAGACTCTAGGGCGCATTGAGAAGCGTAGAATTCGCGGTGAAAAACCGCGGAAAAGATGAAAATGGATCTTTCGCGATTTTTTAAAATGCTATGGGGTAGTACTCACGAAAGTAGGTCTGCCTTAGGAAATATGGAAATTTTCTCAGAATTCACGTATCTCGCACCGTTTCCGAGATATTTCAAGTTTAATCTCCAGACTCTAGGCCGCATTGAGAAGCGTAGAATTCGCGGTGAAAACCGCGAAAAAGATGAAAATGGAGCTTTCGCGATTTTTTAAAATGCCATGGGGTAGTACTCTCGAAAGTAGATTTGCCTTAGGAACTATGGAAATTTTCTCAGAATTCCCGTATCTCGCACCGTTTCTGAGATATTTCAACTTTTATCTCCAGACTCTAGGCCGCATTGAGAAGCGTAGAATTCGCGATGGAAACCGCGGGAAAGATGAAAATGGAGCCTTTGCAATTTTTTAAAATCCCATGGGGTAGTACTCACGAAAGTAGATCTGCCTTAGGAACTATGGAAATTTTCTCAGAATTCGCGTATCTCGCACCGTTTCCGAGATATTTCAAGTTTTATCTCCAGACTCTAGGCCGCATTGAGAAGCGTAGAATTCGCAGTGAAAACCGCGGAAAAGATGAAAATGGAGCTTTCGCGATTTTTTAAAATGCCATGGGGTAGTACTCACGAAAGTAGGTCTGCCTTAGGAACTATGGAAATTTTCTCAGAATTCGCGTATCTCGCACAGTTTCCGAGATATTTCAAGTTTTATCTCCAGACTCTAGGCCGCATTGAGAAGCGTAGAATTCGCGGTGAAAACCGCGGAAAAGATGAAAATGGAGCTTTCGCGATTTTTTAAAATGCCATGGTGTAGCACTCACGAAAGTAGGTCTGCCTTAGGAACTATGGAAATTTTCTCAGAATTTGCGTATCTCGCACCGTTACCGAGATATTTCAAGTTTTATCTCCAGACTGTAGGCCGCATTGAGAAGCGTAGAATTCGCGGTGAAACCGCGGAAAAGATAAAAATAGAGCTTTCGCGATTTTTTAAAATGCCATGGGGTAGTACTCACGAAAATAGGTCTGTCTTAGGAATTATGGAAATTTTCTCAGAATTTGCGTATCTCGCACCGTTTCTGAGATATTTCAAGTTTTATCTCCAGACTCTAGGCCGCATTGAGAAGCGTAGAATTCGCGGTGAAAACCGCGGAAAAGATGAAAATGGAGCTTTCGCGATTTTTTAAAATTCCATGGGGTAGTACTCACGAAAGTAGAGAATTTGCGTATCTCGCACCGTTTCTGAGATATTTCAAGTTTTATCTCCAGACTCTAGGCCGCATTGAGAAGCGTAGAATTCGCGGTGAAAACCGCGGAAAAGATGAAAATGGAGCTTTCGCGAGTTTTTAAAATGCCATGGGGTAGTACTCACGAAAGTAGGTCTGCCTTAGGAACTACGGAAATTTTCTTAGAATTTGCGTATCTCGCATCGTTACCGAGATATTTCAAGTTTTATCTCCAGACTCTAGGCCGCATTGAGAAGCGTAGAATTCGCGGTGAAAACCGCGGAGAAGATGAAAATGGAGCTTTCGCGATTTTTTAAAATGATATGGAGTAGTACTCACGAAAGTAGGTCTGCCTTAGGAACTATGGAAATTTTCTCAGAATTCGCGTATCTCGCACAGTTTCCAAGATATTTCAAGTTTTATCTCCAGACTCTAGGCCGCATTGAGAAGCGTAGAATTCGCGGTGAAAAACCGCGGAAAAGATGAAAATGGATCTTTCGCGATTTTTTAAAATGCTATGGGGTAGTACTCACGAAAGTAGGTCTGCCTTAGGAAATATGGAAATTTTCTCAGAATTCACGTATCTCGCACCGTTTCCGAGATATTTCAAGTTTAATCTCCAGACTCTAGGCCGCATTGAGAAGCGTAGAATTCGCGGTGAAAACCGCGAAAAAGATGAAAATGGAGCTTTCGCGATTTTTTAAAATGCCATGGGGTAGTACTCTCGAAAGTAGATTTGCCTTAGGAACTATGGAAATTTTCTCAGAATTCCCGTATCTCGCACCGTTTCTGAGATATTTCAACTTTTATCTCCAGACTCTAGGCCGCATTGAGAAGCGTAGAATTCGCGATGGAAACCGCGGGAAAGATGAAAATGGAGCCTTTGCAATTTTTTAAAATGCCATGGGGTAGTACTCACGAAAGTAGGTCTGCCTTAGGAACTACGGAAATTTTCTCAGAATTTGCGTATCTCGCACCGTTACCGAGATATTTCAAGTTTTATCTCCAGACTCTAGGCCGCATTGAGAAGCGTAGAATTCGCGGTGAAAACCGCGGAGAAGATGAAAATGGAGCTTTCGCGATTTTTTAAAATGATATGGAGTAGTACTCACGAAAGTAGGTCTGCCTTAGGAACTATGGAAATTTTCTCAGAATTCGCGTATCTCGCACAGTTTCCAAGATATTTCAAGTTTTATCTCCAGACTCTAGGCCGCATTGAGAAGCTTAGAATTCGCGGTGAAAACCGCGGAGAAGATGAAAATGGAGCTTTCGCGATTTTTTAAAATGCTATGGTGTAGCACTCACGAAAGTAGGTCTGCCTTAGAAACTATGGAAATTTTCTCAGAATTTGCGTATCTCGCACCGTTACCGAGATATTTCAAGTTTTATCTCCAGACTGTAGGCCGCATTGAGAAGCGTAGAATTCGCGGTGAAACCGCGGAAAAGATAAAAATAGAGCTTTCGCGATTTTTTAAAATGCCATGGGGTAGTACTCACGAAAATAGGTCTGTCTTAGGAATTATGGAAATTTTCTCAGAATTTGCGTATCTCGCACCGTTTCTGAGATATTTCAAGTTTTATCTCCAGACTCTAGGCCGCATTGAGAAGCGTAGAATTCGCGGTGAAAACCGCGGAAAAGATGAAAATGGAGCTTTCGCGAGTTTTTAAAATGCCATGGGGTAGTACTCACGAAAGTAGGTCTGCCTTAGGAACTACGGAAATTTTCTCAGAATTTGCGTATCTCGCACCGTTACCGAGATATTTTAAGTTTTATCTCCAGACTCTAGGCCGCATTGAGAAGCGTAGAATTCGCGGTGAAAACCGCGGAAAAGATGAAAATGGAGCTTTCGCGATTTTTTAAAATGCCAGGGGGTAGTACTCACGAAAGTAGGTCTGCCTTAGGAACTATGGAAATTTTTTCAGAATTCGCGTATCTCGCACAGTTTCCAAGATATTTCAAGTTTTATCTCCAGACTCTAGGCCGCATTGAGAAGCGTAGAATTCGCGGTGAAAACCGCGGAAAAGATGAAAATGGAGCTTTCGCGATTTTTTAAAATGCCATGGGGTAGTACTCACGAAAGTAGGTCTGCCTTAGGAACTATGGAAATTTTTTCAGAATTCGCGTATCTCGCACCGTTTCCGAGATATTTCAAGTTTTATCTCCAGACTCTAGGCCGCATTGAGAAGCGTAGAATTCGCGGTGAAAACCGCGGAAAAGATGAAAATGGAGCTTTCGCGATTTTTTAAAATGCCAGGGGGTAGTACTCACGAAAGTAGGTCTGCCTTAGGAACTATGGAAATTTTTTCAGAATTCGCGTATCTCGCACAGTTTCCAAGATATTTCAAGTTTTATCTCCAGACTCTAGGCCGCATTGAGAAGCGTAGAATTCGCGGTGAAAACCGCGGAAAAGATGAAAATGGAGCTTTCGCGATTTTTTAAAATGCCATGGGGTAGTACTCACGAAAGTAGGTCTGCCTTAGGAACTATGGAAATTTTTTCAGAATTCGCGTATCTCGCACCGTTTCCGAGATATTTCAAGTTTTATCTCCAGACTCTAGGCCGCATTGAGAAGCGTAGAATTCGCGGTGAAAACCGCGAAAAAGATGAAAATGGAGCTTTCGCGATTTTTTAAAATGCCATGGGGTAGTACTCTCGAAAGTAGATTTGCCTTAGGAACTATGGAAATTTTCTCAGAATTTGCGTATCTCGCACCGTTACCGAGATATTTCAAGTTTTATCTCCAGACTGTAGGCCGCATTGAGAAGCGTAGAATTCGCGGTGAAACCGCGGAAAAGATAAAAATAGAGCTTTCGCGATTTTTTAAAATGCCATGGGGTAGTACTCACGAAAATAGGTCTGTCTTAGGAATTATGGAAATTTTCTCAGAATTTGCGTATCTCGCACCGTTTCTGAGATATTTCAAGTTTTATCTCCAGACTCTAGGCCGCATTGAGAAGCGTAGAATTCGCGGTGAAAACCGCGGAAAAGATGAAAATGGAGCTTTCGCGAGTTTTTAAAATGCCATGGGGTAGTACTCACGAAAGTAGGTCTGCCTTAGGAACTATGGAAATTTTCTCAGAATTTGCGTATCTCGCACCGTTACCGAGATATTTTAAGTTTTATCTCCAGACTCTAGGCCGCATTGAGAAGCGTAGAATTCGCGGTGAAAACCGCGGAAAAGATGAAAATGGAGCTTTCGCGATTTTTTAAAATGCCAGGGGGTAGTACTCACGAAAGTAGGTCTGCCTTAGGAACTATGAAAATTTTTTCAGAATTCGCGTATCTCTCACCGTTTCCGAGATATTTCAAGTTTTATCTCCAGACTCTAGGCCGCATTGAGAAGTGTAGAATTCGCGGTGAAAACCGCGGAAAAGATGAAAATGGAGCTTTCGCGAGTTTTTAAAATGCCATGGGGTAGTACTCACGAAAGTAGGTCTGCCTTAGGAACTACGGAAATTTTCTCAGAATTTGCGTATCTCGCACCGTTACCGAGATATTTCAAGTTTTATCTCCAGACTCTAGGCCGCATTGAGAAGCGTAGAATTCGCGGTGAAAACCGCGGAAAAGATGAAAATGGAACTTTCGCGATTTTTTAAAATGCCATGGGGTAGTACTCACGAAAGTAGGTCTGCCTTAGGAACTACGGAAATTTTCTTAGAATTTGCGTATCTCGCATCGTTACCGAGATATTTCAAGTTTTATCTCCAGACTCTAGGCCGCATTGAGAAGCGTAGAATTCGCGGTGAAAAACCGCGGAAAAGATGAAAATGGATCTTTCGCGATTTTTTAAAATGCTATGGGGTAGTACTCACGAAAGTAGGTCTGCCTTAGGAAATATGGAAATTTTCTCAGAATTCTCGTATCTCGCACCGTTTCCGAGATATTTCAAGTTTAATCTCCAGACTCTAGGCCGCATTGAGAAGCGTAGAATTCGCGGTGAAAACCGCGAAAAAGATGAAAATGGAGCTTTCGCGATTTTTTAAAATGCCATGGGGTAGTACTCTCGAAAGTAGATTTGCCTTAGGAACTATGGAAATTTTCTCAGAATTCCCGTATCTCGCACCGTTTCTGAGATATTTCAACTTTTATCTCCAGACTCTAGGCCGCATTGAGAAGCGTAGAATTCGCGATGGAAACCGCGGGAAAGATGAAAATGGAGCCTTTGCAATTTTTTAAAATCCCATGGGGTAGTACTCACGAAAGTAGATCTGCCTTAGGAACTATGGAAATTTTCTCAGAATTCGCGTATCTCGCACCGTTTCCGAGATATTTCAAGTTTTATCTCCAGACTCTAGGCCGCATTGAGAAGCGTAGAATTCGCGGTGAAAACCGCGGAAAAGATGAAAATGGAGCTTTCGCGATTTTTTAAAATGCCATGGGGTAGTACTCACGAAAGTAGGTCTGCCTTAGGAACTATGGAAATTTTCTCAGAATTCGCGTATCTCGCACAGTTTCCGAGATATTTCAAGTTTTATCTCCAGACTCTAGGCCGCATTGAGAAGCGTAGAATTCGCGGTGAAAACCGCGGAAAAGATGAAAATGGAGCTTTCGCGATTTTTTAAAATGCCATGGTGTAGCACTCACGAAAGTAGGTCTGCCTTAGGAACTATGGAAATTTTCTCAGAATTTGCGTATCTCGCACCGTTACCGAGATATTTCAAGTTTTATCTCCAGACTGTAGGCCGCATTGAGAAGCGTAGAATTCGCGGTGAAACCGCGGAAAAGATAAAAATAGAGCTTTCGCGATTTTTTAAAATGCCATGGGGTAGTACTCACGAAAATAGGTCTGTCTTAGGAATTATGGAAATTTTCTCAGAATTTGCGTATCTCGCACCGTTTCTGAGATATTTCAAGTTTTATCTCCAGACTCTAGGCCGCATTGAGAAGCGTAGAATTCGCGGTGAAAACCGCGGAAAAGATGAAAATGGAGCTTTCGCGATTTTTTAAAATTCCATGGGGTAGTACTCACGAAAGTAGAGAATTTGCGTATCTCGCACCGTTTCTGAGATATTTCAAGTTTTATCTCCAGACTCTAGGCCGCATTGAGAAGCGTAGAATTCGCGGTGAAAACCGCGGAGAAGATGAAAATGGAGCTTTCGCGATTTTTTAAAATGATATGGAGTAGTACTCACGAAAGTAGGTCTGCCTTAGGAACTATGGAAATTTTCTCAGAATTCGCGTATCTCGCACAGTTTCCAAGATATTTCAAGTTTTATCTCCAGACTCTAGGCCGCATTGAGAAGCGTAGAATTCGCGGTGAAAAACCGCGGAAAAGATGAAAATGGATCTTTCGCGATTTTTTAAAATGCTATGGGGTAGTACTCACGAAAGTAGGTCTGCCTTAGGAAATATGGAAATTTTCTCAGAATTCACGTATCTCGCACCGTTTCCGAGATATTTCAAGTTTAATCTCCAGACTCTAGGCCGCATTGAGAAGCGTAGAATTCGCGGTGAAAACCGCGAAAAAGATGAAAATGGAGCTTTCGCGATTTTTTAAAATGCCATGGGGTAGTACTCTCGAAAGTAGATTTGCCTTAGGAACTATGGAAATTTTCTCAGAATTCCCGTATCTCGCACCGTTTCTGAGATATTTCAACTTTTATCTCCAGACTCTAGGCCGCATTGAGAAGCGTAGAATTCGCGATGGAAACCGCGGGAAAGATGAAAATGGAGCCTTTGCAATTTTTTAAAATGCCATGGGGTAGTACTCACGAAAGTAGGTCTGCCTTAGGAACTACGGAAATTTTCTCAGAATTTGCGTATCTCGCACCGTTACCGAGATATTTCAAGTTTTATCTCCAGACTCTAGGCCGCATTGAGAAGCGTAGAATTCGCGGTGAAAACCGCGGAGAAGATGAAAATGGAGCTTTCGCGATTTTTTAAAATGCTATGGAGTAGTACTCACGAAAGTAGGTCTGCCTTAGGAACTATGGAAATTTTCTTAGAATTCGCGTATCTCGCACAGTTTCCGAGATATTTCAAGTTTTATCTCCAGACTCTAGGCCGCATTGAGAAGCGTAGAATTCGCGGTGAAAACCGCGGAAAAGATGAAAATGGAGCTTTCGCGATTTTTTAAAATGCCATGGTGTAGCACTCACGAAAGTAGGTCTGCCTTAGGAACTATGGAAATTTTCTCAGAATTTGCGTATCTCGCACCGTTACCGAGATATTTCAAGTTTTATCTCCAGACTGTAGGCCGCATTGAGAAGCGTAGAATTCGCGGTGAAACCGCGGAAAAGATAAAAATAGAGCTTTCGCGATTTTTTAAAATGCCATGGGGTAGTACTCACGAAAATAGGTCTGTCTTAGGAATTATGGAAATTTTCTCAGAATTTGCGTATCTCGCACCGTTTCTGAGATATTTCAAGTTTTATCTCCAGACTCTAGGCCGCATTGAGAAGCGTAGAATTCGCGGTGAAAACCGCGGAAAAGATGAAAATGGAGCTTTCGCGATTTTTTAAAATTCCATGGGGTAGTACTCACGAAAGTAGAGAATTTGCGTATCTCGCACCGTTTCTGAGATATTTCAAGTTTTATCTCCAGACTCTAGGCCGCATTGAGAAGCGTAGAATTCGCGGTGAAAACCGCGGAAAAGATGAAAATGGAGCTTTCGCGAGTTTTTAAAATGCCATGGGGTAGTACTCACGAAAGTAGGTCTGCCTTAGGAACTACGGAAATTTTCTTAGAATTTGCGTGTCTCGCATCGTTACCGAGATATTTCAAGTTTTATCTCCAGACTCTAGGCCGCATTGAGAAGCGTAGAATTCGCGGTGAAAACCGCGGAGAAGATGAAAATGGAGCTTTCGCGATTTTTTAAAATGATATGGAGTAGTACTCACGAAAGTAGGTCTGCCTTAGGAACTATGGAAATTTTCTCAGAATTCGCGTATCTCGCACAGTTTCCAAGATATTTCAAGTTTTATCTTCAGACTCTAGGCCGCATTGAGAAGCGTAGAATTCGCGGTGAAAACCGCGGAGAAGATGAAAATGGAGCTTTCGCGATTTTTTAAAATGCTATGGTGTAGCACTCACGAAAGTAGGTCTGCCTTAGGAACTATGGAAATTTTCTCAGAATTTGCGTATCTCGCACCGTTACCGAGATATTTCAAGTTTTATCTCCAGACTGTAGGCCGCATTGAGAAGCGTAGAATTCGCGGTGAAACCGCGGAAAAGATAAAAATAGAGCTTTCGCGATTTTTTAAAATGCCATGGGGTAGTACTCACGAAAGTAGGTCTGCCTTAGGAACTACGGAAATTTTCTTAGAATTTGCGTATCTCGCATCGTTACCGAGATATTTCAAGTTTTATCTCCAGACTCTAGGCCGCATTGAGAAGCGTAGAATTCGCGGTGAAACCGCGGAAAAGATAAAAATAGAGCTTTCGCGATTTTTTAAAATGCCATGGGGTAGTACTCACGAAAATAGGTCTGTCTTAGGAATTATGGAAATTTTCTCAGAATTTGCGTATCTCGCACCGTTACCGAGATATTTCAAGTTTTATCTCCAGACTGTAGGCCGCATTGAGAAGCGTAGAATTCGCGGTGAAACCGCGGAAAAGATAAAAATAGAGCTTTCGCGATTTTTTAAAATGCCATGGGGTAGTACTCACGAAAATAGGTCTGTCTTAGGAATTATGGAAATTTTCTCAGAATTTGCGTATCTCGCACCGTTTCTGAGATATTTCAAGTTTTATCTCCAGACTCTAGGCCGCATTGAGAAGCGTAGAATTCGCGGTGAAAACCGCGGAAAAGATGAAAATGGAGCTTTCGCGAGTTTTTAAAATGCCATGGGGTAGTACTCACGAAAGTAGGTCTGCCTTAGGAACTACGGAAATTTTCTCAGAATTTGCGTATCTCGCACCGTTACCGAGATATTTTAAGTTTTATCTCCAGACTCTAGGCCGCATTGAGAAGCGTAGAATTCGCGGTGAAAACCGCGGAAAAGATGAAAATGGAGCTTTCGCGATTTTTTAAAATGCCAGGGGGTAGTACTCACGAAAGTAGGTCTGCCTTAGGAACTATGGAAATTTTTTCAGAATTCGCGTATCTCGCACAGTTTCCAAGATATTTCAAGTTTTATCTCCAGACTCTAGGCCGCATTGAGAAGCGTAGAATTCGCGGTGAAAACCGCGGAAAAGATGAAAATGGAGCTTTCGCGATTTTTTAAAATGCCATGGGGTAGTACTCACGAAAGTAGGTCTGCCTTAGGAACTATGGAAATTTTTTCAGAATTCGCGTATCTCGCACCGTTTCCGAGATATTTCAAGTTTTATCTCCAGACTCTAGGCCGCATTGAGAAGCGTAGAATTCGCGGTGAAAACCGCGAAAAAGATGAAAATGGAGCTTTCGCGATTTTTTAAAATGCCATGGGGTAGTACTCTCGAAAGTAGATTTGCCTTAGGAACTATGGAAATTTTCTCAGAATTTGCGTATCTCGCACCGTTACCGAGATATTTCAAGTTTTATCTCCAGACTGTAGGCCGCATTGAGAAGCGTAGAATTCGCGGTGAAACCGCGGAAAAGATAAAAATAGAGCTTTCGCGATTTTTTAAAATGCCATGGGGTAGTACTCACGAAAATAGGTCTGTCTTAGGAATTATGGAAATTTTCTCAGAATTTGCGTATCTCGCACCGTTTCTGAGATATTTCAAGTTTTATCTCCAGACTCTAGGCCGCATTGAGAAGCGTAGAATTCGCGGTGAAAACCGCGGAAAAGATGAAAATGGAGCTTTCGCGAGTTTTTAAAATGCCATGGGGTAGTACTCACGAAAGTAGGTCTGCCTTAGGAACTACGGAAATTTTCTCAGAATTTGCGTATCTCGCACCGTTACCGAGATATTTTAAGTTTTATCTCCAGACTCTAGGCCGCATTGAGAAGCGTAGAATTCGCGGTGAAAACCGCGGAAAAGATGAAAATGGAGCTTTCGCGATTTTTTAAAATGCCAGGGGGTAGTACTCACGAAAGTAGGTCTGCCTTAGGAACTATGAAAATTTTTTCAGAATTCGCGTATCTCTCACCGTTTCCGAGATATTTCAAGTTTTATCTCCAGACTCTAGGCCGCATTGAGAAGTATAGAATTCGCGGTGAAAACCGCGGAAAAGATGAAAATGGAGCTTTCGCGAGTTTTTAAAATGCCATGGGGTAGTACTCACGAAAGTAGGTCTGCCTTAGGAACTACGGAAATTTTCTCAGAATTTGCGTATCTCGCACCGTTACCGAGATATTTCAAGTTTTATCTCCAGACTCTAGGCCGCATTGAGAAGCGTAGAATTCGCGGTGAAAAACCGCGGAAAAGATGAAAATGGATCTTTCGCGATTTTTTAAAATGCTATGGGGTAGTACTCACGAAAGTAGGTCTGCCTTAGGAAATATGGAAATTTTCTCAGAATTCACGTATCTCGCACCGTTTCCGAGATATTTCAAGTTTAATCTCCAGACTCTAGGCCGCATTGAGAAGCGTAGAATTCGCGGTGAAAACCGCGAAAAAGATGAAAATGGAGCTTTCGCGATTTTTTAAAATGCCATGGGGTAGTACTCTCGAAAGTAGATTTGCCTTAGGAACTATGGAAATTTTCTCAGAATTCCCGTATCTCGCACCGTTTCTGAGATATTTCAACTTTTATCTCCAGACTCTAGGCCGCATTGAGAAGCGTAGAATTCGCGATGGAAACCGCGGGAAAGATGAAAATGGAGCCTTTGCAATTTTTTAAAATCCCATGGGGTAGTACTCACGAAAGTAGATCTGCCTTAGGAACTATGGAAATTTTCTCAGAATTCGCGTATCTCGCACCGTTTCCGAGATATTTCAAGTTTTATCTCCAGACTCTAGGCCGCATTGAGAAGCGTAGAATTCGCGGTGAAAACCGCGGAAAAGATGAAAATGGAGCTTTCGCGATTTTTTAAAATGCCATGGGGTAGTACTCACGAAAGTAGGTCTGCCTTAGGAACTATGGAAATTTTCTCAGAATTCGCGTATCTCGCACAGTTTCCGAGATATTTCAAGTTTTATCTCCAGACTCTAGGCCGCATTGAGAAGCGTAGAGTTCGCGGTGAAAACCGCGGAAAAGATGAAAATGGAGCTTTCGCGATTTTTTAAAATGCCATGGTGTAGCACTCACGAAAGTAGGTCTGCCTTAGGAACTATGGAAATTTTCTCAGAATTTGCGTATCTCGCACCGTTACCGAGATATTTCAAGTTTTATCTCCAGACTGTAGGCCGCATTGAGAAGCGTAGAATTCGCAGTGAAACCGCGGAAAAGATAAAAATAGAGCTTTCGCGATTTTTTAAAATGCCATGGGGTAGTACTCACGAAAATAGGTCTGTCTTAGGAATTATGGAAATTTTCTCAGAATTTGCGTATCTCGCACCGTTTCTGAGATATTTCAAGTTTTATCTCTAGACTCTAGGCCGCATTGAGAAGCGTAGAATTCGCGGTGAAAACCGCGGAAAAGATGAAAATGGAGCTTTCGCGATTTTTTAAAATTCCATGGGGTAGTACTCACGAAAGTAGAGAATTTGCGTATCTCGCACCGTTTCTGAGATATTTCAAGTTTTATCTCCAGACTCTAGGCCGCATTGAGAAGCGTAGAATTCGCGGTGAAAACCGCGGAAAAGATGAAAATGGAGCTTTCGCGAGTTTTTAAAATGCCATGGGGTAGTACTCACGAAAGTAGGTCTGCCTTAGGAACTACGGAAATTTTCTTAGAATTTGCGTATCTCGCATCGTTACCGAGATATTTCAAGTTTTATCTCCAGACTCTAGGCCGCATTGAGAAGCGTAGAATTCGCGGTGAAAACCGCGGAGAAGATGAAAATGGAGCTTTCGCGATTTTTTAAAATGATATGGAGTAGTACTCACGAAAGTAGGTCTGCCTTAGGAACTATGGAAATTTTCTCAGAATTCGCGTATCTCGCACAGTTTCCAAGATATTTCAAGTTTTATCTCCAGACTCTAGGCCGCATTGAGAAGCGTAGAATTCGCGGTGAAAAACCGCGGAAAAGATGAAAATGGATCTTTCGCGATTTTTTAAAATGCTATGGGGTAGTACTCACGAAAGTAGGTCTGCCTTAGGAAATATGGAAATTTTCTCAGAATTCACGTATCTCGCACCGTTTCCGAGATATTTCAAGTTTAATCTCCAGACTCTAGGCCGCATTGAGAAGCGTAGAATTCGCGGTGAAAACCGCGAAAAAGATGAAAATGGAGCTTTCGCGATTTTTTAAAATGCCATGGGGTAGTACTCTCGAAAGTAGATTTGCCTTAGGAACTATGGAAATTTTCTCAGAATTCCCGTATCTCGCACCGTTTCTGAGATATTTCAACTTTTATCTCCAGACTCTAGGCCGCATTGAGAAGCGTAGAATTCGCGATGGAAACCGCGGGAAAGATGAAAATGGAGCCTTTGCAATTTTTTAAAATCCCATGGGGTAGTACTCACGAAAGTAGATCTGCCTTAGGAACTATGGAAATTTTCTCAGAATTCGCGTATCTCGCACCGTTTCCGAGATATTTCAAGTTTTATCTCCAGACTCTAGGCCGCATTGAGAAGCGTAGAATTCGCGGTGAAAACCGCGGAAAAGATGAAAATGGAGCTTTCGCGATTTTTTAAAATGCCATGGGGTAGTACTCACGAAAGTAGGTCTGCCTTAGGAACTACGGAAATTTTCTCAGAATTTGCGTATCTCGCACCGTTACCGAGATATTTCAAGTTTTATCTCCAGACTCTAGGCCGCATTGAGAAGCGTAGAATTCGCGGTGAAAACCGCGGAGAAGATGAAAATGGAGCTTTCGCGATTTTTTAAAATGCTATGGAGTAGTACTCACGAAAGTAGGTCTGCCTTAGGAACTATGGAAATTTTCTTAGAATTCGCGTATCTCGCACAGTTTCCGAGATATTTCAAGTTTTATCTCCAGACTCTAGGCCGCATTGAGAAGCGTAGAATTCGCGGTGAAAACCGCGGAAAAGATGAAAATGGAGCTTTCGCGATTTTTTAAAATGCCATGGTGTAGCACTCACGAAAGTAGGTCTGCCTTAGGAACTATGGAAATTTTCTCAGAATTTGCGTATCTCGCACCGTTACCGAGATATTTCAAGTTTTATCTCCAGACTGTAGGCCGCATTGAGAAGCGTAGAATTCGCGGTGAAACCGCGGAAAAGATAAAAATAGAGCTTTCGCGATTTTTTAAAATGCCATGGGGTAGTACTCACGAAAATAGGTCTGTCTTAGGAATTATGGAAATTTTCTCAGAATTTGCGTATCTCGCACCGTTTCTGAGATATTTCAAGTTTTATCTCCAGACTCTAGGCCGCATTGAGAAGCGTAGAATTCGCGGTAAAAACTGCGGAAAAGATGAAAATGGAGCTTTCGCGATTTTTTAAAATGATATGGAGTAGTACTCACGAAAGTAGGTCTGCCTTAGGAACTATGGAAATTTTCTCAGAATTCGCGTATCTCGCACAGTTTCCAAGATATTTCAAGTTTTATCTTCAGACTCTAGGCCGCATTGAGAAGCGTAGAATTCGCGGTGAAAACCGCGGAGAAGATGAAAATGGAGCTTTCGCGATTTTTTAAAATGCTATGGTGTAGCACTCACGAAAGTAGGTCTGCCTTAGGAACTATGGAAATTTTCTCAGAATTTGCGTATCTCGCACCGTTACCGAGATATTTCAAGTTTTATCTCCAGACTGTAGGCCGCATTGAGAAGCGTAGAATTCGCGGTGAAACCGCGGAAAAGATAAAAATAGAGCTTTCGCGATTTTTTAAAATGCCATGGGGTAGTACTCACGAAAATAGGTCTGTCTTAGGAATTATGGAAATTTTCTCAGAATTTGCGTATCTCGCACCGTTTCTGAGATATTTCAAGTTTTATCTCCAGACTCTAGGCCGCATTGAGAAGCGTAGAATTCGCGGTGAAAACCGCGGAAAAGATGAAAATGGAGCTTTCGCGAGTTTTTAAAATGCCATGGGGTAGTACTCACGAAAGTAGGTCTGCCTTAGGAACTACGGAAATTTTCTCAGAATTTGCGTATCTCGCACCGTTACCGAGATATTTCAAGTTTTATCTCCAGACTCTAGGCCGCATTGAGAAGCGTAGAATTCGCGGTGAAAACCGCGGAAAAGATGAAAATGGAACTTTCGCGATGTTTTAAAATGCCATGGGGTAGTACTCACGAAAGTAGGTCTGCCTTAGGAACTACGGAAATTTTCTTAGAATTTGCGTATCTCGCATCGTTACCGAGATATTTCAAGTTTTATCTCCAGACTCCAGGCCGCATTGAGAAGCGTAGAATTCGCGGTGAAAAACCGCGGAAAAGATGAAAATGGATCTTTCGCGATTTTTTAAAATGCTATGGGGTAGTACTCACGAAAGTAGGTCTGCCTTAGGAAATATGGAAATTTTCTCAGAATTCACGTATCTCGCACCGTTTCCGAGATATTTCAAGTTTTATCTCCAGACTCTAGGCCGCATTGAGAAGCGTAGAATTCGCGGTGAAAACCGCGGAAAAGATGAAAATGGAGCTTTCGCGATTTTTTAAAATGCCATGGGGTAGTACTCTCGAAAGTAGATTTGCCTTAGGAACTATGGAAATTTTCTCAGAATTCCCGTATCTCGCACCGTTTCTGAGATATTTCAACTTTTATCTCCAGACTCTAGGCCGCATTGAGAAGCGTAGAATTCGCGGTGAAAACCGCAAAAAAGATGAAAATGGAGCTTTCGCGATTTTTTAAAATGCCATGGGGTAGTACTCTCGAAAGTAGATTTGCCTTAGGAACTATGGAAATTTTCTCAGAATTCCCGTATCTCGCACCGTTTCTGAGATATTTCAACTGTTATCTCCAGACTCTAGGCCGCATTGAGAAGCGTAGAATTCCCGATGGAAACCGCGGGAAAGATGAAAATGGAGCCTTTGCAATTTTTTAAAATCCCATGGGGTAGTACTCACGAAAGTAGGTCTGCCTTAGGAACTATGGAAAATTTCTCAGAATTTGCGTATCTCGCACCGTTACCGAGATATTTCAAGTTTTATCTCCAGACTCTAGGCGGCATTGAGAAGCGTAGAATTCGCGGTGAATACCGCGGAAAAGATGAAAATGGAGCTTTCGCGATTTTTTAAAATTCCATGGGGTAGTACTCACGAAAGTAGAGAATTTGCGTATCTCGCACCGTTTCTGAGATATTTCAAGTTTTATCTCCAGACTCTAGGCCGCATTGAGAAGCGTAGAATTCGCGGTGAAAACCGCGGAAAAGATGAAAATGGAGCTTTCGTGATTTTTTAAAATGCCATGGGGTAGTACTCACGAAAGTAGGTCTGCCTTAGGAACTATGGGAATTTTCTCAGAATTCGCGTATCTCGCACCGTTTCCGAGATATTTCAAGTTTTATCTCCAGACTCTAGGCCGCATTGAGAAGCGTAGAATTCGCGGTGAAAACCGCGGAAAAGATGAAAATGGATCTTTCGCGAGTTTTTAAAATGCCATGGGGTAGTACTCACGAAAGTAGGTCTGCCTTAGGAACTACGGAAATTTTCTCAGAATTTGCGTATCTCGCACCGTTACCGAGATATTTCAAGTTTTATCTCCAGACTCTAGGCCGCATTGAGAAGCGTAGAATTCGCGGTGAAAACCGCGGAGAAGATGAAAATGGAGATTTCGCGATTTTTTAAAATGCTATGGAGTAGTACTCACGAAAGTAGGTGTGCCTTAGGAACTATGGAAATTTTCTCAGAATTCGCGTATCTCGCACAGTTTCCGAGATATTTCAAGTTTTATCTCCAGACTCTGGGCCGCATTGAGAAGCGTAGAATTCGCGGTGAAAACCGCGGAAAAGATGAAAATGGAGCTTTCGCGATTTTTTAAAATGCCATGGGGTAGTACTCACGAAAGTAGGTCTGCCTTAGGAACTGTGGAAATTTTCTCAGAATTCGCGTATCTCGCACCGTTTTCGAGATATTTCAACTTTTATCTCCAGACTGCAGGCAGCATTGAGAAGCGCAGAATTCGGGGTGAAAACCGCGGAAAGATGAAAATGGAGCCTTTGCGATTTTTTAAAATGCCATTGGGCAGTACTCACGAAAGTAGATCTGCCTTAGGAACTACGGAAATTTTCTCAGAATTCGCGTATCTCGTACCGTTTCCGAGATATTTCAACTTTTATCTCCAGACTCCAGGCCGCATTGAGAAGCGTAGAATTCGCGGTGAAAACCGCGGAAAAGATGAAAATGGATCTTTCGCGATTTTTTAAAATGCTATGGGGTAGTACTCACGAAAGTAGGTCTGCCTTAGGAACTATGGAAACTTTCTCAGAATTTGCGTATCTCGCACCGTTACCGAGATATTTAAAGTTTTATCTCCAGACTCTAGGCCGCATTGAGAAGCGTAGAATTCGCGGTGAAAACCGCGGAAAAGATGAAAATGGAGCTTTCGCGATTTTTTAAAATGCCAGGGGGTAGTACTCACGAAATTAGGTCTGCCTTAGGAACTACGAAAATTTTTTCAGAATTCGCGTATCTCTCACCGTTTCCGAGATATTTCAAGTTTTATCTCCAGACTCTAGGCCTCATTGAGAAGCGTAGAATTCGCGGTGAAAACCGCGGAAAAGATGAAAATGGAACTTTCGCGATTTTTTAAAATGCCATGGGGTAGTACTCACGAAAGTAGGTCTGCCTTAGGAACTACGGAAATTTTCTCAGAATTTGCGTATCTCGCATCGTTACCGAGATATTTCAAGTTTTATCTCCAGACTCTAGGCCGCATTAAGAAGCGTAGAATTCGCGGTGAAAACCGCGGAAAGATGAAAATGGAGCCTTTGCGATTTTTTAAAATGCCATGGGGTAGTACTCACGAAAGTAGATCTGCCTTAGGAACTATGGAAATTTTCTCAGAATTCGCGTATCTCGCACCGTTTCCGAGATAATTTAACTTTTATCTCCAGACTCCAGGCCGCATTGAGTAGCGTAGAATTCGCGGTGAAAACCGCGGAAAAGATGAAAATGGATCTTTCGCGATTTTATAAAATGCTATGGGGTAGTACTCACGAAAGTAGGTCTGCCTTAGGAAATATGGAAATTTTCTCAGAATTCACGTATCTCGCACCGCTTCCGAGATATTTCAAGTTTTATCTCCAGACTCTAGGCCGCATTAAGAAGCGTAGAATTCGCGGTGAAAACCGCGGAAAAGATGAAAATGGAACTTTCGCGATTTTTTAAAATGCCATGGGGTAGTACTCACGAAAGTAGGTCTGCCTTAGGAACTACGGAAATTTTCTTAGAATTTGCGTATCTCGCATCGTTACCGAGATATTTCAAGTTTTATCTCCAGACTCTAGGCCGCATTGAGAAGCGTAGAATTCGCGGTGAAAAACCGCGGAAAAGATGAAAATGGATCTTTCGCGATTTTTTAAAATGCTATGGGGTAGTACTCACGAAAGTAGGTCTGCCTTAGGAAATATGGAAATTTTCTCAGAATTCACGTATCTCGCACCGTTTCCGAGATATTTCAAGTTTTATCTCCAGACTCTAGGCCGCATTGAGAAGCGTAGAATTCGCGGTGAAAACCGCGGAAAAGATGAAAATGGATCTTTCGCGATTTTTTAAAATGCTATGGGGTAGTACTCACGAAAATAGGTCTGCCTTAGGAAATATGGAAATTTTCTCAGAATTCACGTATCTCGCACCGTTTCCGAGATATTTCAAGTTTTATTTCCAGACTCTAGGCCGCATTGAGAAGCGTAGAATTCGCGATGGAAACCGCGGGAAAGATGAAAATGGAGCCTTTGCAATTTTTTAAAATGCCATGGGGTAGTACTCACGAAAGTAGGTCTGCCTTAGGAACTATGGAAATTTTCTCAGAATTCGCGTATCTCGCACCGTTTCCGAGATATTTCAAGTTTTATCTCCAGACTCTAGGCCGCATTGAGAAGCGTAGAATTCGCGGTGAAAACCGCGGAAAAGATGAAAATGGATCTTTCGCGATTTTTTAAAATGCTATGGGGTAGTACTCACGAAAGTAGGTCTGCCTTAGGAAATATGGAAATTTTCTCAGAATTCACGTATCTCGCACCGCTTCCGAGATATTTCAAGTTTTATCTCCAGACTCTATGCCGCATTAAGAAGCGTAGAATTCGCGGTGAAAACCGCGGAAAGATGAAAATGGAGCCTTTGCGATTTTTTAAAATGCCATGGGGTAGTACTCTCGAAAGTAGATTTGCCTTAGGAACTATGGAAATTTTCTCAGAATTCCCGTATCTCGCACCGTTTCTGAGATATTTCAACTGTTATCTCCAGACTCTAGGCCGCATTGAGAAGCGTAGAATTCCCGATGGAAACCGCGGGAAAGATGAAAATGGAGCCTTTGCAATTTTTTAAAATCCCATGGGGTAGTACTCACGAAAGTAGATCTGCCTTAGGAACTATTGAAATTTTCTCAGAATTTGCGTATCTCGCACCGTTTCTGAGATATTTCAAGTTTTATCTCCAGACTCTAGGCCGCATTGAGAAGCGTAGAATTCGCGGTGAAAACCGCGGAAAAGATGAAAATGGAGCTTTCGCGATTTTTTAAAATGCCATGGTGTAGCACTCACGAAAGTAGGTCTGCCTTAGGAACTATGGAAATTTTCTCAGAATTTGCGTATCTCGCACCGTTACCGAGATATTTCAAGTTTTATCTCCAGACTGTAGGCCGCATTGAGAAGCGTAGAATTCGCGGTGAAACCGCGGAAAAGATAAAAATAGAGCTTTCGCGATTTTTTAAAATGCCATGGGGTAGTACTCACGAAAATAGGTCTGTCTTAGGAATTATGGAAATTTTCTCAGAATTTGCGTATCTCGCACCGTTTCTGAGATATTTCAAGTTTTATCTCCAGACTCTAGGCCGCATTGAGAAGCGTAGAATTCGCGGTGAAAACCGCGGAAAAGATGAAAATGGAGCTTTCGCGATTTTTTAAAATGCCATGGTGTAGCACTCACGAAAGTAGGTCTGCCTTAGGAACTGTGGAAATTTTCTCAGAATTCGCGTATCTCGCACCGTTTCCGAGATATTTCAAGTTTTATCTCCAGACTCTAGGCCGCATTGAGAAGCGTAGAATTCGCGGTGAAACCGCGGAAAAGATAAAAATAGAGCTTTCGCGATTTATTAAAATGCCATGGGGTAGTACTCACGAAAATAGTTCTTTCTTAGGAACTACGGAAGTTTTCTCAGAATTTGTGTATCTCGCACCGTTTCCGAGATATTTCAAGTTTTATCTCCAGACTCTAGGCCGCATTGAGAAGCGTAGAATTCGCGGTGAAAACCGCGGAAAAGATGAAAATGGAGCTTTCGCGATTTTTTAAAATGCCATGGGGTAGCACTCACGAAAGTAGGTCTGCCTTAGGAACTATGGAAATTTTCTCAGAATTTGCGTATCTCGCACCGTTACCGAGATATTTCAAGATTTATCTCCAGACTGTAGGCCGCATTGAGAAGCGTAGAATTCGCGGTGAAAACCGCGGAAAAGATGAAAATGGAGCTTTCGCGATTTTTTAAAATGCCATGGGGTAGTACTCACGAAAGTAGATCTGCCTTAGGAACTACGGAAATTTTCTCAGAATTCGCGTATCTCGCACCGTTTCCGAGATATTTTAACTTTTATCTCCAGACTCCAGGCCGCATTGAGAAGCGTAGAATTCGCGGTGAAAACCGCGGAAAAGATGAAAATGGATCTTTCGCGATTTTTTAAAATGCTATGGGGTAGTACTCACGAAAGTAGGTCTGCCTTAGGAAACATGGAAATTTTCTCAGAATTCACGTATCTCGCACCGCTTCCGAGATATTTCAAGTTTTATCTCCAGACTCTATGCCGCATTAAGAAGCGTAGAATTCGCGGTGAAAACCGCGGAAAGATGAAAATGGAACCTTTGCGATTTTTTAAAATGCCATGGGGTAGTACTCTCGAAAGTAGATTTGCCTTAGGAACTATGGAAATTTTCTCAGAATTCCCGTATCTCGCACCGTTTCTGAGATATTTCAACTGTTATCTCCAGACTCTAGGCCGCATTGAGAAGCGTAGAATTCCCGATGGAAACCGCGGGAAAGATGAAAATGGAGCCTTTGCAATTTTTTAAAATCCCATGGGGTAGTACTCACGAAAGCAGATCTGCCTTAGGAACTATTGAAATTTTCTCAGAATTCGCGTATCTCGCACCGTTTCCGAGATATTTCAAGTTTTATCTCCAGACTCTAGGCCGCATTGAGAAGCGTAGAATTCGCGGTGAAAACCGCGGAAAAGATGAAAATGGAGCTTTCGCGAGTTTTTAAAATGCCATGGGGTAGTACTCACGAAAGTAGGTCTGCCTTAGGAACTACGGAAATTTTCTCAGAATTTGCGTATCTCGCACCGTTACCGAGATATTTCAAGTTTTATCTCCAGACTGTAGGCCGCATTAAGAAGCGTAGAATTCGCGGTGAAACCGCGGAAAAGATAAAAATAGAGCTTTCGCGATTTTTTAAAATGCCATGGGGTAGTACTCACGAAAATAGGTCTGTCTTAGAAATTATGGAAATTTTCTCAGAATTTGCGTATCTCGCACCGTTTCTGAGATATTTTAAGTTTTATCTCCAGACTCTAGGCCGCATTGAGAACCGTAGAATTCGCGGTGAAAACCGCGGAAAAGATGAAAATGGAGCTTTCGTGATTTTTTAAAATGCCATGGGGTAGTACTCACGAAAGTAGGTCTGCCTTAGGAACTATGGAAATTTTTTCAGAATTCGCGTATCTCGCACCGTTTCCGAGATAATTTAAGTTTTATCTCCAGACTCTAGGCCGCATTGAGAAGCGTAGAATTCGCGGTGAAAACCGCGGAAAAGATGAAAATGGAGCTTTCGCGAGTTTTTAAAATGCCATGGGGTTGTACTCACGAAAGTAGGTCTGCCTTAGGAACTACGGAAATTTTCTCAGAATTTGCGTATCTCGCACCGTTACCGAGATATTTTAAATTTTATCTCCAGACTATAGGCCGCATTGAGAAGCGTAGAATTCGCGGTGAAAACCGCGGAAAAGATGAAAATGGAGCTTTCGCGATTTTTTAAAATGCCATGGGGTAGCACTCACGAAAGTAGGTCTGTCTTAGGAACCATGGAAATTTTCTCAGAATTTGCGTATCTCGCACCGTTACCGAGATATTTCAAGTTTTATCTCCAGACTGTAGGCCGCTTTGAGAAGCGTAGAATTCGCGGTGAAACCGCGAAAAGATGAAAATGGAGCCTTTGCGATTTTTTAAAATGCCATTGGGTAGTACTCACGAAAGTACTTTAGGAACTATGGAAATTTTCTCAGAATTCGCGTATCTCGCACCGTTTTCGAGATATTTCAACTTTTATCTCCAGACTCCAGACCGCATTGAGAAGCGCAGAATTCGCGGTGAAAACCGCGGAAAGATGAAAATGGAGCCTTTGCGATTTTTTAAAATGCCATTGGGTAGTACTCACGAAAGTAGATCTGCCTTAGGAACTATGGAAATTTTCTCAGAATTTGCGTATCTCGCACCGTTACCGAGATATTTTAAGTTTTATCTCCAGACTCTAGGCCGCATTGAGAAGCGTAGAATTCGCGGTGAAAACCGCGGAAAAGATGAAAATGGAGCTTTCGCGATTTTTTAAAATGCCAGGGGGTAGTACTCACGAAAGTAGGTCTGCCTTAGGAACTACGAAAATTTTTTCAGAATTCGCGTATCTCTCACCGTTTCTGAGATATTTCAAGTTTTATCTCCAGACTCTAGGCCGCATTGAGAAGTGTGGAATTCGCGGTAAAAACCGCGGAAAAGATGAAAATGAATCTTTCGCGATTTTTTAAAATGCTATGGGGTAGTACTCACGAAAGTAGATCTGCCTTAGTAACCATAGAAATTTCCTCAGAATTCGCGTATCTCGCACCGTTTCCGAGATATTTCAACTTTTATCTCCAGTCTCTAGGCCGCATTGAGAAGCGCAGAATTCGCGGTGAAAACCGCGGGAAAGATGAAAATGGAGCTTTCGCGATTTTTTAAAATGCCAAGGGGTAGTACTCACGAAAGTAGAACTGCCTTAGGAACTATGGAAATTTTTTCAGAATTCGCGTATCTCGCACAGTTTCCGAGATATTTCAAGTTTTATCTCCAGACTCTAGGCCGCATTGAGAAGCGTAGAATTCGCGGTGAAAACCGCGGAAAAGATGGAAATGGAGCTTTCGCGACTTTCTAAAAAGGCTATGGGGTAGTACTCACGAAAGTAGGTCTGCGTTAGGAACTATGGTAATTTTCTCAGAATTCGCGTATCTCGCACCGCTTCCGAGATATTTTAAGTTTTATCAGCAGACTTTAGGCCGCATTGAGAAGCGTAGAATTCGCGATGGAAACCGCGGGAAAGATGAAAATGGAGCTTTCGCGATTTTTTAAAATGCCATGGGTTAGTACTCACGAAAGTAGATCTGCCTCAGGAACTATGGAAATTTTCTCAGAATTCGCGTATCTCGCACCGTTTCCGAGATATTTTAACTTTTATCTCCAGACTCTAGGCCGCATTGAGAAGCGTAGAATTCGCGATGGAAACCGCGGAAAAGATGAAAATGGAGCTTTCGCGATTTTTTAAAATGCTATGGGGTAGTACTCACGAAAGTAGATCTGCCTTAGGAACTATGGAAATTTTCTCAGAATTCGCGTATCTCGCACCGTTTCCGAGATATTTTAACTTTTATCTCCAGACTCTAGGCCGCATTGAGAAGCGTAGAATTCGCGATGGAAACCGCGGAAAAGATGAAAATGGAGCTTTCGCGATTTTTTAAAATGCTATGGGGTAGTACTCACGAAAGTAGATCTGCCTTAGGAACCATGGAAATTTTCTCAGAATTCGCGTATCTCGCACAGTTTCCGAGATATTTTAAGTTTTATCTCCAGACTCTAGGCCGCATTGAGAAGCGTAGAATTTGCGGTGAAAACCGCGGAAAAGATGGAAATGGAGCTTTCGCGACTTTCTAAAAAGGCTATGGGGTAGTACTCACGAAAGTAGATCTGCCTTTGGAACTCGCACCGTTTCCGAGATATTTCAACTTTTATCTCCAGACTCTAGGCCGCATTGAAAAGCGTAGAATTCGCGATGGAAACCGCGGGAAAGATAAAAATGGAGCCTTTGCGATTTTTTAAAATGCCATGGGGTAGTACTCACGAAAGTAGATCTGCCTTAGGAACTATGGAAATTTTTTCAGAATTCGCGTATCTCGCACAGTTTCCGAGATATTTCAAGTTTTATCTCCAGACTCTAGGCCGCATTGAGAAGCGTAGAATCCGCGGTGAAAACCGCGGAAAAGATGGAAATGGAGCTTTCGCGACTTTCTAAAAAGGCTATGGGGTAGTACTCACGAAAGTAGGTCTGCGTTAGGAACTCGCACCGTTTCCGAGATATTTCAACTTTTATCTCCAGACTCTAGGCCGCATTGAGAAGCGTAGAATTCGCGATGGAAACCGCGGGAAAGATAAAAATGGAGCCTTTGCGATTTTTTAAAATGCCATGGGGTAGTACTCACGAAAGTAGATCTGCCTTAGGAACTATGGAAATTTTTTCAGAATTCGCGTATCTCGCACCGTTTCCGAGATATATCAAGTTTTATCTCCAGACTCTAGGCCGCATTGAGAAGCGTAGAATTCGCGGTGAAACCGCGGAAAAGATAAAAATAGAGCTTTCGCGATTTTTTAAAATGCCATGGGGTAGTACTCACGAAAATAGGTCTGTCTTAGGAACTATGGAAATTTTCTCAGAATTTGCGTATCTCGCACCGTTACCGAGATATTTCAAGTTTTATCTCCAGACCCTAGGCCGCATTGAGAAGCGTAGAATTCGCGGTGAAAACCGCGGAAAAGATGAAAATGGAGCTTTCGCGATTTTTTAAAATGCCATGGGGCAGTACTCACGAAAGTAGGTCTGCCTTAGGTACTATGGAAATTTTCTCAGAATTCGCGTATGTCGCACCGTTTCCGAGATATTTCATGTTTTATCTCCAGACTCTAGGCCGCATTGAGAAGTGTAGAATTCGCGGTGAAAACCGCGGAAAAGATGAAAATGGAGCTTTCGCGATTTTTTATAATGCCATGGGGTAGTACTCACGAAAGTAGGTCTGCCTTAGATTCAGAATTTATGAAGTGGCCCCCTATTTCACTAACATTGACAAAAGATAAAAGTCAATACATTTTTTTGTAGTATTAACTAACACAAATTAGTTGCTAAAATGGTTTTTGAAAATTTTGAAAATTTAAAAAGTTATAAACAATTATAATTTTATGTACCCTATTTTTGAAAAATTCATAGTTTAAAGAGTTCAAATTAAAAATGAACATTAATACCCGGAGTTTACTGACAATAATTGTAACTTTTAAGTAACATAACTGATGTACCAAAAAAAAATTTTTTTTATAAAAATTTTTTTATTTTTAATAAACAAATTACATTATTTTCCTGTTCCAAATCGCAAATTAAAGTTTTCCTTTGAGATTACGAAACTCCATACATTCAAGAAGATGTTCATGCAAAAAAATTTTGGTATTCCTTAATATTAAAAAAATTACATGGTTTTTTGTTGCGCGCCCTGTTACGCTTGAGTGCAGTGCACCGGCTGCGACGCGACGCCACGGCAGTGGGACAAAACCGGCTTTTCGTGGACAAATTAACTTGTAGGTCAGAATTCTTGACGGATTAACATGTATTTTTTTTAATTTACAGCTTATTAAATTGCGCTAAGAACTATTGTGGCCGACTTGTTTAATTGTTGCTTGTGTCAAAATTTATTAACAATTAAGCAATAAATAATTAAATATATTTTTTAAAATTTTATCTAAAAGCTTTGAAATTTAAAGAAAGTACACTTTCTTACAATTATATTTCAAAAATAAACAATTTCTGTCATAAGTATTTGTTATAAACAATTCTTATAAATAATTAAGCAATTTTTAATTTTTAATTTTGTTGAATTAAAAAAATTTGTTTAGAGTAAGTGCCTGAATTCGTTCTTCATAAATTGACATTTGCTAGAATGTAATTAAATAGCAATAAATTCATTGGTTATAAACAATTACGCAACAATTCATAATTTTTATAAATTAAAAATTCTTTTTTAGACTATTTGTCTGAATTTGTTCTGCATAAATGAACATTTGGCAGAATGTGATTAAATGTCAATAATTTTATTTGTTATAAAAATTTTTGATAAACAATTAAGCAACAATCCATACTTTTGATTATTTTTATATTTATAACAAATAAAATTAATGACATTTAGATACATTATGCCAAATGTGCATTTATAAAGAACGTATTCAGGCACTTAGTCTAAAAAAGAATATTTAAATCATCAAAAATACGGATTGTTGCTTAATTGTTTATAAAAATAGTTTATAACTAATGAATTAATTGCTATTTAGTTACATTCTAGCAAATGTCAATTTATGAAGAACGAATTCAGGCACTTACTCTAAACAAATTTTTTTAATTCAACAAAATTAAAAATTAAAAATTGCTTAATTATTTATAAGAATTGTTTATAACAAATACTTATGACAGAAATTGTTTATTTTTGAACTATAATTGTAAGAAAGTGTACTTTCTTTGGATTTCAAAGCTTTTAGAAAAAATTTTAAAAAATATATTTAATTATTTATTGCTTAATTGTTAATAAATTTTGACACAAGCAACAATTTAACAAGTCGGCCACAATAGTTCTTAGCGCAATTTAATAAGCTGTAAATTAAAAAAAAATACATGTTAATCCGTCAAGAATTCTGACCTACAAGTTAATTTGTCCACGAAAAGCCGGTTTTGTCCCACTGCCGTGGCGTCGCGTCGCGGCCGGTGCACTGCACTCAAGCGTAACAGGGCGCGCAACAAAAAACCATGTAGTTTTTTCAATATTAAAGAATACCAAAATGTTTTTGCATGAACATCTTCTTGAATGTATGGAGTTTCGTAATCTCAAAAGAAAACTTAAATTTGCGATTTGGAACAGGAAAAAAATGTAATTTGTTTATTAAAAATAAAAAAATTTTCATAAAAAAATTTTTTTTTTGGTACATCAGTTATGGTACTTAAAAGTTACAATTATTGTCAGTAAACTCCGGGTATTAATGTTTGTTTTTAATTTGAACTCTTTAAACTATGAATTTTTCAAAAATAGGGTACATAAAATTATAATTGTTTATAACTTTTTAAATTTTCAAAATTTTCAAAAACCCTTTTAGCAACTAATTTGTATTAGTTAATACTACAAAAAAATGTATTGACTTTTAACTTTTGTCAATGTTGGTGAAATAGGGGGCCACTTCATAAATTCTGACTCATATATAAGATTTATATATAAGATAAATATCTTCAAATGGTGAATTTGATATATATCCAAACTACGAAGGAAAAAAAGTTTAATCACATTATTTTAATAATACATTAATTTACTTATATAGGAGTAAAAAGAGAAAAAAATATTAAAAGATATGTCAAAATATTGTGGATAATATTATAAAACAAATATTACTAAAAGGGTAGTTAATCATAGAACTTAAAACATTTCATTATCAACCAAAAATATTTCTTGCTTATTCCATGAACAATACAAGTGGTCTCAACTGCAAATTTTAAAAGTAAAGAGTTAATGTCTTAATAACCCAACCCAATGGGAAACTAACGATTGGCGCATTAATGGACCAGTATTGGGAGCCAATGGTGCCAATATTGGCGCATTAATGGAAACCAATATTGGACCACAGTTGGTCAATCCTTGGGATGATAACGGGTTTGCCAGTCATTGGCAGCCATCATTGGTTCAATATTGGTTGCCAATGATAATGCCAATAAATAAAATTTTTTAAATTAACAATATTAAAATCTATATTTTTATATTGTTAATTTATTTATTGTTTAAAAAATTTTTTTTTTTTAATAAATATTTTAATTTATTTATTAATGCATGTCAAGTATTGGTACAATAATTGGCTTTCAATATTGGTCCATCCTTGGGAGCCAATGAATAACCAACAATCTTATTTTTACAACTCTATATGGAAACAGAGTTGTTAATTTAATCTTCAGCCAATATTTGACAATGAAGATTTGAGTGTTGGACACATTAGAAATGTATTTTCAGAGGTACGGGATCAGGCCTTATATAAAAGAGCTGAAGAAACTCGATCGTCAGAGAGGCTGACCGATGCGCGCCCTATGCCAGTTTCCGAAACCACAAACGCGTGAGAATCCTCGGCGCGCAGACGCGGCATAGATGCGGCGGGAAACTTCCACTATTTGAATTTGAATTTTTTATGCATTTAATCAAAAACAAGAAAAGAAATATAATAATACAAAAATTATACAAATTCTTAAATTTGTATAGTTTTCTGATTGTTATTAAAAAGTAATACGCTTAATTATAAAGAAATACTTATAATAAATATCCTCCATAAATAATTGTTCAATTCTTGAAGATTTGAAAAACTCTTAAAGGTGTGTCCTAAGGTTAAAAATTATTGTTCTAAATCTACTTTAATCGATTTTCATGTTATAGAAATTATTTAAATAAATTAATTAGTTTTAAAGAAATCAGAAAGAAATTAAATTGATGAAAAAATAAACATTTAATATTAAAAATAATATTAAAAAAAATAATCACATTAAAACTTTGCTTGTAAAATAAACAGAACGAAAAATTTAAAATTAAAAAATTAATGAACAATTACAAAATATTAAAGAAGACTTTAATTTTATTAAAATGTAAACTTAAGTCACATAAATACAAATATTCATGTAAGTATTTAAATTTTAAATTCACCATTTTTTCTGTTTAAATTTAAAGTAAAATTTAATAAATTGTAAAGAATGATAGTTAATAAATATTTAACTTTATTTGTTATTCTTTTCGTTTTTCACATGTAAAAAATAATCATTTTTTTTTATAAAACTAAGAAACAAATTCTCTAAATTTGAATACAAATTAAAAATGAAAAAAATTTAATATATGTAAAAAAATTTTAAATTTGAATCATTTAATTAAATAATTTATTTTAACAAAATGACTTTCTAAATATAACTATCAAGAATATATAAAAAATATGAGCAAAAAAAATCAAAATTGGTTTTTAAAAATAAAAAAATAAACTTTTTAAAGTTCAAAATAAATTAAATTTTTTTTAAATTTTGTTATTCTAAAATTAATATTAAACTTGAATAATAATTTTCAATACAATTACTTAAAGTTAGTTCTCAAAAAATTCAATTATCATTAAAATGAATCTTTCCAAATAATAAAACTTAAACAGAAAGAATTAATGGTTTCTTTTAAATTAAAGAAATAATAGAGCATTAAACATAGTTAATTTAATATTTTGAATACTATTAAAAAAAATTTAACTTTAAAAAAATTAATGATATCAAAAATATTATTTTTCGATCGTAATTTAAAAAAAAAAATCATTTTAATTTAGCTTTATTGAACAGTGTTGATTTTTAAATTTTAAAATTTGTGTCTAGGTATTAAGCTTTAAAGTTAGTTTTCAAAAAATTCAATTATCATTAAAATGAATCTTTCCAAATAATAAAACTTAAACAGAAAGAATTAATGGTTTCTTTTAAATTAAAGAAATAATAGAGCATTAAACATAGTTAATTTAATATTTTGAATACTATTAAAAAAAATTTAACTTTAAAAAAATTAATGATATCAAAAATATTATTTTTCGATCGTAATTTAAAAAAAAAATCATTTTAATTTAGCTTTATTGAACAGTGTTGATTTTTAAATTTTAAAATTTGTGCCTAGGTATTAAGCTTTAAATTAGATTACATCTTATTTTTTTTCATGTCCATATCTTTTATTAAAATTGAATTAAAATTTGTTTTTAAAAATAAAATATAAACATTTTAAAGTTTAAAGTTGAATTGAAAATTTTTTAAAATTCGTTATATTAAAATTATAATATTAATCTTAAATAATAATTTCAAATATAATTACTTAAAGTTAGTTTCCAAAAACTTGAATTAATTTTAAAACGAAACTTTACAAATAGTAAAACTTGAACAGAAAAAATTAAAGGTTTCTTTAAAATTAAAGAAATAATAAAGCATTAAACATGGTTAATTTAACGTTTTGAATATTATTAAAAAAAAATTAAGTTTAAAAAATTTAATGACATCAAAAATATTATTTTTTATCTTAATTTTAAAAAAAAATTCATATTAATTTAACTTTATAAAACAGTGTTGATTTTTAAATTTAAAATTTTTAAATTTGAGTCTAGGTATTAAGCTTTAAATTAGTTTACATCTTATTTTCTTTTTTGTCCATATCTTTTATTAAAATTAAATTAAAATTTGTTTTTAAAAATAAAATATAAACTTTTTAAAGTTTAAAGTTGAATTGAAAATTATTTAAAATTCGTTATATTAAAATTAAGATTAATCTTAAATAATAATTTCAAATATAATTACTTAAAGTTAGTTTCCAAAAACTTGAATTAATTTTAAAATTACGAATCTTTACAAATAGTAAAACTTGAACAGAAAAAATTAAAGGTTTTAAATACTATTAAAAAAAATTTAAGTTTAAAAAAATTAATGACATCAGAAATATTATTTTTCGATATTAATTTAAAAAAAAAATTCATATTAATTTAGCTTTATAAAACAGTATTGATTTTTAAATTTAAAATTTTAAAATATGTGTCTAGGTACTAAGCTTTAAATTAGATTACATCTTATTTTTTTTCATGTCCATATCTTTTATTAAAATTAAATTAAAATTTGTTTTTAAAAATAAAATATAAACTTTTTAAAGTTTAAAGTTGAATTGAAAATTATTTAAAATTCGTTATATTAAAATTAAGATTAATCTTAAATAATAATTTCAAATATAATTACTTAAAGTTAGTTTCCAAAAACTTGAATTAATTTTAAAATTACGAATCTTTACAAATAGTAAAACTTGAACAGAAAAAATTAAAGGTTTTAAATACTATTAAAAAAAATTTAAGTTTAAAGAAATTAATGACATCAGAAATATTATTTTTCGATATTAATTTAAAAAAAAAATTCATATTAATTTAGCTTTATAAAACAGTATTGATTTTTAAATTTAAAATTTTAAAATATGTGTCTAGGTACTAAGCTTTAAATTAGATTACATCTTATTTTTTTTCATGTCCATATCTTTTATTAAAATTAAATTAAAATTTGTTTTTAAAAATAAAATATAAACTTTTTAAAGTTTAAAGTTGAATTGAAAATTATTTAAAATTCGTTATATTAAAATTAAGATTAATCTTAAATAATAATTTTAAATATAATTACTTAAATTTAGTTTCCAAAAACTTGAATTAATTTTAAAATTACGAATCTTTACAAATAGTAAAACTTGAACAGAAAAAATTAAAGGTTTTAAATACTATTAAAAAAAATTTAAGTTTAAAAAAATTAATGACATCAGAAATATTATTTTTCGATATTAATTTAAAAAAAAAATTCATATTAATTTAGCTTTATAAAACAGTATTGATTTTTAAATTTAAAATTTTAAAATATGTGTCTAGGTACTAAGCTTTATATTAGTTTACATCCTATTTTCTTTTATGTCCATATCTTTTATTAAAATTAAATTAAAATTTGTTTTTAAAAATAAAATATAAACTTTTTAAAGTTTAAAGTAGAATTAAAAATATTTTAAAATTCGTTATATTAAAATTAAGATTAATCTTAAATAATAATTTTAAATATAATTACTTAAATTTAGTTTCCAAAAACTTGAATTAATTTTAAAATTACGAATCTTTACAAATAGTAAAACTTGAACAGAAAAAATTAAAGGTTTTAAATACTATTAAAAAAAATTTAAGTTTAAAAAAATTAATGACATCAGAAATATTATTTTTCGATATTAATTTAAAAAAAAAATTCATATTAATTTAGCTTTATAAAACAGTATTGATTTTTAAATTTAAAATTTTAAAATATGTGTCTAGGTACTAAGCTTTAAATTAGATTACATCTTATTTTTTTTCATGTCCATATCTTTTATTAAAATTAAATTAAAATTTGTTTTTAAAAATAAAATATAAACTTTTTAAAGTTTAAAGTTGAATTGAAAATTATTTAAAATTCGTTATATTAAAATTAAGATTAATCTTAAATAATAATTTTAAATATAATTACTTAAATTTAGTTTCCAAAAACTTGAATTAATTTTAAAATTACGAATCTTTACAAATAGTAAAACTTGAACAGAAAAAATTAAAGGTTTTAAATACTATTAAAAAAAATTTAAGTTTAAAAAAATTAATGACATCAGAAATATTATTTTTCGATATTAATTTAAAAAAAAAATTCATATTAATTTAGCTTTATAAAACAGTATTGATTTTTAAATTTAAAATTTTAAAATATGTGTCTAGGTACTAAGCTTTATATTAGTTTACATCCTATTTTCTTTTATGTCCATATCTTTTATTAAAATTAAATTAAAATTTGTTTTTAAAAATAAAATATAAACTTTTTAAAGTTTAAAGTAGAATTAAAAATATTTTAAAATTCGTTATATTAAAATTTATATTAATCTTAAATAATATTTTCAAATATAATTACTTAAAGTTAGTTTCCAAAAACTTAAATTAATTTTAAAACGAATCTTTACAAGTAGTAAAACTTGAACAGAAAAAATTAAAGGTTTCTTTTAAATTAAAGAAATAATAGAGCATCAAACATGGTTAATTAAAATTTTGGAATAAATAATTTAAATATAACGAATTTTAAAAAATTTTCAATTCAACTTTAAACTTTAAAATGTTTATATTTTATTTTTAAAAACAAATTTAAATTCAATTTTAATAAAAGATATGGACATGAAAAAAAATAAGATGTAATCTAATTTAAAGCTTAGTACCTAGACACATATTTTAAAATTTTAAATTTAAAAATCAATACTGTTTTATAAAGCTAAATTAATATGAATTTTTTTTTTAAATTAAGATCGAAAAATAATATTTCTGATGTCATTAATTTTTTTAAACTTAAATTTTTTTTAATAGTATTTAAAACCTTTAATTTTTTCTGTTCAAGTTTTACTATTTGTAAAGATTCGAAATTTTAAAATTAATTCAAGTTTTTGGAAACTAACTTTAAGTAATTATATTTGAAATTATTATTTAAGATTAATCTTAATTTTAATATAAAGAAATTTAAATAATTTTCAATTCAACTTTAAACTTTAAAAAGTTTATATTTTATTTTTAAAAACAAATTTTAATTTAATTTTAATAAAAGATATGGACAAAAAAGAAAATAAGATGTAAACTAATTTAAAGCTTAATACCTAGACTCAAATTTAAAATTTTAAATTTAAAAATCAATACTGTTTTATAAAGTTAAATTAATATGAATTTTTTTTTAAAATTAAGATAAAAAATAATATTTTGGATGTCATTAAATTTTTTAAACTTAATTTTTTTTTAATAATATTCAAAACATTAAATTAACCATGTTTAATGCTTTATTATTTCTTTAATTTTAAAGAAACCTTTAATTTTTTCTGTTCAAGTTTTACTATTTGTAAAGATTCGTAATTTTAAAATTAATTCAAGTTTTTGGAAACTAACTTTAAGTAATTATATTTGAAATTATTATTTAAGATTAATCTTAATTATAATATAACGAATTTTCAATAATTTTCAATTCAACTTTAAACTTTAAAAAGTTTATATTTTATTTTTAAAAACAAATTTTAATTAAATTTTAATAAAAGATATGGACAAAAAAGAAAATAAGATGTAAACTAATTTAAAGCTTAATACCTAGACTCAAATTTAAAAATTTTAAATTTAAAAATCAACACTGTTTTATAAAGTTAAATTAATATGAATTTTTTTTTAAAATTAAGATAAAAAATAATATTTTTGATGTCATTAAATTTTTTAAACTTAATTTTTTTTTAATAATATTCAAAACGTTAAATTAACCATGTTTAATGCTTTATTATTTCTTTAATTTTAAAGAAACCTTTAATTTTTTCTGTTCAAGTTTTACTATTTGTAAAGTTTCGTTTTAAAATTAATTCAAGTTTTTGGAAACTAACTTTAAGTAATTATATTTGAAATTATTATTTAAGATTAATATTATAATTTTAATATAACGAATTTTAAAAAATTTTCAATTCAACTTTAAACTTTAAAATGTTTATATTTTATTTTTAAAAACAAATTTTAATTCAATTTTAATAAAAGATATGGACATGAAAAAAAAAAAGATGTAATCTAATTTAAAGCTTAATACCTAGACACAAATTTTAAAATTTAAAAATCAACACTGTTCAATAAAGCTAAATTAAAATGATTTTTTTTTTAAATTACGATCGAAAAATAATATTTTTGATATCATTAATTTTTTTAAAGTTAAATTTTTTTTAATAGTATTCAAAATATTAAATTAACTATGTTTAATGCTCTATTATTTCTTTAATTTAAAAGAAACCATTAATTCTTTCTGTTTAAGTTTTATTATTTGGAAAGATTCATTTTAATGATAATTGAATTTTTTGAAAACTAACTTTAAAGCTTAATACCTAGACACAAATTTTAAAATTTAAAAATCAACACTGTTCAATAAAGCTAAATTAAAATGATTTTTTTTTTTAAATTACGATCGAAAAATAATATTTTTGATATCATTAATTTTTTTAAAGTTAAATTTTTTTTAATAGTATTCAAAATATTAAATTAACTATGTTTAATGCTCTATTATTTCTTTAATTTAAAAGAAACCATTAATTCTTTCTGTTTAAGTTTTATTATTTGGAAAGATTCATTTTAATGATAATTGAATTTTTTGAAAACTAACTTTAAAGCTTAATACCTAGACACAAATTTTAAAATTTAAAAATCAACACTGTTCAATAAAGCTAAATTAAAATGATTTTTTTTTTTAAATTACGATCGAAAAATAATATTTTTGATATCATTAATTTTTTTAAAGTTAAATTTTTTTTAATAGTATTCAAAATATTAAATTAACTATGTTTAATGCTCTATTATTTCTTTAATTTAAAAGAAACCATTAATTCTTTCTGTTTAAGTTTTATTATTTGGAAAGATTCATTTTAATGATAATTGAATTTTTTGAGAACTAACTTTAAGTAATTGTATTGAAAATTATTATTCAAGTTTAATATTAATTTTAGAATAACAAAATTTAAAAAAAATTTAATTTATTTTGAACTTTAAAAAGTTTATTTTTTTATTTTTAAAAACCAATTTTGATTTTTTTTGCTCATATTTTTTATATATTCTTGATAGTTATATTTAGAAAGTCATTTTGTTAAGATAAATTATTTAATTAAATGATTCAAATTTAAAATTTTTTTACATATATTAAATTTTTTTCATTTTTAATTTGTATTCAAATTTAGAGAATTTGTTTCTTAGTTTTATAAAAAAAAATGATTATTTTTTACATGTGAAAAACGAAAAGAATAACAAATAAAGTTAAATATTTATTAACTATCATTCTTTACAATTTGTTAAATTTTACTTTAAATTTAAACAGAAAAAATGGTGAATTTAAAATTTAAATACTTACATGAATATTTGTATTTATGTGACTTAAGTTTACATTTTAATAAAATTAAAGTCTTCTTTAATATTTTGTAATTGTTCATTAATTTTTTAATTTTAAATTTTTCGTTCTGTTTATTTTACAAGCAAAGTTTTAATGTGATTATTTTTTTTAATATTATTTTTAATATTAAATGTTTATTTTTTCATCAATTTAATTTCTTTCTGATTTCTTTAAAACTAATTAATTTATTTAAATAATTTCTATAACATGAAAATCGATTAAAGTAGATTTAGAACAATAATTTTTAACCTTAGGACACACCTTTAAGAGTTTTTCAAATCTTCAAGAATTGAACAATTATTTATGGAGGATATTTATTATAAGTATTTCTTTATAATTAAGCGTATTACTTTTTAATAACAATCAGAAAACTATACAAATTTAAGAATTTGTATAATTTTTGTATTATTATATTTCTTTTCTTGTTTTTGATTAAATGCATAAAAAATTCAAATTCAAATAGTGGAAGTTTCCCGCCGCATCTATGCCGCGTCTGCGCGCCGAGGATTCTCACGCGTTTGTGGTTTCGGAAACTGGCATAGGGCGCGCATCGGTCAGCCTCTCTGACGATCGAGTTTCTTCAGCTCTTTTATATAAGGCCTGATCCCGTACCTCTGAAAATACATTTCTAATGTGTCCAACACTCAAATCTTCATTGTCAAATATTGGCTGAAGATTAAATTAACAACTCTGTTTCCATATAGAGTTGTAAAAATAAGATTGTTGGTTATTCATTGGCTCCCAAGGATGGACCAATATTGAAAGCCAATTATTGTACCAATACTTGACATGCATTAATAAATAAATTAAAATATTTATTAAAAAAAAAAAATTTTTTAAACAATAAATAAATTAACAATATAAAAATATAGATTTTAATATTGTTAATTTAAAAAATTTTATTTATTGGCATTATCATTGGCAACCAATATTGAACCAATGATGGCTGCCAATGACTGGCAAACCCGTTATCATCCCAAGGATTGACCAACTGTGGTCCAATATTGGTTTCCATTAATGCGCCAATATTGGCACCATTGGCTCCCAATACTGGTCCATTAATGCGCCAATCGTTAGTTTCCCATTGGGTTGGGTTATTAAGACATTAACTCTTTACTTTTAAAATTTGCAGTTGAGACCACTTGTATTGTTCATGGAATAAGCAAGAAATATTTTTGGTTGATAATGAAATGTTTTAAGTTCTATGATTAACTACCCTTTTAGTAATATTTGTTTTATAATATTATCCACAATATTTTGACATATCTTTTAATATTTTTTTCTCTTTTTACTCCTATATAAGTAAATTAATGTATTATTAAAATAATGTGATTAAACTTTTTTTCCTTCGTAGTTTGGATATATCAAATTCACCATTTGAAGATATTTATCTTATATATAAGATATATAAGATATATATAAGATTTATATATAAGATAAATATCTTCAAATGGTGAATTTGATATATCCAAAATACGAAGGAAAAAAAGTTTAATCACATTATTTTAATAATACATTAATTTACTTATATAGGAGTAAAAAGAGAAAAAAATATTAAAAGATATGTCAAAATATTGTGGATAATATTATAAAACAAATATTACTAAAAGGGTAGTTAATCATAGAACTTAAAACATTTCATTATCAACCAAAAATATTTCTTGCTTATTCCATGAACAATACAAGTGGTCTCAACTGCAAATTTTAAAAGTAAAGAGTTAATGTCTTAATAACCCAAGAAGCTATATTCCTAGAATTTTTGAGTAACTCACGAACTTAAAACTATACAGGTAAGCAAATAATATTAACTTACATTTTTATTATTATTATTATTATTATTGAAACAAAGATATGAAAACTTACAAAGATTCAAAACTGTATAAACTGTAAAAAACATATTATTTATTTAAAAACACAAAAAACACATAAATTTTATCATACAATCAGTGTTTGATTATTTTTCAAATCATTATTATTGTTATTGTTATACGACACATAATAATTTTTTTTCAATTTTATTAAAATATATTACAATTTAGATAAAATTCACTTGAATACAATTTTTTAATGGAAAAAATAATAAATTTCTCAAAAAAAATATGTTTAACTTTTGAAAAATAATAATAAATTTTAATGAAATGACAAAGTTAAAAAAAAAAAGAAATTTTAGTAGATAAATTCGCTACGCTCGTGCTACACTCGTTCTTCGAACATTTGTGCTTGACAAAAAAACACGGACTTCCCTCCCTTGATGCATAATATACTATTTTCAGAATTAAAAACACAAAATAATCTTGTAATATTTAATTTTTAAAATGCATTGACCATGATGGTAATCTTAAACTTTAAATTAACTTTATTCAAAAGTAGGATTTTGACAATTCTAACTTTGAACTTTAACTATAGTGCCAAAGTAAGCCCTCTTCATGCGCACGTACACATATAAACATGTGGTGATTTGATATATTTAATTTACATTTTTTTGATAATTATAAAACGCTCTTTAAATTTTTTTAATCCTTACAGAATAGAATTGTTTATTAAAATTAAAAATGTGTAAATATTTTTGTTTATTTTTGTTTAAATTTTGTTTAACTTCAAATAATTCTTAAATCAGAACAATATAAATTTTTTAGTACGTAATATTGATTTCATAGTTTAAAGGTTTGGCTTCTACAATTTTATCATTTCAATGTATGAACTAAATTCAAAATAATGTTAAAATTACTAATTATTTAACTGAAAATAAAAAACTGAAATTTGTATTTTCTACTATTTTAAAAGCATCAGAAAAGTAGGGAAATCCAATTCAGAAAAAAATGTTTTATGTAATTTATACGAGTAGTATAATATACTACACTATAATACACGATTAAATTGGTTTAAAAAAATTATCTTTTTGCAGAAACCCTATCTGAAAGTACGATGCTTACCGCAATTATATTCGGAATATTTGTTGGTGCAATGACAGCAAAGTCCCAAGACTGTAATAGTAAGTTTTAATCAGATAAACCAATAAGTTTTTCAAATTAATTATTTATTTTTGATAAATAAATTCATAAATCGATATGATTATTTTGATCATCATTACAAGAAAAAAATTAAAATGGTACATAATCAGAATTAAAAAATATTTTTTTTTTTTTTTTTTTTGCCAAAGTTGCAAGTAATTTTATTTCTATTGACTATAGGAGGAAATAAAAAAGTTGTGATAAGTTAAGATTTTTCTTGACTTGAAGGCAAGCAATTATATATTTTTATTTGACTCTGACATTTGAAATATTTTTTTTAAATTCAAGATAAACATTGCTATATAACCGAGTCTAAGAAAAGGGACCTACTGAGGTATTGACCAAAATCAACTTTTCAAAAAAAAAAACTAGTTGAATTGTATTTTTAGGACCTTAAACTATAAAAAACCGTCATAAAAATCGATTTTTTTGGTCGATAGGTCCCTTTTCACAGAGCCGGTTACATATTTTATATGTATTGGGTATAAATAAATTATTAGAATAACTCAGTACATACATTCACTGAGAAATTTCGTTGGGTTTCCATTTATCAATTTGTAAGGTACTCCTCGGATGAGTTGGCAAATAGGATATAAAACAATTAACCAATATGAAAGTTATTTATTACTCTACTAATTGGAGAGTATTTTAACTACAGTTAACAAACTAAGTCGCCAACTGCAATTAAGCACCAAAAAATTTTTAAGCTTACAAACTGATTACAAACGACGATAAGCTCGTCGTCCCTAACTGTAAGGGATACCAATTATCAATTAGTCAATTATCAATTGGGGTACCAATACCAATTAGTTGACAAATCACTGATAAAAGAACAAAAAAACATTAAAGCTCAATATCCGAGCAATAACTATACGTTCTTTTAGAAATATAGCATCAATAGAATTATGGAAAAAATGCACTAATGATTTCAAGCAATAATCCCAACTGAATTTTCTCGGTGTGTGTTGTTATCAGAAGTTTTAAAAAGTAAAAAGCTAACATCAAAAATCTAAATTATAGTTTCCACAGCAGACTACAAGGATATTTGTCTTACGCCTGGATGCGTTCATACAGGTTTGTGTAATTATTTATAATTCAAGTTTCATGTTTTTGTTTAAGGGCATGTGATGGATTATGACGTCACTGGTATAGACAAAATGTCTAAATTTTGCACCAAAATTATATTTAGAAATATTTTTAAAAAATTTCCAATTTTCTAAAACTTAATTTTTAGCCAAAAGTCAAACAAATTTGGCACAGAAAGACGTTCCTAATGATATTTGAAGTAATACTATCAAGTTTTGTGACAAAATATTCAATATTTTAGGTTGTTAGGAACAAAATTTTGCCTATACCACTGATGTCATACTCCAACACATGCCCTTAAATAAAATATTTTATGTAGTGTAAGTTGAGGAGAGATGGATTACTTTTACTATTTTTTTGCACAGCCGAGAATTCGTGAAAAAATAAATTTTGTACACGTGTAAACTTTAGTTCCTCTTCTTGTGAAATCAATTATTTTTCAAAAATTTGTCTTGTAGTTAGTAAAAAAAACTTTAAAATTTCGTTTTAAAACATTTTTATCTTATTTCTGTTATAAAAACGAGAAATAGGCATAAGATTTCAAATTGACACGTGGTGCCATAAAAACCTAAAAAGAATAACATTAATAATTACATGCTTTTCAAGTTAATTTAAAAACTTTTTCTTCTAAAATAACTCTAGACAGGGCCGGCTCAAGGCAATCACGGGCCTGAAGCACAAAAAAGAATCTTATAAAATCTTAACAAAATGTAAAAAAATAAAATATTACATAAATTACAAAAATTAAGAACTTTTATTAAAACCAGTATTATGAATGAACAGTTAAGAAACTTAAGGATAATTTACATTGAAAAGGAAAAATTAAAACAAAAAGATGTAAAAAATGTACTAATTGAAAAACCTGCAAAAAATAGATAAACTCTTCAAAAATAAACAAGTTTAAAAAATCAATGAAAATAAAAGAAAGAAAATTAAGAAGTATGGTAATAATGCGTTATGAAATATTAAACAGTTTAAGGAAGATTGCTTAAATTGCTGTTTTAAAATCAAAATACTACGCAATAAACAGTAAAAGTTGTTAAAACAAAAAATTGAAATTATAAAAGAGGAAAAAATTATTTTCAAAAAGTTAAAATATTTGCAGACATGTTTTTTCAAATTTAAAAAATAAATAAGATAATCTATAAAAAAACGGAAAAATGTTACTAAAGATAAAAAAAAACTTTAAAAAATTATAAAAATTAAAAAGTTATGACAAATGACAAAAACCAAATAAATATTTTAAAAATCATAAAATTGAAAAAAATTATATTTTTCAACTTCCAAATTATAATAATAAGTAAAATTTATCACTCGAAAAGTTAATAAAATTTTTTTAAATATAGTGAAAATAAAACTGTATAAAATTAACTGAAGTAATTTTTGTAACAAGAATAAAATTAAACTAAATTCTAAAAAATAAAAACGTATTATTAAACGCATAAAAAAAGAAAAATTTTTAAAAAGAAATGAAAGTTACCTAAGTTATTTTCTAAAAATACAGAAAAGCAATATAAAACATAAACTATCAAAAAAATTGTTTGAAAAAGAAGAAATTCCAAGAAAGAATAATTAAATATTTCAAGAAAGTGATATAAATTAGTGTTTTTGGTTGTGTATTAATCTTGCCATTTTTTGAATTTTGTTTTCAATTGTGAATTATTTTCACGTTTTGTAATTTTTCTCCATTACTTTCAATTTTTTTTTTCAAGTTTTTATTATTTTCTAAAGTTTTCACTTATTTTCTTCAATTTCAATTTTTTTTGTTTTTATTTTCAATCTAGTTGTTTAATTTGCAATTGGTTTCAGCAATTATTCCTATAATTTTTTTAATTTTCCAGTTTTTTAGTTTGAATTGAATGTATATGTTTTAATGTTTTAGATTCTTTTTAACAATTGTGTATTTATATAGCCATTTTTCGAATTTTGTTTTTAATTGTCAATTATTTTCGTCATTTTTCATATATATTCTTTTCCATTTTGTAATTATTCTCGTAATTTTCATTATTTGCATTTCCAAAAACTTATGGTTTTAAATGACGAACAGCAATGTAAAGTTTCTCATTAATTTTGCTGTTAATTAATAATTTACTATATACATGTAATAATTGCAACTTTGATTAATTGAAACTTATAAGTTTGAAACAATTAAAGTTTGAGTTAATTGACGTTTGGGATTTATATAAATAATAATGGCTTGGAATTAATTAAGTTGAATATAGTTTTCGCCTTTCTTTCTGTCAAAATGTTTTTAGATTAAATTCTGATCATTTTAAATTCAATTTTTCATATGATTATTAAAGAATACAAGATTGAAATTAAAGTCTTTAAATATATTTAAATATATTTTCTTGTAGTTACGAATTAAAGTATCAAATAATGTCAGGTTATAAACATGGAAACAAAAAATTTCTTGTCGAAAGACGATCAACCATATAATGCGATTGAAGTTTATTGAAACCATTGTCAGTGCCGACAAAATAGCGCTAAATTTAAAAACTTATTATTTATTGTATTATTATATTTTTAGTTTGTTTAGTAATTTATTCACTATAGTTATTTTAATTTGCAGCATCCAGAGTGTTGGAATACATGGATCCCAATGTCGAACCATGTGATGACTTCTACAGATTTGCTTGCGGTAAATATATTGAAAATACTGACATTCCTGACTATCATTCAAAAGTCATTGAATTCTACTCAAACCACCACAAAGTTCAAAAGCAATTGAGGATTAGTTTTGAGGAGAAAGTCAATCCGAACGAACAGAAACACTTCAATTTGGTTAAGAAGTTATACCAAAACTGCATGAACCAAAGTAAGATTTTTTAAAAGTATTTTAATTAATATTATATGATTTTTATATTTTTACTGGATAAAAAGGGGGTTCCTTTCTATTCCTCTTTTTAAAAAATTTAAAATATTCTAAGTAGTTCTATAAGCAACTAAAAACAATCTTCAGTTCGTCAGAAACATTAAGTGGTTTAAAAAAGTCAGTTCTAATTATACATATCTTCTTCCTACAGCTGCAATAAATCAGAAAGGTTTGCAGTCTGTTTTGAAATTGGTGAAAACATTGGGCGGATGGCCTGTCTCAGATGGAGAAGTAGTAGAATTTTTCTTCTCAAAGATACTAAATACGTCATATATATCTATTGGATTTTTTATACACGTCTATAAATGTATTGCAATATTGTAAATTTGATACTAAGAATATTTGTAGATTGATCAGCCAAACTTTGGATTACCTCGTGAATATCTAATTAAAGGTTTTAGCAATAATAGAGTTAAAGCTTATTATAACTATATGGTAGATATTGCTGTAATTTTTGGAGCTGACCGAGCTAGAGCTGAAAGCGAATTGAGGGAATCACTTGAATTTGAAATGAAGCTTGCCAATGTAAGTCATGAATATGCTTTATAAATGTCTCAAAATTGTCTCAAAATGAGACCCGTACGTATCATGTGTCCTCATATTTCGAACAATTTGAGAGGTCTTGGACCCTTTTAGATGAAAAATTCACAAAGTTTTAATCATTTGAAGTTAGAAGTGTCAAAACCCTTGTTTTGAGAAAAACGAGTTTAAAATTTCTAGATTATCATTAGCGACCATGAATTTTAAAAATTAAAAATAAAATTATTTTGTGTTTTTAATTGCGATAAAGTTATTATAAACGCATGTTTAAACGTGGGACCATACAAAGTTTGTATTTTATGAATAAAAAAGACTTCGAAAATGTGAGCCTCCTTTAGAAAAAGGCGAATATCTTAATATATTTAATTGGAAAATAAAATCGACAAAGTGGGCCCTTTTTATGCAAACGTACACATATTTTTACATATAATGTATACTTATTTTATTTATCTATTTATCATGTGCTAAAATTTCTTTAAACTGATTAAATCGACTGTCAAAATATAGATTTCTTTGCCAAGTAAAGAAAGAAGAAACATGACAGCCCTCTTTAATCTAATGACAGTAAAAGAGCTCCAGACAATGTTTCCGAGTATTTCATGGGAAGAATATTTTAATTCAATTCTCAATTCAATCGTTCAAATTGATGATAATGAGGTGGTGATAGTCAATGTACCAACTTTCTTCAAAGATTTTGAAATTCTGATGCAACAAACTCCAAAAAGAATCCAGGCAAATTATGTTATCTGGAGAGCTGTGGTTGATATAATTCATTATTTAGGTGAAAATATTCGAAGGAGACAATTGAAATATAATACTGCTATTACTGGCGAAAAAGAAAGAAAACCCAGGTGGAAGGAGTGTATGCACATCACGAGTAAAAATCTTGAACTCAGTGTGGGTGCTCTCTATGTCAGGAAGTACTTTAATGAGGACTCAAAAAAGAGTGTAGTTGAGATGACCGCCGGCATTATAACAGAGTTTAGGAAAATTCTTGAAACTGTAAGAACACGTTAATCCAGTTATATACGTTTTCAATTTTTCATACTGTTTAGTCACTGATTTGAATATCGATAATGTTTAAATCCTATTTTTTTTTAGGTGGAGTGGATGGACACAAAAACAAGAAAAAGTGCTTTGGAGAAAGCTATGTCTATGAGTGCACACATTGCATACCCAGATGAGCTTCTTGATGATAAGAAACTTGAAGAGTACTACAATAAGCTGGAGATAAATTCCGGGGATTATTTTCAGTCAATTTTGAACTTTACTCTTTTCAAAACAGATTATAGATTTAGTCAATTGGAAAAACCTTTCAATAAAACAGACTGGCGTTTTTATGGCAGTTCTTCAATTGTCAACGCCTTTTATTTTTCAAGTGAGAACAGTCTATGTAAGTTAATTTTAGTGAAGTATTTTTTATATTTCTTCTTCTTTTTTTTTTCTTCTCAATATCAATTCATAATTTTTATTTGGAAACTAGTAAAATATAACGCGCGCAAGTGCGCGATTAGTTTTTCGTGTATTTTAGAAATTAAACTAGAATAATAAATAAAACAAATCGACGAATAATATTTAACTAATAAGGAGGGCTGCTAGTGGACTTGCAAATTAAAAATAGTGACAAAAACTTAAATTTAAAAAAGTGAGTAAATAGTAAGTTTTTAAGTGAAAAAAATGAGTAAATACAAAGCTTTTAAATAAAAAAAGTCAATAAGCAATATAGAGTCTGATATTAATGATGTTAAATTGGGGGGCGCCAGCAGAAAAAGCCATTGAAATTTGAAAAAACCAATTTAAAATCGCAGAAATAATTTAAATATGTAGAAAATAATTAAATAATGAAAAAAATAATTCAATTTGAAAAAAAGTTGTAAAAGACAAAACTAATTGAAAAATAGATTAAAAATCAGAAAATGATGACAAAAAGGGAAACGAAATAATTATATTTTTGAAGTAAACAATTGAAAAGTTTTAAAAATAATTCAAGTTACAAAAAAATAATTAAAGAATGATAAAAATAATTAAAATTTGAAACAGAAGTTTGAGACTGGTGTAAAAATTTTACATTTTCACACAATAATTGAGATAGGTATTGAAGAAATAAGTAAAATGTAAGCAAACTAATTGACTAATGACATCAATAATTATGAAAGCTGGTGTAAAAATTACACTTTTTAGACAATAGTTTAATAATATCAAAAAATAATAGAATTTTCAAGAAAATAATTGAAATTTGAAAAAAATATCAAAAAATGTAAATGTGTATAAAAATGGTTGAACAATGACAAAAATAACTGAAATTTCGAAAAAAAAATTAACGAAAAATGAGAAATATATTAAAAAATGAAGTAAAAAATAAAAAATTTAATACATTATTTGAACAATTGTTTGAAATAATTGAAAAATTAACGATATAATTAAAATGTGAAGAAACTAATTGAACAGTTACATAAATAATTGAAAACTGATGTTTAAAAGTATTAATTGAAGTTTGAAGACAATAATTGCTATTTGAAGAGATTAATTCAAAAATGTCAAAAAAATTCAAATATGAAAAAAAATAATTAAAGTTTGAAGAAAATAATTGAAAGAAGTGCAAAAAATGAACAAATTTTTAACAATAATAAAAATAATGATAAAATAATTGAAACCAGGTGTAGGAAATTTTAAAGTTCATAACAATAAACAAAATTGAATAAAATACTTGTAATTTGTAAAAAATAATTCTAAAATGGCAAAAATAACAAAAATATGAGAAAAATAATTGGAAAATAACAAAAATAATTGATTAATGACAAAAGTAATTGAAATTTGAAGAAAATAATTGAAAAATAACGACAAAGAATTGAACATGTGTAGAAAAATTTGGATGTTCCTGACAATAATTTGAAGATTGAAAAACGCAATTGATATTTAAAAAAAATAATTGAAAATTTTCAAAAATATTTGAAATTACAACAAGATAATTGAACAATAACAAAAATAATTGTAATTTGAAAAAAAAAATTGATAACTGGTGCATAAAATTAAAAATTTAAAGACAATACTTGAAAAATTAACAAAACAATTGAAATCTTAAGAAACTGATTGAATAATAAAATTACATAAATAATTAAAAGCTGGTGTAAAAATTACACTTTTTAAACAATGGTTAAAAAATTGAAAAAAATAATAGAATTTTTAAGAAAATAATTGGAATTTGAAAAAAACAATTTAAAAAAATCAAGAAATGTATATGTGTAGAAAAATGGTTGAATAATGACAAAACAACTGAAATTTCGAAAAAAATTAATGAAAAATGAGAAATATATTCAAAGATGAAGTAAAAAATAAAAAATTTTATACATTATTTGAAAAATTGTATAAAATAATTAAAAAATCAACGATATAATTAAAATGTGAAGAAACTAATTGAATAATGACATAAGTAATTGAAAACTGGTGTAAGAAATTTAAATATTTATGATAATAAAAAAAAATGAAAAAAATAATCGTTATTTGTAAAAAATAATTCTAAAATGGCAAAAATAACAAAAATATGAGAAAAATAATTGGAAAATAACAAAAATAATTGATTAATGACAACAGTAATTAAAATTTGAAGAAAATAATTGAAAAATAACGACAAAGAATTGAACATGTGTAGAAAAATTTGGATGTTCCTGACAATAATTTGAAGATTGAAGAACACAATTGATATTTAAAAAAAATAATTGAAATTTTTCAAAAATAATTGAAATTACAAGAAGATAATTGAACAATAACAAAAATAATTGTAATCTGAAAAAAAATTGATAACTGGTGCATAAAATTAAAAATTTAAAGACAATACTTCAAAAATTGACAAAACAATTAAAATCTTAAGAAACTGATTGAATAATGACATAAATAATTAAAAGCTGGTGAATAAATAAACAATTTATAGAGAATAATTGAAGGTTGAAGAAAATAAATGAAATTTGTTGAAATAAATTGAAAAACAATGTACAAATTAAATAAACTGATTACAATAATAAAAATAATTAAGGAAATGATGGATATTAATAGGTCTCATTCAATAATTTGAATAAAATAATAATTAAAATTTGTAGAAAATAATTCTTAAATTGCAATAGTAATAGAAATATGAAGAAAATAATCGTAAAATGACAAAAATACTTGAATAATGACAAAAGTAATTGAAATTTGAAAAAAATTATTCATAATTAATAAACAAAAGTATAACAAAAACTGATGTTAAAATTTTGAATATTCCTGGCAATAATTTAAAGATAGAAAAAAATAATTGAAATGTTGAGAAAATAATTGAAAAATGACAGAAGTAAATGAAAACTTGTGTAATAAATTTAAATATTCATGACAAGAATTTAAAGACTGAAGAGAATAATTGATATTTGAAGAAATTAAATTCAGAAACGCAACCTTTCCGGAAGTTTTCAAACTTGCAGCGAACTTGATAAAAGTTTCGGAACTTCAAATATAGGTAAAAAAGTTTCAGAATAATTTAAACTGTGTTTAATTTTTTCCAATAAAGTAAAATAACGCCATTTGAATTTTTAATAAATTCGACTATTCGACACTTTAAATTAATCTAAATTATTATTAAAATTCATATAAATGTGTAATATATAAATTATTGTTACTTATAATTAATTTCTCGTCATTAAGGCTACCTGCATATTTTGTCTGTAAACTAAAACAATTTTTAAATTTTCTGATAAAGAGAATCAAAATTAATAAAAAAAGGGAGTTACTTTACACTGAATTTTAAAACGCGGACAGAAAAAGATGAATAAATATAAATACAAACTAACTTCACTTCAGATTTTAAAACGTGGACAGAAAAAGATGAATAAATATAAATACACTAACTAACTTTAAGAGTTTACGGAGATTATTATTATTTAATTAATAATTTAATAATAATCATTTTAGTTCTCCCAGCTGGTATTCTTCAAGGATCTTTCTTTAGCCATGACAGACCTCGGTACATGAACTATGGTGGAATTAGTTTTGTCATTGGGCACGAAATTACTCACGGTTTTGATGACCAGGGACGTCAATACGACAAAGAAGGAAATATTGTCGAATGGTGGGAGCAAGAAACAAAAAAGGAATATCTTTCCAAGGCTGAATGCATTATTCATCAATATGGTAATTACACAGCTAAAGAAGTTGGGATGAATGTAAGTGCAGTATCATGTTTTTGATAAAATGAACCCTTACGAAAATAATGCGACGCATACTTGATTTTTTATCATAAATCTTAAATTAGTTTACTAGCTTTCGCCATTTTTAATAGAAAAATCCTCATGGCCTATCACTATTTTTTTCTTTACGGCGAAAAAAATTATCAATGAAATTGTCTAAACCGCAATACGATATTTTCCCGACTTATTTCTGCTTATGTGGAATTAAAGTTTTTTATAACCCTGTAAAATTAGATTTATCAGAACTAGGGGACAATAGCATATAAAATCAAAAAAATTTGTTTGGACCACCCTATTGAACATATTATTATTTATTAAGTATTCATTACAGAAAATAAAATAAATTTACAAATTTCTAATATTATAAATTACACTGGTCGACAAAAATTACCTTCTTTATTTAAGCAACGGATTAAGTTTTTCTTGTAGTGCTTTATGAACGGCCCTTGTGTCCTAATTAAAAATAACTTTCTTCTAATAAATCTCTTTTAATAGGGAACGTTTCAATTGAGGTTTTGTGAGCAAAGTTTATAAAATAATTTAAAAGTAGTGGCGTGTTTCAAAGTATCACTGATGTATACAAATGAGGGGTGCAAGTACATATTTAAAAAAAAATATAATAATATCAAGATTCTTTACATTTGATGTTTTCGTAAGGGTCCAGTAAAAGAATTATTGGGTGCAACATGCGGTATTTTTGTACATTTTGTGCTAATGCTGCTACATTATTTTCAGCTGAGCGGTATTAATACACAAGGAGAAAATATTGCAGATAATGGAGGAATAAAGGTATCATATTTAGCTTATCAAGAATGGGTAAATCAAAATAAACCCGAGAGTAAATTGCCTGGACTTAAATATTCACCTTCGCAACTTTTTTGGATAAGTGCAGCTCAGACCTCGTGCAGTAAATACAGACCGGAAAAACTGATTGAGTGGATCACTACGAATCCACACAGTCCTGAAGAATTTAGAATCCTAGGTTCTTTTTCTAACAGGCCAGAATTCGCAAGGGACTTTCAATGTCCTATCGGCTCAAGAATGAATCCTAAAAAGAAATGTTCAGTTTGGTAAAAAATTAATGTCTTGGAAATTGCCATCTTGTAATGATTTTTTTTCAATTCCAATTTTACTGAATTTTCATTTTTTCAAAAGTTATTAACAAAAACGGCCTTTAGCAGCAGGCCGAACATATCCTACTTTTTCCTACATTCAATATTTTGCTTACTTGTTTAAACAATTTTTAATTAAATTCTCCTAGAAGTATTTTGTTTTTTGTTCTATTCATTAAAGAAATATCACGAATTTTTCCGTCTGCAATATTTAAGACTTTTTAACTGTTTAAATAATAATTTATATGTACAAACAATTAAAAAAATAAACTGAGACCAACCTGGGCCCTTCCCGAGTCGAAATTTTGAGGCTACTTTAACGCTACATAGTCCAAAATTTTTAGGAAATAGAGGTTTAAAGTAGAAGCAAATTCAATACAATTTAGCTTCTACTTTGGTGCTATTATTGGAAGAAATTTCCTGTTTCCGCGATGAGAGCGTTAAAGTAGAAGCTAATATTCAACTATATTAAGGCCTCTTTTAACGCTCAAGACCCCCTTTCTATTGATCTTCTAAAGTCTAAACAAAGAAAGAATCTGTTTTTGCGAATAAAACTGAAATTAATATGAATGAAATTATAAAAAAAAATATAAAATAAATATTCAAAATTCATGCGCTTTTAGAATTCGTCACACTTAATACACACAAGCTGGAAATAGTCTAAACTTACTAAATAAATTATTATAACGCAAGTGGGGATTCGAACCCACGACATAACGACCTACGCACTTATAATCTAACGCACTAACCACTACGCTACCGACGCTTATGAACTTAATATTTAATTTTCTCAGTGTCCTTATGATACAAATTACGAATAGTTTTTTTAGGACTTTTCAACAAAATTGTTAGATATCGCCAATTTCTGAATGTTTACGGAGATTTTTATGTATTTTTCATTTGTTTAAACAATTTATTATTGTCAAGTTACAGGCTGATATTGATTTAAATCATTGAAGCATTTGCATTAAAATCATGATTTAAATAAAAAAAAACTTTACAATTCTCCGGATGTCTAATACTGCATGTAAAAAATCACAAACCATAAAAAAACCACAAATTTGTGGATAAATCTTAAAAATTTCAATTTTAATATTTTAATCTTTATAAAATTTAAATAATTGGGCTAATATAGATAATCAAAATACCTACGATTTACAAATTTTTGTATGAAGATAGCAAAAAATAATATCAAATTTTTATATCTTTAGGTCATTATAATTTAAATACATTCCAAACGTCAATAAACTCATATTCCAATTTTTTCAAACTTTTAAATGTCAATTAATTCAAATTTAAAGACACATTAGTTAATGCAAAATAATTAAATAATATTAATTATTTTTCATATTCACAATAATCCTTTTTTTAAGTCTTACAATATTTGTAATTCTTCTTTAGTTTCTAATTCAGTTTCTTTTTCGAAACTGTTTAAATTTTATCTTATAATTTCTTATTTTTACAAAATTTAAAGATTTTTTCTCCTTTTACTAATGATATTTTTTGCTGTTGTATTTGTCATTTTATTTTATTGATAAATAAATTATAAATAATAAATAATAATTATTATTTATTATTATTTCGTTGAGTTTCATAAGTTTTTTCATATTTTTAAAAATAAATACGCTTATTTTTTTATTAATGCACCTATTCGATTTGTTTTTAAATCTTGGATAGTTTTTGCGAGGTTTTTTGCAAACTTAGTACTTATTCTTTTATAGAATTTTTAGATTTTCTTTATTTTTCTAAATTTATTGTTGGACTTGCTTTCAGTGTAATATTATAAAAATGTTTTTGGTTTAATTTGCCCAAACTTTTTTTTTCTCAAGGATTTTTAATTTTCTTTTCTGGACTTTTTATATACATTTTTTTAATTTTATTTTCATCAATTTTAATTTTTTAAACAAATTATTGCTAGTAATTACTAATTCTTTACAAATACACCTAGGAAGATACAAATTTTTCCTAATTTTACAAATAAATTACTGGGCTCTGGTTAGAAAAATAAAAATTATTGACCATAAATTATTATTTTTATATTTTAAAACAATTTATTATTGTTAATTTATAACATTTAAAAACCCCTAGCAAGTAGTAGTTTTTTAATTTGTTTACTTTTTATATTGAAAAAATAAGATATATTCATCATAATTAACAACAATCACCACTCAAAATTGTTTAAACAAATTATTGTTAATAATTGTTATTTTTTTACAAGTGCATCTAGAAAGATACACATTTTCCCTAATTTTACAAATTATTGGGTTTTGGTTATAGATTAAAATTTTTTCCTCTTAAGGGCTAATCAGAGAAACAATAATTGAAGAAAAAGTTAGTTTAACTCCCGTTTTTCTTATAGGTATGTTAAATAAAAAAGTATATTTCAATGGAAAAATGACTGAGTTTCACTTGCAGGTTTAAAGTAGAATAAAAATTTTCATTTCTTTATAACTGGGAATGTAAAGCTTTTTAAAGAGCTGCTAATTTTAATGATTGGAAAAACGAAACATGTGTATAGACGTAAAGTAGAAGGAAATATTATTATTAGAAGTAAAGAAGAGGCTAAAAATTAAGAAGTCGTTAAGTAGAAGCTAAAGTTCCTCATGAGCTTCAAAGTAGCTTCAAAATTTCGACTCGGATTATCACGTAATTTTGAAAACGAAACCGAAAACGAAAACGCAAGTTCGATTTTCAAATTTTTTTGTGAAATGTCAGTTTGCCTTTGCGATCATTATGATCATTGTTTATATTTTGAAATCGTCGCGAATTTAGGGTTAATAGAATTTTAACAGTTTATGAAATTTATAAACTAAAAATAAATAATTAAATTAAAGTGTAAAAAACTAAAAGAACGAAGACTAAATAGTGCAGTGAGGTGACAGAAGAAAGAAGAAAACTGGAAACTTGAATAATGTATGCTGAAATGAAAAAAAGGTTAATTAAAAAATTATTAATTTATTATTAAATTACTAAATAAAAAATATTATTAATTGTTTATTAAATATTGTAAAACAATTAATAATATTCTTGATTAATATAGTTATTGTTATTTTAACTGGATCATTGAAAAAAACGTTTACATAACATTTTTCTTTGTGGTTAGATTAATCCAAAAAATATTATGAATTTTGAATAAAGACAATAAAGATATATATATAATATAAAATACAACTTTATATTACTTTTAATTAGCTAAATAAACTGTTGTTTAATCAAGTTATAATAAGAATATATTTAGTTTACTTATCTTAAGGTATCCTTAAAATTAAACAATTATAATTTTTACTTAATAAATTTTTTTTTTTTTTTGAATTGCTCAATTTAATTTTATATATAACCTTTATTATATTTTAAATTAGTTTTAGTATACATTCATGTAGACTTTTATTAATCAAAATTTTAATCTATTCAATTTTTATTAGGTTACAAATTTAATTAATATTAAAACCTTACTACTTTTAGTATTGATACTAAAATTACTATAAAACTTAATTTTCTTAAGTATATTTATTCAATTCCATGCTGAAAACGTACTAACGAAATAAGATTTAATAAGTTACTTATACTAAAAATATTGATATAAATTAACTTAACATTTCTGAATTATAAAATATTAAACTTATAAAAATTAGTATCAAAAAGTAGAATTTGAAACTTAAATTGAAAAATGCAGTTTATTCAACAAATATAAAGTAAAATAAATTTCCTCTTTAAATATGTATTTGAATTTTATTTATTCAAATATAGTATACATTAAATAATTTAATTTAACTAATAAAAAAAAAATGGAAATTTAAGGGACAGCTTAAGATAAGTACTAAATAATATACATTTTAATACATAAATTCAGTTAAGACCGAATTCATTTCAAATCAGGCAGGCTAGACTTGTTCGGGACTGCCAGTTATTTTCGCCTTTAAAATTTCGTTTTATAAAGAATTTTAGACGACACGTATTTTTTTATTTTGATGAAAAATTTTTTTTTGAAGTTCTAAGGATTAAGTTTAAAGGTCGGAAACTTCGTTTCTACAAAATTTAGGGGAAAAATTTTGTAAGTGTTGGAACTTTATAAGTAATTAAGATAATTTATTTTTTCTTGTTGCATGTGAAAGGGGTTTTGTTCGTATTTACAAATCCATTGGAAAATTTTAAAAATATTAAAAAATAACAAAATAGCGGTCTTTTTACTAAAAAACTTAAAATGGAATTTATTCAAAAACCCCACCTTTTTTTTGCTCAAAACTTTTTTGGGAATTGTGGTCATAGAGAGGAATATTTTTCATAACAATCTTATGATTAAACATTTTAAACAATCTAACTTGTGCCCGATTATGGTACAAAAGAAAAAAATTTTTTTTATTTTTTTTTAGAAAAACATTTTTCTCAAGAAATATACTAGATATGAAAAAGTTTCTCTAATAAAAGTTGTTTATCTTTAAAAATACTAAAATAATGTCTTTTGTTTTTTTTTCTAATTTTCGTTTTTCAGTGAGTTTTTAAAAAAAATCGATTAAAAACTCTCTACCGTTAAACTCTTTTAAACATTAAATTATTAATTTTGATTTAAAATTTATCAATTTTGATTGTAAAAGATGCTTGTAGTCTTTGATTAAATTATCAAAGTTTTCTTTAATGTTAATACTATTCGGGTCGTGATTAATAAAATCCATTTCGGAAATTGTACGCTTCCGCCAGCTTTAGCCAGTTAGAATAAAGGCAGAGATTGTCCTTTAATTCATGTGTTTAGTGTTTTTTGCTTTTTTTAAACAAAACACAACACAGACACAATATGGTTTTTTCCAATTCATCACACAGCAATATGGAAGAGACACAACATCGGTCTTCAAGAAGTATATGAAAATTAATTATTAATTTGCAGAAGCCTGCTCACAACGGATTTTTCTTCTTCGTTGCAGAACTAACAACGTTTTACCAAAACATTTACAAAATGTCAACAAATTTTTAATATCTAGAACATTTCGCAGTAAGTTTTGTAAAAACCTTTTTGACACTTCAGTACAAAATTACTCTAAAAAGCTTTTAAATTTTGAAATTAAGGATATTAATATTCATATATCTTATCTAAATGACACTTTAAAGAAAATAAAACTCTCTCTTGGGAACACTTTTGTTGACAAAGATTTACTGAATAATTTTTTTTAGGAACAATGACGTTTACTTTTCTAATATTAAAGACCGTAATAATAATTTGCATGAGAAAAAATTTCAAAATTTAATGTCAAAAAATAAAAATTCTCTGATTCATACCAATAGAGACGATTGGTTTTGTAATTGAAGTGACGTCACTGTCCCTGAGGAAGTCGTTGATATTGTTTGTTTGGGTACTAATTATAGTGTAAACTCTGATTTTTCAAAACTAGACGTTATTTTTACTATCAAAAACATTGAATCTTCGTTAAATTTGTTAAATATTGACTCTGATTCAAAAAACGAAATTCGAAAAAATATGGTCAACAATATGAAAATTTGTTTAAATAAAAATGGTCGACAAAAAATTACTAACGAAGACAGAGATTTTTCTAAAAACGTGTTTCTACAAAAAAGTTTCTTAAGAACAATGACAATATATTTTTTACTACAGCTGACAAAGGCAACCGAACTGTCTGTATTAAAAAATCCGAATATTTTACAAAAGCTAACATACTTTTAAATGACAAAAATATATATGAACAGATAAAATCTGATCCACTTAAAAAATTACAAAATAAAGTTGCCACATTTCTTAAGGATCTAAATCAAAACGATTTACTGTCTACAAAATTTCACAATAACGCTCTTACTCAAACGGATACTACGCTTCCAATGTTTTACGGTCTACCTAAAATACATAAGGAGAATACCCCCCTTAGACCAATTGTCTCTCTTGTGAATTCTCCTAATCATGTTCTTGCAAAAATTCTTTTTAATAATTTGAAAGATACAGTTTCACTTCCAAAGTCACATATAAACAATAGTTTTGAACTAAAAGAAAAAAAAAATTTTTACTATTCCTAAAGATCATATTCTAATGTCACTTGACGTTAGTTCCTTATTTACTAACGTTCCGTGCGAACTGGTAATAGAGAGTTTAGACAAACGCTATAACCAAATCTGTAGTAAATGTGACATTCCTTACACGGATGTCATTGAGATTACAGAATTTTTATTCAAAAATACTTTTTTTAAATTTAATAACAAATTTTACCACCAGATACACGGGACTCCAATGGGCTCCCCGATATCACCCTTTTTTGCAGACATTTGTATGGACGATTTAGAGACTCATTGTTTGAAGGTTCTTAGACAAAAACATGATTGCAATGTAATTTTTTACTTTCGTTATGTTGATGACACAATTCTTTGTGTACACAAAAATTTCGTCAATTTGGTAGTTGAAATTTTTAATTCTTACCATAAAAAATTACAATTTACACATGAAGTTGAAATTGATAAAAAAATTAATTTTCTGGACCTAACTCTTATAAGAAAAAACAACCGCCTTATCACTGACTGGTTTCAGAAACCCATAGCTTCAGGTAGACTGCTTAACTACCAATCTAATCATCCAATTAATCAAAAACGGAACATTGTTTTTAATCTCGTGGATAGAGCTATCTCTCTTTCTCACAAAAGTTTCCACAAAAAAAATATAGAACTTATCAAGAATCTACTGATCAATAATAACTATCCTCTTAGCTTTGTCAACGATGGTGTTTCTGAAAGACTTCATGTTTTGAAATCAAAAACCAAGAATAACAATACTGAACTGTCAAAATTGAAAAAATCTATGTATGCGAAACTTCCAAAAATTGTTATTCCTTTCAACAACAATCAATTTTATACAAAAAGTAAACAACAGTTAAAAAATTACAACATTTGCACTATTCCCAAAGTAAAAAAGATTCTTAATAATGTTGTAAAGCTTGGCAAGGATTCAGTTGACAAATGGAATAAATGTGGAGTAGTTTATAAAATTCCTTGCAAAAATTGTACCGCTGTTTACTACGGTGAAACTAAAAGGTTGCTTAAAACTCGAGTTGGGGAGCATATTAAGAATAAAAATCCGAATTTCGTTATTAACATTCATTGTAAAAATAGCAATCATGAATTTGATTTTCAAGGTACGAAAATTGTAGATTACGAACGGGACTGGCGGAAGCGTACAATTTCCGAAATGGTTTTCATTAATCACGACCCGAATAGTATTAACATTAAAGAAAACTTTGATAAATTAAACAAAGACTACAAGCATCTTTTACCATCAAAATTCTCCGTTGAATAATTTGTTATCCATCGTGTTTTCCTATTAATTTAATTTCTATGTTGATGTTTGTACTTGTCTATATCTATATATACTTTTGTATTACTTTCGTTCCTTCTTGAGTTTATATTTTCATTTTCGACAGTTTGTCTCTTGCTCTTAATGTAAACACACCGTTTGACGTTTCACCATTTGGTGATAATTTATTTTTAAAAATTCTTTGACATATTCTCTGTATTCAAAACCGGGGGAAAGATGAAAATGGAGCTTTCGCGATTTTTTAAAATGCTATGGGGCAGTACTCACGAAAGTAGGTCTGCCTTAGGAATTATGGAAATTTTCTCAGAATTCGCGTATCTCGCACCGTTTCCGAGATATTTCAAGTTTTATCACCAGACTCTAGGCCGCATTGAGAAGCGTAGAATTCGCGGTGAAAACCGCGGGCAAGATGAAAATGGAGCTTTCGCGATTTTTTAAAATGCCATGGGGTAGTACTCACGAAAGTAGGTCTGCCTTAGGAAATATGGAAATTTTCTCAGAATTCGCGTATCTCGCACCGTTTCCGAGATATTTCAAGTTTTATCACCAGACTCTAGGCCGCATTGAGAAGCGTAGAATTCGCTGTTAAAACTGCGGGAAAGATGAAAATGGAGCTTTCGCGTTTTTTTAACATGCTATGGGGTAGTACTCTCAAAAGTAATTCTGCTTTAGGAACTATGGAAATTTTCTCAGAATTCACGTATCTCGCACCGCTTCCGAGATATTTCAAGTTTTATCTCCAGACTCTCGGCCGCATTGAGAAGCGTAGAATTTGCGGTCAAAACCGCGGGAAAGATGAAAATGGAGCTTTCGCGATGTTTTAAAATGCTATGGGGTAGTACTCACGAAAGTAGGTCTGCCTTAGGACCTACGAAAATTTTCTCAGAATTCGCGTATCTCGCACCGTTTCCGAGATATTTCAAGTTTTATCTCCAGACTTTAGGCCGCATTGAGAAGCGTAGAATTCGCGGTGAAAACCGCGGGAAAGATGAAAATGGAGCTTCCGCGATTTTTTAAAATGCTATGGGGCAGTACTCACGAAAGTAGGTCTGCCTTAGGAACTATGGAAATTTTCTCAGAATTCGCGTATCTCGCACCGTTTCCGAGATATTTCAAGTTTTATCACCAGACTCTAGGCCGCATTGAGAAGCGTAGAATTCGCGGTGAAAACTGCGGGAAAGATGAAAATGGAGCTTTCGCGATTTTTTAAAATGCCATGGGGTAGTACTCACGAAAGTAGGTCTGCCTTAGGAACTAAGGAAATTTTCTCAGAATTCGCGTAACTCGCACCGTTTCCGAGATATTTCAAGTTTTATCTCCAGACTCTAGGCCGCATTGAGAAGCGTAGAATTCGCTGTCAAAACTGGGGGAAAGATGAAAATGGTGCTTTCGCGTTTTTTTAAAATGCTATGGGGCAGTACTCACGAGAGTAGGTCTGCCTTAGGAACTATGGAAATTTTCTCAGAATTCGCGTATCTCGCACCGTTTCCGAGATATTTCAAGTTTTATCTTTAGACTCTAGACCGCATTGAAAAGTATATAATAGCCGTTTAAGTATTATTTCTTATAATTAAAGCAAAAAATGGGATATTTGTGCTATGCTTTCGGTGTAAAAGTGTCCCCAATTTAAATGAAAATTTTTTCCTTTTTTTTTGTTTTATCTGATTAATAATATTTAATATGACCACGGAGTTAGCTCAGTTGGTTAAATACTAGATTAACCAGTGGTTACTCGCTCGAGGTCGCGCTATTCGAGCGCGCGCGGGTATTTGAGATGTCTTTTTGACAGAAGTATTTAGAGTCCCACTCTAATTTTTACATATCTTATAGGAAAAAAGTCAAGCTTTCCATTGAGATGGGTTAACTTTTTTTTTAAATCTCCGATTTCGAGATACAATCAAATTAACACTTTGACCTTGAATTTAAAGGTCAAATTTTTTTTTTACAAAAAAACATTTATTATCATCGAATAGTCTGTAAAAAAGCTTTAAAAATCACTATATATGTGTTAACTTTTATGCAATATACTTAGAAATATAATGAATTTAAAAAACTACATTTTAAAAAAATTCAAAATTTTAAAACTGTGTAACTCAAAAACTATTTCATGGAATTTGAAAATATTTGGTATTTACACTTCCACTAACAATGAAAACATTTTAGCAAAGTTTGAATAAATTTTATTTTTTGACCTGGACAGTTCAGGAATTTTGCCCCATATATATGTATCAATAATACTTTAAATTAATTCACCTCTTTATCCTATGTCATCAAAGTATCTCTTTATTTCAGCTCTTAATGTTTTTTTCTTTCTTTATTTCATGTATTTCTCTGATCTCATTGTCTCGTCTTATTATCTCTCTTATTGTCTTATCTGTTTATCTCAGCTCATTGTCTTATGTTTATCACACAAAAGACAAAGTCTTAAAGTCATGATTGGATAGTTTTAAGATTTGCCTTAAATTAAGTCGATAACTGAATTAAAGTGCAAAAATATCTTATATCAGACATCTTGAGTCTTAAAGTGAAAATTAAGTACTAAATGTCCTGGTTTCTAGTTGTTGATGCTTAAAACCAGACATAATTGAGCTGTTCTATCACAATATGCTTACGAAGATACTTTTCAGCCTTTCCGGAGGTTAAAAAGTAGTCCTGCCCCCCTGACGTCATCAGAAAGGACTTGCGCATGAGCAAACATCATATGTGAATGGCGATGCGTCCAGTAGACATTTCGCGACGCGATAATTTTGAACAATTTGTTTGTGTGATGTAGAAAATTTTCTTCAGAACAATGAATTTGTGCGTGATTTGTTATTATATATGTATAAACAAACTTCTAGTTTATTTCAGAATATCTTGTGGAATTATCAACACATCCCGGCTAAACTAAACTGTTAAATATAATATTATTTCACAAGATATTTTGGATTTTATAAAAAACTGTAGTTAATTTACAGTTTTTGAATATCAAATCACACTTAAGTTCTTAAGAAGGATTTTGGTTAAATATGAATACTTTTATTTCTAACCTGCAGCCATAATTAAATAATCCAGAAGATTTTATAACTATTTTTTAATTCAAATGTAAGTTCAATTTTAGCTTGCTCAATAAGCTTCAGAATAAATTTTAGTTTTTAGTGTTGCTTTTTTTCAGCCCATTGTGTGTATTGCTTTCATATTATTTTCTTCTGCTGAATTTCAGCTGACAATGACTTCTTTTGTTTACACCTTAAAAAAAGTCTAAAATTTATATTTGTTTAAATACTTTGTTTTTGTGTGCATTAATAGACACTACACTTTCACATTAAACACATTTCTGTTAATCGCTTAATAAATAATACACAATAAAACACACTATTCATTTTCACGTTATACATATTTCCGTTCTATTTATTAATAGTATTTCAATAACTTTCACTTTCAATACAACGCACTGAATGTATTTATCTCTCGTTTCATTATATCTCGAAAATTTTGTCTCTTTTCCTAAAACCATTAACTCTCATTATGCAAGGGTCCGCTTGAACAATGATGGGCTTAGCAAGTAGTTTATTGTTTGTATTTAGAAATAAAATTTAAATTTGAAGAATATTTGTATAATGAGGTAAATTTTCAGAAAGAGAGAAATTAAAATTTAAAGAGTTTTTAATGAGGTGAGAGTTTGCTTTTCCGTTAACTTTTAACGCTTACCTTCACTACTCGTTTCTTACATAGGAACATAGGATGTAACAGTTTACAATTAGCGCGCCGGCAACGGACTTCCTAATCTTTTAAGGGAAGTTTCTCATAAAAAAATCGATTTTTTTGCCTAAATTCACTTTTTAACATGTCAAAAATGCCTTCCTAAAAGTTTAAGTCGATCCGAGTGTTAGTTTTAGATGAATCTGTCACAGTGAGTAGCTATAGTGGCGCGCATCGTATTTACAAAAATGAAAGAGTCGAGCAATCATGCAGACGAAGGAAACGAGGGTGAACAAGAAACAGAAACTTTCTGAACAGGAGTCCCTGTTTGAGGATATATATGGATTATTTTATATCCCAGAATAGCTGACTATTTAATTGTTTGCTTTATTTCCTTTCCTAACTAAAAATGTTACCCAAAACATTATACATGTTTTTCCGAAGTCATGATTTTTTCGGTAGAGCAACTTTAGAAAAACGAAGAAAGCAATTAACTTAAATCTTTTTGCATTTTGTTAGCCACGACTATCTTCAGTCCTTGAACTAGAATCAACTGTATCAGTTAATTTTTTCTTACATTTTTTTAAAATTTTTTTATTGGTTTGATGAAATCTTCTATTAGATTAATACGATACCGAGAAAACTTCGTTCGTCGTCGTACACACTTCAAAGTTCACCTACTTTTTCCAATAGGCAACTTACAAAAATGTTCATTTTACCATGATATTACAGTTTGTAACAATGCGCACTGGCACTATTCGTGTCAAGCATGTTTAACTGAACATTTTTTCATGCACAACATATTGTTGCGCATGCGCAGTAGTGTGCCACAACTGTGTAAACGTACGCACTCCAACTCAAACATTTCACATGCGCAGTTCTTTTGTATTGTTGTTACACATGCTCAATGATGCACAGTAGTCACACATGTGCTCTGATTAAATTTAAAAATTACGCATGCGCAGTGCTGTACTTTACCAGATAGGTATTACTTAACTTTTTTTTATTTTTTTTTTATAAGTCCAACGAAAATTAAAATTTCTTTTTTCTCCACTTGTAAAATGTTGGGCGTACAATTTATTCTTCAAAATTTATTGTTTTCATCATTGGATCAAACTATTTTGCTTACATGTTTTTTAATGTCAGTTCATATTGAAATTGTTAAACAATCATTGTTTGTTTAGATTTTTACCACTGCGCATACCTAACGTTTGTAGAATGCTACAGCGCATGTGTAATTTTAGTAGAAAGCTACTGCGCATGTGTTAAATCGACAAAAACTTACGCTCATTTTTTTATATTTTTTATGATTATTTTTCTATTTTTTATCCTACTTTAAGTATTTTTTTCTTACATTTTTAAATAATTGGTTTAGAAATAATACATTTTTTTTTTTTTGGTAAACACATTGTTTTTAAGTTTTATGTTTTATTTTGCTTTTTAAACCCTTCCATTGTTACAAAAAAAAAACATTTTATAATTGCTAATAAATATTTATTTAAAATAAATATACTTTTATTTCGATGAAATACAAATTTTATGAATAATAGATTAGTAATTCAATTAACTGAATAAAGTAAATTATATTTAATATAAATACATTTTTTCAAGGTAACGAGTTGAAATTCTTAATTATTGTCACTGCTTAATAAAGTAATCTATTATTCTTTTAATTAAAATCTTTAAACGAACAACGAATTTTTTCATTAAAAAAGGTGTTTAAACAAATTTGATTAGGTATTTTAAAAAAATCCCTATATCTATATTTAGATATTCAAGAGCTTAATAAGTCATCTAAATTTTATTAAAATCCATTAGAGCGTTTTCGAGATATCCTGGTGACAAAAAATTTACGCGTTTTAGATAAAAATGAGTCGATTTAGACTATTTTTGGAAAATTAAAAATCTTAACGATCACAAAGCTTCTTATATGAGGAAGCAAACATTATTCGAATATAGAAACATAACGGAAATAAACTCAGATTCGAAAATTTATTTTAAAAAAGAAAATGTAGATCCATTAAGATTCTTTATATTTTTCCTGTGATCTAAATACAAAAATAGTTCAGAATATCAAGCTTCAAATTTCCAGACACAATAGTAAGATAACGGTACCTATACTCGATCAGTACCTATAATCGATCAGTGATAATTTAATTAGACAACAGTAATTATTAGTTTAATAATATTGATGTCAAATACTACATTAAATATTACAAGATTTATTTTTACCAATATAACCAAGCAATAAATTAATTTATGTCTAATTAAATCATAACTGATCAACTATAGGTACGGATTAAGTAAAGGTACCGTTATGTTACGGAAAATAAGTAAAAGGACACCATTTTTTCGAGAAAATAGTTTTTCTTCTTTAAAAAAAATATAACTATAACCTTTAACCATATACTTTACATTTTTTTAACTTAAAAATAAAAATACATAATTATACAAAATTTTAGTCTTCCCTCCCATATTACATCCCCGCCTGATTTTCCCTAATGTTTAAATAAATAAAAACTTTTTATGAATAATTGTGACTTTATTACATATCTTGGCTTATCTACGATTCCAAAAAATACGGAAATAAGCCTCATTATAAAAAAAAATAGACTTCAGCAATCAATAATATGAACCCATTGACATTTTTTAGCACTAATCGAACAAATACACAAAGATTTGAAAAACATTTTCATTTTTTATTTTCAATTGTTTCCTTCTATTTGCTTCCGCTCAAAGAAATGAAGCTACACTGAGAAAAAAATTTGTTTGAATCAAACATTATATGTTTGATTTAAACTTATTTTCACTTTGTTATGCAGTCAAACATAACTAAGTTTAATTTAAATAAACTTTTTGGTTGATCTTCTTTGTTTGATTTAAACATGTTTTTTGTTTGATTCAAACAAAAATTTAATTTAATTAAAAAACAAAATATTTTTTTATTTTAAATGAACTTATTTTAAACAAAAAATGTGTTTATCTTTAAAATATTATATTTTTATTTTTAACACAATAGTTTTTTATTTTAAACACAAAATACGTTCGGCAACAGTTTATTTTTTGTTTCTTGCTTTTATTCATTCTTTATAGTTTGAGGTTATTTCAAGTGTCAATTTATAAACTGTTAAAAACTGAAGAAAATTACACTTTTCATTAATTGCACATACAATAATTGTGGAAATGAGAAACTATAAATTACTCAAACTTACAAGAAATATGTATCAAAAAGAAAATAAATTTCAGTAATCTCACTTATGCACAAAAGTTTCAATCACTAAAATTATCTGTCAATTTTTCGATAAAATAATAACACTATACCACAATTAAATACTCGGTTTAATAAAAACACAGCCACGATTACAATCAGTTTTTTCCAAAAAATCGATAAACACGAACAATAACTGGAAACCAAGCGTACATACATGTTCTGCCAGAAAAAGAAACAACTGACGTTGGAACAGTGACGCCATATTGAATTAAACATAAAATATATTTATTGAAAAGATATTATCGATTTCACTGAGTCAAATAATATCTTTTCAATAATTATTAACTGAGTGATAAATTCATAATATTATGGAAAAAAATTCATAATATTACAATAAAATATATTTCTTTCAAATATAAAGACTTCAAACACAAGTTATGTTTAAAATTAATAAAATTTAGTTTTTAATCAACCAAGCCGAAAATTATCTTCAAACATATAATTTATTTTAATCAAAACTTAAGATATTCCTTATATATTTAAATTAAACTTGCAAACATTATTCATTTAATCAAAATCATTCAAACAAATACTTATATTTAAATCAAGAAAATAATTTTCTCAGTGTAAAAAATCAATAATAATTTATATTAAATAACAAATTCTGTAAAATATTTCAATTGGTCATCTCTCTCGCATTGCCATTTCTACAGGGCTTACCCTATTAAAATGTATTTTAAATTTCCTGACATTCAATCAGAAATATATTTCATTTCAATTCTACATTTACATATTTTTAATTTATAAATGCTGCTATTTGATTGGAAAATACTTTAATCTAATCTGTTTCATTAGCAATTATCCAATTCAAAATAAATTAAAATAAATTAATATGATGATTAATTTTGAAAAATTTTTATAATATAAAATATGACAATAAAAATTATTAGAATATAAAAAATTTGTAAAACAATATTACAAATTCAATGAACAATAAGTTCACTAACATTTTATAAAATGTCCACATCAATAAGCAATTAAAGAAATAATAATCACCGAGCGAGCGTTAGCGAGCGAGGTTAATTACGCTAGTATTATATGAATAGTACAAAAAGATTTCTTTGTTAATTTTATTAATTAACATCATAATTACACACTTAGTTTGATAAACAGTCAGTATAAAAGGATTGCTTTCTTCTGTAAAGGAAACAATAGACTATTGTCATTTAACAATTAATAATTTTATATTTTTCAATTAGTGCATATAATATAAATATACGTAAAAATATGAAGATTTAGTTAGTTTTTTGAAAACTCTGCACTGTACGTATAATGTAAAAACAAAACATTTTACAAAAATAACATTAATATGAATCTTTTTAAACATGTTTTTAAAATTTTAAAAATCTACTTATTCATTCAATAATTTGTCAGTTTCTAAAAAACATTCCTTCTATTTTCCAAATCTTGATTTATTTGATTAAATATTTTCATTTTATCTTATTCCAAAAGACTTTTTTACTTTTCTTTTAATTAACTTACTAATGTTTGATTTTTTCATTTCTTTCATGTATTTTCTAAGATCACAAAAGTTTAATTCCGGAGAACTGGAAATTTGACAGCAATGAGTAATTCTACTTTTAATCGATGTGACTCAGTTTCTTTTGTATGTAGAGTTTTCAATACCTTATTTAAACTTAAATATATTTATCAATATTATTCAATACTATTACAACTCCTCCTAATTAAAATTATATTTTTAGACTAAAGTACCATCGATAGCACAGGATGACAACGGACCGATAGAATTAACAGAACATACTTTCAATGATCATATATCGTTTGGAAGTCATTTTGTTGAATTTTACGCACCCTGGTGTGGAATTTGTAAAAATTTAGCTCCGATCTGGTACCAACTTGCTAATAGTTTCAGCAATGAAAAATCTGTCAGCATTGCTAAGGTCAATGGCGATGAAAATGCAAAAGCATGTGATCAATTCGACGTCATAGGATATCCTACTATACTTTGGATTAAGGACGGAAAAAAGGCGAGTACAATTTTCAATTAAAACTGAATAATATTAAAATATTGTAATCTTTGGTCAATTTGAATAAAAAAGGTTTTTCTTAAGACAGTATCTAAGATCAGGTGGCGATTTATTTATTTTTTTAATTCAGTCTAAAAAACAACAATGTAAACACTAGAATGTGATGGAATGTGACGTCACCATTAGAAGCAAAATTTATCCGTAAACCTTCTCTAAAAATAAAAAATATTTTGACCTCAAACTATTTCAGACTTACATTTTTCTAGTTTTTTTTCTCTTAACTTTTAAGATAATAAAATACTCTTTAATTTATAATTTTGATTTTGAATGTTTAGGAAGACGAATATAACGGAGAAAGACTATTTGAAGATTTGAAAAAATACGTTTCCGAAAGACTTTGACTAAAGTACAAAAGAGACCGATGGTAATGAAAACCGTGAAGGCCACGAAAATAAAAAAATTACGTAATATAAAATACTGTTCAAATAATTTCTTGTCTTCTCTTAAAAATATTTTATAATTCACAAAAAGTTTAACATTTGTAATTAAACTTTTTCAGTGGTTTTAGATTTGTTAAGTAGTTGTGATTATTTAAAAGAATTTTTAGAATTTTTAACAGACTTGAGAAATGCTGTTTATAAATTCGAAAAAAATATATACTTTTAGAATAGTTGCAAATCTGGTTCCTTCTTTGGCTAAAAATTCACTGTTCCTAAAAATATGTACCTAATAAAAAAATAAATAAAATAAAAATATATTATTCCTTTGAATTGGAAAATATAATAAAAATTAAAATAGTGATTGCATTATTTTATACCTATCCACTTTTCTATCCAAATTTATCTTCTCTTTATCTACTTTATTCTTTTTTTAACATTTACCGTAAAACAGGCTAACTTCGCTCATGTAGTGTAACTTCGCTCAGTGGAAACTTTTTTTTTCAAAAATTATTTATTGTTATTTCTAGGAAGAAAAATATAAAATTTGCAATTGCTAATGTTAAGAAAAGTATCAAACTGTGTCTCAAGGGTATTTTAAAGTAGAATTATAGTCAAGTATTAATAAAAATAATATTTATTTAAAGATGTCTATTTTGCTCATTGAACAAGTAGTGTGTAAAAGTCGCTTGTGAAACCTATATTTAAAATATTTTATGTTAAAATCATCTAATAATCTTATTTCCTATATCCCTGACATGATTTAGAAAAAATAAAATTACTGAAAAGTTGAATAGATTTTGAAAAAAGTCAATTTAAAAAAAATGTTTCATATTTGTTGGGTAATTTCGTTCATGAATACAATGTATCATTCAATTGTTTATCAAGTATCTCAGGTTATTTCTCATGACAAAATTCAAAAACTTTACGAAATTATAAAACAGAAAACGTGGTTAAATATTTATTCTGATGACTGTAAATATTAATTAAATAATATTATTTTATTTATAATGATTTTATAAAGTGATTATAGCTTGTAAACTAACATATTTTTGTTGTTAAAAATTAAAGTCATTAAAGTTGAGCGAAATTACCCCACATTGAGGTGTAATTTCGCTCACAATAAAAAGGTATATTAAATAGGTTTACGCAATATATAGTAATTTTTTTATTTTGTGAAATTAAAGAGGAAGAGTCGGAGATTATACATTTTCAGTACCAAAATTTATTATTAACTTTTTCGTATACTTTTTTAAAAAAACATGAAAATTTGAGCGAAATTACCCTGTTTTACGGTATATAATTTAATATTAAAATATTAAAATATGGTTTTTTAAAATATATTTTGAAAGTATAAACATTTAAATTAGAAAAACTTCCCCTGGAATACGAAAATAAGTAGGATAGATTAATATAAAATAGGTCAAAAAATGAAGAATCTGGTCTTTTTTTCTGACCAATTTTTTTATAATAATTACAATCAATTAAAAATAATTATAAATCAATAGCTCTTTTTAATAGAATTTTAAAAATCTATAAAAAAAATTGTCAGTTCGAAGATTTGAACTCGTATTTCCAAAGCAGAAATTAGACGCTTTACCCGAGCAGCTATACTTAAGCTAAGCTTTTGAGTTGTAAGTTTGAAGATACACTCAAAGATTTCGGCCATAAAGTATTGTAGTTTATCAATTGTCAATTTAGAATATTTCTTCTGAAGAAAAATTAAAAATTTTTAATTTAAAAATTGTATAGAAATTATAAAGAAAAGAAAATTTAAAATTAAAAAAAACTTATAAAATTATAAATTCTTATAATACGAATTGTGGGTGAATTATATAGGTACTTTATGCAGGTCAATTAATTCGTCTTGACACAAGGAATACCAGGGCCGGATCAAGGCTGTCAGGGGCCTGAAGCACAAAAAATTTTAGGGCCCCCCTAAAAAAACAAAAGTTTCTGCATTTTTATCTTATCAAAGTGTCTAGTAAATAATCATTTAAACAGTGGAGAAAATTTCCAAAGAATCTTAACAAAATGTAAAAAATTGCAATTTTACAAAAATTACAAAAATTACAAAATTTATTAAAACCAGTATTATGAATGAACAGATAAGAAAGTTAAGTATAATTTACATTGAAATGAGAAAATTAAAGCAAAAAGATGTAAAAAATGTACTAATTAAAAAACCTGCAAAAAATAAATAAATCCTTCAAAAATAAAGAAGTTTAAAAAATCGATGAAAGTTAAATAAAGAAAATTAAGAAATATGGTAATAATGCTGTATGAAATATTAAACAGTTTAAGGAAGATTGATTAAATTGCTTTTTTAAAATCAAAATACTACACAATAAACAGTAAAAGTTTTTGAAACAAAAAAAATTAAATAATTACAAAAGAGAGGAAAAAATTATTTTCAAAAAGTTAAAATATTTGTGGAAATGTTTTTTTAAATTAAGAAATTAAATAAGATAATCAGTAAAAAAAACGGAAAAATATTACTAAAGATAAAAAAATACTTTAAAAACTGATTTTGAAAATCAAGCAAAAAGCAATAATTTTTTTTAAATAAAGAATTAAGTAAAAACAATTAAACAATTTTGAGAAAAAAAGCAATATTTCTAAGAAATAGAGAAATTCTGATCAAATGAGAAAATTTATTATACGATCAAATTTATGAAAAATTAAATAAAAGAAGAAAAGTCTTTAAAAATTATAAACATTAATAAGTTATGACAAATGACAAAAAACCAAGTAAATATTTTAAAATTCATAAAATTGCGAAAAAATTACATTTTACAACTTCGAAATTATAATAATAAATAAAATTAATCACTGAAAAAGTAAATAAAATTTTCTAAATATTGTTAAGATAAAACTGTATAAAATTAACTTAAGTAATTTTTGTAAAAAAAAAAAATAAAAAATAAAAAAGTATTATTAAACACATAAAAAATAAACATTTTTAAGAAGAAATGAAAGTTACCTAAGTGATTTTTATTTAAATATTAATTTTAAGTACATTTATTCAATTATTCTCTTCAGTTCTTAATTATATTTTAAAAATTTTATTTGCATTCATAAATTTAAAATTTTTTCCTCAATTTCAATTATTTTGATCAATTCAATTTTTTTCAATACAGTAGTTTAATTAGCAATTATTTCCAACAACTATTTCTATAATTTGCTTAATTTTTCAAATTTTCAATTATTTTTTAAGATAAATATTTATAGTTTAATTTTTTTTAATTATTTTTTCCAGTTGTGTCATTCTAGTCATTTTTCGAATTTTGTTTTCAATTATAAATTATTTTCGTCATATTTCAGAAATTATCTTCAATTTGGTATTCTTCTTGTTATTTTTCAATTTTTTTTTCATTTATCAATTATTTTCTTTAATTTTGAGTTATTTATTACAATATTTAAAATTGTTATTTATTCTCTTAAGATTTTAGAATTATTTTTCAACGTTTCCAATTATTTTTTTCAGTTGTGCCTTATTCTAGTCATTTTTTTATTTTTTTTTTTCAATTATCTATTATTTTCTTTAATATTTTAAAATCTTCGCCTTTCGCCAATTATTTTTCTCCATTATGAATAAGATTCGTTAATTTCAAATTTTTATTTTCTTCAATTCTTAATTTTTTCTTCAAATTTCAATTCCATTTCTCAGTTTTTAATTGTTTTCTTCTATATTCAATAACTTTCGGCTTTTTCAAATATTTTTTTCAATTTTCGATTATTTTATTCAATTTTAATTATTTTTGTCAATTTTCAATCCATTCGTTCAATGCGCAATTATTTCCAACAATTATTCCTATAATTTTCTTCATTTTTCAATTTTTACTTATTTTCTTTAAATTTATAGTTTTTGCTATATTTTATCAATTTTTTCTTTAAATTTCATTTTTCAGTTAATAATTGTTTTTTTCTATACTCAATAACTTTCGACTTTTTCAAATACTTTTTTCAGTTTTTAATTATATTCTTTAAATTTAAATTTAAATTTAGATTTTTCAATTATTCAATATCAATTATTTTTGTCGATTTTCAAGCCATTCGTTCAATGCGTAATTATTTCCAATAATTTTCTTCATTTTTCCATTTTTAATTATTTCTTTAAATTTTAAAGTTTTTGCTATATAGTTTATCAATTTTTTTCAGTAGTCTACTAATCTAGCCATTTTGTAGATATTTTCTATAATTTTTAATTCATTCTCATTTTTAAATTATTTCTTTTAATTATTAACTGTTTTTCGCAATTTGAAATTATTTCCTACAATTTTTTCAATTTTCAATTAGTCTCTTAAAGTTTTATATTGATTCTTTGAGTTTTTTAATTATTATTATCTTTTTTTTTTTGGTTGTGTATTAATTTAGCCATTTTTCGAATTTTGTTTTTAATTGTGAATTATTTTCATGTTTTGTAATTTTTCTCCATTATTATCAATTTTTTTTTAATTACAGTTAAATTTTTAAACTATGAATTTATTCCTTAAAGTTTTTATTATTTTCTCCAAATTTTTATTATTTTCTAAAGCTTTCAATTATTTTCTTCAATTTTAATATTTTTTATTTTGATTTTCAATCCAGTTGTTCAATTTGCAATTGGTTTCAGCAATTATTCCTATAATTTTCTTAAATTTTCAATTTTTCAGTTTAAATTGAATGTATATTGTTTAAATTTTTAGATTATTTTTAACAATTGTGTATTTATCTAGCTATTTTTCGAATTTTGTTTTTAATTGTCAATTATTTTCGTCATTTTTCATATATATTCTTTTTCATTTTGTAATTATTTTCGTAATTTTCATTATTTGCATTTCCAAAAATTTATAGTTGTAAATTACGAACAGCAATGTAAAGTTTTTCATTAATGTTGCTGTTAATTAATATTTTACTCTATACATGTAATAATTGCAACTTTGATTAATAGAAACTTATAAGTTTGAAAAAATTAAACTTTGTGTTAATTGACGGTTGGGATTTATGTAAATAATAATGACTTGGAATTAATTAAGTTTAATATAGTTTTCGACTTTTTTTCTATCAAAATTGTTTTAGATTAAATTCTGATCATTTTAAATTTAATTTTTCATATTATTAATTCTGGCACCGGGCCCTTTTGGGTTCCGGGCCCTGAAGCACGTGCTCCATGTGTTTTAAGGTAGATCCGCCCCTGCTAGATACTGAAAATTCTTAATCATACATAAATTAAATTAAATTTTAGACAACCATTATAATTATACGAATTAGATTTTATTTTATTTTGGCAATAACTTATAAATGGTATCAGTACCTAATGCGCAGTGGCGTAACTAGTTTACAGCAAAGTGGGGCATTGACCCGGGGCCCTAAGCTCTGGGCGCTCTTGGTCAATAATCCTAATACATTTTTGACAACTAGTTTAATTGAGACTAATTTAACTTCTTGTCTAAAAAACCTGTTGATGATAATTTTCTCATTAACACTAGTCGTCAAAATTACGATATTATAGATATATAAACTCAGGTCACGATAAGCATCCATTTTTCCATTAAGAGACAATTTTCAAATTATCAAAAACCACTCGCTTTGTTTCACACCTAATTACTTTTATACTTTGTTAATTTTACTGGTTTGATGAAACATTAGACAAAATGATTTCAAAAGATTTTCTTTGTTAATTTTTGTAATTTGCCTTATTAACATACTTATTTGTTTAAAACAAGCAGATAAAGAATAAATGATTTTTTTATGAATATAGATTGGTATTGGTGATTATATTAAGTTTACATTTTTTAATTAATATTTATAGTATAAATATACGTATAGTGTAGTAGGATAATTCAGTTAGTTTCTTGAAGAGCTCTGCACTGTAAGTATGATCTAAACAAATATAAATTATATACAAAAATGGCTATGAAATCTAATAGTTTTTACAATTTTTTTAATGTTGAAGCATTAAAACTAAAAAAATTGCAAGTCAACTTTCATAGATTTTGTTATTACTTAAGAATTTTTTCTTTAACTTTCAAAATTGTTCCCATGTTTTTTAAAAATTTTCTCTTCTTTTCTGAATAATTTTCATGAATTTTTTAATATCCAAGAATTTCCTATAATTTCTCATATAACTTAACTGTTCACTTATATTTTTTCCGTTTTACATTTGATTTTTATATTTTCTTATTTTTCGTTATGTTTACCTCGATTTTCTTATTTTATTTGCGTTTATAAGATTTTTAATATATTCGTACTTTTCTCATGTATTCATAATTTGTTTAAGTTTGATTAACAGTTTTCTAAATTTTACATTATTTTTTTATTCGACTTATTTACTTTTTTGTAGCCATTTTCTTAATTTCTCTTTAAAAAAAAGCATAAATTTTAATTCTTAACCTTCGCGCTATTGAAAATTTTTATGTGCCCTGGGTAACTAAAAAGTTTTTTATTTATATATTGTAAAAAAGACTTAAATTCGAAATATAATATATAAATATATATAATATGTAAAAAAATATATTCTTTCTTATTTTTATCTTATTAATCTTAGTTTATAGTTTATATTATGAATGAATTAAAGGATTCTTAAATTGATTAAAATAAATTTATAAATAATAGTTAAAATTTCATTAACATTTAAGTTCCATTTAAAAATTAATTTATAAAACTTATTTTTGAATAAATTTAATATATTAGAATTTAATTTCGACTTAAATTTACCATTTAATTTTAATCTATTAAAAAGAAAATAAAATAAAATAAAAGAAAAGAAAAAGAAAATAAATTTATGAATTAAATTTCTAGTTTAGTTTAAAATGTATAGAATCTTTATTTTTTTAATATAAAATAATATAAAATAGTTTGAAAATAAGAAACATAATATTGGAGATATTAAAATGGAAATAATTTCTTTTAGGAATAAAAATAATAATAAACTAGGTGTGAATTCTGTCCATTTCATGGACACTTCGCTTCCAAGGAAGCAAAACAATTTGCTTCCTCATAGAGGAAGCAATAATTTAATAATATTTTAAATATTTTAAGTTAATAAAAACAAAAATTAGAAAAACATGAATTATTTTGATTAAAAAGATACTAATACAATTTGATTAGTTAATTTCAAAAATCCCTAAGTTCAAATTTAGATATTTATGATTTTAATAAACAATTTAAATTATATGGAAAATCCTCTACAAATAACTTTATGCACGCATACACATTTACCCACACATACGTACGTATACATAAATACACGTACACATAAATAAATAAATTGGTAAGCAATAAAGAAAAATTATTAAAAAAATAGAATTATTTGAAATAATTTTTTTTTTATTAGTTAACCTTTATTTAAATAAAAATTTTTTCTTATAATTATATTATTTTTTGGGAGAAATGAAAATCATCAAATTTGGTTCATTAAGTGGAGTCACCTGAGAAATGGGATTATTTTGGATGTAAAAGAATGACATATTATCAAGATTAAAAAAAAAATTAAAAAAATTTTTTTTTGTTGGAAAAATTAAAAAATGTTAAAACCCAAACGATATTTTGTTTGAAATCTTAAAAAAGGCATATAAAAAAATTGGCATTAAAAAAATATGAAAAATTGTAGGAGGAGATAGATTTTTGCAAAAAAAAAAAAAAAATTCAACAAAAAGAAATTTTTTTTTAATTTTTTTTTCAAAATTTTTTTTTTTTTAATTTTGATAATATGGCATTCTTTTACATCCAAAATAGTCCCAGAAAAAAAAATTGGCACCGATAAGTAACATATATTTCGATGGGTTGAAATTTCTCAGGTGACTCCACTTAAGGGCATGTGATGATAATGCTAAATTTGTCCGTAAACTTTCTCTTAAAGTACTTAATGCTTTGACACTAAACTTTGTAGAATTACTCAAAATACCATTAGAATGGTCTCGCTGACCCAAATTTATTTCATTTTTATCTTTAAACTAATTTTTTTTTCAATTTTACAATTTTTGGAAAATTTTGAAAAAAAAGTAAATTTGAAAATAATTTAGTTTAAAGACAAAAATAAAACAAAATTGGATCAGAGAGACCATTCTAATGGTATTTTGAGTAATTCTACAAAGTTTGTTGTTAAAACATTGAGTACTTTAAGAGAAAGTTTACGGACAAATTTAGCATTATCATCACATGCCCTTAATGAACCAAATTTGGTGATTTTCATTTCTCTCAAAAAATTTTTTTTTTCAGCCAATCAAAAAATGGCTTAAACAGACTTAAGGTACACGTTTAAAGCTTTAAAAATCCACTTAGAAATTTTATTTATGTCTATTTTTGGTGTTACTATAGCTATTTGAAAAAAACGACTTTTTAAAAAAGTATCTTTACATTTCTTGAAATATTTAAAAAAATATTAAAGACACATTAATTTAAGCTAGATATTCTTTTTCTACAGGTTCTGGCAATAAGTTTTTAAAAAAAAGACGTCCCGATATGTTTATTAGGCTCTGAGCAATCAGCGTTTGAAAATCGCTCGGGTCCCGTAGACTCAATCTAGCAGTTACGTTAAATTATTTTACTAGGTGAAAATTATGTCCATTTCGTGGATATTTCGTTTCAAAGTTAGCAAACAAATTTTCTTTCTTACAGAAAAAGCAATATATTAATAATATAAAATTTAATTCGAGAAATTCTTTAAAAAAAGGAATTTTAAGTGCAAAAAAATGAAAAAACATCAATTAATTTACGAATTTTTGATCAATTATAAAAGTTATATAGGTCAATCGATTCGTTTTGAGATAAGGAATATGATTTTTTTATTCATTAAGTTGTATTTTTAGCTTGGAAAAAAATTTTGGAAAAAAACGATTTTTTTCGATGAATAAGGGTGCTCAACAAAATTTGATTGGGTATTTTCAAAAATCCCTGTGTCCAAATTTAGATATTCACGAGTTTAAAAAGTCATCCAAATTTTATTGAAATCCGTTGAAGCGTTCTCGAGATATCCTGGCGACAAAAAACGCTATACACACACACGTACACACACATACACACACACACACACACACACACACACACACACACATACATCTGGACATTTGCTTAGGAATGAAAATTTACGCTTTTTAGATGAAAATGAGTCGATTTAGACTATTTTTGGAAAATCGAAAATCTTAACGATCACAAAGCTTCCTCTATGAGGAAGAAAAATTAGTTAAATTAAATAACAATAATATGTTGTATTAAAATTATTAATTAAATTTAATATTTTTATTTTTTTACAAAATTTTAATTGAAGCCAAAAGGAGTTATTAAATATTAAATCAAACTGTAAAATATTAAATAATTTACGCTTTTTATTAAATACTTTTTCCAGTCTAAATTCTTCAAATTCACAAGACACTAAAGTTCCGTGGAACACAATATTTAGCATCGCAATGTCTAAAACTATGGATCAACAATTGGTTTACCCCAATTCTGTATGTAAATTTTTCAATATTATTTCAATATTTATAATACTTTTTTTTACAAAAAAATTATCAATAAAGAAATCTGTTTATTTTTAGCAACAAGTAGTAGAAGTCGTACCACCTACTGAACCATCGACACCGGAGCCTGTTAAACCTACAGATTTAACTGAAAAAACTTTCGATGAACACTTAGAGTGTGGATACTTCTTTATTAAATTCTACGCACCTTGGTGTGGACATAGTAAAGATTTAGCTCCTATCTGGGAGGAGCTTGCCATCAGTTTCAATCATGAGAAATCTGTCGGATTTGCTAACGTCGATTGCTCTGAAAATTCCGAATTATGTAGTAAATTCGACATCACAGGATATCCCACTTTGCTTTGGTTCGAGAACGGAAAGATGGTGAGTACAATAATTATTTTGTTTTGAAAGTCCTGGACTTACTATCTTTTGTTTTTGTTCACTTTTATGAAATTTAAAATTTTTAAATTATTAACCACATTTTTGTAAAAGTTACGATTTATTTGAAAAATGTTTACTTAATTTAAAATACAACATTAAAATAATCCTGTATTTATAATTTTTTAGATTGAAAAATACACCGAAGCAAAAACACTAGAAGCTTTGACAATCTACGTTACGGACAAACTTAACGAAATTGATTGTCGTAAAGAATGTTAAACTATAATAATTTACAATCGATATTGCAATGAATTTCATTGTACAAAGTAATCTAAAAAAAGAAATTTTTTCGTCAAATTTTTGTTACTTTCGATATTTTACTTTATTCTTTGTTAATGAAGATTCAATGTGAAAGTGTAAAATATACAATAACTGAAATTTCTGTTTGCCAATGTAAGTTTTAAACGCATTGTTTAATTTTTAATAGATATTTTGTGCATTATGTCGTCTGAAGGTTCAATAAAGTTTGATTAAAAAGTAGTCGTTGATTTAATTTAAATATGAATTTTATAAGAAATGACATGATAACCTCTGCTACAAAACTTTAATTTAGAATTTTAATGATTTGAACGTGAGTATCAACTATTTTTTTTTGTTTTAGAAAAATCCTAGCTTCATTTTTCAGATTCATCCCTTACACGAAACCACCCCTAAAAACAACCAAAAAAATTTTTTTTTTAATTTTAATAGGTACTAATGCTACTTTTTTATTACTAATTATTATTCGTTAATTTAATTATTATTCGCACTCGAAAATCACTTAGCCCAAATCTTGGGCTCCTACCTTTGTAAAAAAAACAACCCCTAAAATGACTCTGACTAATTAAGCTTCTAAAAAAAAATAATAAAATGACACTTGTCTCTACGGAATATCAACTCACAATTTTTGGACTCTCGAAAATCACTTGGGTCGATTTTTGGCCTCCTACCTTAAAAAAAAAAAAACTATCCTTTGACTAATTAAGCTTCAATCTTGTACTCTTTAATACCTTTCTTAAATAGTAGATCTTTTATAAATGTTGATGTTTTACAGAAATTCCTGGAAGTAACCATATTTTCATTTTTATTCTTTTGAGACGTATATATCTGAAATAGTTTTAGTAAAATCAATGCAAAAGAAAATAAATAATAGTATTTTAACCGTTTTTTTATCAAATTGTGTTGTATAAACTAGAAAAGGGAAAATGTAAATTAACATAACCCTTTAACCTATTTGACAACTCAATGTTTACAAATTTCTATCTTTAGGGTTATATTAATTTTACTTTTTTGATATCATTTTTAATTATAAATTTCAAGAATAACACGAGCAAAATGTTAAAATTACTTCTATTTACCTTATGCAGGAATAAAAATATTTGAATCGTATGCACTAAGAAGCAAAAACAGACTCACATAACATCCGTTGCCTAGAATATTTAGCTTTTAGTGCCAGGATGATGTCGCCTGCACAAATACTTCAAAAAAGGTATGAACTTTCGGTTTCCAAAAAAATTCTTCGGAAAAAAATATTAATTTGTCACCTAGATCACTAAATTTATTTGTAAGGACGGCGGCAACATTTTGCTCATGATGGATGCATTATATATACCTTTAAAATTCACTAATACACTTCAGAATATATTTTTAATTTAGGTGTATTTTTTCAACGCCGCCAAGTAGGGCAGTTACGTAAGAATCGCCCATATACAATTTTCAAAAACTATTAGAAGTCGAATGTGGATGCTATTTTCAAATAAATATTATAAAAATAATATAAGAGAAGGTTTTGTTTCCATTGTATAAAATCAATATAATAGAATACTTATATTCATTAAAGGAAATTCAAAGATTTTAAAAAATGTTTTTATTTACATTTTTATTTATTACGCGTTTTAAATATAATAACCTAAAGTACGCCTAGGATACACCAATCATACAGTTTTGTTCGAGGTTATGTCAAAAAAATATTTTCATTCCTTCAAGCTTATCTTTCGACTAAGATACGTGCTTTTATTGTTCAAATGAAATTTGAAGAACAAGGAAAGATTTTATGTTAGATTTATGAAATTAATAAATTTAAAAAAAATTTTATACTTACTTTTAGAAATAAATATCATTATAACTTTTAAAACTTGGCTACTTCTTAAAATAAAGAATAGAATACATTCTTATATTATCATTACATTTTATAATTACAAATTAGCGCACAATAAATAAATGAATAGAAAAGATGTTAAGATATGTGTGTGAATCAAAGGATAAAAGAAAATAAAAATTGAAGAAATTGATTGCAAAATGATAATAAAAATAATTGGAAATTGAAGAAAATTATTAAAATTTGAGAAAAATATTTGAAAATCTAGGAAACTAATTAAAGAGTAATAAAAAAAAAAAAAGAAATTCGTGACAATTTTGGCAAAGTAATAAAATTAATTAAAAATTGAAAAAAAATATTAAAATTTGAGAAACATATTTTAAAATCTAGAAAATAATTTGAATAGTAATGAAAATAATACAAAATTCCAGACAATATTTGCAAGGTAATAAAAATAATTAAAAATTGAAGAAATTGATTGCTGAATGGTAATAATATATTAATAATTGAAAATTGAAGAAAATTATTAAAATTTGAGAAATGTATTTTAAAATCTAGAAAACTAATTGAAGAGATAATAATAATGATAATAATAAAAAATTGGTGACAATTTTTGCAAAGTAATAAAGATAATTAGTGATAATGACAAAAAGTAATGGAGAAATGATACACTGTAAAAAATTTCGGAAATATATCCGTTAAAATATCAGGAAATATTTCCAAAATGTTGGAAATAATTCCGAAATTTCGGAAAAACACAATAATTCCAGTAAAATTGGGAAATTTTTCCGGAAAATAGGATATATTTCCCACATCGATGGATTTTTTTCCAGAACATAGGAAATAAATCCTAATTTTTATTGGAAATATTTCCGAAATTCGGAACAGTTAAAAAGTTCTGAAGAAAATAGGTATTTATTCCTAAAAAGTGGAAAATTTGCCAAGAGATTCGGTTTTTACTCCAATTATTAGGAGATAAATCCCAGTTCATACTGGAAAAAAATCCGAAACATTAATGGAAAAAAATATCTCCAATTATTATTGGAATTTATTCCGGAAAGAAGGAAATATTTCCAAAGTCAATGGATTTTTTACCGGAACAGTGGAAATAAATCCTAATTTTTATTGGAAATATTTCCGAAATTCGGAACAGTTAAAAAGTTCAGAGCAAAATAGGTATATACTCTTTAGGAAATATTGGAATTTTTCCGTAAATTGGAAAATTTTACGAACTAGTGGATTTTTTTCCTAAGGTTAGGAAAAATCCACTATTTCCAAAAAAAATTTGGAAATTATTTCTAAAGATTGGAAAAATTTCCGAATACAGCTGATTTTTTCCCAAAAATTCGGAAATAAATCCCAAGAATTGGTGGAAAAAATTCCAATTTTTTAAGAAATAATATTTTCTTTAAATAGGTTGGAATTTTTTCAAAATTTTAGAAAATTCTCCTAACGCAATGGATTTTCTTCCAGAAGTTAGGAAATAAATCCTAAGTCTAGATGAAAATAATTCTGTAGTTCGGAAAAATCCACCTACTAAAAATAAAATCTGAACTTATTCCTATAAAAAGATTAGAAAATTTTCCAACTATAATTGTCCCCCCTCCCCAATTTTCGAAACTAACTTCTACACATTTCATTCACTTAAAAACCACAATTGGTGAACTAAGGATACAACATATTCTTTAGCAGATAATTTTTGCAAGGTCTTTGTCTAACATAAATTTAAAAAAAAATTAAACAACAATTAACAAAATCAATTGAGAATCCTACAAAAATGTTAAATGATAAATCCAATTAATATATCATAATCTACTACTTCTACCAAAATCAACCACTTACCTTCATAAGGAAATTTTTGAAAAAAAATACATTTACATTATTAAAAAGAACTTCAAATTCAATTTTTAATTGATTTTTAATTTAAGGTTTTTTAAAAAAAAACTTTTTTACGGAGGTAAGTAGTTTATTTTGGTAGAAGTAGGAGATTATAATTGATTATAATGTATTAAGTAGATTATTATGTATTAATTATAAGTAGTATGTTATAATGTATTCATTAGATTTATAATTTAAAATTTAACAATTTTTGCAGGTTTCTTTATTCATTTTTGATTGTTAATTGTTGTTTTAAATTTGTGTGTCGAAACATGTTGTCGAATGAAAATAAATGAATAAATGAGTTAAAAGAGAATTTATTGTGTATATTATCGAAAAAAGGCATTGTAAAAATTATTTAATAATAATAATTAAAGATACGAATTGTAAAATTATTTCAACAATATATTTTTTTATTAAACATTTAAATATTGATATTAGTAAAGAGTGTTTGTCAATTATTTTATGTATTCAAATTGAATTTTTATTGCACGTCATCAAAATGATTTTTCTCATGAACTCGATTATGGAGAAAGTAATAAAAAAAAACTTGAAAATTTATAATAGGGAAATAAAAGTTGAATATTTTTTTGAAAGTTGAAATTCACAATTAATTTGATAAATAATGCAAAAACAGAAAAATTATAATGTAAGAATAAAAATGATTTTATGTGTTAATTTTTTTTCAAATAACCAATGAAAAATATAAATAAAAAGCACTGTTTTGATGTTTTAATTACGAATGGTTCTTTAAATTTCTGATAAAACATTTACTTTATTATATAAATCAGAACTTTTGCTTTAATGCACATTCTTATCATATTTAATTATGATACATTTACAAGGTGAAGAAACATTTTTTTTTAAATAAATTTTTTAAATGTTGTAGATGTAGTCAATTTTTTTTATTTAATAAAATCCTTGTCCAAGATTTTAAATCTGAAATCTCATTCAGAAATCATAAATTTTATCTCTAAAGTTTGTAGAAAAATTTTGAAATTGTTATTAAAAAGAAAGTATTAAAAAATTAACTTTACAAAATGTGAATAAAACTAAACTTCTATTCTGGTATACAGTAAAGGGGTCATTCCAATTTTGGAGCGCCGCACGAATTTTATCCCGAAACTTGGATGCGACTAGAACCGCCCCTGTGTATACATTTTATTCTGCTAACACATTTCAAATATATAGTGTTGAACCTCACCAAGATTTCTTGAAAGTATCCTATCTCGGCACCGTGGCCGGGTTCGTTAATGCGTTGCGTCTGTTAGGCATAGGTTAGGGTTAGGTTTAGGAGTTCGAATCCTTTAATAGCGATAAGGATTAATTAGCGTTATAAGCGTGCGTTTACTTGTTTAACTAATAAATAATGTCAATAACAATGAGTAAATAAAGAAGCCGCTGTGAAAATATTTTTAAAATCAATTTTTTCTTTATTTATTAAAAATTTTTTTCATCTGATTGTCGGTAATGTATTTTTATGGAAAAATTTCCAAAAATTTAATTGGAAATTTTTCCAAATGTAGTCAGGCAGCTGCAGTTCCAAATAGTTAGGAAAAATTTCCGATGAAAAGGTTGGAAATATTTCCGAAAGTAGTCGGGCAGCTGCAGTTCCAAATAGTTAGGAAAAAATTCCGATGAAAAGGTTGGAAATATTTCCGAAAGTAGTCGGGCAGCTGCAGTTCCAAATAGTTAGGAAAAATTTCCGATTAAAAGGTTGGAAATATTTCCGAAAGTAGTCGGGCAGCTGCAGTTCCAAATTGTTCGGAAAATTTTCCTTCTTTTTATTAGGAATTTTTTCCATTTACTTGACGGCAATATATCCAACGTTTTTTTAGGAAAAATTTCCTTACTATTTGGAACTACAGCTGCCCGACTACTTTCGGAAATATTTCCGAAAAAATTTTTACAGTGTAGAAATAACAGTAAATTGAAGAAAATAATGGGAATTTCAGATAAATAATTGAAATTTTCGGTATTACATAGAAACGTGGATACAGTAACTTAGATTTAAGATAATAAACAAAAATTTAGGTAAAAAATTTAAAAATAATTAATATATCTAATTAAAAGTGGAGATCCAAAAGGCATATGCCCGCTTCAAGCAAACAAAAACACGAATTTTTCGTGCATGTGTGGTAGAAAGTTTTTTTTTGTTAATTTAAGGATAGTTTTTCAACTTAAAAAAAGCAAAGAGAAATGGAGAAATTGTTAGTTTTTTTGCGTTGTTGGATAACAATCAATAAGTTTTCAATTTTTTTCTTCATTTTGTTTATAATTTTAATCAATTTAAATTCAAATGTTCTTGTAACTTTTAAGGACTTTATTAAATTTTTTAAAAGTATGTTTAAATGCAATTTCTTCGTTTTTCAATTATTTTATTTATTTCTCATATTTTTCTATACTTTAAATCTGTTTTGTCTACAATTCAATCTATTTTTAAATGAGTTTCTTCAATTATTTTCTACAAATTTAACTCGTAACTTATATTATTTAACTATATTTATCATTTTATTTATACTGAATTTCTTGAAATAAAATTTTCTTTTACAATTCTAAATTTTTATCTTCAATTGGGATTATTTTACTTATTTTTCAATGTTATTTTTCAATTTTCAATTATTACTTACCGAGAGTTACGTAAGTAACCGTAGAGGTTACCCCGAGTTACGTAGGTTACCATGAGTTACGTAAGTTACCATACAAGTTATTGCGAGTTATGTAGGTTACCCCGAGTTACATAAGTTACCGTGAGTTACGTAAGTTACCGAGAGTTACGTAAGTTACCGTGAGTTACAGTGAGTTACGTAAGTTACCGTGAGTTGCGTTATTTATTTTTTGAATTCTTAGTTAAAATTTAAATTTTGCAATTATGTTTGTTAATAATTAATCTTTAATTCGAATTGTTTTCCCCATTTTGAAATAATTTCCTCTAATTCTCGGTTTTTCCTTCAATTTTCTAATTGTAGCCTATAATTTTGAATTATCTTTGATATTTTTTGTCAAACGGACTTCTTCAATTTTACATAATTGTCTTCAATTTCAATTATTTTTTTGTTTTCAAATGAATTTCTTAAATTTAAACTTTTCTTGTCATTTCAAAATGAATGTTTTCCTTTTTAAATTATCTCTTAAATCTTCAGCTTTTCTTTCTTCCGTTATAAACTGTTGCAATCAATTTCAATTACTTTTGTCATTTTTAGTATATTTCTTCTTCTTTCAATCATTATTTTTCAATTTTAAATTGAAACGTACAATATTAAATTATTTTTGATATTTTTTAACGAGTTTCTTCAACTTTCAGTTTATGTCTTCAATTTTCACGCATTGTTTTAAATATTAAATTATTTTATTCAATTTAAATTATTATTTCCATTTTAATTATTTTTCTCATTTCCCAAGTAGAAACGAAACATAGAATCCATCTATGGCCCATGTATGAAAGCCATGTTCCATGTATGGGCCATACATGGAAGCCATCGATGGGCCATCCGAGTTTTGTGACATTGCGCCGCACTTTTGCCCGACATTCCAATTTTATACAGATACTAATCCTGGTAGTTTCTTACGTTGTTCTAACGTTTATAATCCATCCTGCGTTGTCCAGGAACTAAGAAAAACATCTTTTACCAAAATATAGAAAATTCTGATCAGGGTGTCTGCACCAGGTACTAAATTAACACCTTCTTCTGGTAGTTCTTGTTCAAAATCAAAGAGAAGACAACATTTATGGGGTACAAGATGACGCCGTCATCCTGATAAATATTTCCAATGATCCAGGTGTGAAATTAACATCTTCTCCTAGAATTTTTTAAAGAAATTAGAATTTTATATCTTGTCTAATGTATTTAAATGGATGTCGTCATCCTGATTCATTATCTTACTGCTCTAGGTGTCAAGTCAACATCTTCTTCAAGGAAATTTTAGGGAAACTAAAATTTTACATCCTTACTTGTATTTTCAAATGGATGTTGTTATCCTAACACACAATTTTATTAATCTAGGTCATAAAAAAATAAGTTCTCCTAGAAATTTTTGCTGAAAAATAAAAAATATAAAGCATCCATTGTGTGCAAAAGGTTGACGCCGTCCTTACAAATGAATTTAGTGATCTAGGTGTCAAATTAGTATTTTCTCCGAGAAATGTTTTTGGAAACATAAAGTTCATATCTCTTCCGAAGTATTTGTACAGAAGACATCATCCTGGCACTAAAAGTTCAATATTCTAGGTAAAGATTGTTATGAGTGTCCGTTTTTGCTTCTTGGTGCATAGGAGTTAAATATTTTATTTTCGCTTAAGGTAAATAAAAGGCTTTTAAATATTTTGCTTGTGTTATCCTTAAAAGAAATAGTTTAAAATAACATGAAGAAAGTAAAATTAATATAACCCTAATGATAGAGATTATTGTAAACATCGAGTTGTCAAATAGGTTAAAGGGTTATGTTAATTTATATTTCTTGTTTTCTAGTTTATACAACAAAATTTGATAAAAATATAGTTAAAATACTATTTTTTTATTTTATTTGCACGGAAAAAAAAATACAACTGCACACTGCAAAAACCGCTGTCTTCTAAGTGTCTTATTTTAAGACATAAGACATTAAGAAAGCGTCTTACGGTTATTTCAAGCTATTTCATTGGTTAATAATTTTGAAAGATGCTTTCTCATTGGTTTAAAATTAAGACACTTTAAAACGTCTTAAAAGTGAGGACAAAAATGTCTTAAAATAAGACACTTGTTTTTACAGTGCATCAATGAAACTTTTTTCCATAATGGCTAAACATTTAGCCAAAAATGAACGAGCGATATTGCTAATATCACTGTTTTGGCGAAATTGAAAATCGTCGCTCAATTTTTCCAAATTAGAGAAAGTGTATTACTAATTTATATATTTGTCAGTTTAAAAGAAAAATATTGAAATTCTGTGATGGAAATATTTAAAATGTATAGCTAGAAACTTGATTTTAATAAATAGTTAAAAAAAAAAGCATATGAATATGATTTTGCAATTAGACTTAATTTTAAAAAAAGGTTATTTAAAATTGTGTTTATGAAAAATCATCGGCCAAGACGCTCGATTGCGTAATTCTAACCTCATGTCATATCTCATCTCACTACCTTTCAAAATTTTAATTATTTTGACAATTTCAACTTGAAACATTCTCGTGGTTAGGTGTTGTTTATTTTTATTTTATCAGATAATAAATATTGCAATTTTTATTAAAACATTAAATAAATAATGAAAACATTATTAATTATTTTGAGTGAAATGCTGTGAAATGCAGTGACAATTAAAAAAGGAATCAAGAAGGACTGTGATTTAGACAAAATAAGTTGATAAAATTATAATTTTGTAATTGTATTTTTATTTCTAAAACAATAAATAAATTTAAATATGTATTTAGTTTCGTCATTAATATGTAATTTAAGTTTAAATTGAAATGATTTTCTGGTATTTTGATAAGTAGTTTTTGTTATTCTTAGTTTCATTTAAATTAATTATTATTGAAAAGTAGGGTTATTAAAATTCTAAATAAACTTAAAAAGTTTTTAAACCACTAAATATATTATTTAATAAAGGTTTTTTTAATGTTTATAAATTGGATTTTAAATTTACATTTTACGTTTTTTTTCTTTAGGTATTTAATAGGTACTTATTATATACAAAAAGTAACATATGTACTTAAACCTACATTAAATTTATTAATTAATTTAAATATAACAACATATTAGCTTTAAATATTTTATTATAAATGTTATTTTTTAAAATTAAATCATATGACTCGTTGTTTACAGAATTAAAAACACTTTGATATTTGTAAACAAAAATTAAAGGTTATTTTAATAAACTTTAAAACCTTTAAAATAAGAAAACCTATTTATTATTGCATTATGCAAAATTATATATTAATAATTGAAATTTTAATTAATAATTAATAGTAATTGATAAAACTAAATTTATATTTAAATTTATTTATTGTTTTAAAAATATTAATATTAATACATAGGTAATTACAATTTTCTGAACTTATTTATTCATGTTTATATTTCTTCTTCTTTCTTCTTTTCACCTTAATACTATAATTTGGCTCAAGATAATCATTATTAATATTTGTCTTTAATTGATTGTAAAATAAGTATTAAAATGTTTATTATTAGCAGGTTAAATAAATATAACCACGTGAATGTTTCGGACTGAAACTGTCAGTTTTCGACTGTTTATTTGTTTCGGAGATTTTCACTATCGCTAAAACACTAAAGTTTGTATTAAGAAATTGACTATACCTATAGCTGACCTAAAGGTGCGTTTCGCTGTTACATTTAAAAAGTTTTTCTATTTTGGTTATTTAAGAAGAATACATAATTTACTAAAATACGAAATTCCGAATTTCAGCAATAACAAAAGAAATACCAATTTATTAAAACAGCTTACTGAAAATACCAGAAACATTTATACAAATTAACAGTACATTTTCTTATTATAGCTCTATTTCCAAATTCGGTGGTTCGCCACGTTAAATTTTTTTCCGTGTGGCATTAAATTTATTAAAATTATTTCAGATATATACGTCAAAAAGGATAAAATAAAATTGGAAAAATAATTTCTTCCAGGATTTCTGTAAAATATTAACATTTATAAATGATCAACTATTTTAAAAAGGTAATTTTCACAGTTTATTCTGAAGATCTAAATATGAAATAAATAAGTTCTGCATGAGAATATAAAAAATATTATCGGTATAATGCTGTAACTACAAAATAGGAATGTTCTTCTAAAAAAAGGTATGAATGTTATGTTAACAGTCGCAGATATCTTAAATCAATTTAATGAAATTGATGTAGAACAAAATAAGTAATAGTATTTTAACCGTATTTTTATCAAAATTTGTTGCACATGCTAGAAAAGGGAAAATATAAATTAACTTAACCCTTTAACCTATTTGACAACTCAATGTTTACAAATCTCTATCTTTAGGGTTATATTAATTTTACTTTCTTGATATAATTTTAAATTATAAATTTCAAGGATAACACCAGCAAAATGTTTAATTGCTTTTATTTATCTTAAACAAAAATAAAAATATTTAAATCCTGTGCACCAAGAAGCAAAAACGGACACTCATAACAACCTTTACCTAGATTATTGAACTTTTAGTGCCAGGATGATGTCTTCTGTACAAATACTTCGGAAGAGATATGAACTTTATGTTTCCAAAAACATTTCTCGGAGAAAATACTAATTTGACACCTAGATCACTAAATTCATTTGTAAGGACGGCGTCAACCTTTTGCACACAATGGATGCTTTATATTTTTTATTTTTTAGCAAAAATTTCCAGGAGAACTTATTTTTTTATGACCTAGATTAATAAAATTGTGTGTTAGGATAACAACATCCATTTGAAAACACGAGTAAGGACGTAAAATTTTAGTTTTCCTAAAATTTCCTTGAAGAAGATGTTGACTTGACACCTAGAGCAGTAAGATAATGAATCAGGATGACGACATCCATTTAAATACATTAGACAAGATATAAAATTCTAATTTCTTTAAAAAATTCTAGGAGAAGATGTTAATTTCACACCTGGATCATTGGAAATATTTATCAGGATGACGGCGTCATCTTGTACCCCATAAATGTTGTCTTCTCTTTGATTTTGAACAAGAACTACCAGAAGAAGGTGTTAATTTAGTACCTGGTGCAGACACCCTGATCAGAAATTTCTATATTTTGGTAAAAGATGTTTTTCTTAGTTCCTGGACAACGCAGGATGGATTATAAACGTTAGAACAACGTAAGAAACTACCAGGATGAGTATCTCCATAAAATTGGAATGTCGGGCAAAAGTGCGGAGCAATGTTACAAAACTCGGATGGCCCATCGATGGCTTCCATGTATGGGCCCTGTTTGTAAGTATGGCAAAACTGTGGCGATATCTACTTGGGTTATTTAAAGATTTTTTTTCATTTTTTGTTATTTTCTTAAATTTAACTTGTAATCTATAATTTTTTATTTTATTTGTTATTTCGAAATGAATTTTTTCAATACTTTATTTTTTCTTCTGTTTTGAATTTTTTTGTCATTACCTAATTACCTTCTTTTTAAAATTATTTTCTTTATTTTTCAGTTAGTTTAGACGCATAATGAAACAGTTTTCTTCAAATTTTCAATTACAATTTTTGATTTTCAATCTTGTGTATAATTTCTTCCGGAATTTTGGTTCCTTTTTTAAATTTAAACTATTGCCTTCAAGTTGAATAATTTTTCTTATTTTTAAATTAATTTTTCCAAGTTTCGTCTATTTCTCAACTGTTAATTATTATTTTCGTGTATTTTAACTTATAAACTTAAATTTGTTTATTATTGTTTAAGAAATTTCTTCAATTTTTAATTTAAATTCTTGTTATTTTAAAATTAATTTTTTCGTTTCTCAATTATTTTCTTTAATTTTTACTTAATTATTTTCTTCAATTCAAAATTGTTGCCTTGAATTTCAGCTATACAGGATCGCTTAAAATTTTATTTGAAATTTTCTAAAAAAGGGGAGGCCCTCAAATCCAAGTTACGCCATCTCAGAAGATGAGATTTCGAAATTTAAATATATACAAAGAGTGCCAAAAAGTCAATTAATCTTTTTTTTTTTAACTGAGTAAAGTTGCTAAGATTTTATTGTGGGCAAAAATAAAATAATTGAGTGAAGACTAATTTATATCTTTTTGTCGAAAGACCCTGTTGCTAATAATTTTCTCATGAAAACATGCGTCAAAATTACGATATTATACGTATAATAATATAATTAGGTTACGATAAGTATTCTTTTTTCCATTAAGAGACAATTACAAAATTATTAAAAATCGTTCTTTGTTTCAGATCTAATTATTTTATTACACGTGGTCAGTTTTACTCGTTTGAGCAAACATTAGAACAATAATTTCAAAACATTTTCTTTGTTAATTTTTGTAATTTGTCTTATTAGCATACATCTTAACTTAAAAAATCAGATAAAGATAAGTACTTACTTTTATGAAACACACAATAGCTTAGTATTAATGATTATTATTTAGTTCAGATTTTTTAATTAGTATTTCTAGTATAAATATACGTATAGTTTAGTACGATAATTTAGTTAGTTTCTTGAGAAACTCTGCACAGTAAGTATAATCTAAACAAATATAAGTTATACACAAAAATAGCAATAAAATCTAAAAGTTTTTACATTTTTTTTAAAAAAATTAAAAAATTTAATTAAATATTAAATTGAACTATTAGATATTAAATAATTTACACTTTTTATTGAATCCTGTTTCTAGTCTAAATTCTACAAATTCACAAGACACAAGACTTAGCTTTGCAATGTCTGACATTAACGACCCACAAGTGGCTAATCCCGGTTGTGTATGTAAAATTTTCAATAATATTTCAATATTTATTATAGCTTTTTTAAAAAAAAAATTATCCATTGAGAAATCTGTTTGTTTTTAGGAAAAGACAGAAATCGCATCAACTACTAAACCATCGACACCAGAGCCAATTGGACCTACAGAATTAACAGACACAACTTTTGATGAACATGTAAAGAGTGGATACTATTTTATAAAATTCTATACAAATTGGTGTGGATATAGTAAACAATTAGCTCCCATCTGGGATGAACTTGCCATCAGTTTTAATCATGAGAAATCTGTCGGATTTGCTAACGTCGATTGCACTGCAAATTCCGAATTATGTCGTAGAATGGACATCAAAGGATATCCTACTTTGCTTTGGTTGGAGAACGGGAAGATGGTGAATACAATAATTATTTGTTTTGCCCACTTATCAGAATTTTTGTCTTTACAAAAAGTTTTATATTTTGTTAACTAATAAAGATAAAACAATAAATGAGATTTTTGAAGCTCATGTCGTCTACTTTTAGGATATTTAATGACAGAAAAAAAAAATTTTTTTTACCCCATTTTTAAAAAACTCAAAATATAGTAAAAAAAATTTTTTGTTTCTTAATTTTTAAATATTTTTTTTCTGATTCTACACATAAGAAGGCACATTTTTGTTCTTAATAATTTTTTTCCCCAAAATCAACCGTTCTGGACTTATGCATAATTTTAAAAAAGTGCTGTTTTTTTAAACAATTACCTATATCTATGTTAAAAAAAATTGTAGAACCATTTTTAAAAATTCGTTTTAAAGGTGATAAAATTACCTTTCAAATGCATTATTTGACAATAAACTGTGATGATCTGTTTGAAAAATACATTAGTTTGAAATTTACCAAAGAAAATGAAATATTTTGCCTATTGTTAATATTAATTAAGCAATAACAATTTTTTTTCTTTCTGTCATTAAATATCCTAAAAGTAGAGCACATAAGCTTTAAAAAAAGTTCTCATTTATTGTTTTATCTTTATTAGTTAACAAAATATAAAACTTTTTGTAAAGACAAAAATTCTGATGGGTAGGCAAATTTTGCTGGACGGCACTGTACCTTGAAAATAACGAAACTTTCTATTTAATTGTTTCAAAATAAATTGAAAAGGAGCTTCATTTAACAACATTGCCTAAAAATTTATCAATTATCGGCTCTAAGATGAAGTAATAAATGTCTTTTTTAAGAAAAAAAAAAAAAAAAAGAAAATTCTAGATTAAGCTGCCATTTTAGTTTGCAGTGTGTGGAGACAACAGTGGATAAATAGCAGTAGGCAATAATAATATTCTTATTTTAATTGAACAGAAAGAATTTCATATTTTAAATTTGCCGCCAAAACTAATCGACTGTCGGTAAGTGGTTGTAAACTTTCTACTGTTATCCACTGTGACCTATACACAGTCTAAACAGTGGCGTAACTGAGAGGGCAAGGGCCCTGGGGCAAAAAAGAAAATGGGGCCGCAATATAATGATTTCCCAGTTTAATTAATTAATTCATTCATTAATTATGTCCACACCTGACATTTGTCACTAGATGTTTTTTCTTTTAAATTTTTAAATCATAGTTCACCTTTTTAAAATGTTCTCAAATTTTAAATTCATAGCTATTTTAATTAATTCAAATTTTAGTTAATGTGAACTTGCATTGATTAAAAGTTCAGTTAATCGACGTTTCAAATACACTAAATTTGAAGTGATTTAAAACTAGCTTCAATTTTTAATAATTATTTTCTATTAAGATTTCAATTACTTAAACTGCAATTTTGTACTATTTTTTATTATTTTTAAATTATTTTCTGCAATTTTTAATTATTTTTAAATTGTTCCCCTGAATCTCAAATTTAACTTCTTCAAATTTCAATTATTTTGTTTAGTTTTTTCAATCACTTTTTTAATTTTTATTATTTTTCCTTTGACATTCAATCAATTTAATTATTTATTCGTAAATTTTGTATTATTCATCAGGAATTTTAATTAATTTTTTTAATTTGCGATTATTTTTGTGAATTTGAAATTATTATATTCAATTTTTAATTATTTTCATAATGTCTTAATTAATTTCCTGAACTTTCAAATAAAAATACCAATTTTCAATTTTTTTGTTCACTTTTTATTTCTTTTTATTATTTTGTAATTATTTCCTCCAACTTTTAATATTTTTATTATTTTTCAATTCATTTCTTAAATTTTTAGTTATTAACTCAAATTTAGATTGTTGACATCAATTTTCCATAATATAACGATTTTTCTATTATTTTCATGTGTATTAAAATAAATTCTACAATTTTTCTATTATTTTCTACAATTTATAATTATTTTCATTATTTTGGCATTACTTTTAAGAATTTTAATTATTTATCTGAAATTTCAATTATTTTCATCAATTTTCGTGACTTCTGCAAAAAAAAATTAATAATTTCAATTATTTATCCGAAATTTCAATTATTTTCATCAATTTTCGTTAATTCTGCGAAAAAAAAATTGTTAAATAATTTTGTAATTTTTCTTTTTTTTTAACATATATTTTATGGTTTTCTCAATTATTTTTCTTAAATTTTATTTACTGTTTTCCAATTTTTATATTCAAATTATTTTCATCATATTTCAATTTTTTTTCTCAAAAAAATTAAATTCTTTCAGCATATTTCAATTATTTTGTTAAATTTTTAATTAATTTTGTCATTTTTTAATTATTTTCCATGACTGTTAATTATTATTCTCATTTTGTAAAATTATTTTCTAAGATTTTTAACTGTTTTTCTAAAATTTTAATTATTTCCTTCAATTTTTAATTATTTTAATTTGTTTTAATAATTTCCAATTTTTTTATTATTTATTTTTTAGCCTTCTTCAATTCTTTTTTCCAATTTTTAGTAATTCAAAATTTTTTCAATTAATTTTTAAGATTCTCAAATTTTTTTCACAAATTTGAATTATTATTTAGGATTTTAAAAAAATTAGTTTTTTCCATTATTTAATTTGAATTTCATTTATTTTATTGCAACTTATCATTGATTTTATCATATTTCAATTATTTTCTTCAAGTTTCAAATTTTAAAATAATTTTTTATTTATTTTTCATGAAGTATTATAGATTTTTAAGTATTTTTCTAAAATTTTTATTATTTTTTTCAATTTTTAATTATTTTAATTTGTTTTAATAATTTCCAATTTTTTTTATTATTTATTTTTAGCTTTCTTCAATTCCTTCTTTCAATTTTTAGTTATTCACAATTTTTTCAATTAATTTTTAAGATTTTCAAGTTTTTTTCACAAATTTTAAATATTATTTTGGATATTAAAAAAAAAATTAGTTTTTTTTTCCATTATTTATTTTAAAATTCCTTTATTTTATTGTAACTTATCCTTGATTTTATCATATTTCAATTATTTTCTTCAAGTTTCAAATTTTAAAATATTTTTTTATTTATTTTCCTCAATTTTTAATTATTCTTATTTTTTAAAATTATTTTTAAGATTTTTGAATTAATTATTATTCTTATTTTGTAAAATTATTTTCTAAAATTTTTAAGCATTTTTCTAAAATTTTAATTATTTTCTTCAATTTTTAATTATTTTAATTTGTTTTAATAATTTACAATTTTTTTATTATTTATTTTTAGCTTTCTTTAATTCTTTTCTCCAATTTTTAGTTATTCTCTTTCTTTTCAATTGATTTCTAAGATTTTTTTGTATTTTTCTCAAATTTCAATTAATTTTTCTCTATTTAAAAAAATTCTGTAATATTTTCTTTTATCTCACAAAAATGTCATTTATTGTTTACAACTTATCATTATTTATATCTTATTTCAATTATTTTCTTTATGTTTCAAATTGTAAAATCATTCTTCAATTATTTTCCAAAATTTATTTCCTTCAATTTTCAATTCTTTTAATTTATTTTATAATTTCCAAAATTTTTAAACTATTTAGCCGACATTCCAATTATTTCATTCAATTTTCAATCATTTATATGATTTTTTATATATTTTCTTCAATTTTCAATTAATTTCGTTCTTTTTCTCGTTGTTTTTCATAATTTTAAAAAAGTTTATACTTATTTCTCTTTAATTAAAAGTTGTTCCATTCAATTTTAAATTATGGTTATTTTTTTCATTTATTTTCTCTAATTTTTAATAATTTTCTTTTATTTCAATGAACTTCTAAAAGTTTTAAGTATTTTTCGGAAATTTTTTTACACTTTCCTTTATTTAAAATATTTTATGCTCGATTTTATGTAATTTTTTCAATTATTTTCTCAAATTTTAATTATTTTTAAAAATTTTAATTTATGTATCTCAATTTTACATCATTTTTTTTTCAATTTTTAATTATTTTCTCTAATTTTGCATTATTCAATTTTTTTTAATTTACATCTAAGATTTTCAAGTATTTTTCTCAAATTTAAATTATTTTCTTTATGTTTAAAACATTTCTATGATTGTTTTAATTACTTTCCCCAATTTTTAATTTTTTTAATTTTTTTTTCAATTAATTTGCAATTATTTTGTTTAATTTCAATTATTTTTTGCAATTCTTTTTAATTGTAAAATATTATAAATTTTGTCCTAAATAAATATTTATTTTATTTATATAAATTGATTTTTAAATATTGTATCTAAAATATTTCTAATTGCTGATAACACAAGATGTAGAAACTGTAAATTACTATAATTAGTAAGGTTTTTGGATTTTTTTTTTAAAAAAGGGTCTATTAAGGTTGATCAAGGGCCCCGAGGCATTGCCCCACTTTGCCCCTTAACAGTTACGCCACTGAGTCTAAAGTGAAATGACAGGTTAAATTAAAAATTTATTGTCTTTTTTTCATAAAATAAAAACATTTATAACTATATCCCAGGAATGGTAAACAATAATTTATTAATTATAATCGTGTAAATTGTTTGTTAAAAAAGTAACCACATTTTGGTCAAAATTACGATTTATTAAAAATTCATTTAGAGTAAAAAATTATAATAATCCTGAAATAATAATTTTAATTTTAAATGTTTAGGTTGAAAAATGCACCGAAGATAGAAAAATAGAAGCTTTGAGAACCTACGTTTCGAACAAACTTAAATGATTGTTATAAAAAATGCTGAACAACAGTCATTTACAATTGATATTGTAACGAATTTTATTCTACAAAAGAATGAAAAAAAAAACAAATAAAAAAACAATAGAACTTTCATTTTCAAAAATTCATATTACATTCGATTACTTATTTATTTTCAACGAAAGAAACTAACTGTCTACATATTTCATAAATATTTGACGAATATTTCATTAATTTTATTTTTAAAAACATACTTTTCAAAAATCGACTTTTTTCTCTAATTTCAATAAAGTATTTTATAAATAATTTATTTATTTATATATTTCTTCTTAATATTTATTAAGTAAAAAGCGTACTATTTTTAAAAACCAAAATGTTTAGTATAAAAGTGTTTTTTAGGGCCAGTGTTTTTTTTTATTATTAAAAAAAATAATATGAACGTATTTGATACAGTTTTGTGGCATTTAGTTTCTAACATCATATTAAATAGAACATTTTTATTTTTAAAGAATAAAATAAATAAAGTATTAATTTAGATGGCTAGATGGCCGCTTGTTGAACACACGTGTTTTTATTAACCTGTGGTTTTTTTACTATATTTACTGGTTATAAGTTGCGTTCGGGTGATAAAATAGTGTAAACATTGTGCAGGTTTTTCTGTTTTATCGATTCGACTTATGGAATCGTTTACTTAATTATCTTGTGAACTGGAATATCTGTTTCTTTCTCGGTGACGCTTCTAACCTACAAATACGTATAAAGTGTGCACAATGTCTGATATCAAAAACAGCAAGTTATGCCCTATTTGTAACAGACAGACTGGTGCTACTGCAGTTTTTTGTAGCGGTTGTGAAACTCCTTATCACCCGAGCTGTGTTAGAAAAACTTCTGTCCTGGAGAATGGTGCTTACAAGAAGTGTTGTTCACCCAAACCTCTTACGCCAACATTACCTCCTGGTTCCATTTCTGATTTTATAACTGATGACATGTTATCTTTAGAATCACAGTCTGCAGGACCATCATCTACATCTGTGCCAACTGATATCAAACAAATTATTGATTTAGCTTTTTCTCAACAACTACTAAGTATGAAGACCATGATGAACAATTTATCTGTGACTCTGTCTGAAAAATTAAATGAGGTTTCCTCTAGGGTTGACTCTGCGGGAAACTCAATTACAGATCTGTCTACAAGAGTTGCAGTCGCAGAACGTACAATTATTTCTTTAAAAACTGAAATAAATTGCATTAAATCTATTCGCATGGATGCAAGTCAATGTTTGGTGGAAATGGAAGAGAGGTTTAAGAGGAAAAATAATATTATTTTGTTTGGTGTTTCCGAGCATGTTGAACCTGGAACTGTGTCGTCTGATGCCCCTTCGGTGGACAAAACCAATGTGATTCGTTTATGTGATAGTGTGGTAACACCTAGCTTGCTTAATGGTAGTGTAATAACCAGGTTGGGTGTGAATTCACAGACACGACAGAAGCCACGCCCAGTGAGAATTGCCTTCGACACACAGGCCAAGGCGCATTCCTTTTACCACGAGTTTCTTCTGTGCAAAAAGCAGTCGACAATAAAGGAGACGGAATCTATCTGGATATCGTTCGACAGGACTCGCTCGCAATTGCAGGAACTAGCTGTCACGAGGAAGGAGATGCACCAACGTCTTCAGGCGGGGGAGAAGGGCTTACAGACTGTCTTTCGGCGGGGAAAACCTGTCATAATACAAATGTCCACGAACCCATTAATAGCAGTAAGCATGACGTGAATAAAAGCACGTGTTCTCGTTCTCCGTCTAATTCTCGCTATATGTGTAGGTTGCGACATTGTGGTGAGTCCAATAATGAGTCATCTCTATCGCTCTATTATCAGAATGTCAGTGGTGTTCGTACAAAACTGAATATGATGCGCACTACAATTCCTTTACTGTTTTTTGACATTTTTATTTTGACGGAAACTTGGTTAAATAGCAACATTCTTACTTCTGAACTGGGTTTCGATAAATTTGATGTTTTTAGATGTGACCGTAGTGTTTGTTCCAGTTCATGTTTAATGGGAGATGGCGTTTTAGTTGCGACAAAAAACACACTGCGCTGCAGAATTGTTAGCACTGTGATTCAATCGGTCGAACATGTTATCGTTAATTGTTCTTCTCTTAAATTAATTATTGGAGCCTTTTATTTACCGCCTAAAAGTTCACTGCAGGTATATTTGGAGTTAAGTCACAGAATTGATGAAGTATATATTATGTTTCCTGACTACCATTTTATAATATTAGGAGATTTTAACTTGCCTTTTGTAGTTTGTAATAATAGTAATGATATTGTTTCTTGTTGTTGTGCTCCGGGCTCAACGAGAGTTAATCGACAAATATTTGATACTTTTCGTGATACTTTGGACTTTTTAAATTTACGTCAAATCAATTTTTTACACAACTCCCGTGGTGTTTTACTGGACTTAATTCTGGTCAATTTTGAGAACATTAGAGTGTCCTTATCAAGTGATGTACTGCTTCCAGTGGATGTTTTTCATCCTCCTTTGTATCTAGAATGTAAACTGGATAATATCAACAAAAAACAGAGTAGCAACAATAACAACATTTCTCACAATACGCGATATGATTTTCAAAATGCGAATACATCTGCGATTAACGCCTATCTATTATCAATTGACTGGTTTTCTCTGTTTTCTAAATTAAATATAGATCTTGCTGTTGAACTTTTTTATTTTTACCTTTTTAATGCTTTTAATTTATTTATTCCGTTAAAATTGGTTAAGAGTTCAAAGTATCCAATATGGTTTAGCAGTGAACTAAGACGCCTTGTTTTTGAGAAAAAAATTTCTCACACTAAATATAAAAGTATGCATGCGCAAACTGACTATAATAATTTTTCGTTGCTTCGTAAAAAGTGTAAAGCACTGTCTATTAAATGTTATAATGAATACATATCGAGGGCAGAGAATACTGTTATCTCGAATCCTAACTATTTTTGGAAATTTATTAATAAAATTCGGAATGTCTCTCGAATTCCAAACTCAGTATTCTTGGATCATGAAACTGCTAATAATAATTCTCAAGTTGCTGATTTGTTTGCGACTTATTTTAAATCGGTGTATAGTACCTCATCCTTCGATATGAACTCTATTAGTGTTGGGCAAAATATGGTTGACCTTGATTCCATATGCATTACTGAGGAAGAAGTTAGAGATGCGATTAAAAGATTGAACATGAATACGGGACCGGGGCCCGATGGAGTCCCACCTGCCTTGATCGGATCGTGTTGCTTTTCCTTAATTTATCCATTATATTTACTGTTTAATATGTCATTGGTTCAAAGTTCATTTCCATTTATTTGGAAGAATGCCACTGTTATTCCGGTGTTAAATGCTTTTTCTAAGATCTTTGAAAGTATTATATTTAATCGTCTATATTTTGCATCTTCCAAGATGATCATTGATGAGCAGCATGGTTTTGTCAAAGGCAGGTCGGTCGTTACCAACTTGTGTATTTTCACAGAGTGTCTTGTCTCTAACTTGGTGGCTGGATTACAAGTTGACGTTATCTACACGGACTTTTCTAAAGCATTTGACAGTGTAAATCATGATATTTTATTATATAAATTGCAATTATTAGGCATAAATCAGAACTTAGTAAACTGGTTTGCTAGCTATTTGATAAAAAGACCCCAGTCAGTTCGAATTAGTAATGCTTATTCTTATGAATATGTGGCGTCATCAGGTGTTCCTCAGGGGTCAAACCTAGGGCCTTTGTTATTTTTGCTATACATTAATGATGTGAAATTGGTACTGAAATTCGTCTCATTCTTGCTTTATGCCGATGATCTAAAGATCTATCGTATAATTCGTGACAGTGTAAACTGTGTTGACCTTCAGATCGATCTGGACTGTCTCGGCGATTGGTGTGCTCGCAATGGATTGTCTCTAAATGTTAGTAAATGTGTATGTATGTCGTTTACAAGAAAATCGAGAACGGTTCATTACGGCTACGCCATCAATGGGATTGTTTTGGATCGCGTAAATGAGGTGCGTGATCTCGGAATTACTTTGTCTTGCGATATGTCTTTCTCATCCCATATTTCTGCGATAGTAAGTAAGTCAGTTAGATCCCTGGGCCTCATAAAGCGTAACGCGTCAAGATTTAAGAACATTACCGCTCTACGAATATTGTATTTTTCTTTTGTAAGATCGACTCTGGAGTTTGGATCCGTAATATGGTGTCCATATTATGGCGTTCACACTCTTAGATTAGAACGTATACAAAACAGATTCTTGCGCTTTGCTGCTCATCAATTAAATGTACACTACGACCCCCTCTCTCATGACTACGATAATCTCAGATCTGTTTTAAAAATACCGAAATTTGAAAAAAGATTAGTTCACAACGACATTATGTTTTTATATAAAGTAATAAGTGGATCAGTAAATTGCCCAATAGTTTTGTCGTTTATCAATTTTTCTGCTCCGATGAGGCCTTTGCGTTATACTCCATTACCTTTTAATGTACCTACGGTTAAATCTAACTTTGCAAGAAATTCAATTTCTAAGGGGCTATGCACAAGAGGTAACTTTTATAGTGATATTTTAGACTTCTTTAACCTAGGACTTACGAAATTTATGACTGCTATGCGAAGAGTGCTGTATGAATGAATGTGGCCAATTAATTGACTGATTAATTATAAATATTGAATATTACTGTTGTATCAAGTTTCATTTTTATTGTTACGTGAGATAAACTTTTTATTTTTATATTGTAATGGGCTTTTGCCCGTAAATAAATAAATAAATAAATAAAAATAAATTAATATATTAAATAATTTAGTTTTTTTATTCTTATAATCCTACACGAAATTCAATTCTTTATTTAGAAGAAATATATAAATAAATAAATTATTTATAAAATACTTTATTGAAATTAGAGAAAAAAGTCGATTTTTGAAAAGTATGTTTTTAAAAATAAAATTAATGAAATATTCGTCAAATATTTATGAAATATGTAGACAGTTAGTTTCTTTCATTGAAAATAAATAAGTAATCGAATGTAATATGAATTTTTGAAAATGAAAGTTCTATTGTTTTTTTATAAATGAAAAATGCAATTCAATATGATTTTAATAAACAATTGAAATATTTATTAGGCATCAAGAATACTTCATTAATTTTATTTTTTTATAGTAATCAATGCAATTTACTATGATTTTAAAAATAAAGTGAATCAAAGATTTATCAAATATTTTAGTTACATCTTTTTCCAGAATTAGAAAATTAATTAATTTATTTGTATACATTTAAATAATAAAAATGCAAATAAAAGCATTTATATTACTATATGTAATATAGTTATTTTCCCAAATGACATCAACTTTTTAAGAACAGTCCACATTTAATCTCTGTTTTTGATTTCCTGTGTAAGTCGGGTTGTATTCTTTCTCTATTCTAATTAAATCAAAAGGTTTTGTTTTAAAACTTTTGGATATTCAAAATTAATTTGAAAAAATAAATATAAATAAATAATATTGTAATATATAAATTTTTATTTTCTATTTTTAAATTCTCCAATTGTTTATTGAAATATTAAATGTAAATAAATAAGTTTTTACTGTTTGGAAACAAATTTTTTATGCTGAATCAAATTATTTATTTTTGAAAAATAAAGTTGAATATTTTTCTTATGTAATGTAAATAATTTTAATTTCTGTTTTTTTTATTATATTGAATTGAATATTTTATTTTTCACAAATAAAATAATTTACTTTTTAAAATCATAGTAAATTGCATTTCTTATTTTTTGAAAATAAAATGATGAAACTACTTAATAAAAAATTTACTTTTTTATTTTTTTATTTTTAATTACGTAGTTTACGAAGTAAACTTTTTTCTTGTACAAGCAAGATATATGTAAGTGTAGCATGAAATAAATCAAATAAATGTAATCTAAAACATATTTTGTTTCTAAGATCATATAAAATTGGATTTATTATTTTGTAAAAATAATATAAATAAAAAATTTGATTAATATTTATTTTCTTTAATTTTTACAACAGAAAATATTTATTAATTAGGTACCGTCAAGTGGGGCTATTTTGTGCGCCATGGGGCTATTTTGTGCACGCGAGGTTTTTAATGAATAAAATCTTTATATATAGTTGTTTAAGTTTGCTATTTGGTATAAATATTTTCTGATATATAGACTATAGAGAGTACTAAATGAAATTACTTAATTCTTTATCACAAATCAGAAAAAAAATCGTAAAGTCGTGAAAATCGAGCTGAAAATTTTCAAAGGTCTCAAAATTCTGTTTAGATCTCCGAAAGTTTAAAAGTGTTTTTAAAACTATTAAAAATACTTGTTGACAATTTAGTTGTGATGGTGTATACGTGATGCGCTAACTTTTTATTGCATATTTTAAGAAAAAAGTGTAAAAAACTAAAAAATCAGAATTTGGTGGGTTATTTTGTGCATCCTTTAAAATCAATTATTTTTCAAAAATTGGTTTTGTAGTTAATAAAAAATACTTTAGAATTTAGTTTTAGAACATATTTGTCTAATTTTTGTTATAAAAACCGAGAAATAAGCATAAAATTTAAAATTTACACACGGTGCCTTAAAAACCTCAAAAATGTAACTTTAAGGAGGTTTATCCAAAAAACCAATTTCTACAGATTCTTATAAAATTTCAATGACATAATAAATGCATTACTTTACATGTACTGTTATAATTTTATTAAATTTTACCGTTCTGTTTTTAAGATATAAATTTATAAAGTTGGGACTTTTACATGGAAAAAGTAACAAAACGCGCAAAATGACTATATTTTAATTAATTTAAAAAACACAGTTCTACACATTTTTTTAAAAAACTAATATATTTTAAACTGTAATAGAATACAGCTTTTACAATAATATTTAATTAATTTACCGTTCCGTTGTTAAGAAAATGTTATTTAAGGGTAGAAATCCTTCACTTTTTTGAAATAATCAGGAATACAAAATTTTAAAAAGTTGTAATTTTCAAAAAAAAAAAAATTTTTCAATAATATTTGTTTGTGTAATGATTTTAACTACAAAATACTATAGAGAAACCAAATTATAAGACGAAATGGAATTAAAAAAATATTGAGTATCATGGTCCGATAGAATGAGAACCGCTTGAGGGTATAAGCGTCCTTAATAATTACATGCTTTTCAAGTTAATTTTGTAACTTTTTTTCTTAAAATAACTCAAGAAATGTAGTAGAAGTTTTATTAAGTAAGATTTACTTAAAAAAATAACTTTTTTTGTAAATCTCCATTTTTGTAAAATTTCAAAGTTTTACTTTCAAATTAGTTAAACAATTACTACAAAAAAAAAATATTTTTAACTTTGTTTTTATTTATTACACTCTAGAATATCTAGAAAAAATACTTCATACAGTAAAACAGTAAAAAAATTTGTTAACCCATCTTTATAAATAAACAAACTTTGATGCACAAAATAGGCCCATCCGTGGGGCTATTTTGTGCACAACTTTGAGTTTCTATAACTCAGACAAAAAATTTTTTCTTGTCGGCTAACTCATAGGACACCTTCAGAAGGATGTCTACAACATAACTGAAAAGTTCAATTCTTTATTTTTTCAAATTCTGAATTTTAACAAAGCATAGAGTGAAAAAAGAGCGGTTTTGTGCACAAAATAGCCCCGGTTGACGGTACTCTGTTTATTTAGTTTTAAAAAATAAAACAATTATTTTAGTCAATCTTTATTTCTGATCTCCTATGTAAGGCGGGTTGCATTCTTTTTATAAACTAAATTAACCCAACTATTTTGTGTTGAAACTCTTAGATTTTAACAAATATTTCATTTGTTTAGAAATTATTAATGCATAGTTTGCATTAAATTATTTACTTCCTAAATTTGCATTATTTGAAGTATTTTAAATACGTCTTTTCAATGAGCTAACTTTACTTGAAATAACAAACAAATTTCAATTTTTTTTAAAAAAAAGTCAGTAAAGTCATGTTTGGAACTTGATATAAATTATTTATGTAATACTTTACATTCTGTCTCTAAGAAGTGAATTCTATAATCAGGTTGAATAATATAATGAATATAATGTATGCCTGTGTATAATTTCAAATCCAGCGCTGAGGTAAATAGTACCCGAAAATGCCGCATCAGAACAGCGCACAACAAACTATATTGTTTGACAGCTTCTTTGAAGAAACTGAAAAGTTTTTCACTTTCCTCGAGAAACTGACGCGAAATTAAAAGTGTAATCTAGAAAACAAAGTGCGTATAAAATTTGTAATTAATTTTAAATGTGCAGTGCGGTGTTTATTTTCCGAAAAAGTGTCGGATTTTGCCGGAAAAAATTGTCAAAGTGGGAATCAGTGAGTGAAGTGTCAAGTGATTTTATTTTTCCTCGAGAAACTGACGCCAAAAACTAAGTGAGATTTAACTTTTTTTTTAAATTCAAATTTGCAGTACGGTACCTAAATTTGGAAAAAGTGTCGGGTTTGGCCGGAAAAAATTGCCAAACTTGAAGTTTCATTGTAGGTAGATTCCGGCACATCAAGTTCGTCGAGAAACTGACGCTCGGGAAATAATTGATGTATCAAAAGTAAGTATTTTTCAGAATCTTTATTTCAGTAGAATTTGCAGTACGATTTCCTTTTCTGGATAAAATGTTGGGTTTTGTCGAAAAAAATTCCTAAGTGTTCCAAACACATGGGGGCCGTGTTTGAGAACCACTGTCAACCACGGCAGATTCTCTGTCTCCAACGACCTTAATACAAAAAGGTACTTAAAATAAACACGTAATACTTTACTTGACAGCGGTTTTTCTTCTATTGATAACAAATTTTGTTTAGTCGAGTCAAGTAATAATTTTTTTTTTTTTTTTTTATAATCTATCAGAAAGAATACGAAGAACAAAGTAAAAAAAAATAACCAATTATATTGGTTTCGTACATTTATCAAATTTTAGTATCTTCTGTTTTTTCAGTCACATGTATAAAATAGCATAAGCATAAAATATACATAAAGATTATAGAAACATTTTGCTTTTTCCACGACAATTGCTATTTATATATTTGAACAATTTTTAATTTCACTATTTTAACACACATTTGAAACACAGAGTCACGTTCTATTTTCTAAGGCCACAAATTGAAATCAACTCAAAACAAAAGTAAATAGTTCATTCCATTTAAGTTTTTAAAAAATTGTTAATACAGACATGAGTTTAGTAATTGTGTCATTTCTCTTCGCCATTATTATCTTCCATTTTTGTTGTACACCTGTTTTAGGCATTATTATAGATCAGGTCACAGGTAACTTTATAATTTGACTTTCCTGATCAATTAGGTCAAAAACTAAAAATAAATTGGTAATTTTGAAAAATAGGGTGAAGATAATTTCGTTTTGCAAATTTTATCGTAACTGTTAAGAATCCTAAAGATTTTAAGTTTTGATGTTTCAGAAACATAATTAACACAATTTTTTATGGTTTTTAATGTACTATTGTAAAATCACTTGAAAATTGCATACCTGATTAGTAAAATATTTCATGTTCTGCATTTTTAGGCAAAAAAACCTACCAGAGCAGCATTGATGCCTTACGTGAGTTTACAATTTAACTTATTCATTAAAACAAATTAATTTTAATTTTTTATTTTGTTTCCTTCTAAAACTACTGTTACTTTTTTTTATTAATTTAAATTTTTAATTTTAATAAATAAGAATTATTTTACTTATTTATATTTTATTGCAGGAGCATGTGCCCCTCAACATACATTTCCTTACTGTTTAAAAGATAAAGAAATGACTAAATTTTGCAATGGTAATTATAATAAAATTAATGGTAGGTATTGTATTCTCTGCTTTAAAAATATATTTAATGTAAATGTTTGTAAAGTATTTCGAATATATTTTTTTATGAAAATTTTCAATATCATTACTACACTACTAGTCGTAAACTTTTTAATTGTAAAATAAAAGCAAACTCTTGTGATACCTACAATTAATCTATTATAATATCAGTGGCAGATCCAGTGGAAAGGGATTAAAATGGTCATGACTTCCCCGCGCCAAAGGACGGAAAATTTAAACCAAATAAAGTTCGCAACATTTTTGTTCAAGAGTCGTCTTCTGTCAAAATTCATCAAGTCCGACAAAATGGGAAAGAGATAATCGAGAATAATTCGATGTTTAAAATAATACAGTAAATAAAAAATAAATAGAGAAATAAAAGTTCATTCTTATGACATATTAATTTTGGATATTCTACCGAATAAGAATGATTTTTTTGTAAAAGCCTTAGAAACCCATAAAATTATAGTTTTTAAAAATTTATATATCTAAAAAGAAAATGATTAAAAAAATGTTTTAGACAAAAGTTGTAGAACTTCTCGAGATACACATTTTATGTGCTAAACATTTTTGCATAAAAATAGTAAGTGTCCGAGAAAAATTAAAAAAAAACTGTTTTTTACCATTTTTATTTTGTAAATAAATTAGATTATTTTTAACAACAAAACAAATTCTCAGAAGCGTCACGCCTAAGTAAGATACCATCTAGAACAAATGCTGGATCCGCCATTGCATTATATTAAATAATAAACACATTATACATTGTAACAAATTTAGATAAATAATTATTATTATTTACAGATAATTATATACAAAGAACAAAAGAATTACCACATGAGTGGGAATGTATCAATAAAAATTAATTTAAAACACCTTAAATAAATTATTTTTACACATTGATAATTACCTGTTTTTGCAGTGTATTTTTTTGAAATTAAAATCATGTAATATTCATGTAAAATTATGATTAATGTAAAAAGTTTTGTAAAAATAAAAAATTCTCTGTTAAACCACAAATAACTATATACATTACATAATTGTATTTAATTATTTTGAATTTTACAAATTGGTAGAAATAAAAAACCTAAAGGAAAAGTTTAGTACTATAAGCATACGGTGGTGTAACTACTGTGGAGAAAAGTGGAGCGTTATTCTACTCTTTTCGACCAATAATTGAATTCGCATTATCATCCTCCCTTAAGGATTTCTACATCGACTTATTTTTTTTTTTTCGTAGTATCACCTTAAGTCATTTTTAAACCACTACGAATCACTAAACAGATCTACGGAACTCAAATCAAAAATTTTTGTCTTTCTTGTCTGTTCTTACTAATTTTCTTTTTGTAGATTTTGCCACAGTTCAACATGGAGACCTGTTCAGAGGACCTCTGAGATAGTTGGGACCAGAATGAGAGACTGGAGTTTCTTTTAGGAGCTAAATGTTGAACGGAAATTTAAGTAGGTAAAAATTAATATATTTAGATGAAAGCTAAAATTTAAATTCATAATTTATTTATTATTATTTTATTTTTAGATTTACAAGCGATTTTACAAACGAATAAAATTAAATAAACAAATAAGAGTTACGTATTTTATTTGGATTTTATTATTAATAAATTGAAGTGAGTAAATAAAATTTAATTTATCTAAGAAATATTTAAAGCTGAATGAAAACAAGTTTGAGAAAATAACAAATTACTTTTAACAATTTATCATTTAATTTTCAATTTAAAATAATGTTTTATTTACAGATTCTTTTAACAATCGATGATGCATTATGCATTATTTGATTTTATAAAATAAATAAGCAGAGCTGAGATCACAATAAAGAATAAAATAAATTATTAATTTATTTATTAAAGAAATAAAAATTTATATTTATTTAAGTAAATATTAATAGATAATTATTTCTAAAATTATTATAGAGGGCTGTTTTGTTTTATTAATTGCTAATAATAATGGATTTAAAGATTCATACTTGAATTATATCTCTGTCACATTAAATCATAATTCAAATACAGAATAAAATAAGAAAATAGAATAACATCCCCGGTTATATAAAGTACTAGGATAAAAAAAAGTAAAACAGATATTTAAAAAACTATTTTAAAAACCAAAAGAAGTCTTCGAGAAAATAAAAATTATGTTTCAAAAATTGTTTACTTGTTCATCTGCAACAAACTACATGGTCGAAATTAGCCATTTATTACATCAAAAAGTAAAGGACAGACAGTGTGATTTAATATTACGTTATATCTTACACTTACATATATCTGTATTACATTTATACATTAATTTAATGTACAATATAAATTCCAATGTGCAATGAAGTTATTTACAATGTCAGAATGAAGATTTTACAAATACTTTATGTGGGCATTTTTCAGGAACATTCTCCTTTTTCATTTCATTTTGTTTTTTAATCGAAATTTTTTTTTATTTTAATCTTAGTTGTTCATTAACATAGAATCATGACTTTTACCTTTTTTTGACAAATTGTTTTAAAAATATCAACAATTAATTGAAATATTCCTGAAATTTACCAATTTTAAACAATGTTTCGTTTTTAATATATATTTTATACTTTATTGTTATCTCATCTAAAGTTTCAATAAAGTTTGGTTGATCATCATCAAATTATTGAAAAAATGAGTTTTATTAAAAACGACTGAAAGTTTAATGTTTTAAATAGATTACATTATCGTACAAAAATCGAAGTTCATTATTCAAAACGCTGATTTACTGACAATTATTTAAATTACAAAGCTGCATGAGCAAAGTCAAGTAAGGAGAACATTTACACTTTCTACTGCTTAAGAGTTATATCTATTATAATAATTATATTATTTTTTATTTAATTTAAAACAGCCGTCTTAGATCGTCCTACTTTCGACGATTTTATGTACATTTTATAAATACAGAGCAGACAGACAATGAAAAAAAAATTGTATTCTTAAATGTTGACAAGATTTTTTTTGTAAAATTTACCATCTGTGCAAAAAAGTAGAGATAAAAACGTATTTTAAAAACTCTTATTGGTTTTATATTTCATTATCAAAATTTACTTTTCCTGTAATTTTCTTTTTTATTTGACGATTTTGATTCCTTTTTCATAGAATTTCTGACGTTTTAAAATTTTTGAAAAATTTGACTGTTTTATTTTTGTGAATTTTTTTTCAACTGGTCGTATTAATTCGCACTTAATATTTAAATAATACAGTTATAATTAATATAAGCTAACAATTTGGTAAAATTGTAGTTTGCCATCCATAAAATCCGGAAATTAAAAAATGATTTTTCGCTAGACACCCTGCTAATTATAATTATCGAACCAAGCTTTTTTTTTTGTCAAAATATTTAGAATTACTAACTTTATTTAAATTTTGATTTATGAAGATTTAGTCAATCTGTTTTAAAGTTTTATTATTGGTTTCGTGAAAGAGAAATTATTTACAGTCTTTTTCTCATATAAAAGTACGTAGAAAAGGCTGAAAAAACTAGAAAAAAAAGAATCATTACTATTTTTTTAAAAAAAGTCACAGTGGACTTGTGTTGATTTAATCATTTTTGTTTTTTTTCTAATGAATATAATAATTTGTCTATTTAATTAATTCAATGAAATTATTTTCTTTATTCTTGAATATTGATTGACAATTTAAAATTAGGTTTTCGTCACTTTTTTATAATTTTGCGCTTTTTAACAAAAATACTACTTCTTCACAAAAAAAAAAGTGCTACAACTTATGAAAAAATATGTTTAGAAAATATCCAGAAAAAATGATTTTTTATAAAAGATGTTCAAAATTTGAAACTTATTAATCCAAAAATCTTCTTATTATGTATTAACAAAACTAATCAATAAAAATTCGTGAAATAATCAAAAATATCCATCTAGCTCTTATTTATTGCTTTTATTATAATAGTTAAAAATACTTTTTTAATAATATATTAAAACTTTATTTACAACAAGTAAAATGTGTCAAATCGAAGAAAACAAAAATTACAAATTAAACTTGTTTTTGTAATTAAATAAAGGCTATATATAAACACTAAATAATTTGGAATGTTTGAAAAAAGTAACAATAACAAATAAATAAACGATAATAATAAATAAACAAATAATAAATAAATTAATTTTAAATAAATAAAGAATTCGCTGAAAGAATTCATTTACAGTTCCATTTTTAAATTTCTTTCTGGAACAAATAACAAAGTCTCTAAAATCGACTTGTATAATATAAAGAAATTTTTGTTAGTAAAATTTTTGATTTTCTAAATATTTAGAAATTGCTATTAAGATCCTAAATAGCAAAACAGTTTTTTAACTTTCGTTATTCTAGTAATAATAGATGCACATTTTAATTACAGTATTTATACATAATGCAGCGCATAATTAATCGCGACAGTAAATTTTTTTAAGAAATTTTTGTTTTTTCCATTTTACATATTTTTCTAACAGTGAGTAGATGGAGTAGATTCCATTTTATAGATATTATCTAGTAAATTCGCTATTGGTATTTGTCCGATTGTTTCACGGAAAAATAAGTATTCAATGGTTTTTGGCTTCACATCGTCTAACAGTTGAAGTAGACGTTTAAGTTTCCAAAATTTATGATGCGAATATCGAGGTGTCGTGTACTCGTAGAAAATACAGTGGGCCTGAATATAAAGCATTTCCACTGTTTCCGGAGCATTTAAATCCTCTACTTCTGTTTAGAAAAAAAAAACACATTAGTATCAGTTTTATAAACTGATAAAATTTTTACAAACAATTTTTTGCTCAAGACAAAAAATTTGCTACAAAAGAATCTCAATTTTTTGAAATTTTTACCTGGTGTGAATAGAACCGCAGCCTTCATACAACCCCATTCTCCAATATCAGGACAAATTTGCTTGAATCTATACATTATTTTCTGAAAATTAAAAGGCAGATAAAAAATTTTTATTTGAATGCAAAATTAGGTGTAGTTTTTTGCGTTTAACTCACAAAATACCCTCATTTCCGTTTGGGTCAGCAAGATTAATGACACCTATATTTTTTTATAGTGCATGATGACAAAAATTTTTCAAAACCCTTTACAGGTCTAAATAGTCTCATCATGTACTGCAAAAGAATGTTGCCTATCATTTTAATTAGAATGTCGAAAATTTACAAATAACTTCTAAAAAATAAAATGACCATAAGTCATACTTGATACTCAACGGATTTTATTTTCCGTATTTAGTCATATTTACCTGAATAGTCCTTAGTTCTTGACGAGATGTGTTGTCAGGAAGCCTCCTCCGAACATGTTCATCATCAAAGAGTCCTGTGAAATCCCACGATGTCGACCATTGAGCGAGATGAAGAAGAAACAATTGGGTCCAGGTTCTTTCAAGAAGAAGTCTGTGATCGCAGTCAGGTATTGCTTGAAATGGTGCTAAGCACCGCACCCACTGCACCACCATAAACAAAAGTCTAGCTGTCGTTTCCTGTGGAATAATAGTTATTTGTTAAACAATGACCCTAAGTGACACTTTATGAGATGCAGCAGTGCACACACATTTTTCACATTGTTTAGTTTTTCGTAAATTTCAAAGATATTAACTTTAATGTGTTGTTGTTATTGATGCTGATTAGATATAACTCTGTAAGATGTCAACAGTAATGCCTCGTAGCGAATTTAAGGACTTTTTTTACCTTCATTTATACTACATAGTTATGTAGTATTAATCTTTAATTCCATCAGTTCTTTATGTACGAAAGGGTATCATTTTTAAAATTTTATAAGCCCGTTTCGAATATATTGAGTTTTAGTTGAAAAAATTATCTTACCTGTAAAACCTCCCAAGTTGGACTAAACACTGGTGGAATTCCAGATGGACTGCGACTAGCTTCCGTTTCAGTTTGATCAACCTCTTCCAGTTCTGGTTGTAAACGTATATTCCAACCAACTTTCTAAAATAAACAAGAAATTTTACGACTGTTTATTTTGTAAATTTGACAAAAGTATATTAATGTTAAATTTTAATTAAATTTTCAGATTTTAAAAATTGTATATATTGTATATTTCCTGATGGGATTAAGTTTTGCCTGATAAAGAATTCCAGTCTATTCTATTTTAGTATTTCTTTTACTTTACAGTTGGTTTTCGCTGTTTATAGTGTGTTTTGTCTGTACAGTTTTCTTTTTACAAAAAATTGAAATAAGTCTTACTGTAATTGTAAATCACAATAATTTTTTTCTTTGAAGCTTATGTAGGGTAAATGTACCATCTACTACGAGTTTTCAAAATCGTCGTTTTTAAACCTACGCACAGTGGGGCAAAACCTAACAAGAGGCGTCAAAATTCTGTAACCACGCTAATTGTTTATAAAAATGAATACAACTTGGTGACATGAAGCCTCAAGCATCACAGAATTTGAAACCCTTGCCGCATTTCCAAAATTAAAAATGGCGTCTGAGCTGTAAGAGCCTTAATTTGGTTATTTTCGTATTTTTTGAAACTTATGTACATTGAAACTGCAACATTTTACATAAATAAATTGGGGAAAGATTGACTACGGTATATTTTGGGACTTAGGCATTACTCTTTACGAATTTTCATTGGAACTTTCAAAATTCAAAATGGCAGATCCAAGATGGACGATCAAAGGACAAAAATGTTTATAACTGTATACTAAAAGGAATTATTTTTATGAAAGTCTATACCCCAAGGTTATTTTGGCCGCTGATTACGAAACTGAGGTCAGATTTTCAAAATTCAAAATGGCCGATCCAATATGGCGGTCGAAATTCTGAAAAATGAGGTTATAATTCTGAAACTCAGTATCCCGACATTTTTTAAGTCGCTGATTACGAATCTGAAGTCAGCTTTTCAAAATTCAAAATGGCCGATCCAATATGGCGGTCGAAATTCTGAAAAATGAGGTTATAATTCTGAAACTCAGTATCCCGACATTTTTTAAGTCGCTGATTACGAATCTGAAGTCAGCTTTTCAAAATTCAAAATGGCCGATCCAATATGGCGGTCTAAATTCTGAAAAATGAGGTTATAATTCTGAAACTCAGTATCCCGACATTTTTTAAGTCACTGATTACGAATCTGAAGTCAGCTTTTCAAAATTCAAAATGGCCGATCCAATATGGCGGTCTAAATTCTGAAAAATGAGGTTATAATTCTGAAACTCAGTATCCCGACATTTTTTAAGTCACTGATTACGAATCTGAAGTCAGATTTTCAAAATTCAAAATGGCCGATCTAATATGGCGGTCAAAATTCTGAAAAATGAGGTTATAATTCTGAAACTCAGTATCCTGACATTTTTTAAGTCGCTGATTACGAATCTGAAGTCAGATTTTTAAAATTCAAAATGACCGATCCAATATGGCGGTCATAATTCTGAAAAAATAGGTTATAATTCTGAAACTCAGTGTTCCGACGTTTTTAAGTCGTTGATTACGAATCTGAAGTCAGACTTTCAAAATTCAAAATGGCCTATTCAATATTTCTGTCGAGATTCTGAAAAATTATGTAAATATTTTTGAAGCTCAGTATTCCAAAATTTTTCGAGTTGCTAATTAGGAATCTAGGGTCAGAATTTCAAAATTAAAAATGGTGGATAGAACATGGAGGTTGGACTTATTGAGTATTTGATATTTATTTTTAAGAATTAGTTTCTCTACTAACTGAAATTGTTGAGCTGGTCGTTATAACATTCTTTGAGTATATAATTTGCATTCGTTAAGTAAAGAACTAAAAATAAGGAGATTATGCTTACAAAATCCTCAGATTTTTATTCAGATGTACTTATAATCTATTTTTCCAATCAGAATAACTTTTGATATTTTTTAATTTAAACCTTAAAATGAAAATAGAAACAATCAAGAGTATCCATTAAACATTGAAAACATTCACTTTAAAAGTGAAATTATTTCGGACATAATGTAACGAAAAGGAACAATGCAATAAATATTAACGTAAAATAATCGAAAGTAGGTTGCAATTAAGAAATAGTAGAAATGAAAAAGAAAGAAATAAAATTTAAAAAAGTAAACAGCATCAACGAAGTCTACTCTAGTTTAAGAAAAAAGACTGCCTGAATACTTGAAGTTTCCTACAAATGAAAAAATAGTTATCCAGACATTCTTTTTTTATTACACTTATTTTGTTACCATGGTGAAGAGCTAAATATCTTTGTCAATCGTCAGTTGGCAATTTACGTATAATAAATTATATTTATTATTCTAACTTTGAGTTGTTGGAGAACGAGGTTCTTTACTTCAAAATGTCGGTCTTCTCAATACAAGTGAAAGAATTATGTGAATGGATATGGAATGATGCAAACAAGAGTAAAACAGTGATAGATGTAATAATGAGTAGAATTGAAAAAACGTTTAATTATGATCCTCGTGATGCACATCAATTACGTACCTACTTAAATACACATTTTATCAGACGATATAAAAGATGCTGGGTTAATGTTCATCGAATGCGTGGAAGATTTGAAAGTAAGTACAAAGATTTTATGGATGAAAAATTGGAGTATAAATTTCAGAGTCCATCTGAACAAAAATTTGACAATTTATTATCAGAAAGTTCTACATCTCTTGCTGGTCGTCCACGCGTAAGTGATGAAGATTGTAGCCGAAGAACAGAACAAAGGCGAGCTCAACAACTTCGCACTGACTATGACCCAAAAATTTTATTAAAAGCAGTATCACCTTTATTAGAAAAAGAGGCTGAAGTTAAACTTCCTGCTGTTGAAAAATATGATTCTGATTATCTAAATAAATCTTTGGCTATGTATATGGATGTTGGTTTGACAAAGTCAAAATATGAAACTCTTCGAACCCATAATAACTTTTTATCAGGAAATAAACAGTTACCTCCTTATAAAACTCTTTCATCTGCAAAATTAGCATGTTTTCCAGATAATATTGAAATTAACGAAAGTGGTGCTAAAATTAAACTACAGTCCTAGCTTGATCACACCTCAAGTAGAATTTTTTCTTTGTTATCAACCGAACAATTGAAGAAAATAAATCACAATGCAGCTGAGTTATGTGGAAAATGGGGTTTAGATGGTGCTTCAGGTCAACAAGCTTTCAAACAGAAGTGGTCAGAAGCAGAAATTAATTCAAAAAATAGCGATTCTTCAATATTTATGGTATCGTATGTACCTCTCAAACTTACCTCTTCGGATGGACAGGTATTGTGGAGGAATGAGCGACCATCTTCCGTAAGATTATGTAGGCCTGTTGAATTTCAATTCACGAAGGAAACCGTGGAAAAAACTAAAGAAGTTTATGGTTATTATTCGTCGGAAATATCTCGCTTGAAGAATACGTCTATTGAAATTAAAAAGAAAAAGTATGATATTTCTCATCAGCTGTATCCTACTATGATTGATGGAAAAGTTTGTAACGTTCTGACTGAGCAAGCATCTTCTGCTTCATGTAATATATGTCGTGCAACACCAAACCAAATGAATGATTTAAATGGCTTAAAAAATTTGACTATTCAGGAAAAAAATTATTACTATGGTTTGTCAACCCTTCATTGCCGAATCAGATTTATGGAGTGCATTCTACATGTTTCGTATAACTTGGATTTTAAAAAAGCGTATGCTTCAGGTAGTGATAAGGCGTTAAAACAATCTCGGAAGAAATCTATTCAAGAAGGTCTTCAGTCAAAATTAGCAATTCTCGTAGATGTAGTAAAACAGGGTCATGGAACTACGAATGACGGAAATACTGCTAGACGTTTTTTCGAAAATCCGGAAGTGGTAGCTGAAGTTACTGGAATTAACCTTGAACTAATTCAACGGTTTGCAGATATTTTGCAAATATTGACTTGTGGACGTGAAATCGATTGTGATAAATTCGAGGAATATGCATTCAGTACAGCTCAAATGTTTGTTGAATTGTATGGTTGGTACAAGATGCCTCCATCAGTTCACAAAGTCTTGATCCACGGCAGTAGCATCATTCGAGTTTTTGGATTACCCATTGGCTGTCTATCAGAAGAAGCTCAAGAAGCAAATAACAAAGTTTTTAAAGGAGCTCGAGCAAATTTTAGTCGAAAAATTTCAAGATCAACATCAAATGAAGACACAATTCACTTTATGCTTATCTCGTCTGACCCAGTAATAAGTGCATTACGTGTTCAAAAAGAAAAAAAAATTAAAGAATTAAGTAACGGTGCAAAAAGCTTATTAAAATTTGATGACACAAGTGATGAGGAAGACTCAGAAAGTGAATAAACTGATTAAACTGGTTAAAAACAATTGTCGAAGCATTCTAACAGGGATGGTTCTTTTCCGTTTCTTCTTTCGATTTTAAAAGAAATCCATTTTAAATTACTGTAAGTTGCACCTCAGATTCGAAATCATTTAAAGAAACATTAGACAATTTTTTTTTAATATTAAATTTTGGAGTATGACGACCATCATATTGGATCGGCCATTTTGAATTTTGAAAATCTGACCTCAGAATTGTAATCAACGACTTAAAAAATGTCGGAATATACTGAGTTTCAGAATAATAGCCTATTTTTCAGAATTTCGAAGGCCGTGTTGGATTGGCCATTTTGAATTTTGAAAATCTGACTTCAGATTCGTAATCAGTGACTTAAAAAATGTCGGGATACTGAGTTTCAGAATTATAACCTCATTTTTCAGAATTTAGACCGCCATATTGGATCGGCCATTTTGAATTTTGAAAATCTGACTTCAGATTCGTAATCAGTGACTTAAAAAATGTCGGGATACTGAGTTTCAGAATTATAACCTCATTTTTCAGAATTTAGACCGCCATATTGGATCGGCCATTTTGAATTTTGAAAAGCTGACTTCAGATTCGTAATCAGCGGCTTAAAAAATGTCGGGATACTGAGTTTCAGAATTATAACCTCATTTTTCAGAATTTTGACCGCCATATTAGATCGGCCATTTTGAATTTTGAAAATCTGACTTCAGATTCGTAATCAGTGACTTAAAAAATGTCGGGATACTGAGTTTCAGAATTATAACCTCATTTTTCAGAATTTAGACCGCCATATTGGATCGGCCATTTTGAATTTTGAAAAGCTGACTTCAGATTCGTAATCAGCGGCTTAAAAAATGTCGGGATACTGAGTTTCAGAATTATAACCTCATTTTTCAGAATTTTGACCGCCATATTAGATCGGCCATTTTGAATTTTGAAAATCTGACTTCAGATTCGTAATCAGTGACTTAAAAAATGTCGGGATACTGAGTTTCAGAATTATAACCTCATTTTTCAGAATTTAGACCGCCATATTGGATCGGCCATTTTGAATTTTGAAAAGCTGACTTCAGATTCGTAATCAGCGACTTAAAAAATGTCGGGATACTGAGTTTCAGAATTATAACCTCATTTTTCAGAATTTCGACCGCCATATTGGATCGGCCATTTTGAATTTTGAAAATCTGACCTCAGTTTCGTAATCAGCGGCCAAAATAACCTTGGGGTATTGACTTTCATAAAAATAATTCCTTTTAGTATACAGTTATAAACATTTTTGTCCTTTGATCGTCCATCTTGGATCTGCCATTTTGAATTTTGAAAGTTCCAATGAAAATTCGTAACGAGTAATGCCTAAGTCCCAAAATATACCGTTGTCAATCTTTTCCCAATTTATTTATGTAAAATTTTGCAGTTTCAATGTACATAAGTTTCAAAAAATACGAAAATAACCAAATTAAGGCTCTTACAGCTCAGACGCCATTTTGAATTTTGGAAATGCGGCAAGGGTTTCAAATTCTGTGATGCTTGAGGCTTCATGTCACCAAGTTGCATTCATTTTTATAAACAATTAGCGTGGTTACATAATTTTGACGCCTCTTGTTAGGTTTTGCCCCACTGTGCTACGTTTTAATAGTTTAAACTAAAAATTCATCCTTGAATTTTTTATAATAAATATTTGAGCATTATTAACATTGAAAAAATCGATGTATATCATTGGTAAATGTCTGTTAATATTTAAAAAAGGCAATTTAAAATATAAATACAATGTTGGTATTACTACGAGATGGTTTGCATTACGACACGTGTATTACTACGAGTGTTTGTGTTACTACGATGGCAATACTACGAATAAATTTCACCTTAGAAATTACTTAAAATTTTTGATTTTCGCTATTAATATGCAAATTATACGGGGAATTTTTTTTTTTTTTATAAATCAATAGTTTTTATTATTTATTTATCAACATTTTATATTTCTCTAAACTAATTTTATATTGAAATAGAATAATGTAGAATAAAGTTTAAAATCACTTTGTAAAATCACAAAAAAGAACAAATGGGTAAGAATTTCTGAAGTGGGCCCCTAAATTTTTTTGGGTCTGTGAATTTTTTTCATTCTTATATGTTTCGATAGCCAATGATGGTATAATAAAAACCTGTAAATAGTTTTGAGAAATTCGAATATTTGCAGAAGTTATTAAAGGTCAAAGTTTTTTGCAGCGTTTTAGTAAATAACCAATTACTCGCGAGTGGATAAACCGATTTTAATAAAAATTGGAAGGAAGCTTAATGAGGAATTGTACTTACGATAAATGATCAAAATTTTAATTAAAAATAATAATTTGTTTAAATAAATTAAGTTTTTAATTTTTGAGGTTAAAAAACAATGTGTTCTCCCTCTTTTTTTTTATTTGTTTTTTAAGAATCAAATAGAGAATACTTGTAAGATTTTATTTGAACAATAAAAAAGTAGGATTCTCAATAACTTAATAAAATACAATATTTTATAATAAAGTTTGCACAGCCTTTTTTTGTTGGTTTTCAACTATCGCGCGTCTTTTGTTTTCTTATGTATTGTAAAAAGTTTCTACAACGTATTTAAAGTCTTCAGAGTATAACATGCAAATCATTTAATTTTTGATTAGTGGAGAGTAGAAATGATATTTTCTTGAATTTTTAATCAATTGCGCTTTCAAAACGAATAATTGGCCGCTAAAAGGTGGGTAGAATTTTCTTGCGACGCGTCGCAAAAAAGTTAATATGTAAAAAATATGTGTAAGCAATGGTGCACCGTTACCGTCTCCGGTCGCAAAAAATTCCACTCAGCTTTCACATTAAATTCATTTTTCATGTTCGATTAAATTGACAAAATTAAATTTGTTTTTGTACTGCGTTCCACAACCGTCAGAAAAATACAAAATTGTTGAAATGTTTTCGCGGACAATTATTCGTTTTGAAAGCGCAATTGATTAAAAATTCAAGAAAATATCATTCTACTCTTCACTAATCAAAAATTAAATGATTTGCATGTTATACTCTGAAGACTTTAAATACGTTGTAGAAACTTTTTACAATACACAAGAAAACAAAAGACGCGCGATAGTTTAAAACCTACATAAAAAGGCTGTGCAATTTTTATTATAAAATATTGTATTTTATTAAGTTATTGAGAATCCTACTTTTTTATTGTTCAAATAGAATCTTACAAGTGTTCTTTATTTGATTCTTAAAAAACAAATAAAAAAAAAGAGGGAGAACACATTGTTTTTTAACCTCAAAAATTAAAAACTTAATTTATTTAAACAAATTATTATTTTTATTTAAAATTTTGATTATTTATCGTAAGTACAATTCCTCATTAAGCTTCCTTCCAATTTTTATTAAAATCGGTTCATCCACTCGCGAGTAATTGGTTATTTACTAAAACGCTGCAAAAAACTTTGACCTTTAATAACTTTTGTAAATATTCGAATTTCTGAAAACTATTTACAGGTTTTTATTATACTATCATTGGCTATCGAAACATATAAGAATGAAAAAAATTCACAGAACCAAAAAAAATTAGGTGCCCACTTCAGGAATTCTTACCCAAATAGGTTCTGTTTGAGCAAAGTTTAAATCAAATATATATTAATATACGTATTAAATTAATGTTTCGTGTTTTTTTTTTTTTTTTTTGAGATCTTTAATTTTTTTCTCGATTTCCCCCTTCTATTTTCTTTTCATTAGGTACTGTTTCTTCGGTTTTTTGCTTTTTTCTTCAATTTCTTGCTGCTTTTTTTGATGCTCTCTTTTTAATTGACCACTTTTTCTTAGAAATAATATCTTTTTTTGGCATCTTTTCTTTCACTAAAAGCACTTATATCTAAACTAATATTAACTCACAGTGCTCATTGACAGTTGTCATTATTCAAACCATATTTGTAGGTTAGGTAAATCAACTTTGTTTGTATTGTCGTAATAGATACATGCGCATAAAATGCTGTATGCATTACTACATTTAAAAATAAATAATGAAAATATTAAAAACATTAAAAATTGTCAAAATTTTTAAATATTACAATATTTACTTTATCTGGAAATAACTTTACTTTAAATGTTTCTGTCTCAAATATATTCAAATAACTAAATATCAAAAAGGACTTTCAACCTACTGAAAGCAAAATTCTGTGTTGTGATGCTGAGTAGTAACTTTTAAAGCAATTTTAAATAAATTAAAAACAATTTCCCGAAAGTTTTCAGCAATAATAATGTTCTTAATACATTAAAATTATAAAATATAAGTTTGTAATGCATTATTTATTCAAACAAATTTTTTATTCCACTATTTTAGGCTGATTCGTAGTAATTGGAGCATTCGTAGTAATTGGTACATTTACCCTAGGTGAGAACTGAGTAAATTTACCTATGAAAGTATGCAGCATACTCTGGCCACCAACAATTTTTTTATTAATTTATTAAGTAAATTAAATTGAATCACAATCATTAAATTTTTTTAAAAAACAGCATACGTAAAATACTAAAACTAAAATTTGTAAACATACATAAAAAAATAAAATAAAAAATAAATAAGAAACGGGAAAACACGTGACTATTTGAAATGTACTTTTAGAATAGGTTTGATTCATGATACCTTCAGTGTGATGGCTGATAAGACATATTATTTACATATTTTGAAATATGTTTGAGAATAGCAAAGAAATGAAACGGAGAAGTGGATCTAAGTTACTATTTAAGAGTTTTCGTTTAGTAAAATTTACATGAGGTAAGAAACATTAAGAATTTAAGAATTTTATAATTTACGGAAACATGAGTTTAATTAGTTTCTTATGCCTTTTCTACATTATCTTCTACTTGTCGAGTACACCTCTTCTAGGTAAGTTTAATGAAATTTATAAATCTACAACATTTTTTATTCAGTTTTTATAAAAATATATTTGTTAAAATTAATTATTTTCAATCGGTTTTTTGATCTCTAAATACGTTTCAATAAAAAATCGGTACTTCAAATTTGTAGTCACGGATCACTAAAACTTTACTCAAAAAATTAAAAAGCTTCTAATGAAAAAATTAAAATTTACAACATTTTTACCAAATTTAATTATTGACCGATTTTTTACTAATTTAGATTCAAAAAGAATAAACAGTTTTTAAAAATGTACCCATATTTTTAATTTTTACTCGTTTTCACAAAATCAACATAGATCGGAAATTAAATATTCAAATCGAACATTCAACAAATAAACAATTTCACGTTTTATATTTTAGGCCATCAACTCTTCGACAGTAAAGAAACAGCTGTCTGTAAGTCTAAAAGTTAACTTATTCTAAAAAAAAACTTCTGAAATTTTTCCATTTAACCATTATTTAAAAATAATTGCGTTTCTTTTATTACAGTCTATTCTAAAATCAAGTACCTAGACTGCTTATACGGTAAAAATTTAGATGAAATTAATGAATCCTTGTGTATAAGTAAGTATGAATTATGTCTTTAGTTGAAAACACTTCTAATTCTAAAATCTTTAATTAATTTATTAAACATTTTGTTTAATTGAATGTTATTTTTTACAGAACAATGTGTGTATCAAGAAGAAGACGAACCTTTCCGTTATTATTGTTTAAATTGTTTCGACAATACAGAAAGTGTTTAATTTTAATTTAATACTTTAGTATAATAAATTTGTAAAATATGTTAACTTTAAAAAATTCGTATTATGTGGAGAATTAGGATGGAAATTTATTTAATTCCGAATGATATACAAATAATTTTCAAAACTATAAGATCATTATTAATAAAATTGATAATTTTCTGTCTTTGATTGGTGACATGTGCTGATTAAGAAAAGTGTCAAAATAAATAACGGATTCTACATATTTATTTTATTTTAAAAATTTAGATTTTTTTGTATTATTTATAAGAAACAAACATGTACTTTAAAAAGGCTGTATAGATACTTAAATAAACAAAATTGTCTTTGTACCTATATGTGGTGCAATCAAATAAAATTAATTCAAAAAGCAAACAACAATCAGACCTTTTCATTTGAGTTAAGTACATATACCTTTTTGAAAGACAAATAAAAATTATCTATAAAAAGCACAAGTGTGCATGATTATCATTACAGGGTATTTCAAAATTAACATTAGAAAAACATTGTGTTTAACTTACAAACATAAATTAATAAATAAATTAATTAATTTGGAACAGTTGAACAAATTGTAAACAGAAAAATTTGTTAAAACAAATGTAGGTAGAAAAATAACATTTGTGAAAATATCGTTAATCGACTTATCTTATTTACCATTTAGTTCGACGAACTTTTACATTTTTAAAGACGAATTACAATCTCTTCAAGAAAGTGACTGTTCAGTTGACAGCTGACAACCACCAATTTAAAACAAATTCTTAAATAGGCCATTTACCCGGCTTTCCCTAAGTACTAAATAATTACTTAAATTAATACTTAAATAATTAAGCGAAAGAGAAAAATTAATGAATTGACGAATGGGTTGACAGAAGCACCAAATTGTGACCTAAAAAAAAATAAATATAAATTTTATTTTATTTAAGTTAATTAAATTTGGAATCAAAATAAAATAAAGGATTTTAAGATCAGAAACCGAAGGATAAAAAATTAACCATATTAATATGCTGGCCGTCAGATCATTCTCTGATCAGTCTACAATAAAATAAAAGTCGAAGTAAGAAGTTAAGAGGCAAATTGACAACCTAAATTAATTGGAAGTTCAATTTTTGAAAAAGATAGAAAACCATTTAATATTTGTATACAAAGAGATTACTTTGGAAAAGAGATAACAGTCTTACATATAAGAATCGTCTAAAATCTATGAAACCACATCCTACAAGTCAGAGTAAGAAGAAATTTAGATAAACGTAATCAACAAACGCACAGTGGTTTGAAATCAGAAATTGATGTTCAAATCAACTTTTAGAGAGAATGGCTGCATGGATTTTCAATTTTTTTTTTTTTTTTTTTGAAAAATTCATAAATAAATTCTTAAGAGATCTGTGAGAGTAGATTTTTGTTTTTTGTTTTATTTGTTTTTTAATGTTAATGCAAACAGCTGAAAAAATGTCAACTTCTTCGTTTTCTTTTTTTATTTACTACAAAAATTTTTTTAATGCCTGCCAATACCTTGATTTCATAGAAGTAACGAAATAAAATAAACAAAAATTTTGAAAGCGCTAATTTAATTGTTATTGACCCCCTATTACCCCCTAAGAAGGGGTAGGAATTTAGAATTTTACGAAAAGTTGAGTTCGGTGTCTATTCCTATATTTTTTGGGCCGCTGAAACCGAAAAAGACCATTAAAAACAAATTTCACCCCTTCTTCACCCCCTATTACCCCTCGACAGGGGGTTGATATTTCAAATTTCGAAAAAAAATCGAATAGGGTGTTTTTTCCTAAGGTTTTTGGGGCGTTAAACCCAAGATAGACCACCAAAAACAAATTCCCTTCTCCTTCACCCCCTATTACCCCCTAAGAGGGGGTAGGAATTTCAAATTTTACGAAAAGTCGAGTTCGGTGTCTATTCCTATGTTTTTTGGAGCGCTGAAACCGAAAAAGACCCCCAAAAACAAATTTCTCCCTTTCGTCACTCCCTATTACCCCCTAAAAGGGGGTTGATATTTCAAATTTCGAAAAAAAATCGAATAGGGTGTTTTTTTTCTAAGGTTTTTAGGGTGCTAAACCCGAGAAAGACCACCAAAAACAAATTCCCCCCTCCTTCACCCCCTATTACCCCCTGGGAGGGGGTTGGAATTTCGAATTACACCAAAAGTCGAGTTCGGTGTCTATTCCTATGTTTTTTGGGGCGCTGAAACTCAAAAGGCACCCCCCTTCACCCGCTATTACCCCTAAGAGGGGTTGGAATTTCGAATTTCAAGACAAGTTCAATTTTGTGTCTATTCCTATACTTTATGGGCCTCTGCAACCGAAAAAGGCCCCCAAAAACAAATTTCTTCCCCCTTCACCCCCTATTACCCCTGGTCTTTCCCTATGTTTTTTGGGGCACTTAAACCGAAAAAACAACAAAAAAACTTCCTCTTTTCTTTACCATGTTTTACACTCTGGCAGTAAATTCAATTTTTAATTTTACAAAGATAGAGTACGGTGTCTATTTTATTATGAAATTCGAAATTTCAACCCCCTCCCAGGGGGTAATAGGTTGTCAAAGATGGGAGAAATTTGTTTTTGGGGGTCTTTTTCGGTTTCAGCGCTCCAAAAAACATAGGAATAGACACCGAACTCGACTTTTCGTAAAATTTGAAATTCCTACCCCCTCTTAGGGGGTAATAGGGGGTGAAGGAGAAGGGAATTTGTTTTTGGTGGTCTTTCTTGGGTTTAACGCCCCAAAAACCTTAGGAAAAAACACCCTATTCGATTTTTTTTCGAAATTTGAAATATCAACCCCCTGTTAGGGGGTAATAGGGAGTGACGAAAGGGAGAAATTTGTTTTTGGGGGTCTTTTTCGGTTTCAGCGCTCCAAAAAACATAGGAATAGACACCGAACTCAACTTTTCGTAAAATTTGAAATTCCTACCCCTTCTTAGGGGGTAATAGGAGGTCAATAACAATTAAATTAGCGCTTTCAAAATTTTTGTTTATTCTATTTCGTTACTTCTATGAAATCAAGGTATTGGCAGGCATTAAAAAATTTTTTGTAGAAAATAAAAAAAGAAAAGAGGTGTTTCAAAAAGAGGGGATTTGCAATACACAAAAAGAAAAGGAGGTGCTACCAAAAGAGGGAATTTACAATACAACAAAAATATAAAGGCAGTAGAAATAAGGATCAACAGCAGTCAAGAACCAACATCAGTCAAACATTAACATCAGTTTAAACTAAGTGAAGAAACAGTAAACATTTAACATCAGCTAAGTCTTAGTTAAGAAACAGAAACAGTTACAAACTCTATATCAGATTAGTATCAATCTAAAAGTTAATTTCAAATTCCGGATTTATTTAACTCAGTTAGAGTACTCGAAAATCAGAAGATCTCCATCATGCACATTCAAGATAAGGATCTTCATAGATTTAACGCATTCAAGAACAGTTTTTTCTTCCCTAAAGTAAGACTCGATTATTAAACTTGATTTCATTTGTGAGATTTTCTCTCTTGCCAGAAATAAAAATATTTTTTATAAACCTAGCTTGCCCATTGACTTATCCTCATCCCAAATTAGATTCCCACCGAAACTGATTTTAAACGAGGAACTTAGGAAAGATTTGAGAGGACTTCTACTTCTGACGTAACAAACCAGAAGAAAATCAAATGAAGAAATCCACTTAAGGCTGTTGGAAGGAGAAAGTATTAGCAATGGTTATTAAACACTTTCCCCTCCTTTGCTAGAAAATTTGAAATTTATGATTTTTTTCAGAAAAAACTAGACACTTTATCAAAAAAAATTTTGATACCAAAGAATTTAAGATAAGGAATTTTTCAAACGTTAGTTCGACGCAAACAGATGATCCCATGAGCGTCAAAATTAACTCAAGTATTTACTTTGCCAGATTTTCAGTAGAAGATGGCCGCTACACGTCACCCAAGCACGTGGCAGGCCGGAAGCTGAGTCCACATTTACCATTGGATTCTATTGAAATTTGAGCTTCAGGCGACGAGACACAGATGAAATCTGCATATTATACAACAGTCTTCCAAAACTCAAGTCAATTTTTTATGTTTGTGAAAACATTTGTTTGTGATAAATAAATAATTCCCAAATTCTATATTCCCCAAACTTTGGCAATGAGATGCCCTTTTTCCGAAAGGGCTACTAAAACTATTATTTTATAAAATTACCATTTCGCAATCTTCTACCAAAATTCTTAATTTGAAAAAAACCATACTGTTCTTCTCAATATTAGAAAAAACTATTTTTACATTATTATTATTATCACTATTATTATTTTGACTCTTATTCCTAGTTATTAAACTCCAATCAAGTTTCTATTTTTATTTTCCTTAACAAAATTCTCTTCAAAATAGAAAAAGTACTTTTATCAAGTTCCTCTCTAACAAATCAATCAGGGTGTATTTGCTTGTTCATATTCACAATATATTTGACAGTTTTTTTTTTTTAAATAACAGAAACTAGTAATTAAAATGAAATATTTTGAAATAAATTAAATTGTGAGATGTAAAATTATTTAAGCAAATTAAACAACGTCACGACACAAAGTTGCATAAAAAAATCTGTAGTCTATCAGTTATGTTTTTTAATATGGAACAACCCATATAAATCTGTGCTATTAATTAGACTTTGATTCGTGCTGGGGATGATTTTACATACTTACTTTACCCCTAAAGCGTATTTAAATGCACAAATCAGAATCAAAGAGCAGTTTAATGAGATAAATGGAATTAGTGGAGCAATTTTAACGAGAAAAGCGCAACTTATTGGCACTTTGTCTCTCGTTAAAATTATTCAGGGATTATTAACTTGAAGTGTAGAGAGAGAATGTCGGGAAACAATTTAGGGTGAATTACTTACCTGGCATTTCTCTGCGGCCAAAATTAGTTGTAGAAGGGGAGGCTGTGGTGCGACGGTGACAGTAGTTGAGTGGTAGAGGGTCGTAGTCGAGGGAGAATGAGTTAGAGCCAGTGGTGCCGGCGGAGGGGAATCCTCAGATGACTTATGAATGCGAAGTGGAGGGTACGGTGTAAACCTGTGATCCATCCGGAATCTTCTGTAAGTATTTGTCTGTTATAATGCAATAATAAAAGACAAACTACACAAATATTTTAATTATTGGGCATGAGTAATCCCAGGTGAGCACCAATAGTTAATTTTGTTTTATTTTTGATAGAGTCGATCTCCAAATAAACATTAAATTTAGAGTCAGTGTTCATTACGCGTCTTTTGTAAGTTGTGGCTTGTTGGTTTAAATTTTGTTTAAAAAATAGAGTATTTAATTAGTTTCATTAGTCTGTTGTTTTGTTATTTTTTTGTTTAGTTATTTCTCATTAAAATAACTTGGTACTAGAGTTTTGCTTTTGTATTGTTTACTTGTTTTAATTAAAAAATTTAATTGCAGATTTATTTAGATTTTGAACATTAAACATAATGTGAAAGAATGCGTCATAGTACATATCTTCTTTTTGAATATACGAGATCATAATTCGAAGGATAGCCTGATTTTCTTATGACGTCGGATGAATTTTATAATGCAAGATCGAAGTTTTTTTTTATTGTTATTATAATTATATTTGTTTGTGATTTATTTGACTCTAGATATTCATTAAATTTTTATGTCGTATTTTGGACGCAGAAATTATAGTTCTTGTGTGAAGAATATAATATTGAAAGGATAAATTAAAATTGATTTAACTTAATTTTGTAATAATTTTTTTTCTTTTACAATTTACCATTCTTTTAAATTATTTTGAAAGTGTTGCGTTTTATAAACTAAACAGAATCGGAGAGATTCTTTATAGAGTGAAAGTAAAACGTTAAAGTATTTTTTGATATCCCTAATAGTTTTTTAGAAAATTGGTAGTGAGGTGGATAGAAACGTTTCAAAACTGCACCCTCTTTTTTAATTTTTTGCAATTATCTCAATAAATATTAAAAATTTCAAAAATTATTTTCTACAAAAGTTTTAGGTCTTCTTAAAATACATATTTTATGTATTATACATTTTTTGATATCTCTAATAGATTTCGAGAAAATCGATAGTGAAGTTGCTCGTAAAGGTCCAGGAATTTTTCTTTAGGAAAAATAATTAAATTCTTAAAGTCTGTTTCTTTTTTCTTTTAAGAGGCTTTGCCATTGTACGTCTCTTTTCGCAGGGGCTACAGAGGGGTTCTTTTGTCACCTATAGAGGTCTAACCAAAAACTTTTACCAGGCAAAAGTATTTTTTACAGAAAGAAACAATGTAGAAAACCTGTCTTTTTTCGCCGATGCACGAGCAACTTCACTATGGATTTTCCCAAAAGATATTAGAGATATCAAAAAAATAAATTCAACAAAAAATGTGTATTTTCAAAAGGCTTACAACTTTTGTGAATAAAATTTCAAAAATTTTCAAGATTTATGAAAATAATTGCAAAAAACTGAATTTTTACGCGTTTTTTTATAGTTTTAATTATGTAGTCGACAATTTTAACTACGATTTTAGAAATCAGCGCATCATATTACATTGTCATACCAAGTTTAAAAAAATCGGAGGTCATCATGCACTCCAATTAAAATTTGTAGAAAATGTTATATAATTTTTAATATTAAAAAATAACCTTGGCGGTATGAAGGGATGGGTGGAATTTAAATCCATTCTTGATCCGTTGTTATGCGCTTGATTCACAGAATGTGGCGAAAGTTGTGTTAAAATTGATGGTGGTTGATGCTTTTCTGATAGGCCAGAATGTTTTGCTTTCCGAGGTCCCCGTTCATGTTGTACGGCTAAACATAAATAATAAAGTAATTATATAAAATATTATTGAAAAACAATAGTATTAGGGTAATTTAAGTATTGTGTCAGCATTAGGGAGTTCGAAAACGATTTTTCGAATATTTCCGAAAATATAAAAAAATTATAATAGGTATATTAATCATAATAAAATATAATTATATATTCAATAATAGAAATAATAATAATAATAATACTATTATTGGGAACAAATTTTAAGTTTTCATTTAATACTTTTGTACAATTTTGAATTGATATTTAATATAATTTCATGTATAATTTCAATTTAACATTCGACCATTTTATTTAATTTTTATTGATATTGTACTGCAAGTTCAGAACTTTTGTGTGTTGCTATGCAGAGAGGATAATGTAAATCAAATAATGCGTGAATCGCTACCCCAACTAAGCTGATTATTTATTCGCAATCACATTGTTTGTACATTTCCAGTGAACTTAACTAATGATATTTACCAGACGAAAATAATAAGGTATTTAGAATTAAATTCTAAATAGCGCGTTTGATTTTGATTTATTCTGTAAAGTGATCCTGAGCTAAACAGTGTAATTCGAGTGAATTCGTGTTGCATGAGATTTGAATCCGATCAGAGCCAATAATTAATTTCAGGTTGGCTAGGTATCGATTTTGATTGGCTGCAGTTTACTCCGGACTAAAAGTTGAGATTTTTTTTTTTTTAAGAAAAAACAATTTAGAGTTTGTCAGGAAAATAGGTTCAATTTAATAGACAGTAAGTTAATTTCGTTCTATGCAATTAACGAAAAACATCTTACTAGAAAATAAGAAAAAATTTGGTCGAAGTAGTTAAAAAACTATTTGAAAAATAAAATTGATAGCTTTAAAAATGACTAGAAATAATTAAAAATAATGCTTTCAGATACTTTAGACCTTTAGAGAGAGTACTGTGACGAGGTAAAATGTTACCGCGCACTATCTTTTTAATGAGTTTAAAAATACAATAATGATATATTAATTGTTCAATTAAATTATTACACACCAGTCTGGAATCAATTTCAGGCTATTTTTCAGCCTTAATGTAAACTTGGCGATTTGTGCCTGTTATTATTTTGAGTTAACATTATTTAATTTTATTAAATATTTAAGATTTAAAAGTTTATTTTGATTATTGTCGAATTTAAGATTTTATTAAAATAAGATATATTTATATTTTGACTTTGTATTTAATTAATTGAAATATTTAAATAATGTTGTTATTCCTGGCACTTAGATCCGGATGTGAGTCCCGTTCTCTCAAGAGTGCCAGGACCAGACGATGATGTCGTCAGTCGTGTTTATAAACTGTCAAAACACTGGTGGCAGCCATCTTGTTGTAGCGCTTGACGCCAGCGCCGCCACCACTACAGCTAATTTACACTTCTCACTCGATTGTCGCTTGATCTTTCCATCCGTAGGTAGTGTTACTTGGCGAACTTTAAAATGTAATTTGTGAGAGCAGCACCGTGGCGCATGTGTCGCCGCACATGAACTTGTCGACGAGGCGCTCTCTCTGTCGTCGGTATTCCGAACTGGTGTGTTCGACCGTCTAGTCGTGATTTAGAAAAAGTGCTAGAACTTTATTAAACATGTAATCAACATTATTGACGGGGCTCCAGTAGTGGGCGTAAGCCATTCTATGTGAGCTCCAATAATTAATTTTGTTTTATTTTCGATGGAGTCGAAATCCAAATAAACATTAAATTTAGAGTCAGTGTTCAGTGTGCGTCTCTTATAAATGGCCGTGCCATGTGTCCGACTATTTTTAAATTCATGTAATCTGTTGATATGGTAAAATCGAAAAAGCACAACTCAAATAAAGCCACGATATCTTGGTTAAAAATTAAAATAGAAACTTGGCTTTTAAAAATTTGGAAAGCCTATAAAATTCTACTTTAGAACAACTATTAGTTTAATTTTTTAGAAATTTCAAAATGATTTTATCAGTTGATGAGTTAGAAAAAAAATTCTCGAATTTTTTAATTATCGTTCACGAAGTTCAGTTCGTTGCCTGATGTAGAAAAATTGAAAAAAAAATTGAAATTTATATTATTCTCTTCGTTTAATTGCCAGCTTTAATTTGAGCCAAGGGAACTTGAAATATATTGAGTGGTTCACGAAATATGACTAAATATACCGGAGCATGTTTTTCTAAAGAATCAGTCTTTTCGTTTCTTTCTTTTTCTTTTCTTTTTAGGGTTCCGTACACCACAAGTGTACGCACGGAACCCTATTGGCAAGACTTTGTCGAAAATCGTATCCCCCCCCCCCCCTAGCCGCCAAACTATTTGACTTAGAAAGTTCAAATTTGGCCCACATATGTATTTTCACGTGTAGATGAAAGGAAAATTATAGAGAACGTGATTCTAGGGGTTGATCATAGCGTTGTCAAGAAAATAACAAGATTTTTTAAGAAATTTTGATATTTTTTGGCTGATAACTTTTGCCATTTCTTTGACAGCGCTATCACCACAACAATCTCTATAATTTTTCTGTAATCTACATATGATACTACATTTTTGTACGAAATTTGAACTCTCTAAGTCAAATATTTTGGCAGATAAGAGGGGAATACGGTCATTTTCTCGAAAAAATGCGTTTAATTTGTACCATTCCTGCCCTTTATCTGCCAAATTATTGTACTTAGAGTGCTGAAATTTGGTACACATATGTAGTTTGACGTGTAGATTACAGAAAAACTATAGAAAACCTTGTTGCAGGCTGTTATCATAGCGTTTTTCAGCAAAAAAAAACGATTTTTTTTAAAAAATGCTAAAAAATTGTCGTATCCCCCCCCCCCCCCGAACTTCCAAACTATTGGACTTAGAGAGTTCAAATTTGGTACACAAATGTATTTTCACGTATAGATTACAGGAAAATTATAGAGAACATGATTGTATGTGTTGAACATAGCGTTGTCAAGGAAATAACAATATTTTTGAGCATTTTTTTTACATATGGGCCATAGTTTAGTGTTATAACTTTGACAGCGCTATAATCATCACTTTCTCTATAATTTTACTGTAATCTACACGTAAATCTACATACGTGTACCAAATTTCAGCATCCTAAGTCAAATAGTTTGGAAGATAAGGGGGGGGGGGGGATACGGTCATTTTTTTAGCAAAAATGCACTAAAAGTGTACAATGCCACCTCCATATCTGCCAAACTATTGTACTTAGAGTGCTGAAATTTGGTATACATATTTGCCCTAATAGCACCGACTGTGCCGGGAACGTTCCTGGAATGGGCCGCCGGTCCCTGGGGTACGTTCACATGGACCGTTCCAATATACCTGACAAATACTTTCCGCATTTCACTAGGCTAGAAACGTTCCGCGGAACGTTCCTGGAATGTTCCGAGGAACTTTAAATACACATTGAAAAATAATTAATGTTAATATCTTGCGCAGTAGTTTTCTATCGCACCTAGAGCTGCGCAGTTGATTTTAGTGACCACTGTTCTATAGAAGCAATCATATTAAAAACATTAAATAATATTAATAAAAAAATTTTCAGCTTTTTCCGCATACTTTTTCCGCAACCCGTTCTGCGATTTTTTGAATGTGTATTCAAAGTTCCTCGGAACATTCCATGAACGTTCCGCGGGAACGTTCCTAGCCTAGTGAAATCCGGAGCGGATTTGTCAGGTATATTGGAGCGGTCCAAGGGAACGTACCCAAGGGGCCAGCAGCCCATTCCAGGAACGTTCCCGGCCTAGTCGGTGCTATTAGGGTGTAGTTTGCCATATAGATTACAGAAAAACTGTAGAGAACTTTGTTTCAGATCGTTATCATAGTGTTTTTAAGCAAAAAACAACGATTTAAAAAAAATGCTAAAAAATGGCCGTATCCCCCCTCCCATAACTTCTAAACAATTTGACTTAGAGAGTTCAAATTTGGTACAAAAATGTATTTTCACGTGTAGATTACAGAAAAATGGTAGAGAACATGATTGTAGAAGTTGATCATAGCGTTGTTGAGGAAAAAAAATGATTTTTTATCACACTTACATCAAAAGTTAGATTTTACGGCTTGTTTGGAAACCTTTAAGAGCTCATTTCACGGCCTAGGCCGTAAAGTAAATGAACTCGCAATCTGATTGGCTGATGCTGGTCAGCTGACCTTTACTTTATGGTACAGCTGCCCAAACTGGCCCAAACGTCACGGCTGTTCATGGGTTTCGCCGCCCTCCGGGGGCATTTCTAAGTCTGTCGACCTACTCCCACCTAGAAATGCCCCCTGAGGCCGTTTTTTACGATAATCACCTCTCCCTAGGTTCGAATTCTCAGTTTTTTGTGTGATAAAAAATGTTATATGACACTTGGACCCTTTCGGCACTTAAGTTCTCGTGTATCGTACAACTCGCCACAGCCACATCAGAGCCTCGGCTACTTTTCGGTGGAGCCTCGGCTTCATATCTTCACTTCACCTCGGCTACGTTCAATGCAGCCTCGTCACCACCTCTACTTCGCCTCGGCTGCGATTGGACTTAGGCTCGTATTACGATACTTACTCGTACTATAAAGTGCCATTTCAGGTCCTTGTGTCATAAATAACTATTTGAGTATTTTTTATGGATATTTGTTAAAATCTCTGGATTTTTCGTTGACAGAGCAATCACCATCACGTTGTCTATAATTTTTATGTAATTTACACCTGAAAATACATTCCTGTACAAAATTTGAATTCTCTAAGTAAAATATTTTGGAAGATAGGGGGGGGGGGGGTGGTCCATTTTGTACAAAAAATTAATTATATATTATATTATATATAATATGTATAATATATTTATATATTTAATAGTATCAAATATATTAAAAATTATTTTGTTTTGTGTATGGAACCCTCGATTTTAGTACGAGTGTAACTCGAACTTGCCCGATTTTTTTATTTATGCTATTGGAGTCATGATTAATAAATATCATTTCTCATCTAATTTATTTACTAAATTAGTACAATTTGAGAAAAACTAAATTGATAGTTGGATTTTTATGAGAGTACGAATTTTGTGAACCGATAGTGGGGGGAATTAAGTGAATCCAGATATTTGAAAGTGTATGAGCAACTGATGGAGGGTTTGTAAGAGTAAGAGAGGCGTGCAGGCAGAAGTGTAATGTCAGGGGGTGGTGGGTGAGAGGGAGAAGGCTACAGAGAGAAGTACAAGAGAGGCAGTAAATGTGGTGGCTGGGTTTTGAGCTCGCAGGGCTTCGAGCTTGGTCTCGAGAGCTGGGTTGGAGCAGAGCTACCGAGCTACCGACATCATCATTAATGAGGCTGAGCGGATACCAGCCGCGAATTCCCACGTTCGCAGTGGCGCAGGAATATCCGTTTTATCCCTTATCATCGCCCGGTGTATATGACTATGTCAACGACGAGCAAATCACTTTTTAATTCCACTCTCTGTAATCTCTTTTACTTTTTGAGAGCAACGCATATTCCAACGCAGTTGATAAAAATAATAAAAATAATAAATAATTCTAATCAGAATTAATCAATTTAAAGACAAAAAAAATGTTTTTTATTCTCTGCTTTAAACAATTTATTAATATTAATTCAATAGAATATTCCTGCAATATTCCAAAAGAATGTTCCAAAGGTAGGACATTTTAATATTCCTTTGGAATATTCCCAATGTTTTAACAGAAAATTCCAGGAATGTGAATGGAATATTCAGTGCTATTTGGACAAAATAATTAAATAATTTCTTGCTCTCTGTTAATGACAACGGTTAATCAAAAAACATTAAATTGCATTTAAGGACGCTTATACCCTCAAGCGGTTCTCATTCTATAGGACCATGATAATCAATATTTTTTTAATTTCATTTCTACTTATAATTTGGTTTCTAAACAGTGTTTTGTAGTTAAAATCATTACACAAATTTTATTGAAAAAAAAATTTTTCCGTTGAAAAATTCAACCTATTAAAATTTTTTCTCTCTGATTATTTAAAAAAAAAGTGAAGAATTACTACCCTTGAATAACATTTTCTTAACAACGGTACGGTAAATTAATTAAATATTGTTGTAAAAGTTGTATTATATTACAGTTTAAAATATATTAGTTTTTCTAAAAAAAATTTGTGCGTTTTGTTACTGTTTCCATGCAAAAGTCTCAACTTTATAAATTTATATCTTAAAAACAAAACAGTAATATTCAATAAAATTGTAACAGTACATGTAAAGTAATGCATTTAATATGTCATTAAAATTCTATAAAAATCTGTAGAAATTGGTTTTTTGGATAAATCGCCTTAAAACAAAACTTCGCTAATTATATTGAATGCATAATAGCACTGTGTTATAATACCAAGTGAGACCTGGCAGAACGTGCTCTGCGAGCACTTTACGGCAGAACTGATTTTCCTCTTCCACCCTCAAAATTTTTACACTCGTTTATTGATAATGACATAAATGTAATGCTTGTTTTGTTCTATTTTTTAAGATATATTAAGTACAAATATTTTTAACTGTGAAAGTTTATTAATAAATCCTGTTCGATTAGATTTTTTGCCCGAATAACACAAAACAGAATCTTTATAAAAGATTTATTTTATAGAAAGTTGAGAAATAACAAAACTAAGTTGTTCAAATAATTATTATAAAAAATTTAACGTTTTATGTTTAGATTTGGTTAAATCATACATTGAAAGTTGTATATAGAAATCAAATTTCTCATAAATTACATAAGTACATTATTTATTACTATATTAAAAGAGTGGTTCTCCGTGTATTTCATATAAATAAATAAAATCATGCTCAAAATATCATATTCATGTTTGAAATTAGAAGTAACATTTAATATAACATTTATTTATAAAGAATGTTATATTTGTGCGTCAAGACGCGGAGAACCACAATTTATTAATAATCTTTTTAGTTACGTTTAAAATTTCTGATAGATGAAATGAAGATATTGTATCCCTTTTATAAAAATTAGTAACACTGTTGCAATTTGAGGCACCATATACTTTTTATTTCAAATTTGACAATTTTTACTGCAGACAGAAACAGTTGTTTCTTCGACAATTGCCAAATTTTAACTGATCACAGGTATAAAGGGTGAGAGTGCGACTCATTTACGATAATATCTGGATCCCTTTTCCTAGGTAGTTATGCATTTGTAGATGCTGATGACGTTATTGGGTATATGGAAAAACCGAAGGCTGGAAAAAGTTTTGACAAGATCTGCATGTACGACAGTCTTGATGAACTGTGCCATTGGAATATTAGTAGAAAACAAAATGATATAATGTTTCAAAAGTCCCACATAATTAATATAGAATATTCTTATATTATGGATTCCGAAACTTTATTCGTACAATGTTTCAATAAAATATTCTTCCAATATTTTAATGGAACATTTCATCAATATTCCAATGGAACATTCCACGAATATTCCACTAAAACATTACATCAATATTCCAACAAAACATTCCCTTAATAATCCAATAATAGAATATTCCCCTAATATCCCAATGGAATATTTCTAAGGTAGGACATTTTTTATATTCCTGGAGTATGGATAGAATATGAATGAAATATTCCGTGTTATTGGGGATATTTGTAATTTATTAGTTCTTTGCATAGAGTTTTGAGCTGTTTCAGAGACCAAAGTTACTTAGTTTGATTCTATTTGTGTTGTTTTATTTTTTAACACAAATGAAACGAAACAACGTTATATTTTCAAATACGTAATACAGCTCTAAACTCTATGTACTGAGCTAAAAAATTGCAAATAATATTAATTAATGGAATAAAAATGCCTCATTCACATATACAGGAAAAAATCCCTGATTTATCAAAAATTATTTTGACAAAAAATTGGAAAATAGATAACGGGATTCTTTGGGGAAAGAACACTTTTTTACTTTAATTTTAATTTTTTGGGTACGTTATTTGCAAATGCACGCTTTTTTATTGCAAATTTGAAAAAGTTACGAGATTATTAGCAAATTTCATGCAGCATACTATTTTTAATTCTTCGTTATAAACGGAGAAAAACTTGTTCAAAGAGTATCCTGTTCTTGATCACAGGTAGAAAGGGCAAAAGGTAGACTCAATCACCGTAATATCTGGATCCCTTTTTCTTGGTAGTTATATATTTGAAGACGCTGATGAGTCACGGGGAAATCCCAAATTACAGGAAATATAATGAGTGAACAAATGAAAAGAAAATTTGTTCCTAAATATTTTAATTTTTAATAAATAAAATTATTTCTTTGTGTAATTCTGTTATACTGATGTACTTTTTTATAATTTTACAAATTTTTATTTATATCCACAATTTTATTTATAAATATAAATTCTTTTGCATATTGGATAAAAACTACCTATATATGTATGTGTAGTTGTGTACGTATAAAAATAAAAGTAGTGAACAATATACTTAGATTTTTAAAAACTGAATTTGCAATTTCTTTTAGTATTGTTTGTTAGATTTTGTTAAATAAATTTTTTTGCGAAAAACAAAAAAGTTAAATATTTTTTTTTATTATAAGTTTTGGCTCAACTTAAATTTTTCTAAGTAATCTACAGTTGGATTATTCAAAAATATGTAAAACCAATTTTAAATATATTTTTATTTTGTGTGAAAAATCTTATTACAGTCAGAATCTATATCTTAATAACTTAAATTATATAGCTTGAAAAAAGTAACTTATAAAATTGAAGGATAGTTTAAAATACGTTGAAACCGACATGTAGAAAACTATAGCTTTGAAAACTATTTGACATTTCTCCTGTAGACTTACAAAAATTAAAATATTGTCAAGCAAAAATATTAGCTGTACTCAAATCATAAACTGAATTTCTGTGAAATTATTACACTTTCATACCGGAAATTTACATAAATTTTACAGTAAAAGAGAAATATAAAACTTTTGCTGTAAAAAGTACTAAACACAGTACATTTTTGTTGTGATTTTAAGGTTCTACTGTAAAATGTATAACTTTTCTTGTACATTTGTTGTGATTTTAAGGTTTTACTGTAAACTTTACAACTGTTTTTGTAAATTTACTACATTTATGCGTTATTACAGCACGTAAAAAAAATTGGAGTTCAGCTTACTTCAACTGGAGTAATGGGAATCACAAAAAATAGTAATATATAGGATAGCTACAGCCTGGAGTAAAGGTTAACACAATTTCGATTAATTTCGATTGTCAGCTGAGTAGAGCATTACCGCGCATGCTCACGCAACTCATGTATCTCATAACTGTAGCTACATTCACTACAGTTGAGGCTGCTGTCACCACAGCCTGGAGTATTTTGACTACTAGTTTCCTGGAGTAGATGCAATTACAGCATTTTTTTACGTGAGTAAATGCTGTAAATTCACAGCAGTTTAGTACTGTAGACTTGCTGTAAAATCACAGAAATTTCTAACAGTGTACGTTTCAAATAAAACTTATAAAATATAAAAAATAGTAATTCTCGCTGTTTTGCGAATTGACATAAGGAATCGGAATCGGAACCCATATGAAGTTATGGTTGTGAGAATTCATGTTGATGGAACATTTACAGACTTAAGATTGAGTTTCTCCAATCGTGGCGATTTTAAGATATTTTGATACTGATGAGGTTTATGATTGACATTTGTTACGTAGTTCAGCGATCTCTCGGATAAATATTATGATTAATTTTATTACGATATTATGAAGATTTACTGAATTTAGAAACAGTTGGTTCGGTTGGCCGTTTTAGCGGTCAAATCGTCACAACTTTTGTTAAGTTATTGGAGGTTAAAGAACAAACACCCATACTAGTTAAGGGTGAGTTCATACTTAATCTTAAATTTTACAAGATGTTTGGTTTGTTCAGCTAAAAAGTTGGTTACGACATCAGTTAAATCCGAAAGATCACTTTCATTTTGTGAACGATAAGATTTTAAATTTATTGATTCAAAAACAACTTTTGACAATAAAAAATTATAATATCAAATAATGTTTTTTACCATATTGCGACTTAGAAAGAGTTGGATTTCTTTACACAATATGATATGATTATTTACTTTAGTACTAATAAATCATGATTTCTTGGAGTTTTTTTCCTTCTATCTTATGTAAATTAAGTAAAAAAATTATCTACTTTACTTAAAATAATACATAATTTCTTGGAATTTTTCTTTTATAGAAATGTTTTGTTTCTAGAGACTATTTTTGATGATTTTTTCCAAAATTTTGACTTTTTGAAATTTTATTAATCTCTGGGATTTTGTTTGACAATTTCCACGAGAATTTCAGACAAAATATCATTTTTTGTTAAGGAGGTTTATCCAAAAAACCAATTTCTACAGATTCTTATAAAATTTCAATGACATAATAAATGCATTACTTTACATGTACTGTTATAATTTTATTAAATTTTACCGTTCTGTTTTTAAGATATAAATTTATAAAGTTGGGACTTTTACATGGAAAAAGTAACAAAACGCGCAAAATGACTATATTTTAATTAATTTAAAAAACACAGTTCTACACATTTTTTTAAAAAACTAATATATTTTAAACTGTAATAGAATACAGCTTTTACAATAATATTTAATTAATTTACCGTTCCGTTGTTAAGAAAATGTTATTTAAGGGTAGAAATCCTTCACTTTTTTGAAATAATCAGGAATACAAAATTTTAAAAAGTTGTAATTTTCAAAAAAAAAAAAATTTTTTTCAATAATATTTGTTTGTGTAATGATTTTAACTACAAAATACTATAGAGAAACCAAATTATAAGACGAAATGGAATTAAAAAAATATTAAGTATCATGGTCCGATAGAATGAGAACCGCTTGAGGGTATAAGCGTCCTTAAACAGATTATTTTTTTCAAATTCTGTTCTATGTGGCATTTAAATGAAAAACTGTTTTCACTTGGTAGATAAAATATCAATTTTTGGGAAACAGAATATTCTTTCCAAATTTTGTTCTATGTTAGATTCTTTAACATATTTCAAATCGAGAATTATATGTAGTTAAAAATTAATTAAAAGATATTTTTATATTGTATTGGAACAAAAACTGCTTTCACACGAAAGATTGAATATCTCTTTTTTTTAAAAAAAATATTTTTGCAAATTCTGTTCTCTGTGGTTTATAAGTTTCAAAAATAATTTTTTATAATGTTACATGGAAACAAAAACGTTTTTCAAACTAGAGACAAAGTATCAATTTTTGTAAAGCAGAATATTTTATCAAAATTTTATTCATGTGATGTTAAAAATTCCTTAATAATTAATAATTCCTTAATCTGTTCTACGTGATTTCTGTATTTTTAAAATAATTTTTTTAGTGTATGTTATATTATAAAAACTAAGTTTTGTCTTTTTTTTTAACTTTCAGAAAAAATAAAATGTTACTTAAAACGTCTTCTTAAAAAGACGTGAGGAAAAAATATTATGATTATTTTAAAAAAAAAATGATTTGGATTTTAAAACAAGTTTTTAAGCTAATATTTCTCAGATGGTCGTCTTTGAAGTTTTAAATCTGTTAGTTAGAAATTATTTTTCTGTTAACAAAATAATCTATAATTATAATCTACAAATTTATCTTTAAATTCTTATTTTTGAATTTCGCCTTAACTTTCATAACATAATTAAGGTTGTAAGCAATCTGACGTTTGCTAATGGATTTCATGTTAAGTTTGGACATAAATATTTTTCAAAAATATATCTTGCTCAATAAATAATTAAACATAAACGATCTTGTTATTCTCCAAATATTTTCTTTTTTTCCTCAAACACTGTAAATTATCTAGATAAGGTAACGGTACCCATTATGAAACATTTACGTAATCATGTCCCCATTAAAAATGTTAAAATATATATTTTAAAAATTTCTACTGACACTTTCGGACAAGTCGGTTATTAAATATGTATTTTTATTAATCAAATAAAAATACTACATTATTCCGACGTTTCGAGAATAAACCATTCTCATTTTCAAGGACAATATTTTCACAACAAGATAAATTGGATCACAAATCAAAAATGAGTCAAAAATATGTCATTTTACAATAATTTTTTTAAAAAGAACTTTTTTCTTTTATGTCAAGAAAAATTAACATTTTAGAATTTTGTGTCTTCTATTCTAGTTCTTGTTAGTAAAATGAAAATGAGAATGGTTTATTCTCGAAACGTCGGACTAATGTAGTATTTTTATCTGATTAATAAAAATACATATTTAATAACCGACTTGTCCGAAAGTGTCATTAGAAAATTTTAAAATTTAACCAAACCTCGGACATTAATCACAATTGTTTAAGGTAGTTCTCTCGGAAAAATTTTTTCTTTGAATATTTTTCTAATTGAAGTATTATATAATAAAACATTCAAGGAATACTATGATATTTTTTTAAAGGTAGGAAGCGGTGCTACTTATTAAGATATTTGAGAATGAAGTTGGCGCTATTTATGAAACATCAAAAAACAAGTAAAAAATGATCAAAATTGAGTTGAGAACCACTGAACCAAGAGAACTACCTTAAGAGTATTTAAACATTTTTTAATTAAGTAAATTAAGTTATTTTATTTATTTTATTAAGAAACACTTACGAAACACTACTGCCAACATAACCTCAAATATTTTCAGAATTTCTACAATATTGCGTATCATTAGAAAAATTAGTTGAATTATATTATATTCTCTATGAGAAATGTTTTCGAAAAATGAATACCAAAAATTACTCGCACTAAATATAAATACTTGAGATACAACTTAGCAGCGGTTTTTTCGTATACTTTATAGTAACGTTTTCTTATTTTTCGTTAAGTTTTTTCATTTTTCTGTCATTTCTAAACTTCGAATATCTTTCTAAAAAAATTTTAGTTAGAAATTTATATTTTATTTTTCATTATCTTTCTTTAAATTGTTATTTTCATTTACTTCCAAGGCATTTGAATATCTTCAATTTTTTAAATTCTAAAATTGATGTTTCAAATAATATTTCTTGTCATCATGCGTCTCCAAAATAAATATTAGACTCAAATAATAATTGCGTTCTGTACATTATTAATTGCTTTAATATAATTAATATCTATTTTATCTGTAGTTTGAGGACTTTAATTGTGTTTCTTTATATATGCAAGACACATACATTTAAACTTGATTATCTTGTAATTAGTATTAATATATGTATAGGAGCTTCGAAAAATGTGTTTTAAGAAAACAAAAGTTAGATTCTCTTTTCAGCTATATATAAGAAAGACTGAAAACCTCAACCTCAAGATTATTATTCATTATTGTCTAAATAGAAGTACAATCTTAAAGGTTAAACTGAATTCTGGTTTTTGAAAAGAAAAACAAAAAACATGCAGTTTCTGAGAAAAATATCTCTGTTTTTTTTAGTTTTTACAAGTTTTAACTTTTTTGATTCATTGGCAGAATTAAATCCTAATGCTACTCAAGAAGGTACAAGAAAGGTAAGTGGATTCAAAATCACAAGATTGATAAAATTTTCGTTTTTTTTCAAAATAGTGTACTTTTCATAAAAATGTGCTTTGATAAAATAAATTTTATAGATGGAAAATTTGACTGTGGGACAAAACATTTCCGAAACATTCAATGGAGCATTGAATAACTCTGGTACTTCACTTATCATAAAAAATGTGTGTATGCTTGTTGATCATATGAAATATTTGAAAACATTTATAAGAACAGCAGATCAGAGACTCCATATAATTATAGCAGATGATATGAAAGATGGAATTGCATTAGCTGAAAATAGGAGTAAAGGAAATAAAGTCTTATTTAATAAAAATAACACAGACTCTTTTCAAAACTTGTTATACAACGAGATAATGCAAAATTATTTTTTATATTATAATGAGAAAGAGACATCTTATTTTCTTGTCTATCCACGAAACGTGACAAACGAAATATTAGCAATGTATTTGATAAAGAGAACAATATATTCAACAAAAAAGATTAAAATTATATTGACGTGTCCTAAAGAAATCAACGAAGACAATATAAATAATATGTTTCAGGTTGTTTCAAGTATTTACAATGAACACAATATTGACACAAATATAACTGATTATATAAATATACACTTTTGGCCATTAAATGCTGAAAATAACAAATGTGGATATGTAACTGCCATGAATATTCTGCAGCAATATTTCTATAAGGAATTCAAAACAATTAGAAATCCTGTAGACATTAAAAAACTTTTAAATAGTGAATATGCAACCACTAGCGTTCGCAACAAATTATTGATTGCTGTTATAGGAACTTTTGTTGAAGTTAAATTTAATTATTTAGGCAATGAAACAAATGTTACTTGTGATAAAGAAAAGCTTTTTATCAATCTCATGTCCCGTAGACAATACTTTAAGTCATTAAAATTCAACAATCTTGTCGGGTTCGACAGAAATAATGAAAATTTAAAGTGCTTTCACGAAAAACTGTTAACAAGTGGTAACAGTGTTTTAGAAGAGTCTCGCTTCGATATGTCTACCTTAACAGGTGTATTTGCCTTCTCTGACTTTTTGCAAAAACTTTATGACTCATTATTGCTAAAAATAAATAAAACATTGAGAGACAATCTGTGTGAAATTGGACGTGTGGGACCATTAAAAGTATTTTGTTTTATAAAATGTATGTCTAATGCCACAACTTGCTTCTTAGATGATTGGATGAAAACCTTTAAAGATTTTGCGGAAAATAATGTACAAAAGAAGCGAAACTGGTATATGAAATTGAAGTCGTTGTTTGATAACGCCAATGAAAATTCTAACTTTATTACTGCACATGAATTAAGATCCTTGAATGACGAAATACCGGAAATAGACGAAAAGAATCAAAATTTTATGAGAAGAGCTTTATTAACTGTAAAAAAGTACACAATCAAGATACAATCTGACATTTCATGTTCTATATTTAAAACGGGATTTAAGCTCCAAGTTAGAGGAAACATTATAAAGATTAGTGAAATAAAACATGCAAATTGTCCTGGAAAAATTAAATTCATTGAAATTTTTGCTCTCGACAAGGTGATTTTTGATGAAGATATTATTAAAATTGGAGAAGAAATTCAAATCAATATAATTGCACCAGTTTGGGAAGTGGTTTTTACTAGAATCATCAATTTAAATGGGTTTAATGCAGATAATAGTTGGGTGAGTTGACAAGATTATAATCTATTATTATTAGTAATGTGTATCATTATTTTATTGATAAATAATCTCATTTAACCTAAATCCCATTTAGCCTAAAATGCATTCAACGTAAAACCCAGTTATACCCTAAAATGCATTCAGACCAAAACCCATTTAAAATAAAATCCATTCAGCTTAAAACACACCAAACCTAAAATGCATTTAGCCTAAGTCCCATATAAACTAAATCTTATTAAGCCTAAATTCCACTTAATCTAAAATGAATTCGGCCTAAAACCCAATTAACCTAAATCCCATTTAATCTAAAATAGATTAAGCCTAAAATCCGTTTAACCTTAACTTTATTTAACCTAAATCACCTTAAACCCTAAATGCATCAGGCATAAAATTCGTTTAACCTAAACTTTATTAACCTACATCCCATTTAACATAAATCCAATTTACCATAAATCCAATTTAACCTAAAATGTATTCAACTTTAATCCCGTTTAACATAAAACGCATGCAGCCTAAAACCCATGTAAACAAAATCTCATTTAACCTAAAATGCATTCAGCTTAAAATCCATTTTTTTCCTAAAATATATTTGCCCCAAATCTGATTTAACCTAAATCTCATTTAATCTAAAATGCATTCAGCCTAAAATCCATTTGAACTAAATCTCATTTACCCTTTTTCGCATTTAACCTAAAATGCATTAAGGCTAAAATTCGTTGTACCTAAATTTTATTAAACATAAATACCATTTAACATTAATCCAATTTAACCTAAAATGCATTCAACGTACATCCCATTTAACCTAACGTGCATTTAGTCTAAAACTTTTATGTAACCTAAATTCCATTAAACCCAAAATGCATATATCTGAAATTCTATTTAACCTAAAGTTTATTCAGCCTAAATCCAATGAACTCTATATCCGTTTAACTCTAATAAACATCAAGCCTAAACCCATTTAATTTTAATTTAAAATTAAGCCTAAAATTCATTTAAACTTACATACATTTAACCTAAAATCCTCTTTTCCTAAATCTAATTTAATCTATATCCCATTTATCGTTAAATTCATTTACCCTAAATTCCATTTAACCTTAATCTCATTAAATCTAAATCCTATTAAACCTAAAGTGCATTCAGCGTAAATCCCATTCACCTTAAAATGCATTCAACCTAAAACCCAATCAGAATAAAATGCATTAAGCTTAAAACACACCAAACCTAAAATTCATTCAGCCTAAATCCAATTTCACCTATATCCCATTTCACCTAAATCACATTTAACCTTAAATAAATTAAGCCTAAAATTTGTTCAACATAAACTTTATTTAACCTAAATCCCATTTAACATAAATCCAATTTAACCTATATTCCATTTAACCTAAAATGCATTCAGCCTAGATCCAATTTCACCTAAATCCCATTTACTTAAAAATGCATTTAGCATAAAACCTTTTTACCCTAAATCGTATTTTGACTAAATCCCATTTAACCTAAAATGCATTCAGCCCAAAATCCGTTTAACCTAAACCTCATCAAACCTTATTCCCATTTAACCTAAAATCCGTTTACCCTAAATCTTATTTAACCTTAATCTCGTTTAACCTAACGTGCATTTAGCCTAAATCTCATTTAAGCTAAATTTCAATTAGCCTAATTCCCATTTACCCTAAAATGTATTAAGCCTAAAATCCGGTTAACTTAAACCTAATTTAACCTAAAAGCCATTTGACCTAAAATGCATTCAGCGTAAATAACATTTAAACAAAAATGCATTTAGCCTAAAATCTGTTTAAGCTAAATCTCAATTAACTTAATTCCCATTTACCCTAAAATGCATTCAGCCTAAAATCCGGTTAACTAAAACCTCATTTAACCTAAATCTGATTTAACCTAAATTTCATTTGACCTAAACTGCATTCAGCGTATATAACATTTAAGCAAAAATGAATTTAGCCTAAAATCTGTTTAACCTAAATCTCGATTAACTTAAATACCATTTAACGTAAATCTCATTTAACCTAGATCCCATTTGACCTAAAATGCATTCAGCGAATGTACCATTTAACCTAAAATGCAATCACACTAAATCTTGTTTAACCTAAATCTTATTTAACCTAAATCCCATTGAACCTAAAATGCATTCAGTCTAAAACTCTTAATTCAGTTTAACCTATATCTTATTAAACCTAAAATGCATATAGACAAAATCTATTTTGGTATAATCTATAATTCCATTTGATCCTAATTAAAAATGTAAAATTTATGCTAAATGGGATTTATGACAAATGGTTTTAGGACCAATGCATTTTAGGCTAAAGAGTGTTCGGGGTGACTGCATGTTAGGTTAAATGGGATTTAGGATGAATGCATTTTTGATTAAATGGTATTTAGGCTACATAAATTTTATGATAAGAGGGATTTAGGTTGAATGCAATTTAGGTTGAATAGAATTTAGGTTAAATGAAAATTAGGTGAAATAAGATTTAGGTGTAATCAGATTTAGGTTAAATGAGATTTCGGTTTAATGGTATTTAGGCTGATTGCATTTTAGGTTAAATAAGTTGGAGGTTAAATGAGATTTAGGTTAAATGAGATTTATGTTAATGAATTTTAGGCTGAATTCATTTTAGACAAAATAGGATTTGGGATTAATGCTCTTCTGGTTAAATGGAATTAAGGCTGAATGCATTTTAGGGTATATGGGATTTAGGTAAAGTTGGATTAAGGTTAAATAGGCGTTAGGTTAAATGTATTTTAGGTTAAATGGGATTTAGGTTGAATGCATTTTAGGTTAAATTTGATATTTGTTGAATGAGATCTAGGTCAAATGGTATTTAGGCTGAATGCATTTTAGGTTGAAGGGGATTTAGGTTAAGTGTGATTTAGTATAAATGGGAGTTAGTTTAAAAGCATTTTAAGTAAAATGGGATTTAGATTGAATGCATTTTAGGTTTAATTTCATTTAGGCTAGATGCATTTATGGCTATATGGTTTTAAACACAACGGGATTAAGCTAAATGAGTTTTAGGGAATATGTTAGCGCCTCAAATGAAGTTGGTATCTTAAAATAAATAAAGTATGTCTTCGAAGAGCGCATATTAAATTTAGGGGGTTATTTGGCGATGTTTACTTGTTCCTGCAGTAACGTTGTTAACTTTAATTATGTGTAAAATATTAAATATAAATGACAAAAAGATTTTTTTTAAACTTTCAGAGACCGTATGAAGTCGAATGTAGAAAAGGATCATCACCAGATGGTGTGCCGGGGCGGCCAGGTGGTCCAGGAGGAACTTTTTACGGTCTTGTGGACAACTTAATAAAAAATAAAAATTTAAAAATTTTTAGTAACGGTGGAGAAGGTGGCGATGGCCAACATGCTTGTAAGATCAGTGATAATGAATTTGGTGGAAATGGCGGCAAAAGAGGTGCAGGTGGTTTTCACGGATTGGTTAAATTATGTTCTTTTAATCATTCTGTCATCAGGCATTTTAGATACTCTGCAAAAAATGGAATTAATGGTAGACCAGGTGAATATGGATCTACTCTAATGGCGAATTTGGATTCACTGGAAAACCCAAATAGACATCGTGAACCACATGGTAAAGCTGATTACAACACTAACGGCTATCAGGAACCAAAGAAATCAGTTATTTTAGAGGATTTCGCTGAGGCTGTTAAAAGGTACGATGAGTACAAAAATACACATAAACTGAATCACTCTGTTCCGAATTACTACAACACTTTATATTTCATTGAAGAATTGACAACCTTGGAAAAGTACTATTCTATACATTTAAATAGATCTGATTTCCTTCTTATGCTTAAGGACTGGAGAAAAGAATTTTCCAAGTATATTCTTCAGAGAAAGGAGAGTGAGAAGACCGATAACTACTTAGAAATAATTTTAAATTTAAACACAACGGTTTCCAATGTAATGCGTGCAATGGAATATAATTTGTATGATCGCCCTGTTATGTTAATCGAAGCATACTTAGAGGGACTTATTGCAGGTAGTAAATCATTACTGGATACAAATGCTCTTGCTACAATCGACACAATCAGCAGAAAATTTAACATCGTATTCGAAAATGAAATTAGAGAAGCACATAATTTGATTCATGATGAACTTCAAGTATACTTGGAGTGGAAAATTAAGGAGTTAGATGTTGAGTTTGAACAACTCACAGAGGAAGTAAGAGAGTTGATTGAAATGAAGACAATCGAATTAAAAGTATTTAAGGAGAAAAGAAGAAAACTAGACGAAATTCTTAGCCTTAGGATAATGTTTGATGCTTTTCAATTTATGTTTTCAGCACTATCTTTTATTAATCCTGCATTCGCAATTATTGGCACAGCAGTAAGAACAGGACTTTCTGCCATTGAATCACATACTTTAGATTCTCGTGACGGTTCTACATTGACACCAATTAAATTACCAACAGCCATTTCTAATTCCCTGAAAACTGTTTCAGAAAAGTTTGAACAGAAGCAAAGAAAGGAAATAGAACTCGTTGACCAAAAATTAAGTGAGATAAGAAAAGAAAAACAAAATTTTGTTGAAGCAGGTGAAAATGTTCAAGTGCTGACAAATGTTGAAAATGAAGTAACTAAACTTTCCATTGAATTAAAATCACAAAAATCACAAAAATCTGGTGTAGTTAGGCGTTTGAAAAATATTTTGAAACATGAAACAGAATTGTGGACCGAAATAAATGCAACGAGTACGAAATACCATAAACAGTTAAAATACATTCGAAGGACGACTTCTTCGATAAGTTTAATAGAGTTAGGAGTGAAATACACTAATAAAATTTCTAATAATTTTGCAGAAAGGGAAGAATTGGATAATATGATTCAGGAATCTCTCGATGGATTGAAACAATTGGAGCAGTTTAAGGGAAAGATTCAAGAACATTTAGAACCGAAAATAGAACAAATTCGACAAGAATTATCTAATCAGACTAATCAGTTTGCTATATCTTCTGCCACGTATCTTGAATTTCAAAGTTGGCAAATGGATGACTATTTAACAGATATTTCCAAGGAGTTTGAGTCTAACACAGAGCAATTTAAGATTCATCAATTCGTTGTAGAAACAATGAGCAAACTTAAAAGTGCGATGAATGCTATTATTCGCCTTCATGCTCTCATAAAAGATTTTCAGGGAAAGATTAAAAACGCGGAATACATGGCAAATATATTTAGTGTTATGTTTAAAACGAATCAAACAAAAGTAAGAGAACTTAGAGAGCCTTTAAGAAAAATGTTGCAAGTACATTATGCAAACACCATAAATGACGAATACGAAAACTTAAAAAATTCTCTGAAACAGTACATCTTTCCTTTCAACAATGAGTTTCCAGAATTGATTGATTCTTCTAGAAAAGATTTTATCGATCCTGTTAACAAAGCAAATTTTGCAGTCGAGCAAATGATGCTCTTCAAAATAGAATTAAATAAAATGAATAGATTTATTCTGTTTAATATTGAAATAATGTCAAATAAATTTGGAAACGGAGGACCTCTTCCTTCATTCTATGTGTGGGACAGCAGCAAATATGCATCTGAGATTAGTGAGATTTTAAAAGGGAAGAAAGTAAAACTATTTGCAAACATTTCCGAACATCAAAATTGGAATGCAGTCAAGTTTCGGGATATTAGTATTCAATTCAGTTCTTCTGATCCAAAAATAGACGAAGAATTGAAAAATGATTTAAGTGGATTTTGGGTGAATTTAATACACAACGGTGACTCTAATTATAAATGTGATGATAAAGTGAAGTTAATAGAGTCCGGTGCTTTTCAGGTCCGTAGTAAGTTCTTTGACAGTTCGAGAAGAAAAAGGTTAGCTGATTACGATCAATTGGATTATGTGTTGAGTCCTTATGCCACGTGGTCTGTACAACTTAAACATAATCGACATGAAAATTTTGATACTTTGAGTAAATATGTAAATAAAGTGCAGATAGATTTGGTAGGAGAGGGTCAATTTTTAGATTTGGATGTAGATATTTGTAGAAAAATTTGAGGAATCGGAAAAAGAGATCTAATAGAGTTTAAGAATTTCTAAAAATATTTTGTTAATTAATTATGGTATAATGATGTACATTTTGTACAATTGCAATACATATAATAATAATCTAATTTATAAAACATTTAGTTTGTTCAATTCCAAAGACAATTGCTTGTAATCACATATTAAAAAACACATATTTTTAGGTTATATAAACATAACAACAGGTGTTTTAATAGCAGACGAGGTACTATATTATATTATATTTTAAATATTGTTTAACATTTATTCTAACTACAAAAGTTTTCAAACTTGGACTTTCACTTATAAAACACTTATAAATTGTCTTTCTTGCCTTCTATCTGCTAAACAATCTTTAAAATAAACTTTTGTCATAAAAAAATTATTGTTTGAAATAATGTTGCTTATAACATACTGCAACTTAAAAGAAGTTGGTTATCTTTACACGATATACACATTAGTTTCTTTACTGAGAATAATACATGACTTTTTTTATAGTTTGGCGATTTTAAATGTGTTTGTGCATTCAAGGCACATGCATTTAAATGCGATTATCTCATCAAAAATAATATAATATGCGTATATAAACAGAAGCTTCCAAGCATATGTTCTTCAAGTTAAAAGTTAGATCTGCTGCAACATTTTAATTGTAGTTATTAGAAAGACTAAAAACATTACTGTTAAGATTATTGCTTATTAATGTTTATAAAATTGTTGTTTTAAAAGTTAAAGTAAGGATTAAGGTCTTGAAAATAAAAAACAAAAAAACTTTTCGAGAAAGACATCGCTGTTTTTCTTAAGGCTGATAGAGCCTTCGAAAGAGAATTTTTCTACCTTAATTTTGTTCACTTTTGGTCATGACAGCGACTTAATTCTCACTATGATCCCCACCTGATTTTTATATTGACGTCTCATTTTTATAAGAAACAGAATAATCTATTGAAATAAAATTTTTTGAACATAAAATAATTGCACAAGTGGTGAAAAGTGAATTTTGTTGACCAAAAAAGAGGTATATATTATTTTTTTGAAGAATAAAAAAATAAGTAGTGAAGAGACGGACACGCACAGAGAGTGGCTTTCAAAGAAAGAAAAAAACTTACAGAAATTAAATTTTGTGTTATAAAAAGACACATCACCATTTTGCCACTCGCGCACAATATTCTAAGTTTTTTTGGGGACGAAAATATCAACAGTTTATGAGAATGAAGCACTAAAAATGTCGAAAACAATTTAAAATCAAACTTGTATAACATGTGTCAGTTCAAGTGAACAGTCACCACTCACTTGATTTCAGTATTGACGTCTCTTTTTTGTAAAAAATTGAATAAATTATGAGAATAAATTTTTTTAATCATAAAATAGTTGCACAAGTGGTGCAAAGTCAATTTTGCTCTCCACAAAAGGAGGTAAATATTATTTTTTTGAAAAATATAAAAACAAACAGTGTAGAGACGGACACATACAGACAGGGCCTTGCAAGAAAAGAAAAAATTTACAAAAATTAAATTTCTTTTTTTGACATGACACATCACTATTTTGCCACTCGCGCAAAATTTTATTTGTTTTCAAAAGGAAACATATTAAAAACTAAACATTTTACGTTAAATTAACACTAGCAATATGATAATTATAAAATATAAATAATAATCAGCTGTTAGATGATGGGTTTGAGCACAATTAATCGTAAAGATACGGCCACAGCTCTTGGCTGGTTACTATGGCAACGTATGACAGTGAGCAAGAGCGAAAATGTGTTCCCTCTTGCTCACTCTTATACTTTGTCATGGTAACCTGCAGGCATCCAATATTTGTGATCATTTTAGTCAGGCCCCTGAAACTCTCGAGTTGAGAAAGACATAAGTGTTGACTAAGCGAAACTATGGCGCTGCATGTCAGTTGGGCTGACTCGAGCTGACAGTGACTGTCAAACTGTAAACAAATCGTGAAAAATACTGTTTATTTTAAATTGTATTTATTTTAACTGATATTTTCTGAAGTATATTAAAAATATTGAGAATTTTTAAACAAATGGAATAAGAGATTTTATTTAAAATGGGTGCGAAATGCAAAGGTTTTGGATTCAATTCCGGCTGTGATAGTTGCGGGAAAAAGTGAATTTCTTTTTAGTTCCAAAAGATCCAGAAGTAATTAAAAAAAAAAAAGATCATGATTTTTTTAAAAAATCAACAAAATCGGATTTATTTGATTTAAATGAAAAATTGATTTTTTTTAATACAATCAGTATATAAAATCTCCAAATGTTTATTTGTAAGTAGTTTATTTTTCAAACTGAGAACATTTACAAGAAATAATAAATAATAAAACATTTAATCAAAATCATATAAACTACTTATGTCGAATAAATGAGAAAATTCAAAAAAAATATTTTCTAATTCATATAAAAAGCAACGAAAAAATAATTAATTGTAAAAAAAACGTAAAAATATAAGAAAACAGTCTAATAAAAAAATGAGAAAATTCTTATAAATAAAAAATGTTATGAACATTATTAAAGAAATGAAGAAAAAATTAAAAAACAACACATCAATGAAACACTGACATAGAAATATAAAAAAAAGTAGAAACTCTTTTCAAAAAAATTGAACTATTTACGGACATCTTTTTTTAAATTAAAAAAATAAATATGTAGATAATTAAAAAATATTACTAAAGAGAATCAAATTTTAAAATTAGGAAAATTAGAGAATTATTTCACAAATTAAAGAAAAAAAAATTAATAAAAATTAAAAAAAAAACAATTCTATGAAATGGAAGAACGATATTAAAATGAGAATATTTAGTTCAAGCTTCAATTTACAAAACATAAAATACAGGAATAAGAGTCTGCAAAAAAGTAGAAAATTGGGAAATTGAAAAAATGATAGTAGCATCGAACAATAAAAAAAAACTAAAAAATTTAAATAAAGGAAAAATGTTTCTAAGAAATGGAAAAATGATGACAAAAATTAAAAAATTAATTAAAACGCAAGAAAGAACTACAAAAATAGAGAAACGTAAAAAAAATTAAATAAATAGGAAGAAAATAGAGTAATATGATAATGATGGCGATATAATAATGATAAATTCATCAAACCAAATAAAATATAGTAATGTTCTTTTCCTTAATCTAACTAACTGCAAAAAAAGTAAAAAGTAGAAAAAATAATAAAATTTGGTTAGAATCTACTAAAAATTAGAAATTATAAAAATAAAAGAATGTATATATACAAACAGAAATTAAAAAATCCTTTAAGAATAAAAAAGTTTAGGTATATTAAACCAAAAATATTTTTATAATATTACACTTAAAACAAGCCAGCAATAAATTTAGAAAAATAAAGAAAATCTGAAAATTTTATGAAAGAATAAGTAAGTTTGCAAAAAATCTCGCAAAAATAGGCTAGATGAGAAAATTAATTTAATAAATTTACAAAAAAATGAGCGTATTTATTTTTACTAATATGGAAATACTTAATTATGAAGGTCTACAAAATAAAAAATTTAGTGAATGTTATAATAACAAAATTGTGTAAAATAATATTAAATAATTTTCATAAAATTAAGAAAAATAAAGAAAATCCTAAAATAAAAAGTCAAAAAGAAAAAAAAATCGAAAGCAAAAGAAGAAAAATCTTAAAATTTTGTAAAAATAAGAAATTATAAGACAAAAATTAAACAGTTTCAAAAAAGTGAAATTTCTTAGAAATATTGTAAGAATTAAAAAAAAAGGATTATTGTGAATTTGAAAAATAATTAATATTATTTTCAGGGCTGTTCTTGAATTAAATCACTTTGATTTAAATCACGATTTAAATCATTGGAAAATGTGCATTAAAATCATGATTTAAATAAAAAAAACTTAACAATTCTCCAGATGCCTAATACTACATGTGAAAAATCGCAAACATTAAAAAAAAGCACAGAAATTTGTAGATAAATCCTGAAAATTTCAATTTTAATATTTTAATCTCTATAAAATTTAAAAAATTGTGCTAATACAGATGGTCAAAATACCTACGATTTACAAATTTTTGGTATGATAGCAAAAAATAGTATTTCATTTTTATATCTTCAAGTCATTATAATTATATAAATTCCAAACGTCAATTAAGTCATATTCCAATTGATTCCAACTTTTAAATTTCAATTAATTGAAATTTAAGTGCATATAGGTACTATTAATTAATGCTAAATAATTAAATAATATTAATTATTTTTCATATTCACAATCACCTTTTTTTTTAATATTCTTACAAGATTTATAAGAGATTTCATTTTTTCGAAACTGTTTAATTTTTATCTTAATAAATTCTTATTTTTACAAAATTTAAAAGTTTTTTCTTCTTTTCCTTTTGATTTCTTTTTTTTTTTTTTTGTAAAAAAACATCTTTTTTTCACATCTTGTCTATATTTTGCGAGATTTTTTGCTAACTTACTTATTCTTCCATAAAGTTTTCAGATTTTCTTTATTTTTCTAAATTTATTATTGAACTTATTTTAAGTGTAATATTATAAAAATGTGTTTGGTTTAATTTGCTTAAACCTTTTTATTTTTAAAGGATTTTTAAGTTTCTTTTGTGAACTTTCTTTTTATTTATCTTGATATATTTATTTTTTGTACTTTTTACATTGATTGATTGATTACTTTCATTTTATTCATTGTTATTCCCGCGCGTATAATAATTTTAAATTAATTGTGTAGTAAAGAGTATTGTTTTATTATTGCTGATATATTAAATATTTTAATCTTTTTTAAGGTTTTTTTTCTTTGCTTATATCTTTAATAATTTTATTTTGTCATTCAACAAAAATAAATGGAATAAAATAGTTCTTAATAAGATAAAATTAATTTTTTGTGAGTTTCGCAAGGCCATAATTCAACAAGATACTTGTTGATCATATGAGTTATTTAAATAAATTTATAACAACAGCAGATCAAAGACTCCGTATAATTATAGCAGATGATATGAAAGACGGAAATGCATTAGCTGAATTCTAGAGTGCAGAAAACTTTAAAAGTTATAATAAATGTCAGATCATTTAAGACTTTTTTATATTTAAATTATTTTGGATTAAAATCCAAAATCTTCTGGACTCTAAAATAAATTCCAACTGACTTTAGAATACTTTAGAATAAATTTTACAGAATTAAAAACTTTATAATAATTTCTAGAATATTTGTGATTTTTTTTTTTATTATTTAGATTCTAAAGTAACTTTAGAATTTTCGAAATTTTAATATAAATTACCGAAAATTTTAGATTTAAAAATAAATTCAAGAAGATTTCAGATTTTCTTTTAATTTTTTAGATTTTTGATCAACTTGTAGAATTTTTTAAGACACTAATGAAAATTCGAGAACATTCAAGATTCGAAAATAAATTAAAGAAAATTCTAGATTCTCTATTAAGTTCCAAAACTGTTTAGATTTTAATTCTGTAAGATTTTATTTTTATTTTTACAATTTTGATAAACAACCTCAAATTTTACATACTAAAATGCATTTCAGAAATATGTAAATTTTATAATAAATATCTGAATATTTCGATTTGATTTTTATTAGATTTCCCATAAGAGTCTAAAATTAATAGATTCTAATATTTTTAGAATGTTTCAAGTTATAAATAAAATGCAGAAAAGTTTAGTTTGAAAAATAAATTCTATAAATTGGTAGAAGTAATAAATTCCAGAACATTGAAGACTTTTTTATATTTAAATTCTGGATTAAAATCCAAAATCTTTTAGACTCTAAAATAAATTCCAGGTGACTTTAGAATACTTTAGAAAATTGTATATTTTATAATAAATATCTGAACATTTCAATTTTATTTTTAATTATTAGATTTCCTATAAGAGTTTGAAATTAATAGCATTTAATATTTTTAGAATGTTTCAGGTTATAAATAAATTGCAGAAAAGTTTAGTTTGAAATAAACGAATTCTACAAAAAATTCTACAAAATTATAGAAGTAACAAATTCCAGAACACTTAAGATCTTATACAAAATTGCGGATTTCTAAAATTCTGGATGAAATTTCAAAACTTTTTTAGATTCTAGAATAAACACCTAAAACTTTATATTTGTTTTTTTCATTTCAACATTTTTTTTCAGAAAAAATATCGAATTCTTTATAGATTCTTAATAATTAATTTAGAAATTCTAAAACTGAAATATTTAGAAGTTTATTTTGGAAACTTAAACAATTTGTATTTTTTTTTTAGAATTTCAAACGTTTAAGAATTTTTTCTAGAATGAAATGAATTCTAGAATTTTATTTAGAATTTGAAAATTACCAAATAATGTCTAAAAAGATTAGGAATATGATATTTTTACGGAGAAAAAATTTTAATTTGAAAAAAAAAATATAAAACTTTTGGGTATTTATTCTAGAATCTAAAAACGTTTTGACAATTCATCCAGAGTTTAAAAAATCTGAAATTTTATTTAATATCTTAAATGTTCTGGAATTTATTACTTCTACCACATTATAAAATTTATTTTTCAAACTAAACTTTTCTGCATTTCATTTATAACTTGAAACATTCTAAAAATATTAGAATCTATTAATTTCAGACTTTTATGGGAAATCTAATAAGAATAAAATCGAAATATTCAGATATTTATTATAAACTCTACAATTTTCTAAAATTTATTGTAGAATGTAAAATTTGAGGTTGCTTATCAGAATTGTAAAAATAAAAATAAAATCTTAACAAAAAAAATCTTTCAGAAATTAAATCTAAACAGTTTTGGAACTTAATGAATAATCTAGAATTTTCTGAAATTTATTTTCGAATTTTCATTAGTGTCTCAAAAAATTCTACAAGTTGATCAAAAATCTAAAAAATTAAAGAAAATCTGAAATCTTCTTGAATTTATTTTTAAATCTAAAATTTTCGGTAATTTATATTAAAATCTCGAAAATTCTGAAATTACTTTAGAATCTAAATAATAAGAAAAAAAATCACAAATATTCTAGACATTATTATAAAATTTTTAATTCCGTAAAATTTATTCTAAAGTATGTATGTTCATAAATAAGACCTTCCAAGCATATGTTCTTGCTACTCAAAAGTTAGATCCTCTGCTTAATTTCAAACAAATATTATAGAAAAAGTATGAACGTTAACCTCAAAATTATTATTTATTAATGTTTATCAAAATTTGTAAAAATTATTACAAATTAAAAAAAATTAAAAATTGACGAACTTCATTGAAAATTGAGAAAAATAATTGAAAAATGATTAAAACACTGAAAAGTAAACACAATAACTTAGATTTGAAATAATAAATGAAAATTTAGGATATTAATTGAAAAATAATTAATATATAAATAATTGCAAAAAGATAAAAGAAAATTAAAATTGAAAACAATAATTCAGGAATATTTAATTGCGGAATAATAAAAATAATTAAAAATAGAAGAAATTGATTGCAAATGATAACAATAATAATTCAAATTGAAAAAAATTACTAAAATTGAAGAAAAATATATTAAAATCTAGGAAATTAATTGCAGAATATTGAAAATAGTTAAAAAAAAATCGAGAAAATATTTGCAAAGTAATAAAAATAATAAAATTTCAAGAAAATAATTTTTATTTGTGAAAAATAATTGAAAAAATTACAACATTTATTCGTAATGAAAGAAGATTATTGCAGAATAATAAAAATAATTGTGAATTGAAAAAATAACTGGAATTTAAAAAAACTAATAAAAAAATTTGAGAATTTATTAGAAAATAATTGAGAATGACAAATACTAATTAAAAAATAAAATAAATAATTGAAAATGGAAAAATTTATTACAAATTTGTAAAAAAATAATTTTTAAAATTACAGAATATATTTGAGATAAACAAGAGTACTTGAAAAATGATAAAAATAATTTAAAATTAAATTTAATTACAGAAATTTAAGAAAAAAATTGAGAAAATTACTGTGTTTATTTGATATAAAAGAAACTGATTGAAAATCGAAGAACATCATTTAAATACTTGAATAATACAACTAAAATATGATAACAGTAAATAAAAATTCAATAAAAATTGATGGAGGATAAAAAAGTTCTTTAACATTAAAAATTATTTGGAAAATGATTATGGAAAACGATGAAAATAATAATGAAACTGATAATTAAATTAATAAATTTGATGAGTTATGTCCTTACCTTATTTTGACATTACAAATTGACATCAAAAATTCAATATTCAAGAAACTAATTGTAATTTAAAGAAAAAAATTATTATTTAAAAAACAAAAATTAAATTTTAAAAAATAATTGAAAAATACGGAAAAAAATTAAATGTTAATTATTAAATAATGAAATTAATTTGATATTGAAAAAAATAATTTATACTGAAAAAGTTTTATTTGAAACAATTAAAGAAAATAATTGAAACTTGCGGAAATTGTTAATTTAAAATTTAAAGAAAAATTTGAAAAATAATCACAATCATTAAAGAAAATTTTTGAATAATGATAAAAATAGTTAAAATTTGATGATATTAATTGCAATTTTAGAAAAATAATTTTAAAAAATATAGAATATTTGTAAAGTAAAAGAAAGTACCTTAGGACAAAATGATTTTAAGAATTTCAAATTCAGGAAATTAATTACAATATTATAAAAATAATCAAAAATTTATTGAAGAGAATAATGGAAATTTGAGATAAAGAATTAAAATTTTCGGAATTAATCAACAAATATTCAAAATAATATACAAATTGTGAAAATAATTGCAAATAAAAAAAAAATTGAAGAATAATTAAAAAATTAAAAAGTGGATGAAATAACTTAGATTTGTATGTGGCTGAAGTTTCGTTCGAACAATGAACACACAAATTTTTTTTTTTTATTATAGCTCAAAACAAATGAAAACTAAAGGAAAACGAATTCCGCGCCAAACTTCAGACGTTACATGATTTGTCATCAATTTTTTTTTACTTCTGTAAAAAGTCCATTTCTAATGCCTTTCAAAAATGACATAGATTCCCAGCTTTTTTCAGATACTCTAGTATATCCGGAAAAAATTTCTCAACAAATAGTAATGTGCTCTAAGGATATATTTGGTTGCTGGACCAAATTTAAATGTCAGTTTTTGACAATTTTGGGAAAAATAAATTTTTTTAAAGCTGATCCGAGAGGAATTTTATCTCGAGCTTTTTTTAACAGACTCTAGACCAATTCCAAAGACTTGTCTAAAAATATGAAGGTGGTGTATAGCTCCATTTGGATGCTGGAACAAATTTAAATGTCAGTTTTTGACAATTTTGGGAAAAATGAATTTTTTTAAAGCTGATCCGAGAGGAATTTTACTTCGAGCTTTTTCTAACAGACTCTAGACCAATTCCAAAGACTTGTCTAAAAATATGAAGGTAATGTATAGCTCCATTTGGATGCTGGAACAAATTTAAATGTCAGTTTTTGACAATTTTGGAAAAAATGAATTTTTTTAAAGCTGATCCGAGAGGAATTTTATCTCGAGTTTTTTTTAACAGACTCTAGACCAATTCCAAAGACTTGTCTAAAAATATGAAGGTGGTGTATAGCTCCATTTGGATGCTGGAACAAATTTAAATGTCAGTTTTTGACAATTTTGGGAAAAATGAATTTTTTTAAAGCTGATCCGAGAGGAATTTTATTTCTAGCTTTTTTTAACAGACTCTAGACCAATTTCAAAGACTAGAGAATGGATCTTTACTCCACCTTAATATTTTTCGACAAGTCTATGGAAATGGCCTAGAGACTGTTAAAAAAAGCTTAAGATAAAAATCATCTCGGATCAACTTTAAATAATTCATTTTAGTTAAAATTAGCAAATAATTTCATTTAAGTTTCTTCCTGAACCAAATGGAGCATTACGCCACCTTGTTCTTTTTAGTCAAGTCTTTAGAAATGGTGTAGCGTCTGTTACAAAAAGCTTGTGATAAAATTCATCTCGGATCAGCTTTAAAAAATTTCCTTTTTCAAAAAATTGTCAAATATGGACATTTAAATTTGTTCCAGCCTCCAAATGGAGGTATACACCAACTTCATAATTTTTGACAAGTCTTTAGAATCGGTCTAGAGTCTGTTAAAAAAAGCTCGAGGTAAAATTCCTCTCGGATCAGCTGTAAAAAAATTCATTTTTCACAAAATTGTCAAAAACTGACATTTAAATTTGTTCCAGCATCTAATAGGAGCTTTACACCACCTCCATATTTTTAGACAAGTCTTTGGAATTGGTCTAGCGTCTGTTAAAAAAAGCTCGAGGTAAAATTCCTCTCGGATCAGCTGTAAAAAAATTCATTTTTCACAAAATTGTCAAAAATGGACATTTTAATTTGTTCCAGCATCCAATTGGAGCTTTACACCACCTCTATATTTTTAGACAAGTCTTTGGAATTGGTCTAGAGTCTGTTAAAAAAAGCTTGAAAAAAAATTCCTCTCGGATCAGCTTTAAAAAAATTCATTTTTCCCAAAATTGTCAAAAACTGACATTTAAATTTGTTCCAGCATCCAAATGGAGCTTTACACCACCCTCATATTTTTAGACAAGTCTTTGGAATTGGTCTAGAGTCTGTTAAAAAAAGCTCGAAATAAAATTCCTCTCGGATCAGCTTTAAAAAAATTCATTTTTCCCAAAATTGTCAAAAACTGACATTTAAATTTGTTCCAGCATCCAAATGGAGCTTTACACCCCCCTCATATTTTTAGACATGTCTTTGGAATTGGTCTAGAGTCTGTTAAAAAAAACTCGAGATAAAATTCCTCTCGGATCAGCCTTAAAAAAATTCATTTTTTCCAAAATTGTCAAAAACTGACATTTAAATTTGTTCCAGCATCCAAATGGAGCTATACATTACCTTCATATTTTTAGACAAGTCTTTGGAATTGGTCTAGAGTCTGTTAAAAAAAGGTCGAAGTAAAATTCCTCTCGGATCAGCTTTAAAAAAATTCATTTTTCCCAAAATTGTCAAAAACTGACATTTAAATTTGTTCCAGCATCCAAATGGAGCTTTACACCACCCTCATATTTTTAGACAAGTCTTTGGAATTGGTCTAGAGTCTGTTAAAAAAAACTCGAGATAAAATTCCTCTCGGATCAGCTTTAAAAAAATTCATTTTTCCCAAAATTGTCAAAAACTGACATTTAAATTTGTTCCAGCATCCAAATGGAGCTTTACACCCCCCTCATATTTTTAGACATGTCTTTGGAATTGGTCTAGAGTCTGTTAAAAAAAACTCGAGATAAAATTCCTCTCGGATCAGCCTTAAAAAAATTCATTTTTTCCAAAATTGTCAAAAACTGACATTTAAATTTGTTCCAGCATCCAAATGGAGCTATACATTACCTTCATATTTTTAGACAAGTCTTTGGAATTGGTCTAGAGTCTGTTAAAAAAAGGTCGAAGTAAAATTCCTCTCGGATCAGCTTTAAAAAAATTCATTTTTCCCAAAATTGTCAAAAACTGACATTTAAATTTGTTCCAGCATCCAAATGGAGCTTTACACCACCTCCATATTTTTAGACAAGTCTTTGGAATTGGTCTAGAGTCTGTTATAAAAAGCTCGAGATAAAATTCCTCTCGGATCAGCTTTAAAAAAATTCATTTTTCCCAAAATTGTCAAAAACTGACATTTAAATTTGTTCCAGCATCCAAATGGAGCTATACACCACCTTCATATTTTTAGACAAGTCTTTGGAATTGGTCTAGAGTCTGTTAAAAAAAACTCGAGATAAAATTCCTCTCGGATCAGCTGTAAAAAAATTCATTTTTCACAAAATTGTCAAAAACTGACATTTAAATTTGTTCCAGCATCCAAATGGAGCTTTACACCACCTCCATATTTTTAGACAAGTCTTTGGAATTGGTTTAGAGTCTGTTATAAAAAGCTCGAGATAAAATTCCTCTCGGATTAGCTTTAAAAAAATTTATTTTTCCCAAAATTGTCAAAAACTGACATTTAAATTTGTTCCAGCATCCAAATGGAGCTTTACACCACCCTCATATTTTTAGACAAGTCTTTGGAATTGGTCTAGAGTCTGTTAAAAAAAACTCGAGATAAAATTCCTCTCGGATCAGCTTTAAAAAAATTCATTTTTCCCAAAATTGTCAAAAACTGACATTTAAATTTGTTCCAGCATCCAAATGGAGCTTTACACCACCCTCATATTTTTAGACAAGTCTTTGGAATTGGTCTAGAGTCTGTTAAAAAAAACTCGAGATAAAATTCCTCTCGGATCAGCTGTAAAAAAATTCATTTTTCACAAAATTGTCAAAAACTGACATTTAAATTTGTTCCAGCATCCAATAGGAGCTTTACACCACCTCCATATTTTTAGACAAGTCTTTAGAATTGGTCTAGAGTCTGTTAAAAAAAGCTCGAGGTAAAATTCCTCTCGGATCAGCTGTAAAAAAATTCATTTTTCACAAAATTGTCAAAAATGGACATTTTAATGTGTTCCAGCATCCAATTGGAGCTTTATACCACCTCTATATTTTTAGACAAGTCTTTGGAATTGGTCTAGAGTCTGTTAAAAAAAGCTCGAAAAAAAATTCCTCTCGGATCAGCTTTAAAAAAATTCATTTTTCCCAAAATTGTCAAAAACTGACATTTAAATTTGTTCCAGCATCCAAATGGAGCTTTACACCACCTCCATATTTTTAGACAAGTCTTTGGAATTGGTCTAGAGTCTGTTAAAAAAAGCTCGAAATAAAATTCCTCTCGGATCAGCTTTAAAAAAATTCATTTTTCCCAAAATTGTCAAAAACTGACATTTAAATTTATTCCAGCATCCAAATGGAGCTTTACACCACCCTCATATTTTTAGACAAGTCTTTGGAATTGGTCTAGAGTCTGTTAAAAAAAACTCGAGATAAAATTCCTCTCGGATCAGCTTTAAAAAAATTCATTTTTCCCAAAATTGTCAAAAACTGACATTTAAATTTGTTCCAGCATCCAAATGGAGCTTCACACCACCTCCATATTTTTAGACAAGTCTTTGGAATTGGTCTAGAGTCTGTTATAAAAAGCTCGAGATAAAATTCCTCTCGGATCAGCTTTAAAAAAATTCATTTTTCCCAAAATTGTCAAAAACTGACATTTAAATTTGTTCCAGCATCCAAATGGAGCTATACACCACCTTCATATTTTTAGACAAGTCTTTGGAATTGGTCTAGAGTTTGTTAAAAAAAACTCGAGATAAAATTCCTCTCGGATCAGCTGTAAAAAAATTCATTTTTCACAAAATTGTCAAAAACTGACATTTAAATTTGTTCCAGCATCCAAATGGAGCTTTACACCACCTCCATATTTTTAGACAAGTCTTTGGAATTGGTTTAGAGTCTGTTATAAAAAGCTCGAGATAAAATTCCTCTCGGATTAGCTTTAAAAAAATTTATTTTTCCCAAAATTGTCAAAAACTGACATTTAAATTTGGTCCAGCAACCAAATATATCCTTAGAGCACATTACCATTTGTTGAGAAATTTTTTGCGGATATACTAGAGTATCTGAAAAAAGCTGGTAATGTATGTCATTTTTGAAAGGCATTAGAAATGGAATTTTTACAGAAGTAAAAAAAAATTGATGACAAATCATGTAACGTCTGAAGTTTGGCGCGGAATTCGTTTTCCTTTAGTTTTCATTTGTTTTGAGCTATAATAAAAAAAAAAATTTGTGTGTTCATTGTTCGAACAAAACTTCAGCCACATAGATTTGTGGTAATAAATTAAGATTTAGGAATTTAATTAAAGGAATCGAGTATCAGAATAAATCAAAATTGAAGAAATTGATTTGAAATGATAACAATAATAATTGAAGATTAAAGAAAATTATTAAAATTTGAGAAAAATATTTTAAAATCTTGAAAATTAATTAAGGAATAATGAAAATAATAAAAAACTCCGAGAAAATATTGGAAAATAATGAATATAATTAAAAATCGAAGATAATAATTTTAGTTTGTGAAAAAATAATTAAAAATATTACAACATATATGGGTGATTCTTCACTGAGTGGTTATTTTTACTTCCCCACTTAATAACTTTTAACCTTATATAAATAAATATTTAATTCTTTGTACAGTTATTCTTTGTTATTATGTTTATTAATATCATGATTGAAAAATATTTTTTTTTAACATCAAAGGACATGAAATGGTTGAAAACTCCTCAAATTTGCACTTTTTTAGGTTCTCCACATAGGACTCATGAGATTTAATACATTTTTTTTTTAAATAAATCATATTTTTAAAATATTTTTATCTGTTCTAATCGACAGTTTATCTCAAAAGCTTCGTTTTTTGTGTATTGTTTTCCAGTTTTTATTAATAACTTTTGCGAAAATAATTTTTAAATACTTTCTCCACCCTTTTGTTATTTGGAACAGGAGTTTACATGTTTATTGTTTTTCAGTAATTTTAATCATTTTTATATTGAATTTTCACTGAATATTAATGTTATTGAGGTAAAAAATTTGATTTAAGTCCAACTTAGTTAAAGAAATAGGATATTTAGTTTTATAATTTCAAAAATTAATATTAATTTCCTGCGTATTTTAATGACATGTAAACTCCGGTTCTTCAAAAATAATTGAATTGTTTATATTTAAAATAAAATAAAAATAATAGTGGTATAAAGTAGTCAAATCTATGCAGTATTCTGCAAAGACCTTTATATTTTATTAAGTTTTTCTGCTATAATAATTTATTTTCTTTGATTCGTAAACTCCGGTTTCTGTAAACTCCGGTTCATAAAATTCGAAATACATAGGAATAGTGTTTTGTTTTTTATAAGAATATCATTAACCTGAGTTTTTAATCAAAATATTGATTAATTTCTGTATAATTATTTACGTAATTATACTTTTTTTAACTCGTGATCAAGTGTTTCAAGAATTTTCTTTGATGTCCTACAAATCCTCTAAATAAGCAAACATCCTTAGAATATTCGTTTAAGGTAAAAAATTAAATATTTTAAAAAAATGTTTGTAACCTTTAAAATTTTAAACTTAAAATTTTTTATATAAGACTAAGGGTGTTAATTTAAGCTCAAAAATTTTTTGAATCATATTTTAAAATAATTGTTTATAAATGGTACATAAGAAATATTTAAGAAAAAATATTTTTTACTTAAAAATTTAATGTTATCAAAAGTTACTACTTTGTGGAGAATCACCCATATTTGTAATAAAAGAAAATAATTGCAGAATGGTGAATATAATTGTAAATTAAAAAATTAAATAGAATTTGAGATACTTCCTCTATGAGGAAGCACTAAATAATTTAGAAAATTAATAAAAAATAATTGTGAAAAAGACAAACAGTAATTGAAAAATGATATAAATAATAATTGAAAATTGAAGAAGGTAATGGAAATTTGAGATAAATAATTAAACTTTTTAGAATTAATTAACAGATATTCAAAATAATATAAACTTTTTGAAAATCGTTGCAAATTAAAAAAAAAATTATTTAAAAATTGACGAAAGTATTTAAAATTTGAGAAATATAATTAAAGAATGATCAATTATATCAATTATGATTTGATATAATAAATAGAACTTTATGATGTTTATTGAAAAAAAAAATTAATATGTCTATAATTAAAACGTGATCATAATTAAAAGGTATAATTAAAAAAATGGAAAAAAGATAAAAGAAAATTAAAATTGAAAATATTAATTTAAAAATGAGATAAAGAATTAAAAATTAAGGAATTTAATTGAGGAATTGTAGAAATAATTAAAATTTGAAGAAAAGTATTAATATCTGAAAAAAATATTTGAAAATCTAGAAAATTAATTGAGGAATAATGAAAATAATAAAAAAATCTGAGTAAATATTTGCAAATTAGGTAATACAAATAATTAAAAATTGAAGAAAATAATTTTAGTTTTTTAAAAATAATTGAAAAAAGTACAACATATATACTAATTATAATAAAAGAAAATAATTACAAAATGGTGAAAATAATTATAAATTGAAAAATTAACTAGAATTTGAGATAAATAATAAAAAAATTAGGAAATTAATCAAAAAATAGTTAATAAAGACAACAAAATAATTAAAAATTAATTGAAAAATAAATTTAATAAAAAGATAATTCATATAAATAATTACAAATGTATATTATGCCAATATCTTTATGGTTTGTTAAATAAATTCATTTAATTTTTCTGTAAATATTTATTAAATAATTTTAATTATTTTTTATAATTATAGTTTCAGTGTAAGTGAAAATTTTTTTATTAAATTCTTCGAACTTCAACTATTTTGAAATTTCATTGATTTAAAATTTAATTAATCCACGCTTTGAGAATAATAAATTAAAATTTATTTAAATATTTGTTCTATTTTTAACAATTCTTTTCTATTATTATTTTAATTATTTGCTACACTTTTCAATTATTTTTATCATTTTTCAAAAGTTTTCTACAATGATTTTTATTATTTTTTAATTTTTCCTCTAAATTTTAAAATCTATTTCCGCAAGTTTCAATTTATTCAAAATTTTTTCAAATAATACTTTTTCTATTTTAATTATTTCTTTCAGTATTAAATTAATTTCATTATTGATTAATAATTTTTGTACCCATTGTTTTATAATTTTTTTCGTCATTTTTCAATTATTTTTAAGAAACATGATTTTTGTTCTTTAAATTGTAGTTTTTTAATTTAAATTACAATTAAATTTTTTAATATATTAAATAAATTCTGTACTTTTTGATATTTTTATCTTAAAATTTTAAAATTATCTTTAATTTCAAATTTAAATCTACTATGGTTTTTAATTATTTGCTACAATTTTCATCTATTTTTATCAATTTTTAAAATTTTTTCTTTAATTTTTAATTTTTTTTATTATTTTTTAATTTTTCCCCTACATTTTAGATTGAATTTCTGCAAATTTTAATTATTTTCTTTAATTTTTTCTAATAAAGGTTTTCATTTTTAATTATATCCTTCGATATCAAAATGAGTTTTCATTATTTAATAATTAATTAATTTTCAATTTCTTTCGTAATTTTTCAATTATTTTTGCAAAATATGATTTTTGTTTTTTAAATTTTAATCTTTTTCATTGAATTTTTAATTTATTTATCCACATTCTTATCCTAGTTCTCAAATATATATATAAGACTTTTGGATCAGACAATGTAATAAGTATTAATATAAGGGCAAGTCCATGAGTCTTTTAAAACATTTTGGAGTAGGTCCAGGGAATGAAATGAAACTTCCTATTTTTATTATTTATTTATTTATTTATTTAGAGAAAAATACACGGGTAAGAACCTATTACTTAATACATAAGGTAGAAATTATTAGTGTTAAAATATTCCAAAATCGCGAGGTTTTAAGTAAAAACACTTATTAGTTTAAAAAATAAAAAGTTTGTTTACATTTTTTAAAATGGCCATATCTTCTGAACGGTTGAAGATAATTAAGTTTTCTTGATGGCAAAAAATTCAGTAAAATAAGAAGATTAAAATGTGTTATAAGCATTTTTAACATATTTTGTTAATTAAAAAAGTTATTTAAACAAATTAAGTTAACTTCCGAGCGGGATGTTCAAATTGAAAAATTTAAAGATGAAACTAATCCTTACATTGCACTCTGTCATATCGAAAAAGAAAAAAATAGGGCGCTCTATAAACTTTGCTAATAATTAAGAATTTGTTTTCTGTTTAACAAAACTTTGTTGTCTGCCAGTCAGCCGTTAGAATCTGCGCGCGCGGCTTTAGTCACTTTCTGCTCAATCGCTCAACGTGTAACATGTTCTTTTTAATTAAAACTACAGCTGCGCGCGCAGATTCTAAAGGCTGACTAGCAGACAACAAAGTTCCGTCAAACAGAAAACAAACTCTTAATTATTAGCAAAGTTTATAAGGCGCCCTATTTTTTTCTTTTTCGATATCTTTAAATTTTTGAATTTGAACATCACGCTCGTAAGTTATCTTAATTTCTTTAAATAACTTTTTTAATTAACATAATATGTTAAAAATGCTAATAACATATTTTAATCGTCTTATTATACTGAATTTTTTGCCACCAAGAAAACTTAATTATCTTCAACCATTCAGAAGCTATGGCCATTGTAAAAAATGTAAACAAACTTTTTATTTTTAAACTAATAATTGTTTTTACTTAAAACCTCGCGTTTTAGGAACATTTTAACACTAAGAATAAAAATATGAAGTATTTTTTTTTAAAAAAGTATTATGTTAATTAGGAGTTCATGTAAATAGGTTTTATAATATATGTTAATAATTTGTTATTCTTGATCTAAAAAAAAGATTTTAAAACTTATTTATTTGTTATAATTATTACAAAAGTTACTAAACCAAACTAGAAAGTTATGATACATTGAAAAGTATTTACTGTTGAAGAAATGAAAAATAAGAAGTTTGTTTACATTTTTTAAAATGGCTATATCTTCTGAACGGTTAAAGATAATTAAGTTTTCTTGGTGGCAAAAAATTCAGTAAAATAAGGCTATTAAAATGTGTTATAAGCATTTTTAACATATTTTGTTAAATAAAAAAGTTATTCAAACAAATTAAGATAACTTACGAGCTTGATGTTCAAATTGAAAAATTTAAAGATATTGAAAAAGAAAAAAATAGTGCGCTCTATAAACTTTGCTAATAATTAAGAATTTGTTTTCTGTTTGACGAAACTTTGTTGTCTGCCAGTCAGCCGTTAGAATCTGCGCGCGCCGCTTTAGTCACTTTCTGCTCAATCGCTCAACGTGTAACATGTTCTTTGTAATTGAGACTAAAGCTGCGCGCGCAAATTCTAACGGCTGACTAGCAGACAACAAAGTTCCGTCAAACAGAAAACAAACTTTTAATTATTAGCAAAGTTTATAGAGCGCCAATTTTTTTCTTTTTTGATATCTTTAAATTTTTCAATTTGAACATCACGCTCGTAAGTTGTCTTAATTTGTTTAAATAACTTTTTTAATTAACAAAATATGTTAAAAATGCTAATAACATATTTTAATCGTCTTATTCTACTGAATCTTTTGCCACCAAGAAAACTTAATTATCTTTAATCGTTCAGAAGATATGGCCATTTTAAAAAATGTAAACAAACTTTTTATTTTTAAACTAATAATTGTTTTTACTTAAAACCTCGCGTTTTTGGACCATTTTAACACTAAGAACAAAAATACGAAGTTTCATTTCAATCCCCGGACCTATTCATGGACTTGGACGTAATCATCTTGATCCCAAGGAATAACGCCAAAAAAAAATTTTTAAACAAGTGTTCCTTTTCATGGAAAATTTCATGACAATATAGTTAAGAAGATTGTAGAAGCTTTTCCACTTATTTTGCAATCTTTGTAGGAGTGTGACTTAACGCTGAAACGAATTTGTTGGTCGTGCGCATCACTTGGCACCGAGTGGCACGTAGAATTAGGATCAAAAGGGTGTCAGAATGGACGAACCTAGCGGACAAACATACGCAGACAAATTCGAGTCAGTGCATGTATTTGTGTGTGTGTGTGTGTGTGTGTAGAGAGAAGAGGAAAATACGAAGGATGTAGCGTAATACATTGCGTAGCACGTGTGGGTCACAATACAATTTCCCACACATCAAGCTCCCTTCAGGCGACCCTCAGGGTAAGCAAGGTGAAGGGTGTGTGGGTGGTGGTCCGTAGATGATAGGCTCACACTCTCTATCCTGCTAAACGGTAAACCGATCTGTGAACATTTCAACAGTCAGCGATCTCCGAGGCTAATCCTTGAGTGAGAGGGGTTGATACATCGCATCGCCAGCCACCCTTCGTTCAAAACAACCCCCCTACCTCTGGCTCTACTCCACATGTTTCTGCTCCGTACATTTTCAAAGCCGCTACGAGCCCTACATGTGTATCGGCCGGATAGACCAAATTCTATTCATATGGAATTTATAGCCGTGTCGGCTTGCCAACCATTCGAGGAAATTATCCTGTGTATGTTACGTGTCGGTACGCATCTAGATCGAGCGTGCAAAGAGGGTCGGGGTCCAGCTGATGATGGGGTTGTTTCCTAATCGACGGGGCTGATCATTGATAATTTATCAAACACTCGTATACTGTAGGCACTTCTTCAAGTGCCCCATTGTTCCTTTATTTCTCTTTAATAGACAAGGTTAATAACTTTTTTTGTGCTCTAAGTTACTTATTCCGTGACACTTCATGCTAAATGTTACACAAGCTGTTTACAAATCGTAACGATACGAGATTCTTAATTATCTTGCCCAAAATTTCTTAATTACTAGAATAAAGAAGGCAATACTCTGTACTACTTCATTAGAGAAATGTAAAAAACAAATAGTGAGACGTCAACCCATTAAGGGGGCAGGATGGTTTGCAGTTGTAAAAAAAAAAAAATATTCGATAATATACAATCATGAATTCGATTGGAATAACTCTCATATTATAGATCGCGAATCAAATTATAAAAAACTGAAGTGTTGGATATTAAAAATCACGGTTTTACTATTAATAAAAAAAGAAGATATTTTATACCTGAACAAAATCTATTTTCCATTAATCAATCGATTGAAATTGTGATTGTACTTCTCTTTCTAAATCCGTCTCTGTTTTGTTTACTTTTAAGTTCACTGACTCCGAATTTATACTGCTCTTTAAAATTTTAATAAATATGTTTAACTAAGTCTTGACAAAATGCTTGTAGCACTCGGATTACATTTTAATTGTTCGACAAATTACAATATGTAATAATTTTATTTTAATTTCGGTAAATTTTATTTATTTATTATTTAGTGTTTTTTGTTTGTTTTTTCAATTTAGGTTGGTGAAAATTCATTATTTTTGTTTTATATAAATTTTAGAGGCTGATCATGATGATGACGAACCATGTGATCGAAACATCGTTCTGACCTTTTAAAAAATAACATTGATTATTTATTTGCCTTCCTTCGATTGAACCTACTTTCTTACAAAAAAAAAAAAGATTTTATGGACTCTACAGCTGCTACGACCCTGGAATAGATGATTCGATGTAAGTTAAAAAAAATCATTAAGTTATCTCTCAGTTAACCATAATGATGATCATAAAAAAGTTAGGAAAATAGTTTTTCCTTATTATGGAACTTTGTCTGAGAATGTCAAAAGGTTACTTAAACCTTTTAATATCAAAACTGTTTTTAGTGTGAATTCTAAACTTGATGCTTTTATTAAATTGAGAAAGGATCCTCTTGAGACACTGAATCAATGTGGTTGTATTTATAAATTTGAATGTAATTGTGGAAAAAATATGTAGGACAAACTAAACGTCCTTTTCATATTCGTAGAAAAGAACACATAGATAATTTTGATTTGAATTAAAAATACCATAATGTCATGACTAATGTCATGACCTCACCATAAAAACAGACCTATTGCTAAAATGTTTTTTATTAAAAAAGAAGGGAACAATAGTCTAAATAAAATCACGGATTTAAAAAATTTTGATAAATCGTATGAAATGATGTTGAATTTTATTTCGGATAATTTAAAATAGATAATATTCATATTGCTCATTTCTCTGCTTTCTCTTGTAATTGTTATTGTTTTTGTCCCTCAATCTGTTTGTAATTTATAATTATACTTTCAATTGCTTTTAAAACTTGAAACATTATTTAAATACTTGAAAAATACAACTAAAATATAAAAACAGTAAATAAAAATTTAATAAAAATTGATGGAGCATAAAACAATTTTTTTAATATTGAAAATTATTTGCAAAGTGGTTATAGAAAACTATGAAAATAGTGCAACTGTTAATTAAATTAACAAATTGAGTTTTGTCCTTCCATTATTTGACATTACAAATTGAAATCAATAATTCGATATTGAAGAAATTCCTAATTGTAATTTGAAGAAAAAAATCACAATTTAAAAAACAAAAAACATATTTTGTAAAAATAACTGAAAAATAACGAAAGAAATTAAATGTTAATTATTAAATAATGAAATTAATATGATATTAAGAAAAATAATTTATACTAAAAAAGTTTTATTTGAAATATTAAAGAAAATAATTGAAACTTGTGGAAATAGGGAATTTAAAATTTAGGGGAAGAATTGAAAAATAATCACAATCATTAAATTTTTTTTTTTCAAAATTATCAAAATAGTTGAAATTTGTAGATATTAATTAAACTTTTAGAAAAATAATTTTAAAAAATACAGAATATTTGCGAAGTAAAAGAAAGTACCTTATCATAAAATGATTTCAAGAATTTTAAATTCAGGAAAATAATTACAACATTATAGAAATAATCGAAAATTTATTGAAAAAAAATAATGGAAATTTGAGATAATTAATTAATTTAGGAAATTAATTAAAAAATAATTAATATTTATAATTAAAAGGTGGAAGAAATAATTGCAAAAAAATAAAAGAAAATAAAAAGTAAAAACAATAATTGAAAAATGAGATAAGTAATTGAAATTAAGGAATTTAATTAAATGAATGAAGTTTGAAAATAAATTAAAATTGAAGAAATTGATTTAAAATGTTAACAATAATAACTGAAAATTGAAGAAAATTATTAAAATTTGAGAAAATTTTTTTAAAATCTAGGAAATTAATTGAAAAACAATGAAAATAATAAAAAATCCAAAAAAATATTGAAAAATAATAAATATAATTAAAAATTGAAGAAAATAATTTTATTTTGTTAAAAAATAATTGAAGAAATTACAACATATGTTTGTAATAAAAGAAAATAGTTACCGAATAGTGAAATTAATTGTAAATTGAAAAATCATCTAGAATTTGAAATAAATAATAAAAAAAGTAGAAAGTAAAATAGTAAAGTAAAACAAGTAAAAATAGTTAACAATAATAAAATAATTAATCAAAAATAATTGCAAAAAAAATTAATTGAAAATAATAAAAAATTTGAGTAAATATTTGCAATGTAATAAAATAATTGAAAATTGAAAAAATAGTTTTAGTTTGTTAAAAATAATTCCATAAATTACAACATATATTTGTAATAAAAAAAATAATTGCAGAATGATAAAAATAAATTTGAATAGAAAAAATAACTCTAGTTAGAGATAAATAATTAAAAAAATTAGAAAATGAATTGAAAAATATTTGAAAAATGATAGAAATAATTAAAAAATGATTAAAACATTGAATAGTGGATACAATAACTTAGATACAAAAAAATTAGGAAATAATAAAAAATTCGAGAAAATATTTGCCCTGTAATAAAATAATTAAAAATTGAAGACTTTTAGTTTGTTAAAAATAATTGAAAAAATTACAACATATAATTAAAATAAATGAAAATAATTGCAGAATGATAAAAATAATTGTAAATTGAAAAAATAACTGGAATTAGAGTTAATTATTAAAGAAAAAAAAATTAGAAAATGAATTAAAAAATAATTGAAAATTGAAGAAAGTTAATGGAAATATGAGAAAAATAATTGAACTTTTTATTATTAATCAACAAATATTTAAAATAATATAAAATTTGTAAAAATCTTTACAAATTAAAAAAATTAATTAATAATTGACGAAAGTATTTGAATTATGAAAAAAAAATTGAAAAATAATTAAAAGATTGAAAAGTGGGTACAATAAGTGAGATAAAAAAAATTAGAAAATTACTTAAAAAATAATTAATATATCTAAGGTGGACAAAATAATTGCGAAAAAAAAGAAAATGAAAATTGAAAAAATATTTAAAAATATTGTTAAAAGTATTTTAAAAAGGGGGACCAAATAATTGCAAAAAAAAAGAACATGAAAATTGAAAAAAAATAATTGAAAAAGGAGATAAATAATTGAAAATTTAGGAATTCAATTGAGGAATTGTAAAATAATTAAAAATTGAAAAAAATTCATTGCAAAAAGATAACAATAATAATTGAAAATTAAAGAAAACCATTAAAATTTGAGGAAAATATTTAAAAATCTCTGAAATGAATTGAAGAATAATGAAAATAAAACTTCCTGAAAATATTTGCAAAATAATAAAAATAATTAAAAATTAAAGAAAATATTTTTAGTTTGTTAAAAAACATTGAAAAAATTACAACATATATTTGTAATAAAAGAAAATAATTGCAGAATGATGAAAATAATTGTAAATTGAAAAAATTATCTAGAATTTATTATAAATAATAAGAAAATTAGAGAAATAATTGAAAATGAGAAAAACTAATTGAAAAAAAAAAATTAATAAAAAAAATAATTGATAGAAATAATTGTGAATTGAAGAAAATAATAAAAATTTGTAAAAAATAATTGAAACAATTTCAGAATATATTTGAGATAAACAAGACTACAATTACAATTTATTATATATTATAATTCTTCGAACTTTAATTTATTTGCAATTTCATTGATTAAAAATTTTATTAAACCAAGCTTTGGGAATAATAAATTTTAAAATATTTTAAATTTTCTTCAATTTTTAACAATTCTTTTCTATTATGATTTCACTTATTTGCTACAATTTTCATTTATTTTTATAATGTTTCAAAAATTGTCTTTAATTTCTAATGATTTTAATTATTTTTTAATGTTTCCCTTAAATTTGAAATTCAAAATTTCAGCAAGTTTCAATTATTTTCTTTAATTTTTTCAAATAAAACACATTTTGACATAACCTCAAAAAACTCCAAAATATGATCTCAAAATTTTTAAATCAAGAAAAACTCAGATTTATATATCTGACTGTGACTGCTCTATGTTTTTGGGGTCGCTGAAGCCGAATCTGAAGTCCACTTAACCCCATCACGTCAGGTTTTTAACATAACCTCAAAAAACCTAAAAATTTTGATTTTACATTTTTTAAATCAAGAAAAAATTTAGATTTATTAGTCTGACTATGACTGCTTTATGTTTTTGGGGTCACTAAAGCCAAATCAGACTTTTGAGATAACCTCAAAGACACCAAAAAATTTGATTTGAAAAATTTTAAATAAAAAAAAAATTTAGATTTATAAGTCTGACTATTGCTTAAAAAACCCCAAAATTGACCGCAAAAACATAAAGCAGCCATAGTCAGACTTATAAATCTAAATTTTGTTTTATTTCAAAATTTTTCTTGATTTCAAAATTTTGAGGTTAAATTTTGGTGTTTTTTGAGGTTACGTCAAAAGTATGAAGTGATAGGGTTAAATGGACTTTAGATTCGGCTTCAGCGACCCCAAAAACAAAAATTCAAAATTATCAGTCAAATTTTTTGAATGTTCAGCTGTTGAAAATGCAAAAAACTGCGAATTTTATTCTAATCAAAAAATTTTTAATATTCATCAAAAAATTCTAAACAAGTTTTTATATTATTATCTCAAATAAATTAAAATATTTTTAAATTATCTCAAGTGATAATTTTAAGTCAAGGGTACATGTAAAAAACTACCAAGTTTCATTTGATTCTATCGAGTAGCTTAGGCACGAGGCTCAAACAAACTTTGGCACACAGACAGACGGACAGACAGACATTTTTTTCCATTTTTAGAAAACAAGCGACCTTAAGAGCAATCTGTTATGAGTACAAGGTGATTTTCGGATTTTCCACGAAAGCACATAAAAGAGTAGGAAGGAAGAGACGAAAAAAGTGCATCGGGAAAAGGATTCTTTTTCTGCAGATTTAAAACAGAAATTCCATGGTCCTTGCTAGCTTTGTACACTTGCAGTTTGTGCGATCTTCCGGGATAGCGTGACAGGTGACGATCAAAGCCCAGCTTAACTCAACGACCCGTTTTGTCCAGGCATCACGCCAGCACAGAAGATACATATATATAACATATGTGTGAGTGTTTGAGAGCGAGAGAGAGAGAGAGAGAGAGAGAGAGAGAGAGAAAAGAGAGGAAATTGTAGGTTGCACCCTCGTGCTGATACTGGCCCCGTTTGCAGTTTACGTGGATGGATTGATGCTGCCCGCCGCGTGTAGGGCACGCCTCGCTTCAGTGCGTTACCAGCCGTCTACTCTCACGCATTCCCTTTCTCCAAACTCAATGCTATACGAACTTTCAAGCTCAAAGCTCAAGCTCTCATGCCTTATACCAGTTATACAAAGTCGACTAATGCGCAGTTCGCCTCAGAACATCTTTCAAGTTATAACTTTCATGTCAATCAATAGGGATTCATTTCCCAAGGCTATTATCTTCAATCATATTCTAAAGAATTTCTCAATTTATATCTCAAATTTCATTTAGGATTTTCCAATTATAAGCACAAAATTTTTATAATAGTTCATGAGACTTTTAAAACATTTCCGAGTAAACGCGAAGTTTTAAGAAAAAACAATTATTAGTTTAAAAAATAACAAGTTTGTTTACATTTTTTAAAATGGCCATATCTTCTGAACGGTTAAAGATAATTAAGTTTTCTTGGTGGCAAAAGATTCAGTAAAATAAGGCGATTAAAATTTGTTATAAGCATTTTTAACATATTTTGTAAATTAAAAAAGTTATTTCAACAAATTAAGATAAGTCACGAGCAAACATTTTTTAAAATGGCCATATCTTCTGAACGATTAAGGCCAGGTTACTCTGAACAATTTTGGAAAAATCGAAATTTTTTTTCATAAATTGCTACTGTATACTCGTAGAAATAGTATAGAATTAGTCCTGAAGGTCAGCAAGACCGAGAAGCAGGTATAAAAGAGTGGGAAGCAGGGCACTTTGCTGATAGGGCCAAAAACAGACGTGTTAATCGAGCTGAGCTAGAAGCTACTGAAGCGCCTAAGGATCACAGAACTGCTTTAAGAAATGCAAGAATTCTTCAGAATAATGCTTACGAAGACGAGAAAGGAATTGTGTATGCAGCTAGAATGGATATGTAAGTAAAATTCACTCTCATTTCAAAACTATTGCACTTATCGATATGAACCAAACGGCATTTTACTATTTAGATGTCTGGCTATGGCCTCAAGCAGAACCAGAAATATTCATTATTATTTAAAAAAGTTATAAACAATTAAAAGTGAAAAAAAGGTTGAAAAAATTCAAAAGTCCGCCAGATAATTCTTTTCCAAGAAATTATGTCATCCATCTACGAAGTAGATAACTTTCAGCAGCCATTTTCAAGATCGCCATTTTAAAAAAAAAATTTGTTTTCAAGTAACTTCATGTATGTACTACATATGTAATAAAACTTATTACCTAACATTGTTTGAATTATAAATAAAATGTATTGAAAAAAATTACGTTTTTCAGAGTAAGCTAGCCTTAAAGATAATTAAGTTTTCATGGTGACAAAAGATTCAGTAAAATAAGGCTATTAAAATGTGTTATAAGCATTTTTAACATATTTTGTTAATTAAAAAAGTTATTTGAACAAATTAAGATAACTTACGAGCGTGATGTTCAAATTGAAAAATTTAAAGATATCGAAAAAGTAAAAACTAGGGCGCTCTATAAACTTTGCTAATCATTAAGAGTTTGTTTTCTGTTTGACGGAACTTTGTTGTTTGCTAGTCAGCCGTTAGAATCTGCGCGCGCAGCTTTAGTCTCAATTACAAAGAACATGTTACACGTTGAGCGATTGAGCAGAACGTGACTAAAGCAGCGCGCAGATTCTAACAGCTGACTGGCAAACAACAAAGTTTTGTCAAACAAAACAAATTCTTAATTTCTAGCAAAGTTTATAGAGCGCCCTATTTTTTTCTTTTCCGATATCTTTAAATTTTTCAATTTGAACATCAAGCTCGTAAGTTATCTTAATTTGTTCAAATAACTTTTTTAATTAACAAAATATGGTAAAAATGCTTATAACACATTTTAATGGCCTTATTTTACTGAATCTTTTGCCACCAAAAAAACTTTATTATCTTTAACCGTTCAAAAGATATGGCCATTTTAAAAAATGTAAACAAACTTCTTATTTTTCATTTCTTCAACAGTAAATACTTTTCAATGTATCATAACATTCTAATTTTATTCAGTAACTTCTGTAGTAATTAATACAAATAAATAAGTAAATAAGTTTTAAAATCTTCTTTTTATATCAACAATAACAAATTATTAACAAACATTATAAAACCTATTTACATGAACTCCTAATTAAAATAATACTTTTTTCAAAAAATTTAAATTAAGAGCTTAATTTCTTTTCTCAAGTGCGCCACCTGGATCTACTTTACCCATTGAACATAGATGAGAAACTCCTAGAAAAATTTACCTTCGGGAAAAAGTACATAAAGAAAAATGTTATCAATAAAATATTTTTACAAATGAAATTCTGATATTAACTTCAAAAGTCAGTTTCGATAAATATAAAATTATAAATAAATACTGTTAAAATTTCCGAATCAATAAAAAATTAAAAAATAACAAATAAACTTCTTGCGTAGGTAGAGAAAATTGAATCAAAATATACTCGCAATGCAGTTAACTTCAAATCCAAAAAAAGTCGATTAGCTTTCACGTGCTGGAAACATTTCCAAATTACGAAAATTCATTATTTTTGTCCTTTCGTCAAACGCTGCCGGCTTAATATTTAAAAAAAAACACCCCTCGCATGGAGATACCAGAAAAAATATTCATTACGTGTTTTCTGTTATTCTATCGTGTATTCTCTTCTCGGGCATTTTATCCTCGTGAAAAAAAAATTGCCGTACGAGGGAGGCCACACCAGGAATCCCCGCAGCATTATTTATTGATTCAGGACCTAACAGCGGAGCCAAATTTGTTTTCCGAAAAGCCATTTCTGACATAAGAGCAAATAAATATCATCTCTCTAACATGAAAAATTAAAAAGGAAAATTCATCGTACACGATTTATGCTCTCTCTATTAATGTCCGTTCATAAATTCGTTTATTATATCAATTCTTATTTTCTTTTTCTAAATTGATAAATTTGTAAATCGAAATAAATTAATGAATATAAATCAATTTAGAAATTACTAAAATTCAATTAAAAAATCAAATCGTGGTTACAGGTTAGTGTCTGACTTGTCGGAAATTTGTTTTTTCAAGCGAATGTTGGTTTTAAATTGTACAGGAAAGGTTGCCGATAACATAACAGGACTTGAGGCTGAGATCTCGGAGAAGAAGGGTCGAAAGGACAACACCGTGACGCGTCATGGATACATTAGTGGGATGATACTATGTCGTTTTATCCCCATTTCCATTTTCACCCCAGAAACCGCTTTCAGGATCTTGGAAGAAAGACATAGCTTTGCAAACCACACTCATTTCTTTTTTCCAGTGCCAAGTAAACTTTTCACTTTGTGCAAAAGTGATCCAAAGCGTAAAAGCAGTTTTATAATTTTAAATTTCCCGCCAAGCGGTAGAGCACAAGACGCCCCGCAGGTGGCTCTAACAATAAGTGCTAAACGTCACATAGTCTTGCAAGAAAAGTAAACGAAGAGGAACACATTTTGAGTTCTTTCGCAGTTCAGAAAAGACAAAAACATAAAACTAGATATTGTTAACATTTCTTCTGTTTTTCTATTTATCTAAAAAAGTGTAAAGTTTGCAAAAAGTTGGTAGAATTGTTCAGATAAAAAAAAGAGGTTATGGTACGTCTGCAAATTCCGTAGAGCAAAAAAGTCACCCTGTGGAATTCCATATGGCAAAATTACAGACAAAAAATAAATTTCTTAATAAGAGTATGGATAAATAGATTTACAATTCAAAGAAAAAGATTAAAATTTTAAAAAAATCATATTTTGCAAAAATAATTGAAAAATGACGAAAGAAATTGAAAATTAATTAATAAATAATGAAACTCGTTTGATATTGAAGGAAATAATTAAAAATTAAGAAATAAAAGAAAATAATTGAAACTTGAGGAAATTTTGAATTTAAAATTTAGGGAGAAAATTGAAAAATAATGAAAATCATTAGAAATTGAAGAAGATTTTTGAAAAATGGATGAAAATTGTAGAAAATATTTAAAATCATAATAGAAAAGAAAAGTTAAAAATTGAAGAAATTTGTAACTATTTTCAAATTTATTATACCCAAAATGTGGATTATATTAATTTTTAATCAATGAAATTTCAAATTAATTAAAGTTCGAAAAATTAAAATATATAATTGTAATAAATTGTAGTCTTGTTTATCTCAAATAAATTCGTAAATTCTTTCAATTATTTTTTACAATTTTTAATTATTTTCTTCAATTTACAATTATTATTGTCAATTATTTTTTTTATTACATTCACTTTTTAATTATTTTCAATTACTTCTTGGCATTTTCAATTTTTTTCTCATTTTTTTTATCATTTATATCAAATTCTAGTTATTTTTCATATTACAATTATTTTCATCATTATGTAATTACTTTTCTTTTATTACAAAAATATGTTGTTCTTTTTTCATTTATTTTTAACAAACTAAAAATATTTTCTGCAAATTTTAATTATTTTGCAAATATTTTCACGAAGTTTTACTTTCATTATTCTTTAATTAATTTCATAGATTTTTAAATATTTTCCTCAAATTTTAATGATTTTCTTTAATTTTTAATTATTATTGTTATCTTTTTGCAATGAATTTTTTTCAATTTTTTATTATTTTACAATTCCTCAATTGAATTCCTACATTTTCAATTATTAATCTTTCTTTTCAATTTTTATGTTCTTTTTTTTGTAATTATTTTGTCTCCCTTTTAATTAGATATATTAATTATTATTAAAGTAATTGCCTAAATTTTTTTTTATTATCTCAAATCTTAGCTATTGTAACCACTTTTCAATGTTCTAATCATTTTTCAATTATTTTTTTTCAATTGTCATTTTTTTTTTAATTTGTAATGATTTCCACAATTTTTATATTATTTTAAATATTTGTTGATTAATTTCAAAAAGTTCAATTATTTATCTCAAATTTCCATTACTTTCTTCAATTTTCGATTAGTTCTGTCATTTTTCGATTATTTTTCTAATTCTTTTCCTAATTTCTGTTATTATTTATCTGAAATTTTAGTTTTTTTTTCAATTTAAAATTATTTTTATTAATCTGCAATAATTTTCTTTTATTACAAATTTATGTTTTAATTTTCTTAATTATTTTACACATATTAAAATTATTTTCTTTAATCTTTAGTTATTTATTACATTGCAAATACTTTCTCGAATTTTTTATTACTTTCATTATTCTTAAATGAATTTCCTAGATTTTGAAACATTTTTCTCAATATTTTCTATTATTTTTTTTTTTCAAATTTCATTTTCTTTTATTTTTTTTGGAATTATTTTGTCCACCTTTTAATTAGATCCTATATTAATTATTTTTAAAAGAATTTCTTTGATTTTTTTTATTATCTTAAATTTAAGTTATTGTATCCACTTTTCAATGTTTTAATCTTTTTTCAATTACTTTTTTAAACTTCAAATACTTTTGTCCATTTTAATTATTTTTTTTTTAATTGTAATGATTTTCACAAGTTGTAAATTATTTTAAAGATTTGTTGATTAGTTCCAAAAAGTTTAATTATTTTTCTCATATTTCCAATATCTTTCTTCAATTTTCAATTATTTCTATTATTTTTTAATTATTTTTTAACTCATTTTCTAATTTTTTTAATTATTTATCTCTAACTCCAGTCATTTTTTCAATTCACAATTATTTTTATCATTCTGCAATAATTTTCTTTTATTACAAATTAATGTTGTAATATTTTCAATTATTTTTCACTAATTAAAATTTTGTTCTTCAATTTTTAATTATTTTATTACATTGCAAATATTTTCTCGAATTATACTTTCATTATTCATCAATAAATTTCCTAGTTTTAAACAAAAAATTTCACAAATTTTAATAATTTTCTTCAATTTTTAATTATTTTTAACTATTCCTCAATTAAATCCCTAAATTTTTAATTATTTATGTTATATTACAATTACTTTCTTTCAATTTTCATTTTCTTAAAACTTTTGCAATTATTTTCTCTATCTTTTAATAATTTAATAATTTTCTTAAATTTTCATTTATTATCTCAAATCTAAGTTATTGCATCCACTTTTTAATGTTTTAATAATTCTTCACTTATTTTTCTCAAATTACAATTAATTCGTCAATTTTTAATTTTTTTTCATTTCTAATGATTTTTACAAGTTTTATATTATTTTGAATATTTGTTGATTTATTCCAAAAAGTACAATTATTTATCTTAAATTTCCATTTTTTCTTCTATTTTCGATTATTTCTATTATTTTTCGATTTTTTTTTAAATTAATATTTATTTTTTGCAACTATTTTTCCACCTTTTAATTAGATATATTATTTATTTCTGAAGTAATTTCCTAAATTTTTTTTATTATCTCTAATTTAAGGGAATGTGATGGAGTATGACGTCACTTGTATAGGCAAAATTTGTCCGTAACTTTTCTCTTAAAATATTGAATATTTTGTCATGAAACTTGGTAGAATTACTTAAAATGTCATTAGGAAGGTCTCTCAGACCCAAGTTTGCTTGAATTTTGGCTCAAAAGATATTTTTAAAAAATATTGCATTTTTTCGAAAAGTTTCCAAAATTAATTTTGGGCCAAAATTCAAACAAACTTGGGTCTCAGAGAGCTTTCTAATGTCATTTTAAGTAATTTTACCAAGTTTCATGACAAAATATTTAATATTTTAAAAGAAAAGTTACGGACAAATTTTGCCTATACCAGTGACGTCATAATCCATCACATGCCCTTAAGTTGTTGTATCCACTTTTCAATTTTTTAATCATTTTATAATTTCTTTTTTTAAACTTGAAATACTTTCGTCAATTTTAATTATTTTTTTTTTTAATTTGTAATAATAATAATAATAATAATTTTTAATTATTTTATTGCATTGCAAATATTTTCTCGAATTTTTTATTATTTTTATTATTCTTCAATTAATTTTCTAGCTTTTGAAATATATCTCTCAAATTTTAATAATTTTCTTCAATTATTAATTATTTTTACTTTTCCTCAATTAAGTCCCTCAACTTTCAATTATTTATCTTACATTACAATTTTAAAATTTTTGAAATCTTTTTTTCATCTTTTAATTATTTTATTAATTTTCTAAATTTTCATTTATTTTCTCAAAGCTAAGTTATTGCATCCACTTTTAAATGTTTTAATAATTTTTGAATTATTTTTCTCAATTTTCAATTACTTTATTAATTTTTATTTATTTTTTTTTAATTTATAATGATTTTCACAAATTTCATGTTATTTTAAATATTTGTTGATTGATTCCGAAAATTTCAATTATTTATCTCAAATTTCTATTATTTACTTTAATCAAATTTTCGACTATTTGTATAATGTTGTAATTATTTTCCTGATTTTGTAATTCTTAAAATTATTTTGTAATAAGGTACTTTATTTTACTTCACAACTATACAGTATTTTATAAATTTATTTTTTAAAAATTGCAATTATTATCTACAAATTTCAATTATTTGTATCATTTTTCAAAACTTTTCTTTAATGATTTTCATTATTTTTCAATTTTTCCCCTAAATTTTGAATTTAAAATTTCCGCAAGTTTCAATTATTTTCTTTCAGTTTTATGTATTTCCTTCAAAATCAAATTAGTATTATAATTTTTTATTTAACTTAAAATTTTTCGTCATCTTTTAATTATTTTCTAAAATATGATTTTTGTTTTTTAAATTGTAATTTTTTCCTTCAAATTACATTTAATTTCTTCAATATCGAATTATTAATGTCAATTTTTAATGTTACATAATCGAAGGACAAAATTCAGCAAATTTGTTAATTTAATTAACAGTTTTACTATTTTCGTTGTTTTCTATAATCATTTTCCAAATAATTTTCAAAATTAAAAAAATTGTTTTATGCTCCATCAATTTTTATTAAATTGTTATTTATTGTTTTTATATTTTAGTTGTATTTTTTAAGTATTTAAATGCTGTTCTTCGATTATAAATCACTTTCTTTTATATCAAATAAATTCTGTAATTTTCTGAATTTATTTTCTTAAATTTTCATAATTATTTTAATTATTTTTCAAATAGTCTTATTTATTTCACCTATATTCTGTAATTTTTTTCATTATTTTTTACACATGTTTATTATTTTCTTTAATTTTCAATTATTTTTATCATCTTTCAATTACTTTTTGTCATTTTTAATTATTTATTAATTAATTTTCTATTTTTTTTATTATTTAACTCAAATTTCACTTATTTTTTCAATTTACAATTATTTTTGTCATCCTGCAATTATTTTCTTATATTACAAATATAGTTTGTAATTTTTTCAATTATTTTTCTTAAATTGCAATTATTTTCTTCAATTTTTAATTATTTTACTTTACAAGTATTTTCTCGAATTTTTTATTATTTTCATTATTTTTCAATTTATTTCCTAGATTTAAAAATTTTTTTTTTTAAGTTTTAATAATTTTCTTCAATTTTTAATTATTATTGTTATTATTTTGCAATCAATTTCTTCAAATTTTAATTATTTTTACTATTCCTTAATTAAATTTCTATATGTGAAATTATTTATCTCATTTTGCAATTATTTTTTTCAATTGTCATTTTCTTTAATTTTTTTGCAATTACTTTTTCATCTTTTAATTAGATATATTAATTATTTTTCAATTAATTTCCTATTTTCAATTATTTCCTCAATTCTAAGTTATTGTCTTGAATATTTAATGTTTTAATTATTCTTTAATTACTTATTTTAAATTTCAATTACTTTCGTCTATTTTTAATAATTTTTTAAACTTGCAATGATTTTTACAAAATTTATATTATTTTGACTATTTGTTGATTAATACAAAAAATTTCAATTATTTATCTCAAATTTCAGTTATTTTTTTAATTTGTAATTACTTTTGTCATTCTGGATTTATTTTCTTTTATTACAAACATATGTTGTAATTTTTTATATTATTTCTTACAGATCACAATTATTTTCTTTAATTTTTAATAATTTTTGTTTTTGCAATTATTTTCTCCACCTTTTAATTAGATATATTAATTACTATTAAATTAATTTCCTAAATCTTCCATTATTATCTCAAATCTAAGTTATTGTCTCCACTTTTCAGTGTTTGAATCATTTTTCAATTATTTTTCTCAAATTTCAATTACGTTCGTCAATTTTCAATTTTTTTTTTAATTTGCAATCATTTTCACAAATTTTATATTATTTTGATAATTTGTCGACTAATTCCGAAAATTTCAATTAATTAGTTCAATTAGTTCAGTAATTTTTTCAATTTACAATTATTTCATCATTCTGCAATTATTTTTTTCAATTATTTTTCCTAAATTAAAATTATTTTCTTCAATTTTTAATTACTTTTATTACTTTGCAAATATTTTCTAGATTTATTTTATTATTTTAATTATTCTTCAATTAATTTCCTAGATTTTAAAATATTTTTCTCAAATTTTAATAATTTTCTTCAGTTTTTAATTATTATTGATATCATTTTGCAATTAATTTCTTCAATTTTCAATTATTTTTCTATTTCTCAATAAAATTCCTAAATATGCAATTATTTATCTCATTTTTCAATTTGCAATTATTTATCTTATTTTTTAATTCTTTTTTTTTTTTAGTTTCCATTTTCTTTTTGTTTTTGCAATTATTTTCTCCACCTTTTAATTAGATATATTAATTACTATTAAATTAATTTCCTAAATTTTCCATTTTTCTCAAATTTCAATTACGTTCGTCAATTTTTAATTTTTTTTTTAATTTGCAATCATTTTCACAAATTTCATATTATTGTAAATATTTGTCGATTAATTCCGAAAATTTCAATTAATTATCTCAAAGTTCAGTTATTCTTTCAATTTACAATTATTTTTATCATTCTGCAATTATTTTTTTCAATTATTTTTCACAAATTAAAATTATTTTCTTCAATTTTTAATTACTTTTATTATTTTTCAAATATTTTCTAGATTTATTTTATTATTTTCATTATTCTTCAATTAATTTCTTAGATTTTAAAATACTTTTCTCAAATTTTAATAATTTACCTCAGTTTTCAATTATTCTTGATATCAGTTTGCAATCAATTTCTTCAATTTTCAATTATTTTTCTATTTCTCAATGAAATTCCTAAATATGCAATTATTTATCTCATTTTTCAACTATTTTTTTTTTAATTTTAATTTTCTTTTATTTTTTTGCAATTATTTCCTCTTCCTTTTAATTAGATATTATAATTATTATTCAATTAATTTAATTAATTTTCTTAATTTCCTCGGTGCGCGAGTGCTCATCAAATTTGTTAATTTAATTATCAGTTTCACTATTTTCATTGTTTTCTATAATCATTTTCCAAATAATTTTCAAAATTAAAAAAATTGTTTTATGCTCCATCAATTTTTATTAAATTTTTATTTATTGTTTTTATATTTTAGTTGTATTTTTCAAGTATTTAAATAATATTCTTCATTTTTTAATCACTTTCTTTTATATTAAATAAATTCTGTAATTTTCTTAATTTTGCTTTCAAATTTTTATAATTAACCTGAAATTCCAATTATTTTTATTCTTTTTTTAGTGGCTTCGTTTATCACAAATACATTTTGTAATTTTTACAATTATTTTTTACAAAGTTTTACTAAATTCTTTAATTTTCAATTATTTCCATCAATTTTCAATTATTTTTTGTAATTTTTATTTATCTTTTAATAAATTCTCTAATTTTCTTATTAGATTATCTCAAATTCGAGTTATTTTTTTCAATTCACAATTATTTTTATCATTCTGCAATAATTTTCTTTTATTACAAATTAATGTTGTAATATTTTCAATTATTTTTCACTAATTAAAATTTTGTTCTTCAATTTGTATTTATTTTATAACATTGCAAATATTTTCTCCAATTTTTTATTATTTTCATTATTCTTCAATTAATTTCCTAGATTTTAAAATATTTTTCTCAAATTTTAGTAATTTTCTTCAAGTTTTAATTATTATTGTCATTATTTGCAATCAATTTCTCCAATTTTTAATATTGTTTTATTCTCTTCTACCCCCTCCCCTCCGGTCAATATTAAGTGTGCAGATGTCAAAAATTTACAAATCGCCGCCCCTGTGAGGTTATGTTAGATTAAAAATTGCGATATATTATTTCGGAATTTGATTTATTTATTGAGATGAAAGTAAACGCAAATTTGGAGAATATTTATGCGCGTCTCGAAATAGTTTTGGGGAAACAATGATAATGAAATTGTATGGCAATTGTGTTGTGTGTCTTAAGCAGGGGAATTTGAACCCTTGTGGAGACTCCTTAATGTTAGGAAGCTCTGCCACTAATTGAATCTCCTCTCTTGCTCGAGTCTGAAACCCCCCCGGCCGCTGGGAACCGAAACACTCGTTCTGCATTAAACACCCCTGACACCCTGGAACCCTCATCCACGACTAGCGGTCGTTTCTGTCCCGCCCAAAAGCCCCTACTCTCCTCCCCTACTTTTCGCGTTTTGCTGATGCTCACGAAGCACGGGATGCTGTCTATCTACCTGGCTTGCCCTTTCGTTTTTTTTTTCTCCCCTTTCTGACATTTCTCCTACACCCTTATGTCAAGCATTAAGAGCATCTTTTTTATATTAATGAAAATCAATCAACACTTTTTCATCTATCTCCAAAATCAAATTCTCATTTTGAAAATTGTAGGGTCATAATTTCTGAAACTGAATGCATGAAATTAAATTTTTTTTTTGTAACCGAAAATATTAAATAAATTTCTCAATTTGTAAATTTAACTTCATCAGAGACTTTTTACAAGGAATTTCCTTTCTAAAAAAAAGACACTTTTAGATAATCGAAATATTTCGATTCGAGCATAATCGAAAACTCGAAATAAAGTGCAAGGAAAACAGCATTTAATTAATAACTAAAATTACATTTACTACAAATATTTATGATTATCTGCAAATTCCATAGAGCAAAAAAATCGCCCTGTGGATATTTTGTAAAAATAATTGAAAAATAACAAAAGATGTTGAAAATTAAGTAATAAATAATTTAACTAATTTGATATTGAAAGAAATAATTATAAAATTAACAAAGTTTTATTTGAAAACATTACAGAAAAGAACTGAAACTTGCGGAAATTGAATTTAAAAAACTAGGGAAAAAATTGAAAAATAATGGAAATAATTAGAAATTGAAGAGAATTTTTGAAAAATAATAAAAATAGTTGCAAATTGAAGCAAATAATTAAAATCATAAAAGATAAGAAATGTTAAAAATTTAAGAAATTTTTGAATAATTTAAAATTTACTATTCTTAAAGATTAAAGAAAAAAACTTGGAAAATAGAATTTAAAAATGAAGGGAAATAATGAAAACTAATGAGAAACAAATGGAAGAAAATTTATGAAAAATGACAAAAATAGTTGAGAATTGTAGCAAATAATTGAAATCATAAAAGAAAAAATTCTTAAAAATTGAAAAAACTTTTTAAATATAATTTAAAATTTACTATTCTCAAAGAATGGATTAATTAAATTTGTAATCAATAAAATTTCAAATTTATTGAAGTTAACTCTTTAACGCCGGGACGGACGCTTTTTTTCAGTCTTTTTCAACGTTAATATTTTTTGGTATTAGGCACATAGAAAATTTTCGGAATAACATTTCCTTACGTAATTTTTATCGCTCTTTCAGAATCTGTCATCAAAATTTCAAAAAAAAAAAAAATTCCAAAAGCTATGGCCACTTTTTTGGAAAAAAATGCAAATTTTTCACATTTTTGATTCAAAAATGATTTTTTTTTCATGTAAGCAGTAATGACAAAAATTCTTCACCTTAAAATATCGCGTCCGCAATATCCAAGCTTTAAAGTTATGGACCATACATTTAAAAATTTCAAGATGGCGGATCCAAAATGGCGATGACAGAGTTTTTGTTTCAAAAATTTGACACCCAGTGGACACTTCTTTTAATTCTCATGTTATCTGTATGACAATGAGTGCCTGAACGTTTTTGGGGTCGCTGATTGTGAATCTAAAGTCAGATTTCAAAAATTAAAAATGGCGGATCCAATATGGCGGTCAATATTTTTGAAATTGATTGGATTTATTTGAAACTTGTTACTCGGGGGTTTTTGGGGTCGCTGATTGTGAATCTGAAGTCAGATTTCAAAAATTTTCAAAATTCAAAATGGCGGAACCAATATGGCGGTTGAAACTTTCGAAATTGATCGGATTCACTTGAAACTTGCTACTCGGGGGTTTTTGGGGTCCCTGATTTCAAATCTGAAGTCAGATTAACAAAATTCAAAATGGCGGAACCAATATGGCGGTCGATATTTTTTAAATTAATCGGATTCATTTGAAACTTGTTACTCGGGGGTTTTTGGGGTCGCTGATTGCGAATCTGAAGTCAGTTTTCAAAAATTTACAAAATACAAAATGGCGGAACCAATATGGCGCTCGAAACTTTTGAAATTGATCGGATTTGTTCAAAATTCGTTAGTTAAAGGTTTTGAGGGTCAATTTTAGGAATAGAAGACTAAATTTCATTAGAGCATTAGTTTAAATTTATGTGAGACAAAGTATCATACATTTATTAATAATGTATTATAATAGATGCATTTTGCACGTTCTTTAGCATGAATTCATGATTTCTTTAGAAATCAGAAACCCCAAAAACCCCCGAGTAGCAAGTTTCAAGTGAATCCGATCAATTTCGAAAGTTTCAACCGCCATATTGGTTCCACCATTTTGAATTTTAAAAATTTTTGAAATCTGACTTCAGATTCGCAATCAGCGACCCCAAAAGCCCCCGAGTGACAAGTTTCAAATGAATCCGATCAATTTCAAAAATATCGACCACCATATTGGTTCCGCCATTTTGAATTTTGAAAATTTTTGAAATCTGACTTCAGATTCACAATCAGCGACCCCAAAACCCCCGAGTAACAAGTTTCAAATAAATCCGATCAATTTCAAAAATATCCACCACCATATTGGTTCCGCCATTTTGAATTTTGAAAATTTTTGAAATCTGACTTCAGATTCACAATCAGCGACCCCAAAAACCCCCGAGTAACAAGTTTCAAATGAATCCGATCAATTTCAAAAATATCCACCACCATATTGGTTCCGCCATTTTGAATTTTGAAAATTTTTGAAATCTGACTTCAGATTCACAATCAGCGACCCCAAAAACCCCCGAGTAACAAGTTTCAAATGAATCCGATCAATTTCAAAAATATCCACCACCATATTGGTTCCGCCATTTTGAATTTTGAAAATTTTTGAAATCTGACTTCAGATTCACAATCAGCGACCCCAAAAACCCCCGAGTAACAAGTTTCAAATAAATCCAATCAATTTCAAAAATATTGACCGCCATATTGGATCCGCCATTTTTAATTTTTGAAATCTGACTTTAGATTCACAATCAGCGACCCCAAAAACGTTCAGGCACTCATTGTCATACAGATAACATAAGAATTAAAAGAAGTGTCCACTGGGTGTCAAATTTTTGAAAAAAAAACTCTGTCATCGCCATTTTGGATCCGCCATCTTGAAATTTTTAAATGTATGGTCCATAACTTTAAAGCTTGGATATTGCGGACGCGATATTTTAAGGTGAAGAATTTTTGTCATTACTGCTTACATGAAAAAAAAATCATTTTTGAATCAAAAATGTGAAAAATTTGCATTTTTTTTCCAAAAAAGTGGCCATAGCTTTTGGAATTTTTTTTTTTTTTTTGAAATTTTGATGACAGATTCTGAAAGAGCGATAAAAATTACGTAAGGAAATGTTATTCCGAAAATTTTCTACGTGCCTAATTCCAAGAAATATTAACGTTGAAAAAGACTGAAAAAAAGCGTCCGTCCCGGCGTTAAAGGGTTAAAGGAATTGCAATATATAATTGTAATTATAGTCTCGTTTACTTCAAATATATTCTGTAATTTTTTAAATTCTTTTTTACAAATTTTTATGATTTTCTTCAATTTACAATTATTTCTATCAATTATTTTTTTTATTAAATTTATTTTTCAATTACTGTTTGTCATTTTCAATTATTTTTTTATTAATTTTCTATTTTTATTATTTATCTCAAATTTTAGTTATTTTATCAATTTACAATTATTTTCATCATTCTGCAATTATTTTCTTATTATACAAATATATGTTGAAATTTTGTCAACTATTTTTCACAAACTAAAATTATTTTCTTCAATTTTTTATTATTTTTATTACTTTACAAATATTTTCTCCAATTTTTTATTATTTTCATTATTCTTCAATTAATTTTCTAGATTTTAAGATATGTTTCTCAAATTTTAATAATTTTCTTCAATTTTCAAATATTTTTGTTATCATTTTGCAATCAATTTTTTAAAATTTAAATTATTTATCTCATTTTTAAAACATTTTTTTCAATTTTCATTTTCTTATATATTTCTGCAATTAATTTCTCTACCTTTTAATTAAATATAATAATTATTTTTTAATAAATATTCTAAATTTTTATTTATTATCTTAAATCTAATTTACTGTATCCACGTTTCCATGTAATACCGAAAATTTCAAATATTTATCTCAAATCTACATTATTTTCTTTAATTTACGATTATTTTAATCACTTTTCCATTACTTTTTGGCACATTCAATTATTTTTAAATTAATTTTCAATTTTTATATAATTTATCACAACTCCATATATTTTTTCAATATTATTTTTCTCATTCTGCAATTATTTTCTTATATTACAAATATATTTTGCAATTTTTTCAATTATTACCCAAATAATAAATTATTTTGTTCAATTTTTAATTATTTTTATTACTTTGCAAAAATTTTCACCAATTATTTATTATTTTCATTACACTTCAATTAATTTTCTAGATTTTAAAATATATTTCTCAAATTTTAATACTTTTCTTCAATTTTCAATTATTAATATTATCATTAGGCAATCGAATTTTTCATTACTTTCATTACTCTTTAATTCATTTTCTTCAATTTCTAATTATTTTTAATACTTGGCAAAATTTGTCACGAATTTTTTATTATTTTCATTACCCTTCAATTAATTTTCTAGATTTTGAAACATATTTCTCAAATTTTAATAATTTTCTTCAATTTTCAATTAGTTTCATTACTTTGCAAATATTGTCAAGAATTTTTTATTAGTTTTATTACTCTTCAATTAATTTCCTAGATTTTAAAATATTTTTCTCAAATTTTAATAATTTTCTTCAATTTTCAATTAGTTTCATTACTTTGCAAATATTGTCAAGAATTTTTTTTAGCTTTATTACTCTTCAATTTATTTCCTAGATTTTAAAATATTTTTTTCAAATTTTAATACTTTTCTTCAATTTTCAATTATTAATATTACCATTTTGCAATTGAATTTTTTATTACTTTCATTACTCTTTAATTAATTTTATTCAATTTTTAATTATTTTAAATACATTGCAAAATTTGTCACGAATTTTTTATTATTTTCATTACTCTTCAATTAATTTCCTAGATTTTAAAATATATTTCACAAATTTTAATAATTTTCTTCAATCTTCAAGAAAGAAGATTATTAAGACATTAAGTTAAAAAAGGCGAGAATTATTAAATATTGAATAAAAGATTGAAAATTGAAAAATGATATTTAAAATTGAAAAAAATAATTGATAAAATTGAAGAAAGAAATTGAAGATTGAAAAATTAAATTGAAATTTTAAGAAAATAGTTGACAATTGAAAAGAAAATTTAAAATACGAGTAGATTAATAAACAACAGAAAAAAGCAATTGAAAGAAATAAACAAGAAATATTAAATTTTAAGGAAATAATTGCAAAATGAAAAATTAAAAAAATTATAGAAATAGTTGTCTGAAATAATTGTAAATTAAACGACTTTATTGAACATCGAAAAAAATAATTATAATTGAAAAAAATAGTTGAAAACTTGAATAACTCAATTGAAAATTGAGAAAATTAATTTTTGACGAAAATAACTGACCAATTAAATTTAAAATTAAACAAACTTATTGATAATCGAAAAAAGTAATTGGAAAAAGGAGAGACTTTTTTAATATTAAAGACAATTATGTGAAAAATTGGCAAGTGGAATTGAAATTAAAAGAAAATAATTGCAAATTGAAGGAAATAATCAAAAATTGAAGAAATAAAGTGAAGATAAAGGAATTAAATTGAAATAGAGTGATTTAAAATTAATTATTTCGTACTAAAGGTTATGAAAAATCATTTTAAAAAAAGGAGTGAAAATTGTCGATAAAAAATAGTAAAAATTGTAAAAGAAGTTCAATTTTAAAAAACAAAAATTTTAAACATGAACAAATTTTTATTTTTTTATTTACCGGTGCCTCACCTTAAGAAAAGTTGCAAAAATTGAAAAAAAATTATCCTTAATTTTTTTTTATATCTCTATCATATTATATTAATATTCTTATTATAATTCAAACTCAAAAATCATCGCACGTGAAAATTACGGAAAAAATCCCACTTAATCTTCATATAAGAAGTCTCAATCTGTTAAAACTCAATGGCCTGTCACGAATCATTCAAAAGCCATTAATCGAATATTGATTGCTTGTGACTTGCATTTATGATTTCGGAAAATTCAAACGTAGCGTGACTTTTCATTTTCGAGTGACAAGTTCATTCTAACACGAGATATGAAATAATTAACCTACATGTTTTTTTTTAATTTTTTTATAATTCATCTATAATTATATAAATTCGTTTGGTCGTATATACAATAAATCGGTAAAATTATAAATGCGACTTTGTTAATTAATATATATAATTAATTTTTATTAAATATTACCGAGGGGCAATGCACACAATTGAATTTTCTCCGCATCTCTATAATTTTGTAAAACTAAATTTATTTTAAAACGATACAGAGTTAAAAGGATATTATATTAAATTTCATCACGCCCTGCAAACTTTACATTGAATCTTCGATATTGATCTTATCAGTCTTTGTGCCCGAAGGGTTTAAACCTAATCCCTTCAAATCGTAAGCTGAGCGTAAACTACAGAAATCAATAGGATTGGAAAATATATTTAATTTCAGTTCTCAATTTTGCAATTATATATTAATTATAATTTATAATTTAACTAGGGCGGCATCGACCCCCTGCGCACTTCGTGCGCCTATCCCCTATTTTAATTAAAATATGATTAAAATAAAATAAAAAAATATTATAATTAAAATACTATAATACATTAATAATTTATAATTAAAAAATTCATATAATATAATAAATAGTTAATATTAAATAATTATAATAAAATTGAAAATAAATATATAGTACAATTTATTTTTATTCGACCCCTTGCGCGCTTCGTGCGCCCATCCCCTATTTCAATTAAAATATTATAATTAAAATACTATATAATATATTAATAATTTATATAATTAAAATAATTCATATAATATAATAAATAAATAATATTAAATAATTATAATAAAATTGAAAATAAATATATAGTAGAATTTATTTTAAAAACTTTGAAGATTTTGTTTTTAGACGAAGCTTACAAAGCTTTTAAGGAACATCTCTTTAGGGGAACATTTGTTAATTAAAATTTTATTTTGATTTTTGTATAGCTTTTAATAAATTTGTTTTCTAAGATGCACCATAAAGACGTATAAAAAACTTTTAAACTGAATTGAAGTTTATTAAAAACCAATTTAGCATCACACCTAAACTAAATAAAAAATTTATTAATTTGTTTAGTAAAATTCTATAAAAATTGTATTTTATTATTATTAACCATATTATTAAATTGATAATTAAAAAATTTATTAATTTTTTTATTACAATTTTATAAAAAATTAATTTTATTATTAATAAAAATATTATTAATTTTTATTCAGTATGTGAATAATGACTTGAATTTGATCTAAAATGAATTTATTAATATTTCAACAATAATATTACAAAAAATTGTTTGAAGTGTTTAAGAATACAAAAAATAACATTTTTAAAGGGGAAATTTATAACTGTATTGTAAAAGAATTTAATTTCTAATAATAGGCAGCTTTTATTAAAATCTTAATTTTAGATTTTTGAATAGTAATTTTAAAATGTAAAAAAAAAAAATGAAATAGTATAAAAAAATCTTAAATAAAACTTTGAGCTAATTCAATTTTATATTCATTAAAAATTTAAATTGATTGTGTAGTTATTGGAACAATATTAAAATTTTAATCAATAAATGTTTGAAATAATATCGAAGTTTGTAAATAGTGAATTTTGGAAAAACTGAATTTTTTAAATACATAACATTCAAGTGAGATTATTTAACATTTTGATATTTAAATTATATTTAAATAAATAAAAGTATAAAATAATCATAGGTCATAAAAATCTAAATTTGAAATGAGTAAACTTTGAAAAATATTTTAAATTTATATTGATTAAAGTTTTAATAAATACACATTTATATAATTCATGTTTTTTGTTATTCAAAATTAAATTAATTTATGTTTAGCTTTTTAAAAGAATGCGATCAATATTATAAATTAAAGTTATGCAATAATTGAAAATCTAATCAATGACAATTTTAAATAACTGAAGTTTTTAATAACTAAAGATTGTAATCAATGAAGTTTTTGATAATTGAAATTTCAATCATTCAAAGTTTGAAATAATTGAAGTTTATAAAAATTGAAATTTTAAATTACTGATGTACTGAATCTTCAAAATCAAAAGAATTGGTAAAATTGAAGCTTTTGGTAATTGTAATTCAGATTAGTTAAGTTTTAGAGTAATTGAAATTTAAATAGAATTGAAGTTTAAAATTGTTGAAAACATTATCAGTTAAAACTTTGAAGCAATTGAAATTTGTAATAATTGAAATTTGGAGTAATTGAATTTTTAAAATACTTGAAATCTAGGTTAATTATAGTTATATGGAATAATTAAAATTACAATTATGTTTTTTATAATTTACAGAATTTTATTTTTGGAAATAATAATTAAATTTTTAAGTCATTTAAATTTTAATTAATTGAAGTTTTAGAAGTAAATGAAATTGTAATAGTATAAAAAGTAAACAATTTCAATTTTCGATTGATGGAATCAATTGAAGTTTTTTGTAATTGGAATTTGGATTAAATAAAGTTTTGCAACAATTGAAATTTTAATCAATAAATTTCAATCATAATTGAATTGTTAATTAATTTAAATTTGAAATAATTAAAATTTTAAATAATTGAATTTTGGATTATTTGATTAAAATTTCTAATAATTATTATAGTTTGTAATAATTGAAAATTATGATCTTTTAAAGTTTGAAGTAATTGAAATTTGTAATAATTGAACTTTATAATAATTAAAAACTGAATTAATTGAAATTTTGAATTTTTCGCAATTTTAATAAATATTAATTTAAATTACAAATCTAAAGTCAGAATTTCAAAATTCAAAATGTGGGATCCAATATGGCGGACAGATTTTAAAAAAATTGTTGGATTTAAATATAACTTTTGTTATTAGGAGTTCTTAGGGTCGCTGATTATGAATATGTAAACAGAATTTTGAAAGAAATGTTGGATTTTAACATAACTTGGTATTTAGAGGTTTTAGGGGTCGCTGATTATAAATATAAAAACAGAATTTCAAAATTCAAAATGGCGGACGGATTTTGACAAAATTGTCGGATTTTAATGTGACTCGGTATTTAGGGGTTTTTGGGGTCGCTGATTTCAAATTTGAAGTCAGAATTTCAAAATTCAAAATGGCGGATCCAATATGGCGAACGTATTTTGAAAGAATTTTGGAATTTTAATATAACTTGGTATCTGGGGTTTTTGGGTTCGCTGATTATAAATATGAAAACATAATCTCGAAGAACAATCTTCTCTAGTATAAATTATAAAAAGTTTAAAATTTTTTTAAATTTTCTAATTGAAATTTTTGAAACTATTTTATTCTAGAGTAAAACAATTTTAAATCCCTTTTTACTTATTTTCTTAATTTTTAATATCTCACTTTTTTGTGAAATTGGAAAAGTGTCCTTTTAGGTTGAATTTTCCGGGACAATAATTCCTGTAATTAATTAATAGAATTAACGAAAATGAGCCACTTACCGTCTTTGTTCATGCGTGCTTCAAAACACTTCTTCAGGCGACAAGCACGACACTGGTTTCTGTGAGTTTTGTCAATGGGACAGCGACCCTTCAAAGATCCTTGAGCCTTGCAGGTATACTCCCGATTGCTGTGAATGCTCCTCTTAAAAAATCCTGAACAACCTGCATTCAAAAATAAAGAAAGAATTTTATATTTAGTACAAATATATAATATTATAATATCTCGATCAGTAAGTATATAATTAAAAAAAATACTTAAAAAAACTTATACTTAAAAAAATAGAAAAACCTAAAGTGATTACTGTTCATAATTTGGTTACATTAACATATAAAAATAGTTAATTTAAACATAAAATTCACTACATTTATAGTTAAGGATATAGAACCCATTGACATAACCTCAAACTAGAAAATAGTTTTTCACATGAAAACTTATTGGTAAGTACATAATACATAATATTTTATAGTAATAAAATAATATATTTTATTACTATAAAGTTTTACTTTACTATTATTATTATTATTATGTCGAACAGTACTTTGAAAAATTCAAGATGGCGGATCCAAAATGGCGACGGGAGAAATTTTTTTCTAATACATGAATACACAGTGTACGTTTCTTTGAAAAACTTTTTTATTTTATGATACTGAGTGTCTAAATGTTTTTTGGGGCGCTGAACACGAATCTGATGTCAGATTTTAAAAATGCAAGATGGCGGATCCAATATGGCGGACGATATTTTGAAAATCGATCGGATTTGTTTGAAACTTGTTACTCTGATGTTTTTGAGGTCACTGTACATGAATATGATAAAAGATTTTAAAAATCCAAAATGGCGGATCCAATATGGCGGACGATATTTTGAAAATTGGTTTTATTTGTTTGAAACTTGTTACTCCGGGTTTTTTAGGATCGCTGATCACGAATATGAAGTCAGATTTGAGAAATTAAAAATGGCGGATCCAATATGGGGTGCAATATTTTAATTCCAATAATATTTTTATTTTATGTGAAAAATCAATTTCTACTTTGAGGTTATGTCAATGGCTTGAACATTTTTAATATAACCTAAAAATAATAATGATGCTTTAACCAACCTTTTGTATATTTTACCAATTTTTTCAGTGTTAATAATAGCACATAAAGAAAATCTTAAAGTTCGGTACGATACAATTTTGCTCTGATCTTTAATTGTAAAAAGCTAAATAAAAATTTATTGTTACAAAATTGTTAAATGCTAATAATGCAAATATGATTTTAAAAAACAAATAAAATAGTTTTACCGAAAAATATCATTTATTCTCTAAGTCTGACTTAGTTAAAAATAATTAATTTCAAAGCGAAAACTCAGTGACTAATTGAAATAGTTATATTTCTACTAATTATTTAGTAACAAATAGCTAAACATTAGTCGAATTTATTTCTAGTCAAAATAACTTATATTTTAATAAAATTCTATTTACTAATTTAATTAGTCAAATTTGAACTATTTAATAGTTATTCTTTTGTTAATTTCACCAATAATTTATTATTTTTAACTAATGCAGATTTAGAGAGTAAGAAAAAGAAAAATTAAAAAACAAAATACTACACTGAAACTTCACTTATTTGAAGTCGCATTTATTTTAACTTTTGTCATGGATTTGCATGGACAAGGTTAAAATAGGTGAAACTTTAGTGTAGTTCCATCCAAACGTTGATGGATGACGCAACAATTTTTGACTACTTAATAAGTGAAAAAGGCGTGTTTAGTCAGACACAAGATACCTCGAGTAATGTCCAAATGACGGAATTTTTAAGAATAAAAAATCTTCGTTTTTAATGTTGTTTTCATGCAAATGTTACTATTAACATTAGTATAAGTGATATTTTTGGTACGGACTAGCGGATGACGTTACCGTCGCAGCTGTAGATACCGTAGTGTTTTCCTGAGCTACGGTCACCACATACATCGCATTCAATGTCCAGAAGCCTCTCTGCTGAAACGCAAGTCAAAAATGACAAAATTATTATCTACATTGAAACACAAAACAACAATAAATACTTCTTTTTTTTTAAACTAAAATAGGTTCTTTATTATCATTTCTTCAACATTGTACGAAAGGGTATTCCAAAAAAAAAAGTAAAGTCGGAATTTTCATGCTTTAACCCTTTTTTAATATTAAATATTTTTTATGGGTGCCCCGAAAACCCCAAAAAATGGAAAAATACTAAATTAAACGTTAAAAGGAAAGGAAACATAATTTATGCAAGTTAAACGGTAAAAAATTTTTAAATTACTGTAACGTTAAAAAATAGTTTAAAAATATTAGAACTTATTATAAAAAGCAAAAATTACCGGGATATTAACACAAATTACAAGGAAACGGTAAGAAAAAGGTAATAACTATAAAATAGGGAAAAATAACTAGAAAGTAAGAAATTATCACTATAATTGTTAGAAAATAACTTTTTGGATTATTTAAAATCAAGAAGATATTAAAAAAAATATCCTAGAATAAAAGGAATAATAAATAATGGAAAATTACTAAAAAATAAACAATTTGGTGAATATCGAAAAAAATAATAACTAGAAAAGGGGATAAAATACCGGAATTTAAGAAAATTTTTAAAAATAGAGAAAAAATATTATTTAAGTCATTGGAACCAAAGACTTATTGAAAAAATGAAACAGTTACTAATTAGTATAAAAAAACCATAAAATGAAAATAACTAGATGGTTAAGAAAGTTTTCTAGAGAACTAAATAACAACTTTTAAGCGAAAAAATAACTGTAAATTCATTTTAGAGAACTAGGGATTGAAATAAATTACCAAAAGAAGAATAGAAATTTATTAAAAGTAACTGGGGATTTTTAAAGTATAAAAAATTAGTAAATAAGAGAAAACTGTAAAATAAAATAAAAACACAATTCTGGGGGTATGTTTCCTATTAAATTGAAACCAATAATTTTTTTTTAATTTGTTTCGTAATAAGTGAAAAAGATTCCAGTGCATAGTTTTTCTTCATTTTTATAAATTTCGTGTCAAATAACTAGAAAAAAATTAAATGTTTACATAACCTCAAAAAGTAACTTTTCTCAATATTGATATGTTTTTAAGTTAATTGTAAAACGTTTTTGTTTAAAATAACTTAAAAAGCTTATTATAATAATTAACGTGTAAGAAAAAACAGAAACTTCAAGTTTTTTAATAAAAAATACAGATTCCAGTAAAGCTTTTTATTTTATTTTAAAATTTGTAGGGAAGTTTCCCCTAAAAAAATATTTTTAAATCTTTTTTTTTTTATTCTATTCTAAACTATCTACAAAAACGATTTCATACAGACAAAATAATTTAAAAAATTTTTATTATATTTTATAAATAAACAATCTTTGCGTTGGAAACTTATCCCCACAGCGATGTAAGTTTCCAATTAAATTTAAATTATTACAACTTGGGCAAAACAATTTTTGCATATTTTAAAAATAAACAATATAATTGAAACAGTTTTAAAGAAATTAAAATTAATTCACTTGTAAAACTTCCTATTTTACAATTTTTTACTAAAACTGATTGGACTGACTTTCCACTTATTATTCTATGCATAAATATAAAATTAAAAAATTTGGACTTTTCTAAAAAACACTTTTTATTTATTTTCACTCATTGCACTATTTCTTTAAGTTCAAAACCTTATATAATTGACTTATTTATCAATTTCTGAACAAATTAAAAACAAAATAATAAACAATATTTTAAGCACATTGTACATTATTTTTCCATTTTTCCACAGAATTTTAAATTCAATTTACGCAAGTTTCAATTATTTTCTTTAATTTTTTCAAATAAAACTTTTTCAGTTTTATTTATTTCCTTCAATATTAAATAAGTTTCTTAATTTATAATTTATTGTACCTATTTATTTTCAAGTTCTTTCGTCATTTTTCAATTATTTTTACAAAATATGATTTTTGTTCTTTAAGTTGTAATTTTATTTCTTCAAATTACAATTAATTTTTTCAATATCGAATTTTAATGTCAATTTTTAATGACAATTAAATAATGGAAGGATATAATTAAAAAAATTTGTCAATTTAATTATCAGCTTTACTATTTTCATCGTTTTTCATAATCATTTTTTAAATATTTTTCAATATTAAAAAACCTCCTTTATGCTTTATCAATTTATATTAAATTTTTATTTATTGTTCGTAAATTTTAGTTGTATTTTTCAAGTTTTTAAATGATGTTCTTCGATTTTAAATCACTTTCTTTTATATCAAATAAATTCTGTAATTTTCTAAATTTTTTTTCTTAAATTTTCAAAATTATTTTAAATTTTGAATTATTTTGATCATTTTTCAAATAGTCTTGTTTATTTCAAATATATTCTGTAACTTTTTCCCATTATTTTTTACAAATTTTTATTATTTTCTTTAATTTTTAATTATTTCTATCATCTTTCAATGACTTTTTGTCATTTTTAATTAATTATTAATTACTTTTCTAATTTCAGTTATTTTTTCAATTTACAATTATTTTTGGCATTCTGCATTTATTTTCTTATATTACAAATATATTTTGTAACTTTTTCAATTACTTTTCTCAAATTACAATTATTTTCTTCAATTTTTAATTATTTTACTTTGCAAATATTTTCTCGAATTTTTTTATTATTTTCATTATTCTTCAATTAATTCCTAGATTTTAAAATATTTTTTTAAAAATTTTATAATTTTCTTCAATTTTCAATTATTATTGTTATTATTTTGCAATTAATTTCTTCAAATTTTAATTATTTTTACTATTCCTTAATTAAATTCCTATATGTGAAATTATTTATCTCATTTTGCAATTATTTTTTTCAATTTTCATATTCTTTAATTTTTTGCAATTACTTTTTTCATCTTTTAATTAGATATATTAATTATTTTTCAATTAATTTCCTATTTTCAATTATTATCTCAAGTCTAAGTTATTGTCTTGACTTTTTAATGTATTCACTTTCGTCAATTTTTAATAATTTTTTTAAACTTGCAATGATTTTCACAAAAAATATATTATTATGATTATTGTTGATTAATACCAAAAATTTCAATTAATTATCTCAATTTCAGTTATTTTTTTAATTTATAATCACTTTTGTCATTCTGAAATTATTTTCTCTTATTACAAATATATGTTGTAATTTTTTCAATTATTTCTTACCAATCATAATTATTTTCTTTAATTTTTAATAATTTTAAATACTTTGCAAATATTTTCTAGAATTTTTTTATTATTTTCATTATTCTTCAATTAATTTCCTAGATTTTAAAATATTTTTTTCAAATTTTAATAATTTTCTTTAATTTTTTATTATTTTTACTATTTCTTAATTATTTTTTTTTTAGTTTCCATTTTCTTTTTGTTTTAGCAATTATTTTCTCCACCTTTTAATTAGATATATTAATTACTATTAAATTAATTTCCTAAATTTTCCATTATTATCTCAAATCTAAGTTATTGTCTCCACTTTTCAGTGTTTGAATCATTTTTCAATTATTTTTCTCAAATGTCAATTACGTTCGTCAATTTTCAATTTTTTTTTTAATTTGCAATCATTTTCACAAATTTTATATTATTTTGATAATTTGTCGACTAATTCCGAAAATTTCAATTAATTAGTTCAATTAGTTCAGTAATTTTTTCAATTTACAATTATTTTTATCATTCTGCAATTATTTTTTTCAATTATTTTTCCTAAATTAAAATTATTTTCTTCAATTTTTAATTACTTTTATTACTTTGCAAATATTTTCTAGATTTATTTTATTATTTTAATTATTCTTCAATTAATTTCCTAGATTTTAAAATATTTTTCTCAAATTTTAATAATTTTCTTCAGTTTTTAATTATTATTGATATCATTTTGCAATTAATTTCTTCAATTTTCAATTATTTTTTTTAATTTTAATTTTCTTTTATTTTTTTGCAATTAATTTCTCTACCTTTTAATTATAGATTTTATCATTATTATTCAATTAATTCAATTAATTTTATTAATTTCCTCGGTGCGCGAGCGCGACTCGCATTGACTAAGTTTTTTTTTCTAAAATTTCAATTATTTTTGTTTATTTTTTTTCAATTCAAAAATTTTAGTAAATTTTGTCCTATACAAATAAATTTTGTTTTATTTAACTTTACGTATTACATTTAAAATATTTATAATTGTTGATAACTCAAGCTGAATATAAACTAATAGAGCCCTAGCGCACATCGTATAATCTAGTTATAAATAATTATAAATAAATTTATTACTCGAAATCAAATAAGTTTGGCAATTTTTTGTTAAAATAATTACGTTAATTAAGAAACTCTTTAATTTGTTTTTGTACCCCCCCCCCCTTCCCACCCCTGGTCAACTTTAAGTGTGCAGATGGCAGGAATCTACCAGTCGCCGCCCCCTGTTTATATTCACTAAAACTTCACTTATTTAAAGTCTCGATTATTTGAAGTCGCATTTATTTTAACAGTTCGAAGTTTCACTTATTTTAACTTGTCGACCAATCAATACTAATTAACATTTTTATTTGCTATGCTGCGAATTAGATCAGCCAATCAGACAAGTTCTCTATAAGTTAAAATAAGTGCGACTTTTGTCATAAATTTGCGTGGACCAGGTTAAAATAAGTGAAGCTTCAGTGTAGTGTATATTGGTATAAGAGAGGAATGTGGTAAAAATTCAGACACAAATGAAAATAAGAGAGAAAATATTTGAGTTCATTGTTTTTACGTATCTTGAAGGTATAAAACAAATCGAAAGATGGTTTAAGAGGAAGCTAATCTGTTCCTTCCCTTTTGTAGGAACCCTAATCGTCCTAATGATCCGCGGCAAGAAAAACACTACCGTGCCTAAGCCAACCAAAGCTTCATCCCCTTTCGCGGAGACAGCCTTCTACCCCTCCAACCCTTAAACCTCACGCCAACTTAACCTAACCAGACCGACTCGGTTCTTCAAACCCCCAAGGGATTACCTTCATCCACACCTACCACTTTCCTTTGCCTTATCGCGCGCGTAATTTTCCACCAAATGCCAAATTTCCTCTCGAAACGTTTGTACAGAATCTTAAAATCTGCTTTGTTTGATAAACGACAATCCGTCTAATTTTCTTCCGTGTTCTCATGATTGAAAATACCATTTTATAATTATGTTTGGATTTGACTAATTTTTTACATCAATATTTAGGTGAAAATATTAACTAGTATATTTAGGTGAAAATATTAACTAGTTTGCGAGAATTTAAATTTTGAAAAAAAGTTGAAAAAGCAATATCTTGCGTTCTATCAGTCGTATGAAGGTTTACTCCTTTTTAAAATGATCAGAAAAATATAAGGAATATTTCTATTTTAGGGCAAATTTTTATAGTTTTGATATTTAAAAAGTTATTTAATAAAAAGTATATAAATTTTCAGCAGCAAGATAAAAATCAGTGACCCAAATGCTAAAACGAACTTATCTGTGTTCTTTTTAAGATTCCAAAAGAAATGAACTACACAGTTACTTTCATGATATTTAATTTTAATAAATTATAAATGTAAACATTGAAGATTTCTGTTAGTAAACAAATCAATATGGTATAACCATTGACTTCATTCCTCTCAGATAGAAATGCGCGTGCAACTATATTGATTTGTTTACTAACAAAAATTTCCAATGTTTACATTTATAATTTATTAAAATTAAATATCAACAAAGTAACTGTGTAGTTCATTTCTTTTCGAATCTTGAAAAGAACACAGGTAAGTTCGTTTTAGCATTTGGATCATTGAATTTTGTCTCGCTGCTTAAAAGTTATATAATTTTTATTTAATAACTTTTTTAATATTAAAAATATAAGAAATTGCCTGAAAATAGAAATATTCCTTATCTTTTTCTGAGAATTAAAAAAAAAGAAAATTTTGATAAGACTGATATTGCTATTTCAAATTTTTATTCGAAATTTCAATTCTCACAAATTAATTAATATTTTGACCTAAATATTTATGTATAAAAAATTAGTCATACTAAATATAATCAAATTCAAAAGTTTTATTGACCGACGTTAACCTGCCTAAAAATAACATAAATTTTACTTGAAATCGCACATATAACTAATTTTATTTTAAAAAGATGGCGGACAAAAAATAGCGACCAAGCAGTGTCGTAACTGGGAGGGCAAGGGCCCTAGGCCAAAAAGCATGTTTTTTTCTATTTACAAGAAAAGGTCTATAATAAAATTAATAAAATATGTTAAATAAATAAATAAGACTTTAGTTCTGTGATTAAAAGCTGTATTTGTAAAATAGTTTTTAAACTTATTCATAAAAAAGCAAAATCAAACACAAGTCTATAACATAACCTCGAAATAGATGTGTCATATACTGTTGGTTATAAGAAAAAATATTATTAACAAAGAATTTTCAATTTAAAAATATCTGAACTTAACAAAGACGATTTATAAATTTAATTTTGTGTATTCAAAAAAATTACTAAAAACTATTAATATATAGACTTTAATTAAAAGCAAATCGTCTTAAATAAAAAAAACCGTTTTTTATTAATAACTCATAACAAATTTTCTATAAAAGAAATTATTTTACATAACAAAATTATTATAAAATAATTTAAAAACTAAAAAGAAAATTACCCGTGAAAATGTTATTTATACACACACACTGTATTTAATTTTTTTTCAATTATTTTTTTTATATGTATAAAAAACAAAATGTTTGTTCAGCTTAAACAAGTTTTGTTAAGACATAATAAAGTTTTTTGTTGAAGTTACAAAAAAATTCAACAAAACAATTTTGTTGCTCGTATCTCAACCAAAAAATTGGATTAAGCCAACAAAACTTTTGTTTTACATTTCAAACCTTTTTTTCAGTGCCACTAGCTGTTTTTTTTTCTTTTAAAATTTAAAAATCATATTTCACCTTTTAAAATGTTCTAAAATTTTAAATTTATAGCAATTTTAATTTCTTCAAATTTCATATAATGTGAAATTGCACTGATTAAAAGTTCAATTAATCCACGTTTTAAATAATACTAAATTTGAAGTGATTTAAATTTTTTTTAAATTTTAATTATCTATTATGATTTTTGTCAATTATTTTCTAAAAATTATACTTATTTTTAAATTGTTTCCCTAAATCTTAAATTTACCTTTTTTAAATTGTAACTACTTTATTTAGTTGTTTCAATCAATTTTTTTAATTTTTATTATTTCTTCCTTGTAATTATATCCATTCAATTATTTATTCCTAAATTTAATATTATTCATCGCAAATTTAAACTAATCTTTTTAACTTACTATTATTTTTGTCATTTTACAATTATTATATTCAATTTTTAATCATTTTCATAATTTCTGAAATAATTTCCTGAACTTTCAAATATATAATCTAAATTTTCAATTATTTTGTTCAATTTTCATTTTTTTATTATTTTGCAATTGCTTTCACTATCTTTTAATATTTTCTTTATTTTTCAATTAAATCATTGCCGTAAATCATTGCCAAAGTTGAAAAAATAAAAAAAATTGCCAATTTTCGAAATTATCAGCTTTAAATTAAAAAAAAATTGAAATTTTACCAAAAATGACGAAATAACAATATATTTTATACAAAAACTGCAGAAAAACTGTTTTTAGCTCTAAAATAAAATTTTGGATTGGGAAGAAGAAAAATTTAATATATATTATTTTTTTTAGTTTTTCATGACAAATAATTCACTTAAATAAATGCAAATTAAGTAATTTGTAAAATTAAGAAAAATTTGTTTATTTCTAGGTGCATTTTTAAAGAATAAATAATTATTAATAATAATTTTTTTAATAGGGTGGCCGTTAAAAATGACATTTTAGAATTTTGTCCATTTCCGCCCCTCATTTTATTACATATTAAAAACAAAAAGATAGGTATTTTATTTTTTTTTTTTTTAATAAATATTTAGTGGTGCCTGTACGCTATTGAAATTTTGCATGTATTTTGTATGGGAAAAGAACATTTTTTGTAGATTTCCTATAAAATCGTTGAAAATTAATATTTTTTTACCGGACTACTCTGTTTCTCTTCATAAATGTTCAAAGAATAAGATGCAATTATTTACATTTGTTATTTTTTAAGTTTACTATTTTTTACAGGACTCAGAAGTTGACCAAAAGTAAACCAAAATAGGTAATTATCAAAAAAACATTAAGTCTCAAAAAAACGAAAAATTTACGATTGGTAATTCTGATTTCTATTATTTTTTAAGGACGCTGATTACAAATCTAAAATTAGATTACAAAAATTCAAAATGGCGGATCCAATATGGTGGACATGAAAATTTAAAAATTAATCAATTTCCATGTTAAAATCTCATCTTATTTTCACAAATGATAGCTCCTCTTATACTTGTTGAAACATTTTCTACTATTTTATTAATTAGAATTTTTAAAATATTTTATTCAAAAGTTATTGAATATAAATAAAATTTGATTTAGATATATTTTTTAAGCAAAATGCTATTTAATATAAGCCAACAAATAAAATTGTAAATAATGTTTTAAAGAGAAAAATTAGTTATTTCGTCAAGATTTAGATAAAAATTACATATTTCGATTAGAATCAAAGAAAAAACATAAAATGTTAAATAATTATTATTAGACAAGAAATTTTGACACAATCTAATTTTTTCTGTGAAATGTTAAACTAGATATTTCAAAATTTGATGAAATTAACATTAATAATATATCTTTATTTAGCCAAAAAACCACGTCTTAATTTGAATTTTTTAATGAAAAGAGTTTAAAAATACATAAAAAAAATTCAATTCAACAAAAAATGTGATATGTTTGAAATATAAACGCTTTTGATAAATTGCACGTTTTGCGACAATTATTTGCATCCATAAAAACACTGCAAAGTTTTCTAAAAATTAGCTTTTTATCGATTTTTGACGAAATTTGGTGAAAAATCAAAAAATTGAGAAAAATATCAAGAGAAACTTTTTTTTTATATTTTCCGAAGAGAAACAACTTTTAATTAGAAAATTTTTTGATATCTATAGTGTCTTTTTTGAGAAAAATGAAATTTTCCTTTAAAAAAAATGAAAAATAATTTTTTTTTCAACCAAAATCGGGCACAAGTTAAATTCTTATGTAAAATAATCTTTACTATGACGACAATTTTCAAAAAAAAAATTCACTTAAATAACCGTTGGGGTTTTTAAGTAATTGCGTTTCAAAATTTTTTAGCAAAACAACCGCCATTTTGTTATTTTCCAACATTTTTAAAAATTTTTAATGGATTTTTAAAGAGGACTAACAACTTTTTCAGGCAGTAAAAAAAACAAGGAATCTCAATTACTTAGAAAATTATTACTCCTATAAGTTTTGTTTTTCTTAAGGGCATGTGATGGATTATGACGTCACTTGTACAGACAAAAATTGTCCGTAACTTTTCTCTGAAAATATTGAATATTTTATTACAAAACTTAGTAGAATTACTTAAAATATCATTATGAAGGTCTTTCTAACCCAAGTTTGTTTAAATTTTTGTCCAAAATTAATTTTGGAAATTATTCGAAAAATCTCAAATTTTTTAAAAATTAATTTTGAGCCAAAAAATACTAGTGACGTGATACTCCATCACATGCCCTTAAAATTTAAATAAACGAGAGTTCCGACTTTAAAAATTAAAATCTTCATAACTCCATGAAAAATTGTTTTTCAGATAAACAAAAAAATACGTGTTGTCTAAAATTCTTTGAAAAACGACTTTTTGGACCATGTCCAGCTTTGGTAAAAAAAACCCGTTCCCGGACATTTCTCCGAATAAATTTTACCGAACAGTAATTTTACAGAATGTCAAAATTACCGAATGCTATTAAATCCGAAAAAATTCTATTAAATGTAATTAAAATTAAATGTAGCTATTACCGAAATTTTAAATTTCTAAATTTATGTTATGGTCAATTGTTTTTAGAAATTCCAAATCCTGGTTGTCATTTTTATATTCGTGATAGAGCTCTACAATGTTTCTTATCCGCCTCTGATTCTCTATCCATTTTATTTTCGGAGCTGCCTATACTCTTCTTCCCAAACTCAGCTCGGCAACAATAATCTCACTATCCACTTGTTCTTTTTGAAATTCAAAAAGAGCAGAATAAAGGTCCGGATGATGTTTTCCGACGACCATCCTGAAGCGATTGTGCCAACCCTCACTAATGATTATAGTCTGATGAAAACCCTTGAGCTTCATAATAAACACTTCTGTCAAAACTTATTTATTTACAATGGTTGCTATGGCAATAGATTATCATGAATATATCAATTGAAAAAATTTTGAATTCAGTAACAATATTTATTTCGGTAGACAAATTTTCGGGAAATTTGACATTCGGTAAAATTGATTCGAGGAAATGACCGGGAATAAAAAAAAACCACTGTCTATGGCTCAACCACCCCCCGGTATTTCATCAAACAATTTTATTATGTTTCTTCACAGCCAACTATAACAAAAGGTATTACTCTGCCAAAGACAGACTTTGAATTTTCCGTATATTCTTCCACCCTTGTTATTCCTTTAAGAGTATAACCAAAAAGCTGCCACTAAATCAATTAAAGACTCGAACCAAACGAAAATCACCACACACCACTTAACATCTTGAGTAAAGTAATCCTCTGGAAATTGTCGAAACTCGCTTAAGGGAACAAACTAGAAGCGACATGACACTCGCGATACAAAAATTGCACACAAAAATCCATAAACTGAAAAGGCAGAGAGGAAATTAAGAACTCAAGGCAACTGACCTGTGCCCATCCTCCGCGGCCGATCAAAAGTCGAACATCCCAGACTGTGAGTTGGTTTCCGGTGGCAGGATCTAGCAGCGTCCCGGCTAGTTCTCCCTGATGCCCTGGCCACGGATCTTGACGTGTCTACCAATGTTGAGAATTGGTGTGTTGGTGTTGGTGTGTGTGTGTCTCCCATGCACGAGAAAAGCGCACAGGTGTACACTCCCATCGGATGCTGCAGTTGCTCCAAGACGCGTGAGTGTGGGTGTCGATTTTGAGACTAGACTGCGACCAGCAGTCACTTACACAATGACTGGAAGGCACACAACGACAAGTCGTCGTTGTAATGACACGCGATCCCCGGCGTAACATCCGCGGCGTGTAACACCTTGGGAGAATGGTTGTCCCGAGGGGGTGGGTCGGTTCGAGATGGTTGAGGACTTGCTGGCTGAGTGGCTGCCGCACTCGTCATCGTGGAGCCTGTTAGTTAGCCAGGGGGGCGGCTCCAAGGCCAGGTTGTCAGCTGACTCGGTTGCCGACACCACTATGTCATTGGACGACTCCACCCACGCACCCTCTTGCGCTTTCAAAGTGGGTGCTGGGCGTGGCCTCACCTCCCGACACGCCCCCTTACCCTGTTGAAGTACCGAGGCTCCCCTATAACGGGGAGACAACCAATCACCGTCTGCCTCGTATTAAACTCGTGTCGATCTTGCATCCCCCGTGAGTCGTCTACTGTTATTCGTTGTACACAACTCGTTCTCAACGATAAAGAGAATTCTAGCTGCTCCTAACAGTGAGAGACTTTCAGACTACTCATATACAGCGGCCGACCATTTCGTGTCAGAAGTCATCCGCTAATGGCCCTTGTTCCGGATTCGAGCCAATCCGCGAATTTCACTTCATATCGTCCAATAGGGAAAAAGAAAACTATGGGGGGTTTTAATGGGCCAACAGACTTTAGTCGATAGGGTGCAAATAATAACAAATTAACATACAATAATTTAAATTTTAACAAATTAAGCATTTATTTTAGATTCTCGGAGCGAGGTTGTGCTAAGGACGGATCAAAGACTGAATTCAAAAATGGCAACTGCACACTGCAAATTGCTGTGGAAAAATAGCTTTCTGGAAAGAGGAAAATAATAAAGTTAGAAAGATAGAAAAAGATGCTAATGTGAAAGTAGGTGGCAAGTACGCATCAGTTTTTAAGGGGTTACCCCCACTTGTAACTTTGAAATTTTACAAATTTTTTTTTTTCAGATTTTTGAAGCATAATTATCAAATAATACGTCTTACAAATTTCAAGTCGATCCGAGCAAAATTAACTAAGATATGAGCATTGAAAGAGAAAAATCCGCAATATTTAATTTTTTTAAAAATATATTAAATATTACTCGGACTTCCCTCCAGTTTCAATTGATTGTAATTTTTGGAAGCGGTCTTATCTGTGAAAGAGTTATTTCATAGACCCGGAATAAATGACTCTTTGTCATCTTCTTGAAATTTTGCAGGCTTATTTAATACATGAAAATGCAGTCTTTAATCGTTTGATTTTTTTTTCGAAAAAAAATTTGCCGTTTTATGGTCAAAAAATGGCCGTTTTTATTCGTTAAAATCGAACTTTTAACTTTGACTGTCCGCCATTTTGTGAAAAATGAAATTTTTTTTAAATCCTTCGATTAAAGACTAGTTTATACTTATATTTGACTAAATCCATTCACATTTTTTATTTCAGATGATCCACTTCGCCGCAATGTTGCGGTCACCGCAAACCGTATAAATAAAAACATTATTTCATTGACGGCCATTTCCCACTTAACAATGTAATATTTTTCAATAAAAAAATTACTGAAAGTTCTTCAAGACGTGTACTTTAAGATGACATAGTGATCGATTAAAAAAGTTTTGTAGTTTTCTTTAAAAAAATTCATGAAAAAGGACTATTTTTTGACGCTACAAGTGGGGCCGTGACTAAAGACCATGAGATTGCCAGGCAAGAGGAAACGGAGAAAAGTGCAGATTTAGGAAAAGAACGAATCTTTAAAATCATACTAAATTTACATTTAGAAAACTTTGAAATTATAAGAAATAGTAAAATTCCTGAGCACAACCTGAAAAAATACATAAAAAATACAAATAATAAATGTAGTGTATTACATTATGTGTTTGTGCACTGTTAAAAATTTCTGTATTGTGCTTCACATACATGTATATGAAATTCAATTCAAGACACAATTATATTAAATTTAATATACATGTATATTAGAATTCATTCAATTGATTCTCAGATACATGAATAGCAAATTTAATATACAGTATATTAAATTTAGGATAATTTATATTAGATTTAATATAATTCTATTTTAAATTGAATTTCATATACATGTATGTGAAGCACAATACAGAAATTTTTAACAGTGTGTGCATGTTTGTGTATGTAAATATATTAAAGTACGAAATTGAAAATAACTGAAAATTCATATTAAACAATATTAAATCATTGTGCTCACAATAAATAAATAGAAATATACATACTTCTTAATATAAAATTTTTCTATTAAAACACAACACTTTTAAATATTTAAAAAGTCTTTAAAAAGAGTCTTTTAGAATATTCTTACTCTGTTGCCAGTACTGGCCTGTACTGTAACTCAGTCGCCACAAGACCATTATTGGTAAATCGTGGGATGTCCACTAGGGTGGCCCATAAAAAATCGATTTTCATAAACCTTACCCCCAATTTTGTTCTTCGGCAAAAAATATGAGATACATATATTTTTATTTTTTAATATTAACCCGTGCCGCAAAGCCGTTGAAAATTACTATTGAATTCCTATAAGAAAAATGAACTTTTTCGTAAATTTGACATAAAATCGTGAAAAATTGACCTTTTTCTTTCTGTAAACGATATTTCTGTTCATCAATCTCCAAATAATAAACATCTGTCGTATATTTAATAAATAAATTACAGTAGAACTCACGTATATCGGATTTCAAGGGACCGAGAAAATTTTCCGATCTAAGCGGGAATCCGATTTATCCGGGTAAAAATACATGATATATAAATTCAAGGGACCGGCAAAAATATCTGATGTAGGCGGGAATCCGATATATGCGGATCCGATATACGTGGGTTTTACTGTATATTAACTATTTTTTATGTGACTGTAAAAAAACCCATAAACGTAAAAAACCTGGAATTTATTAAAAAAAATATTAACCATTATTTTAAATGCTTTTTTCTTCATTCATTGATGTTATTATCAAAAAATATATGATTGTTTATGTTTTACCATGATACATAATTTGTTTAAACAATTTATTGTTGTTATTTCCCTACAAACTGACAAATAAATCGAGCGTTTTTGCAATTTTCTTAAACTTTCTGACTTTAGACGCTCAATAGAAACATAAATTTATATATATTTATGTAATATAAGTATTTATTATCAAATTAAGACGCAAATAATTGTTTAAACAAATTATTGTTTTTATTTATTAACTTTTTCAGAAATACTTAAAAGAGTTGTAGTTTTATCTTAATTTTGCAACTTACTTATCTTGAATCAAAACATGTTATTAAAAGTAATAAAATTATTATTATAACAATTATTAAAACAAATTATTGTTGTTATTTATTAACTTTTTTAAAAATGCTTATAAAGAGTTGTAGTTTTTTTCAATTTTGCAAACTGATTTTCTTAAACCAATTACATGTTAATGAAAGTAATAAAATTATTATTATAACAATTATTTAAACAAATTATTGTTGTTATTTATTAACTTTTTTAAAAATGCTTATAAAGAGTTGTAGTTTTTTCATAATTTTGCAAATTGATTTTCTTAATCCAACCACATTTTAATTAAATAAATAAAATTAGTATTATAACAATTATTTAAACAAAATATTGTTGTTTTTTATTAACTTCTTCAAAATACTTACAAAGAGATGTAGTTTTTTGTTTTTTCTTAATTTTGCAAACTGATTTTCTTAAACCAACCACATGTTAATAAAATTAATAAAATTACTATTATAACAATTATTTTAACAAATTATTGTTGTTATTTATTAACTTTTTCAAAATGTCTAACAAAAGTTGCAGGTTTTTCTTAACTCTTTATAAACATTTTTTGAAATTTAATAAAAAACAGCAATAATTTGGTTAAATTATTTTTAAAATAATAATTTTTTATCTTATTAATATGTGGTTGGTTTAAGAAAATCAATTTGCAAAATTAAGAAAAACCTGCAACTTTTTTTAAGCATGGATTAAAAAGTTAATAAATAACAACAATAATTTGTTTAAATAACTGTTAAAATAATAATTTTAATTATATTATTAACATGTGATTGGTTTAATAAAATCTATTTGCAAAAATAAAAAAAAACTACAACTCTTTATAAGCATTTTTAAAAAAGTTAATAAATAACAACAATAATTTGTTTAAATAATTGTTATAATAATAATTTTATTACTTTCATTAACATGTAATTGGTTTAAGAAAATCAGTTTGCAAAATTAAGAAAAAACAAAAAACTACAACTCTTTGTAAGCACTTTTGAAAAAGTTAATAAATAACAACAATAATTTGTTTAAATAATTGTTTTAATAATAATTTTATTACTTTTAATAACATGTGGTTGATTTAAGAAAAGCAAGTTGCACAATTAAGAAAAAACTACAATTCTTTTTAAGCATTTCTGAAAAAGTTAATAAATAACAACAATAATTTGTTTAAACAACTGTTAGCGTATTAATTTGATAATAAATACTTATATAACATAAATATATATAAATTTATGTTTCTATTGAGCGTCTAAAGTTAGAACGTTTAAAAAAATTGCAAAAACGCTCGATTTATTTGTCAGTTTGTAGGGAAATAACAACAATAAATTGTTTAAACAAATTATGTTACATGGTAAAACATAAACAATCATTTATTTTTGTATAATAACATCAATGAATGAAGAAAAAAGCATTCAAAATAATAGTTAATATTTTTTTTAATAAATTCCAGGTTTTTTTACGATTTTTATGATAACAATTGAAAATGTTTTAAAATTTAAGAAAATAATTGAAATTTAAGAAAAAATACTTAAAAATTCTAGAAAATAAATGAAAAATAATAAAATTAATTTAAAATTTAAAAAATGATTCAAATATGCCGAAAATAATTTAAGATTGAAAAATTAATTACATTTATGATAAAAATAATTTAAATATGAAAGAATGAAAACAGTAAATAAAATTTGAGCAAAATAATTGAAAAAATCATAGAACATATGTTTAAAAGAGGAAAATAGTTTCAAAATTACTTAAAAATTTGAATTAATGAGAATAATTAAAAAATCGCAGAAATAATCGAAAATTAAGGAAAATAGTAATTGAAATTTCAGATAAATAATTGACATTTTTGAAAATTGTGCCAAAAGAATAAAAATAATTTAAAATCGGAGAAAATAATATGAATTTATAGAATTTATTTTTAAGTAAAAGGAAATAATTGAAAAATATTTTAATAAATTGAAAATTAAACACAATAATTGAAATTTGAGATGATAACTAAAAATTTAGGAAATTAATTGTAAAATAATTAAAATATTAAAAGATGGAGAAAATGATTGCAATATAATAAAAAGAAATGAAAATTGAACAAAAGAATTAAAAATTGAGATATATATTTGAAAGTACAGTAAATTAATTAAGAAATTATAAAAATGATTAAAAATTGATTATAATAATAGCAAAATGACAAAAATAATGGTAGGTTGAAAAAATTTTAAATTTGCTACGAATATAAAATTTAGGAATTAATAGTTAAATTGATATAATGTCAACGCAGAAATAATTAAAATTGAAAAAGTGATTGAGAAAACTAAACAAAATAATTGAAATTTGAGGAAGGTAAATTCAAGATTTAGGGAATCAATTTAAAAACAATTAAACTAATTCAGGATTTTAGAAAATAGTTGGAAAATTAAAATTCACTTCAAATTTAGTATTTTTGAAAGGTGGATTAATTGAACTTTTAATCAATGCAAGTTCACATTAACTGAAATTTGAAGAAATTAAAATTACTATCAATTTAAAATTTGAGAACATTTCAAAAGGTGAAATATGATTTTAAATTTTAAAAGAAAAAAATATCTAGTGACAAATATCAGGCGTAGACAGAATGAATGAATGAATTAAACTTGTAAATTATTCTATATAATTGGGGCCCCATTTTACTTTTTGCCCCAGGGCCCTTGCACCCCCCAGTTACGTCACTGCTTAAAAGTCCAACAAGACGTGACTTAACCGGAAAATGATGGTTTTTTAGAAAAATATGCTTTAACGTTTTGACTTATAACTAGGGAACTACTGAATATTTTTTAAGTTTTCTGGGATCAAATTAAAGTTTACTATTAAAGTAAACTATAAAGTTTACAATAGTTTAAGATTCATATTTTGTTTCTACAGTTTTTATACACTACAGCAGGTTAAACTTAAATGTTTGGTTTTTTGAGGTTAGAAAATAAATGAGAGCTAACTTTTTTTTTTACTGACCAAAATACAAGGCTCGATACATTATTAAATAATTTTTAATTGTTTAAACAATTTTAATTTGTTTAAACAATTTTTTTCATACTTTTTGTTGTAATTAAATATCCTAAAAGCTTACAACTACTTAAATAGCGAAGAGAAAAACAATTAAATTGATATAATTTAATTTAATTCATTGTTTAAACAATAAAAATCGTTTAAAACCAACTTTTCATTCAATTCACCTAATAGAATTATGTGGTTTTTTGCAATTTTCATTGAAGAACTATAAAGAAGTTATTTATACACAATTTCAAATATATTCAATTATTTAAACAATTTTCATTTGTTTAATCATATTTTTTCATACTTTCTGTTTTAATTAAATATATTAAAAGCTTACAACTTTTTAAATTGCGAAGTTAAAATTAATTTAATTAATTTAATTCCATTAATTGTTGAAACAATAAAAGTAGTTTAAAATCAACTTTTCATTAAAGTCAGCTAGAATTATGTGGTTTTTTGCAATTTTAGTTGAAGACTTTTGTCAACTCCAAACTATTATTGTCGAGTTTTAAGTATATCATTTTTCAATTATTTTTTCAACATTTCAATTATTTTTTTCTATCTGTAAATTATTGCCAGAAATATTAAAATTTTCAACACCAGTTTCTATTCTACTTTTGTTAATTTTCAATAATTTTCTACAAATTTCAATTACTTTTGTCATTATTCAAGTATTTTTGTCATTTTACAATTATTTTCTTTATATTTCTATTATTTTTGACATTTTAGAATTATTTTCTAGAAATTTCGAGCCAGTATCATTTTGACACATGACTTAATTTTAGATTGTTATATTGTACAGAATGGAAATGTTATTTTGTACAACTGCTAAATGATATTTTGTACAATTTTGAAAAATGAATTTGTTATTTTGTACAATTCTTTAAAAAAGCTAAAATATTGTACTTCCAATGTTTTATTGCTTTTTTAAAAAATTGTACAAAATAACAAATTCATTTTTCAAAACTGTACAAAATAACATTTAGCAGTTGTACAAAATAACATTTCCATTCTGTACAATATAACAATCTAAAATTAAGTCATGTGTCAAAATGATACTGGCTCCAAATTTCAATTATTATTTTATTCAATTATTAAATGCGACCTATTAATAAATCCAATTATTTTCTACAAATTTTGATCATTTTCTTCATTATTTTTATTATTGTCATAAGTTTATTAAATTTGTACATTTTTTTCACTTATTTTCAACAAATTTTAATTATTTTCTTCAAACTTTAATTTTCAAACTCTATAAATTTTTTATTTATACACCAGCTTTTAATTATTTATGTCATTATTCAATCGGTTTCTTAAAATTTCAATTATTTTTTGTCATTAATCCATTATTTTTGTCATTTTTCAATTATTTTTTTTCATTTTCTTGTTCTTTTTGCCATTGTAGAATTATTTTATTCAATTTTTTTTAATCTCATAAATTTTTAACTTTCTTACACCTGTTTTCAATTATTTTCATTATTATTTTTATTATTGTCGCGAAATTATTAATTTTTTTACACCTTTTTCAATTATTATCTTTAAACTTTAATTATTTTTTTCATATTTGAATTTTTTGCCATCTTTGAATTTTTGAATTTGAATTTTTATTCTTTTCAAATTTCAATTATTGTCTTCAAACTTCAATTATTTTCTTCAATTTTCAATTATTTTCCTCAAGCTTATAATATTTTTCTTAACTTTACAATTATTATATTATCTATAATTTTTTAATTTTTACACCAGTTTTGAATTATTTATTTCAATATTTCAATTGTTTCGTCAAGTTGTCAAGTATTTTCTTCAAATTTTTAATTTTTTTAAAATTATCAATTATTTTTGTCATTACTCAATTATTTTTTCAAATTACAACTATTTTTGTCAATATTCAAATATTTTCGATATTTTGGAATTATTTTTCTTAAATGTAATTTTCTTCAATGTTTTTATCATTGTCATGAATTTATTAACTCTTGAAGATCAGTTTACAATTATTTTTGTCATTATTCAACTATTTTCTACTCATATACAGTTTTTTAAATATTTTTTTATAATTTTTTTCAAGTTTCAATTATTTTCTTGAAAATTCTACTATTTTTTTCAATTTTTCAACTATTGTCTAAAAAGTGTAATTTTTACACTAGCTTTTATAATTATTTATGTCATTATTAAATAAGTTTCTTTACATTTTACTTATTTCTTCAATATCTCAATTATTGTCGCTAAAATTTAAATTTTTTACACCAGTCTCAAACTTTTGTTTCAAATTGAATTATTTTTGTGTATATTTAATTATTTTCTACATATTTCAGTTATTTTTACGATTTTCGAATTATTTTTTTTTCTAATTTAAATGGCTTTTCCTACTGGCGCCCCCCAATTTAATATCAGTAATATCAAACTCTATATTGCTATTTTCACTATTTTTAATTTGCAAGTACACTGGCAGCCCTTCTTATTGGATAAATATTGTTAATCGATTTGTTTGATTTATTATTAGTTTAATTTTTAAAATGTATGGAAAACTAATGCGCACATATTTTGCTAGTCTAAAATTATAATTATAAAATAAAGTTTCCTTGAATAAAAAGTATATAAATTTAGAAAAAGATTTATATCAGATAGTATTATTATTTGGAACAGATATTAATGTTTAATTATTAAATAATAATAATTTCCGTAAACTCTTGAAGTTAGTTAGTAATTATATTTATTTATCTTTTTCTGTCCGCCTTTAAAAATTTGAAGTGAAGATAGTCCTTGTTTTTTTATTGACTTTGATTCTCCTTATATATAATATATATATAATAAATATTCTCAGAATAAAAAGTTTCTAATAAAAACATTTATTAATTATTATTATTTGTTATTAACGTTTATTAAAAAACAATTTCCTTCAAGATTTTATTTATTAAAAAAGAGGTTGAAACAGGTTGAAGAGGTTCAAAATTATCAAAAAGTAATTATGTAATTTATGGATTGTCTCTTATACATGACCTTAACTCCAGTAATAAAAACTTAAAATTTATCTTTGAATTAGAGAAAGAAAATAAAATTACTTTTTTAGACATTACATTAATAGAAAATAAAAATAACATAAGTAGGTTCTAACTGGTTTATAGAAAAACTATATCTTCACTGATTAACTAATTTTTCGGTCATCCTGATCAACAAAAGAAAAAAATTATTCTTAATTTAGTAAATAAAGCTATATCGCCGCCTTCAAGGTTCTTTCCATTTAAAAAATGTGTTTAATCACAATAGTTAAAAACAATTCTAGTTTAGTAGTAAATAGACAAAACAAATAAAAAATATATAGAATTTAATTGGAATAATGCAGAAATTCTAAACTTTGAAGCTAATGAAGAAAAAGAATCACCTCTGAAATGATTCACATAAAATTGAATTATTCCACAGTTAATAGAAAAAAGATAAACGAATATAGGCAGATTGTTGGTATTTTGTTTGGTCTAGTACAATGCAAAGAGTCTAAACAATATGTTAAGTTTCAATTTTATTTTTACAATAAAAAGTAATCTTAACCTACATTCATTGTAGACTATAAACAGTCTACTGATTCAATGTTTGATGGTTTATTTAATTTATTTTACTTTTAATTCAATGTGTTTAATTAATTTTTGAAAACGTGACAATTTTTGCCACTTTACGACACAAATAAGTGTTACAATAAACAAATAGTAAAATTTGCATTCAATAAAGTGCGTTGAGATTTGGTTGTCGAATTTCTTATCGACTAGTGTGTTGACGATGGGGAAGGATTGTAACGGAAGGGTGGTTAGGGAGAAAGCAGTTCAATCCCAAATCCTCGAGCGACGACAGTGGTCGAGTGGACCAGATCGTGCCTGACAAGGTGGTCAGAAGGCCTCGTTGAGTTTGTTCAAGCGAACGACTGGGCTCAGTTGAATACACACCAGCCGAACTACGTTTGGCCAAATCCCCTTAATCATCAGACCACCGATCTACCGTCAGTGGTTCACCATTTCTCTACTGTTTCGCTTTCAAACATCAGAACGAACCTGTTAACGAATCTCTCAACCTGACTAAAAATACATTAAATACCTCTGCGTGTGGGATAAGAAAACTGAAGAAAATAAACTCAACTCAAAGCTTACTGTTAATCTGATTATTATTTAACACCTAATTTCTATTCTTCCAAACTCCCACAAAGATTTTTATCTTCCTTTTGTTTTTATTTCAATCAATTTTGAAAATTGCCGGTCGTCAATTTGGAATAATATTTATATTTGGCCCAAATAAAAATTTTGCGGTAGCCTCGGATTTTTCAGTCACGTGAGATAACTTCAGTGGAAGGTTTGACGTCTATGTGAAATACCGACCGAGTCAATGTCCCAACAGAAATCTGCATTACCTACGGTTGATAAAGTAAAAATCTGCATTACCTACTGTTGATAAGGTAAGAATCTACATTACCTACTGTGGATAATGTAAGAATCTTCATTGCCGACTTAGCCAAGATATCTGCGTTACCTACCGTTGATAAAGTAAAAATCTACATTACCTACTGTTGATCAAGTAAAAATCTGCATAACCTACTGTTTATAAGGCAACAATCTACATTACCTACTGTGGATAAGGTAAGAATCTTCATTACCGACTTAGCCAAGATATCTGCGTTACCTACGGTTGATAAAGTAAAAATCTACATTACCTACTGTTGATAAAGTAAAAATCTGCATTACCTACTGTTTATAAGGCAAGAATCTACATTACCTACTGTGGATAAGGTAAGAATCTTCATTACCGACTTAGTCAAGATAAGGTAACTAATAATTCGGAATATTAAACATAATAATAAATAATAATTCTTAAAAATAATATTTAGATAAATGTTTACTTCAAATAGCTTTTTATAACACAAACTTAAGTGAAATAGTATATATTTTTAATGAATCTCAGGTTATGCGAATCTTCAAAATATATAAATTGTCTTAATTGTCCATTAGTATCAAAAAAATTAGATTACCTTAGTTTTTCGGGGGAAAAAGTTATATTAAATGTAAACTCGAATTACAAAGTTAATATCAAATTTTTAAAAAATTATCATGTTTTAGAATGGAAAATGCGTCCCTGATGTTTGATCGGGCGTCGGTGGCGAGAAGTAAAATCGCGACATTGTTAGTCGAAGAGTCTGCCATTTCACGTTTTCAACCCTTAAATCCATCACGATTGTCACATTTCCCGTCTAACGGGGGTAGACAAGAACCAACAGAAAGAGGATTCGTTTCCCAATGAAACGCCGTGTAGTGAAGCATTAGCTCGTGTAACTGCTATTTTATGATGCGTGTGCAATATCTCCCAGGGGCGCATTTTAAAATAGTTTCTTTTTTTTTTTATTTAGAATATAGATAAAAATTTGTATTTTTATTGTACTATAATGTTAACGCTATATGGAAATCAAGAAAGTATTAGATTCTTGCGCCAATTGGTATTTTAAGGGTTTTTCAGCTCTACCTCTATTTTATGAGGAAAATTATTTATATTTTAAATATATTGATGTCAATAAAATTTTAAAAACAGTCTATTGATAATATAATATCAAAATATGAAATAGAAATTTAAGCAATAAACATAGAATTTTCATTTTTTTGTAAACAAATGCATTCACTATTTATGAAAAAGGGTCACTACAATCAATTTTTAAATTTAATATAAATTTACCTATAAATATATTAGCTCAATCAATGTAAATAATAGTTCATTTAAACTTAACAAAAAATTTAATATATGTGAAGTTAATTCAATTAAGGAAAATCGAAGGGAATCTGAATAGTAGTTTTAATTTAAATTTAGAATTTTGTCCACAATGCGTCCGACATACTGGATCCCCATTTTTTAATTTTGTACTTCTGATTTCGGATATCAAAATTTAAATGAAATTAAATTTTAATGAAGGCAAATTCATTTAGGCCGTGAGATCGATTTAGGTAAAATTGAACTCGGAAGAATGAATTCAGTAGTGCAAGCTATTTGTCTGACTAAAAGTACCCATATCTACTGCAAATTGTGTATCGTTATTTTTAGCAAACGTAGAATGTAAATCATTATTTTAATTATAAATACTATCAAACTGTTGTCAAATGCACTCAACTTTTTTTTTACAATTGATTGAATATTTTAATTTTAATTTAACTCATTTGATAGATTTTTATCGTTTAAAAAAATATTTTATATTCATATTAGAATTACAATTTTTATTTATGAAATAGATTTTCAGAAAAATAAGAAGCTTTAAAAATTTAGTGAAAAATTTGCAGTAATATTAAAAAACCGAAGGATGTAAAATGCATATGAACTGTATGTTTGATTTAAAAATACAAAATTCAAAAGTCATAATGTTTTTCGCCTTTCACGCATGAGATCAATAAACTCATTGTTGAACTCTCCTTCGATGTTAGCACCAAGGAAACAGGCCCTCTAACCTTTCCTAAAAGCCATTACCTGCAGGTGAGAGAATCAGTTTACTTCAAAAAGAGAAAAATCAACAACCATTTGTCAGTCTAGAGAGTATTTTATTCCTTGTAATACAATGCTTCAAAGGCAAAATCTCAACCAAAGATGCTCTCTAAGTCAACCAAGTAGAGCTGCTAATGAACCTTGTTATCAACTCCAAGAAGTTGAGAGAGAGAAACAAAATTTCGATGCTCGCGATCCAAAAAGTTCTTCAACTCCCTCTGCAGAGATAAATGTAAGTTTATCGTAAAAAATTTACATAATTAGGATAAAAATTTACAATTTTAACAACTTCTCATTTACAATTCTTATTTAGCAATTTATTCTTAATAATTAATTTAGCACAATCTGCAATTATATTCATATTTTAAATTTATGTAAATTTAATATTTATAAATAAGAATACTAAATAATATATTTTGTAAAACTTATTATATTAACTTCTTTAAAATAGATTTCATGTAAAACAAATTGAATGTAAATAAACTCGAAAACGAAATAGTTCGCGGTAAATTTAAAATGACTGAAAAAAATATTTAAAAAATGTTTAGATATCTTTGTTTACTGAAAATTAGGAGTAAGAAAAATAAAATTAAGGAGAGTCACTTGTTAACTAATTATCGTTTCATAAAAACAATAGGAATATAATTTTGACTAGCTTAGCATCTGTATTCTTAAAAAAATTATAATGTCTGAAATTTAAACTCCTTCCACAATTTTTTATAGGCTTATTTTAGAATTCCGAAAAACATTACTTTTAGGATTTTTAAAACTTTTGATTTTTTACAAAAATTAAAATGGTAAAATCCATCCAAAAAATGTTTTTTTTTCAATTTTACAATTTAGTTCAATTTAGTTTTACAACTTAGTTTCATTTTAACACCCAAATTAATGCCAGAAAGAGAATTATCATCACTAGAACTCATGAATTTCAATGGGTTAAAATTTCATTATTGACTCGCCTAAAATATTAAAAATGTCTCTACACATAAAATTACACATTTATTTAAAAATTCATCAACGATAAACTTTCTTTTTTCTTTTAGGACTCAAATTTTTTATTGGCTAAAAAACAAAGAAATATAGTGTTTTGTAGCAATTAAGACCAAAAGAATGAATAGGAAACTTTGAATCAACTATATTTTTCCGATTTCGTAAATTGATACTCCGGTATCAAGCTCGTTTAAAATTTTAATTTTTTCTCCTCTTTTAAAATTTTTATTAGTTTTTTTCAAACAATCTTTATCAAGTTTAGTCTTAGGTTTGTTTACGTCTGTTTTTGGTTAATTAATTTTCTGTCATTTTTCTGATTTAAACTCGACTTTTATTTTACCGTGTTTGATATGGTGGGGAACAAATAATGTATGTGTAAAAATTTGTGTGAAGGGGAACTATTTTATTAACTTTTTGAGAGTCTCTTTTTATTTTCACTTTCCAAGTATAAAGCCTTTTTTTAAATAGATGCAAGAAATAAATCCCCCTCCAATGGTGGATATTTTAAAAAGTCATCAAGAAACGGAAGAAGCTGGTCCTCAGTATTTTCCACTACAAGGGGATGATCTTCCGGCGGAAATCGAAGGTCCAATGGAGCCAATCGGACCTTGGGCGACAGGTTGTGTGTCCTTCAGTCCTTCGGCAGGAATGACAGGTGTTCGCCCTGTAGTAAATCGTTACACAATATCACAATACAGTCCAGCCGAATGGCGAGCTCACAATCGCACATTTTTCGACGAATCAGACGAGAAAATTCGAGAAGCCCGGTTCGTATACGAAAATTAGCATTATTTTTTATTTTTATGTCATGAAAAGTGTCATTTTGTGTGCTCAAACTCCAAGCGAGAGCAGAATGTAAAAAGAGAAAACAATAGACTAGAACTAATCAAATTATTTCCAAATTCAAATTAAACCACGACTAACACAGAAATTTACGGAGAGTGGGGGATAAGGGGCAGTTACAAAACATGCTTTTTTAATTAGATTACAAATTAGTATATTTATTCAAAATATTCCATTTAAGAAGATTCACAGAAGGTTAAATAACCGGCCGCATGGCACGGATATTTTACAAAGGTTGGTTCGAAAATTAACAAAATAGTCAGAGAACCAAACTAAGTAATAAAATAAACAATAGTTAATTTAGGAGCTCACCTGGAAGGGCACAGTGGCTGCGAATGTAGCCCTGTCAGTTTTATTTAGTTATATTTTTATAAAGTTTTAACACTTTAAGAAAAGAACATAATCAAAAGGTCGAACACACCAGTTTAGAATCACGAATCATATTTTGAAGTACATGCAGTAGCATCACCCGCGGATAGACTGATCGAGTGACGATCGATCGAGGAACCTAAATCAGGTACAGTGGTGGTGGCGCTGGCGTCCAGCGCCAAAATCAAAATGGCTGCCACCAGTGTTTTGACAGTTTATAAACACGACCGGTGACGTTATATTCTGGTCCTGGCACTCTTGTGAGAACTCACATTCAATCCTGTTGGTTGTTTGCGTTTAATTTCTTTAGTATTAATTAGGCTGTTTATAGCACTGATAAATTTTGTCAATGTTTGTGTAAAATAGGATCAAATTAAATTTGGATTGTTTTGTTCTAAAATTGGCATTGTCATATTAAGTAGAGTCAGAAATAATATTTATATACTTGTAATCTATACCTGTACGAGAGGTGGACACACCTGAATCTTGATTTAAAACAGACTTGGTAATCGGTATGAAATTTCCAACGATGAAATCATTGGTCTCGTGATAAACGGCGGAGATCCTAATTAAATTGAATTATTTGTAATCAACGGATAATGGAAAACTCTTAACGATTGGACTAAGAACTGCGTTGATATTTGGGGGAAATTTCATAAACAAAAGAAAGGCAAGATTGGCTTTACGAGCTTACCTGCCGGACAGCAGACCCTTTTGGAAAAAGGCATATGAGGGTAAGAAAATCACCTTCTGAGGTCTGTTTTAAATTGACAGTAATTAAAATTACATTACGGGAAAATGAGAGAAAACTCGAGAGCTTTTCGGCAGTTGACGATGGGAATTCTTGAATTATAGAAGCGTTTGTCCACCTCTCAAAGCGAGAATTAAAATTTATTAATAAAGAAATCCATTATCGAATGGTGCATTGTGCTTCTTTATATAATCTCATGAACACCACGACAGAGTCAAGCAGTGTTCGTACGTGTAAAAAGAAAAAGTGCGACACATTAAACATTTATCGCACAAAAACCAAATATTGCCCGGTCCGACAAATTGGCAGGTAACCAGAAGTTCATATAATAATAATTTTAAAACAATTATGGAAACGTTTGACGTCCGGCTAGTCAGATAAAATAATTTTGTCCGTCTAGATTTACTGACTAGAACCACCCGGTGCCCCACAAAAAATTTTGGCAGGACAAAAATATTTAATCCGGCTGAACGGACGTTAGGTCATATTTACTTCCTGAGCATAAACGTTCAACTATTGAGCGAGGTAGAGTTTTACCTCGTCACAATACTTCTTAAATAATTTGTTACTATCAAACTTTTAGTAGTTCAAAAATAATTTCGTCATTATTAAAAATTAAAATCATTCTAGAGCAACGAAATCTGACGCTAAGCATTCTGAGGAGGAAATCTACAAGGAAACCGATAAGAGCCAACTGGAAAACCGAGATCGGCTCAGCAAGCGAGCAGGTGTGGTTCATCAATGGAAAACGGAATTGGAACGAACCCTTCTTGACATAACTCAGGAAATTGAATTGCAAGAAGGGGAGCGACGACGTGTCCAGCACTCTCTGTCAGTTCTCACGATGCCCGAATCAATTGGCGCCGAATTCTTGCAGCTTCGTTCCACTCGACTGGAGCCGGATCTAGTGAAAGACGACGTTGAGACGGAATTAGTGAAGGTGGATATTTCCGCAGAAATGAACTACGCTTCCTTATTAATCCTTTTTAAAAAAAACTTAAATGTCACTCGCAACTTTGACAAACTAGTAACGATAACGACATTCTGTTATCTTTGATTAAAAATGTTATCTAACAAAAGGGCTATTCCATTTGTTGGGAAACTTTTGAATTTCAGATTATGTTAATCCTTTGTCATTTTGTTGTATTTGAGGTGAAGATAAAGTATACCAGAGAGTTTTGCAAAAATTAAAACATTTCGCAAAATATTGTTTATTGATATTTTTAGACACTTTTTTTCATGAATTTTTATTTCGTAAACTATTGGTCATAGAAAAAAATGTATAATATGAAAACTGTAGAGGAAAAATTGAGTTTTAACAATATTATTAACAATGCACTAAAGTTACCGACCTTTACAATTTTTCAAAAACGAAAGACCTCTACATAATATATACAAATGCTGTATTAAAGAAGCAACAAGTCAGCTGCCGGTAGCCAAAATTAAATTTTTAAATAATCTTCTAAAACTTTTTCAGGAATTAGCTCTTTGTTGGGAGGTACGAAGTTTGCTTGAGAGGAGAAAAGAGCAAATTGAAGAACAAATCCTCGAACTGAAAAGTGCCAAAAATCGAATGGAATTCGACTCGACGGATAAAGCTGACGCTTATGACACAGATGCTCTTTGTGTAGGATTAAGCAACTCTTCTCTTTTAATTTTGTATAAAAATGGCGCCACAAGAGTTCCTGCAAAGTGAGCAAAAACTTTATTTTATTAATAAACATAAAATTTGAACTTAAAAAATTTCTTTTTAATTTGAATACAAGTGCTCAAAGACCAAATTACAAAATACTTTATGCTAGAATATTAAAAAATAATATAAAATAAATAGAACCTATTTTGTCTTATGGATATAACTATTATACCTAGAAGGAACTGTATCAGAGATTTAGGTGTTACTTTTTCTGCTGATTTATCGTGTAACTTTCATATATCAACTTTAAGAAATGAGGCATCACGGACTACTGTTAAATCCAAATTATAATTATTAAAAAAACTGTTTGGTGGGATTTCACAAAATGTCACAGCACTTTTAGTTTCACGTAATAAAATTTATTATTATTACAATTATACAATACTTCACATTTGTATACCCGTCATGAACACAAAAGAAAAACATTAAATGATTCGTCGAGAAATGCACGAGGAAAAGCGCCCAATATGGACAGAATAAAGCCAAAACGGAACTGCCCTGCCTCAACACATCAGGCCCTCGCTGACAGACCAAAAGAGTGGGAGAACTTCCATCAATGATCCGAGCTCCATCCTGTAGAAAGAGAAGAAGGGATGGCATGGCCCCAGAACAGAGAAAAACCCAGCTCATTAGGAACTTCATACTCTATTAAAGATTTTATGACAGATTAAGCATAGTTTAACAATGATTACAGAAAGCCATAAACCACAAATTCAAATCCCGCAAGAAACCTTCCTTATAACTTTAAACATTTTAAACAAATATGCTTCAGTTTTCTGGGATCCCTTTTCAAAAAAGGATCTTGATGTTTTAGAAAGGATTCAGAAAAGATTGCTTAAGTATTATGCCTACATACAAGATAGAGTCTACCCTCAAAGAGGTTTCGAATATTTGGAGTCGTACAAGAGGTTCTCACTGTCAACTTTGGAAGCCAGACGTTCTGTTGCCAATTGTAAATTTTTATATAGTATTCTAGTTTATAGGCTTGACGCACCAGACCTGCTGGCAAGTATTTATTTTCATGTACCTAGAATCTCTGCCAGATACTACGTAACTTTTGTTTATGAACTCCCTGATAATGCAATTGGATATAGAGCACCACTGCTTAGACGTTTTCAGACCTTAAATACACTGCGCAAAAATTATAAAAATTCTTTTGAGATTTTCGACATTCCTTGGATCAAATTTATAAATAGCATAGAGAAAATTTTACTAAACAATAACGACAACTAATTATCAATTTCCATTTCTCTTTAATTGATAATATTTAATTCTTTTTTAAAATGTACAATGACTTTTATCATTTGTATTGCCCTTAAATGATCTTGTATTGTGGGCACAGTAAGTAAAAAAATAAAATTTAAAAAATACATTATTACTACTCAGAATTTAAACTGCTTTTAGTCAAACAACTCCCGAGGAATACGATAATTTCACCAAGGAAAATTTAACTGTAGCAGAAACTTCACGACAACGTTCTGTAAACTTAAGATCCACTTTGGAAGCCACTTACTCCAAGTGTCTTAAAGACCTTCGAACTCAATCCAATCGAGTGAATTCTGCATTAGCTGAAAAAATTTCACTGACAGAGCAAGTTTGTGAGAATTTAGAAAAAGAGCTGCTGAAGGTATAAAACATTTTTGTTCGAAACAAAAATTTTGTTGAGAGTTGTCCATTTAAAATGTGGAATAAATGAGAATTCACTTACAAAGATTAAAAATATGTTTCCTTTTAGTGCTTGCAGACACTGTCAGACACGGAGAATTTAATCGAAGAGCTTCGCGGATCAACGAAAAGCCTGAATGATGCTTTGAAAGTTGCACAGACTCGTCTATCGAATCGCCTTTTGCGAAGAAATGTAGAAAATTGCCGAGATGTTCCGCAATGTGGGTAAGGTTTTATGCCTTTTGTTTTATGCTTTTAATTTTATGATATAAGTTTTCTTCTACTGTTGTGAGCTACTGTTAGCATTATCTAAACGTTTTTCAGACTCATAGAAGAAGTTAAGACTTTAGGAGAGAGTGTATCAACTTTAATGAACAAACTGAGAAGAGCCGAGGATGCACAAGCTGGTTTAGTCAGATCCAGAAATAATTTAGAGAAGGAAATCATTGTCAAACGAAAATCATTACACATTGATCGAAATCGGGGATTGGTTCTTCGATCTTTTTATCCGCCAACAACAGAAATTCTCGGTCAAAATCAAAACAAAAATCTTAGATTTTGAAACACTTTTTACAATATTTTTAGATGTAAGCATTTATTTACGAGTTTTTTTAACGCAAGTCACAACTTTTAATAAACACGAATAATTATTAATCGAATAAATTTTATCCCAAGAAAAGCGTCTGATTTCTCCAACGGTCACGAAAATATAAGATGGCGTCGTTTGTTATTTTTCACGGTTACCAACGCAACGATAAAAAAATGATAGTACTTCCGAAACTCAGTAAAACAAAAAGTCTAAAACTTAAAAACTAAGGTTACTAATTTTGAGAAAACACAATCGAGACTTTGAATAAAATAAAATATAATCTAAATGCTTCTTTCCCAATGGTTGACATAACGTGGCGAAATTCAAATCTTCTAAATGGAAATCATCATAAAATAAATATTGAATTCTTCTGAATTCATTGGAAGTAACAATAAATTAATTCGGTTCATGAGACAGTAGATCAACATACTGCTCCTCTGAAAATTTGACTTTTGACATTCTTAAATTATAAATGAATATAGCTCTAACTACATCAATTGTCAAAATTATCGGCTTTGGCTAATCCTCAGCAACAAGAGATAGGGAATACAATACAATAGAAAAATCCAAATTGAGAGCATAAATTCATAAATTTAAATTCAAATCAATAATATAGATCCATAAATCCAAATCAATAAATTCCAAATTTAGGTTATGAAATCAGGCGGAAAATTCAAATTAGCCAGGGACGTAAAATTCAAAATTCAGTCTAGACATCAAATAAATTCTTCATAAATCCAAAACTTCATTATAAATTTAAAATTTACCAGAAATCAGAAATTTTTTTCACATAATGTTAAATTGGCGGTAAATTCAAATTTTCATAGGAACAATAATTTAAAATCTTCAGTTTTCTTTTCCAAGTTTTCTTTTTTTCTTTTTTATTCGTTAATAATAAACTATAAATCTTTGAAAACCAATCTTGGAATTCAGCACAACCTTTAATATCAAAAGAGTTAATTGGAAATAAATTAAATTAAATAAAAATTAACGGCATCTTTAAGTAAGGAAATAAAGTTTATAATTGAAAATCAAAAATTAGTAATTGAAATTAAATATTTTGGAATAAATTGAATTGTGAACTGTAAAATTATTTAAACAAATTTTTTAACGTCTCAACGTCATTATGAAAAATGTTGTGTTAAAATGATACGGAATTGTCAAATACTTTTCCTTCATTTAACTTTCCCTTCATTACCACTTGTGGTAGATATTTGAACTTGCGATACACAAACGAATATCTCTTAAGAGACTTACCACGCGGGAATTTTACTTACCTCGCGAGTCCCGTTTATCATTGGATTATAACGAGCTTCCGGCGGCCGTTCGCAGATGGCTGCATTAAAATAAAAATAAATTGATGAAAAACATTATTCTTTCTTAACTGTCGCCAAATAATTGTCTCGTGTATTTTTCGAAATTACAACAACAATACTTCAACTTTTATTTTTCCATTAAAAGTGTAAAACTATTAACTTGGTATGATAAGAACAAAAATTATAATTAAAATTAATAAAATTCTCTGTTCTTTTTCAATTTACAATTAAATAAGAAGATAATGGAAATTATCATTATTATTATTATTATTATTACTCACCTGTCATCAAATGTAAGGTCGATCGTCAAGTGACTAAACCCTAATAATAGCACAGAATACTCTAACCTTAAACGTTACCATTGAAAGTGCAAAATTACTAACTTAATTTTTTGTTTCAATATAATTAAATATAATTAAGGGGCGAAATTTCTGTACCGATCCAACTAAAAAAAAAATTTCCTCCGATTGGGCTAAAACTTGCCCTAAGTTTAGGTCTATGCATGAGTACATTAGCTACCAAGTATTACTAAATTTCATCATTAACTGTGTGGTGGGGAGGTGGGTCAAGTTTTTGATGAATGGTGTGTGGACTAGTTTTTCATCACTCGTAACTTTTATACGGTCAATCGCACAAATTTTTGACCTATATACTTTTGAAAGGGTTTTTTCTGCCCTTTCAAACGGTAAAAAGAATTTTTTCGAAAATTAAAAATTTGACCCTTTTTTTAAAAATCAAAAATATTTTTGACTTTTTTTTCAAAATCGACATTTTTTTTTTCATTTTTTATTTTTTGAAAATAAAGTTTTAAATGTGTACTTTGAGTACACCAAGTATGAAAAGGTCCTTTTTTTTGTTTTCTAGATATTAAATAATGAATTTTTAAAAATTAAATAAAAAAAAGTAATAATTCTTTAAAAAAGTAAATTTAGAATTAATATGAATTTTTATTCTAAAGACAATAAAAATTTACATCCAACAAAACCCAAATATATAACATTTTGCATAAAAAGTATTAAATAAAAAAAATTTAAATAATTATTAATAAAAAGTTAATTATGACATTCTTAGCGTCCAAATAAAAAAAATCATAAGGTCAATTCTCTTTTTATTGTATGACTTATTTATTTGTTTATTTATTTATATGGATGTTTTTTTATTTATATGTTTAAGAAAAATATCAAAAAGTACCTACCTATATTTTTACAATCGCTAGTAAAAAGAAATTAAGGAAAATAGCTATCCGTGTACTTTAAGTAGGATCACAGTTTATATCCCCTTTGTCCACAAAATTGTTTTCGTTTTTTTTTGTCTTTAAGAGTATAGTAAAATATTGTAGTACTGCTGTCTTCTTTTTTTATTTCAATTATAGAAGTATTAAAATACTTTTTCTGTTGTAATAAAATAATCTTGTTTTGTCTAATAATGTATCCTTTGCTTAGAATAGTTCAAATTTTGGCGCCTATTTAAAGTAGTATCAAAAGTTGCCACAGGGTGGCCAACTTTTCTATTTCTCACAGTACAGATGCGTATTATATTTTATATAAGAGCTTAATATTCAAGTTTTTTATTCTATAAGGAAACGTTTTCAGGTTTGTACAAATTATCTTGGTTTCTTTTTCGTATTATATACTTTTAAAAAACTAATAATATTTTTGTATTGTTGGAATAAGTTTTCTGTCAGATATTAGATCTTTTAAATTCGAGTTTTAAATACATTAAACGCAGGTTTGTGAATCTCTCTTTTTATATCGTTTGCTAACATATAGCGTGAGTAAATTTAATATTTTCTAACAATCGTTTTATTTAATAAAATAGTTTTCATTTGTTTATTGGTATTTTAATCAAACATGGCTCCTAGTAAGCCATTAAAAGTTTGTTATAATAGATGCCTTAATCCCTTTAAAAGAAAAAGCCATCCAAATAGAGCATTACGTCCCGTAGCTGGGAGTGTACAAAGTAGATACTCTTTTCCACCAGGAGCAAAAGTTTGCTTGAAATGCAATTTTGATTTAAAAGAAGAGATGAAGACTTCAACAACAGTTGAAAAACCTTCAAGCTCATATATTGAAGCACAGGAAAATGAAGTAAGTGAAATAGATCTTGAAAAACCTGGTGGATTTATTGAAGAATATGATGATCGGACAAATGATAATGACTTTGTTTTAACTCCAAATAAAATAACTAAGTCTAAATGTTCTGATGACGATTATGAACATCACAAATCGTGTGTAGAAATCTTTGATCAAATTAAGGGAAAATTTGAGAACTTAGACAATTCAGCAGAAAAATTTCAGCTTCTTACACTTTTACCAAAATCTTGGAGTCGTAATAAGATAATGACAGAATTTAACGTTTCCGATAGACATGCAAGAAATGTAAAAGATGAAGTAGCTAAATATGGTATTTTGGCTTTTCCAAAACCAAAAAAAGGAAATCCAATATCGACTGAAACAGTGAATTTAGTTAAAGATTTTTACAATCGTGATGATATCAGTCGCATGATGCCTGGCATGGAGGACTTCATATCTGTCAAGAATGCAGATGGAACTCGTCAACATGTACAAAAAAGACTTTTATTATGCAATTTAAATGAACTGTATGAGCAATTTAAATCAGAACATAAGAACGTCCAAATAAGTTTATCAAAATTTTCCCAACTTAGGCCTACCCATTGTGTGTTGGCTGGAAGTAGTGGAACACACACTGTTTGTGTTTGCACGTATCACGAAAATGTGAAATTAATGCTAAATGAAATTGATATTGAACATTTAACTAAAGACCATCAATTACAATTAGCTGATTATCATGATTGCATAAAAGCTATAATTTGTCCTATTCCGAGTACTTCTTGTTACTTAGGAGATTGTGGACTATGTCCAGGTACAAATGTTTTAAGAGAGATTTTAATTAAAGCTTTTGATAAAGATTGTGTTGAAGAGGTAAAATGTGAAATTTGGATGCAGACCGACAGATACAGTTTAAAAACACTCGTACTAAATGTTGATGAATTTACAGAAGATTTATGTGAACGCTTAAATAAGTTGAAAGTACATGATTTTATTGCCAGAGAGCAAGCATTTTTTTATAAAAATCTAAAGGAAAAATTAGTGCCAGGTGAGTTTGTCATTTCATGTGATTTCGCTGAAAATTATGCCTTTATTGTTCAAAACGCTGCCCAAACTTTTCACTGGAACAACAATCAAGCTACCATCTTTACAGTAGTCATATACTATAAAGTAGAAGATAATTTGTTACATAAAAGCATGGCTATTATTTCGGACAATTTGTCACATGACACTGCGAGTGTATATGAATATCAGACTGTCCTGCAGAATGGCATTATCATGCCACTGCCCATGGTAAAGGTGCTTGTGATGGCGTAGGCGTAGGAGCTAATATAAAAAGAGGAGCTGCTCGTGCAAGTCTCCAAGCCTCTTCAAAAGAACACATTCTTAATGCAGAAAATCTATTTAACTGGGCAAAGAAAAACTGCAAAGAAACTCACATTTTTTTTAAAAGTAAAGAGACTCTTGCTTCAACTACCCAAATGTTGAAATGCAGATTCGATAGTGCAGTAACAATAACTGGTAGTTCTCAATACCATTCCTATATACCACAAGAAGATGGTAGAATTCAACTAAAAACATTCTTATCTGCGATGGAAAGTGACTTTTTTCCGAAAACGTTGAACAAAACTCCAAGAAAAAGAAGGAAAAATCCAAAAGCAGTCAAATCTAATACAAAGGTTTCAAAAACAACGAAATCAAACAAAACCAATAAAAAGAACTAAGTAAAACAAGCTCAATCATTTAAATCTAATTACACATATGGAAAATATTATCATACAACTCATTACACAGTTACAACATAAAATACGAATCATATTTTTAACAAAAGTTAAAATTAACATATTAACACATTTACATATTACACAGCTGTAATGCAGGCATTGAAATAACTCACATGACAGTCTAAACCCTGTAAAATGCAGATAGCAGTACTACAATATTCTACTATATTCTTAAAGACAAAAAAAAACGAAAACAATTTTGTGGACAAAGGGGATATAAACTGTGATCCTACTTAAAGTACACGGATAGCTATTTTCCTTAATTTCTTTTTACTAGCGATTGTAAAAATAAAGGTAGGTACTTTTTGATATTTTTCTTAAACATATAAATAAAAAAACATCCACATAAATAAATAAACAAATAAATAAGTCATACAATAAAAAGAGAATTGACCTTATGATTTTTTTATTTGGACGCTAAGAATGTCATAATTAACTTTTTATTAATAATTATTTAAATTTTTTTTATTTAATACTTTTTATGCAAAATGTTATATATTTGGGTTCTGTTGGATGTAAATTTTTATTGTCTTTAGAATAAAAAATTCATATTAATTCTAAATTTACTTTTTTAAAGAATTATTACTTTTTTTTATTTAATTTTTAAAAATTCATTATTTAATATCTCGAAAACAAAAAAGAAGGACCTTTTCATACTTGGTGTACTCAAAGTACACATTTTAAACTTTATTTTCAAAAAATAAAAAATGAAAAAAAAAATGTCGATTTTGAAAAAAAAGTCAAAAATATTTTTGATTTTTAAAAAAAGGGTCAAATTTTTAATTTTCGAAAAAATTCTTTTTACCGTTTAAAGGGCAGAAAAAACCCTTTCAAAAGTATATAGGTCAAAAATTTGTGCGATTGACCGGGTATAAAAGTTACGAGTGATGAAAAACTAGTCCACACACCATTCATCAAAAACTTGACCCACCTCCCCATCACACAGTTAATGATGAAATTTAGTAATACTTGGTGGCTAATGTACTCATGCATAGACCTAAACTTAGGGCAAGTTTTAGCCCAATCGGAGGAAATTTTTTTTTTAGTTGGATCGGTACAGAAATTTTGCCCCTTAAATAAAAGGATTGCAATTTATAAAACACTTTTCTCCTAAATTAAATTAAAATTTCATTTAAATATTACAAAATTACAAAATTAAATGTGAACAACTAACCTAAAATATTATACTTACTATTAAACTACTACCAAATTAACAAAAAAAAACTATCGATAAATATCCAAGATATTGTTGACCAATAAGAGAGCGAAAAAGGGTTTTACACGTCTGAAGTTTGTCAAAAGGTATTTCTTTCATGAATTTCAAGGTCAAATGTAATTTCTAAATTACGGTCAACCTAATAAAAATTATTATAATTTTAAATACCTAAAATATTGTGAAATAAATTTAAAATTAGAGTTTAATATTTTACTATCAAAATTATTATGAAAATCAGAAAGTCGAAATCGAAAACTATCGAATGTACCTACTGACTAATTAGAGGTCACGAAAGGGTCTTACACGTCTGAAGTTAATCACAACGTCTGTTCTTTTTTAAATAGAGATAGAGACTCATGTTCATCAAATCTTTCTTGACTACTAATTTTAAGAGACCCCCCCTGCGGGTCACCTTGTCGTGGTGGGGGGGCTTAAGACCGAGAGTGCGACTACCCGTCAACCGCTTGTTCTGAAGCGAATACCCCGTGGACCTTCGAGGAGGGGGCCTCCTTGTCTTCGGACAAGCGGGTTACAGTCTACCTGTGAGGTACCCCGTTTAAGTCGGGCAATTCCAGAATGGGGGGGTGGCAAGCCTTTCCTTTTAAGCTAAGCGGGACGATTAGTCTGTGACAGAATCCCTTTTAGAGTTCACTGTCTCAGAATATGGGAAATCCGTAGATGAGCTAGCCGATGAGTGGGTTCTCGCGCTCTCGACCTTACTAAGAAACAACCAACAATTTAAAAAACTTAAAAACAATGAATGGTGAGAGTGTAAACGCACGACTCCAAGGAGGAACCCCGAAAGGGGACTGTACTCCCACTGGTTCCGATCGGGTGCAAGCCCCGGTGGCCGGTGCAGGATCCACGGTTTTTGGAGGGATCCAAACTCTCGACGAGACGAATACTATGGAGGTGGATGGCTCCCGGGTACCGTCTCAAGATGACCGCAATAAAAGTGCCTTAGGGATGGATGGCTTGGTCCCTGAAGTATCTCATAATACACGCGAAGAAGAAAAGACGAAAGAGAATTGGGGCCCTAAAGATACTGGACAGCAAGTCTCGGAAGATCTAAATGCCTTAAAGGACATGGTGGATAGTTCCGAAAACATCTGGAAGGAACTTACAGACGCTCTCAAAGAAATGAACACTAAAGCGAAGGGTAGATCAAACCTTGACAGTTTTGTCAAAACTGGTCTAGAAAAATTGGGTAAGTGCATAGTCCAACTGAAAGTACAACGTAGACTACTTAAAGCATCCTTAGAAGAAACAATTAAGAAAGCGCAGGTTCGGCAGACAGGAAGCCAAAACAGGAGAAAAAATCTGGAGACTCCACATCGGTTAACTACTCCGAAAGGAAATAGTTCTCGTAAACGAGGAGCTATTAACACTCCTAGCCCCCAAGAAGAGGAAATTACAAGACCCTATAAACGGGTCCAAAAGAATGCTGACCAAGAATGGACTACTGTGGCTAAAGGCACAAAAAGGCCCATTAAAGAGGGACCAAGAGAGACAAACGAAGGTGAAAAACAGCTAGCCTCAGATGGAGAAAGAAAACGAAAGAAAGTTCGATCGGATGCGGTAATTATAGAACCCAAACAGGGAATCAGCTATGCGGAAGTCCTAAAGGAAATACGCAATAAAGTGAATCCTGAAGAGATGGGTATCAAAATTAAAACTATTAGAGAAACGAGAACTGGTCACCTTCTAGTTGAGATGGGAGCTTCACCTGAGGACAGAGCTAAGTTTGGATACGCTCTACAAATAGCTTTAGGAGAAAATGGGTCTGTCAGAACTAAGACACCAAAAAGTTGTCTTGACATCATGGACCTTGATGATATAACTGAAGTAGAGGACGTTAGGAACGCATTGATACAAAGCTTCGGAGTAGCAAACTGTGCGGACGTTAAAATTAGACTCTCTAAGAGAAACAACTGGGGATCGAAAACAGCCTACTGCTTGCTGGACGACCATGTGGCTATAAAGTTGGAAGGCCAAGGTCATATTAAGATAGGATGGGTAAATTGCAGAGTTAGGCGCAAGATACGCCCAATCAGATGCCACCGATGTTTCGGGTATGGGCATATGAAGGTTGAGTGTAAGTCACAGGATAGAAGCAGGCTCTGTTGGAAATGCGGAGAAACAGGACATGAATCAGAGAATTGTGACAGGAAACCGCACTGCGTGCTCTGTGCAGAAAAGGGTGAAGGCCTAGAAATCGATCACACACCTGGGCATTATAAGTGTAAAGTCTACCAGGAGGCTCTTCAAAAGATCAAAAAGGCTCGGTTGTAATTCTACAGGCAAATCTTCAGCGCAGCACACTGGCGCAGGATCTGTTACACAAGCTGGCTGAAGAAAAAAAGGCTGATCTGCTCATTATTAGTGAGCAGTATCGAACAGAAGATGATTGGTATGAAGATAAGACTGGTACTGCGGCGATCTGGGTTAGAAATGAATCTAAAGTAACAGTAGACAGTTGCGGTTCACAAAAGGGTTTCGTATGGATTAAAAGCCAAGATGTTATCTTCTTTAGTGTGTATTTATCACCTAATGAAGATATTAAGGTTTTCCAACAGAAACTTGGAAAATTAGAGGATATGGTGCGAGACACTGCTGAAGAAAAAATCTTAGCTGGGGATTTTAACGCCAAAGCTGTTGAATGGGGAGAAGACTTTACCTGTGAAAGAGGAGAACTAGTAATGGAAATGGTATCTAGGTTAGATCTAAATGTTATAAATCTTGGTTCAACCAAGACTTTTAGAAGAAAAAATTGCAGAGGATCTATTATTGATATCACATTGGCTACACCAAACATTGGAGCAAGAATATATGAGTGGAGAGTTCTTGAGAGCTTTATCGGTAGTGATCACCAATGTATATATTATCAACTGAAAGATAAGACAAACTCTCTTCATGGAAACGATCATGTCTATTCCAATAAACGCTGGAATGTCTCGAGACTAAATAAATCAATACTATCGGCATCGCTGTCACTGACCTCAGAACCGACTTCTGAACCAAAAGGACACGCAGCATCAAGAGCAGAAGTTGAAAATATAGTTGACCGTACAATGTCTATCATAGCAAAAGCATGCAAGTTTTCAATGCCTAAAGTTAGTCGTAAAACGAGAAATTCTACTTATTGGTGGACCAACGAAATAGCTGAGCTTAGAAAGAAAGCGCAGAAACTTAGACGAGTATCTCAAAGGCGCAGGGCAAAAGGTAATTTAGATAACACAGGAGAAATGTATATCCTGGCAAAGAAAGAGCTGCGAAAAGCAATCAAAGCTAGCAAAGCTAACTGCTGGAAGGAGCTTTGCCGAGACTTAGATAGGGATCCGTGGGGTATGGGTTACAAAATAGTAACTAAACGACTAGGCATGCAAAGACCAGTCTGCCTGAAAAATGCGGAAAAAACAGAGGAAATCGTTAGTGCACTTTTCCCCCAGCACCCTGTACGGGAGAAGAAGAAGATAGAGATAAACGATGAAATACCTCTCTTTACCGAAGAAGAGCTGCCAACTGCCGTAAACACCTGTGCTAATCGAAAAGCACCCGGACCAGACGGAATTCCGATCGAAGTGATCAAGGTTGTCGCAGATGAAAGGCCAAGTCTCTTGTTAAATATGTATAACTCTTGCTTATGTGCGGGAGTTTTCGCACGACGCTGGAAAAAGCAAAGATTGGTGCTCATAGATAAAAGAAAAGGCCCTCCAATCACACCATCATCTTACAGACCTCTGTGTATGTTAGATCATGCGGGTAAGGTGCTAGAAAAACTAATAAAAAATCGCTTGCGCAGGTTCCTAGACGTGGCTGGAGGACTATCTCCTAATCAACATGGATTTAGGAAAAAACATTCAACAGTTGACGCGCTTCAAGAAGTCATCAGGACGACAAAGGAGGCTTGGGAAGGAAGTCAAAAGACAAAAAATGCTTGTTTAATGAACACCTTCGACGTAAGAAATGCTTTCAATACAGCGAGACGGACAGACATAATAAGTGCACTGGAACATCGCTTTCATGTACCTGCATATCTGCTGAAGATTATAAACGACTATCTAAATGACCGAGAACTCACATACGAAACGAAGGATGGACCTAGAAAAAGAAATGTCACTGCGGGAGTTGCCCAAGGATCTGCTCTAGGACCTGATCTATGGAACGTTATGTACGACGGTATCTTGAGACTGGAACTCCCTGAGTGGGTTATGATCATAGGATACGCGGATGACATTGTGATCTTAGTAAAGGCAAAGACGCCTGAAGAGGCACGTATTAGAATCACACACGTTTGCACACTCTTGATGGAATGGCTAACTGATCATGGCCTGGCACTAGCAACGAAGAAAACGGAGTTAGTTATCTTAACTAAACAGAGAACTTTCCCGAAGGACTTCTCAGTGGACATATGTGGGGAAGAAATTAAAGCCACGCCGCATATAAAATACCTAGGTATTTGGGTGGACTCGAAGCTATGTTTTAAGACACACATCTCAAAAGGTGCGGAGAAAGCGGCTAGAGTAGCAATGGCTCTATCTAGAATTATGCCAAATGTAGATGGTCCAAAAGAAAATAAACGCAAGGCGATAATGAATGTCACCAACTCTATAATGCTGTATGGAGCAGAAGCCTGGGAAGACGCGCTCGAAAAGGAAAGTTATCGTAGGATTCTGTCAAGAGTACAAAGATTAGCGGCACTGAGGGTCTGTTCAGCATATAAAACGGTCTCGGAAGTAGCCGTAATGGTAATAGCGGGAACAATACCCATAGACTCGCTGGCATCAGAAAGGCGGAAAGCATATGCACAAAATAAAGGAACAGATCCACCAAGAGGCTGGAGAGAAGCTCTCAGAGCACAGACGCTAATAACATGGCAGGAGAAATGGATGGAGTGCCACCAAACGGCAAAATGGACACACGAGATAATTCCAAACATTGTGCCTTGGTTGACAAGAAAGCATGGGGAGACAAATTTTTATCTCACCCAATTCTTGTCTAATCATGGAAATTTTAACAAATATCTCTGCGATATAAAGAAGAAAAGGCTACCGTTCTGCACATACTGCACAGAGATAATCGATAACGCTAAACATACTTCTTTCGAGTGCGTCAGATGGAAGGACAAGAGACAAGCCGTGGAAAATAGCCTAAGGGTTGCCTTAAACCCAAAAAACATTGTGCCAGTTATGCTGCAAGACGAAAACAATTGGCAAATAATATCATCTTTTATAGAAGACATCCTCCGCTGTAAGAAGATGGATAAACTAGTAGACACACAACTTTAAATAAAAATAGAGCTTCTTAAATACTTTTTTATATGGGAATAAATGAAAAAATGAGCGAAAATTCGCTCTAAATAGTAAGCACAAATTTTCGGGAATCCATGCTGGATAATGGGAGGGAGCCGAAGTACGGCTGTTAGACGCCAAAAAACCTATCCTCTGAGCTATACGAAAGCCAGGTCCGGAGGAGAAAGGTAGGCGTGGTGCGAGGAAGGTTTAGTTGGTATGACTCAGTGCAAACTGAGGCCGGAGAACCCGGGTACGAGTCCAACAGTATCCGGGTATATGGCTCGGCATTCGTGTCATATTTTTGACTTGAATTCTGGGTCATAACCCGTTTCTGCGTAAATGCATTTTCCAAAAACCTCGATTTAAAAAAAAAAAAAAAAAAAAAAACTAATTTTAAGAGAACAACACTTAACAACGCCCAACAATTTTCTAAGGATTGTATACAAACTGTGCCACTTCCAAAAGTACTGAGTCCTTAACAAAGACGTTTTCTGACAATAATAATAACACAGCCACACAAAAAAAATAAAGTTCCATGGCCTGGGTATGAGACCCATATATTTCTATGTATTTTGATGCGCTGAATCTGAATCCGTCATCAGAATTGGCCTAGCACGTCTAGGTTTGACCCTAACCTTAAAATAAATAAAATGACACTTTTTGTTAATTAGAATCTGAACCCGATTTAACTTTAATACATGCCTAGGACTAATAGAAAGCTTGATTTATGACCTTTAAAACGCTTTTTTAAAAATTGTTCTACGATGATTTTTCACGAAATTATGATGTTTTACTTAAAATCATTTTTTTCCATTACACCATAACACATCAATAATTTATGTGTTTTTAACATTTGGAAAAAATTCATATTTTAAGTAAAACATCCCCAGTGGTAAAAAAAAACAAAAGACGTCCTTAAGACGTCTTTTGGACATAAAAGCCGACATAGGGACGTATTTTGGACATATGTGTCCACTGAGTCATAACTTCGTTAAAAACCATCGTACAACAATTTCTAAAAAGGCGTTTTAATGGTCATAAATTAAGCTTTTTATTGACCCTAGGCATGTATTAAAGTTAAGTCGGGTTCAGATTCTAATTAACAAAAAGTGTCATTTTATTGATTTTGAGGTTAGGGTCAAACGTAGACGTGCTAGGCCAATTCTGATCACAAATTCGGATTCAGCGCATCAAAATACAAAGGAAAATATGGGTCTCATATACAGGCCAGGGAACTTTTTTTTTTTGTGTGGCTGTGTAATTGACTATAACTAGGAGGCGGCGAATCTAAAAATGCAGAATAGTTTTGTAAGTATCCAGGCTCTCCAAATATTTCTTCATTCGTCGATAATTGAACTTCAATTCTCATTCAGGCCACCAACTTTCAAGAAAGTTCAGAATTTTCAGGCGTTACTACACGGAAAGAAATCTGGTAGAATTATATCACACTGAGAAAATAAGTTGACCATTTGATAAATATTAACCGAGTATGGCTGCTAATATAGCACCTGCAAAGTACTTTGTTTATCGTAACCGAATAAATATGGTTATGAGTCTCTGTAGAATCTTGTTAATTTAATCGGTTACGATAGCTTACCTTCATCATTAAAAATATCCAAAATGCGTTAGTAAATTTCTTGGATTACTTCGTTGGTTAAAAAGTATACGTATTTTTAAAATAGATACAGAAATTATATTTAAAACACATATTGAGTAAAAGTACCAAGTTTACGTGTAGCACAATTCTAATCAAAATATATTATTGTATTTTTGACGTTTTCGCCTGTCACCTCTGAGGGAGGGTTATGGGACGGTCACAGCTTAGGCCAAGGCAAATGAAATTGTAACACGTAAACTGAAAACTTAAGACTGAGAGAGAGTAGGACAGAGATACTATGTATAATACGTATGTATTATACAGTATACAGTATAAGGGTAAAAACGCATGTGAGCAGAAAATCATGAGAGTGAGAGAGACAGTAATATCAACCTACCTCTCTCGCTCTCATGATTTCTGCTTTCGGTTTTACGCTTTCTGCTTACATGGGATTTCACCCTTAAACCATGTAATATACATCAGGTAATATACGCACGTAAAGGCTAGCTCACCAGAATCGTGCTGTTTGAATACAAACAACCCGGTATGTAGTTTTAACAGTAAAACTTGTTAAAATTGTGCAAACGTCGATTTGGTTACTGCAATATCTTCGAATGGCTACTTTTAGCTATTGGATTTTAACCATTTCAACTCGGATGTGACAGCAAGTATCATTTATTTTCCGTTAGTCATACCTTATGTGTTTTTACATAATAACCCTTTAGCCGAGATATTAAGCAGCTTTGCTAGAGGTTTATTTTCTTAGTGCAGTTGATAGTTCGATAGATTTTTAGTATCAATAGACAAATAGAATTTTATTATCTAATGTGACTAATATTAATATGAAAACATGAAAATATTCTGAAAAAGCTTGAGATAGAAAGAAACCAACAGCTATTTATAAAATTTCCATCTATTTGATATTAAAAATGCTCGTAGGCCTTATTACAATTCCATCACACGCCAGCTAATATTATTCTATCGGCCACCACTAATTTTCAGGCCAAGTTTGTACAACACAAGCTAAGCTTTATATACATGTATGAACACACACACGCAAGCAATACATTGGCTGACGGATCAGCCATCAGGCCATCAGCTAATGTATTGCTTGTCTCTAGTAAAAATAGTAATTTATTTTAAATTGGTAGCCCTGCTGTCTTTTTGTTTTAGAAACATGTGATACCACATTAAAATTTATTCTAGAGATCAGCCCAAAGCACAACGAATACGGTTACGGGAACAGGGCATGAGATAATAAAGGACAGAGACTGTTTCTGTCTGTCGAAAAGAGGCCAATGAAATTAACCTCTCAAAGTACGGTCACAGCTCATGGCTGCCTGCAGGTTACCGTACCAACGTATGAAATAAATCAAAAAAGAAAATTTGTTCCCTCTTGCTCTCTCTCTCATACGTTACCATGGTAACCTTCAGGCAGCCAGGAGAGACTTATCGGACTTAACTGTGCATTATTATTCAAACATTCATGAGAACTTTATTTTTTTGTGTAATCAGTGAAATACTTATGTAAAGAGTAAAATAGATCTCATTAAAAATGAATAATTGCGAAGCGATGGAAGTAGTCGCCGAAATAAATTTAAATGCCGCAGAAATTATATGTGCAGCCGATATAGTTATAACAGATCACAGCATAGAAAGTAAGTATTATTCATTTTTATATTAAAATAAACTAAAATTGTTATCATATTTTTTTCTATTAGTTCAAAAATATATACAACATGTGTATTCTAACCTATATTTTTGATGCTTATTGTCAATAAGAAGACGTTTATAAATTTTGAATATCTCAGTCGCAAATAATCTTTTAATGGGATTTTTAATTTCATATATTTATACTTTGTTAATTTTGTAACCCCCCCTTAGATTTCACGTTTCATGATAATGAACTATTTCGGTTCCTTAATGCACCAGAAAATATAGAGGGTAAAGTTATCCTTGGGAATTATAGGTTCACAAAACAAGTTGATCACAGATTGAAAGAAATTGTAATTTATAGAAAAATACAAGAAGATCCTTTCAATTATACGTAATTTTGATAATGGTGAATGTTGAAGTTTTAAAATATTGATTGAATATTATCAATCTGCTCACTTTTGATGAATAAAATCTTTTTGCTCAAATCTAATAATACATAACATTTGTTTCAGTTTTAAAAATAATAGGGTTGTTTTTAATTTTATAATTAAATTTAATATTTTCTTTTCTTATATTTTTTCAGAATTAAATCTGATGATTTTTTAATATTGCGGGATCAAATTCACGAACTTGTTTATTTTTAGGTAATTAGTTTTTTTAAACTGAAAACCTTTAACAAAAAAAAGTAAAAAATGCAGAAAATATTTAAACAAAATCAAAGAAATTAAAATGAATAAGAAAATTACAAAGAAAAAAAACTTCAAATCCTTAAGTACGTAAAAAAAAGTATATAAAGATAAAAAACATAAATTTGAAAGAACCCAAGTAGAAACGAAACATAGAATCCATCTATGGCCCATGTATGAAAGCCATGTTTTTTAATGTATGGGCCATACATGGAAGCCATCGATGGGCCATCCGAGTTTTGTAACATTGCTCCGCACTTTTGCCCGACATTCCAATTTTATACAGATACTCATCCTGGTAGTTTCTTACGTTGTTCTAACGTTTATAATCCATCCTGCGTTGTCCAGGAACTAAGAAAAACGTTTTTTACCAAAATATAGAAAATTATGATCAGGGTGTCTGCACCAGGTACTAAATTAATACCTTCTTCTGGTATTTCTTGTTCAAAATCAAGGAGAAGACAACATTTAAGGGGTACAAGATGACGCCGTCATCCTGATAAATATTTCCAATGATCCTTGTGTGAAATTAACATCTTCTCCTAGAATTTTTTAAAGAAATTAGAATTTTATATCTTGTCTAATGTATTTAAATGGATGTCGTCATCCTGATTCATTATCTTACTGCTCTAGGTGTCAAGTTAACATCTTCTTCAAGGAAATTTTAGGGAAACTAAAATTTTACATCCTTACTTGTATTTTTAAATGGATGTTGTTATCCTAACACACAATTTTATTAATCTAGGTCATAAAAAAATAAGTTCTCCTGGAAATTTTTGCTGAAAAATAAAAAATATAAAGCATCCATTGTGTGCAAAAGGTTGACGCCGTCCTTACAAATGAATTTAGTGATCTAGGTGTCAAATTAGTATTTTCTCCGAGAAATGTTTTTGAAAACATAAAGTTCATATCTCTTCTGAAGTATTTGTACAGAAGACATCATCCTGGCACTAAAAGTTCAATATTCTAGGTAAAGATTGTTATGAGTGTCCGTTTTTGCTTCTTGGTGCATAGGATTTAAATATTTTATTTTCGCTTAAGGTAAATAAAAGGCTTTTAAATATTTTGCTTGTGTTATCCTTAAAAGAAATAGTTAAAAATAACGTGAAGAAAGTAAAATTAATATAACCATAACGATAGAGATTATTGTAAACATCGAGTTGTCAAATAGGTTAAAGGGTTATGTTAATTTATATTTCTTGTTTTCTAGTTTATACAGCAAAATTTGATAAAAATATAGTTAAAATACTATTATTTATTTTATTTGGTATTAAATTTATTAAAATTATTTCAGATATATACGTCAAAAAGGATAAAATAAAATTGGAAAAATAATTTCTTCCAGGATTTCTGTAAAATATTAACATTTATAAATGATCAACTATTTTAAAAAGGTAATTTTCACAGTTTATTCTGAAGATCTAAATATGAAATAAATAAGTTCTGCATGAGAATATAAAAAATATTATCGGTATAATGCTGTAACTACAAAATAGGAATGTTCTTCTAAGAAAAGGTATGAATGTTATGTTAACAGGCGCAGATATCTTAAATCAATTTATTGAAATTGATGTAGAACAAAATAAGTAATAGTATTTTAACCGTATTTTTATCAAAATTTGTTGCACATGCTAGAAAAGGGAAAATATAAATTAACTTAACCCTTTAACCTATTTGACAACTCAATGTTTACAAATCTCTATCTTTAGGGTTATATTAATTTTACTTTCTTGATATAATTTTAAATTATAAATTTCAAGGATAACACCAGCAAAATGTTTAATTGCTTTTATTTATCTTAAAAAAAATAAAAATATTTAAATCCTGTGCACCAAGAAGCAAAAACGGACACTCATAACAACCTTTACCTAGATTATTGAACTTTTAGTGCCAGGATGATGTCTTCTGTACAAATACTTCAGAAGAGATATGAACTTTATGTTTCCAAAAACATTTCTCGGAGAAAATACTAATTTGACACCTAGATCACTAAATTCATTTGTAAGGACGGCGTCAAACTTTTGCACACAATGGATGCTTTATATTTTTTATTTTTCAGCAAAAATTTCCAGGAGAACTTATTTTTTTATGACCTAGATTAATAAAATTGTGTGTTAGGATAACAACATCCATTTGAATATACAAGTAAGGATGTAAAATTTTAGTTTCCCTAAAATTCCCTTGAAGAATTTCTTTAAAAAATTCTAGGAGAAGATGTTAATTTCACACCTGGATCATTGGAAATATTTATCAGGATGACGGCGTCATCTTGTACCCCATAAATGTTGTCTTCTCTTTGATTTTGAACAAGAACTACCAGAAGAAGGTGTTAATTTAGTACCTGGTGCAGACACCCTGATCAGAATTTTCTATATTTTGGTAAAAGATGTTTTTCTTAATTCCTGGACAACGCAGGATGGATTATAAACGTTAGAACAACGTAAGAAACTACCAGGATGAGTATCTCCATAAAATTGGAATGTCGGGCAAAAGTGCGGAGCAATGTTACAAAACTCGGATGGCCCATCGATGGCTTCCATGTATGGGCCCTGTTTGTAAGTATGGCAAAACTGTGGCGATATCTACTTGGGAATCTTTAAAATAAAAAAGTAAATAAATATCTTAAATTTCTTTAAATCTCGGATATTATTAAATAGAAATAAAGAAAATTTTTCAAAAAATAGACGAAAGCTAAAAAGGGACAAATTATATATCAAAAGTAGAAAATATTTTTTAAAAAATAAAATATTAACGAATATTTATTTTCAAATTTAAAAAATAGGAAAAAATTATTACTAAAGAGGTAAAAAAAATTAAATTAGGAAAAGTAAAGAATTGTCTTAAAAATTGAAGATACAAAATATTTAATAAAATTTTGGAATATTAGACAAAACAATATTTAAAAGATGAAAAACCGTATGAAATAAAAGAACGATGTCAAAACAAAATTATTTAGTACAATATTAAATTTACATAAAATTAAATAAAATAATAAATGTGGGTAAATATGGCAGTTTCTGCGGGTTCTTAGCCGAGACTCCTTTTTATTAAAAAATACCGCTTTTTATTAATAACAATAAACTTACGACTTATTAGATGAGTAGTTTGTGTTATTTAGATATTTATTCAAAAATCAAAACCCCTTAAAAATTGATTATTTGAACAAAATTAAGAAATTAAAAATAATATCAAATGCATCTATTGCTACGGGTGTGAGTCAGTTGATGCTTGTTAGTTGCTGCGGCCAGAATAAAGTGTAAATGTAGGTTGGATTTCCCGCAGCAACTAAAGCACATACAAACTAAAGGTTTGCTTTAGTTGCTGCGGGAACAATAATTTAAACTTAAATTATTTTAAATTAATAATAGTTAAAATAAGATTTTTGATGGAATTGTATTAAGTAAAGGTTAGAATAATTTAATCACACATTTTAAAGTAGGTATGCATTAGGGTGGCCGTTAATAATGACATTTTGGAATTTTGTCCATTTCCGGGTCTCATTTTATCACAAATTGAAAAAAAAAAGATACGTATTTTTTCATTTTTTTTTAAATTAATATTTAGTGGTGCCTGTAGGCTATTGAAAATTTGCATGTATTTTGCATGGTAAAAAAACTTTTTTTCGTAGATTTCCTGTAAAATCGTTGAAAATTAATATTTTTTGACCGGACTACTCTGTTTCTCTTCATAAATGTTCAAAGAATAATATGCAATTTTTAACTTATGAAATTTGTTAAGTTTACTATTTTTTACAGGACCCAAAAGTTGACCAAAAAAAAACTAAAATAGGTTATTATTGGCAAAAAATATTAATTCTCAAAAAAACGAGAAATTTAAACTGCTAATTATGGTTTCTATTGTTTTTGAGGTCCCTGATTACAAATCTGAAGTCATATTTCAAAAATTCAAAATGGCGGATTCAATATGGCGGCCATGAAAATTTTAAAATTAATCAATTTCTAGAAAATTTCGTACCAGGGGGTTTTGGGGGTCTCTGATTACAAATTTGAAGTCAGATTTTAAAAATTAAGAATGTCGGATCCCATATGGCGGACATCAAAATTCTTAAATTAATCAATTTTTATGAAACTTGGTATCATAGGGTTTTTGGGGGCCCTATTTACAAATCTGAAGTCAGATTTGAAAAATCCAAACTGACGGATGCAATATGGCGGGCATAATGTTTAAAAAATTAATTATTTTTTTTAAACTTAATTATGTAATATCTTATCCCAGTAGCCAACAAAATTTTTGTGAATGTTCTATCTAAATTTAAATTAGTTAGTATTTATTAGCAAGAGAAGGTTTGTTTACAAATTAGATGACACGATTTTATAGATGGGTGATTCTCCTGAAAGGGATCACTTCACGTGTTTCCAACGTGAGTTTCAACATTTACAATAGTTTTTAATTGATATTTCCTTGAGTTTGCAATTTAAAAAAAAAACCCCAAAAACCCTATGATACCAAGTTTCATAAAAATTGATTAATTTAAAAATTTTGATGTCCGCCATATTGGATCCGACATTTTTAATTTTTAAAATCTGACTTCAAATTTGTAATCAGAGACCCCCAAAACCCCCTGGTACGAAATTTTCTAGAAATTGATTAATTTTAAAATTTTCATGGCCGCCATATTGAATCCGCCATTTTAAATTTTTGAAATATGACTTCAGATTTGTAATCAGGGACCTCAAAAACAATAGAAACCATAATTAGCAGTTTAAATTTCTCGTTTTTTTGAGAATTAATATTTTTTGCCAATAATAACCTATTTTAGTTTTTTTTTGGTCAACTTTTGGGTCCTGTAAAAAATAGTAAACTTAACAAATTTCATAAGTTAAAAATTGCATATTATTCTTTGAACATTTATGAAGAGAAACAGAGTAGTCCGGTCAAAAAATATTAATTTTCAACGATTTTACAGGAAATCTACGAAAAAAAGTTTTTTTACCATGCAAAATACATGCAAATTTTCAATAGCCTACAGGCACCACTAAATATTAATTTTAAAAAAAATGAAAAAATACGTATCTTTTTTTTTTCAATTTGTGATAAAATGAGACCCGGAAATGGACAAAATTCCAAAATGTCATTATTAACGGCCACCCTAGTATGCATATTCTTAAATAGAAATTAATTATATTTTTTTCTAAAAACCGCAGCAATTAAAGCATCCGCAGCAACTGACACACTTACCCTAGTAAGAAAAGAGAGAACCATTTTTTATCGTTTAACAACTATAAAAATATAAAAAAATTAAAAAACAAAACAGGGTTTCTCCGGTTCTGGAAAAGCTGGAAAAACTGAAAAACCTGGAATTGTCATGAAATTTTTTTGTAGTCAAGAAAAACCTGAAAAATAATAATAATACAATAGTTTCTTATTTTTTCAACATTAAAAATGTATTTCTTTTTTTTTATATATATATTTCTTGTGTTTATTTTTCTACTTTAATATTTTCTCTTATTTTCTTCTTTTTATGTTAATTATTTTATATTAAATTTTACAATATTTTGTAATTGTAACATTCACTAACCTTTTTTCTGTGGTTTTTCTAAAAATTATTTGGGGCGGTAGCGATAGTGCACATTTCAACCGTACACAGGGAAATTGCATTCGTTTAATCGTATACAGTTCAATTGTACACAGGGAAATTGTATACGAAATAAATAAATAAATATTAATAATAAAATTGTATACGGTTAAATCGTACACAGTGCAACTGTATACGAGTAAGTTCAAAAGAAAAAATATTCCATTAATTGTATGCAGTTGAATCGTATACAGGTAAATTGTATACAAAATAAATAAATAAATATTAATAATAAGATTGAACAAGGTCCAATCGTACACAGTAAAACTGTATACGACTAATTTTATGAATAAAAATATTCAATTAATTCTACACAGTTCAATCGTTTACAGGGAAATTGTATACAAAAGAAATGAATAAATATCAATTTATTGATTGTATACGGTTTAATCGTATACGGTGGAACTGTATACAACTACTTTTATAAATAAAAAGGTTAAATTAATTGTACACAGTTTCATTGAATACGCAAACATCGTGTAAATGAAATTGTTAAATGTCAAATACAACTATGAAATTAAAATTTTTCAAAACTAGGTTATAGATGAGGAAAAATAAATTGAAATAAATAATTTAATCAAATAATCATTTTAAACAAGGTAATAATTTAATAAACACTTTAAGAACTATTGAAGCTAAAAAGATCTCAATATTAGAATCTTTTTTTTTTAATATTTATAACAGAGACAAACCATGGTTTCCAATAATGATAAATAATAATTTAAAAAATATTTTCTTACTTTTAAATTGAATAAAATAGTTTTAACTATAAATATTTAATGTTTTAAATATATTGATCCAAATTAGAATTAGCAACCTTTAGCAGATCGTCTGGAGCGAAATAGAGTGAATTGGATCGAAGTTAGCCCAACTCGAGCGTTTTTTGTAAATTTTGATCTGACTTATTTCAATTTACTTCAACATGCTGGCATTTGAGCAAAACGGAGTAAATTGTAGTAAGTCGGATCAAATTGGAGCAAAGTAGAGAAAATTGGAACAAATTCGGTCCATTTCATATCAAATAATCCGTAGAGATAAGGTATGAAACTTAAAGAAGATTTTGTAAATAAATTAACACTAGTAATAAGTTATTAAAGATTTATTCATAATTTAGTAATAAAATTTGTAATTTATAAATAGAAAATAAGAACACAAGTAAACAATAAACAATTAAGTACATAAAATTACAAGGACAAAACAAGAATAAAAACAAGAAATTTGGAAAGAAAATAGAAAAAAATTAAATAAAAACTGGAATCCAATTGGACACCAGTCCCCTACAAACTGGACACGTCGATTCTTGATAAAGTGTCTTGCATTCTGCGCACAAACACAAATGTGCGCAAGGCATAGCCAAGAATGTGGGAATGCTGAATAAGCAGATGCAGCACCTTGGACCTAGTTGATTGTTTTGATCTGAAAGGTAATGTAATTTAATAAATTAATTATAATATATAATTATTTAAATTTTATAAAAAAACGCATTAATGAGATTCATGAAAATGTTCTAAAGCAAATTTGTTAGAATAATGATTTGATAGAATTTTTTTGGTAGAATCTTAATTTTACAGAACATCAACATGAAAGAATATTGATTTTGCAGAAAACCAAATATACAGAATATTAATATTGCAGAATCGTTATTTGGTCGAAAATTAATTTTACCGAAAATCATTTTGATCGAAACGTAATTTGTGCGAATCGGATTTCGATAGAATATTAATTTTGTAGAATATTAATTTTGCAGAATCTAAATTGTGAAGAATGCTAATTTTTCAGAATATCAATTTTACAGAATGTTAATTTTGCAGAATCTGAATTTTGCAGAAAATCAATTTTACCGAAAGTCATTTTGATCGAAACTTAATTTGTGCGACTTAGATTTTGATAAAATATCGAATTTGCAGAATATTAATTTTGTAGAATCAAAATTTTGCAGAATGCTAATTTTATAGAATATAAATTCTACAGAAAAATAACTTGTCCGAATATCAATTTTGCAGAAAATTAAATGTACAGAATATTAATTTTGCAGAATCGCTATTTGGTCGACAATTCATTTTATCGAAAGACATTTTGATCGAAATTCAATTTGTGCGAATCTGATTTTGATAGAATATTAATATTGCAGAATCAAAATTTTGCAGAATGTTTATTTTATAGAATATAAATTCTGCCGACCGTTAATTTTGTCGAATACTAATTTTGCAGAAAATCAAATGTACAGAATACTAATAATACAGAATCGTTATTTGGTCGAAAATCAACTTTACCGAAAGTCATTTTGTTCGAAACTCAATTTATCTGAATCGGATTTTCATAGAATATTAATCTTGCAGAAAACTGCACGAAAAATACTTTTGTTACGATGTTCCCATCGCTGTATTTACTGTGTACCTGAGAAGTGACACCTGTAACTATTTTACCGTCGGCATCAGTAATTACAGCGATGGGAACATCGCAACAAAAATACTTTTTGAGCAATTTTCTGCAAAATTGATATTCTATCAAAATCCGATTCGGACAAATTGAGTTTCGAACAAAATTACTTTCGATAAAATTGATTTTCGACCAAATGACGATTCTGCAATATTAATATTCTATGCATTTGATTTTCTGCAAAATTAATATTCGACAAAATTAACATTCTGCAAAATTGATATTCTATTAAAATCCGATTCGCACAAATTGCATTTCGATCAAATAGACTTTCGGTAAAATTAATTTTTGACCAAATTGCGATTCTACAAAATTAGTATTCTATACATTTGATTTTCTGCAAAATTGATATTCGACTAAATTATTATTCTGTAGAATTTATATTCTATAAAATTAGCATTCTGCAAAATTTTGTCTCTGCAAAATTAATTTTCTGCAAAATCCATATTCTATCAAAATCCGATTTGCACAAATTAAGATTCGATCAAAATAACTTTCGGTAAAATTAATTTTCGACCAAATAATGATTCTGCAATATTAATATTCTGTATACTTGGTTTTCTGCAAAATCAATATTCTTTCATGTTGATGTTCTGTAAAATTAAGATTGTACAAAAAAAATTCTATCCAACCATTATTCTAACAAATTTACTTTAGAACATTTTCATGCTTCTCAAGATTCCACTGAACAAGTAAATTTTCACTGAATTATTACTCCAAGAAGAGTAAAATCTTGCTCTATCGAATTTAGAGATTGAATTATTGTATTCAGGGTCATAATTCAATTATTACTTATAAAGTCACAAGAGTAATGGAAGAAAATAAATTTTCTGAAATATAGTATTATACCTATTAAAATGTTTTCAGGTCTTGGAACTGCTGGATCTTCAATGAGAGCAGGAACATTTCTCAGCTGATAGCCTTCATCTTAAAAACAATTATATTTGTAAATAAGTATAACTTTTTGTACACTGAGAAAAAAATAGTAACAAATATAACATGAATGAATTCTATGAGGCTTTCAGAGTCACATGCTAAATTAGTTGCTATTTCCCCTCCGTGTATGAATACAGGATAATTTTTAAGGGACAGTTAAATTAATTTACACTGAAAGCTTTTCAAAATAATAACTCCTTTACTAAGAAATTAGTGAAAGAATTTTTTAAAATGATTTAAATTCGAAATATAAAATAATGAAAAAATATATCGAAATATTAAATTTCTTAATTAATAAAAATTACGCACTCAAATTATGTGGTCGATCAAGAATTACAGTTCCTCTTTCTTGTCCTGTGGGTCGTCAAAGACGTATTTGACTTTTCTGACGTTCTGGACCTTTTGGACCATCTGGATCGCCAGGATGTACAGAATTCCATTGTCGGCCTGGAACTACTGCACGTACTTTGCCTCTTTGACGCCGCGGTTGTCGATGAGGATCTTCTAAAAAATTAGGACATGTCTGTGGATTAGGACCAATCTTACGTAAGACGTAAGAGAAGACCACAATCCATGTTCGATGATATCCACATTCTTCATCTGCAGGATCAGTTCGACACAAGAATGTAACTTATGCAATATTTAAAAATACTAAATTTTTATATTAACTATATATTTTCAAATAAAGGTGTTACTTAAAAAAGTAATATTATTACTTAATACATAGAATTTCGTTAGAAGAATTTCTCCGGACGGCCATAAAACACAGCAGGCGAAATGATTGCATCAATCAAATGGCAGGACGTGAGTTTTTTTTTCAAGTTAGCACTTTTTTTTAGATTAAAAGACTAAAAAGATCATTAACTAGAGTTTTCACTTTACCGAATTTAATTTGATAGAATCTTCTTTCAGCCGAATTCCTATTTTATAGTGCTTGTTTTTAATCGAATATGAAGTAATCCAAATCTTTAGGTCACTGAACTCATATTTAACTGAAATCTAATTTTACAGAATTTTTGTTTAACCGACTTTAAAAAACAATTCTTAAAAAAATTTCAATTTAACCGAATGTTAATTGATCGTAATCCGCATTTAACAGAATTTAAAATGAGTAGAAATTTCAAATCACAGAATGTCCATTTAACTTAATCTTAATTTCTCTGAATTTTGAGTTGCACAAACTTCTATTAGATAGAATTTTTAAAACGCTGAATTTCCAATTGCCCGAAGTTGCAAATAGCTCACGGAGAAAAAAAATTAGCAGCCATAACTAAGAGTTAGCTACCTTAGCTAACCTTAATTGCTATTATATGGATAGCTATTTTTTTAGTTAACACAACTATTAATTAGCTTGCACATCTAATTTTGTTAGCTGTAACAGCTAAATATTAGCTACCACAGCTAAAAATTAGCTATCCATATAGTAGCTAACTCATTTTTCTCAGTGCTGAACATATATCTGAGTGAAAGATTTTGGCGCAAAGTGTAAAATTACCCAATCAGAAATTATTAACAAAATTATAATTGGTTGATTTTAAAACTTGCCCCAGAATGTTTCTGGCGGATGTATATATTCATCAATTTACAATTACGGACAAATGGAACTTCAGCGTTTTACGAATTCTATTTAATAGAAATTTGTGCGAATTAAAATTCGAGGGAATTAAGATTCAGTTAAATATACATTCTGTTATTTGAAAATCGTACTCATTATAAATTTTGTTAAATGAGGATTATGATCAATTAACATTTGGTTGTATTAAAATACTTTCAAGTAAAAAGTCTGTTAGAAAAAAATGCTGTATATTAAGAACTATGTTAAATATGAATTCGGTAACCTTAAAATTCAGTTAATAAGTTAAATTCGGTTAAGAAAAATTCGAATTATTTCTAATTAGATTAAAAACAAATTCTCTAAAATAACACATTGAGCAAAAAGAAAATTCTATTCAATAAAATTCGGTAAATAAAAATTCTAACTAATGATATTTAAAACTTATTCATGCGTCCCTTCTTTTAATAACTTTATGATAGTTTATTCTTCAATTTTTGCCTCATAGCTGAATTGCATGAAAACGAAGAGCCTGAATTAGTTGACGCTGCTTAAATAGAGAGAAATAATATTAGACCAAGTGAGTGTCATCAAATATATTTAATATTCATACACTAGGGATTTCTCCAAGTAAACTTTCACTTCAGTAAATATTAAAATTTACTTACTCTACTAATATTCATGAAATTCCATCTTACACGAGAAAATTTTTTTTTACTTTGAAGTGAATGTTTGATTTCATAAATTCAGAAAACGTTATTCACTATTATTTAGTTTTTATTTACTTATTTAAAATTTTAAAGACTTGCAAGAAATTCAAGACAGTATAATGTTATTTATCATTATTATTATTAATAGTTGTAGAAGCCAACTTACCAGCAGAGAATCTCATCATAGAGCAAGAAAGGGAGGATGAGATTCCTGAGCCTCAACTTGTTCCAGATCCTCATTTAAATTCCAATCTTCAAGTTAGGCCTGATCCTCAGGTCGGTCCCGGTCCTCAGCTTGGTCTTGCTCCTCAGATTGGTCCTGATCCTTAATTTCGTCGTGATCCACAGCTCGGTCCTGTTCCTCAACTCGGTCCTGGTCCTCAACTTGATCCTAATCTTCAACTCCATCCTGATCTTCAATTTAGGCCTCATCCTCAGCTCGGCCCTGGTCCTCAGCTTGGTCCAGGTCTACAATGGAATCCTGAACATCCTGGAGATCCAGATCGTCCACATGGCCCAGAACGTCAGAGAGGTCAAGGACGTCGTGGACGACCCAGAGGACAACCCAGAGGACGAGGACGAGGAAGAGGAGCTGTAATTCTCGATCAACCACCTGATTTGAGTGCGTAATTTTTTTAATTAAAAAATTTAATATTTCAATATATTTGTTCATTATTTCATATTTCAAATTTAAATCATTTTGAAAAATTCTTTCAGTAATTTCTTAGTAAATGAGTTATTATTTTGAAAAGCTTTCAGTGTAAATTAATTTAATTGTCCCTTAAAAATTATCCTGTATTGATACATTCATGTTATATTTGTTATTATTTTTTTCTCAGTGTACAAAAAGTTATACTTATTTACATATTTTATTGTTTTCAAGACGCAGGCAATCAGTTGAGAAATGTTCCTGCTCTCATTGCAGATCCAGCAGATCCAAGACCTGAAAAAATTTTAATAGGTATAATACTATATTTCAGAAAATTTATTTTATTCCATTACTCTTGTGACTTTATAAGTAATAATTTAATTATGACTCTGAATACAATAATTCAATCTCTAAATTCAACGGAGTAAGATTTTACTCTTCTTCGAGTAATAATTCAGTGAAAATTTACTCGTTGAATGGAATCTCACTGCAATTAATGCATTTTTATAAAATTTAATTAATTTATATATAATTCTCTAAATTACATTACCTTTCAGATCAAAACAATCAGCAAGGTCCAAGGTGCTGCATCTGTTTATTCAGCATTTCCACTTTCTTGGCTATGCCTTGCGCACATTTGTGTTTGTGCAAGACACTTTATCAAAAACCGACGTGTCCAGTTTGTAGGGGACTGGTGCCCAATTGGATTCCAGTTTTTATTTAATTTTTTTCTATTTTCTTTCCAAATTTCTTGTTTTTATTCTTGTTTTGTCCTTGTAATTTTATGTACTTTATTGTTTATTGTTTACTTGTGTTCTTATTTTCTATTTATAGATTATAAATTTTATTACTAAATTATGAATAAATCTTTAATAACTTATTACTAGTGTTAATTTATTTACAAAATCTTCTTTAAGTTTCATACCTTATCTCTACGGATTATTTGATATGAAATGGACCGAATTTGTTCCAATTTTCTCTACTTTGCTCCAATTTGATCCGACTTACTACAATTTACTCCGTTTTGCTCAAATGCCAGCATGTTGAAGTAAATTGAAATAAGTCAGATCAAAATTTACAAAAAACGCTCGAGTTGGACTAACTTCGATCCAATTCACTCTATTTCGCTCCAGACGATCTGCTAAAGGTTGCTAATTCTAATTTGGATCAATATATTTAAAACATTAAATATTTATAGTTAAAACTATTTTATTCAATTTAAAAGTAAGAAAATATTTTTTAAATTATTATTTATCATTATTGGAAACCATGGTTTGTCTCTGTTATAAATATTAAAAAAAAAAGATTCTAATATTGAGATCTTTTTAGCTTCAATAGTTCTTAAAGTATTTATTAAATTATTACCTTGCTTAAAATGATTATTTGATTAAATTATTTATTTCAATTTATTTTTCCGCATCTATAACCTAGTTTTGAAAAATTTTAATTTCATAGTTGTTGTTGACATTTAACAATTTCATTTACACGATGTTTCCGTATTCAATTAAACTGTGTACAATTAATTTAACCTTTATATTTATAAAAGTAGTTGTATGCAGTTCCACCGTATACGATTAAACCGTATACAATCAATAAATTGATATTTATTCATTTCTTTTGTATACAATTTCCCTGTACAAGATTGAACTGTATACAATTAATTGAATATTTTTATTCATAAAATTAGTGGTATACAGTTTTACTGTGTACGATTGGACCTTGTTCAATCTTATTATTAATATTTATTTATTTATTTTGTATACAATTTACATGTATACGATTCAACTGTATACAATTAATCGAATATTTTTTCTTTTGAACTTACTCGTATACAGTTGCACTGTGTACGATTCAACCGTATACAATTTTATTATTAATATTTATTTATTTATTTCGTATACAATTTCCCTGTATACAATTGAACTGTATACGATTAAACGTGTGCAATTTCCCTGTGTACGGTTGAAATGTGCACTATCGCTACCGCCCCAATTATTTTCATATTTTTAAATAGCAATACTCTATATTTTTGGAAATTTATTTAATTTGTGTTCAAAACTTGTCTGTTTTATGCATACTTATTTATTCATTCAAAGAGATTTTATATTTTCTTTATTTTTTCTAATTAACGTTAGACTTGTTTCAAATCTAATGGCTATTATAAAAATATTTTTCGTTTAGTTTTAAAGAACTTATTTATTTTTTAAGGATTTTTTAATACCTTTTATTGACTTTTCATTCATTTTTATAAATTTCTTTATTTTATTTTTATCTACTTATTTTTCATTAAATTCTTGACAAATTTTATTATTTTTTAAAATTGTTTCATAGTTTATTCAATACAAAGAAACATAGTATTGTTTCTTCTTAACATTTTCTTCTTATTTATTTTATTTTGTTATCGCTTCACGATTTTTTTTAGACATTTCGTCATTTTTCTATTTCTTATTGTTAGAAATATTCCCACTTCTTTTAAATTGTTTAATTTTCATCTTGTAATTTCGAACTTTTGAAAACATTTATTCTACACTTTTATTTACATATTTTTAATTAAATTTCTTAATTTTCTGCTCTGTTGTAGACTTTTATTATTTAATTTATTTCATGTAAATTTAATTTTGTACTAAATATTCTCGTTTTAACATCGTTCTTCCATTTTATAGGGGTTCTTTTTCTTTTATGTTTTTCAAAATTTTATTCATTCTTTTCTTCTTCTTCTTCAATTTTTAAAATAATTCTTTATTTTTTCTAATTTGAACAGATTTTCCCCTTTAATAGTAATTCTTTCCCATTTCTTAAATTTTAAAAATAAAGTTATTTAAATATTTTAATTTTTAAAATATATTTTCTTTTTTTTACATATTATTTGTCACTTTTTAAATCTTGTTTAGTTTTTGAAAGATTTTATTTATTTCTTTATTAAGATTCATAACTTTTTTTATTTTAAAGATTTTTCAAATTTTTTTGTAGATTGTTTTCTTATATTTTTACATTTTTATGTTTTGTTTTTATAATTTATCATTTTTGCATTGCAATTACGTAATTTGTTTTTTAATTTTGCATTCATAAAGATTGGAACATTTTTTGTATATAAATTTCTTTTTAATTTGTAATCTGTTTAATTGTGATTTAATGTTTTCTCCATTTTTTCACTATTTTTTCACTATTTTTTATTAAAGGTTCTTTAGTTTAAAAAACTGATTATTTAAAATTGTGCTAAATAATGTTAATTTTTATAATTATTTTCTAATAATATTTTCTTTTAATCTATTTTTAAGTATATAACTCATCCTTTTAAGCATTGAATTGCTCTTCTTTTTTCCAAAATTTTAAATAAAAACAACAACAAATTTAAAGAGTTTATAAATTTGTATTTTTTAATTTAAATCCTGAGAATTGGGTAAATAGTTTAGTTGATAATAACCGTGAAGACCACAGCCCACAGGATGTTACTCGTGAGTGGGAACAAAGTTTTAATGAGAGGACTAAACTGTTGCTGGTGAAAGACAAAAAATCAAAAAGAGTACAATTACAAAAATATTTGAGAAGTTTTCCTTGTCTTTGTGCACCTCTAATGATTCCTTTGGTGCAGTATTCTTTTTATAATTATAATGTATAAAAACACGTTAAAAATTTCTAAATTATTTATTTTGAAAACAATATACTGATTTTTAAAGAAGTCCCTATAATTTTTAATAAAATTTTGTAACCTTCTTTTCTATATTACAGCTAGAATCAGATTTCAAAAATATTATTCAGGATTTGGTAAATGTCAACTTTATACAAGAAGATCAGAAGCAAGTGTACAACTCTCTATTTTCTAAAAGATGGCCGGATATATCTTTGAAAGTAATAAATCAGTGCAAAAAATCAAGAATAAAAGAAGTTAAGAGTCTTATATTAAAACATAAAGATTTAGTAGAAAAAATTGACAAAAAAGAGAAAGGTATAGATTCTCAAAAAAACGTATTATCATTATGGCTACTGCCTCTTTGTATAACATTGGCAAAATCATTTAAACTTCAAAGCGGCGATTCCTTAGTCTTAAAAAAATCTGAAATAGCTAACTCCTTCATTTTGCACATTGAGGTAACTCAAGAGGCATTTAATAATATTAAATATCAAATGTATATTTTTAATTAATTAATTTGTCTAACTGAAGGATTCCACAACTTTGCTGAAAAAAAAAAATTTTTGAAGATTGGTTGACAACCCATGATCAAGAAATTCATCCATACATAGTTTTCTGTAGAGAAGTAGATAATCTGACACAAATTAATGTTGTTCCTAATGGTGAAGATTACACCTACACTGATCCACTTAAAGCAGTTCAAAGCTGTTTTAAATGTCTAAAAACTCTGCATTCATTCCCATATACCTGTGACTATGCTTGGGAATTTATTTCGAAGTCAATTTATGGCTTTAAATCAAGAAAAGATTATGCTCCTGTTTTAAAATTCATCTAAGAAATGAATAAACTCTGAGCGGATTTTGAATTCAACTTTGTAATACGTCTAGTACTCTTATCCTTCATTTTAAAATTATACGGAGATTCTGCTTACCCACGTAAAATTGTACAGATTTTTGTAGATTATATGGATTTTTTTATTAAAAACATTTATTGTCCATCGCTCAAAAAAGACGTAATGCAAGTTTTGGAGAACAAAAATCTGAGCTTAGATATACACTACAGAAAATAGAAATGTGTTTCAACAACCATAGCAAAGTATTTGAAAGTGTACTCACTGAGCACAAGCGTTTCAGACATTTGAGACAAAGAGGGTTAATTGATCATGAAGAATTTATAATAGGTAATACGTTTATTGAAAAGATTATTGGAAATGAAATACGATTTGTACCAGATTTTATATATGGAGTACACATATCTCTTAAAAAGACACTTAAAGCATTTTTAGAAATTCCTGGAGTATTAAATCAAATACTAGAATACGTGGAACGGCTGAGCAGGGAATCAAATATTATAATGAACTTAACACAAGCAAGTTTATGGTTGAGGAAATACTCTGAAAATGTTCAAGAAGATATAGTTTTACCGTTATATTTACTTTTTGACGAATTAGAGGTTGGCAATCCACTATAGGCAGTCACGCAGGAAAAAACAAATTTGGTGCTGTCTATGCATCAATAGCTTGCTTACCACGTCACATGTCTTCTAGACTTAGTACCATTTTCCTTTGTTTATTATTTTATGCTGAAGATCGAAAGAGATGTGGAAATGAAAAAGTTTTTAAAAAACTCATCGAAGAAATCAACATTCTGCAAAAAGAGGGATTAATTATAAATGATAATGGAATCTCAAAAATTATAAAATTTCAACTGGTATTAATACTTGGAGACAGCTTGGGTCTGAACGGGATTTTTGGTTTAGTGGAATCTTTTAACGACACTCACTTCTGCAGAATATGTCGAGCCTCGGCAAAGGAAACTAAGCTACTTAAAATAGAAGACGAATCTTTATTACAAACAAGAGAAAATTATGAAAAAGATGTTATGTCAGCGAACATATCAGAAACTGGTATCAAGGAAGACTGTGTTTTTCATAAAGTAGAAAATTTTCATATCACTGAAAACTTGACTCTTGATGTGATGCATGACCTTTTTGAAGGTGTATGCATGTATGTAATAAAAGCTATAATTAATATTATATATATACCTAATTTTTGCAATTTTTTTAGAATAATTTTTATACTTGATAACACATAATGAAAATCAAACTTTTTTAACGCTTAGAGTTTAAATTTACCATAATATCTTTGCGAAGCAGGTTTACGAAAAAAATAGTAATTAATTGTCAAAGAACAAATAAAAATATAGAATTTTCTCCCCAAGGAAGCGACAACTTATTTTTTATTTACTTTGCATTTTTATATCTAAAATTATATTTTAAAGAAACAAATAATAATTTTATTTTTATATAAAGATACAGTGGGTCGTGGAAGTGTTAATTTTTGTTTACTTATTCACAGTTACATTGTACAATGTTCAACTGAAAGCATATACATATTTGGATTAATATATTTTTAACACATCAGGGCAACGAGTACAGTTACCGTACAATTTTAGGTCTAAAAATTAGCTATACTATAATTGAGCTATATTATCAAAAAATGTCAGAAAAAATTCTTTTTTACTAAATAAGAGTTTTTTATAATTAATTTTTTTTTTAAATTCATGCGATAAATTGTCGAAAAAAGAAAAGCAAGAAAAAAATAAACCATAAAGATTAGTAAATATTTAAAGTTACAAAAGAAGAATAATTTATAATAATATTTAATTTTCCAAGAATAGTTTTTTCTTGCTATCTGCTAACATTTTTCAAAGTCGACCTTCGGTTAAAAAAAATTATTGTTTTAAATGTTACTTAACATATTGCGACACAAAAAAACTTGGTGATCGTTTCACTTTATAGACATTATTTATTTCCTGAAAATATAATTTAAAAAAAAAATTTGTATTGGATTTGTTTTGTTTTTAGGAAATTTTTTTGATTAATTTCTTTTATCCTTGGGATTTTTTTCATGAATTTTTACGAGAATTTTAGATTTAATGATTTTTTAAAGTTCCTAGGAAAATTCCTACTGGTTTTCCACTGGGATTTCTAAAAGGGTTTTGTATTTGGATTTTTTGTTTCTAGAGAAACCCTGCGAATGACCTCCTTTAAAACCCTTATTTACCCTCAAAAACCTCCAGAAAGTTTGATAACTGCTAATAACTGTCAAAATTTGCACTTTCCTAAAATTTTCCATTTCAACTTTGTCCCCTTAAAACACTAATAATTTTATTCTTTTTTTTCACTAAGTATTCCAAAAATTCTACTCTATATTTTGTTATACAGTTCATAAAAATATTTTTACTATTTCCTATAAAAAACTGAACTTTTATTTTAAAAATTCAGTTATTTCATATTATTTAATAAGAAAATAAATCTTAGTTTTATCATTTCAATTTCCTGTTTTTATTTATAATATTTCTAATTTTTTATTATATAATTTTACATTGTTATATCAAGGAAGAAACTGTGAAGTTAATTTATTCTAGAATCATGAAAATGGCACAGGTAAATTCGTTTTAGCATTTGGGTATTTGCATTTTTTCTTGCTGCTTAAAAGTTATATAATTTTTATTTAATAACCTTTTAATATTAAAATTATAAAAAATTACTCTAAAATAGAAATATTCTTTATATTTTTCTAAACATTTAAAGCAAATAAAACCTTGATACGACTGATAAAACAGAAGATATGGCAATTTCAAATTTTTTTTCGAAATTTGAATTCTCGTAAACTAATTAATATTTTGACTTAAATATTTATGTAAAAAATTAGTCATATAATAAAATTTTGAAGTTTCATTGCTCGACGGTAAGCTGGATAAAATTAACGAAACTTGGAATCGCACAATATGAAAAATTAAAAATGACGTGTTCGCTAGGGACCCTAGATTTTAGTACTAAATTTTAGTATTTTTTAATGTAACTCGAACTTGTCCGATTTAAAAAAAAAAAAGTTTTTTAACTGTTTTTTCATGCTATCTGCTAACATTCTTTAAAGCGAACTTTTGTAAAGAAAAAATTATTGTTTCAAATAATATTGCTTATTATATTGCGACTCAAAAGAGTCAAAAGGTTATCTTTATCTTACATTAGATTAATGGACAACGGAGTACTCACAGTATATAAATTGGAACTTCCAAGCTTATGTTCTTACAAATCAAAAGTTACATTCTATGCCTAATTTCAATCATACATTAAAAAGATTTTAAACGTTTATCTCAAGCTAATTATTCATTAATGTTTATAGAATTGAAATTTCAAAAGTTAAAGTAAAAAACAAGTTTCTGAGAAGAAAATCGAAAAAATGCAGATTCTGCAAAAAGCATCGCTGTTTCTTTTAGTTTTTACAAGTTTTAACTGTTTTGGTTTATCAGAAAAATTAAATCCTGATAATGTTCAACAAGTAAAGGTAAGCCAACTAAAAAAAAACACAAAATTGAAAAACAAAATTTCTTAACAAAAAAGTATGTGGGTGATTCTCCGCGTAGCGTACAATTTCACTTTCCCCAAGTTTGGAAAAAAAAAATCACAAATAGTGTTTCTATTCTCTTATCATTTCAACGTAAAAAAGGTAATTTATATGTTTACAAACAAAAAGCAACAGTTACTTTTGTATATATAGAAACCAAACACTTTTTCGAAAAAACCGAGTTGTTTGGGAAAATTGTAGGGAATCAGGAATTTAAGAAACGTAAGCTTTCCACGATAAGACGTTTTCACGATCGAGAATTTTCGAAATTATAACAACAATACTTTAACTTTTATTTTTCCATTAAAAGTTTAAAACTATTAAATTGGCATGATAAAAACAAAAATTATAATTAAACATAATATAATTCTCTGTACTTTTTCAATTTACAATTAAATAAGAAGATATTAATTCCACGAATTACAAATAATATTCTTTTAATTGAATTCTTATCGGTTTTGGCCACCCTAGCCACAGGAAAAAAATAGGTTCAGAAAAATGTACCCAAAAATGGGCTCATTTTGAGTAGTGCCGAAACACAGTCTCGTTTTTGGCAAATGCAATTTTAGACTAATGAGATTTTCGACAAATGTAATTTATGATAAATAAAGTGGAATCTTTGATTATTGAAATTTCTGATGAATAAGATTTTTGGGAAATAACATTCCTAACAAATGAGATTTCTAATTAATGCAATTTATGACCGATAAGATTTCCGATAAAATTCAATTTTGTATTTAAATGAAATTTCGTCTCTAAATAAAAATTATAAAACATGACTAAATTAGAATTTGATTTTAAATAAAAGTCGTGTTAAATTGCAATTCCATGTTATATACATTTTTGAGTAATTTTCAAGATACTACAAAAATAAAACTAATTTTTTCATTTTTCCGTAAAACTAAAAAACCTATGTTAAAAGTGCCAAATATAAACTACTAAATTTGAATTTTATTGCATTAGTTACTGCGATATAATAGCAATAATTATTTAAACTTAAACGAGTTCGACTGCGCGCCACGGCGCGCTTGTTATTTTTTTCTTAATGAAAGTTAGTAACCATTAACACATAAAAAAGAATAGAAACAAACATTCTAACCTTAAATTACTTATATAATAATAATTTAAAAGAATTAATAAAATATTATTTTTAATACAATAATAAATAATTCAATATATTAATTAAAAGTACCTAATGAATTGTTATTAGTCTTAATTTAATAAATAAAAAATGTAAATAATAAACAACACAATTGTTTCAAATGTAAATAAATTAGAAATTTTGAAACAAATGAAATTTAAAAAAGTTATTATTTACTATACTTACAATTATTTTATGATTATCTTTATTATAACTATACTCATTATATAAATTTAAAATAATTATTTAATAAACTAATGTTTTAAATAAACATAATAAAATGAATACTTGTCAAAAAACTTTAATGATAATTATCACATAATGTAATTATTGAATTACAATAGAAACAAACATCCTAACCGCAAATGACATTTATCAATATGATACATTAATGGAAAAAATACAACTATTAAATTAATGTAATAAGAAAAAAGATGAATAAATTAGAAGCTTACAATAAAATAAAATAAAATTATTGAAAATTATTGTTATTACTTACCTGTCACTAACCATTTTATTTTACAGAAACTTAAGGAGGTCTTCTACTCTCGGGATTTCAAAAAAAAATTTGTTTTCTTTTTTATTGCAATCTATATGTATCTGAGAATACGCCACAGAAAGTATATTTCGTGAGAATCACGTTCTTTTGCATGTTTCTGGGAACCGAAAAAATCCACGAATTTTCGTTCATTTGTAACATTTGTTTATTTATAATGATTCCATTACACAGGCACACAAAAAAAAAAAAAGGTCAAATACCAGAGGGCAGACCAACATATTCCTAGGTTTTTGGGGTCGCTGAAACCGAATATGGCCATGAAAATATTATCTGCTTGCCCATTTTCCCCCTAGCCCCCCCCTTACACCCCTCGGGGGGTGACATTTCAGTTTTTCCAAAAACGTCAAAAAGGCAGTCTATTCCTATGTTTTTTGGGGCGCTGAATCCGAAAAAGACCACCAAAAGCCAATCCCCCCCCTCCTGCACCCCCTAACACCCCCTGGGAGGGGGTTGGAATTTCGAATTTCACGAAAAGTCGAGTTCGGTGGCTATTTCTATGTTTTTTGGGGCGCTGAATCCGAAAAAGACCACGAAAAGAAAATTCCCCCTCTCCTTCACCCCCTATCACCCCCTGGGAGGGGGTTGGAATTTCGAATTTCACGAAAAGTCGAGTTCGGTATCTATTTCTACGTTTTTTGGGGCGCTGAATCCGAAAAAGTCCACCAAAAGCCAATTGGCCCTCCCCTTCACCCCCTATCACCCCCTGGTAGGGGGTTGGAATTTCGAATTTCACGAAAAGTCGAGTTCGGTGTCCATTTCTATGTTTTTGGGGGCGGTGAAAATGGAAAAGGACACCAAAGGTAAATTCGTTCCGTTATTCACCTCTTAGCATCTAGTTACTAACACTGGGAGGGGGGTTGATATGTTCTCTTTTATGTGTAATTAAGAAGAATAAGCAATGTTTTTTTTACGCATTTGAATAAATAATAACTAGGTAGGCACCGATGATTACACAAGTATGTACCAGCACAATTTGATGGATCTTGATTTTACTACACTTAGCGCGACCCAGGAACAACGGCGTGGACGTGGTAGTTTTTGTTCCCTTTGGGGTGCTTTTTTAACGTGAGTCCCCTTGCCTCTCACGATTGGTGGCGCTGCTTTAATGTGTTTTTCCTTAGAACGAATTTCGCTCATTTAGTTTTTTTATAGTGATGCATTTGAGCGAGATCTCTTCTCAAAAAGTCTCGAAAAAATGAGAATCTCGTGAAAATTACATTGGAAACAAATGAATGTACTGTTTTCGTCTCTTTTATCTTTTATGAAAAGACAGATTCTCGAAATGCATCACTAGTTTTTTGGCATTCATTTCTGCCTATGGTACCGTACTCGCTTGGATTCGAATGACCTCTTTGTTTAAGGCTTTTACAAATTGCTTCATCAACCCAAGCTTTATATGCAATGGAGGAAGAAGAACCTTTTCCGGTGATACAAGAGGATTTTTGAGGACATTTGCCAAGCCAGGAACAAAAGAGGTTCTAGCAGGCCATTGGAAGTTATTATAATGGTTCTTTCGATCTCGACTATTCCAAAGGCATAAGAAGCACGGATGACTTGTGAACCCACTTTGTTGACCCAAAAGAATTGTTATTATTTTCAGATCCCCGCAAATTTGCCAGTTATGTTCCGTGTACTTTATTTTTTCGAGTACCAGCTTCAAAGAATTATAGTCTTCTGACATATTAACGGAATGCGCTATTGGGATCGAGGCTAATTCATTGGTGTTGTGCAAGAGTACTGCTTTTAGACTGCGGGTGGAAGAGTCGATGAAAAGCCTCCATTCTTCACTCTTGTAAATGTTTGGTTTCAAAGAATTTATATCTCCCGAATATTTGTGCAGTAGACAAGACTTTCTTCTTTTTTGAAAAAGGGAAGAAATTCTTTTTCCCGATTTCGGAAAGAAGAAACCTTAGTACCTTTAGCCAAATGACCGTCCTCCTTGAGACTCGACGCAAGGTACTCAGCTGCATCTTTGGCTAAACCCAAATTTCTTACCACATCATTGAGCTTTTTTTGATCCCATAGTTTTATAGGTCGATCTCGTTTGAAGCGAACATCTCCTTCATCACTGTCAGAATTCGAGTCAACTTCACTTCCGGAATAAGTACTGTTGGAATCCACAGTTGGCTCATTAAGGTCCATTTGACTTTCAACTTCCACTGTATCAGCAGTGACATCCATCTTGACATCATCATCTGAAACATCATCATCGTCATTATAAATTGGAGGGGTGAAAGATGGAATACTTGGATATATAGCGTGATTAGGAGACATCATACCTTTAAATTTGATGGAGCAAATGTAACATTCCACTTGAGTTTTGGGCTCTTTCCACATAGCAGGAAACTTCAAAAAATTCTTGCCGCTTGAATTGGATGACCCGCGCTGTAATGTACCCCTGCATTTGTTACAGATACTGCTCGGTACCCATGAATTTCCCCGACCATTTTCAATCTGCAATGAAAAAAGAGAATTGTATTTATCCTCATATTTAGAAAAGTCTCTCCGATATTTTTCTATTTCAAACTTACCACATACGTAACAAAACATGGATCTGTCTTTGTTACAGGTGTGAATGGTATTATCTTGAATATCCATACCATTGTCCGTAGGACCATCAGAAGCGCCTTGAAGATTTTCACGATTTGAACGCAAAGCTCTATTTCCATTAATTTTTCTTCTTGAAGCATTTAACTCAAAAGTAGCCAAGTTGCCCACCACCCTAGAGCTGCGGTTGCATGATGACGACGCCTGCGGGCCCGCTTGCTCACCCTGACCAGCCGCCGATACTGGGGTCTCCCTCCCCTGCATCGTAATCTTCTTCCCTACTTTTGCCATGAAGGCATCTTTTTTACCTAGGAACTTAGCCGGTTAACCGTTATCCGCCTTCACCGCGTGGAGGTGTCCTAGTTGCAAAAGTAGATGTGGAAGTAATTCATGAAAATTGAAATTGTAAACCCATCCCATGGGAGGGGGTAAGAGGGTGCTAGGGGGTGAATGAGGGGACGAATTTATTTTTGATCCCTTTTTTCAGTTTCATGGCCCTAAAAAATATTGGAATAGACTCTAAACTCGATTTTTCATAAAATTCGAAATTCCAACCCACTCAAGGGGATATTAGGGGCTTAAGCGGGCGGGAATTAGCTTTTGGTGGTCTTTTTCGGATTCAGCGCCCCAAAAAACGTAGAAATAGACACCGAACTCGATTTTTTGTGAAATTCGAAATTCCAACCCCCCTCCTAGGGGGTGATAGGGGGTGAAGGAGAGGGGGAATTGGCTTTTGGTGGTCTTTTTCGGATTCAGCGCCCCAAAAAACATAGAAATAGACACCGAACTCGACTTTTCGTGAAATTCGAAATTCCAACCCCCTCCCAGGGGGTGATAGGGGGTGAAGGAGAGGGGGAATTTTCTTTTCGTGGTCTTTTTCGGATTCAGCGCCCCAAAAAACATAGAAATAGCCACCGAACTCGACTTTTCGTGAAATTCGAAATTCCAACCCCCTCCCAGGGGGTGTTAGGGGGTGCAGGAGGGGGGGATTGGCTTTTGGTGGTCTTTTTCGGATTCAGCGCCCCAAAAAACATAGGAATAGACTGCCTTTTCGACGTTTTTGGAAAAACTGAAATGTTACCCCCCGAGAGGTGTAAGGGGGGGGGGGCTAGGGGGAAAATGGGCAAGCAGATAATATTTTCATGGTCATATTCGGTTTCAGCGACCCCAAAAACCTAGGAATATGTTGGTCTGCCCTCTGGTATTTGACCTTTTTTTTTTTTTGTGTGCCTGTGTTATCAACAAATTACCAATTTATAATTTTTTATCTTTGCTGATGTCTAAAGACCCCTATAAAAACAAAACACCTTGGACGGACCCGATATTAGCAGATTAACTCATAAGTTACTACAATCAAGTTATACACCATGTGTTAACTTTAAACTCGTTTCCCCGAAAGTAGTGTTTTTGAAGCTGCTGAGTCACGCTTTTTATAGTAAAAATGGTCCGATTTTAATTTTTTTTTTAATTACTCAGAAATGATGCAGCTATTTTTCTCCGTGTACGATTTTTTCGATTTTTTTTCGATTTTTTTTATAGCCCCTTAAATTAAAAGAAAAAAGGAAAAAATGAAATTTTTTGCGAATTTTTTCATAATTTTGACAAGTCAAAAAATAAAAAACATATGCCACGGGAAAAAATAGTCAACGCAACTATACACATGAAAAAAATTCATTTTTTGATTTTAGATTGTCCCAGTGCCACAACCGTGACTCAAGCGGGACCTCTGCATTTCTGAAACGCGTTTACGCAAGGGCGTTTCAAGATCACCACCATATTTTTTCATCATGAATAAAAAAATTTCAAAGTTAAAGGATGTATCTTAAAAATAAAAAAAATTTGTCAAAAAAAATTCAGTAGTTTTTTCACAATTAATTCCCAAAAAAAACACTGAATTTCGGGCCTGGAGAGTAGAAGACCCCCTTAAAAAGTTAATGAATTATAAACATACAATAAAACAAAATAAAGAACTAAAAATTATTATAACTTACTGAAAAGAAATCCGATGACAATCACCACGTGCATTAGAATAAAAAGAAATATCAAAATCTTAAATGACATAAATAATTATGATACTTTTAGGAGAAAAAAAATTAAATAATAGAACTAAAAAACAGATAAATAAGTTACAAATAAAATAAAAAGAAGTAAAAAATGATTAATATCTTTATCATTACTCAACTGTAAGAAACGAATGCCAATGTAAACAAAACATTATTTCACTCAAAACACTATAACCTTAACAACTTCACTAAAATCACTGTCACTTCTTAAACTATCACTTCTTAATTTTAGAATTAAATTTATTTTTAATTTATTATTATTTAATAAAATACAATTATTTATTAAACGAAGATTTTAAATAAATTGAAAAAAAGGACAAATAAACATCTAAACTGTGATGTTATTGTTAACAAAAAATATCGAAAATCTGCTAGCCAATCAGAAGCCCTATAAAAGTGTTACACCTCTGAAGTTGGTCGAAAGGGTTCTCGTATAGGGAAGTCAAGGTCAAAGCTAATTTCTATGTATTAACTATTTTAATACAAATTTTTGTTATTTTAGATTGCTAACATTATAAGAAATTTTATACTATAAACTTAAAGTCACAATATTTAATTAAAACATTTTAATTCGTCTGCAAGACAAAAAATGGAAACTGAAAACTATCGATAGTGAGGTTTGATATGTACTGACCAATGGGAGACTCGGAAATGGAGTTACACGTCTGAAGTTAACCACAACATTTGTTCTTTTTAGAATAGAATAATAAATTTAATAATATAATTGAAATGTGGATCTTTATATCAAGCAATGTTTAAAATAATGCTTTAATACACATTTTAAAACAGTTATATATAACTAAATATGTTAAAAATAATATTTTTCTATACCTACATATCGCAGTAATTGAAGCATTCTCAGCAAATAAAAATGGATAAACAGTGGATACTCAGTGAAAATGATATTAAATGTTATGTACAGACGAATTTTAAAAAGTTAGTTAGAAAATTTGAATATAAAGTATTACTTGCTGATATAATTACATATAATATTAAATATTTAACTAAAAACATATGTGATAGGTTAAGTAAATCTGTAGACATTTAATGAGAATAAATATATTTATTAATCATAATAACAAGTGTTACAATTCATTTTTATTTATCCAACTATTGTTGTGCGAAGAATCAAAAGTTAACCATTTTACAAGTACTTGATTACCTCGTTTTCGAAGCATTCTTTCTACCAAGTAAATGTCTGAATATTAAACTTTTGAAATTTCTTGCTCATAAAAACATCCAGATACAGTATTGTCTTGATAATCACTAAGATGATATGTTATTGGTTCAGTATTTTTGATAGAGCTTACAGTAAAAATTTCAGTAGTCCAATTTGGTGTATAACCTTTTTCAAAAACATTTTTAAATTTACTAATACGACCTTTATCTCCCACTTTCAACTTAGGTTTCTTAATTAAATGCTTTATAGTACTCTTTTTATATACATGAAGTAATAGACTTTTCTGATTATTAACTGTAACATCTTTTGGTTTCATTTTAATAGTTCGATGCTTAGTGTCATTGTAAGATAATATTAAGTCAGATACAATGTCTATCCACTTGTAATTACCACGCAAGCTAAATTGCATCCACATTTTATTTTTCAAAGTACGATTAAATCGCTCACAAATGGATGCTTTTAAATTGCTAAATGTTGAGTACATGTTAATATTAAAACGTTTCATAAGATTTTAAAAGTTTAAATTGTAAAATTCTTTTCCTTTATCCACTTGTAAATTCTTTGGTACACGTCCTTTAATGAGAACAGATTCTATGGCTGCAGCAACATCTACACCTTTCTTGGATTTTACAGGAACTGCCCAAGCATATTTGGAGAAAACATCAATAACTGTTAATAAGTATTTGAAACCTTTATTTTCTTTTGCATAAGAAATTATTTCAACCAAATCAGCCTGCCAGGTTTCATCAATGCCTCGAACGTCAACATTTCTTCGTTTATAATTCTTTCTTGCTGGTTTATGCAACTCTTTAACCAATTGCAGCTTTTTAATGTCCATTATGATTTTTTATTATGTTCAAGAGCATTCAGTCGGTTGTGTTTTTTATCAACTATCTCTCTAATAGACAACACTTCTTTATTATTATCAAAATGAACTTTTAGATTCTCAAAAAATTGTTTTAATGAATCTTCTAATGTTTTAATTTTTAAATTATTTTCAAATATGTTGTTGTTATTTCCACTTTTACTGGATCAATATACTTGACTGTTTCAAAGCCATGGACCAGTTTTTGAATTAGTGTTACTATTGGTTTAAATGTATCATTTAATGATCGTTCAACATCTTCTTTTCTCAGCTTTAATATTCTATGTTTTCGCCGAATTGCTTCACTTGCTTTAGCAATTTCACAAAGAATATCTTTCTGTTTTCGTATATTTTCAATATGTCAAACGTCTGATCAGACGTTTTGGAATGCGAGTATAAGTTTTACACAAATAAAAAGAGTCAACTGACTTATGTCGACCCATAGAAAAATATGCTCTAATATTATCTTGCTCCTCACAAGCTACATCATCAAATATGAATATTGAGTTGGGTCGTGCTTCACTAGGTGTCATTACATCTGCATGCTCATTAAATGGAAAGTATTCAACACCATCAACTGGTTTCAAAGCATTTTCTAAAAATGTATATTTTGGTTGATTTAAGGATTTTGAGTAGACATAAATGTTTTCAAATCTTAATCCATTTGGATGTGTTAAAAGAGCAAGTAAAGCATTTGTTTTTCCACAATTAGATGGACCACAAAATATTGCTCGCACACTGTTTGGGAATAAGTTACTATGACGATTTATTTCACATTTTTCAACTACTGTATCAAAATTAGCTACAGGCAGTTTGTCATGTTGTGCTTCAAACTCCATCTTCAGACTGACTGAAAAACTATAAATACTCTACTTATATGCAAATTTCTTCAGTATGACTTTAGATCTCATAAGAACATGATTGTACACAAAAGAGTCAGTTCTAAGCGAACCTCGAAAGAGGCAAGACGTGGAAAAGGTTTACTAAATAGAATCTTAAATAATTTACCAGTAGAGTTACATATTCCTGGTTATCAATACTGTGGACCAGGAACAAAATCAGCTAAAAAACTTGCTCGTGGAGATCCAGGAATCAATCCTCTTGACACTGCTTGTAAAGAGCACGATATTGCTTACTCAAAAAATAGACAAAATATTGACGCTAGAAACGCTGCTGACAAAGTACTTGCTGAAAAAGCTTGGCAACGTGTAAACGCTCCAGACGCTCCTTTTAGTAAAATAGCTGCTACTTACGCAATAACAAACACCATGAAAATGAAATCTAAACTTGGAATGGGTTTAAAAAAGAAACCTTCAATTGCATTAAGAAATATTGTATCTGCAGCTAAGAAATCAATGATTCCAGATAATGATTTAAATACTGTAATTAAATCTGCTCTACTTGGAGCACGTTTAGCTGTAAAGAAGGCTGGTGGAAAAGGAAAAATTATAAAACCACGTATTCTACCAGTTCCAACTAAAGTAGGGGGTATTTTACCTTTTTTTATTCCAATTTTTGCGGGACTTAGTGCAACAGGAGCATTAGCTGGAGGGGCAGCTGGTTTAGCAAAAGCAGTAAATGATGCAATTTTGGCAGAACGTCAACTTGAGGAAAGTAAACGCCACAATGAAACCATGGAAGCTATTGCTTTAGAAAAAGGACTTTACTTGAAACTTTATAGACAAGGACTAGGACTTCATTTAAAACCATATAAAATAGGACAAGGATGCAAGTCAAAAAACTTGAAATGAAACTACCTCACCGAGCTCTAACAGATGTTGATCTTGTTAAATTTACAAAGATCTTTAAAATTCCACATTTCCGAGGTGTTTTTATGAGAAATGAGATTCCAGCAAATGGACCTCGAAAATATGAGTCAGCTATTATAAATTTAGATGATAAAAATGGTCCCCTGGAACTCATTATTGTGCTTATAAAAAAAATAAGAAAAAAATATATTATTTTGATAGTTTCAGGAATCTACGACCACCTTCGGAACTTGTTAAATATTTTGGTGCTGGTAGCATTATGTTTAATCATGAAAAGTTCTAGAATTATAATACGTTTGTATGTGGGCATCTATTTTCTCCTCAAAAATTAGAAGCTAATAAATTTTATCAATCTGATCAACCAGTATTCATAATCAAAGTAAATTCTCTAAGAGTTGAGTGCAATATAACTACAGGGGCATATATCAATGGTGAGAAGGTACACACAATTCATGAATTTTTTCCTGTTGTACCACCAGGATATAAGATAGTGGAAGATCCATCTCACGTCATGTACTTGGCAGTCGCTGTCAAGACAATAGATCAAATTCAGTTGCGGATTGTTGATCAAGACGGGCATTTAATTAATTTTCGTGGTGAAACGATTACAATCAGACTGCACATAAAATCTGTGAAATAATAATATGTATTTTTTTTCAAAACAGAAGAAAAATTGGTTTTGGTTATAAAAATATAGCACCATGCCAAAGAAAAACCAGTCATTTACAAACACTCAAAGTGTTAACACCTCAAAACGTGCAGCTGCTCAAAAGTCTAGGTCTCAAAGTCAAAGGCTGAAAAGATTTAAATTTACCTGTACTTGTATCTGTCGACGTTTATTTATTTGCCATGGAAGAGGATATTTGCTTTTTGTGAATCTATGGCTCATTGTGAAGTTCATACACATCAACCTTATGCTTCAATAACTTACAGCAACAATGATGAAATTCGAATCGCTGCGCTGTACAAAACTAAGACCATTGCCTTTTCCGAAGCAAAAGCTCAATTCATGTGCACGGGAAACTAGTAAAGGTTGATGGAACTGCTGTTGAAAATACAAATTTTGTTTCTAATGGCATTTGTCATTAATTTGAAGAAGTTAAATATGAATTTAATGGAGTAGAAATTGATAAAAATAAAAATGTTGGTCTCACAAGTCTCATGAAAAACTATATTTCTCTAGACACTAGCCAGCATAAATTTCTTGAAAATGCTGGTTGGTTAGAATTTAATGATGATAAAAAAATAACTAATACCGAAGGCTACTTTGATGTCTGCATACCGCTTAATATGATATTTGGATTTGCTGAAGATTATCACCAAATTATTGTTAATGCTAAACATGGGCTAATTTTTATCAGATCAAGAAATAAAAGGAAAAGAAGCCGTCAATTCAACTTTTTCGTACCTGGGAATTGTATGAATATCCATTACTTCCAGATACTCAGAAACATATTTGGACTGTGAAGACTTCTACTCAATTAGAAAAACCAAGATTTATTGTATTGAAATTTCAAACAAACAGAAAGAATCAAACTGTACAGAATTCAAGTCATTTTGATCATTGTAAAATATCGGATGTTAAATTATTTTTAAACTCACAAAGCTATCCTTATAGTAATATGAATATTGATATTAATAAAAATCAGTATTCTACATTGTACGAAATGTATTTAAATTTTCAAGCCGGTTATTATGGTAAAGAATCACAACCACTTTTATCGAAAAAAGAATTTTTACAATATGCATTGTAATTTCAAGATGGAGTACATAGTAGACGCGCAAGGATTTAAATTACCATTTAATAAATTTATATTAAAAGAATTAGCTGTAATATCTTTGAACGATTATACTCTTTGTGTTTTGTTTCAACCACCTTGTGAATGGAATAGCCTACCAACCAAATATAAATGTATTAACCGATGGTTAAAAAAAAATTCCATGGTATTTCCTGGACTTCTGGAGATATGCCTTATACAATAATAAAATAAATCTTAGAAACTGTATTAAAAGATACTAGTAAAATTTATGTTAAAGGTTTAGAAAAAAAGTGTGGTTAGAAAATGTTGTTCATAAAAGTGTTATTGATATACATGATTTAGGATGTCCTTCGTTAAAAAATTTGTTACATGAATCTTCTGTTAATGTTTGTTTACATCATTCAAATTCAAACTTTACTTGTGCGCTACAAAATGTTATACATGGTTGTATAAAGCAAATATTTAATAAATGCAAAAATTTGAAAAATGATATTTTATTTAAAAATCCTTATCCTCTTTTCAGAAAAAAAAAGAACGACAACTTTGAATTATATAGCAATAAAGTTTTATTGTACAGTTCTGGCAAGGTATGCCTTAACATTTTTGTATACAAATTGTTAACCAAAATGTTAAAGCATACGTTGCCAGGACTGTACATAACAATATTTTACAATTTTTAAAAATAATACTTAACAATTAAAAATACATTTAACAATATTATTATTATACATAAAGTAGTTTTTGAGAATATTATTATTTCATTTTACATATACAGTAATATATTACAATTTTACAATCAATGATCAATTTGCATGGGTTCAGGAGTCTTATAACCCCAAGGATGGGTATCAGTACTGCCTGGAATCAGGACTCTTTTATCATCCTGCCAGCTAAGTGCAATTTTATCTTGCTTAATAGTGAAAACATCATGTCGTTTGCTGCGGATTAGATGTTGAGGTTGGATCAGGTTTTCGAATGATATTAGAGTATGCTTATAATTGTCGAATCCTATTTTGTTTAAAGTAGAAGATTTGACACCTTTTGCTTTCTTCTTAGCCTTCTTTTCACCCCACAACTTATAAGCATATAATTTCGATCTTAAACCTACAAATTCTATAATAATTTGCCCGTTGCTCTCGTCTTTCATGAAACCTAATACCTTCTTATTGGCAAGCGGTATTCCGTAAACATTATTTGATGAATAGTCTGAAGTATCAAATTTATGTAAATCTCTTTTTATATATTCATAAATATTTGGCACTGTAAAGTAATAAATTAAACTATCTGTGTCGGTGTACAGTAACTTTGCATTTTTACCGAAATTCTTTTTAATATAATTGTAATGGAAATCGTAAATTATTATTTTCGAAATATCTAAGATTGAAAGCCCTGTATAAATTGGTTTATAAAAGTGAATTTTTGTTTTATTCATTTCGATAATAACCATATCTTCATCAAATATGGTGCAGCTATGGAAATTTGGTTGAGCAATCAAGTTTTTAGCGCAGTATCGTCCCTCCCATTTTGTTATTACCTTGACATCTTTTACTTTCTGACGTTCTCCATAGTTTTACCGAATACTGAGTTATTCATCAGTTTATAAAAATTCTTTTTAAATTCATTGACTGATTTTTGTCTCATTTCTGTATTTAAATCAATGTAAGATTTTAACCACAGCTTTTGTTGAAATTTTAATACTCTATGAATTTGTGTTAATTTTATTCCTAATGCTATGTATTGTTTTAAGTTTTTATAATGAACTACATATTTTTTCTTTGTCAATAAATTTGGAACTAATTTTGAAATTGTGCATTTTGGTAATGAAGGAACAAAATGTTCAGGACATAATGGAAGAGCTTTATGTAAATCATGAATCTCAGTCGGATATTCCAGATCTACTTCGAGAATATAACCTTCTGAATATTCTTCTGAAATATTTAAGAAAAAGTTATTATCATAGTTTTCTAGCCATTCAAAATCTTTATATGGTAAATATTAGTTCATAGCTGCACTATATTGATTGTTAATATCCAGATACATAATATAAGACTCTGGTTCGAAAGGATTAAAATCATTTCCCATAAATCTATTATTCGCTTTAGCATAACGATTGGAACATTGTGAAACCCCTTCCCTAATCCCCTTTTCAATGAAAAGTAACATTTCAGCATCAGTAAACAAATCAAGTTCTATTCCCGTATGTTTCAGCATGGCATCGAATGCCAGTCCTGGCGCAGTATAATAATGAAGCGGATCTAAGTTATAAGTGAAAATTAAATTAATTAATTTCTGAAATTTTCGAAAATATCTGCTAAAAGCAAAACGTCTGTTTTTAAATATAAGTCGGAATATTCACCCAGAGTTTGCTAGTTAAAGGTTTCCCATACATTACAAGCATGTTGGTAATCCTGTTCTGAAATATCTGAATTATTTAATGTTGAATGAAAAAATTTCTGCGCCGGTAACTGACATTCTTGAAGCTTTTCCCACCTATCGATATATTCATAAGGAAAAACACCTTTTCTAGTTAATAAATTAAATTCGACATCATTATTGCAATGTTTTCTTGTAATTGGTTTTTCTTCATTATTTAAATATGATGCTAGTTTATCAAGACTACTTGACATGAATCTAAAAGAGTCTATAAATCGTAGTTTAATTATTGTACCTTTAACTTCTTGAGTAAATGATTTCATTTACTTTTCTTTATTTAACGGCAATATTGAAATCCCACCCTCAAAACCTGTAGCTAATTCTCTAATCATAAAATGGGAATCGTACCCTGAAAAATTATGAAATATTACGGGGACAACATGACTATCCTTATAATTCACATTACAACCTTGATGAGCTGCACCCCTATATTTTCCTGTGAAATGATTATGATCCCTATGTTTAATATTATCAACTTTGAAAGGTGCTTCACAAATATGACAAACTGTTGCCATATTATATTGTAACTGTTGCTGAAATGTTAATCTTTCTATTGGAACTATGGTTTTTAAATAAGTATCTATTTTATGGGACAATTGTTTTAGTTCTTTAATAAACCAATTTATACAGTCTGGTCCACGATAAGATTTAAATTCTGAGGGAGAATCATCAAAGTTACACTGTAGATAAAAACCAACACTAGTGGGAATGTGTTTCTGGTAAGCATTTGTAGTAGTTATTTAATTTTTTACAATCTGCTTTATGTTTATTAAAGGAGTTTTGATGTCTGAAATGACGGAGACATCTATCACATATCAAAGTTTTATTATAACCTTTTGTTAATTGTGATTTTATTAATCGAGATAAATTTCTAATATATGCAAAATGATAAATTTTTCCATTATCTTCAAATAGAACTATTTCAGTGCTTTCAATCATTAAGAGATGTATGGTTGGTTTATTTGAATGATTGTTGCTTTAATAAAGTGGAACTACTGTATCTTTTTTCTCAATTTTATCAATCCCGTATACATTAATACTTAAATTATTTAGTTTTTCAAAAATAGGAATTTCTCGCAAAGTTATTGGAAAATTAATTCCATCATATTTTAATTTATTTTTATAATGAGGTTACGAGTCAGTAAGATTCGCGTGATCTTTAAATGGATACAGTGCTGCTATTACCGACCATAAAAAGCTAAAGTTATCGTTATTTTCAATATTTACTACGGCACGTTTATTTTGTACAAACTATGGCATTTTAACAAAAGTTGAAATACCAGCTGATAGTGGAACATACTTATTAAAATTCACATTTAAATTTATAATCTCTATTAATCTCCAATTTGATTTTGTTTGCTAAAATTCTTCAACCTTAACTAAAAGTTTTTCATGAATAGCACCTTCAAACCATTCATCAAAATCTGTTGACTCAAGAATAATCGAATTTTTGGTATTAAAAAATGTAATTTCTTCAATTTCCCGACCCTCTTCTAATGCACTAAATTTAGCTGCTAAAATGACATTAACCTTTAAATTTCTTATTCTTTTAAGAGCATTTTTAATACGAGCAATAATCATATTTTTAGGATCAATGATAAAATTATTTAAATCCTTATGTTTTAAATTAATAACTAACCCTGTTCTTATTCGACCTTTAAAAGCTGTCTCCATATCTTCCCACCTGATCCATTCTTTATCTTCAGTAACACCTACTCCCCTTCTTCTCAGTTTTCTTATTTTCCTGTTTTTTGCTTTCAAAAGTCCAATAGTTGCCAAAATTGTATTCTTCTTCCCCAATGTTAAGTTGTCAGTTCTTAAAAGTTTATTTAATAGACAAATATTCTTGATTCCATTTTGAATCTAAGAATCAAGTTCCTCAGGAGTCGTTCTTTTACTTAATGTTTTAAAAGCATCGTCCATGATGCTCACAAATTCTTTACAGAAGTCTGAATTCATGATTTCTGTTTTATTTTATAACACACAATTTTATCAATAGCAGTTTTTATATTAAAAATTATTGTCACTTTTATAGAGTTTTCAAATATTGTAAAGATTACTGTTTAATAATTTATTAAATGATATGTTGGTTTGTTGATGTTCAACTTTATGCTTTATCCTTTTCTATCTCATTATTTACTATCTTTGTCATATTCTTTCTTACACCTAAAAATTTCTTGAAGAAATAACTGATATTTTAATAAACAAAATTCTTGTCCAGGAAGCAATAAATTATAATCATGATAAACAAAAGCCGAAAAAATGACATGATTGAGATAAAAAAATCTACTATGGAATGTACCATTTAATGATAAAAAAAAATTCCTGAAAAAATATTATTAAACAAAACTGAAGAACCAATAAACAAAATCCAACAAAATACATGATTTTTAAACATTTAAATTTAATAAACAAATTCTTTAAAGTCTAGACAGAAGGAATCAATAAATTATATTCTTTCTTTAACAAAAGCCGACAAAATTCATGATTTTTAAACATTTAATAATAAGAATAAGATTCCTGGAAGAAGTAACCAATTATTATTAACAAAATTATAAAAATAAAATTTCTGGAAAAAATATTAATAAACAAAACTCAGGAAGCAATAAATTATATTTTTCTTAAACAAAAAACGACAAAATTCATGTGATAAAAAAGTCTGCTCTGGAATGCACTATAAGGAAGATAGTCAAAACAAACCTTCAATGGAATGTGGGACCGGAAATCACGATTGCGCAACACCTCTTTTAATTTATTAATTCTAATTAGATTTTTATTCTTTCTCACGATTAAAAATAATTCTTAATAAACAAAAGCAATAACGCTGCTAGTATAACTACTTAAACCTGATATTTTAAACAATTTATCGCAAATGAAAAATGTTTTTTAAATTTTGTGTTTAAATTTAAAATTGTCAATAATTTATTTTGTTCTTAATAATTGTATAAACAATTTTACGAACTAGTAATTACGCTACAGCTGTGAACACGTTTCTTATTTTAATAACTATCAAAGATTACAAATAAAAAAAATGCCAATTACCACATTTAATTATTTTATATTTTTTATAAAATTAATTTAAAACGATTTTAAATTATAAATAAACGTGTTTTGATAACAATTTTAAGATATAAGGTTTGTCAAACTTGATGACAATTTTAAAAAATTTGGTACGTATCAATAAATATTTAAAAAGAACAAGAGTCAAACAACGGAAAATTTGGGACTATGTATATGTTAACTAAACTTTATTTATCAAAATTTGAAACATAAAATGAACATAAAAATGTTTTTTTAAATCTGCAGTGTACAATAGACATGTATATTACAAATGAGAATTCATTAATGTCGTTATAAGAAGCTGCGAGATATAAACCGTTTTTTAAAATTATTTGTAAACAAATAATAATTTGTTATGTGTTTATTAATTTACATTGTACAATAGTAAATAAGCAAATATATATTCATGAAGTTTTTCGTTGCTTGAAGCTTGTTTTTTTTAATATTTCCTATAATATGTCATTTTTCTTTTTCATTCATTTTTTGTCAATTAATTAAGGTTAGTTAAAAAAAGATGGTTAAAAATATTACTTAGTAATGAAAATCGAACTAACTGAGAATTGTCTTTTATTAATAGTCTATAATTAAAGAAGAAAAATGACCCATATTGTATTGGCTTTATGTTCTTAAAAATTATTTATGAAATTGTTAATAAAAATTTTAAGTTAAAAGAAATTTTAAACTTAACAACAAAAAACTTTAAGACTATGCATTTGTTAATTAAGCATTATATTTAAACACATTTCTTAAACTAGTATCAATTAATGAAAATTGCACTAACTGACATTTGTCTTTTATTAATAATCCTTATTGAAAGATAAAAGATGACTCAAATTGAATTGAAAGGTTCTTTAGACATTGTTTATAAAATTGTTAATATTACTTTGAAATTATAAATCTTGTTAAAGTTGTCGAAAATTTAAAAAAATTATTGTACATATTATGAAACATTTAAAAAGAACGAGCATGAAACAACGAAAACCTTCAAGAATATATATATTTGCTAAGTGAACATTGTTTAAAAACTGTGTAAATTAAAAAATGAACTGAAAATAGTATTTTAAATTAACATTAGTGCAAGTCCATGAGTCATTTAAAACATTTCGGAGTAGGTCGGGGATTGAAATGAAACTTCGTAATTTTATTCTTAGTATTGAAATGTCCCAAAAACGCAAGGTTTTAGGTAAAAACGATTACACAGCTAGACAAAAAAAATAAAGTTCCCTGGCCTGGGTATGAGAACAATATCTTCCTATGTATTTTGATGCGCTGAATCCGAATCTGACATCAGAATTGCTCCAGCGGGTCTGATTTTCGACATAACCTCAAAATTAATAAAATGATACTTTTTGTTCATTAGAATCTGAACCCGATTTAACTTTAATACATGCTTATCGCCAATAAAAAGCTTGATTTATGACCTTTAAAATGCTTTTTTAAAAATTTTTCTACGATGATTTTTAACAAAGATATGATATGAAAGAGCGAGTAAATGATCGTAGGAAGGTCAAATAGAATAAAAAACTCCAATTTTTCACTACGTTTCGTCGACCTGGGTTTGTCGACCTCATCAGGCTGTAATATTTATTGCACACTTCAAACAAACAGTTACACAAATTTTATAAAATAAAGAAACAAAGATTATAATACCTATTTAGTTAAAACATTACACACACTGTTTTAACATGTCAAACAATAAAAAAATAAGTTGTCAAAATTTAAAAGAGTTTTTTTTAAAAAAGTATAAGCTCTTCGTTTCATTCTAGTCAACGGTTGAACGATAACTAAAGTTCGAAGTGGTAAACGTGACAAACTATATTTTAAATCAAAACAAAGTCGACGACATTTTTAAGTCAATGAACTCAAAGCAAAATAAATGCACGTGCGTCTAAGAATACAATCTACTAATCAACGGAAAATAAATCTTATTCAACGAAAAAGCATCATCCTTTTTATTAATGGAACCACGATTAGACTTAATCTGGATCATTTCGGAAATTCTCCGCCTTTTCCAATCCGATTCAAAATCAAGAATAATCGCGTTATCCCAATCAAATTCATGGCCGATTGAGACTTGGTGGTTACGTACAACAGTGTCCACATTTCTGGTTTTATGTTCGTTAATACGTTCACGTAAAGTACGTTTAGTAAGATAAGATAAAGACAATGTTAATAGCGAATAATTACCCGATTGACTTTATAGAAAAAAACATAAAAATTCGTTTAAATAAAATTAAATTCTCTGGATCAAATAACAGTAACAAACAAAACAATGCAGAGATTTTTAGACGTCTTCCCAAAGTTTGTTTACCGTTCATTGAACCATATTTCACAAAAATGTCGAACATTTTAAAAGAATTTCAAGTTTCTCTAATTCCTTGTTTAAAAAAATATACTAATTCAATTGTTAAATTGGGAATTGTGTAACTGTTTGTTTGAAGTGTGCAATAAATATTACAGCCTGATGAGGTCGACAAACCCAGCTCGACGAAACGTAGTGAAAAATTGGAGTTTTTTATTCTATTTGACCTTCCTACGATCATTTACTCGCTCTTTCAAATAAAACTATAATGGAAGGAAATAATTCTTTGATATTAAAGATATGATATGTTTTACATTAAATAATTTTTTTTATGATTCGCTATTCACGAGATTCCAACATTTTAAAAAATCATATTTTACGTAAAATATCATATCTTCGTTAAAAATCAACGTAAAACAATTTTTAAAGAACCGTTTTAAAGGTCATAAATCAAGCTTTCTATTGGCGATAGGCATGTATTAAAGTTAAATCGGGTTCAGATTCTAATGAACAAAAAGTGCTATTTTATTAATTTTGAGGTTATGTCGAAAATCAAACCCGCTGGAGCAATTTTGATGGCAGATTCGGATTCAGCGCATCAAAATACATAGAAAAATATTGGTCTCATACCAAGGCCAGGGAACTTTATTTTTTTTGTGTAGCTGTGTTATTAGTTTAAAAAATAAAAAGTTTGTTTACATTTTTTAAAATGGCCATACCTTTTGAACGGTTAAATATAACAAAGTTTTCTTGTTAGCCAAAAATTCAGTAAAATAAGGCCATTGAAATGTGATATAAGCATTTTTAACATATTTCGTTAATTAAAAAAGTTATTTAAACAAATTAAGATAACTTAGGAGCATGATGTCCAAATTGAAAAAATTTAAGATAATAATAATTCTTATGTCGCACTCCGTCAAATCGAAAAAGAAAAAAATAGGGCGCTCTATAAACTTTGCTAATAATTAAGAATTTGTTTGCGTTAGACAAAACTTCGTTGTCTGTCAGTCAGCCGTTAGTATTTGCGCGCGCCGCTTTGGTAAAACTTGACAGAACATGTTACATGTTGAGCCATTGGCATTGAGCAGAAATAAACACTTGTGAAAAGTGAGCTTTGAATTCTAACTAATTTTAGAAGAGGCCAATGAATATTCCCCAAAAACACAATTAGCCTGAATCCCATTCAGTCTAAAACCACATAGCCTAAAATGCCTTCATCCTGAATCCCATTTAACCTAAAATGCATTTGGTCTAAATCTTATTTAACCTAAATCCCTTTAAACCTGAATTCCATTTAACCTAAATTGCATTGAGCCTAAAACCCATTTAATCCCGTAAAATACATTTGGTCTAAATCTTATTTAACCTAAATCCCTTTAAACCTGAATTCCATTTAACCTAAATTGCATTGAGCCTAAAACCCATTTAATCCCATTTAAATGCATTTGGTCTAAATCTTATTTAACCTAAATCCCTTTAAACCTGAATTCCATTTAACCTAAATTGCATTGAGCCTAAAACCCATTTAATCCCATAAAATGCATTTGGTCTAAATCTTATTTAACCTAAATCCCTTTAAACCTGAATTCCATTTAACCTAAATTGCATTGAGCCTAAAACCCATTTAACCTTAATCCCATTTAACCTTAATCTCAATTAACCTAAAATGCATTCAGCCTAAAATTCATTTACCCCAAATCTCATTTAACCTAAATTAAATTAAACCTGATATACATTCAAACTAAATGCCATTAGCCTTAAAATTTATTCAGCCTAAATCTCATTTAACCTAAATTCCATTACACCTAAATCTCATTTAACCTTAATGCCATTTAACCTAAAATGCATTTAACCTAAAACCCATTTAACATAAATGGCATTCAGCCTAAAACCCATTTAACCTAAAACTTATTTAACATAAATCTCAATTAACCTAAAATGCATTTAGCCTAAAATCCATTTAACCTAAATTAAATTAAACCTGAAATGCATTAATCAAAATCTCATTTAACCTAAACCCCATTTAACCTAAATAAGATAGAGAATCTAAAGATAATTTATCCAATGTACTTTATTTAATTAATTGTTTAGGTTGTAATGTGATTTACATTGGTAAAACTGGTTGAGTTTGATTTTGATTTTAAAAATATAAAAATTTTGTCTAGAGAAGATAATATGTTTAAAAGAAGAGTTCTAGAATCTATTTTTATTAAAAAATTTAAAAGTTGCACGATTGATTTACAAACTGAAATGAAAACTGTAAGCGACATTTATAACAAAATTTTAAAATAATTTTTAATTTTATTAACGTTAATTGTTGATTTAAAGTGCTCTTATATGTGATTTGAGCTTTAATGAGAATTTACATGTGATTGTGAACCCACCTTACTATTTGTTGGTCATGCGTTTTCCCTTCTAGTGTCAAACGGAAAACAAATTCTTAATTATTAGCAAAGTTTATAGAGCGCCCTATTTTTTTTCTTTTTCGATACGACGGAGTGCGACGTAAGAATTATTTTTATCTTTAATTTTTTAAATTTGGACATCACGCTCCTAAGTAATCTTAATTTGTTAAAATAACTTTTTTAATTAACGAAATATGTTAAAAATGCTTATATCACATTTCAATGGCCTTATTTTACTGAATTTTTGGCTAACAAGAAAACTTTGTTATCTTTAACCGTTCAAAAGGTATGACCATTTTAAAAAATGTAAACAAACTTTTTATTTTTTAAACTGATAATTGTTTTTACTTGAAACCTTGCGTTTTTGGAACAGTTTAACACTAAGAATAAAATTACAAAGTTTCATTTCAATCCACGACCTACTCTGAAATGTTTTAAGAGACTCATAGACTCGCACATTATGTAATAAAAATTTATACTGCAAATTAAATTTTATAAGCACGTTATAAGAAGTTTCGAGACATCTTAAAAATCCTGGATAGGCAAACTATCACTCCGGAGCCATCTAAAAAAAATCAATTTATTACAAAATGGTCTATAATACTTTTAAAAAATTGTATACTTTTCAGATAGAAGAATCTTTTGGGAAGCATATGTATAACAACTCTATTGGTACACCTCTTATACGAAATTTATGCGAGTTGTCCGATTATATAGAAATAATAAATGAATTTATAAGACCAGAGTACTATCAACTTATGGTAGTTATAGCAGATGATATGAGAGATGCAATTAAGACAGCTGAAAAATTGGGTGAGGGGAACAGATTACTACCTATTAAGAGACAGAACCTTTCTTACAAACAAGATTTATTATACAATGAAATAGTGCAAAATTATTATATCTACTACAACGAAAGGTCTTCCTTTTTTGTTTATGTCCACCCGAGAAATCATGAAAACGATATATTAACGGCATATATGGCAAAGAGAACAATTGGAATGATAAACACAACTAAAGTTGTGTTGACGTGTGACGAAAATTACGATGACATAAAAGTTGATCGTATGTTTAAGACAGCTTCAAACATTGTTCAGGCAACTAAAGAAACTAAGAATACTGACATCGTGTTTATTCCCGTTATCACCAAAAGTAATATAGAATCGAAATTATATAATTTTCGGTTGTTTCTACGAAATTATTGTAAAGCGAAATTCCAAAACTCTGGATTGATTCGAAAACTGAAGGATGACTGTCAAAAAGGTTTACATAAAAACAACACAGAATTTATGGAGCAATTTGACGAAATTCAAAAATCATTCACCGTTCAAGAGAATTTGGAGTATCTTGCATGTAAACGTTCAATTTACGAGTCCATTTGCGAGAATTCTTCTGATAAAGGTCCATATTCTTTACTGGGTTATTTATCAGAAACTTTATATAAAACACTGGAATTTAATCATTCGTTAAACTTTAACCTTGACACAGAAACCTGGAACTGTTTTAAAGAACAGATTGAAACTATTGGTTTAGATGACTCTCGTGTAAACATGTCTACCTTAACAGGTGTATTAGCTTTTTCTGATATTTTGCATTCGAGTTATTATTTTTTGTCCACGCTGGAAAACATAGAAGATCTTTGCAGAAACATTAAATATCAAACAGGCATTGTGAAACAACTTTGTAGAATAAAACTACCTAATTCAGAACCTTATTATCGACGAATGATTATTGACAGTTTAAAACGTTACCTTATACACGGTTTGGGAAAAAAATCTGAATGGTATAGAGATTTGAAGTTAATGTATGACAGCGCGGACAATTGGTCTGAATCGTTTATTTTATATAAATTAAAGCACTTAAGTTACGTAATGTATAAAATGGGCGGAAAGGGCCTAGAAATTATGAAAAATGCGTTTGACACTGTAAAAAAGAACACAATAAGAACGGTCGCTGATATTTCATGTACATCATTAAACGACGGGTATAAACTCCAAGCTAAAGGAAAATTTATAAAACTCAGTAAAATATTGTATGGTAATCGCTGTGCAGGTCAAATTACGTCTATGGAGTTTTTGGCCCTAGACAAGATTATCATTGATCAAGATATTACCTCAGTCGAAAATGAAATACATGTCAGTATAATTTCACCAAACTGGGAAGTCGTATTTAAAAGAAATATTAATGGAAACGGTACTTCTGCAAGCACAGATGTGAGTAGAACAGTGTTTTTTTCATAGCCATATAGAATTAAAGTTCATCTTTCCCTTATGAAAAAGTATAACAGAAAAAGTATGATAGGCCTCTCATGAATTTCCTGTAATTTTTTTTCGCGCTGATAGAAAATATATGACAGGAAGTTCCTGACAGGAAATGCATGATGTATTACAGGAAAAAGGTCGCCTTATACAAATAACTTTAGAAATACTTGTCGTTATTTTGCGACGTCAAGAAAATAACGTCAGAAAAATAAATATACTATTTGTGTGAAAAAATAATACAAATCTTACGTTAAAAGATTTACTGGCTCTGAAAAGGTACGATTGTTTAAAGAAGAATTGAAATCCAGGTTCAATTCTGCGAGTCTCACTTTAACTTCATTAACGCGACCCGATATTTTTAAAAACTTTTTCGACAGCGATGAGACTTCACTCACGACGGATGACACAAGACTAAACGGTTCCTGAGAACAGTAGCTGTTGTCCGTTCGAGGAGGGGTTAGTAATTGCTGATTGGTCGTTGTGCACTCGATGCACTGAAGTCGAACTTATTAGAATGTTTCACAGTGAGTGGAAAAACTGATTTGTTCGACTTCGGTGCATTGAGTGCGCAACGGCCAATCAGCAATTACTAATTCCTTCTCAAACGGACAACAGCTACTGTTTTTGGAAACCGTTTAGACTTGTATCATCCGTCGTTAGTGAAGTCTCATCGCTGTCGAAAAAGTTTTTAAAAATATCGTGTCGCGTTAATGAAGTTAAAGTGAGACTCGCAGAATTGAACCTGGATTTCAATTCTTCTTTAAACAATCGTACCTTTTCAGAGCCAGTAAATCTTTTAACGTAAGATTTATATTATTTTTTCACACAAATAGTATATTTATTTTTCTGACGTTATTTTCACGACGTAATTTGTATAAGGCATCCTTTTTCTTGTAATACATTTTCTATCATGCATTTCCCGTCAGCGCGAAAAAATGACAGAAAATTCATGACAGACCTATCATGCTTTTCCTGTCATACTTTTTCATAAGGATTTATTTTATAAACTAGCTTTCGAGCTAAACTAGTATCAAAATCTAGTTGCGTGCCATTAACAGTATTTTCTGACAGAATGTATTCTTTTACAAAAAGTATTTTCCGACAGAAGGAATTTTTTGCCAAAAAATATTTTCTTACAGATAGTATTTTTAAACAAAAAGAATCATTAGCCAATAATACTTCTGCTAGCGACAGAAGATATTTCTTGATAAAACTGCAATATTTGCAAACGTTTCATTGATATTAAAAGGCAAATTTTTCGCACTATTAGAATAAGATTCTAAAAAAAAATCTTTTTCGGACCACCCTAATATACAGTCTAATCAAAATAGCGATAGAAAGCACCTTAAATCAGGCGAGTAAAGTAAATATTCAATGAATATCTAATACTTTCATTTTTAAGAAATTTCAAAGTGATTATACTAGTTGAAAAACTAGAAGGAAAAATTCTTGAATTTTTTAATAATCAATATCTTAAACTCGCTGTCTGATATACAAAAATGTTGTGAAAAAATTGAAAATTAATTCAACTTTTTTGTTTAAATTTCAACTTTAGTTTAAGCTAAGAAAACTTAAAAAATATTATGTGCTTCTCAAAATATGACTATTAAAAAGTTTGTTTCAAATAAATAAATCTATTAATATCATTTAGTTAATTAAAAAATAGAAATCATATTTCAAAAAAATAAAGACAAATTTAAGTAAATAGTTAAAGCATCGAAATATTTCATTAGTGCAATTAAAAAGTATTTAAAAAATAATTTAATAGAAAAAATTTGACAATATTAAAGAGGACAATTAAATTTGAATTAATAATTCTATAATGAAGAAATTAATTATTATTTTAAGAAAATAATTATAATTTGTAAAAATAGTTGTAATTGTAGTCTTGTTTGTCTGAAATATATTCTGAAATTCTTTCAATTATTTTTCATTTATTGATTTACAAGTAAACAAGTCCTGCCCTTTAAATACAACTAGAAGTTACAATTCGTAAGTGTAATAGAATCTGAAAAATAACATATGTAGAACTAGGTAAACGTCTTAATTCAAATTTAACAAGAGTTGACACACTTTTACAAATATTTGTTATTTTCTTCAATTTACAATTATTTCTATCAATTATTTTTTTATTAAATTTGATTTTTCAATTAATTTTTAATTACTTTTTGTCATTTTCAATTATTTTTCTAATTTTTTTATTACAATTATTCTCATCATTCTGCAATTATTTTCTTTTATTACAAATATATGTTGTAAATTTTCAATTATTTTTAACAAACTAAAAATATTTTCTGCCGTTTTTAATTATTTTTATTACTTTGCAAATATTTTCGTGAATTTTTTAATACTCTCATTATTCTTCAATGAATTTCCTAGATTTTAAAATATTTTTCTCAAATTTTAATACGGTTCTTCAAATTCTAATTATTATTTTTATCATTTTGCATTCAATTTCTTCAATTTTTAATTATTCTCAAACTTCATTCTTCAACTAAATTCCTAAATTTTCAATTTTTTATCTCATTTTTCAATTATCTTTTTCTATTTTCATTTTCTTTAATTTTTATTGCAATTATTTTGTCCACCTTTTATTTAGATATTTTAATTACTTTTGAAGTAATTTCCTAATTTCTTTTTGAATATCTCAAATCTAAGTTATTGTATCCAATTTTCAATGTTTCAATCATTTTTTAATTATTTTTTTCAAATTTCAAATACTTTCGTCAATTTTTAATTATTTTTTTTTTAATTTGTAATCATTTTCACAAATTTTATATTGTTTTGCATATCTGTTGAGTACTTTCTTTCAATTTTCAATTTCTTAAAACTTTTTATACCAAATTCGCGATCAGCTTATCAAAATACGTAAGTATTCCAAGTTTAACAAAAATCCGAGATAACACACTTTTGGAACTACACTTCTCTGTTTCTCTATTTCTGTGTTTTTCTATTTCTATGTTTCTCTATTTCTATATTTTTTTATGTCCCATCTGCATCACTGTTTCATTATTTCTCTATTTTCCTGTTTCCTGTTTCCTCATTATTCAAATATTTTTCAAATTTAAATCTTATTTCTAAATACAAACAATAGACCTCCTGCTAGGCCCATTATCGTTCGATCGAACCCTTGCATAATGAGGGTTAATGGCTTTAGGACAAGAGGCAAAAATTTCGAACTTTAATGGAAAAGAGAGAAAATTTGCATTTCTCTTTCTTAATTTCCCTTATAAAATATTTGCTTCTCACTCTATCCAAAGAGAAGCGTTACTTGGTAACGTTTTGGCAACTCATTCCTTACTAAGAAAGAAGTTATATGCAAATGAGTTACCGGGTATCGCGTTACCAAATAACGGTCTGGTTGGAGAGAATTTTGCCTCTTTTCCTAAAATCATTAGCCGTCATTAGGTAAAGGTTCGCTCGAAGGATAATGGGCATAGCAGGTGGTCTATTGTTTGGATTTAGAAATAAAATTTAAAAATAAAATTGAAATTTCAAGAACAGAATACTTTTATAATGAGGTAAGTTTTCTGTAAAATGTAGATTCAAGTCATTTGTACTGAAACTGCTGCTGACGTTGGTTGTTATTTATAAATTTATTATTTATTATTATTATTAACAAAGACAGAGAAGGAGAGAGAGAGAGAGAGAGAGAGAGGGAGAGGGAGACAGACAGAGAGGGAGAGAGAGACAGACAGAGAGAGGGAGAGAGAGAGAAACAGAGAGAGAAACAGTGAAACAGACAAATAGTTAATGATAGAACGTCCAACATCCTTCCGGCAGGACAAAAAAGCCTTCCGCGAGTACGTACGAAATCGCGTTAAAAAATTAACATGGATTCTTATAAACAAAAAGTAGTATATATGGTTGGAAAGGTAAAGAATCAAGCTTTCAGCGCATGTAAACATGAAACTTGTAAATTCAAACCCCGAAGCTTGGTAGCTAAAAGAAGTTAAATTTTGCAAAAATTCACATAATTTTTAGTCACAAAAAGACGACGCGCGGTACTGCCAGCAGGACGTATTCGTTTTTTTAAAAAGACTACCTAGCCCTTGTACATAAATTTAAAAAATCGATATTTACGTCATCTGAAAGCTTGTTTCATTACCTAAAAAACCATATATTCATTTTTATACTTATCTGCTTCCATATTGATTTTATAGAGCGATTTCCGAGGGACTCGCGCCTGAGCCATTTACCACCGGCCGCCATTACGTTAGTTATAACAATATTTACAAAACTACTAATAAACTCAATTCCTTTGATGATAAAGATGATGAATTATGATGATATTGATGATGGTGATAATGATGATGATGATTATATGAAATTAAAATATCTTTTCACAAAAATGTATTGTCCTTCCGGAAGGACGTTTAATGTGTGAAAGCGCGTCCTACCGGCAGTACGCAACCTTGGACGTTCTATCATTAAGCAGATAAATAGAGAAACAGAAAAATAGAGAAACAGAGAAATAAAGAAACAGAGAAGTAGATAAATGCTGAGAAAGAGTTAAATGCAGATTTTTGATATTTACAAATTTCAAGTATGAGTAATTTATCCCCATCCACATTAAAAGAACCAGTTATGCCAAAGAATTGTCGCAAAAAAAAAGAAAGGAAATCAAGGGCAGAAATTCAAAAAAATTATCGTGAAAGGCTTAAATTGAAGCGAAATGTTGATTGTAAAAAGGCTACAGATAATATTAATTCAAGTATCGATGAATCTCTTCCATCAACATCTAACGCATCATGTTCTCATGTAAGTGATTTAGGTTTATCTGAAAATAAATATCGGAAAACCCGGTCAGAAATTTAAAAAAATTATCGTGATAGATGCAAACTAAAACGAAATGTTCATTGTGAAGGAGCTACAGATAATATTAATTCAAGTATAGATGAATCTCTTCCATCAACATCTAACGCATCACGTTCTCATGCAAATTCGTAATCAGCGACCCCAGAAACCCCAGATACCAAGTTCTGTAAAAATTTCTTACCGCAAAAAACACAAATTTTTTAAGGTGGTGAAAACATTACATTCGAATATCCCTTTTCAAGTCAATTTTTAAAAACAATAGAAAATAGTATCCCTGTGCAACATTTTCATCTTTTTAAGTTTTTAGTGAAGCAAATAAACATTTCAGAGATTAAGATTTAAAATAACTTTCAAGAACTTTCTCTCTTATTCATGAAAGCAAAAAACGGAGACAATTACAATAAAGCAATAAACAAAGAGAAAAATTTAAGTTCAAATAAATAAATCGCCATAGTCTCTAGAAGTATCTTTCAAAATATTATATGTTACCTCAGATATATTTTCATGCACTTCTTTTTTATACAACAAAAATGTATAAAGCAAGAAATAAATTTCTAATTTTTAACTTTTCAAAGAAGACCATCATCAATAGTCAAAACAAAAAGGCGCGCGTAGAGCGCAAATGTTTGTGCTAGTTGCATATAACTTCTTTCTTAGTAAGGATTGTATTTTTAAAGTATTTAGATAACGTTCTTCGATTTTTAATCACTTTCTTTTATATCAAATAAATTCTATAATTTTCTACATTTTTTTTTTAAATTTCCATATAATTAACTTTTATTTACAATTATTTTTATCTTTTTTCAAGTAGTCTTGTTTATCTCAAATATATACTGTAATTTTTAAAATTATTTTTTACAAATTTTTATTAAATTCTTCAATTTTCAATTATTTCTATCATTTTTTAATTAGTTTTCGTCATTGCCAACTATTTTTTAATAAATTCTTTAATTTTTTTATTATTTATCTCAAATTTTAGTTATTTTTTCAATTTACAATTATTTTTATCATTCTGCAATAATTTTCTTTTATTGCAAACATATGTTGCAATTTTTTCAATTATTTTTCACAAATTAGAATTATGTTCTTCAATTTTTATTATTTTTATTTCCTTGAAAATATTTTCTCGAATTTTTAACTAACTATTTTTAATATTCTTCAATTAATTTCCTAGATTTTGAAATATTTCTCTCAAATTTTAGTAATTTTCTTCAATTTTTAATTATTTTTACTATTTCTCAATTAAATTCCTAAATTTTTCATTATAAATTTATTCCATTTTTTAATTATTTGTTTCAAATTTCAATCAAGTTCGTCAAATTTTTAATTTTTTTTTTTTTAATTTGTTATGATTTTCACAAATTTTATATTATTTTGATTATTTGTTTATTAATTCCGAAAATTTACTCGAAATCAAACAAATCGTCAACTTTTGTGTTACAATAATTAGGCTAATTAAAAAACTCTTTAATTTAATATTGTTTTATTTTTCTTCTCCCCCCCCCCCTCAACCCGTCCAATATTATGACTGTAGATGGCAAATATTTACAACTCGCTGCCGCTGATTTACATTTTTAATTATCTATTAATTTTAACTATTTTCATATTTTCCTTTTTCTATTGTAATAAAATATATGTGACGCGTTCTGAAGAAAAGGACCTAAGAAGCAAAAAATCGTTTTTCGGTTTATGGATGTTTTTATATTATTAAAAGTTTCTTTTTCATTTTCCGAAGTCAGAAAAGGTTTCAATTGAATATTTTTCAAGTTATAACAACTCAAATCTCTCCATTTGTACAGATTACTATGCGCGCTCGACTTTTGTTTTCGCTCTCCTGTAAAATAACCAATTTGCTTCTTAGCACTTCTTAGGTCCCTTTCTTTAGAACGGGTCACATATATACATATAATATATAATGTATCATTAATATTACTGTTTTTCTTCATTTGAAAACTTCCTGGTTCTAAAGTATTTCATAATATTTTTAGGATTTTCATTGGCTACCAATAGATATTGTAAAACCCTTTTTGGAAACAGGACAAGGTGTACTGGAAATATCTGCTGTATCAAGAGGAAATTTCTTTGGCATTATAGGGAAATCTATCGAGGGGAAAATTTCGCACATTTTAACCGAATCTGACCATGATAAGAAAGGAGGAGCAGCTGGAAATCATAATTTGATTAAATTATTTTCTTTAAGTAATTCTACTGCATTGGATATCGTATCGAAGGGACAAGACCAGCAACTAAATAAACAAACAGTTTTAGAAAATTTTGTTAATACTGTTATTGAGTATAAAAAATACCTCTTGTTGAACAGTAATGGTGATTATAGTAGTAGTTACATGGATTTGTATTATAAACTCAAAAATATTAAAGAAATTCCGAGTAATTACAGAACATTACATTTTCTTCACGAACTGTCCAACTTGGAGGATTACTATTTTATCAATTCTGATAGAAACTTTACATTACCGCTATTAAAGTTGTGGAGAGAAGAATTTATTAAATATAATGATCATCGAAAAGAGAATGAGAAATCTGATTATTACACAGAATTCTTTTCATTATTAGACACTATGATATTGAGCAAAATATGGAAATTAGAAAACGACTATTACAATATTCCTATTCTTCGACTCGAAGCATACGTAGACGCATTAATTATAGATAATGATGAATTAGAAAAAATAAAAAATCTAAATAATCTTAACACAATTAGCAGTAAATTTAAAGAAACTTTACAGAAGCAAATTAATGAAGCCAATAATTTGATTGGTGAATTACAAGTGTTTGTACAGAATGCAATGAAGGAGTTAAAAAAAGAGATTGATGACCTGGTAATAGAAATACAAGACAAGATAAAACATGAAAAACAAAGAACTGCTGAACTTGAAGAAAAGAAAAAAGAACTAGAAAGCAAAATAGCTTTGAGAGCAATGTTTGCTGTTTTTCAAGGAATCTTTCTTGCTCTAAGTTTTATAAATCCTGTTTGCGCAGTAGTTGGTGCGGTATTGAGTACTGGAGCCTCTATCGTTGAGTCGCAAGTGTTAAGTAAAAGTCCTTCCATTCCTGCCGAAATAAAACTACCGTCAGGAGTAGCTAACGCTATGAAGATAAATTTTGAAAGATTTGACAAAAAGAAGAAAAACGAAATAGACGAAATCGAGAAAACATTGTCTAAGATAAATTTAAAGAAAGAACTGTTAATTTCTCAAAAGGAAAATATAGAGCCACTAAATGGACTTGAAACCAGTGTAAAAGATCTTAAGAAAAGAATAAAAGACAAAAAACGACGCTTAAACGATAATCTAGAATTAGTTTTAAGTAATGAAGAAGAAAAATGGAATGAAAAAACGAAATTAGACAATAAATACAAAAAATCAACAAAGGCAATTGCCGGCATATCTTACGCGATGGAGGCGGTTAATTTAGGGGTAGATTATGCAAACAAAATTCAAGGTGATTTATCTGAAATTGATCAGATGAAGGAACTTATTAAGAAATCAAAACAGAAAGTAAAACAATTGGAAGATTTTAAGGAAAAGGTAGAGCGAGATTTAGAACCAATTATAGATGACATTGGTGCAAGCATATCAACTAAATTTGATGAATTTGCTGTTTCTTCAGTTGCGTGCCTTGAATTTAAAAAATGGCAGTTGGATGAAATCTTAGCAGGTGTTTCGTATCAGTTAGATTCTGTTACAAAAGGATTTGAAGTCAATGATAAGATTAGGGAAACATTGCGAAAACTAAAAAGTGCAATAAGTGCTGTGACAAACATTCACACACTCATTAAAGGATTTCAGGAAAAAATTATAGAGGCAGAGCATTTAAATGAAATGTTCAGAGTTCAGTTTGAAACCACTAATATAAATATTCAAGAGCTGAAAACACCTTGGAGATCATTGAAACTTAAACATTGTGCAAATAATATACTTGACGAATACCAAAAATTGAAAAATTCATTTCTACAGCACACTTTTCCATTTATAAATGAATTCTACTTCTTTATTGGATCTCCAATTCAAAAAGACGTTCATCCTATTAGAACAGCAATGTCCACAATTGATACAATGGACAATATTAAAGCAAAGTTGAGAAAAAGAGTAGGCCACGCTCAACAACTGAAAAAAGAAACAACACAGGCGAGATTTGGAGACGGTGGAGATCTTCCTCCTTTCTACACCTGGAACAGTAGCTTACATTCATCAGAAATCACAAATCTTTTTAAAGGGAGAAAAGTGAATCTATATGCCAATATTTTTGAGAAATATAATAATTTTAGTGCTGTAAGATTTAGTAGTATAGGCATTCAATTTTCTTGTTCTGATCCCAAGGACGATACGGATTTGAAAAACGATTTGAGAGGATTGTCGGTGAAAATAGTTCATAACGGTGACTCTTATTACAGATGCAAAAATAAACTAGTTGATAAAGTACATTTGATTAAATCGGCTCCTGCCGATCTTAGCAAAATGTCTTTTAGATCAAAAAGAAAGCGCTTTGTAGAGGATAGTCAATTAGACTTTGTTTTAAGTCCATTTGCTACGTGGTCTGTATCTTTAAAAGACTTATGGGGATACAAAGATTTCTCTGTCCTTACTAAATATGTAGAAAAGGTTCAAATAGAATTGGTGGGAGAGGGTCAGTTTTCTGAATTCGATGACGATATTTGCCAAAATGATTTTAGTAAATATTATGGAAAAGAAGTGCGTAAATAGTTTTAAGACGAATTACTTATGGAAGTGTGTCAATTTAAACTCGAAAATCATTTTAAGACAAAATCCCTTTTTAGGGATTTAATATATAATTATAGTATTTTCCAGATAAGGGTAATCAACACAGAATCATTTCAAAAAGATATTTACTATAGAACCTCCTTAAGCTTTAATGGGTGGAATTAAATTATAATATATCTTATCTAAATTATTAATATCTGTTCTAAAATTAATATTATTAGTATTATTTTTAATATTTATCATTTCTAAGTTAATTTCTTCGTTTCTAATCATTAATTTTAATATGCAGAATTTTAATAAAAATTGTAAGTTTAAATAAATCATGGAAAGTTAAAGCATTTACATTTCTATTGCAAGTGATGTTTTATGTTTATTAATTCTTGTATAATGATGTCTTAAGAATTCATTGATATAGTATCAAGCACAATTTGTTTAAATATATTATATAAAATATCATCAAAATTTTGATATTTTTTTTTACGAATTTTACAAATTTTTTTACGATTTATGTAAACTAAACAGTATGTTACGCACCGAAATCATATTCTTTTAAACATCATGTATTTAAATAAACTTTTAATTTTAAATTTGCAAAGCTTTGTCATTATCAAACAAGTCCATTTATATTCATTTTTTTACCAGAAAATAATATCCTAATCCTTAACAAATACAATAAGTTACAACAATAAGTAACTAGGTAATTTTTTATATATGGGAAGTACCTTATATAGAAAAGTCCATTATCTAAACAATTACCTAACAAGTTTGATAATAAATCTGACTTTGAATTTTAAAACAATACCGTCCCGGACGCGTTCCAATAAATTTAACAATTTTGGCATTTAACGAAGCGAAAGAAAAAGAATTACTGTAACCTCGTATGTTTTCTTTAAAATGATTAGATTTCGGGTGTGATCCATCTAATAAAGATTCTAATTCTTTCGTAAATTTCAACATACTTTTAAAAAGGATTCCACTATGACCACAACAATCATTGAACGAATTTAAGCCTTTATAACTTTCTTTTTCTCCTCTGAAGTGTTTCACATCACAATGAATATATTTCTCTGTCATTTTCCCTGAATAATTGTCATCAACTAAAACTGCTAAAACATCATTTTCAGCCCTACATTCTTGTACCACTTCATCATTGGTCAAAAGTGTGTCTTTGGATGACGGATGAGATATTGCGAATTGATGAAGCAAAGAGACTCTACTTTTAGAGCCTGAAAAAGAGTTGGAAATGTTTCAATTCTGAATAAATATAAGATTATTAGTATCTGATTTTTAAAGCGCGTGATGGGTACAACGCTGGCTGACTGAATGGAATAACAGATTCTGGGAAACTTTGGAAGGAACTTAGGCGCATTGGTTTTGCTAAAAGTAAGAAAGATGATCTTCCACTTAATTGCGATGTAAATGAGATTAATGATTTATTTTTTGTTATTTGTGGAAACTCGTCTTTCAATATCACGCCTTCGTTTCTCTCAGGTTTAACTGATAAAAATGAATTTGATGACACTCTGTTTATTTTAAAGATATCTGTCCTATGTTAATTGTAGCTTTACAGAATATTAAAACTGAGGCTCAAGGATTCGATGGTATATCCATAAGCGCAGTTAAGAAAGCATTCACAGTCTTGTTCCCATTTATTCTCGATCTTTTTAATTTATCATTGCAAATGTCTGTGTTCCCTAATGATTGGAAAAAGGTTTTTATTAGACCAATTGCCAAAGTAAAAGCTCCTCAGCAGCTTGGTGACTGTAGACTCATAGCTTATCTATGCTGTTTGTCAAAGGTTCTTAAAAGAATTGTTTATGATCAACTGATTAAATTCATTGAAGTTAATGACATCTTGAGTCCTTTCCAGTCCAGTTTTAGAAAAGGTTTTAGCACGCAGACACTCATTTTAAAAGTAACTGATGATATGTGTAAAGCAAGTGATCAAAAAATGGTAATAATAATTGTCTGCTTTGATTTTTCTAAGGCTTTTGATATGCTTTCTCACTCAAAATTGCTTTTAAAACTAAAATCTCTTGTATTATTCGAATGATTCCCTTCCATTATTTAATGTCAAAGTGTATAAAACGATCAAAAGAAGGTCATGGGAAGTATTAAAAATAAAAACTTCACAACATCGTAGTCAATAATGTTTCATATAAGAAAAGAAACTGGTTCCGAAACTTAACTGAAGTGAACATTCCGACAGATGTAATTGATGTTATAATATTATCACAACGATGATCTCACTTTAACGGACACTTCTTTATCCAAATTTTATAGATTACCAAAAATCCATAAAAAAGACATTCCTCTCCGTCCGATCATATCGCTTATTAACAGTCCGACTTATGTTTTGGCAAAATTTATTTATGAAGATTTAAAAACTAATATAAAAATTCCAAAATCGCGTATTGATAATAGTTTCCAATTAAAAGAAAAATCAAAAGATTGTGTTATTGACAGTGAATATGTTCTTCTCTCTCTCGATGTCACTTCTTTATTTACCAATATTCCGTGTAATTTGGTCTTAGGTAGTCTTGAACGTCGTTACAACCGTATTAATAATAATTGTAAAATACCTTTTGACGAAATTACTGACTGTGTTAAATTTTTATTTGACAATACATATTTTACTTTTAATAAAAAACTTTTTCAACAAATTGACGGAACACCAATGGGTTCTCCAATTTCCCCTCTGTTTGCTGACATTGTTATGGATGATTTGGAAAGCGATTATCTAAAAATTTTAAAAGAGAAACACAACTGTACACCACTTTTTTATTTCCGATATGTACACGATACTATTATGGGCATAAAAAGGGAACATATAGATCTTGTTTTAAATGTTTTTAATGCTTACCATCCCGCGTAGGGAAATAACAATGGGTCAAATAACATCAAATAACCGAGGCCATGGCGAAAATCGTGACAACAATGGGCACAGAAAAAAGTTAAAACTCAAATCTCTAATCATTTTTTACAGTTTAAAAAACTTTCTAAACACCACCAAAACTGAATTCAAACATAAAAATTACATTTTTCAAATTATTAAAATATACAAGTTTAAGTCCAAAGGACCGTGGCACAAATCGTACCAAACATGGATAGAGAAAAAAGTCAAATTTCAATCTCCTATTCAATTTTTTCAACATCAAAGATGATACAGAACAATTAAAAAAAGATTATGCCCAAAAATAATTATTTTCCACAAGTTTCAAAATATACAAAAACCAAATTCAAAGAACCATGGCACAAATCGAACCAAACGTGGGTCATAAAACAAGTTCATTTTTAGTCACATATTTAATTTTTTAAATAGTAAAAATTATACAGAACATAGCAACAAAAAGATTGTACCAAAAAAAAATTATTTTCTGCAATTTCAAAATGTACAAGAAGCAAATTCCAAGGACCATGGCACAAGTCGTATGAAACATGGGTAAGAAAAAAGTTAAATTTTCATCACCCATTTAATTTTTTAAATAGTAATAATGATATAAAACATAGCGAAAAAAAATCGCCAAAAAATATATTTTTCACATCTTTCAAAATATACAAAAACCAAATTCAAAGAACCATGGCACAAATCGCACCAAATGTGGGTCGTAAATCAATTCAAATTTCAGTCACCTATTTAATTTTTTAAATAGTAAAAATTATATAGAACATAGCAAAAAATGATTTATCCCACAAAAATTATTTTCTGCAAGTTAAGAATATAGAAGAAGCATATTCCAAGGACCATGGCACAAATCATACTAAACATGAGTAAGAGAAAAATTAAATTTTCATCACCTACATAATTTTTTAATTAGTTAAAATGATACAGAACAACTATTTAAAAATTAGATAGGTGATACTAGTTTTACTTCTTTATTACACAATGTTTCGTACGATTTGTGCCATGGTCCTTGGAATTTGCATCTTGTATATTTTGAAACTTGAGAAAAATAATTTTTTTGGGATAAATATTTTTTTGCTATGTTCTGCATCATTATTACTATTAAAAAAATTAAATAGGAGATTAAAATATGACTTTTTTCTCTACCCATGTTTCGTACGATTTGTGCCATAGTGCTTGGAATTTTGTGCTTGTATATTTTGAAACTTATAGAAAATAATTTATTTGTGGTAAATCATTTTTTTGCTATGTTCTTTATAATTTTTACTATTTAAAAAATTAAACAGGGGACGGAAATTTGATTTTTTTACGCCCTATGTTTGGTACGATTTGTGCCATGGTCCTTTGAACTTGGTTTTTGCATATTTTGAAACTTGAGAAAAATATTTTTTTTTTTTGCAAAGTCGTCTTTGCTATGTTCTATATAATTTCTGTGGCTGAAAGACAGAATAACATAACTGCATTTTCATAGTTTTGAGAAAAACCTGTTTTTGTTTATTTTCTTGGTTTTGTAAAATCGAAAAATCAACCAATATTTTTGGTGTTTGGCATTGTATCCTATTTTCTAGTGTAGTTTTTACATCTGTTTATCAATTTTAATAAAATATAAATGCTTTAAAAAAGAATATCAATTCTTTTTTTCGATTTGAATGCAGTTATGCTGTTGTGTTATTAATTATTTTCTACGTAAATAAACATTTAAATCACTTTACTGTTATGAAACTTTAAAAAGCATTACTAAATTAACTCAAATCTGATGTTATCTCAAATTCGATAAAATGTTAGTTATGATGTTATGCCTTTCAGCCACAGATTTTTACTATTTAAAAAATTACAAATTAAATAGTTTACTGAAAATTTATTTATTTTATGGCCCACGTTTCGTACGATTTGTGCCATGGTCCTTGGAATTTGCATCTTGTATATTTTGAAACTTGAGAAAAATAATTTTTTTGGGATAAATATTTTTTTGCTATGTTCAGAATCATTATTACTATTAAAAAAATTAAATAGGAGATCAAACTATGACTTTTTTCTCTACCCATGTTTCGTACGATTTGTGCCATAGTGCTTGGAATTTTGTGCTTGTATATTTTGAAACTTATAGAAAATAATTTATTTGTGGTAAATCATTTTTTTGCTATGTTCTTTATAATTTTTACTATTTAAAAAATTAAACAGGGGACGGAAATTTGATTTTTTTACGTCCTATGTTTGGTACGATTTGTGCCATGGTCCTTTAAACTTGGTTTTTGCATATTTTGAAACTTGAGAAAAATAATTTTTTTTTTTGCAAAGTCGTCTTTGCTATGTTCTATATAATTTTTACTATTTAAAAAATTACAAATTAAATAGTTTACTGAAAATTCATTTATTTTATGGCCCACGTTTCGTACGATTTGTGCCATGGTTCTTTGAATTTGGTTTTTGTATATTTTGAAACTTTTGGAAAATAATTTTTTTTAGGCAGAATCTATTTCTTTAATTGTTCTGTATCATCTTTGCTGTTGAATAAATTGAATAGGAGATTGAAATTTAACTTTTTTCTCGATCCATGTTAGGTACGATTTGTGCCATGGTCCTTTGAATTTGGTTTTTGTATATTTTGAAACTTTTGGAAAATAATTATTTTTAGGCAGAATCTATTTCTTTAATTGTTCTGTATCATCTTTGCTGTTGAATAAATTGAATAGGAGATTGAAATTTAACTTTTTTCTCGATCCATGTTAGGTACGATTTGTGCCATGGTCCTTTGAATTTGGTTTCTGAATATTTTGTAACATGTGAAAAATAATATTTTTTTTTGAAAAACAGTTTTTGGGTATGTTCTGTATCATGTTAACTATTTAAAAAAATTAAGTATAGGTTATGAAAATTTAACTTTTTTCTTACCCATGTTTCGTACGATTTGTGCCGTGGTCCTTGCAATTTGCCTCTTTTATATTTTGAAACTTGTGAAAAATAATTGTTTTTGGACATAATCTTTTTTTTGCTGTTCTGTATCATTATTACTATTTAAAAAATCAAACAGGAGATTAAAATTTGACTTTTTTCTCTACCCGTGTTTGGTACGATTTGTGTCATGGTCCTTTGAATTTTGTTCTTGTATATTTTGAAACTTGTTAAAAATAATTTTTTTGGGCTAAATAATTTTGTTGCTATGTTCTATATAATTTTTACTATTTAAAAAATTAAATAGGTGACTGAAAATTCATTTATGTTATGACCCACGTTTGGTACGATTCTTGCCATGGTTCTTTGAATTTGGTTTTTGTATATTTTGAAACTTGTGGAAAATAATTATTTTTGGGCATAATCTTTTTTTAATTGTTCTGGATCATCTTTGCTGTCGAAAAAATTGAATAGGAGATTGAAATTTGATTTTTTTCTCGACCCATGTTTGGTACGATTTGTGCCACGGTCCTTTGGACTTAGACTTGTATATTTTAATAAATTGAAAAATGTAATTTTTATGTTTGAATTCAGTTTTGGTGGTGTTTAGAAAGTTTTTTAAACTGTAAAAAATGATTAGAGATTTGAGTTTTAACTTTTTACAGTGCCCATTGTTGTCACGATTTTTGCCATGGCCTCGGTTATTTGATGTTGTTAATTTTGAAAATTTGAAATATTATGATTATTAAGTGGAATTAGTGTTTTATGTTCTGAAAAATTACCTTGGCATTATTTTTTGTCGTTTTATAGCTTTTGGAATCTTTGACAGAGTGTATGGAAAATAAGCAATGGTTGGCTTGATATTTCCCATAGTCGGACCGTGGATGAAATCATGCTATTCATTGGCAAACGATTTAGCCCATAGTTTGCTTGATTTGACCCATTGTTATTTCCCTACGCGGGATAGTTCATTAAAATTTACCTTTGAACTTGAAAAAGACAATAGAATTAACTTTTTAGATATGACTTTGATAAAAAATGACGATCGCATTACTACTAATTGGTTTAAGAAAGAAAATTCATCTGATAGACTTATTAATTTCTTTTCAAATCATCCAATACAGCAAAAGAAAAATATAGTTTTCAATTTGGTCGACAGAGCAATTTTATTGTCAGAAAAATCTTTCCATACTTCTAATATTTCTATTATTAAACAAATGTTATTGGATAATGATTAGCCTTGTGATTTCATTGAAAAAAACATTAAACTGCGTTTAAATAAAATCCGTTACTCAAAAGTTGACAACAGTTATAATAAACAACGCAGAGAATTATATCGTAAAATTCCAAAAATTTCTCTTCCATTTAATCAAAATTTTGAAAAAATTTTAAAAAAACACAATATTGCTACTGTACCAAAGGTAAAAAATGGTCTAAATTCTATTATAAAATTAGGCAAAGACAAAACAGAAAAATTAGACCACAACAATGTAGTATATAAATTTAATTGTAAAAACTGCCCTGCGTCTTATGTTGGCGAAACGAAGCGAGCTCTCAAAGCCCGTTTAAGGGAACACATTAAGGGATATAAAAAGAATTCTGTCATCCAAGAACATAAAAATGAGTACAATCATGAATTTGACTGGGAAAATATTAAAATTTTGGATTTTGAATCTAATAAAAGAAAAAGAATCATTTCTGAAATGATTCATATTAAATCTGATATTCATAACATTAATATTAAAGAAGACACTTTGTTTTTTAACAAGACTTTTATTCCTTTAATAAATAAAATTAACTCATGATTGTTTTATTTTAGACTCGTACATCGTTTTTCACTTCAGTTAATTTTATTCGTAATGATGCGAAGTAATATGGATGATCTGCAAATCTATTTGAATTCTAGTCTTAAAAATCTAAGAAATAATCTAGTGTTAATAAAGGAAGATATAGAATATGTATTTAAGTGGGCCGAGGAGAATATGCTCAAGTTAAATTTTAGTGAAATGTATTTCAAATGTATTTGAAATGTATTTTAGTGAAATGTGATAATTGGATCCACCTGGTATATTAATGATATCAACTCAAATAACAATCCTCAGATCAAAGTTGATAATGTTTACATCTCTTTTATCGACTCAATAAAAAAATTTGGGTGTTATTTTTAAAACTACTTTATCTTGGAACAAACATGTCGGGAGGATCTATACACTGAGAAAATAAGCCTCTAGCCAAGCAGCTTTATTTCTAGGTTAGGGTTCCTCGGGACAAAACAAACAAAACACCGGCGATGACAATCAAACTTCTGGATACCGGAGCATATGCTCTGCTAAAATCAGTTAAGTGCTTTGCAGGTGCTATATCAACAACCTCTCTCTGCTAAATTTAATCAAAAATTGGTTGTATTTAGTCAACTTATTTTCTCAGTGTAAGAATGTTTACGCTACACTGTCGCAATTAAAAGTGAACAGGATTTCAATTGATTTACAACAACACAATATTAATACAGGAGGTTTATCCAAAATTTGACTTTTTATTACTTAAAAACATTTATTTTACTCATTCTGATTTAGAGAATAAGAAGTGGGTTTTTACATTAAATAAAAAGACTTCACTCTAAAAAAGAAGTTTTTATTTAAGCCCACTTTGGACTGTTATTGTTTACATGAGACTCAAATTCCACTGGATTTCAGCCATAAAATGTACTGAAACTGATTTTAAACCGAAAAATTGGCTTATTTTCAGTTATTTTGAGTTTCAGTTGTAAACGAAGTAAGACTTTGTTTTTCTAGTGTTAAATTAATTTTACAAAATTTTGAAACATCTAGTTCTACATTGTTTAGAAACTATTAGGTTGAGCCAAAACCGAATTTTAATAATGAAATATCTTCTTTTCTTTTACTGAACCAGGGAATTTAAATTAAACAACCATGTGCCCTTTATACATTCATTGGAATTAATGCCCCAATTCTGTATATCTACATTTTCAGACATTACAAATTGAAAATTAAAACGCTACACGTTGAAAATTGAACACAATACAAATTCAAAATTCAAACATTACAATAGGAAATTTAAAACATTACGAATTAAACACACTACATATTTAAAATTCAAACATTAAAATTAAAAATTCAAAACATCACACATTGAAAATTAAAACGTAACAAATTGGAATTTAAAAACCTAGCGGTACCAGTTATTGTACATTCAACTATAGGTCATTTAATATTGATTTTTGTTTTGGAGAATTATGCATATATTTCTAAAATACATTTGTTGAAAAACATAACATATAAATGCCTTTATTTAAAAAAAAATATAAGAAAAATAAAAAGATAAGTCATTTGCTTTAGTAACTGGACTCGAAAAACATTGCAGACCAAGTTATTGTGCCCCAATTATTGGAGTAATTAAATTTATTTACAATATTTGATAGTAAAGTGATGTTAAATTATTGAACATGAATCGCCTTAAAAATCTTGTAAAATTAAAAAGATTAAAAAAATTTAAAAAAATAATTAAAGTTTTAAATAAAATTTATATTTACTAAACAGAACATCTTCAGGTTATATAATCAAATGTTAATCATATCAATACATTTTAATTACATCAAAGATTTCTTTAAACAATAAAATAAAATAGTTTATGTTAATACACAACTTATATCTAAATCAAAAACAATCTTCAGTTTATAATCACAATACATATTACATTGAGTCTAATAAATGAAAATGCTAAAAAAGTACTCCTGATATTAAACATTTACTTGTTTTGCAAAAAAAATCCTAAAACTTCAGCTTTCTTGTCTGCTTGATTAATTAAAAGTATACTGAACCAGAATATCACAAATTCATAGCAAAAACAATAAAATGATAATTTTATACCATCTTGAAAAATGTTGCTTTCTTAACTTTTTGTTAAGAAAAATGTTCAAAAACCGCAGACTTCGTACCCCGAAAAATTAAATAATTTTATCCTAAATGTTATTACGTTTTACAGACAATAAGTAAGTCGTATTATTATAAAATTATAAAAAATAGGAATTTTCCAAAAACTAGGACGTGTCTAATAGCAGGTACCCCAGGTACAAATTCTAATTACAAATAAAACTTGAAAAAATGTATTACAAAATGCAGAATTGCAGTCAAGTTTGTATGGAATACGAATTGACTTGACAAAAACCAAATGAAAAAGTTTTAAAAAGTTGTAAACTCTAACTCAATAAGATCTCTTTTCCGATCAATTAAATATATTTACTAGTGATGCATGTCGAGCAAACGATCTGATCGATTTTGATATCGATCGTCAGTTGTTTGCTTGGATCGTCTCGATTTTATTTTATATAATTAATTAATTTTATAATTAATTATACAGGCTTAAATAAAACTTTTCTTTAAAAAAGAATGTTAATATATGTGTATTCTAAAGATTTGTTTGTAGTAATTTATTTTATATAAAACATAATTATAATAAGTAAAATCGATTTAAGATTGATCTAGAAATTGACGATTTTTTGTCATATTGAACAGCATATTTTTCTATTATGAGGACTCAAAATTAGTATATTTCTTTTGCTTATCGAGACACAATTGCTTAAGAACAGTAATTTAATTATTACAAAACTGAATTTCATAATTCTATATTTAAACAAATGACATATTTAAACACATCATATCTTTTTTCTGAAAGCTTGTAATAAGTTCAAACTTTACGCACATTTAAATTTGTACAAACAGTTTTTATCAAAATTTTACTAAGATATTTTGCTTAATTTCTTAAATATTTGAGTAAGAAATATATTACAAATTTAGAAGTCCTTCAAAATTGGTTGGTTTGGCAAAAAATTACTTGAATCGATTTTATTTAAATTAAATATCGTAATTAATATTCATTTAAAAGGTGTAATAGATTTTATTTAAAGGTGTAACATTTATTTTCTTATAATTACTTGCAAATTAATGTTATTTATGATAATTATTATTTCTGGATAAACAAAGTAAATGTACAAACTAATTTTAAATTAAATTAAATTTTCGTAAGTATCCAACTTTCTTATTAAATAGTTTTAAAAAAATATGCTGTCAAATATGCCAAAAATTGTCTATTTTTAAATCAATCTTCAATTCATTTTACTTACTATAATTGTGCTTTATATACAAAATAAATTACTACAAACAAATCTTTAGAATATATTTATTAACATTCTTTTTTAAAGAAAAGTTTTATTTAAGTCTATATTTATTAATTAAAAAAATTACTCATATGACAGTTCAGTATAAATGCGTACTGAATAAAATATGCCAACAAAAAGAAAAAAACCTAATATTCAAAGATATTTTCAAAAATGATGATAATTATTCAAAGTTAACTAAAAAGTAAAGTTATAAGTATAATTTGATGATATATACTTATAATTAATTATAATATTCATTAATTATAAATTAGAATCGAGACGATCCAAGCAAACAACTGACGATCGATTTCAAAATCTATCAGATCGTTTGCTCGACATGCATCACTAATATTTACAAACATCTATATTTAAATTCAAGAACTGACCCTCTCCCACCAATTCTATCTGCACTTTATTTACATATTGAGCCAATTTATCAAAATTTCTTTCTCCTTGGATATTTCTAAGTTGTACAGACCACGTGGCATAAGGACTCAACACATAATCCAATTTATCGTAATCAGCTAACCGTTTTTTTCTTGAATTGTCAAAAAATTGATTATGGAGTTTAAAAGTATTGGACTTGATTAACTGTATTTTATCATCACATTTATAATAAGAGTCGCCATTGTGTATCAAATTCACCCAAAATTCACTTAAATCCTTTTTCAATTCCTCATTCATTTGTGGATCAGAAGAACTGAATAAAATACTAATATCCTGAAACTTGACTGCATTCCATTTCTTCTGTTCAGAAATATTTGCAAATAGTTTTACTTCGTTCCCATTCAAAATATTTTCGATGTCAGATGCAGCTCTGCTGCTATTCCACACGTAGAATGAAGAAAGATGTCCACCGTTACCAAATTTAGCTGATGATATTACTTCATTAAACGGTTCAGCTTGTGCTTCTGCTTTATTTAATTCCGTTCTGAAGGATGTCATTTTTTGGACTGCATTAGTTGCTTTTTTAACGGGATCGAAAAAATCTTTGGCAGAAAAATCCATCAAATCTGAAAACTGCTTGTGGAAAGGAAAGGTGTACTGTATCAGAGCGTTCTTCAAGTTTTTGTATTCGTCATTTATGTTATTTGCATAATGTATTTGCAACATTTTCATTAAAGGCTGTCTAAGTTCTCTTATGTTTATATTATTGGATTTTAATAAAATAACACTAAATATATCTTCCATGTATTCTGTATTTTTAATCTTTGACTGAAAATCTTTTATTAGGTGATGAAGACCAATTATTGCACTCATTCCACTTTTTAGTTTTCTTATTGTTTCTGCAACAGACTCATGAACCTTAAATTCCTTCGTATGAGCCTCAAAATTGTCGGACATACTTATCAAGTACTCATCTATTTTCCAACTTTGGAATTCAAGATACGTGACAGAAGATAAAGCAAACTGATCAGTCTGATTGGATAATTCTCGCCAAATTTTGTCTATTTTCGGTTCTAGATCATTTTGAACCTTTTCCTTAAACTTCTCCAATTTTTTTATCCCACTACGACATTGCTCAATCATACACTGTTAAAAAAAGGAGTTGAAATTTAACTCCCTACGGGACTCTATAAAAGTCGCACGCCTTGAAGAGTTGAAGTAAAGAGAGTTAACGCTTAATCCTTCAGTCCCCACTCTTCTTAAACATGGAGCGTATGAGACTCACTCACCTTGGGGAGTCGATTTTTAACTCTAAAATCTCAACTCCCAACTCCAGCAACCGTTAACTCCCCAAATTTTTAACAGTGTATTATTCAATTTGTCCATATCTGTCAAATCACTTGAAATTTTATTCACGTATTCTACTCCTAATTCTATAAAACCTACCGCAACAGCCGCCTTATTCATGTATTTTAACTGTTTATCGTATTTCACTTTCATTTCTTTACTAACAGTCCACTTTTTTTCCTCCTCCTTCAGAATATTTTGCAGTTGCCTAACTCCATTGGAATTTTGTGATTCTTGTGATTTTAATTTAACGGAAAGTTCAGATACTTTAGTTTCAACATTTAACAGTGGTTGCACATCTTTATCTGTTTTGAGAAATTTTTCTTTTTCTTTTCTTATCTCACTTAATTTTTCGTCAACGAGTCCTATTTCTTTCATTTTTGCTTCTTTATACCTTGTGAAAGTGCCTTCCATGGATTTAGAAACGCTTTCTGGTATTTTAACTGAAGAAAAATTGGAACTTCGAGAATCTAAAGTCAGTGATTCAATGGCAGAAAAACTTGCTATTCCTACTGCGCCAATTATTGCGAAAACAGGATTAATAAAAGATATTGCCAAAAAGACACATTTAATAGCACCAAATAGAACCCTGAATATAATCTGATTGGTTAATATTTTTTTCTCATTTTCTAGTTTATCAATTTCTAATTTCTTTATGTTAATTAAATCAGCTATTTCATTTATGAATTGTTTAAACTCAACATCTAACTCCTTGGTTCTTTCCTCCAAGTATACTCGAAGTTCATCATCAATCAAACGATTTGCTTCGTTGATTTCTTTTTCGAATTTCATTTTAAATTGCGTGCTGATTGTGTTGATTGTATCTACAGCATTTGCATTCAATAATAATTTACCATCTTCAATGAATCCGTTTAAGTATGTTTTGATTATTATATTAGGGCGATCATAAAATTTATTTTTTATTTTAAGTATTCTGTTGTTAACCATGTTGTTTAATCTTGAAATTATTTCTGTGTAGTCATCGGTATTCTCACTTTCCTTTCGATCAAAATCATACTTGGTAAATTCTTGTTTCCAGTCTTCAAGCATAAGCAGGAAAGCAGATTTATTTAAATGCAAGGAATAGTACTTTTCCAATGCTGTCAATTCGTCAATGAAGTATAAAGTGTTGTAGTAAATCGGAATGTCATGACTCAATTGATATTCAAACTGTGCATTATAATATTTTTTGTACCTCTTAATAGCTTCAGCGAAATCCTCTAAAATAACTGATTCATTTGGTTTTTGATAGCCATCAATATTGTAATCTGCTTTACCATGTGGTAAACCCGATTCTTTTGGACTATTCGAGTAAGAATATGACTCTGTCATAAATCCATAGTTTCCTGATGCACCAGGAGTTCCATTTCGCACAGGGTAAGTGATATTCGAAGGAGCAAAATCAGTAAAAGAAAATAATTTAATATGTCCGTGAAAACCACCTGCTCCTCTTTTCCCACCATTTCCGGTACGGTAATCGTAACTGAAACTACAAGCATCTTGACCAACTCCACCTTGTCCACCGTTACTAGAAATTCTTAAATTTCTTCCTTCGATAATCATGTTCAAGCGCCCGTAAAAAGTTCCTCCTGGACCACCTGGCCGTCCGGGTAAACCATCTGGTGATAATCCTATTCCACATTCTGCTTCTTGAGGTCTCTGAAATTTACCAAGTAAATCTGTTTGTCTTGTTTACTAAACATTGTACTATAATTATGAAATATTTGCATCTTCGAAGCTAAAAATTTACTTAATGCTTTTGTTAAATATAATTAATAACCCGAGTCGAAATTTTGAGGCTACTTTAAAGCTACATAGTCCAAAATTTTTAGGAAATAGAGGTTTAAAGTAGAAGCAAATTCAATACAATTTAGCTTCTACTTTGGTGCTATTATTGGAAGAAATTTCCTGTTTCCGCGATGAGAGCGTTAAAGTAGAAGCTAATATTCAACTATATTAAGGCCTCTTTTAACGCTCAAGACCCCCTTTTTATTGATCTTCTAAAGTCTAAACAAAGAAAGAATCTGTTTTTGCGAATAAAACTGAAATTAATATGAATGAAATTATAAAAAAAAATATAAAATAAATATTCAAAATTCATGCGCTTTTAGAATTCGTCACACTTAATACACACAAGCTGGAAATAGTCTAAACTTACTAAATAAATTATTATAACGCAAGTGGGGATTCGAACCCACGACATAACGACCTACGCACTTGTAATCTAACGCACTAACCACTACGCTACCGACGCTTATGAACTTAATATTTAATTTTCTCAGTGTCCTTATGATACAAATTACGAATAGTTTTTTTAAGACTTTTCAACAAAATTGTTACATATCGCCAATTTCTGAATGTTTACAGAGATTTTTATGTATTTTTCATTTGTTTAAACAATTTATTATTGTCAACTTACAGGCTGATATTGATTTAAATCATTGAAGCATTTGCATTAAAATCATGATTTAAATAAAAAAAAAAACTTTACAATTCTCCGGATGTCTAATACTGCATGTAAAAAATTACAAACCATAAAAAAAACCACAAATTTGTGGATAAATCTTAAAAATTTCAATTTTAATATTTTAATCTTTATAAAATTTAAATAATTGGGCTAATATAGATAATCAAAATACCTACGATTTACAAATTTTTGGTATGAAGATAACAAAAAATAATATCAAATTTTTATATCTTTAGGTCATTATAATTGAAATAAATTCCAAACGTCAATAAACTCATATTCCAATTTTTTCAAACTTTTAAATGTCAATTAATTCAAATTTAAAGACACATTAGTTAATGCAAAATAATTAAATAATATTAATTATTTTTCATATTCACAATAATCCTTTTTTTAAGTCTTACAATATTTGTAATTCTTCTTTAGTTTCTAATTCAGTTTCTTTTTCGAAACTGTTTAAAATTTATCTTATAATTTCTTATTTTTACAAAATTTAAAGATTTTTTCTCCTTTTACTAATGGTTTTTTGTTGTTGTTGTATTTGTCATTTTATTTTATTAATAAATAAATTATAAATAATAAATAATAATTATTATTTATTATTATTTCGTTGAGTTTCATAAGTTTTTTCATATTTTTAAAAATAAATACGCCTTTTTTTTATTAATGCACCTATTCAATTTGTTTTTAATTCTTGGATAGTTTTTGCGAGGTTTTTTGCAAACTTAGTACTTATTCTTTTATAGAATTTTTAGATTTTCTTTATTTTTCTAAATTTATTGTTGGACTTGCTTTCAGTGTAATATTATAAAAATGTTTTTGGTTTAATTTGCCCAAACTTTTTTTTTCTGAAGGATTTTTAATTTTCTTTTCTGGACTTTTTATATACATTTTTTTAATTTTATTTTCATCAATTTTAATTTTTTAAACAAATTATTGCTAGTAATTACTAATTCTTTACAAATACACCTAGGAAGATACAAATTTTTCCTAATTTTACAAATAAATTACTGGGCTCTGGTTAGAAAAATAAAAATTATTGACCATAAATTATTATTTTTATATTTTAAAACAATTTATTATTGTTAATTTATAACATTTAAAAACACCTAGCAAGTAGTAGTTTTTTAATTTGTTTACTTTTTATATTGAAAAAATAAGATATTTATCAAAATTAACAACAATCACCACTCAAAATTGTTTAAACAAATTATTGTTAATAATTGTTATTTTTTTACAAGTGCATCTAGAAAGATACACATTTTCCCTAATTTTACAAATTATTGGGTTTTGGTTATAGATTAAAATTTTTTCCTCTTAAGGGCTAATCAGAGGAACAATAATAATTGAAGAAAAAGTTAGTTTAACTCCCGTTTTTCTTATATGTTAAATAAAAAAGTATATTTCAATGGAAAAAATGACTGAGTCTCACTTGCAGGTTTAAAGTAGAATAAAAATTTTCATTTCTTTATAACTGGGAATGTGGAGCTTTAAAAGAGCTGCTAATTTTAATGATTGGAAAAATGAAACATGTGTATAGACGTAAAGTAGAAGGAAATATTATTATTAGAAGTAAAGAAGAGGCTAAAAATTAAGAAGTCGTTAAGTAGAAGCTAAAGTTCCTCATGAGCTTCAAAGTAGCTTCAAAATTTCGACTCGGGAATGATTGTGACGAACAAAAAACAAATTGTGTAACAGTTAAATATGACAGAATTTTAAATGTTGCATTTTGAAAAGGTGAAGAAATATAAGTCAAAATAAAAAGGTTTAGATTTAAATAGGTTTAGTTTGCATATTTATTGAGTTATGGTTGACCTAGAACATCATTTGCCGTCTTGAATAAAAAGTCGAAGAATGTCAGGTTATCAGGTTATCAGGTTTAAATGAAAAAAACTTTTTAATTCGGGTAAAAAATGGCGATGTTTCGAGTATGACTTACGTGAAATTATCTGAAAACATCTTTTTGGCTCTAAAACAAGATTTTGAGGGTCTTTTAAAGATTTAATATAGGTAATTTAGGATGTCTAAATAAATTATTAGGTTAAAATAAATTATTTAATATTGCAATTTTCAAAACAAAAACACATCAACTTTTGACTGAGGGTAAAAAGGAGTTAGTTTTTGCTCCCAACTAGAAGTAATTCATTTTTCTCAGTATTTATAAAAATCGTCTTTACGCGCAAAAAAACTTATCTCACTTTTGCTGCTACTACTTTTTTATCCCGTTTTTTATATCAGCCTCTCAATAATGTTCATTGTTAATATAACATTATTCTTTTTAACTTACCCAACTGTTATCTGCATTAGCTCCATTCAAATTAATGTTTCTATTGAAAACTACTTCCCAAACTGGTGCAATTATATTGATTTGAATTTCCTCTCCGATTTTGATAATATCTTCATCAAAAATCACCTTGTCGAGAGCAAAAAGTTTAATGAATTTAATTTTGCCGGAACAATTTTTATGTAGTACTTCACTAATCTTTATAAACTGTGCTTTAACTTGAAGCTTGCTTCCTGTTTTAAATGGAGAACACGAAATATCAGCTTGCATCTTCATTGCGTATCTTTCCACAGTTGATAATGCTCTTCTCATCAAAATTTGATTCTTTTTGTCTATTTCCGGTATTTTGTCATTTAAGGAACGCAATTCATATGCAGTAATAAAGTTAGATCTTTCATTGGCCTTATCAAACAACGACTTTAATTTCATATACCATGCTCGTTTTCTTAGTAAATTGCTTTGTGCAAAAGTTTCTAAGGTCTTAATCCAATCGTCTGTGAAGTAAGTTCTTGCATAAGACATCAATTTTATACAGCAAAATAATTTTAAAATTTCCACATTTTCAATTTTACAGAGATTGACAGTAGACGTTTCATTTGCTTTTAGCAAGAATAAGTCATAAACTGTCTTCACAAAGGCTGGAAAGGAAAATACACCTGTTAAGGTAGACATATCAAAGCGAGACTCTTCTAAAGGATTGTTATCACTTGTTAACAGTTTTTTCTGAAAACACTTTAAAGTTTCCTTATTTCTGTCGAACCTGAGAAGTTTATTGAATTTTAATGGTCTTAAAAATTGATTATCAAACAGCGTCTGGATAACAACGAATTCATCTTTACATTTGACATTGTTTGGTTGGAAAAAAATATTAAATTTAACTCTAATAAAATGTCCGACAACAGCAATCAATAATTTTTCATAAACGCTGTAGGTTCCTGATTCATTATTAAACATCTTTTCAATTTCTTCAGAATTGTTAACAATTGTGTTTAATTTCTTATAAAAATATTTTTCCAGAACATTCATAGCAGTCAAATATTTAAATTTTTTAGTATTACCATTTAATGGCCAAAAGAAAATGTTTATATCACCTACTTCTAAGTTTATGTCAATATCGTGTTCATCGTAAATACTTGAAGCAGCCTGAAACATACGATTTATATTGTCTTCGTTGATTTCTTTAGGACACGTCAATAGAATTTTAATCTTTTTTGTTGAATCTATTGTTCTCTTTATTAAATACATTGCTAATATTTCGTTTGTCGCGTTCCTTGGATAGACAAGAATGTAAGATAACTTTCTCCCATCATAATATAAATAATAATTTTGCATTATCTCATTGTATAACAATTTTTGCTTAGGGTCTTCGTTATTTTCAGTAAATAAGACTTTATTTCCTTTACTCATAATTTCAGCTAATGCAATTCCGTCTTTCATATCATCTGCTATAATTATTTGGAGAATTTGATTTGCTGTTCTTATAAATTTATTCAAATAATCCATGTGCTCGACAAGTATACACAAATTTTTTATAATAAGTGAAGTACGAATGTCATTCAATACGCCATTGAATGTTTCGGAATCCATCTATAAAATTTATTTTATATGAATGCATATTTTTATGAAAAATATAAGTGATTTTTCGCGTAGCGCACCATTTGTTGAAAGGAATCATCAAGTTTTTTTTATCAATTTATTATAAAGGCAAAAAAAATTCTTCATGTTATAGGGTCTGCAATCTAGTCTAAAATTAAAGCATCGTACACTTTGAGACTCACATGAGCAAGTCGAAAAAAACATTATATTATGATGTGAACCATTGACAGAAATAAAATTTTATAGTGGAACTAAAACTTCACGTGTTCAAACTCGATTTTTTTACGAATTCTCGGCTGTAAATAAAGAAACATAAAAAGTAGGGGAGACTGACCTACAATGGATAAAAAATATTTAAACATCGTGCAAAACATAAAATATGCTATCAATTTAAAATGTCTTACTATAAAACTGATTGTCAAAAACTTAAGTTTAATACATAATTATACAAAATTGATCTTCTAAGTGGTTAAAAAGTTTGAAATGATATTTTAAATGATGTAATTTTATCCATTGTAAGAAGGTTTCTCCTACAGTGGATAACTGTCTTATTTATGGTCTAAAAGAATAAAAAGGTGTGTTATGAGTGAAGAAACATAATATTTATTATAAACTATTATCATACTGAAATTGAAAGAAATTTAATAGGTATTTTCAATGATAATAACAAAAAATATGTCAAAATAATTTTACTATACTATAACCACACTTCCTTCAATGGACAGCTTAACACTGCTACCAATATATTTACATAAAAAATAACTAGAAATAGTTCTTCATTTGTCACGAATAGATTTATTTGAGGGAAATTCGAAATTTTATAATTCATTGTCCTAAAAAATATTCACATGCACGGAAAAAATAGTAGAAATAATTTACAGATAATTAAATTAAATCATACGGATTTATTAGGGGAATATCAAAATTTTATAACTGATTATCACATGCCTGCAAAAAAAAAATTTTTTCTGTTGTTTGAGATCGGTAAGTCATTTCCCGTAGTTTTTGATGCGCTGAATTCAAATCTGGTAACGAAAACCTCCCATCACGTCAGGATTTTGAGAAAAGTGGGGGTAAAACTCCCAAAAATCACGTTTTTGTCACTTTTTGAAAATTTGTACCGAGCAATTCCGACTTATGCTTGACAACTGTCAAAAAAACCATGTTTGTTTAATTTAACCTCTATGACAAGTCTCTAGCACGTCGGAATTGCTCGGTACAAATTTTCAAAAAGTGCCAAAAACGTGATTTTTGGGAGTTTTACCCCCACTTTTCTCAAAATCCTGACGTGATGGGAGGTTTTCCTTACCAGATTTGAATTCAGCGCATCAAAAACTACGGGAAATGACTTACCGATCTCAAACAACAGAAAAATTTTTTTTTTTGCAGGCTTGTGTTATTCTGAAAAATGTTCAAATACAATGAAAAAATAGTAGAATTGATTTGGAAAAATTAAATTTCTTTTTAATTAAATTAAATTTGCGGATTTATTTCAAGGAAAATCAAAATTTTATAACTGATTATTCTGAAAAATGTTTAAATAGTAGTAGTAATTTAAAGACATTACAGATAATTAAATTAAATTTGCGGACTTATTTAGGGAAAAATCAATATTTTATAATTGATTATTCTAAAAAATGTTCAAATGTAATAAAAAAAATAATAGAATTAATTTGGAGATAATACAACTAATTAAATTTTTATAATTTGTCTAAAAAATATGTTCAAATGCATTAACAAAAATTGTTGAAATAATTTTTAGAAATAAAGTAGCCTTATAATGTTGTTAACACAAATGTTTATTCTAGAAATGAAGAAGTATATAAAACTTATTGTTTACAAATTTTCCTTTATTAATAAGCGTTTTAGTTTTAACTTTGTGTAATTAACTTAATAACATAATATGAAAACCAATTGATAAACTTTTTTGGTATAGATACTAAACAACATGAAATATATTCTAATTAAATGAGGTTATCTTTATTTTAATTCTAAAGTAAATTCATAGTAATAATACGGTCATACAATTAGCAACACATAAAATACCTCTGGCAGCAACAAGTAAAATATTTAAACATTGAAAACATTAAAATATCAACTTTTAATTTAATATTTTATATTAATCTTTGATTAAAATTTTTTAAACAAACTTGGCAAACAACATTTTAATATTAATACATAATGAGATCAATTTGCTAAAATGTTTTAAAATTTTTAGCATTTTAGACTAGGCCTCTTTTTTGTTTCAGTTTTTTATTGCTTCCTGACTTAGAACCATTTTCTTTTTTTGATATTTTTCGTCCCTTTGTTACCTTTTGACTGTCCGCCTCTTTTTGTAATTTTTCTAAAAATTTGACATTTTTATTTTTTGTTTTTTTTAGGATTGATTCTCTTTCAGGAGAAGAAGTTAAAATCTTACTCTTTCCTTTTTCCCTGGGTTTCCTAGTTAATACTCTAGGTAAAGCTTTTGGGTAAGTGCGTATTTCTTCGGGTGAAATATGAACACGGTTTTGTATTGTTCTGTTAGTTGTGTCACAAAGTGGGTTAGATTTGTTTGCAGACATCAGTGGGATCGTAGGCACTAGTTCGACTTCTGGTTGAATCGGAATATTTTTTTCTACAATTTTTTGTTGCAGTTTAAAGCGAATTTGCAAATCGGTTTCTATTGGAGAGCTAGTAACATTCAAAATCTGTTGGACATGAGAAGAATTTCCTTCGAGTGGTTCAGCAGTTTCTGCTGGAGCTAGAACTATAGATTCTGTACTTGGTTCAATAAGTAATCGAACTTTTAAAGAAATTTGTTGATCTTGGGGTGCGTTTTGATCATCAACCTGTAACAGTGAAGGTACACAATTAGACATAGATCCTTCTGCTTGTAGATCATATTGAGGAAAAGTCTCTGATTGAGTAGAATTTGGAATAGTGATGCATGTCGAGCAAACGATCTGATCGATTTTGAAATCGATCGTCAGTTGTTTGCTTGGATCGTCTCGATTCTAATTTATAATTAATGAATATTATAATTAATTATAAGTATATATCACCAAATTATACTTATAACTTTACTTTTTAGTTAACTTTGAATAATTATCATCATTTTTGAAAATATCTTTAAATATTAGGTTTTTTTCTTTTTGTTGGCATATTTTATTCAGTACGCATTTATACTGAACTGTCATATGAGTAATTTTTTTAATTAATAAATATAGACTTAAATAAAACTTTTCTTTAAAAAAGAATGTTAATAAATATATTCTAAAGATTTGTTTGTAGTAATTTATTTTGTAAATAAAGCACAATTATAGTAAGTAAAATGAATTGAAGATTGATTTAAAAATAGACAATTTTTGGCATATTTGACAGCATATTTTTTTAAAACTATTTAATAAGAAAGTTGGATACTTACGAAAATTTAATTTAATTTAAAATTAGTTTGTACATTTACTTTGTTTATCCAGAAATAATAATTATCATAAATAACATTAATTTGCAAGTAATTATAAGAAAATAAATGTTACACCTTTAAATAAAATCTATTACACCTTTTAAATGAATATTAATTACGATATTTAATTTAAATAAAATCGATTCAAGTAATTTTTTGCCAAACCAACCAATTTTGAAGGACTTCTAAATTTGTAATATATTTCTTACTCAAATATTTAAGAAATTAAGCAAAATATCTTAGTAAAATTTTGATAAAAACTGTTTGTACAAATTTAAATGTGCGTAAAGTTTGAACTTATTACAAGCTTTCAGAAAAAAGATATGATGTGTTTAAATATGTCATTTGTTTAAATATAGAATTATGAAATTCAGTTTTGTAATAATTAAATTACTGTTCTTAAGCAATTGTGTCTCGATAAGCAAAAGAAATATACTAATTTTGAGTCCTCATAATAAAAAAATATGCTGTTCAATATGACAAAAAATCGTCAATTTCTAGATCAATCTTAAATCGATTTTACTTATTATAATTATGCTTTATATAAAATAAATTACTACAAACAAATCTTTAGAATACACATATATTAACATTCTTTTTTAAAGAAAAGTTTTATTTAAGCCTGTATAATTAATTATAAAATTAATTAATTATATAAAATAAAATCGAGACGATCCAAGCAAACAACTGACGATCGATATCAAAATCGATCAGATCGTTTGCTCGACATGCATCACTAATTTGGAAAGTCTTCCAATTCGATTTCATCATTGTTGAGAGGAGCTGCTGTTCTTAGCTCTTGCACATCCTGTTGTACTGGATACATACTTGACAAAGGTGGTATATCAAATGGTCGATCAGTAACTGAAGAGCACAAAACATCTGATTCCGAAAAAATTGTTGATTGAAAGGGAAAATTCCACTTTTTCGAAATCCAGAAATTATATTCGATGGTGTTAGAGCTTCAACATAAGCTTTTCCAACGCAAGCAGCGACATCATAAATCGTCATAGGACGACCTGGATTTACCATCATCCATGTATCACAAGCAGCGTTATAAAGAGCTTTAAATGGTTTATAACAAGTTATATCAAGAGGTTGCATTCGATTGCTACTATGGGGAGGCAAAGTCAAAAGAGTTACTCCTGCTCTTCTAGCAGTATCAATAACATCAACCGTCATATGCGATTCGTGATTATTGAATATTAAAAGACTTGGATTTTCCAAAGAACTGTTCGAAAATTTTATGAAATGCTCAAGTACGAGAAGGAAATTCTCTCCTGTCATCCATCCTGAAGGATTCGACAGCCCCAACGTGCCTGGTGGAGCACCGATTATCATTTGGTCTTTAAAATTTTTTCTAGGAAACACCATTGCAGGTGGTAGAAAATTTCCTGTAGCAGAAATGATGGCGCATGTAGTGACAAGAACTCCTCTTTCTCCGCTTGTACATTTGTTTAATTGTTTAATGCCCTTAGGAGCAACAATTCTTACTAGTGTTTGAACCGTGGTGGTACCAGTTTCGTCTAGATTAAAAATACGATGTCCGCTAGCTAGACTGCTTTGTTTATTTAAAATGTCTCGCAAATTGTTAAAAAATATTCCAACATTGTGCGAATTAAAAGCTGTTAAACGACTTAAGCTACAAGCTTCTGGTTTACGAATGTTCATGCCTTGACGATCCATAAATGCCCTTAACCATTTTTCACCAGCAGTTTCAGATTCAATCCAAGATGATGGAATTTTTATATTGTTTTTTGTAGCGAATTGATACGCCAGCATTCGCACTTCTTTTGAATTTAGTCCATAAGCCATTGCACTACATTCGGTCACGTATTTACAAATCATGTCTTCTTCTTCATCCGAAAAAATTCGACGGTTCTCGTAGGCCGGATCATAACGAATCCACATCAGCCGTTCTCAATTTATTGACATACCGCCACAAGGTTCCATAACCTATATTCTGTTGTTTCGCAACATGTAAAATCGAAAAACCGCCTTTTACAACCAGATCAACAGCTTCAGCCATTTCCTTAGCACTTTTTGTTCCTTTTTTACGCTCCTTTCCTGACATTCTGCAAAAAGTAATAATATTAAAATTAGTATTAGATAATGTAAAATATCTACTTGTTTTTTGTTTTTTAATCTAAATAATTAAAATAATACTAAAGTTAATTAAATAATTAAAAGTTCATAAGAACTAACGTTACAGCTGATTTCCTAAACTTTATCACAATAAAGAACAATTCTTTAATGACATTTACCTATTTCATTGTTTAATTGAAATTAACTAAAAAAAAATGTCATTGTTTCCTGTAAATTTGAAACTGCTGTCATTTTTTAAAAATAATCTTGTTTTACAATTAAAAGATTATCTTATTACCTCTGAGAGACTTTTTAATCATTTTTCTTCGATAATTTTAAAAGAAAATAAGATAAATTTTTAAAAAAACAGCCCTTTATTTAATTGTTAATAACTTAAAAGCAGTTGGTTTTAGATAAAAAAATTTATCCTATGAATTGTTAAGAAAAAAATATTGCTATTAACATATTTTAACAAAAAGAATATTTTTGTCTTAACTTTTTTATCTAAAACTAACTAACCACCTCTTTTATTATCAATTTAAATAATGGATTGTTTTTTCAAATAATTAATCATATTCTATTTTAAAATTATCAGAGAAAAAATATTAAAAAAGCATCTTAAAGGTGATACGATAAACTTTTAATTGCAGCTTTTAAATTTATAATAAGATTATTTTGAAAAAAATGCAACAGTTTGAAATTAACCAAAAAAATTGAAAATTTTGTTTCGTGTTTATAGCAATTAAACAATGAATACAATTTTTATTAAAAAATTGTTCTGTATTACTATAAAGCTTTCAAAATCAGCTTTAAAATGGGACCTTATTAAGTTTTCTAATTTTATTGAATCCAAAAATATAAAAAGTTTTGTGAAAAACTGAAAAATTTAATTTTCAGATATTTTTAAGATTGATTAAAATGAAACTAAAGATCTTTATAAAATAAAATTTGTATTATATTCTATTGTACATCTCTGTTTTTACTTAGTAGTATTTTACACAAAAAAATTAATACACAATATTACACATACTTTATATAGAAACAATCTAAAATTCGTCTATCTTTCAGAATATTAGCTGATTAAATTAAGATAAATTGGGATAAAGGTGTATAGAGAAAAATGATTTATACTCACATTTTAAACAAATAAGTATCTTTTAGCAGAAAAGGGTAATGTACTGTTCAGACTTCTCCTATTTTGAAAAAAATAAGTTAATATAGCAGATGTTACATTAATTTTTACTATTTTCACTTAAACGAAATCAAAGTTTGACAGTTTTTAGGTTATGTGGTGCTATAGATTTTATCTATAGACAGAATATATAAATAGATATATAACCTGCAAATCTTTAAAATATTGCTATTTAAGTAACATATTTATCACCTACCTTTTGAGGTAATTAAGCGTTAATTAAATAATTGCATATTAGATTTTTTGATTTTCCTTGCGCGTTTTCTCACTTAAATAGCTTGCATGTAGTCAATTTCGTTTTCTAAACATTTGAAGCCACATTCATACACATTCAAGCATCAGCTGTTATTCCCAGTATCTACAACCTAGAAATATCAAAATTCCCTAAAACTTGTTAATACAAATCCACTGAAGGAATTGTGCTAGTATCCATTGTAGGAAATTTAGATTCACAAAGAATTTCTTTTACTAAAATTTTCTGCGATTGGAAATAAGATTTTTGTACACAAAATATTAAAGTATATTGATAAAGAATCAAGTATTATTAAATAATAATGTCCTAAAAAAATATTATTTGATTGAAAAAAATTTCAGAAGTTAGTATCCAAAATAACTCGAAGTTGTCAAAAGTAGTATTTTACGTTTATTTTACTTAATTATAAGACAAAACTTGATCGTTATGTATATTACTCTATATTCAAAGCAAATGTAATGATTAATGCGAAATATGATTGTAAGGTATACTTCTATTTACAATTATCAACTGTAAGAATCTATCCCAGTCTCCCCTAATCCATCTCTCCTCGACTTCTTCCTTTTTTTATCGCTCTTTGAGAATGTTATCAAAATTTTAACAACAACAAAAATTCAAGAAGTTTTAAAACCGTAGAAAAAGTGTTTATGCACGGTTAACATCATTTACTGATAACTTTCAAGTCAGTCAAGATAACTAAGATTTCTTTGGCTTCCTTTAAGGCCGTGACTATTCGTACAGATTTTCTGTACGAATAGCCAGACCAAGGTGGAACGGCTATTTGTACAGAAAATTGAAAAGCTGTCTTTGGCAGCGTAATACCTTTTGTTTTGGCTGTAAAAAAACATAATAAAATTTTTGGAAATGCTAGGGGAGGGGGTTCTTGTGTCACATACAGTGGTTTTTTAACCAAAATATACCCGAGTAACATTAATTTTCATAAAAAGAAGACTTTGACAATTTTCTGTACGAATAGCCGCTTCATTGAGGTTTGGCTATTCGTACAGATTTTCTGTACGAATAGCCAGGCCACATAGAATGAGTTATTCGTACTTATTCAAGCAATTTTCTGATTGGTCGGAAATTCCATTACGATTTTGTGATTGGTCGAGATTTTCTGTACGAATAGACACTTCGTTATTTTAAAGTTAAAAGTTCAAGGTTTTTTAACTCAATTTTAAAAATTTTCTATTATTCTTTTAAAAAATGCAGTCTACCAAACTTGAGCAATGAAAATTCATTGAAAACGAAAAATTCACCTGTCTTTATCACATCAAATATTTACTAATGCTTTTTTTGGAAACAAATAAATTACCTTTTTATGTTGAAATCATAAGAGAATATATAAAAATTATTTGTGTTTATTCTTTTAAAACGTGGAGAAAGTGGAATTGTGCCCTACGCGGAGAATCACCCACATACTTTTTTGATAAAGAGGAAACATTTTTTAATCTTGTTTTCTTTTTAAGTTGACTTACCTTTACTTGTTGAACAGCATCAGGATTTAATTTTTCTGATGAACCAAAATATTTAAAACTTGTAAAAATTGAAAGAAACAGCGATGCTTTTCGCAGAAACTGCATATTTTCGTTTTTCTTTTCAGAAAAATGTTTTTATCTTTAACTATTGAAATGTCAATACTGTAAACATTAATGAATAATAAACTTGAGGTTAACTTTCTATAATACGATTAATATTAGGCAGAAAATCTATTTTTCGATTTGTAAGAACATACGGTTGCAAGCTCCTATTTATATACAGTGAATACTCAGTAGTCGTTCAACTTAGAAGTGTTTTATCCTTTACCAACAAAGACAAGAGCTTACCCAGATGAGGCTTTTAGTGGGTATCTCTTTCACATAAACTGATTTTTTAGGTAAGGACAGCAACCCCCTTCCCTGCTATAATATAGGTAAGCCAATGAAAAGCGTAGTCGTTCTATTTGTGGGCTGTGACATCGACGAAAGCCTACAAAGTTTAAAGGATGGGGAAGTTTTGATGGATCAAGTGACTGCAGAGTCCAGAGTACTTACTGTGCATATCTTACTATAATGCTGATAAGATAATCGCGTTCAAAGTCATCAAACTATAAAATAGTTATAGATCACTAAAACTCTCTCCGTTTTCATATAAAATAGTTATAGTTATTTTCAGTTGTAACCTTAAAAAAAATAGTTATATGTTTAGTATTAAATTTTTAGCTGAAAGTAATTAATTATTAAACTAAGGTTACACTGGCCTTGCTTTTTAAGGAAAAAAATTTTTAATAAATTGTTCTTGGGCGCCGTTTAATAAAATTAAATAAAACATGAAAACTAATATTATTCATTATTTAAATTAAATAAACAACTTAACTTACTGGGATACTCTTTATATTCGGCAAAGGGCGGTTCGCAAATTTAAATCGCCATTAACTTTAATAATTAATATTGAAATATTACACAAGAATCAAGTATTTTAACAAATTTAATTTAATAGACTATTTTCAATACACTAAATAATTTCACAATTTTGAATTTTCTTTCCAAAAGCAATACAATTCTCAAAATTAAAAATGCAATAAAAATTGAGATTTGTAGTGACGATATTCCGTGATAGTTTAGATAATATAAATACAAATTTTTGGTATGGGTCAAAATTAAAAAAAAAGGGAATATATTTTACAGAAGGGTAGGGGTCAATATTGCATAACACGGGAGAGAGAGTCAAAATTACATTACATCAAAAAAATATTTTATAAATTGTAGAATCAAAATTAAATTAATGCAGTATAGACAAAAATTAAATGAAACTCAATTAAAGAAAATTATTGAAGTTAAAATACAAAAAGGAAGACAAATTTAGGATGTCTTCCTAGAAACGAAAAAAATTAAATTGAAAAATTAATCATTTAAACGTCAATACTGAATTTAAAGAAAATTCACTCACCGAGAATAAATCGAAAATAATGTTAGAAAACACTTTATATTAAATAACACAACACAATTTTTAAATTGATTGCAATATTAACAAATATTTTTAGAATAAACTAATGTCCGCTAATCCTTGATGTTGACACTTCGGAGGTTGCCGAAGAAAGTTGTTATTTTTATTAACAAACTTAGTTCGTTGGCGTTGATAAGATACCTCAAGAGCATAAAGTTAAAGGGTTGTGGTTCCAAATTTAAATTCTCTAAGTAAACTTGATTTTCATTTAATCCAGATGGTAAAAACAATAACTAATTCCATTAGGCTCTTCTCCATTGTCCTCTAATACATTTCCAATGACAAAATTACACCTCGCAACAAAAGAGGACTATAGCCCAAAAACTTGAGTGAATTAAATCACATCAGGTCCGCATGATGATTTTAATGGGTCTCCGGCATAGAAGCTTCGCGTGTAGGATATGGAAGGTTAGGCGAATTTTACAAAGCATATTTAAAAAAATAACAATTATTTGTCATGCAGAAAGATTTAAAGGCAGCATTCTCATTTAAATTAAATTTTTAACAGTATAACAAATAATATCCTCGGGCCAAGAAATTAAAGAAATTCGAAGTACAACAGAAAATTAGGTTATAAAAGGGGGCTAAATTCAAAAATTAAAAATTCTTCAGAGTAAAAAAAAATGATCACTCTTCATTTGATGAAAGACGTCCCAATCATTTCTTAAAATAAATAATAATTTTCCACAAAGACTCAGAAAACCGAAACGGGAATTTACATAAATAGAAAATACAATGAAATTAATAACTAAATCGAGGATCATAAAATTAACCAATTATGGAATATCGATGGAACCTCCGAAACTTTAATTAATGTTGAACAAAACAAAATAATTCAATTTTAATCTCCCCTTGTGGTGTCACCTTGTCGTGGTGAGAGGGCTTTGGACCGGCCAGGTGCTTGACTTTCGGACGCCATCACTAGACGAGCTGTTTGGATATTCCCAAGACTGATCGACTCACGATGTCTGGCGAGTTTAGGGACAGGGGAATGAACGGGACCCCATTAATTCGGGCAGCCGCCGCGCCGTTTTTCGAACCTGTGCACTAGTTAACCTGTACGGATGATGTTAATTTAGATTCAAATGGGGGCTAACTATCCTCGTCAGCTGTGGACGACATGGGTTAAGGGAAAAAAATGACACTCCCGCCACCCTTAGTTTTTCTAAGTTGGAGTAGAGTAGTCTCGATCTAGGCTTGGTGCCCGATGGACCGGTTGTCTGTTCGGTCTGAACAACGCCCCACCTAACCCAATCTAAGGTTCCACACTGTGCTCAGGGATGGATGGCACCAGGGTAACAGAATCCGCCATGAAGCTGCTAAGGATTGTGCAAACGTCGCCCAACCTATGTGCTCTTCAATTTGGCGTCTGTAAAGCGCAGGCGTCGGTTGTTGATACCGGGGGCCCGGGCGGCGGACGCACTGTAGTCGCCAGTGACACGTTCGAAGGTGTCGCGAACGGTGCTAGGATACCGGGCTCCCTCCTAGTGTACAAATGCCTTACCCAAACATTGGAACTCTGTGTGGGTGGAACGTTTTTTCTCTCAGGCTCGTAGGAAACACATGGAAGGTTTTACATTTAAATTGAACGACGAAGAAAGGCGCCCAGATGAAGTTAGTGATAACTCGAAGACATTAAGTAAGTCTGGCAGAAGCGATGCTGGCGCAGGCCCATCGACGTTAAGGGTGGAGGACCTGTCAAGGTCGAGGAGAAATAGTGCCGCGAGGAAGAAGAGAGCATTCTCTAGAAGATGGAGACTGAGCTCTCAAAGATGATGAAGAAACTAAAGGTTCAGGCGAAATGTGGCTAAGCCGATCCAAACTGTCTAAAAAAATTCAGCCAGTGGATTCCAGCAATGAGAAAAAAGCACCGTTGTCCGATGAAAGACTAAATGAAATCGTTGACGGCACTCAAGACTCCGCAGTAGAAAGGAGAAGGTTAAGAGAACGCTTATAGGCTAGGTATATGGAGAACCTGGTCCTGGAATGCGAAAGAAAAGAAAAGTTGAGGACCTCTCTCCTCCAAAAACGACTACAAAAAAAAGAAAGCAGGGTGAGGCAGTTAAGGTAAAGGCCTCAAAGAACAAACATAAGAGAGAGGGACCGAAGGACCCTATCCCCAAAATTGTTATGGTGCCTCATAGGCCCAAAGAGTCGTCAGTCCTTGTTCGGGTTTGTCAGGGACAGACTTTTGCATCTGTCCTTGTCAGATTCAAAAAGGCAGTGGACCCTGGCTCATGCCAGACGACAGTAGTGAGCGCTAGGCCCACCAAGGAAGGGAACATCCTCTTACAACAAGGAGGAGGTTCTGAAAAACAAAAATTCACTGCTAAGGTCTCTGAAGCAGTCTTGTAAAACTTGATTGAAAACTTCCTAGAAATTTCCAAGCGAAGTTTCCAAGAGGAAACTCAATTAATCACTTAAAAAATGAATAAACAAATTAATCTGTCAATCAATCAATAAATCAATGACGAAAGGGGACGGATTATTGATTATATCGATTCAATAATCGATAAATATATATAAATAGACATTTTTAAGCTCTGAACTATAAATATTCATTTATAATATACTTGGTTATTTATCATTTCGTTTTCATTAGTCCCATCCACTTGTAACACCTTTAACATTGCTTGGGCACCTAAGTTTTTAATATTTGCATAGCATTGGTAGTGTTTGTCTTTATGATTGAAAGCTTTTAATATTTTTGATAACTTTTTCATGAACTTTGTGTTTGTTAAAGTATTGTTCAAGGTTACAGCTTTCAGCTTATTTTTATGCTATACTTTTTAAATGTGTTATAAAATACTTTAGCAATGTCATGACCGGTATGGTGTTCATAAGAAGGAACAAAATCAATTACAAGAGATTGTAAATTTCATGCGTTGGTAATGAAATATCCGGTAATTCCTTAATAACATCGGTTGGCAATGGATGTCCAGCCATCGATAGTAAATGATATTTTAGACGGATTCGTTTGTAAAAGTTTCATCAACGATCGCTGCACTTTTAAAAAACGACTCTGTATTTGCGACTTTAGCTCATTTTGCAAAGGGAGTTTGACATTTGGTCTTAAATAGAGAACTAAATCCTGTGTTTGTTCATCCTCAAAAAATGAGTATGGCAAATATTTATTGACGACCCAAACAATAACTTTTTCATTAATCGTACCTTGTTCAAATGACTGCAATATATTGCAAATTAAATTTAGAAGAATGTTTAAAAAAAATACAAAGTAGAATACAAATTATGAAGAAAACAATAAAAAGAAAGAAGCAAATAAATATCTGGAAACTATTTAAAATAAACTATTTTTTTGTAAAATATTACAAATTCAGAAATTATTTCTAATTATTCTATAAACTATTTGATATTTATTTTTATTCTATTATTATTCTGTTATTATTTATATTATTATTATTTTTTATTGTTTTTGATTATTTATTTGAGTTTAAATTTTATATCAATACTACCTACAGTTTAAAATAAAATAAATATAGCTTAAATTATAAAAAAAATTTTAAAACTTATAAAAAAAGTTCAAATATATGTAACTTAAAGATATACGTAGTAAAAAATTTGTTTTTAAACTAAAAAAATTACTTAAAGCAATTTTTCTGCATCAGAATACGTTTCCTGAAGTTAAATGTTAAAATGTTAATTAGAAGTTTCATTTTTGACTCATATGCGATAAATTGTAGAAAAAAGAAAAGCAAGAAAAAATAAGCCATAAAGATTAGTAAATATTAAAAGTTACAAAAGTAGTATAATTTATAATAATAATATTGCATTTTCCAAGAATAGTTTTTTTCTTGCAATCAGCTAACATTTTTCAAAATCGACCTTCGCCATAAAAAAGTTATTGTTTTAGATGTTACTTAACATATTGCGACACAAAAAAACTTGGTTATTGTTACACTATATAGACATTATTTGTTTTCTGAAAATATGATTTATAAAAGTTTTTTTATTGGATTTGTTAATTTGTTTTGTTTTTAGGAAATTTTCTTTTAATTTCTTTTATTCTTGGGATTCACTGGGATTTCTAAAAGGGTTTCGTATTTAGATTTTTTGTTTCTAGAGAAGTTTCTTGAGGATTTTTGGGGGAATTTTTAATTTAGAATTTTGTATTTTTTTTTTGGAATTTCCATGAGGATGTCTACAAGGTTTAGGACTTGAAATTTAATTTTTGTCGGACATTTGTTTGCAATTTTCTCTAAAACTAATTCGTTTTAGGAAAAAATGTATCAAACATGAAATATGTATTTTTGTAAAACCTTAAACTTTTGAAAAAAGTATTCTTTTATATTAGTAATATTTAAATAGATAAATGTAAAAAATCTAAATTTTTATGATTTTTGTTATATATATTTTACCATGAAAATGATCTAGTCGACAGTTTTCACTATGATTACGTAATCAGTGCATCTCAATACGTAAGTATATAAATAAGTGGAATTTTACTTAAAATTTGGGGGTGTATATGCACTTATTGAAAGAGTGAAACACTTTTGACATCTAAAAAAGTGAATTTTCACTTATTCAAGTTTAGGGAGTATAATTTAAAATGCTATATGCGTTAAATAAAATAATTGTTTTATCAATTAAAGTAAAAATTATACACAATGTACTTTTTATTAACCTGTGATATTTCTAATTTTATATTATATAATTTTGCATTGTTATATCAAGAAAGTAACTGTGAAGTTAATTTATTTTAGAATCATAAAAATAACACAGGTAAATTTGTATCAGCATTTGGGTGTTTGCATTTTTTCTTGCTGCTTAAAAGTTATATAATTTTTATTCAAGAACCTTTTAATATTAAAATTTTAAAAAATTACTCTAAAATAGAAATATTTCTTATATTTTTCTAAACATTTAAGGGGAGGCACCGGTGAAATTTCAACCCATCGAAATATTTGTCACTTACCGGAACCAATTTTTTTTTTGGCACTATTTTGGATGAAAAATAATGTTGTATTATAAAAATTAAAAAAAAAATTTTTTTGAAAGAAAAAAAAATTTTTTTGTTAAAAAAATTAAAATTTTTTTAAACCCATACGTAATTTTGTTTGAAATCTCAAAAAAGGCATGAAAAAAATTGGCATTAAAAAATATTAAAAATTGTAGGAGGAGATAGATTTTTTCGCTAAAAATATCAATTTTTACGTGGTATAAACCATTTTCAAGGGCGAAAAAAATTTAATTCTTATAAATTTTTATGAAATTTCATTAGAGTAAATTAAAAAAATATAAATAAAAAATAGTTCTTTTACCTAAAATATTCCTGCACCATACACTGCTCCTTCAGATTCCGTAATATTTTTTTCTCTTTGACTTTGTGCCAAAGCCATCTCTCGTCTAGCATTTTTAAATTTCTCAGTCATTTTCTTCGTACTTTTTTCTAATTGCTTGCAATCGCGTTTTCCTGAAATTGTAATTGTATGTTGGCCTGCTAAAAGACCGGATTGTTGAACAATTTCGCTGACAGTCCTCCTGTTTCCAACATTGTATATATATATTGCTATTGAAGCTGCAATCTTTACCCTTGAATTCGAAACGAAGACTTCTTTAGGGCACTTGCTCCAAATCGTGCTGTGCAAGCTTTCGTTAGCGTTTTGGGTATGACAGCGGGAACATCGAATCAGCAATGTGTCATCAGTGAACCTCTCATACAACAGTAATATTTTTGAAAAACAAAGTTGATTGAGAGGTGTGTGTACATTTTTTAAATGAGGTCCAGGAGATTTATTGGTAGCGATTGCTGCTTGATAAAAGCACCATGAAGATGAACCTACTGGACACTTGGAATGTTGAGGCTTTTCATCGGTTGATACTGCATGGTATATTGTAGCTTATATCGCATCTTTCATTCCCTGTTTATCAAAATCCGAGGTTAGTATTTATTTCAACGAAAATAGCTCTGTGATACAATAATATGAAAACGAGTTATTCAAATTTCTTGCGAATTTTGATTGATTTGTTATAGAAAATTCACAATTTCAAATAACCAGAATTTCGAAAAAAGAAATTCATCTTTAGGAAATGTGAACAAAAAGACAATAGGAGTCATTGTTTTCCTTATTGCTTGCTCGTATGTACTACGCTCCCAGACTGAAAAAAATATTTCACTGATCCACCTAAACGTATCGCTGGATTTCGTTTTTCTAAAACATTTAGGTGTTACAGCTAAATATATATCTGTCTTTGCTTACTTTTTAGCATCGATAGCCAGTCTCCGAAATTTTACCGTTCTGTCTTACAATTTTTACCGGATTTTCTGGTAAAAATTATGGGAAATCCGGTAAAAATTGTAAGACAGCACGGTAAAATTTCGGGGACTGTCAATTATGACGCTTTTATAGTAAAGGCACAGGAATTTTTACCAAAATTTTTTTTTTCAGTGTATAATTCTTATATTAGTTTCTCATATTTACCTGAATATTGTTTTTGTTCCTATATATTTCCTTCTTATAATATTCAGCAAGCTTTTGGACTGTAAGATTTTCCAATTGCCCGCAGCCTTTTCCACCTAGAGTTACTTTTCGCGCTTTTTCCTCTTTGACGATGTTTGTAATTCCAGTGCATAATCTAAACAAATTTATTACATATTTTATATCTAAAAACATAATAATAATCAGCTAGTGAAGGAATCATTACCTCTTGCCAACATGGTTTATACACTCCTCCTTTTTTTAGTTGGTATTTTTCACCATATATACTCAGATTTTGCAGATGATTGAAGGTTTTAGAATCGCCATCAGAAAGCATCGTCGTGAATCGAAATCCGTATTCTTCTGATCTTCTCCAAATTTTTTCAGCTGCTGCCATTTCCATTGCTCCAGATGAACCTTCGTGATTTATACTACAGTCTTTACTGTGACCTTCTATATTACACTCCGCAGAATTTTCACCTAATTCAGCTTTAGCTGTAGCACAAACTTGACAATATTTTGTCATTACTTCGAAATCTAAAACAAATCCTGTTTTTATGTCGATCACACACCCAATACCATGTTTTGACCTATAACCTCGAGTAAGCCAGGAACCATCATTACTGATTGCACAGTCCATAACTTTTTCCTCGCTTTCTTTTTCATTACCGTCAGCTCGTTCAATAGATTCAGATTTTCCTGTTTCGTTGATATCTTCAGTAACCTGCATTTCTTCTTCTACAAAATCAGCTGCTTCTGAATTGGATTCTATCAGTAAATCTTTATTTACTTCATATGATTTATTTGCAAGAGATCGACATTCATCCAAAACATTTTCTGTAACCTTATTCAAACAATTTTCAATGTATTCTACATAATCGTTAAAAGAGGACTGTACAAAAGGAAGCATATTCAAGATTATCGATTATTATTTATCGAATACAAACAATTTGAAATTAGCTGTAAACCATACCGTTGAAAAGTCCATAAGATATTTTGAACAACAAAATAAAATTTGAAAATGCCAAAGAAAAAAGGATCAACTCGATTTCATGAATTAGTGAATAAGAGGTGGAAAAACGAGGAAACGGATGAAGTTGACATTAGCGGAAGAAGTATAAATGAGTCCGAAGAAAAAGGATATGAAGTAGGCGAAAGTTATTTTGAAAACACCGACAATAGTTTAGATACTACATCTGTAAAAACTGTTTGCATACAAAATAAGTTGCACAAATTGGCAGAAAAAGTGAATATTGACAATAATGAATGTGAATATGTTCTTGTTGATGCTTCATAGCTGCAATATTTATTATGCAAAGTAAAGTGCGCTGATTGTGATTCAACTTTCTTGCAATTTGAATTTGGAAATGAGAGAAAAGGATTTGTGCGTAAACTTATTCTAAAATGTGAAAATTGTAAGGATAATGGAGTTGATTATATAAAATCCGAGACATATACTTCTAAGCGTATTGTTCGCGCAGATACAACTCGTCCATTTTTTGATATAAATTTACGGTTAGCTACTGCTTTTATATACATGGGAAAAGGATACGCAGGTATTGAGCAATTTTCAATGTTCTTGAATATGCTTCCTTTTGTACAGTCCTCTTTTAACGATTATGTAGAATACATTGAAAATTGTTTGAATAAGGTTACAGAAAATGTTTTGGATGAATGTCGATCTCTTGCAAATAAATCATATGAAGTAAATAAAGATTTACTAATAGAATCCGATTCAGAAGCAGCTGATTTTGTAGAAGAAGAAATGCAGGTTACTGAAGATATCAACGAAACAGGAAAAGCTGAATCTATTGAACGAGCTGACGGTAATGAAAAAGAAAGCGAGGAAAAAGTTATGGACTGTGCAATCAGTAATGATGGTTCCTGGCTTACTCGAGGTTATAGGTCAAAACATGGTATTGGGTGTGTGATCGACATAAAAACAGGATTTGTTTTAGATTTCGAAGTAATGACAAAATATTGTCAAGTTTGTGCTACAGCTAAAGCTGAATTAGGTGAAAATTCTGCGGAGTGTAATATAGAAGGTCACAGTAAAGACTGTAGTATAAATCACGAAGGTTCATCTGGAGCAATGGAAATGGCAGCAGCTGAAAAAATTTGGAGAAGATCAGAAGAATACGGCTTTCGATTCACGACGATGCTTTCTGATGGCGATTCTAAAACCTTCAATCATCTGCAAAATCTGAGTATATATGGTGAAAAATACCAACTAAAAAAAGGAGGAGTGTATAAACCATGTTGGCAAGAGGTAATGATTCCTTCACTAACTGATTATAATTATGTTTTTAGATATAAATTATGTAATAAATTTGTTTAGATTATACACTGGAATTACAAACATCGTCAAAGAGGAAAAAGCGCGGAAAGTAACTCTAGGTGGAAAAGGCTGCGGGCAATTGGAAAATCTTACAGTCCAAAAGCTTGCTGAATATTATAAAAAAGCAATATATAGGAACGAAAACAATATTCAGGTAAATATAAGAAACTAATATAAGAATTATACACTTAAAAAAAAAATTTTGGTAAATATTCCTGTGCAAGTGATTGTTATTAATATTAGTATATTATTATAATAGTTATTCCATAATAATTGATTTATTTCAATAATAATATATTAAATAAATATTAACTATTATACTAATATTGAATTAGAATAACGATTATTGGATGCAATATTTTATTTTCTTATAATCATTTAACATGTATCTAAGGATTCAGTAAAATTGAGAAAGAAGAAATGTAAAATAGAATAGCTAACACGAAATAGTATATTATGTCGCGCGTCTTGGTACGTGCAATTATGCAAGTATGACTCATTTGCACTGATCAAGTGCAAGAGTACGAGAAAATGAAAACGTAAAGACGAAGGAGAAACGGAAATAAGAGCGATTGGAAATTTCTATGTTTTTCAACTCCAGACCCATTATTAAAAATCAAAAATTATGTTCTCAATGAGCACATATTACAAATGCATTAATATATACACATCTATTATTTCTATTTTTCTATAAAACATCACATTGTCTGAATTGCAATAATCTTATAAATCTGTGCTCGGTGATCTGAGGTCGAGCGCCTTACTGACCTATATAACACTGATCGAGAGTAAAAGAAATGAAAAGAACAAAAGAATGAGTATGACACGTAATGATAAAAACTAATTATTTAATATAAATTACTGCAATTTCAGACATCGAGATGTAATCATTACCAAAATTATGTTTGTATCAAATTATTAATACATATGCAAATACATATATATGTAAATATGTGTGTAAACGTATGTAAATATGCACACATATAAATATAATTGAATTTTAAAATTTTGTTAATATTATACAATTAACCTATTGTCAAAACTATAGCAAATGTCTTCAAATGTATTACAGTTGGGATTTTAATTTTTATTATTAATTTATAATTATGTGTTAGTAATTATAGTCCTAATTGTAAACATGACTATAATTGTAATATTGCAATGTAACAGATTATTTATAAATATAATATTATAATTTTGCAAAATTACGTAATACTTTAGATCAACGAACTAAGTCTTTCGAGATGAAATTATGACATCATTAGTCCCCACCAATATAGAATAAGATGAACTCCTCCTACGCAAATTGTGCTGATTGGTTATTAGATGACCCGTTTACATCAGATTGGAAAATTGTCAACCCCCCCATCATCTATGACCAATAGACCCATCCTACAGAGTCTAAAAAAGCTCCTGAACTCTATGCCGCAGCGTCACTTTTCTTCAGTTCTAGTTTTGTTAAATACATTACAAGTAGTTAAGTTGTCCCATCAGTGTAAATATCATATTTTAGACAAAGTCAAACGGATCCAAAATACTCAGTTTGAGACATTTTGGTATTGATGTAAAGCCTTGGTCAAAATACGATATTTGATTTTGTTAAATTTCGTCAAGCGATAACAAACAAAATCATACTCGTCAAGGCTTCCAACCACACAAAAATCTAAATTATAAGTGAACAACGAGACCAAATAATTCATAAACCAAAGAAAAGTTAGTATTTGGTAAGAATTATTAATATAATTACTACTACTTTTACTACATTACTCTGTTAAAAAACCTATACTCTTGTATTCTTTATATTCTTGTATTTTTACTCTTGTATATCTTATTTCATCTTAATAAACCAGTTCTCTTTAGATAATCTCTTTTTATTTATATTTCCGATAAAACAATATCATAACTATTCCCATAGAAAAGAAAAAAAACAACGATCCTACAAATAAAAATTATACACGAGACTTACCACCTCGTGTGAACATTTACTAACGACCTCCGAAATTTATATTAAATTTTATCGATCACGCGAAATATAAACGTAACAAAAGATGCGATATAAGCCACAATATACCATGCAGTATCAACCGATGAAAAGCCTCAACATTCCAAGTGTCCAGTAGGTTCATCTTCATGGTGCTTTTATCAGGCAGCAATCGCTACCAATAAATCTCCTGGACCTCATTCAAAAAATGTACACACACCTCTCAATCAACTTTGTTTTTCAAAAATATTACCGTTGTATGAGAGGCTCACTGATGACACATTGCTGATTCGATGTTCCCGCTGTCTTACCCAAAACGCTAACGAAAGCTTGCACAGCACGATTTGGAGCAAGTGCCCTAAAGAAGTCTTCGTTTCGAATTCAAGGGTAAAGATTGCAGCTTCAATAGCAATATGTATATACAATGTTGGAAACAGGAGGACTGTCAGCGAAATTGTTCAACAATCCGGTCTTTTAGCAGGCCAACATACAATTACAATTTCAGGAAAACGCGATTGCAAGCAATTAGAAAAAAGTACGAAGAAAATGACTGAGAAATTTAAAAATGCTAGACGAGAGATGGCTTTGGCACAAAGTCAAAGAGAAAAAAATATTACGGAATCTGAAGGAGCAGTGTATGATGCAGGAATATTTTAGGTAAAAGAACTATTTTTTATTTATATTTTTTTAATTTACTCTAATGAAATTTCATAAAAATTTATAAGAATTAAATTTTTTTCGCCCTTGAAAATGGTTTTTACCACGTAAAAATTGATATTTTTAGCGAAAAAATCTATCCCCTCCTACAATTTTTAATATTTTTTAATGCCAATTTTTTTCATGCCTTTTTTGAGATTTCAAACAAAATTACGTATGGGTTTAAAAAAATTTTTTTTTCTTTCAAAAAAAATTTTTTTTTAATTTTTATAATACAACATTATTTTTCATCCAAAATAGTGCCAAAAAAAAAATTGGTTCCGGTAAGTGACAAATATTTCGATGGGTTGAAATTTCACCGGTGCCTTCCCTTAAAGCAAATAAAACCTTGATACGACTGATAAAACAGAAGTTATTGCTATTTCAATTTTTTTTTCAAAATTTGAATTCTCGTAAACTAATTAATATTTTGACTTAAATATTTATGTAAAAAAATAGTCGTATTAAATATAATAAAATTTTGAAGTTTCATTGCCTGACGGTAACCTGTATAAAATTAACGAAACTTGGAATCACACAATATGAAAAATTAAAAATGTCGTGTTCGGTAGGGACCTTAGATTTTAGTACTAAATTTTAGTATTTTTTAGTGTAACTCGAACTTGTCCGATTTTTTAAAAAAAAAGTTTTTTAACTGTTTTTTTCATGCTATCTGCTAACATTCTTTAAAGCGAACTTCCGTAATGAAAAAATTATTGTTTCAAATAATATTGCTTAACATATTGCGACTCAAAAGAGTCAAAAGGTTATCTTTACACGACATACACATTATTTTATTTTCTGAAAATAACTATAACTATTTTATAGTTTTACGACTTTGATGGTGTTTTTATACATGTAGGATTAGATTGAAGGACTACAGAATACTCACGAGCCAGTATCATTTTGACACATGACTTAATTTTAGATTGTTATATTGTACAGAATGGAAATGTTATTTTGTACAACTGTTAACTGTTATTTTGTACAGTTTTGAAAAATGAATTTGTTATTTTGTACAATTTTGTAAAAAAGCAATAAAACATTGGGAGTAGAATATTTTAGCTTTTTTAAAAAATTGTACAAAATAACAAATTCATTATTCAAAATTGTACAAAATATCATTTAGCAGTTGTACAAAATAACATTTCCATTCTGTACAATATAACAATCTAAAATTAAGTCATGTGTCAAAATGATACTGGCTCATACTCACTGTATATAAATTGGAACTTCCAAGCATATGTTCTTACAAATCAAAAGTTAGATTCTATGCCTAAATTCAATCATACATTAAAAAGACTTTAAACGTTAATCTCAAGCTAATTATTCATTAATTTTTATAGAATTGAAATTTCAAAAGTTAAAGTAAAAAACAAGTTTCTGAGAAGAAAAACGAAAAAAATGCAGATTCTGCGAAAAGCATCGCTGTTTCTTTTAGTTTTTACAAGTTTTAACTATTTTGGTTTATCAGAAGAATTAAATCCTGATATTGTTCAACAAGTAAAGGTAAGTCAACTAAAAAAAAAACACAAGATTAAAAAAAATTTTTTTTTACTAAAAAATATATGGGTAATTCTCCGTTTTATTGATATCATAAATATAATATTAAAATTTTGCGTTGAAATCGTTAGACCAGTTTATAAGACAATTTAATTTATATATTTTTTTATCTAAAAATTCTACTTTTCTATTATTCGTGAAACTTAAGGTCTATGTATATCAATGTTTTTTCTGGATTTTGTGTCCGTAATGTTTTTTGAGTAATTTAAACGTGTTTTTTGAGTATATCAAATTATTATTAATGCTGATTGGAAGAAAATCTGGCAATAAATTCGTGACGCTATTTTGAATCCGCCGTCTTGAACTTTTTAAAAGTATGTCTTGTCCTTTTCAAAGCTTAGATATCATGGAAGCAATACTTCAAATGTTGAAACTCATTTTTAAACAAAATTGGTGAAATTCCGATAACAGATTCTGAATGAGCGATAAAAAATACATAAGGAACGGCATTTCGAATAATTTTTGTATTTCTAACAACAGAGAAAAATAACGTTGAAAATAAGTGTAAAAAAGTGTCTTTCCCGTCCCACAATGATCCGGCACAGAAGTCCAATTTTACAATAGTCCTTAAAATAAAAAATTATTTTAAACTTTAATTCTTAATTACATAAGGCATATTTTTTAAAAGTATTAATTACTTTTAAATACTTTCGCACACAAGTTATCAAGTTTTAAAAATAAGAATTCACTTATCGCTTTTGTAATAAAATTATCAGATTGTTAAACAATTAGAAACTTCGAAAGGCAGTAAGCGATAGTTTTTATTTTATTTAATTATGAAATAATCTTTTGTCCAGCTCACCATGGAGACTTAATTTCAGACATCTTAACTTAAAAAATTTGTAATAATTTGTATGATATTGATAAGAAAAATTAACAATGGCTTTCAACAAATTGTAAGCTACGCGGATACCTTATATTTTTCATAAAAATGTGCTTTCATAAAATAAATTTTACAGATAAAAATTCGTCTGTAGAACGAAATATTTCCCAAACATTTATTGGCGCATTGCATAATTCTCGTAATTCACTTATTATAAAGGATTTGTGTATACTTGTTGATCATATAAATTATTTGAATGAATTTATAAAAACAGCAAATCAGAAACTCCTTATAGTTATAGCAGATGATATGAAAGACGGAATTAGCTGGGCTAAAATTATGAGTTCCAGCAATAGATTCTTATTTAAAAGAAATAACAAAGACTCTGTGCAAAATTTATTATACAAAGAGATAATGCACAATTATTATTTGTATTTTAATGCATTTAACTATAATTATATTCTTGTCTATCCAAGGAACGTGACAAACGAAATATTGGCAATGTATTTAATAAAGAAAACAATTGATTCAACGGCAAAGATTAAAATAGTATTAACGTGTCCTGAAGAAATCAACGAAGACAATATAAATCGTATGCTTCAGACTGCTTCAAGTATTTACGCTGAGCATGATATTAACATAAATTTCAAGAATGCAAGGAATATACACTTTCATCCATTAAATGATAACTATACTAATTGTAGATTTAAAAATACTGCGGTTATTCTGAAAGAATATTTCAAAAAGGAATTCCATATGCCTGAAGAAATCAAACCTGATAATATTAACAACATGCTTCTTAATGAAGTTGGATCTTACAACGTTCGACAAAAATTATTTATTTCTATTATGAATCCTATTCTTAATTTTTAATATAAACAAAATTTTAATTGTGATAGATATGGAGGTTTTTTGTTCTTAAATATGTTGCATCAAACATTTTTTATGCCATTAGAATTCAATAATCCACTTATGTTTGACAAAAATAATGAAACTTTAAAGTGCTTTCGTGAAAAACTGTTAACAAGTGGAAACATTGCTTCAGAGCAGTCTCGCTTTGATGCGTCTACTATAACAAGTGTATTTGCGTTCTCTGACTACTTACAGACAGTTTATGACTTATTCTTGACAACAAAAAATCAGATATCTACAGACAATTTTTGCAAAACTGAACATAGGGAAATTATAAAACTAATTTGCTTAATAAAATTAATGTTCAATGCAAAAACTTACTCCTCAGACGCTTGGATTAACACATTAGAAAATTTTTCACAAAGTAATTTATCAAAAGAAAAACAAGAATGGTATATGAAAATAAAGTCGTTGTTTTATAATGCCAATGAAAGCTCTAACTTTATTACTGTACATGAATTGCGTTCCTTAAAAAAAGAAATACCGAAAATAGACGAAAAGAATCAAGATTTTATGAGGAGAGCTTTTCTAACTATCAAAAACTACACAATGAAGGTACAACTTAACATTTCGTGTTCTCCATTTAAAGTAGGAAGCAAGCTGCAAGTTACAGGACAATTTATTAAGATCAGTGAAATAGTACATAAAAAATGTCCTAAAAAAGTTAAATTCATTGAACTTTTTGCTATCGACAAGGTGATTTTTGATGAAGATATTATTAAAATCGGAGAGGAAATTCAAATCAATATATTTGCACCAGTTTGGGAAGTGGTTTTAAATAGAACCATCAATTTAAATGGATTTGATGCACGTAATAGTTCGGTGAGTTAAAAAAATTAATCTAATTTTTGTCTTTTCCTCACCTCCCACTCCACATTATAAAAACAGGTATCTTTCTGAGTTCTTATTTTAAGGGGAGGGGTAAGGTATTAAAATTTTTTTTCTTTAATTATTTTTTTAAATGAATGCGTAATATCCCTAGAATATTGTATTGAAATTTCAATTTAATCCGAGCAAAATTGATGAAGTTATGGATATTTAAGTGTCCGGTGGTCCAGGCTTCAAAATTCATGTTTTTTATTAAATAATCATGTGTAATTTGATTATTTTTAAAATAGCAAAATTTTCCGATACACTATCTGAAAGAGCGCTTTCTGAGCCATAAGAAATGTCTATTGCAAAATTTTTAAAATTGCCTTTTAATGTTTGAAAATAATGCTAAACTTTAGATACAATATATATCTGGTCCTTGAAAGTTTAAAGCGTTTTTCTGAAACTTGTTATTTTTAAAGTCCGTGCACACGATAACTCAAAATCTACTGAACCAATCGTTCTGAAATTTGGTACAGTACTTCTTCACATAATTCCTAAAGTAACCCTGGGAGCTTTTTATTATTTATTAAAAATTACTAATTTTACAATGGGTCATTCCAAAAATAATCGTCTAGACACGGTTGCTGCATTATTTTAAATAAATCTAGAATTAATATATGGTGTTTTTATATGCAATTTGTTTAATATTATGGGTTTAATATGGTCAAATAACTTTTTATTTCAAAGAAAATAAAATTTAAAGATTCTCTGTAGGTTAAAAAATGGCATTTGCATGATGTTATAAAATGCCATTAAAAACGTTAATTTCTAAAAAATTAAACAAAATATCAATGGTAACATAATGTCGAATCTCTAAATTTATATGTAACCATGCAAATTAGTTGATAAAACTTTATTTGAAGTATTAAAATTAAAAAAAAAACACATAAAAAACGTCAAATTTTCCAACTTTTAAAGTAATATTTCTCCCAAAATAAAAATTAATGAATACATTAAACTTATATTTTCCAATAAATAAACACTTAATATTAATGAAAAATCGTGAATTGCATAAAAATTACTCACTTAAGTAGTCAAATAAGGGTCTTGAAATTTTGAAATTTTCTTAAATGGCTCTTTTTCTTCGTCGAATATGTTCTAAAAGGAGAAGCAAATGATTAAAACTCCTTTTAGGTTCAATTTGTTTGATTCAAGAGAACAAATTCTCTTTTGAATTTCTATGGGACCTCGTTTCGTTATTAAATTATTCAACTTTAAAAAATTGACAAATTTAACCTATATAAATATGAGATTTAAATTCTCGATATCTCGACTGAAGTTAGTCAGTCTAAAATATCCTATTTATTATATATTTTTCTTAAATCTCTTTCTATTCAAAATATCCTTTTTAAGAAAATAAAGTATTAATTTACTTTTTAAATAAATTTTTAAAGATTTTAAAAAAATCGGTAATTTTGAATTACTTAAGCTTTTTTTGTAATTCTTCTGACCTCTTGTTCTTTGAAATGAAAAATATTTTAAATTATTTATGTAAGAAAGAATTTTTATGTTCTTAGTGTGATAGTTTCATGAGTATTAAATGTTAATAGTAATTAAATCTGTCGAAATGTTAGGTTAAATTCTATTATGTACTTTTATTGAATAATTAATATAAAATGCAGTGTACTGTTGGAATCGAAATGCAAGAGGAGTGTAAAGGACCAGATATTATATCATGGAAAAGCATAAATGAATTAAATGAATTTGATCAAAAATTATTAACGTTGAGAACATACAGTCGAGTACAATGTGGGAGAATATGCGGTTTTCATGAAACTAAATATTTAAGACAATATACAAACACTTTTGGAAGAAGATGCTGTGATCCTTTTAAAATACATAAGAAAAGCGTTACAAGAGATTTACGGATTATTAATAATCCAAGTACAAATCCAAAATATATTTTAATACCTGGTCGTGCTATTTGTACGTTATGTAGAAAGAAAATTTCAACAATTGAAAAAGGAACCGAAGAAAGAAAAGAAGAAGAAGAAGAAGAAGAAGAAGAAGACAACGAGAATAGGACAGACGAAAAAGATTTAAATTATATTCCAGAAGAAGAATGTTTTGAAAATACTTGTTTAAGCCTAGGAATCTCTCCATCAAAAATGATAAAATTAAATAAAAGTCAAAGAAAACGAAAAGTCGAAAATATATTAAATGAAGATTTCTCTAAAAATAAGCTTCAAATTAGTGAATCTTTAGGACTAGGAACATCAGATACCAATGAGTCAATTGTTAAAGACCAAAAACTTTTGCAAGATTACATAGAACTTTTGGAAAAATTGAAAATCAAAATAAATTCGTGCACTACCACTGAAGAGCAAAATCCAATTCTTAAGTTTTCAACCCAAATCTTGGAGTATAACCAAAGTTGCAACAGAATTTGGAGTTAGCGAACATTTAGTAAAAAAATCCAGAAAACTAACTGAAGAATATGGTCTTTTTCCAGAAATTAAGCACAAGAGTAAAAATAAAATCTCTGAAGAAGACAAACAAATAATTAGAAATTTCTACGAAGATGATGAAAACAGCAGAATTTACCCAGGAATGAAAGACTATATTTCAATTCGGAATGAGCAAGGTTCTAAAGAAAAGAAGCAAAAACGTTTACTTCTTTTTCATTTGAAAGAAATTTATGATAATTTTCAGAAAATAAGACCTGAAATCAAAATATGTTTTTCGAGCTTTGCTGAATTAAGACCAAAGTGGTGTATCTTTGCTGGATCAAGTGGAACGCATTCTGTATGCGTTTGTCAATTGCATGAAAATATAAAATTAATGATATCGCCGTTAAAAAATTGTGAAGATTATTTACAGTTTTTAAATTATACTGCTTGTGACATTAAAAATGAAGCATGCATTTTGGGGGAATGTAGTGAGTGTCCTAATTCTGAGATTGTATCTTCAAGTGTTGAAAATTATGTCAGTCATGGAATGCAGGTGAGATATAAACAGTGGGTGAATACTGATCAATGTGATTTAGTAAATGTTGAACAAACTTCAGATGAATTTATATCTACTTTAACATCAAAATTAATTGACTTAAAAACTCATCATTTTATATCAAAACATCAAGCAGAATTTTTGAAACAAAAAAAAAGAAAATTTGACAGAAAACGCAGAATGTATAGTTCTCTGTGATTTTGCTCAAAATTTGTCCTACGTGGTTCAAGATTCAATCCAAAGCCACTATTGGGTCGACAGTCAAGCTACACTGCATCCTTTTGTAGTCTACTACAAAACGTCGGGCGAAACAGTATCAAAAAGTTTTTGCATTTTATCTGATTGCAGAAAACACACAACATCAGCAGTATACACTTTTCAGATCGAATTGCTGGAACAACTAAAAGAGTTACTGCCAAATTTAAAAAAAATTTTTTACTTTTCGGATGGAGCTGCAAGTCAGTACAAAAATTTTAAAAACTTTATTAATTTAAGTAACCATAAAAGTGACTTTAATGTTGATGCTGAATGGCATTTTTTTGCCACTTCACATGGCAAAAGTCCATGTGACGGAATCGGTGGAACAATAAAACGTTTAGTCCGAAAGGCGTCGCTGCAAAGAATTGGTGGCAAAGAGACAATAATCTGTTTAGAAGATTTATTTAATTTTTGAACTGAGAAAATTACAGGAATAACGTTTATTAAAGTAAACGAAAATCAAATTTACAAAATAGACCGAAAATTATCAAGTCGATATGAATCAGCTACTACAATCCCTGGTACAAGAAAACTTCATTGTATAATTCCTTTGTCCTCTGAAATTTTAAGAACGAAACGTGTATCAGGATCAGAAACTTCGACTGAAGTGCAGATTAAAAAATCAAGTATGTTAATATAACATTTTTTTTTGTTTCAAAAAATATTTTAAATTTCATTTAAAAAGTAAATTAAGACTTTATTTTCTTAAAAAGGATATTTTGAATAGGAAGAGATTTAAAAAATATATAATAAATAGGATATTTTAGACTGACTAACTTCAGTCGAGATATCGAGAATTTAAATCTCATATTTATATAGGTTAAATTTGTCAATTTTTTAAAGTTGAATAATTTAATAACGAAAAGAGGTCCCATAGAAATTCAAAAGAGAATTTGTTCTCTTGAATCAAACAAATTGAACCCAAAAGGAGTTTTAATCATTTGCTTCTCCTTTTAGAACATATTCGACGAAGAAAAAGAGCCATTTAAGAAAATTTCAAAATTTCAAGAACCTTATTTGACTACTTAAGTGAGTAATTTTTATGCAATTCACGATTTTTCATTAATATTAAGTGTTTATTTATTGGAAAATATAAGTTTTATGTATTCATTAATTTTTATTTTGGGAGAAATATTACTTTAAAAGTTGGAAAATTTGACGTTTTTAATGTGTTATTTTTTTTCAATTTTAATACTTCAAATAAAGTTTTATCAACTAATTTGCATGGTTACATATAAATTTAGAGATTCGACATTATGTTACCATTGATATTTTGTTTAATTTTTTAGAAATTAACGTTTTTAATGGCATTTTATAACATGATGGAAATGCCATTTTTTAACCTACAAAGAATCTTTAAATTTTATTTTCTTTGAAATAAAAAGTTATTTGACCATATTAAACCCATAATATTAAACAAATTGCATATAAAAACACCATATATTAATTCTACATTTATTTAAAATAATGCAGCAACCGGGTCTAGACGATTATTTTTGGAATGACCCCAATAACAAATAAGCTGATTTTTTATAGAGAAAATTGTGTTTTTGGCTTCCAAGTGCTCCGAAAAATTAAAAAAAATAAAAAATAAAAAAGTCCTTCCAGGGTTACCTCAAGAAACATCTCTTTTAACAAACGCACCCTGACTTTTCTGTTTTTGATGATTCTGTTGCAAATTACAGTGTGCACCGCAAAACAACTTTTTTCGGAGGCGCTTGGGGAGATTCACATTCTCTCGCTCAATTCTCAATATTTTTTTATGAAAATTTGAAAATTTATTGTTCAAATGTTGCAGTATGATATGAAAGTTGAAGAAATAAATTTACTTTGTCCTTATCACAAAAAAAATTTTTAAAAATATGCATTTTTTACGCCGAATTAACCTTACTTCCCCCTTAAGACATTTAGAGGCGGTTTGCTGGTTTTTCAAGTTATTTCATTAGTCAGAATGTTTTTGTCAATAAAAGAACATTTCATTTTTTAATCAATCGCAACTGTATATAACCCCTTAACTTGTGTTAGCTCACAATCCGACATTTCAGGTTCCATCATTTTACATCCGCCCTTGAGCAGTTCTGAAGAAATGTTATAGCGAGGAAAGGGGTCCTCTCACTTTTAGGTTGTTAGAAATTGTTTGATGATGATTTACAATAATATACAGCATTTCTATTTTCACGAATCATAGTTTATTCTTATTGCAAATAAGGAATACGTCACATTTGTTTATCCGGTGTAAACCCAAAAAGAAGCACTAGTACAGAATCCGTCGGGAAATGCACTTGAAAACCCTTAAGATGTGGACTGCAAGATAGTCATAACAAAATTGAACTATAAGAAGGGGCCAACGCCGACTGCATGAACCAACCAGGACTCCAGCTCCGTCCTGTAGAGGGAGAGATAGGGAACAGGCATGGTGTCAAAACAGGAGAAATCAAAACAACTGCTTTGTTCACGCAGTTACCAACGATACTTTTCATAACAAAGTCATAAAAGGCGTGATTCGGTTCTCTGTATAGATAACCAGAAAGTTGCAGAATTAAAAACGATTCACTATGCCACGTCAGAGTGTACACAAATACAATCTAAATTGAATGTCTCACACTTTTCTACTTGTCAACACGCCGCGCTAGTGATACGGTCAGGTTAGATTTTGAAGCTGTACTACTCACGCTAAAGACATCGACTCTGTCTGTTGGTCAAACAGTGCGTGCAAGAAAAGTAGAAAAGTGGGAGACATGCAATTTGGACTGTACTTGTTTGCACTCTGACGTCACATAGTGAATCGTTCTTAAATCTGCAACTTTCTGGTTATCTACAGAGAACCGAATAACGCCATTTTTAAGACTGCGTTATGAAAATATATTTTGGTCAGTTTTTCCATACGACTATCGAATTCCTCACGAAAAATTACTATCAAATTAATTTTGTTGAAAATTTAAAATAACTTCCTCATATAGTTGAAAAACTAGGTATACCCTTTAAGCCAATAGTTTGGAGAATATTTATGCACCTCTTTCATAGTTATAGTAAAATGTTTAGTGAACATGACAAACAGATTTTCTTTGCTACTTTCAGAGACCCAAAATGATGCCCTGTCCATATTCATCAGGAGTAAATGAAGTACCCGGATTACCAGGTGGTCCAGGAGGAACCTTTTACGGGGTTTTGATGGAGTTTATCGGAGGAAGAAATTTAAGAATTTGTAGTGACGGTGGGCATGGCGAAAATGCTGATCATGGGCAATTTTATTGTTTGAGAGAAGGACGAAAACCTACTAGATTATTTGTCAAAAGAGGTGCAGGTGGTTTTCACGGACTGATTAAATTATTTTCTTTTAATAATTTTCACTTCCTGAATTTCACATACCCTGTAAAAAATGGACTTAACGGTTTACCAAGACATTACGCGAACTTTCAAGAAGACGGTCAAGATGATTACAATATTGACGGCTATCAAGAACCAAGAAGATCAGTTATTTTAGAGGACTTTGATGTGGTTTTTGATAGGTACAAAGAATATGTAAATACACAGTTTCATCTTCAAAGTAATCGTACTATTCCGTATTACTACAGCACTTTATATTTCATTAATGAATTAATAATTTTGGAAAACTACTATTCTACACATTTAAATAAATCTGCTTTTCAAGATATGCTTGAAAACTGGACAGCAGAGTTTTCCAAGTATGATTCTGAAAGAAAGGAAAGTGAGAAAACCGATGACTACACAGAAATAATTTCAACTTTAAACATTATGGTTGACAAAAGAATACATAAAATAAAAAATCAATTTTATGATCGCCCTAATATAATAATCAAAGAATACTTAGACGGATTTATTAAAGATAGTAAATCATTAATGAATAAAAATGCTCTAAATACAATCAACACAATCAGTAAACAATTTAAAATGGAATTTGAAAAAGAAATCAAGGAAGCAAATCATTTGATTAATAATGAACTTCGAGAATACTTGGATGAAAAAATCGAGGAATTAGATGTTGAGTTTAAACGACTTATAGATGAAATAGCTGATTTAATTAAAATAAAGAACTTAGAAATTAAAACATTAGAAAATAAAAAAAATACATTAAAGACTCAGATTATACTTAAGGTTTCGTTTAGTGTTATTAAATGTGCATTTTTGGCAATATCTTTTAGTAGTCCTGTATTCGCAATAGTAGGCGCAGTGGGAATATCAGGTTCTTCTGTTATTGAGTCACTGCTTTTAGATTCTCAAAACTTCAGTTTTGCACCAGTTAATATACCAGAAGCCGCTTCTCAATTCATGGAGAACACTTTTGAACAGTATAAGGAAAAGAAAGCCGAAGATATAGAACTTGTTGATAAACATTTAAGCGAGATAAAAGCAGAAAAAGAAAACTGCCTTAAAGCAGGTGGAGATGTGGAACCACTGCTTAATATTGAAAGGAAATTAACTGAACTTTCAATTGACTTAAAAACTGACAAACCGACAATATCCAATGGAATGAGAAAATTGAAGAATATTCTAAACGAGGAGAAAAAAAAGTTGACTGACAGCAATCCAATGAAAGTGAAATGCGCTAAACAGTTAAGATACATGGAAAGGGCGTCTGATACGGTAGATTATCTAGAATTAGGAGTAGATTACGTGAATAAAATTTCAAATGTATTTTCAGAGAAAGATGAATTAGATAAAATGATTCAGGAATGTCGCGATGGAATAAAAAAATTGGAGCAATTTAAGGAAAAGATTCAGAATGATTTGGAACCAAAAATAGACCAAATTTGGAGAGAATTATCTAATCAGACTGATCAATTTGTTTTATCTTCTGTCACGTATCAAAAATTTCAAAGTTGGAAAATAGATGAGTACATGATAAGTATGTACAGTAATTTGGAGTCTTTTACGAAGAAATTTAAGGTTTATGAGTCCGTTAAAGAAACAATGAGAACACTGAAAAGTGGAATGAAGGCAATGATTCGTCTTCATGACTTAATAAAAGATTTTCAGGCAAAGATTAAAAATACAGAGTACATGCAAGAAATGTTCAGTGTTATATTTAAATCTAATAATATACATATAAGAGAACTTAGAGAGCCTTTAACGAATATGTTGCAAATACATTATGCGAATAGTATAAATGACGAATACAAAAACTTGAAAAACACTCTGATACAGTACACCTTTCCTTTCCACAAGCAGTTTTCAGATTTAATGGATTTCTCTGACAAGAATTTTATCGATCCTGTTAAAAAAGCAAATAATGCAGTCCAAAGAATAACAGCCTTCGAGATGGAATTAACTAAAATGGAAGCACAAGGTCAACCGTTCAATGAAGTAATATCATCAGCTAAATTTGGAAATGGTGGACAACTTCCTTCATTCTATGTGTGGAATAGCAGCGGAGGTGCATCTGAAATTGAAAATTTTTTGAATGGGAAGAATGTAATACTATTTGCAAACATTACCGAACATCAAGATTGGAATGCAGTCAAGTTTCAGGATATTAGTATTTTAATCAGTTCTTCTAATCCACAAACAAATGAGGAATTGGGAAAGGATTTAAATGGATTTTGGGTAAATTTAATACACAAAGGCGATTCTTATTATAAATGTGATGATAAATTACAGTTCGTCCAGTCCAGTGCTTTTAAATTTCATAATCAATTCTTTGAGAGTTCAAGAAATAAAAGGTTTGCTGATTACAAAAAATTGGATTATGTGTTGAGTCCTTATGCCACGTGGTCTATACAACTCAGACATATTGAAGGAAAAAAAAAATTTGATAGATTGGCTAAATATGTCATTAAAGTGCAGATAGAATTGGTAGGGGAGGGTCAATATTTGGATTTGGATTTAGATATTTGTAAAGATATTTGATTGGTTAGAAAACATATCTCATAGAGTTAGAGTTTGAATGTTTTTAAATTTTTGCTTTTGGTATTTTTTAACTCACTTCGTTTTCTATACCAGATGTACCGCATTTCTGCATTTTGTAATGCGTTTAATAAGTATTTTGTGCCATTAGAATTTACACTAGGATAAATTCTAGGCTCTTAGTTATTAAACACGTCTCAGTTTTTGTACGAATTCCTATTTTATATAGGTTCAGAATAATACGACTTACTAATTGTCTGTAATATTTCTTATAGAGAAAAATTTAAAGCTTCTTTATATGACACAAAAAATATTACTATCAGGAGTACTTTCGTAGCAGTCTTATTAATTAGACTTAATGCAATTTGTATTGTGATTATTAAGCAAAGATTGTTTTTTATATGAATATAAATTGTGTACTAAAATCACGAAGTAGAATAAGGAGACGTAACGCCCATATGTTTTTTGAACAGAACTGACCCCAGTACAGTGTTCCCTATATAACCGATTTTCTTCAAACTGGCGATTGTGCGCGACTAGCGGGAAAAGTTGGAAACTTATTTTATCACGTGATCTCCATGTGGAAAACTTGCCGGTTTACAAATTTTGACGGTTCTAACCTATAATGTTAAGAAGTTTAAACTAAGTTTTGTGATATAATTACTGTGATATAATATAATTAATTATGTCCAGGTGTATTATAAAAAATTGTGAATCTCGTGGATATACACTGAAGAAAAAAGAACTAGAAAAACGCACTTTTTTCTCAGCGCGAACAGTAAGATATATAAGCATGTTTTGTATACATGAAATTTTTTATTTTTAAATTATAAATTCTTAAAATTAACAGTTTATTTTGTTGAATGAATTAAGCAGTATATTTTTAATATCAAAGTAATTACTTTTATAGGATGAAATGCTAAGATCATGGTCGAAAGCAATTGGCAACAAAAACAGAAAAGAGTTCTTAAGTAAGAAAGATAAAATTTGTGATTTACATTTCTTGGATAGCGATGTTATTAAAGAATTCCTGACAAAATTACAAGATGGTAGTATCAATTGCATAAAACGAGATAGGTATATGTTGAAAGAAGGTGCTATACCACGAATTTTTCCTCAATTGCCTGAAACCAAAGTGGAAGCTGTGACAGATGTTACCAAAGATCAAAAAGAAATTGTAAAACAGGTTATAGATTTTTTTGTGAAATGTGATTTTGAAGTGATTTCAGCAAATTACAAAAGTGTTCCACTGCCTTCGGATCTGTGGACAGTAAAAAAAGAAGCTGAACGATTTATTTGGATTTATTTGTTGGAGAACGACAATACTAATTGTCGAAGAGTAATTCTATCACGGGAAATGAAAATTCAAGTAAGTATTACAAACTTTATTTAAAATTGGGAACAGTCTAAATTGCAGAAAATGTAAAACTTGAAATTTGATTTAGGTATTTTCGGACAAAAATCAAATATGTAAAGACTTTGAAGTTAGCTGTGTCGATGACATTCTAAAGGCTTTGGATATCACTTCCAAAATTGTACCTTGTAACGGAGTAGGTTCTGAAAGGTTTGCTATTAAAGTTTTAGGAAGGAAGGATTTTTTGCAAATAAAAAACATAAGAGATAATAATAATAATTTTTATTTTTTCAGACCCAAAAAATGTGAAGTATTTTTGTTACCAAAAGACAAATCAAAGCGTGGTCGTCAACAGATATTTTGTTCTTGTTGTAAGAAAGCGCGAAAAAAAAAAGACGTTTACGTTTGAAAAACAAACAAATGGAAAGAATAAAATTATTAAAGGCAAAGAGACGTGATAGATATAAAGGCATAAATCGCAAATGTTTTCGGCTTACAAAAAAGGTGAGATTTTTATTTGTTATTTAATTTATTATATTAAATATTAAATTTATTTATTAAAATAACTACATATTATAACAACTGCACTTAATTTGATAAAAATTTGATCATGTTTTCAAAAATTATTTTTAACAGGTTAGGAAATTGGAAAATATGGTAAAAAATATTAAAGAAAAGTGTGCAGCTGTTGAGGAAACAATATTAAATAAAGCCATTTCTAATTTACCCCTAAAGCAAAAACATGCAGTGAAAGCTTGTTTTGAAGCCTCAAAATTGAAAGATATGAAAAGCATGAGGTATACCACTCAATGGATTTATGAATGTTTTCTTATGCGGGTAAAAAGTAAAAAACTATACACGCAACTACGACGAGACAAAATTCTTAGTTTACCTTCACCAAGAACACTTTCGAGGTACATGCAGAATATAAAGGCTACCTATGGATTTCAGTCATATGTTTTTGAGGGTCTCAAAATGAAAACGCCATTAATGTCACCAATGAGTCGAAGAGGTTTGTTACATTGAACTCCACGAAAAGAAAAGGAGATTTAAAATGTATCTGTGTGGGTCATTACAAAAATAGTCTGGACCCGGTTGCTGACTAATTTTAAATAAATTTACAATTAATATATAAATATTGTTTTACTTTCAATTTATTTCACTTTTATTAATTTATTTTTTATTTTACTTAGTAAAAACAATACTTCCTTATGCTAAATTATGTAGGTACTTTTTCATTTTTAAAATGGGAAGAATGTTTTAAAAGTTCAAAATTTTGAACAATTTTATGGCTTACGTTTTCTTAATTTTAATAGTTAAAATAAAGTTATAATTAAAATTTTTTATGCTATAATATAAACGTGGATATTTAAAATTATGTTCACATCAATATCTTTTTTAACTTTAAGACAAAGTAACGTTTTTAATTATATTTAATAAAATGGTGTAAATGCCATTTTTTAACCCTTTAAAAATCTTTGAAATTCATTATTTCTAAGAGTAAAAGATATTTCACCAAATAAAACCTTTAAATATTAAGCGAATACTAAAACAATAAATATTAATTCCAGATTTATTTAATAGTAGTCAGCAATCAGGTCGAGATGATTATTTTTGGAATAGCTCATATATTTTTATTTAAAAGTTGCAAAAGAAATCTGTTTTTTTTTAAGTTATATGAGAGTGGCTACTTTTTTATGACATTAAATTCTCGGTTTCTACCGGTCAATTTTTTGAATTTCCTGGTCACAAATTTTCAAACAATGAAAACAGTATTTTTAATTTTGCGAAATTCGACTTTAGTAAATTAATTTAAATTAGTTTAAAGCAAATATTTGCAAATTGAAAAATTAAGAGAATTATAATTAAAAATTTTACGAATTAATTTTAAAAAGCCAAGAATTGTTGATTCTAGAAGAAAATAACTGAAAACTATAGAATGGAATTTAAATTTGAAAAAATAGTTCTTAATTGAAAATGCGAGAATTATTGAATATTGAATAAAATAATTTGACAGTGCAAAAATAAATTGAAGATTGAAAAATTAATTTAAAAACTTAATAAAATAATTGATAATTGAACAAAAAAATTGCAAAATGACGAAAATAAATAAATATTAATTAAAACTTGTGGATGTTTATTATACATTTGTGACATAAAAAGAAACTTATTTTCGATAAATGGTCTTTGAATTTTTTGATCCACAAATAAATTCCCGATTTAGTAACGAATTTTTCGGGTCCCGGTCAAGTAGCCACCCTGTTATAAGTTAACAAAAACATGAAGATTATAAATAATAATTATTAATGACAAAATTTTGTAGTTTTCTCTATGGACGACATAAAAATTTGTTTTAGGAATTTTCGCAATTGATGAAGTGAAGTTATCTGAAGCTTTAGCTTTCGATCGACTTAATTTAAAAGTAGAAGGGTTTACGGACCTTGGACCGTATACTCCAGACTATCAAAAAAAGCAGCGAGGGGATCATGCTCTTGTTATAATGTTTCAACCTTTTGTGGGAAATTCCGTGCAAACGATTGGTTGTTTTCTCAGCAGGGGCTGTGTGAAGGGGAAAGTTTTAAGTAAAATTATATTGGAAGGTTTGGCATTAGCAGAAAAATCTGGATTATTTATTGATGCTGTTGTAACTGACGGTGCGACATGGAATAGATCGATGTGGACGGCATTTGGCATTTCTGAGAAAAAGAAAAGTGTTCCTCATCCATGCGATAGTAACCGTCGATTATGGTTTTTATCAGATTATCCCCATTTGGCAAAAATTTTAAGAAACTTTGTCACGAACTGCTCAAAATATGATATTATTTATGTAAGTGTATAATTTTAATATCTCTTAAAGATAGGGTAGAATGTATTATTTACAATTAAAGTTATCATACTACCTTCGTTTATTAATAGACTCCTGATGGGCCAATTTCAAAAAAGCATTGGTATGCATTAGTGGAATTGTTGAATAAGGAGCCATATTCTATCAAAATTAATTATAAACTCCGGAAGGAACACATTGATCCCAAGTACTACCAAAAGATGAATGTCGCATTGGCAATTCAGGTATTTCATATTTCTCTTCATTTTTTATTGTAATGTAAATAGAACTTAATTATTTACGATTAAAGTAATTTCAGAATGTTTAGATATTAGTAAATACAAATTTCACCAGGTGCAAAACTTTAATCCGTTAAAAATATGAATTGAACTCATATTTTACGTTTATAAAGTTTCATTCCTGTTGCTTTAAAAAAATCAATTTTTCAAAATTATAATTAATTATTTATATTTTAATTAATTAATTTATTTATTTATTAATATTTATAATTAATTATTTATATGTCTAACTTTTTTTTACAGTTTTTTAATATATACCCAGCTTTAGAAATATATGAAAACCGGCATGTAGACTTGGAAGATTGTGAAGGGACTAAAGCTTTTTGTAAAAGAATATCGGCACTTAATAAGGCCATGAATAGTCGTACTCCCGGAGAGGCTATGGCTCCCAGTAATGAATTTTGGAAAGTATGTGATACGGAAAATTTATTTTTTATTTTATATTAGAAAAAATAGGAATTCTAATATTTGTAATCATTTCTTTATTTTAGACTGTGGAGGATTTTATAAAATATTTAGAAGAGTGGGAAACTTTCGCAAAAAAAAACAATTATCAGTTCCTAACTGATAATTGTTGTTACGGATTAAAAATTTCTCTCCAAGCAGCATTGGAAATTTGCCAATTTCTTGTAACAAAATGTGATTTTAAATATCTTATGACTGGTCGCCTGAATCAAGATTGTTTAGAAGTATAAATCCTTTTTTATTCAAATATTTATATCTAACTTTTTTTTATACGATAAACGTGCACTTCTTTTTTACAGAGATTTTTTGGTATGATGAGAGAATGTTGTGGAGCCAACGATCATCCTGACTCAATTTTATTTATACAAATGTATAAACTAGTTTCCACATATTCCTTGATTAAACCACCAAAGGGGAGTAATGTGGAGGGCAGCGATATATTGGACTCACTGCTTCAATTGAAAGATATTGAAGACGAGTCACAAAGAAAAGAACAATGGGAAGGAATGATCGACACAATTATTGATAAAGGTGGCAAGGCTCATCTGCTAGGAGAGGCATCTTCAATAATTTTGGAGCATAATTATTCAATGTCAGAGACATCAGAATATGCTTTTACCTACATTGCTGGCTACTGCAGTAGGAGATCATCTCGGTTTACCAAATTTTTAATTGAAAACAAAAAACCTGTTCAATGCAGTGATTGTGTGAACAGTTTATCTTTAACAGAGAAAGATGTTTTGCCTGAAAGGCATAAATTAATTGATTTAAAATCAAAAGGATTTTTAAAGCATCCGTCATTGCAACTGTATGATTTAATAACAATTTTGGAAACTGCCACGTTAAATACAGTGAAAAATAATGATGTGCATGCAGACACCTTGCTTCAAATCACTGAAACACTAGAAGAGCTTAGTCCTCTTCCTTTTATTGGGTGTGTGGAACACTCGATGTTACTCACGCGGCGTATTGTTATTTTCTACTTAACAATGAGGATGTTTTTTATTACAAAACAATATAACATCGTGCATAACGAAGCAAGAGAAAAAACAAAAGAAAAAAGAAAGGCAGCAAAACTAAGTGTTGAAGCTTCAAAAGAACTTTCTTCTTCAGATTTAAATCAGCATAATTTTTGTGACAGTGTAAATCCTGCATATAAACAGAAAGTACGTAGGAAAAGAAAATCTCCCCCTATGAACTCGAAAATTAATAAGAAAAAAAAAACAGACAGTAAACCAGAAAAAAGGAAATTGAAGGAGGGTTTACCGGTAGAAAAAGAAGAAAAGAATATGAAGAGTAAAAAAATACGGATTTAAGGCTTTAAAATATTTAAAAATTTAAGATTTTAATAGATTAATAAAGTGTTAATAAACTGTCAGACTGATTAGAATTGTTTTATATTTGACAAAAATTGTTTATTTTTCTAATAGATAATAATAAATAATATTATTTATTATATAACGAATAATAAAGTTCGTATAATTCAGCATGCATTTGTATTTTTTTTCCATTTCGCCTCTAATATGATTAAAAGCAATAAAATTCTTCATTTAAATTATTCTATATTGGTACAAAGGAAAAGAAAAATCAAAAATAGTTTGGTATAATATAAAAAATTTATTGCATAAATTATGAGTAAATGCTTACACAATTCTGTAAATTCCAATGAGTATTTTTAACTTTAATAACTTTCATTTAAATTATTATTTTCATTCTATTTTTGTAAATATAAAAATTTATTTAAAAAATATAATTTTTTCATTTTATATGTAAACTTTTAAGTTTTCAGTTTTGTATGTAAATATATAACTGAAAAATTGATCAAGCAAAATATATAAACAAAAATGAAATATTGTATAATATGTACAAGAAATTGATTTTCACCCTAAAAATAATCACAAATGCATAAATTGATTAAATTAATTGATCAAATAACTGATAATCTCTTTCACATTTTAAAAAAATCTACAAAATAACTATTCTAATTCATCAAAAGATTGTAAAAAAAACTGCAGTTCTTCAAAACTTTGGATTTTTATAAATTTTGAAAAAGGATGCATTTTATTATTTGTAATAACTTTTACACTAAAATCACTGTACAAAATCAATCTTTTAAATACGTTAGCTGCATCATCATTTTCTACTTTTAGAAAAGCACAAAATGTTTCATTTCCTTTCAAGTAACACCATTTGTCTGAAGGTAATTGTACGTGTTCCAATTTTTCCTGACAATTTGTAAAACTGAATTTGGTTTCAGTTAAATCCATTTCTTTCTCTTGATTAAATCACTATTTAAATATAAAATGTAACTGAGCCGCTCTTCAACTTGTCGCACTTCGTAGTGATGGTGAATATATCCTGAAAAACGAAGACACTATTTTAGGCTTTACTTATAATCTGTTATAATATATTTTTAGAATTATGATTTTAACAATTACACATTTGAATTAAATTTTATAAATTATTATTCAGGCAGTAAATGAAACTAAATTAAGTGCGACCTAACCTAAAATTACATACAACAATTGTTGATATATATGGCAATTTATAAGAAAGAAGTTACGAAACTGTTAAAAAAATATTGACAAAAGTATAAATTCATTTTAAAAAATTGAATAATTATTATTTGGGAAGATGATTAATCAAACTAAACCTAGACTGTGAAATACAGACAATTTAATAATTTCAATACGTTTTACAAGTCTGTATAATTAATACTTACCATAAATTGATTCCTATTATTTCTTTCTATTATTTAATAAAAATTGAAGTTTATTATACAATTAAGTTAAAAACTTCAGTTTTGCACTCTTGTTGACACAATATATAAAAAAGATTCTCCACTAAACAACATTGAACACATTTTCCTGTACTGTTTTATTTCATTATTTAAAAAAATTAATAATGAAATTAAAGTTTATTGATATGTTCTATATTTGACTAAAAAATTTTTGTTTAATAAATATGGATTTTTTTAAACCTTTAATAATTTTATTTCGTTATTCTTCTCTATTTTACCAGATTTTTAGGGAGATTCAGGTTTTATAATTATACAACTAATGTTGTTTAATTAGCAAATTACTTTAATTTCAAATATTGTAAATAATTTGATGAGTCCAATAATTGGACCACAATAACTGGGGCTCCAATGTTTTTCAAATCCAATAACTAAAGCAAGTGACTCATCTTTTTACTTTCCTTATATTTTTTAAATATAAATATTTAAGTCCAATAAAAAGTTTTTTAATTGTTTTTTTTTCTTGCTATCTGCTAATATTCTTTAAAGTCAACTTTTGTCATGAAAAAATTATTGTTTCACATAATATTTCTTAACATATTGCGACTTAAGGCAGTCAGAAGTTTATCTTTACACGACATACATATTATTTTATTTAATAAAAATAACTATAACCATTTTATAGTTTAACGACTGTGATAGTGTTTTTATATATGCATTTTTTACATATAAGACATACATCTGAACGCGATTATCTTATAAGCGTATTATAGCAATTTATGTACATACAGTACGCACTCTAGACTCTGCAGTCGATTGAATCTTCGAAATTTTCCCACCCATTAAACTTCGTAAAATGGAAATTCAATTTTGAACGTATACACTTGCGACACGTTATACAGCACAGACATTGTGGCGAAGAGTGGGGGCGCTGCTCTTTCCTAGAAGGCCAGTTTATGTGAGAGAGAAAAAGATAACACTATAGTGTTATTTCTCTCACTCCTATAGAAATCTCCCACCAAAAACCTCCCCTGGATCGGCGCGGCCCTTGTCTCTGTCTATGAAGGATAAACGACTACGAAGTTGAAGGAGTACGGAGTACTCACTGTATATAAATTGGAGTTTCCATGAAAATGTTCTTACAAATCAAAAGTTAGATTCTCTGCCTAATTTCAATCATATATAAGAAAGACTTTAAGCGTTAACCTCAAGCTTATTATTCGTTAATGTTTATAGAATTGAAATTTCAAAAGTTAAAGTTAAAAACAAGTTTCTGAAAAGAAAAACGAAAAAAATGCAGTTTCTACGAAGAGGATCGCTGTTTCTTTTAGTTTTTACAAGTTTTAACTATTTTGGTTCATCAGAAAAATCAAATCCTGATGATGTTCTAGAAGTAAAGGTAAGTCAACTAAAAAAAAAACAAGCTTAACAAAATTTTTACTTTTTACGAAAAAAGTATATGGGTAATTCTCCGCGTAGCGCATAATTACACTTTCCCCATGTTTTGTAAGAATAATCAGTAACTTTTTTGTTCTCTTATGATTTCAACGTAAAAATTTAATTTTTTTGTTTATAAACAAAAAGCAACAGTTACTTTTGTATATAATATTAAAATTTTACGTTGAAGAGGGTTCAAAAGGATAAAAAGGCCATAATTTGACCTGCCTCCAATGAAAGTTTAAAAGAAAATTGTAATTTTTAGCAATATTGATTAATTAATACAATTCCTATTGGCATTTAAGTATTGTATACCTACTTTAGTAAAATTAACTAAAAAAGATTGAAAGAAATATTTTTTTCTAATTTTTTTTACTGTTTCTTAATCGCAGTTTCTTCTGTTATCCTCTATTTTATTAATAAAAACAGAACTTCTTAAATGAAAAGTATGGCTTGTTCTTTTCAAAGCTTGAATATTTTTTCCTCCAACCTCCTCTTCAAAATCTCCGTATTTATTATTTATTAATATATTAATAATAAAAAAAGAAATATCCCTATATTTATTAATAAAATTAAAATTATAATTCATATAAAATGTATTTTATATATTATTATTATTAATCTAATAGAACAAAATAATATTATTGAAGACCTAATTCTCAGAATTTAAAAACAAAAATTGACGTATCGCTTATGTAATAAAAATATCAGATATTTATCTATTACCGTCATTTTTACGATTATTTTGTTTAGAAGTTCGAAATAACATTACGAGTCAATAAAAAATTTTAAACTTTTAAGTCGTTGTATAGATTGGACACTCACTTGAATATTAAAATTTTGACACTGGTTTTCATTTTTAAAGTTATTTGTTTTGAATCTTCCAAATCCTACCAACGAAAAGTTTCAATTTTCAATTAGAATTAGTTGAAACGTACGGAATTAGAAATAAAAGAATCCCTACTACACTGAGAAAATAAACCTCTAGCAAAGCTGCTTAATATCTCGGCTAAAGGGTTATTATGTAAAAACACATAAGGTATGACTAACGGAAAATAAATGATACTTGCTGTCATATCCAAATTGAAATGGTTAAAATCCAATAGCTAAAAGTAGTCATTCGAAGATATTGCGGTAACCAAATCGGCGTTTGCACAATTTTAACAAGTTTTACTGTTAAAACTACATACCGGGTTGTTTGTATACAAACAGCACGATTCTGCACACCTGTCCTGAATGAAAAAAAAGTTCTTCCCCGATGCCGAAAGAAAACTCTTGCATATTTTGAATCCTTTCGATTCAAAGAAACAAAATTTTAAAGGTACAAAATCGTATCTGATCCTCCTGACCGTTTTTTATAATTTTAATGTACATTTAGTGCAGTATAATGAAAAAATTTTAGGTTATGTTATGTTTAATATGATGTATGTTCACATGTTTCTTGTTTTATAAAAATGCACTTCACTTCATAGAGGCATATTTCATTTGTTAATAGGACCATATTGTATTTTGAGCATCGTTTTTGAACAATCAATTCGTATTTATAAACGATTAATTTTTAAATTATTATCTCTTTGTTCATATTAATAGTTGTTAATATGTCCTTTGGGACTGATTTAAACAAATTTTATTAATTATAATGCACTAAACGAACATCAAAAGTAATGAAAAACAGTCAGGAGGATCGGATATGATTTTGTACCTTTAAAATTTTGTTTCTTTGAATCGAAAGGATTCAAAATATGTAATAGTTTTCTTTCGGCATCGGAAAAGAACTTTTTTTTCATTCAGGACAGGTGTGTCTGGTGCTCTAGCCTTTACGTTTGACAGACTGACGGCCACAGCCAGGGTTGGGTGCGTATATTACCTGATGTATATTACATGGTTTAAGGGTGAAATCCCAAGTAAACAGAAAGCGTAAAACAGAAAGCAGAAATCATGAGAGTGAGAGAGGTAGGTAGATATCACTGTCTCTCTCACTCTCATAATTTTCTGCTCACATGGGATTTTACCCTTATACTTACCAACTTACGGTACGGCCGCAGCTATTGGCTGCCTGCAGGTTACTATGGCAACGCATATATAATCGTAAGACGTAAAACTTAAAACTTAAGATTGAAACTGAGAGAGAGTAGGGCAGACAATACAATATCTCTGTCCTACTCTCTCTGTCTTAAGTTTTCAGTTTACGTGTTACGATTTCATCTGCCTTGGCCTAAGCTGTGACCGCCTCATAACCTAACCTCAGAGGTGACAGGCGAAAACGTCAAAAATACAATAATATATTTTGATTAGAATTGTGCTACACATAAACTAAGTACTTTTACTCAATATGCGTTTTAAATATAATTTCTGTATCTATTTTAAAAATACGTATACTTTTTAACAAACAAATTAATCCAAGAAATTTACTAACGCATTTTGGATATTTTTAATGAAGAAGGTAAGCTATCGTAACCGAGTAAATTAACAAGATTCTACAGAGACTCATAAGCATATTTATTCGGTTACGATAAACAAAGTGCTTTGCAGGTGCTATATTAGCAGCCATACTCGGTTAATATTAATCAAATGATTGTTATATTTAGTCAACTTATTTTCTTAGTGTAGAGTTGCATCCCTTGGACGATTTCTGTTGAAACTTGTTTAGGGTCCTTCACTGACCATTTTTTATAAAAAATATTAAAATATTTAAAATTAAATTAAATTAATTAGAAATTAAACCATTATATATAATGCTTTAATTTTAAGCTTTTAACTTTAAATGTGTCGCCAATATTATTATAAAAAATGTTTATATATTTGAAAAAACTAAATGCCAGTGAGTAATAACATTAAAAAAGGTATTTTTAATTCTTTCTCACTTGACTTTTATTTTCTTGTGAAATAAATGTTTATAAGTAAATTACGCCTTTCTATTATTATGAGATATAAACTTAAATCTTTCAATCTATAAAAGGATTTCTAATAAAAATCAGATTTTTTTTTTTTTCTTTTAAATATTTTTATATATTTTTAACAATATTATAGAATTCTTTGGTTATAGATTAATGAATTCCATGTTAACTTCAGAAGGATGAGTTGGTGGTTTAATTAAAACACTTACAATTAACAATTTGTATAATATATATTTATCCACGCTCAACAGTATCACAATATATTCTTTGTACTTATATTCAACTCACTACTCACACGTCCATCATCCATCAAGTCGGGAAGAGATCTGCCGATCCCCCTCGACCACCTGACCAACTACCCCCGAGGGGTAGCGGGGAGAGCGTTAAGCTCGATTCTCAAGCTCGCGAACATTAAGGCGAGTTCCCCCACAATATTAAACCATTTAAAACCAAGTAATGTAATCATCAAAAAAAAAAATTTTTTAATTTTGCATAAAAAAACAAAAAAGTTGGATTAAAAAAAAAGCGCTGCCCTGTCGAAAATCTAGTCAACAATTGTATGTTTTATAAATGCTTTAAAATAGTTTTATTTTGCTTAAACATGGATATCCGTGCTTTCAAATACCATCAAACACGCTTCTATAATTGAACGCAGTATGAACACGGCTTTTACGTAGAATATTTTGTTTGGTGTATGATTCACAAAACACTATGAAAACTATTTTTCTACAGATAGAAAAAACACCCATGAAACATTTTTTAAAAGATACTTCAGAGTTCGTACAATGTTGAAAAACTACAATTTCACAAACTATTAGATCTTTCACAAAGTACATAAATGTAACTATTTTATGACACACTTATGTATGTTGTTACAATGTAACAAAACACGATGTCAACAGCTTTTAATAAGCAATAAATCAGTTACTGCTCCCTGTGAACTTCATGTTTCAAGAACACATTTTAAACAGGAAATTAAAAGTGTTATCTGTGTTTTTCAATGAAATTTGAAATATTCTGAAATAAAAAGAAATATGTACGGGGAAAACTTGGTAGTGTACAACAGTTCTAGACCTTCAGACCTTCAAAGGGAGGAGTTGAACCGGTGAAAAATAAAACTGAATAAGAAAAAAATTGTTTTTTTTTTATTTTATAATTATCTTTTGCTTTTGGTTCAATAAATTAATTTTCTTAAATGATTTATCTATTTTTGTGCATAAAATAAACGTTTAATTGTTTTAACGATCCTAGAACTTACAGTTCTAGTCACGAGAACATCCCTAAAACGATAATAGAACATGCATCTTTGGAAAAAGTAAACATTCTATTTACGATCATACGACACACGTTAGACACTGTAATAGTAGAGAATCAATGTGAAGAATATAGTTGTCGCCACTAGAAAATAATCTTACGCGCCCCTTCCTTACCCGTCTACCCGCTGAAGGGACCAACGAGTTCGTTTTGTAAGCAGCTTGCAGAACACTTTACCATAAGCGTCACTTATGATTGAAAGTGGTAAAACGTCTGTAGATAATGCAGTTTTCTAAGGGACCGATTAATCTGTTTTTCATTAAATTGAATTAAATAATTAAAATGAGCCCTGGATGAGATAGTTTCGTCAATTTTGAAAACATACATATATGTGTTAAGTAGAATAAGGCAATACTTAAATATTATAATTTTAAATAGAATTTATGAATTTATGATTAATTTATCATTATTGTTGTATAATTTTTTTCGTAAATCCTTTACAGTTAAATTCTACAATTTGAAATTCTACACGTATTTAAATTCTAGACAATTAAATTCTACACGTTAGATTCTATACATATTAAAATTCTACAATACGATTTTTTATAATACATTAATACTATATTCTACTTAGTTAAATTCTACAATTTAAAAAAAAATTAATAACCTTTAGTATTAAAAAAATCGTATTCCTTGCTTTAGACAAAAGAATTAAAAAAAAATAAATAAAAATTTAATATCGTGTAGAATTGAACTGTATACAGTTTAAATGTGTAGAATTCTAAATTCTAGAACTTTGATTTAATATGTTATTACTGTTTTACAAAAAATCGTATTGTAGAATTTTACTGTGTAGAATTTATCAGTAGAGTTTAGTGTAGAATTTGAACCGCGCCATTTTTTCTTACATCCCCTTTGTAGAAGAAATTAATTTATATTGAATTATTAATCATTCTAATTGTTATGAACCGTAAAGGTAATTGAGGAGCACTTTTTCAAAAAGTTGTTATATCTATTTTCTAAAATAGTAGAAATTAACACAAATTTAACATTAAAAACCTTACAAATCGATCTGTCACTATTGAATTTAAGAAATAATTTGTATTAACAAAAAATCTGGACTTAACCTACATGATTTAAAATTTTCATGTTTTTTTATAGTAAAAATAACAAAACCCTTCAAATTTCCTATAATTATCGTAAAATTTAATTAACACCAAATCGTCTTATGTTCAAAAAACATTCTAATTTCAATAATTTCGTATAGTTCTTCTACTTTATAATTAACTCTGGGGGTTAGGTGCAAAACTGCATTAATTAGTTTAATTTTTTCGAAATAAAAAAATGGGGATTTATCAACTTTTGAAAAAGTGCCCCACAATTTTAAATGAATTGTAGCAATTGAACGATTAAAAACGGTTGTATACTATTATTACAAATAATTTAAAAATCAATTGTAATGGATCGTTTTTACACAATTAACACGGAGAAAAAAGATTAGCTGCCTTAGCTAACCTTAATTGTTATATTATATGGTTAGCTAAAATTTTAGCTAAAAATTATCAATCCATATTGTATGTAGCTAACTCATTTTTCTCAGTAAAGAAAGGTTATTTAAAATTATAGAGATATTAATCGTTTCAAATACTTAGTGTTAATCGATTTCTTCTACAAGGGATATTAATACCTATATTATAGGAAAAAAGTTGAAGAATCAAATATTTTTAAATAATTTTTTTTTATAGTTTCAAACTATATATGTAATAAGACATTATGAAAATTTTGATGCGATTTATAGTTAATAAAATAAAATTAAAAAAACTAATTTTTGAAATTTATGAAAATTTATACGGTAATTTATGGAAATTTATGCATTAATTTATGGAAATTATATTAAAATTTATAGAAATATATGTTGTAATTTTATAAATTATTTTAAAAACATTTATTGTAATTTATTAACAAATAATTTAAAATTTGCAAATCAGTTGCCAGCAATTTATAGAAATTTATACGGTTATTTATGAAAATTTCTAAAGTAATTAATGTTAAACTTATATTAAAATTATGACAGTTTAGGTAATTTCTATTTGTTTAATTTTATTTGAACACAATCACTAAAATTTTTTAAATTGTACTCTTGTTTAAACCACAAATTCAATGAAAGACAGCAAAACGCTTCACAATGATGCAAAAGGCTTCACCATGACGCTGAGGCTTCACCATGACGCTTAATGAATACTGTTTTTTTAAACAAATTATAAGCGATTTCCAATCGATTTTGCATTGCTGTCATCTATATTCACGGAAATAATACTACTATACATCATTTATTGAAATTTTTTTTTTTTTTTTTTATTTATTGCGAAATATGCAAAGGCTTCACCATGACGATTCTGTGATTCCCTACACAAATTTAGCGCTTTAAACGTAAAAAAAGCAAAAAATCAGTTATAAAATTTGTTTCTATCGTAGTGAATCTCTTGAGTGAAGTCAATTGTTGCTTATACTAAAGTATAACTAAATTCTGATTTGATTTTTATGAAATATTTCAATTTTTTAAAAACTGGCTACAGGCTTTTGTTTGTGATCACTAGAGTTACTTTTTTACGTTAGATTCATTACCATATGTGCAATTTGTTTCTTAAAAAACACAAGGGACATGGAATTGTCGGTTTCGTGGAGAATCACCCATATACACCCAGAGATACACGGAAAAAAGTGAATTGGCCGCTGCTGCTATCAAAATTTAGCAGACACTTATTTAGTCATCACAGCTAAATATTAGCTAAGGCAGTTAATACGTCAGCTGAAAGTTCGCTGTGGTAGCTAACAGGTATGAATACCATAGCTAAACATAGTTAATGTCCTAGGGACAGCTAAACCTTTTTTTAGCTAAAGTATCTACAATTATTAGGAACCACAGCTATCTTTTAGCTGTCGTAGCAAATGTATTAGCTGTCTTAGCTAATATTTAACTGTGGTGACTAAACAAAAATAAGTATCAGCTACATTTTTTATCACTTATCAAGGTTTTCAAAATTGAAACATTTTGAAAAGAATTTTTAAAGAAAATTTAGCTTCTTCTTTAAGGCTGATCAAGGCAGTGAACAAAAATGCTCTCCCTGATTTAAATTTTGACGTTTTTCGCTCTTAAAAGACAAGATAAATTACATATCTTAAATTGTCGATTTATTAGAAATAATAATAGACTGGCACAATCGGGGCAACAAACATTTCTTTGCTATAAAAAGAGCTAAATTTTATTTTTAAATAATTATTCCAAATATTGAAACTAACTTTAAAAAAATGTAATAAAGCTTTTATTTATAGCAAAAAAATTATAGTTACCCCACTTGTGCCATTATATTATTTTTCATAAATCGACATATAATATTCTAATTTATCTTGTCTTTTAAAAGCGAAAAACGTCAACATTTAAATCAGGTGAGAGCATTTTTGTTCACTGCCTCGATCAGCCTTAAGAAAGCAGCTAAATTTTCTTTTAACCCTTACATACACACATTTTTTAAAAGTAGAAAAATAATTTTTTTCGATCAAAATAGGTACTTTATAATCAGAAGAAGATAAAAAAATAAAAATTAGAGAATCGAAAAAAAGTTGCTATTTTCAAATTTTTTTCTTGGAAACTAAAAAACATATTTTATTTTGATAACCATAATTTGGAATCGGAAATTTACTGAGGAACATTAAAATTGGGTCTATAAATGTAAAATAGTGACTGTCTTCCAATAATCTTTAATAATCTACGAAAAACTCAAAAAAATAGGTGGTCAGTGGGACTGACCACTGTGCAGCTAAGGGTTAAAAAAATATGAAAAAATCCAAAAACTTAAACTTTTTATTGTTTAAATGTCACTAATTTATGATTAATAGGTTGCAAGGAATTTTTAAATATTAATTAAATTTTAATTGATGCGTTTTTTAAATGTCTTCAAAATAGATGAAAAATATTTTTAACTTATATTTAAATAAGATGCAAAAAAAACAACAAAACTTTATTTTATTCAAAATTTTTCAATTTTGAAAACCTTGAAAACTCTGAATAGAATTGCTTGGGGTGTATTTGAAACACCTATAAGTTATAGTGAAAACATAATGAAACTTGCATCACAACATAATTATATATTTAGCAAATGCATGTCAGCTGCTTTAGCAAATATTGAGCTATGATGACTAAACTTGTCAGCTCAATATTTTTAGTTGTAAATATATTATTTCTCTGGGTGCATATTGTAAAATATTCTGTTTCGCATGATTTGCAAACTTGTTGGCAGAGCAGCTTCAAATGTTCACTGAAAAAAATGTTTAGTCATATCAACAAAAATTTTGTTGGCTCAACCAAATTTTTGTTGATATGACTAAACATTTTTTTCAGTGATCTAAAATTTAAGCATAAAGTAAAAACAGATTAAAAGTAATTATATTAAAATGTCTATTCCCCCACAGCACCGAAAATTTCCTGAAAATTTATTAAAGATTTATTTGCAAACTTCGGAATATTTAGGTGCAAAGCTTAGTGAAAATTGTGTAATATTGTGCATATTGTAAAATATTCTGTTTCGCATGATTTGCAAACTTGTTGGCAGAGCAGCTTCAAATGTTCACTGAAAAAAATGTTTAGTCATATCAACAAAAATTTTGTTGGCTCAACCAAATTTTTGTTGATATGACTAAACATTTTTTTCAGTGATCTAAAATTTAAGCATAAAGTAAAAACAGATTAAAAGTAATTATATTAAAATGTCTATTCCCCCACAGCACCGAAAATTTCCTGAAAATTTATTAAAGATTTATTTGCAAACTTCGGAATATTTAGGTGCAAAGCTTAGTGAAAATTGTGTAAAGATTTAAATGTCCCGATTAAATAAATGTTTAGCGTAAAAGTTGACTGAAGATTTAAATTAAATTTTCGTGAAATTTTCGTCGCGAAAGTTTCCTGAACATTTAAATTACATTTTCGTGAAATGTTCACCGTGAAAATTGACTGAAGATTTAAATTAAATTTTCGTGAAATATTTGTCGCAAAAGTTGATTCAACATTTAAATTAAATTTTTGTGAAATGTTTGTCGCAAAAGTTGATTCAACATTTAAATTAAATTTTCGTGAAATTTTCGTAGTGAAAGTTGACTGAACATTTAAACTGAATTTTTGTTAAATGTTTGTCGCAAAAGTGGATTGAACATTTAAGTGAATATTTGCTAAATGTTGAGCGGAAAGTTGACCGAACAAAAAAATTATATTAAATAGAAGGGATACAAGTAAATTAAACAATAATTAAATTAATATAAACACATTTATTGAATAAAATTTTGAAGATTCTGTAATGTTTTACAAATTATTAATCTAATACAATCTTTCAACTAACAATTTCCTGTGCGTTGCATTTCTTTTGTTTTGTTACTGAAAATTAAAACTAAAATAAATGTTAAATAATAATATTCAATAAATGTGTTTATATTAATTTAATTACTGTTTAATTTACTTGTTTCCCTTCTATTTAATATAATTTTTTTTATTCGGTCAACTTTCCGCTCAATATTTAACAAATATTCACTTAAATTTTTAATCCACTTTTGCGACAAACATTTCACAAAAATTCAGTTTAAATGTTCAGTCAACTTTCACTACGAAAATTTCACGAAAATTTAGTTTAAATGTTGAATCAACTTTTGCGACAAACATTTCACGAAAATTTAATTTAAATCTTCAGTCAACTTTTACGACGAACATTTCACAAAAATGTAATTTAAATGTTCAGGAAACTTTCGCGACGAAAATTTCACGAAAATTTAATTTAAATCTACAGTCAACTTTTACGCTAAACATTTATTTAATCGAAACATTTAAATCTTTACACAATTTTCACTAAGCTTTGCACCTAAATATTCCGAAGTTTGCAAATAAATCTTTAATAAATTTTCAGGAAATTTTCGGGGCTGTGGGGGTTAGTTTCTTCTGAAATTTTAGGATTTTTTTGCAAAACGGCTATGTAAATCAACCAGGACTAAATATTTAAAATAAAATATACTATGTATAAGTAATAACATAATAAAAAATTAACACATAGCGCAGTACAATGCCAGTACTGATGCTGAAAAATCGAAAATTTTAAATCGCTTATTTATAGATGAAAACAGACAATTCCAATTTCAAACATTGATTTTGATAGATAATACTGGAAAATGGGCCTGCAAAGTGTAGACCTGAGCCTCCAAATTCGAGGAAATAACACTAGTTTACAAAAAAAAAAAAAAATATTTTATATACATTCAATGTCACTATTTTTTTCTTATGTACTAAGCTTCTCGTTACTTAAAAATGACATTAAGAAATTTTTCTATGGATAGGTTTTCGAAATGTGAATTTTTAAAATTTTTTTACGTTTTTTCGGAGGTGACTTCACGTTTTAGGCCGTATCTCGAGTTACAGAAGTCCGATTGAGTTTTTCTAAGTGTCAAATTAAAGGTAATCAAATTCCAAACAATCGCTTTTAACATTATTTTTCAATCGGTTAAATATTTTAAGTGATATAGTCCAAAAAAAAAATAGAAAATTTGAGTTTTTGGCCCAAAATCTGAAAAACAAATTCATTCTACCGCCATGCAAAAATAGAAAACGTCAAATTATGTCCAGTTTTAAATTTTTTACATATATGCCTCACTTTTAAGAAGAAAAAAATGTATGTATGAAAAAAATCTATGGGTAATTATTGAAGTTATAAGCCAGGGTACTGAAATTCTCGTTTTAAGCCATTTCGGTATTTTACCTCCTTTTATAGTGATTATGTTGATTAATTTAATGAATACAATATCTAATTAGAAAATGGACTTTTTTCACAGATTTCAAATAATTTTCAGTGCTTTACTAATTCAAATTTAACTGAAAAATTTTTTGGAGTTTTTGACAAAAATTTCTGAAGATGCATAAATTGATTAAAATCTGCTTCTTTGACAAGTTGAATCAGATGCGCAGAGATTCAATTTTTGGTGAATTTTGTTCGTTAGTAGATGAAAAAGTTTCAAATTAGATATAGAAATATAAAAAATAAATGATATTTAAATGAAAATTTTTTTGGAGTTTTTGACAAAAATTTCTGAAGAGGCATAAATTGATTAAAATCTGATTTTTGGACAAGTTGAATCAGATGCGCAGAGGTTCAATTTTTGTTGAATTTTCTTCGTTAATAGATGAAAAAGTTTGAAAAAAGATATAGAAATATGAAAAATAAATGATATTTGACTGAAAAATGTTTTGGAGTTTTTGACAAAAATTTCTGAAGAGGCATAAATTGATTAAAATCTGCTTTTTTGACAAGTTGAAACAGATTTGTTGAATTTTGTTCGTTAATAGATGAAAAAGTTTGAAATTAGATATAGAAATATGAAATTAATTTTTTTTTTTTTTTTAAATATGTCCGCAATTAGATATTGTATTCATTAAATTAATCAACATAATCACTATAAAGGAAGGTAAAATACCGAAATGGCGTAAAACGAGAATTTCAGTACCCTGGCTTATAACTTCAATAATTACCCATAGATTGTTTTCATCCATACATTTTTTTTGTCTTAAAAGTGAGCCATATATGTAAAAAATTTAAAACTGGACATAATTTGACGTTTTCTATTTTTGCATGGCGGTAGAATGAATTTGTTTTTCAGATTTTGGGCCAAAAACTCAAATTTTCTATTTTTTTTTTGACTATATCACTTAAAATATTTAACCGATTGAAAAATAATGTTAAAAGTGATTGTTTGGAATTTGATTACCTTTAATTTGACACTTAGAAAAACTCAATCGGACTTCTGTAACTCGAGATACGGCCTAAAACGTGAAGTCACCTCCGAAAAAAACGTAAAAAAATTTAAAAAATTCATATTTCGGAAACCTATCCATAGAAAAATTTCTTAATGTCTTTTTTAAGTTTAAAGAACCATACATAAAAAAAAATTGTGGTATTAAATGTACATTTTGGCTGTAAACTAGTGTAATAGGCGACCGTTTGTAATAAACATGACTCATTTCAGGCATAAAAATATATTTAATATGTAATTATTATTAATGTAAATTTCCATTATCTATTACAAATTTTTTTATTTATTAATCTCTTCCATAAATATTTTTCAATATTAAAACAAAACTGTTTTATTTATCATTATTATTATTATGAAACAGGCCCCTGTGCACGGGGGGGTTATACCCTCCTCCTAGAAAGGTGTAAACTTATTTTTAAAATTTTCAATCTTTTAGATTAAAAAATTATTTTTATTAAACGGAAGTTTTCACGAATTTTTGTAGCCCCCCCCCCCCCCTGTCCCCAGAAGTAAATCCTGCGCAAAGGCCTGTTATGAAAGGTTTGAATAAATATATATGTTTTTTACATATACAGTAAAACCCACATATATTGGATTTGAAGGGACCGGGAAAAATATCCGATATATTCGGGAATCTGTTACACCTGGGAAAACGCTATAACCAAAAATGTTCATTGAAAGTGATTTCTTTTATTAAATTATTACTTAAAAGCATTAAAAGTGATGTTTTTATGTATATTTAATATTTTATTTAAAGTTTTAATTTATTTTTTTAAATTAAATATTGTCGGTAAAATAAGTCAAATATTACTCTGTTCACTTTAGACTGTCGATTTGAGTAAATATTTATGTATTGTTTCATGATTGTTTCAAATTATTTAGAATACTATGTAGTTTTCTTTTTTAAACGTTTTAATGTTTGTTTTCTATAAAGTTATTTGATATTTATTCTCAAAAGTTATTTTAATTAATAAATGATATTATATTTATATTAAAAATTATACTTATAAGTTATAAAATTCTAATCTCAATTTAAAAGCTTATTTATCAATAAACTCAATTACGATATACATACTTGCATTTTCTTGTTTATTTTTTACTTGTTTAAATCATTTATTTATATTTAGTGAATGGATTTTTAAAGTTCATCCGATGTAAGCGAGTTTCCGATGAATGCGGGTCCGATATAAGTGGGTTTCACTGTATGACCTACCTTATTTTTTGTTATTTTTTATAAGTTTATTTAATATATATTTGATTTCAATAAAAATATAATTATTTTTTTTTCTCAACTTGTTTTAATCTGGCATGAAATTCCCCTATCTGTATATAATATTATTTTTACCGTATATATTTTTGTTATTAAAAAAAAAAATTTTATTAATTAAATACAGAGTCACAAAAAAACCTGACATCCAAAAAAGATTTAAAAAATTTTTTTTTTTTTAAATTAATTTTACTAAGGGACCATCCATAAACCACGTAGCCTGCTTTGGGGGGGGGGGGGGAGGGGGTTCGGTAATGTGCTATGTTAGACCACATGGGGGGAGGGAGGGTTTTGAGTCTGAGCAACGTAGCTTTGTATTTTTATTTGACATACATTTTTTTGAAATTACGCGGGTAGCTCGAAAGTCAATTCGAGAAAATCGCCCTTTAAAAATGCAGATGGCTAAAAACTAAAAGTTTATTAAAATATGTGGAAGTATTAAACAAATGTTGCGATAGTGAGAGATGACCAAAGAATATATATATTTATTATAAAATTATATTATATGGATATATTAGTGATAAAAAAATAAATAAATATATATATATATATATATATATATTGATTAAAATTAAGAATTAGTCTTGTAACAAACTCTTACTTGTCAAAGAAAAATATAAACTGTGATTTAAAAACATTTAATATTGTTTACTATGTTTCAATGTCAGAGAGCCCTTCTGCAAATAGTCGGTCGATTTTGAGTACTTTAATTTTAGTTTAACCCAATTCAAAATACGATTTTATTGATTATTTTTAGAAAAGAGATTTTAATATAGAAAAAAAGAAAAAAGCTACGTTCCATTAGGTAGGGGGGGAGAAGGTTTGGTAATATGCTACGTTAAGCTACGTGGGGGAGGGGAGGGGTCGAAAAGTTAAAAAATCGGAGCTACGTGGTTTATGGATGGTCCCTAAAGTATGCAGTACAGTATGACAAATTCCACAAATTAATATTGATAATAATTTATTAGAAGAGAAAAAAGAATTTATTTTTGACTTACCGATGCGTCGGTAAGTCGAAAACAAATTTCATTTTTCTCTTACCATAATACATAACGCACCAAAAAACCCTCAAGTTACCTGCCGAACTTAGTAGTACGGAGAGGGCAGCAGTGAAATAGGCAAGAAAACATGGTTAGCTATATACATGATCCAACTAACAAGGTCTCGCCACGCGCAAGTAAAAAAAACACGACCAATCAACGCTCGGAGCATGCGGCCGACATCTTGGCAAAGTTTACGCGGCAGAATAAATTGAATTCAAATTGAATGAAAGTAATATTTATTGAAAAAAACCATTATCAATAGTATATATTATGAAAAATCAAAATTATCGACATAAATAAATTATCCCTGCAAAAGAAAGTAAAGGAAAATTGATTAAACATTATAAATGTAATATAAAGAAGTCCATCAAACCTAAATAATTTTTTTGTTTTGAAATTCATTGATTTATTTATTAAACACATGAATCGCGTAATAATATTTTACATCCAAAGTAGTTATTCACACAATGATAACAATAACAATAACAATAATTATAATACCAATAATAACAGCAATCGGAATAATAATTACAAACATAGGAATAACAATAATAATAATAACAATAATGACAAAAATAATTATAAGAGGCACATTTACACCGGAAATGTGTGGAATAATATTATATTATTATTAGATATAATTATATTATATAATTTTATATTATATTATAATTTAATATTATAAAATTTATATTATATAATTATATTATATTATTTATTATTATTAAATGCGTATTTACATTCAAAATATGTGCAATAATAATAGAAATAATAAAAATAATAAGAATAACAAGAGAAAACAACCTAGAGAAATTAAAATTTTTTAATTTTTCTTAAATGCCTACGTTTCTTGCTGTCATACAACACCTTATTTAAATTGCGAAGCCTAATATGAGTCCTTGTACGCACTAAGCATTTTAGAACTTTTATATCAAGTTTTTCTTTTAACTTATTATTAACTATAATTGCTAGGTCTGTGTAAATTTTTGGAGATTTCGAAAATCCATTTCCATGGAAATCTTTAAATTCTGCTTCCAAGACTGTAGCCGCTGTTAACAATTTTTCCGATGGATATTTCAAGTATCCTTTGGATAGATGACATATCCAATCGTTTGTGGGTACACTGGGCAATGTGCCTGTATTAGAGCCTAATGATTTATCATTGGAAAATCGCCAAGCGACATAACCAGCAACGTACTTAAGACCCTCTTCTGCAAATTTATCAATTGCCATTTCTTTCTCCAAAACTTTTAAAAGATCTATTTCTTCATTAGACGCTTCGTACGTAGCAGGACATGTAACTGAAATTAAAAAAAGAAGAAATGAAAAGTGACGATAAAACTAAAAAAAACTTATGGACAGATTTTGAGAAATAAGTTTAAGTAATACCAGATGTGGAATCCTCTTCTCTTTCTTCAGTTTCAGACTGGGGAGTTTTAAACTCGTCCGACAGGCCAAGAATAATGGCATCAGCTTCTTCTTCTCTGTCATCTTCAAAAAGAATTGAATTTACATGTCGTAATTTTGCAATTTCTATTTCTTCAGGACTATATTCCAACTCTTCGACATCCAGAAAGTCTTTGTCCTGAGAGTTATCAGTACCATCTTCCTCAGCAACTTCATACAAGTGTGAAGCATTAATAAGTAACTTATCGTTATCTAACTCTGCACTACCGGAAATTGAACTTGGTTCAACTGGGTCACAACTTTTTTCTCCTGATGAGTTAAAATCTGTTGCATTTATAAGGCTTGTATCATGCAACACCTGTTCTGTATTGCAACCTTCCGAAAAAATTACTCTAGCATGCTTTCCTAGAATATACCATCTTAACCGATATTTTATTTCTAAAGCTGTTGGATGATCATGACCCTTCCCCACTCCACGAATGTATGAGAAAAAGTTCTCAAGTACATCTTGATTTACTCGATTAGTCAAAACATACTCAAGATCAAATTTTTTTTTCAAAAAGTCATACATACTAGTCATTGAGTGGCAAGTTAAAAGGAAGCCTTTTTGAAAAGGAAGCATGGAAGAGTTATTTCCTACTCTCATTAAGGAAATAAATTGAATTACTTCGTTAACAAGAGCAGTTTGATTAGGCAAATCAACTCCAAAGCCTTTGGCACCGCTACGATCATATTTTTGCCTTGTATTAAATAGATCAAACCAGTCATTGAAAAGTTGCAATACATAACTAGTAAACTCACAACCTTTGAAATCTGCAAAAGCTGGATTGCTCGACTGATTCATTAAACAGAAGGACAATGCTTTCGCATTTTTGTTGGAAAAAAGTTGTGTAGCCAGTTTAACCTTCTGACGAGTGGGTCCCTGGCAATATAAATGGTCTGTTGTCAATGAAAAAGTGCACTTTAAATCTGAAGAATTTAAGTTTAGAAGCATATGCAGATATTTTGTATCGGTTTTTTTACCATTGTAAAAAAAAAAGGAGTCTAGAAAGTGATTTCTGATCAATTTCATTAGATGAGGTATATCTGCATAAATGTGTATTTTAATATCCTCACGGGAAGGATGCTTAAAATACACATTTTCATTTTCAAAGAAATTAGCTTCTGTACTACCAACATTGAGACTTTTCCATAATTTGATATTGGACTTATGCAAGTCAGATACAATTCCAACTGTGTAACCCTGTTCCTCCAGTTTCCGAATTATATCTAACAGGATATCCTTCGTCATCGGTTGATCATAGTTGTAATAAACCACTTGTTTCCATTTCGAGACTAAACCTCGAGCAATAACCGTTTGACATGTTTTGTGAGGTCCAATAATTTGTTCTCGATGTTTGTCAATGCAATATAATGAAGACAAATGGATTTCATCAAAACTCAAAATGGTTAATTTCTCTTTTTCGTTTAGTGTCGTACCTTTTTCGCCCATTAATTTTAACACGTTAGTTAATAATCCTGGCTCTACGTCAAATTTATTAACCCAACGTCTTAAGGAAGACAATCCAGGTAAGGGGATTTTTACAACTTTCCTCAAATATTCGTACGTTTTTGTACTGAGTGCTCGAAGTGAAATAGCACTAGCTATATCTTCCTCACTCCACCGAACCTTTTTACCTGGATTAAGTAAACATTTTATTTGTCCCTATGTAAAAATGACTTTTAACTTTTCTAACATTTCTTGCTTTTCTGGGGAAATAAATTTAGAATTATTCTCTGCGTATTCTGATCTTATTTTATATATATGACAATGTCTCTTCCAAAATGCAGTCTTTTTTCTCTCCTCAACTATATCTATAAAATATTTTTCAGCTTGATGTTTTATTTCAATTTCATTTTTTAGTTTGTCAAGTTCCATTTGCTGTTTTTCTACTTGATACCCTAAATTTTCAATTTCTAAGTCTTTATTTTCAATTTCTAAAGAGGTGACATCATGTATTGTCTCTTCTAATAATTTATCTGCTTCACTTTCAAATTTTTGTTTTAACATTAGTAATTGTTTTTGAAGATCGGAATGTTCATTATCTTTATAATATTTTAAAAATACGTCGTTAATTTCGATAAAAGGATCGGTTCTTTTAATAGTATTCAAATCTGTTACTATACTTCCTGGTACTATATCCTGATTTTGGAATGTGGAAGATGTACTGATACTCATATTTGAACAAATCATTACTGAATCATCAGTTGGAGTTGCTTCTGTAATCATTTCCTTGTTCTTAAGAAGATGTTCAGTTGGAATTGCGTCATTGCTAAGCCTTCTGCCTTTTCGGGGAACAGTGTTCAAAACCTGATTGACGTATGACAATGCCTTATAACTTTCTGGACTAAAGTGTATGGAGCATATTCTAGCTAAAAATGCAGAAAAATTTAAAAGATTTAATTATATTATTATACATTTACTTTAAATCAGCAAAATATCACAAATAATAGAAGAGTATAAACCAACCATGTTTCAAATTAGTACTACTTTTCTTCTTACAAACAGCAAGCCACTGCTGAACATATTCTTCCTCTTTTGGAAATGAGAAAAAGCTCACCGGAGCTTTATCATTCTGCTTCCCGAATGTATTTTGACATCCATCAACTGCACAAATTTGAGGCATCTTTACCTAGAAAATGAATAACAGTGTAATTAATATAATCCCTGCACAACTAACAACTGGCTTAAAAAATATTGTATTGCCAATTTGTGCATAACTGAGTTTAAATGTTAAAAATAAAAAGGAAAGAATATACAAATAGTATAAAAAACAAATAAAAATAATATAAAATAATATAAATAAAAATTTATATACTTAAAATGGAAAACCTTGGCCTTCGTTTTGATACAATAATTCACAATAATTTATTATATTTTGATAATAAAACCTAAATCAAAATCATTCAGAAAAGGAATCATTTCAGAAAAGGATTGGCTTCATTTTAATACAAAAAAATATTTTCATAGAAAAATATAAAACTACCATAAAACAGGCTAACTTCGCTTAAAATTTCTTGTTTTTTTAAAAAAAAGTGTAGGAAAAAGTTAATAATAAATGTTGGCACTGAAAATATATAATCTTGGACTCTTTCTCTTTCATTTCACAAGTTAAAAAAAATTTAATACATATCGCAAAACTGTTTAATATACCTTTATATTTTGAGCGAAATTACACCTCAATGTGGGGTAATTTCGCTCAACATTACAGACTTTAATTTTTAACAACAAAAATATGCTAGTTTCAAGCTATATTCACTTTATAAAGTCATTAGAAAGAAAATATATTATTTAAATAATATTTACATTCATCATAATAAATATTTAACCACGGTTTGTGTTTTATAATTGAATAAAATATATATATATATATATATATTCAAATTTTCAGTAATTTTATTTTTTCTAAATCAAGTCAGGGATATAGGAAATAAGATTATTACATGATTTTAACATAAAATATTTTAAATATAGGTTTCAAAAGCGACTTTTACACACAACTTGTTCAATGAGCAAAATATGTGACGCTCCGCGAGAGAAGGGACCTATCGCTGAGAAAGCAAACTTTAAAGAATGGACGGGCAAAGAGGAGGAAGAAAAATCGAGACGCTTAACATGCCCATGTTTAAAGCTTCATAACAAGAAAACTAATTGCAGGAATCAAATTTAGATTTTTGGAACTCAAAAAGCAACTCAAAAACTATCAATTGTCATGAAAAAATCAAACTAATTAATTGTTTATTTCACGGGACGGTCGTTCAAAGAAAAATCAAAAAATGCGATATACTTAGTATGTCTAGGTTGAAGCATTATAACAAAAAGTGTAATTACAAAAAAGAATTTTTGAAACATGGAACTGAAAGAACAACTCAAAAATTGTCTTTTAGCATAAAAAAATGAAAATTGATTTTTTCGGCGATAGGTCCCTTCTCTCGCGGAGCGTCACATATAGACATCTTTAAATAAATATTATTTTTATTCAAACTTGTCTATAATTCTGCTTTAAAATACCCTTAAGGCACAGTTTGATACTTTTCTTAACATTAGCAATTGCAAATTTTATATTTTTCTTTCCAGAAATAACAATAAATAAATTTTGAAAAAAAAGTTTCCACTGAGCGAAATTACCCTACATGAGCGAAATTAGCCTGTTTTACGGTACTTTTTTCTTTATTTACTTAAGTAAAATTCTTAGTTGTGGACTAATTGGGACATTTACCTTAACTGGTAAATTCCATAATCTTTTAAATGAATTAAAATCCTTTAACATTGAAGAATGAGTGCCAATAAGGCCGTTTTCTGGGCCCCCTTTAAATCAGTTTATTATGAAAAATTTTAACTTTTTAGTATGCCTAACAATCCCTCAATACAGTGAAATGTATGTTTTTCTCAACATTTCACACGTTTATCGATGTCGATCCTTTTTTTTTTGGTTTTGAACCTTTTCTTAAATCATTAAAAGATATTTGTGTAATTAATTTAATAATACTAAACAAAATATATATCGTGTACTTACGTAAACGGGATCCTTTTTGTTATGCGGAATAAATGTTCTAATAAAAGTAACGTAAAAATTTATCCTCGTGCAGCACTATAAATGCTTCAATTATTATGATCACCTGATTATATGTAGTAGAAATATTAAAATCACTGAAGAACAGTTTTAAACAACAAAAATTCTGCCACGCAAGCACTACGCAAATGAGTGCTATTTTCCAAAGTCACTTTACTCATGCCTATGGATCGTTACATATTCATTTAAAACTAATTATCCATAATTACCAAAATGACTGAGTGTTTTAGGTATTTTTAAGGTACGATTTGAATGATTTCGTACCTAGAAAATGTAGAATGTTTTCTTGTTTCTAAAACTGACATAATACCATTCTAAATGTTTATAAGTGTAAAAATATAAATAACTCAAAAATACCTGGACCAGGTGTTTTTCTAGTCATTATGTATCGTTAGGGACATAAAATAAATAATTTTTTTTTTAATTTTAAATTATATCCTACTTTTTATCATAATGTATAATAATTATAATTTTATACATTTATATATGTATATTATAAATTTATATTGTAGTATATTATGCAATTGTTTAAACAATAATTAATAATTAACTTTTGACAAATGTACCTAGAAAGACACAACTTTGTCCTAATTTTACAAATTCATGGGCTCTGGTTAGAATAAGAAAAATTATTGACTATAAATTATTTTTTTTAATTTGTTGAAACAATTTATTATTATTAATTTACAGCTATTATTCAAATAAATGTATCAAGTTGTAGTTTTTTCGGACTTAAATATTTTTTATAGTTCAAATTAAAAAAATTATTCAACAAAATTAACCACAACAACAATTTGGATTTGTTTAAACAAAATATTGTTAATAATAATTAATTCTTTACAAATAAACCTAGAATAACACAACTTTTTTCTAATATTATAAATTAATGGACTATGGTTAGAGTAAGAAAAATTATTGACCATAAGTTAACATTTTTACATTGTTTGAACAATTTATTATTGTAAATTTTTAAATATCATTGAAATAAACCTATCGAATTTTAGTTCCTTCTGTCTTAATTATTTTTGGAATTAAAAAAAAAATTGATTTAGTAAAAATAACCCCAACAACCACTCTCAATTGTTTAAACAAATTATTTATTAATAATTATTTATTCCTTACAAATGCACCTAGAAAAACAGAAGTTTTTCTAATTTTACAAATGAATGGGCTCTAGTTAAAGTAAGAAAAATTATTGACTATAATTTATTATTTTTACTTTGTTTAAACAATGTTTTCTTTATTTATAACTTTTATCCTAAAACTCCTAGCCATTTGTAGGTTTCTTACCTTATTAACTTTTTAAATTAAAAGCAATAGGCTGTTCTGCAAAATTACCCGTAGACACAACTTTAAAAACTGTTTAAACCAATTATTAATAATAATTATTGATTCTTTACAAATTATCGTTGAACGACACAACTTGTAAAAAAAGAAAAACAATATGTCTTGGATTATTTATAATTAATTAACGAAATTGTTAATTGTTTAAACATAGTAAAAATGATAAATTATGACAAATAATTTGCGTTATTCTAACCAGAGACCATTCATTTGTAATATTAGAAAAACTTTTGTCTTTCTAGGTGCATTTGTAAGGAATAAATAATTATTAACAAATAATTTGTTAACACAATTGAAAATGGTTGTTGTGGTTATTCTTACTAAATCAATTTTTTCATTTTTAAAAACAAAAATAATTAAGACACAAGGAACTAAAATTCGATAGGTTTATTTTAATGATATTTAAAAATTAACAATAATAAATTGTTCAAACAATGTAAAAATGTTAACTTATAGTCAATAATTTTTCTTACTCTAACCAGAGCCCAGGAATTTATAATATTAGAAAAAAGTTGTGTTATTCTAGGTTTATTTGTAAATAATTAATTATTATTAACAATAATTTGTTTAAACAAATGCAAATAGTTGTTGTTGTTAATTTTGTTGAATAATTTTTTTAATTTAAAATATACAAAATATTTAAGTCCGAAAAAACTACAACTTGCTACATTCATTTGAAAAATAGCTGTAAATTAATAATAATAAATTGTTTAAACAAATTAAAAATAATAATTTATGGTCAATAATTTTTCTTATTCTAACCAGAGCACATGAATTTGTAAAATTAGGACAAAGTTGCTCGCAAAGTTGTGTCTTTCTAGGTACATTTGTCAAAAGTTAATTATTAATTATTGTTTAAACAATTGCAAATTGTTGTTGTGGTTAACTTTACTAAATACTTTTTTTAATTGTAAATGTAAAAAATAGTAAAGCCAAAAAAAAAACTAAAACACGCTAGGTTTATTGTAATTAAAGCTGTAAATTAACAATAATAAATTGTTTAAACAAATGAAAAGTACATAAAAATATGTATAAACATTCGTAAACTGACAATATGTAACAATTTTGTTGAAAAATCCTTAAGAAACTATTAATTTGTAATTTAAAAAAAAAATTGTCATTTTTTTGCATTTATGGGGGTTGTTTATAACCCTATAAAAAATAGTTAATATTAATAAATTATTAAATAAATTATGGAATCTTGTTGTTTGAGGAGTTTTCAAGATTTGATTCGCTGTATTGCTATTTTGAGTGATTTTTGAGGATTTCGTAGCGAATTTACGAAAAAATGCGTTTTTCCCATGTAAAATCAATCGGAAATTTCAAGGGGTTTGCGCCACCCCTAAATATTGTCCGATTTCAAAATAAAAAAATAGGGGTATCTTTTTTTTTGATTTGGAAACTTTTTGAAGGGTAGCAGCAAAACATTTCAGACTTTTGTCTTTATGGACCACCCTAATCCAGCCTCTCCAAATATTTCTTCATTCGTCGATGGTTGAACTTCAATTCTTATCCAGGCCACCAACTTTTCGAAAAAGTTCAAAATTTTCAGGCGTTACTAGAAAAACAAAAAAAATCATCATTTTAGACTTCTAATTTTAGCGTTAATAGCATAAGTAAAAAAAATTGCTAACGACAATAAATATGTTGGATATTTATATCTTCAATAATAGTAACAATTTTATTTGAATTTTGTTCAAGAGTTAACATTTTTAAGAATCTCCAAACATCAGATTGCTAGTTGATACTTTAGTTTTTTGAAAGAACTGTTTTGTTTCTTTGATAAGAAATTCCGTATTTCTCCTGATGATTTAGAGGAATAAATCTTTCAACTCTTTTTATGTGAAATTTACTAAAAAGTACATTTTCACTATGGGCAAAACATTTTAAAATATAACATTTTTTTACTAATAGAAATTACGCATTAGATTTTAAATTACATATTCCGGCCTAGAGTGTGTGGGTTTCATGAACAAATAAATTTAAAAATGAATAAAACTAACATTCATCATTATATACCTTTTATTAATTCAAAGTAGGTTAATACAACATGTCAATATAAACGGACTGTCACTACGAGTCTTTATCAGCAGACTTAAATTTATAAAAAGAAATTCTTATGAAACGAAAAACTGTTATAACCTTTCGTCACTATCATATGGCACACGTTTATTCCACGAATTACAAATAGTATTCTTTTAATTGAATTCTTATCGGTTTTGGCCACCCTAGCAACAGGAAAAACATAGGTTCAGAAAAATGCTCCCAAAAATGGGCTCATTTTGAGTAGTGACAAAACACAGTCTCGTTTCTGGCAAATGCAATTTTAGACCAATGAGATTTCCGACAAATGCAATTTATGATAAACAAAATGAAATCTTTGATTATTGAAATTTCTGATGAATAAGATTTTTGGGAAATAACATTCCTAACATATAAGATTTCTGATTATTGCAATTTATGACCAATAAGATTTCCGATAAAATGCAATTTTGTATTTAAATGAAATTTCGTCTCTAAATAAAAATTATAAAACATGAATAAATTAGAATCTTGATTATAAATAAAAGTCGTGTTAAATTGCAATTTAACAAAAAAAGTCAATTATAATTAAAGATGTAGGAGATTTCAAATTTCAAATTTTAAACATAATTTTAAAAAAATTGGTCAAATGCGCTATCTTTAATAAAAATCTTTATATTATACGCCTTCACTTTGTAATAGATTTTAAAATTTACAAAAATGTCAGGAGATGCCATCTCCCAAACAGGTTTAATGTAAAAACTACACAACTTTTCTCCGTGTATGTAAACGAAATTTATAATAGATACATAACATTATAATTTAAGTCATTCCCCGTAATGCTTGAAATATTTTTAATTTTTTAAATATAATTATTTATATAATTGTTTATTTATTATATATTCAAGTATATATATGTATAATATATATGTTGTATATTATATATTATATATTTAAGTATATATATATATAATTTAATTTAATTTTGTATAACTTAATTATTACACTAGTTTACATCCAAAATGTACATTTAATGCCACTATTTTTTTTATGTACTATGGTTCTCTAAACTTAAAAATGACATTAAGAAATTTTTCTATGGATAGGTTTTCAAAATATGAATTTTTTAAATTTTTTTACGTTTTTTTCGGAGGTGACTTCACGTTTTAGGCCGTATCTCGAGTTGCTGAAGTCCGATTGAGTTTTTCTAAGTGTCAAATTAAAGGTAATCAAATTCCAAATAATCGCTTTAAACATTATTTTTCAATCGGTTAAATATTTTAAGTGATATAGTCCAAAAAAAAAATAGAAAATTTGAGTTTCTGGCCCAAAATCTGAAAAACAAATTCATTCTACCGCCATGCAAAAATAGAAAACGTCAAATTATGTCCAGTTTTAAATTTTTTACATATATGGCTCACTTTTAAGAAGAAAAAAATGTATGCATGAAAAAAATCTATGGGTAATTATTGAAGTTATAAGCCAGGGTACTGAAATTCTCGTTTTACGCCATTTCGGTATTTTACCTCCTTTTATAGTGATTATGTTGATTAATTTAATGAATACAATATCTAATTAGAAAATGGACTTTTTTCACAGATTTCAAATAATTTTCGGTGCTTTACTAATTCAAATTTGACTGAAAAATTTTTGGAGTTTTTGACAAAAATTTCTAAAGAGGCATAAATTGATTAAAATCTGCTTTTTTGACAAGTTGAAACAGATTTGTTGAATTTTGTTCGTTAATAGATAAAAAAGTTATAAATTAGATTTAGAAATATAGAAAATAAAAAATATTTGTCTGAAAATTTTTTTGGAGTTTTTGACAAAAATTTCTGGAGAGGCATAAATTGATTAAAATCTGCTTTTTTGACAAGTTGAATCAGATACGCAGGGATTCAATTTTTGATGAATTTTGTGCGTTAATAGATGAAAAAGTTATAAATTAGATTTAGAAATATAGAAAATAAAAAATATTTGTCTGAAAATTTTTTTGGAGTTTTTGACAAAAATTTCTGAAGAGGCATAAATTGATTAAAATCTGATTTTTGGACAAGTTGAATCAGATGCGCAGAGGTTCAATTTTTGTTGAATTTTGTTCGTTAATAGATGAAATGTTTGAAATAAGATATAGAAATATGAAAAATAAATGATATTTGACTAAAAAATGTTTTGGAGTTTTTGACAAAAATTACTGAAGAGGCATAAGTTGATTAAAATTTGCTTTTTTGACAAGTGGAATCAGATCCGCAGTGGTTCAATTTTTGTTGAATTTTGTTCGTTAATAGATAGAAAAGTTTTAAATTAGATTTAGAAATATAGAAAATAAAAAATATTTGTCTGAAAATTTTTTTGGAGTTTTTGACAAAAATTTCTGGAGAGGCATAATTTGATTAAAATCTGCTTTTTTGACGAGTTGAATCAGATGCGCAGAGATTCAATTTTTGGTGAATTTTGTTCGTTAATAGATGAAAAAGTTGCAAATTAGATATAGAAATATAAAAAATAAATGATATTTGAATGAAAATTTTTTGGAGTTTTTGACAAAAATTTCTGAAGAGGCATAAATTGATTAAAATCTGATTTTTGGACAAGTTGAATCAGATGCGCAGTGGTTCAATTTTTGTTAAATTTTGTTCGTTAATAAATGAAAAAGTTTGAAATTAGCTATCGAAATATGAAAAATAAATTATATTTGACTGAAAAATTTTTTGGAGTTTCTGACAAAAATTTCTGAAGAGGCATAAATTGATTGAAATCTGCTTTTTTGACAAGTTGAAACAGATTTGTTGAATTTTGTTCGTTAATATAATTTATTTTTCATATTTCGATATCTAATTTTAAACTTTTTCATCTATTAACGAACAAAATTTAACAAAAATTGAACCTCTGCGCATCTGATTCAACTTGTCAAAGAAGCAGATTTTAATCAACTTATGCCTCTTCAGTAATTTTTGTTAAAAACTCCAAAACATTTTTTAGTCAAATATCATTTATTTTTTATATTTCTATAACTTATTTCAAACTTTTTCATCTATTAACGAACAAAATTTAACAAAAATTGAACCTCTGCGCATCTGATTCAACTTGTCGAAAAATCAGATTTTAATCAATTTATGCCTCTTCAGAAATTTTTGTCAAAAACTCCAGAAAAATTTTCATTCAAATATCATTTATTTTTTATATTTCTATATCTAATTTGAAACTTTTTCATCTATTAACGAACAAAATTTAACAAAAATTGAACCTCTGCGCATCTGATTCAACTTGTCAAAGAAGCAAATTTTAATCAATTTATGCCTCTTCAGATATTTTTGTCAAAAACTCCAAATAATTTTTCAGTCAAATATAATTTATTTTTCATATTTCGATATCTAATTTGAAACTTTTTCATCTATTAACGAACAAAATTCAACAAAAATTGAACCTCTGTGCATCTGATTCAACTTGTCGAAAAAGCAGATTTTAATCAATTTATGCCTCTTCAGAAATTTTTGTCAAAAACTCAAAAAATGTTTTCAGTCAATTTTTAATTAGTAAAGCACTGAAAATTATTTGAAATCTGTAAAAAAAGTCCATTTTCTAATTAGATATTGTATTCATTAAATTAATCAACATAATCACTATAAAGGAAGGTAAAATACCGAAATGGCGTAAAACGAGAATTTCAGTACCCTGGCTTATAACTTCAATAATTACCCATAGATTTTTTTCATCCATACATTTTTTTCTTCCTAAAAGTGAGCCATATATGTAAAAAAATTTAAAACTGGACAAAATTTGATGTTTTCTATTTTTGCATGGCGGTAGAATGAATTTGTTTTTCAGATTTTGGGCCAAAAACTCAAATTTTCTATTCTTTTTTTGACTATATCACTTAAAATATTTAACCGATTAAAAAATAATGTGAAAAGCGATTGTTTGGAATTTGATTACCTTTAATTTGACACTTAGAAAAACTCAATCGGACTTCTGTAACTCGAGATACGGCCTAAAACGTGAAGTCACCTCCGAAAAAAACGTAAAAAAATTTTAAAAATTCATATTTCGAAAACCTATCAATAGAAAAATTTCTCAATGTCATTTTTAAGTAACGATAAGCTTAGTACATAAGAGAAAAATAGTGACATTGAATGTACATAAAATTTTTTTTTTTTTTTGTAAACTAGTGTTATTTAAGCAAGTTGAATATAATTATACTGTACAAATATTGTATCAAATAAATTATACGTTAAAATGCAGTATGTAGCACAATCTTTAGCATATATAAAGAGCAACTTGAGTATCAGCGATTATTTTTTTGTATTTTGAATTTCTAAAGTCTTAATACGTACAATGGAGTTTAGAAACCAAACACTATTTTTTCTATTATATCTGACAAATTTCATGTTGTTTGGTTTATTTGTAAATAGTAATTCTGTCGACGCAAAACAGGTAAAAAACATTTTTCTATTATTGTTATTATCCACAAAAGAGTATTGAATTTGTATAGGGCCAAAGGGATCACGATTTTAAACATCATAACAGGGAGAATATAATTCAAAATTTAAATTCTTCTTTTATCTTGTTTTTATTATTTTATGTCCTAAATAGAAAAACACCTATTTTTTTATTTCAATAAAAAGTGACTTTTTTAAAAGTTAAGATCATTCGAAAATTTGAGCCCTAAGAAGCATTTTCGCGCTTAATTGAAATTTTTTCAAATACCCTCAATTTTCCAAAAAAGAATCAATATTTTACAATTCTGTTTTTTTATAATATTTAGAATTTTAAATGCTTTTTCTTTATAAATATTTTTAAAAAAATTGAATCTAAAAGTAATTATTAGTACTGTTCAAGATTATAAACAATTTATATCTCGAAGTTTTTCGTTTTTTAAAAGCTCGTTTTTTAAATATTTTCTAATATGTACAATATTTTTTGAATTAAACATTAACCTTAACAAGCTCCATAACTTAAAATTAATATTAACAATTTTATAAACAATTTTTAAGAAAAAAACTGTTAATACAATACGGGTCATCTTTTTTATTCACTTATAGATTATTAATAAAAGATTATTGTCAGTTAGTGTGATTTTCATTACCTGATAAAATTTTTAAATATTTGTTTAAACTATCCTTATTAATCAAATACAGTCTTAATGTTTGTTGTTGATTAAACCTGATATTTTTAACAATTTATCTCCAATTTATTTCCTAATATGTAATTTTTCTTTTTTATTCATTTTTCGTCAATTAATTAAGGTTTGTTTAAAAAAGATGGTTAAAAATATTACTAAATAATGAAAATCGAACTAACTGAAAATTGTCTTTTATTAATAGTCTATAATTGAAGAAGAAAAATGACCCACATTGTATTGGCTTTATGTCCTTAACAATTATTTATGAAATTGTTAATAAAAATTCTAAGTTATAAGAAATGTTAAACTTAACAACAACAAAATTCAAGACTATGCATTTGTTAATTAAGCATTATATTTAAACAAATTTTTGAAACTAGTATCAAATAATTAAAATTGCACTAACTACATTTCAATAACTAATCCTTATTGAGTGATAAAAGATGACTCAAATTGAATTGAAAGGTTCTTTTAACATTGTTTATAAAATTGTTAATATTACTTTAAAATTATAAATCTTGTTAAAGTTGTCAAAAATTTAAAAAAATTATTATACATATTATGGAACATTTAAAAAAAACGAGCATGAAAGAACGAAAACCTTCAAGAATATATATTTAAAATAAATAAATATTATTTTAAATTAACATTAGTACCAGTCCATAAGTCATTTAAAACATTTCGGAGTAGGTCGGGGATTGAAATTAAACTTCGTAATTTTATTCTTAGTATTAAAATGTCCCAAAAACACATGCCTATCGTCAATAGAAAGCTTTATTTATGACCTTTAAAATGTTTTTTTAAAAATTGTTCTACGATGATTTTTAACAAAGATATGATATGTTTTACATTCAATAATTTTTTTCATAATTCACTATTCACGGGTTTCCAACATTTTAAAAAATCATATTTTACGTAAAATATCATATCTTCGTTCAAAATCATCGTAGAACAATTTTTAAAGAAGCGTATTAAAAGCCATAAATCAAGCTTTCTATTGGCGATAGGCATGTATTAAAGTTAAATCGGGTTCAGATTTAAATGAACAAAAAGTGTCATTTTATTGATTTTGAGGTTATGTCAAAAATCAGACCGGCTAGAGCAATTCTGATGGCGGATTCGGATTCAGCGCATCAAAATACATAGGAAAATATTGGTCTCATACCCAGTCCAGGGAACTTTATTTTTTTTTGTGTGGTTGTGTTATTAGTTTAAAAAATAAAAAGTTTGTTTACATTTTTTAAAATGGCCATACCTTCTGAACGGCTAAAGATAACAAAGTTTTCTTGGTAGCGAAAAATTCAGTAAAGTATACCCGAGACGAAATTTTGAAGCTACTTTGAAGCTCATGAGGAACTTTAGCTTCTACTTAACGACTTCTTAATTTTTAGCCTCTTCTTTACTTCTAATAATAATATTTCCTTCTACTTTACGTCTATACACATGTTTCAATTTTCCAATCATTAAAATTAGCAGCTCTTTTACAGCTCCACATTCCCAGTTATAAAGAAATGAAAATTTTGATTCTACTTTAAACCTGCAAGTGAAACTCAGTCATTTTTTCCATTGAAATATACTTTTTTATTTAACATATAAGAAAAACGGGAGTTAAACTAACTTTTTCTTCAATTATTGTTCCTCTGATTAGCCCTTAAGAGGAACAAATTTTAATCTATAACCAAAACCCAATAATTTGTAAAATTAGGGAAAATGTGTATCTTTCTAGATGCACTTGTAAAAAAATAACAGTTATTAACAATAATTTGTTTAAACAATTTTGAGTGGTAATTGTTGTTAATTTTGATAAATATCTTATTTTTTCAATATAAAAAGTAAACAAATTAAAAAACTACTACTTGCTAGGTGTTTTTAAATGTTATAAATTAACAATAATAAATTGTTTTAAAATATAAAAATAATAATTTATGGTCAATAATTTTTATTTTTCTAACCAGAGCCCAGTAATTTATTTGTAAAATTAGGAAAAATTTGTATCTTCCTAGGTGTATTTGTAAAGAATTAGTAATTACTAGCAATAATTTGTTTAAAAAATTAAAATTGATGAAAATAAAATTTAAAAAATGTATATAAAAAGTCCAGAAAAGAAAAGTAAAAATCCTTCAGAAAAAAAAAGTTTGGGCAAATTAAACCAAAAACATTTTTATAATATTACACTGAAAGCAAGTCCAACAATAAATTTAGAAAAATAAAGAAAATCTAAAAATTCTATAAAAGAATAAGTACTAAGTTTGCAAAAAACCTCGCAAAAACTATCCAAGATTTAAAAACAAATTGATTAGGTGCATTAATAAAAAAATAAGCGTATTTATTTTTAAAAATATGAAAAAACTTATGAAACTCAGCGAAATAATAATAAATAATAATTATTATTTATTATTTATAATTTATTTATCAATAAAATAAAATGACAAATACAACAACAAAAAATATCATTAATAAAAGGAGAAAAAATCTTTAAATTTTGTAAAAATAAGAAATTATAAGATAAAATTTAAACAGTTTCGAAAAAGAAACTGAATTAGAAACTAAAGAAGAATTACAAATATTGTAAGACTTAAAAAAAGGATTATTGTGAATATGAAAAATAATTAATATTATTTAATTATTTTGCATTAACTAATGTGTCTTTAAATTTGAATTAATTGACATTTAAAAGTTTGAAAAAATTGGAATATGAGTTTATTGACGTTTGGAATTTATTTAAATTATAATGACCTAAAGATATAAAAATTTGATATTATTTTTTGCTATCTTCATACCAAAAATTTGTAAATCGTAGGTATTTTGATTATCTATATTAGCCCAATTATTTAAATTTTATAAAGATTAAAATATTAAAATTGAAATTTTTAAGATTTATCCACAAATTTGTGGTTTTTTTTATGGTTTGTGATTTTTTACATGCAGTATTAGACATCCGGAGAATTGTAAAGTTTTTTTTTTATTTCAATCATGATTTTAATGATTTAAATCAATATCAGCCTGTAACTTGACAATAATAAATTGTTTAAACAAATGAAAAATACATAAAACTCTCCGTAAACATTCAGAAATTGGCGATATGTAACAATTTTGTTGAAAAGTCCTAAAAAAACTATTCGTAATTTGTATCATAAGGACACTGAGAAAATTAAATATAAAGTGCATAAGCGTCGGTAGCGTAGTGGTTAGTGCGTTAGATTATAAGTGCGTAGGTCGTTATGTCGTGGGTTCGAATCGCCACTTGCGTTATAATAATTTATTTAGTAAGTTTAGACTATTTCCAGCTTGTGTGTATTAAGTGTAACGAATTCTAAAAGCGCCTGAATTTTGAATATTTATTTAGTATTTTTTTTTATAATTTCATTCATATTAATTTCAGTTTTATTCGCAAAAACAGATTCTTTCTTTGTTTAGACTTTAGAAGATCAATAAAAAGGGGGTTTTGAGCGTTAAAAGAGGCCTTAATATAGTTGAATATTAGCTTCTACTTTAACGCTCTCATCGCGGAAACAGGAAATTTCTTCCAATAATAGCACCAAAGTAGAAGCTAAATTGTATTGAATTTGCTTCTACTTTAAACCTCTATTTCCTAAAAATTTTGGACTATGTAGCGTTAAAGTAGCCTCAAAATTTCGACTCGGGACATTTCTGTTAATCACTTAATAAATAATACACAATAAAACACACTATTCATTTTCACGTTATACATATCTCCGTTCTATTTATTAATAGTATTTCAATAACTTTCTCTCTAAAATTGAATAAGTGAATTTTCACTTATTTAAATTTAGAGAGTTCACTTTCAATACAACGCACTGAATGTATTTATCTCTCGTTTCATTATATCTCGAAAATTTTGTCTCTTTTCCTAAAACCATTTACCCTCATTATGCAAGAGTCCGCTCGAACAATGATGGGCTTAGCAAGTAGTTTATTGTTTGTATTTAGAAATAAAATTTAAATTTGAAGAATATTTGTATAATGAGGTAAAATTTCAGAAAGAGACAAATTAAAATTTAAAGAGTTTTTAATGAGGTGAGAGTTTGCTTTTTCGTTAAATTACTACTCGTTTCTTACATAGGAACATAGGATATCAATTTACAATTAGAGCACCGGCAACGGACTTTCTAATCTTTTAAGGGAGGTTTCTCATAAAAAAAAGTTTAAATCGATCCAAGTGTTAGTAGTTTTTAGATAAATCTGTCACAGTGGATAGCTATATATAGTGGCGCGCATCGTATTTGCAACAATGAAAGAGTCGAGCAATTATGCAGTCAAAAGAAACGAGAGTGAACAAGAACAAAAACTTTCTGAACAGGAGTCACTGTTTGAGGATGTATATGGATTATTTTATATCCCGGAATAGCTGACTATTTAATTGTTTGCTTTATTTCCTTTCCTAACTAAAAATGTTACCCAAAACATTATACATGTTTTTCCGAAGTCATGATTTTTTCGGTAGAGCAACTTTAGAAAAACGAAGAAAGCAATTAACTTAAATCTTTTTGCATTTTGTTAGCCACACCTATCTTCAGTCCTTGGACTGGAATCAACTGTATCGGTTAATTTTTTCTCACATTTTTTTAAAAAAATTTTATTAGTTTGATGAAATATTATATGAATAGTATACAAAAAGATTTCTTTGTTAGTTTTATTAATTTACATCATAATTACATACTTAGTTTGACAAACAGTCAGTATAAAAGATTGCTTTCTTCTGTAAAAGAAACAATAGATTATTGTCATTTAACAACTAATAATCTTATATTTTTCAATTAGTGCATATAATATAAATATACGTAAAAATATGAAGATTTAGTTAGTTTCTTGAAAACTCTGCACTGTACGTATAATGTAAAAACAAAACATTTTACAAAAATAACATTAATATGAATCTTTTTAAACATGTTTTTAAAATTTTAAAAATCTACTTATTCATTCAATAATTTGTCAGTTTCTAAAAAACATTCCTTCTATTTTCCAAATCTTGATTTATTTGATTAAATATTTTCATTTTATCTTATTCCAAAAGACTTTTTTACTTTTCTTTTAATTAACTTACTAGTGTTTGATTTTTTCATTTCTTTCATGTATTTTCTAAGATCACAAAAGTTTAATTCCGGAGAACTGGAAATTTGACAGCAATGAGTAATTCTATTTTTAATCGATGTGACTCAGTTTCTTTTATATGTAGAGTTTTCAATACATTATTTAAACATAAATATATTTATCAATATTATACAATACTATGTAAGAATAGGAGAGATATAAGGGGAAAGAGGTAGGGCCGATAAGGACTAGGACCGTTTGGTTGTCGCGGGGGGAATAATGAATCAGTCTTAATTTGTATTCGAATGCGAAGAAATGTAGCGTGACTTCAGTTAATAATAAAGAATATTATATGTGCCAGACTATAAAATGTTTAATTATTGTAACGTATCGCCTTTCGAATCCTGAACACTCTTACAACTATTACAACTCCTCCTAATTAAAATTATATTTTTAGACTGAAGTACCATCGATAGCACAGGATGACAACGGACCGATAGAATTAACAGAACATACTTTCAATGATCATATATCGTATGGAAGTCATTTTGTTGAATTTTACACACCCTGGTGTGAAATTTGTAAAAATTTAGCTCCGATCTGGTACCAACTTGCTAATAGTTTCAGCAATAAAAAACCTGTCAGCATTTCTAAGGTCAATTGCGATGAAAATGCAAAAGCATGTGATCAATTCGACGTCACAGGATATCCTACTATACTTTGGATTAAGGACGGAAAAAAGGCGAGTACAATTTCCAATTAAAACTGAATAATATTAAAATATTGTGATCTTTGGTCGATTTGAATAAAAAAGGTTTTTCTTAAGACAGTATCTAAGATCAGGTGGCGATTTATTTATTTTTTTAATTCAGTCTAAAAAACAACAATGTAAACACTAGAATGTGATGGAATGTGACGTCACCATTAGAAGCAAAATTTATCCGTAAATCTTCTCTAAAAATAAAAAATATTTTGACCTCAAACTATTTCAGACTTACACTGAGAAAAATGTAATTAATAGATATTCAAATTTAACATCCATATATTAAAACATAGTATTTAGATATTCAAACTTAATATCCAGATGTTAAAATAATTATTTTTTAATATCCAGGATAGTAAGATTAAATATCCATTTCTCTTAGTGTACATTTTTCTAGTTTTTTTTCTCTTAACTTTTAAGACAATAAAATAATCTTTAATTTATAATTTTGATTTTGAATGTTTAGGAAGACGAATATAACGGAGAAAGACTATTTGAAGATTTGAAAAAATACGTTTCCGAAAGACTTGACCGATGGTAACGTTAAGGCCACGAAAATAAAAAAATTACGTAATATAAAATACTGTTTATATAATTTCTTGTCTCCTGTTAAAAAGTTCAGTGGTTTTAGATTTGTTAAGTAGTTGTGATTATTTAAAAGAATTTTTAGAATTTTTAACAGACTTGAGAAATTTTGTTTATAAATTCGAAAAAAATATATACTTTTAGAATAGTTGCAAATCTGGTTCCCTCTTTTGATAAAAATCCACTGTTCCTAAAAATACCTGATAAAAAAAAAAATAAATAAAATAAAAATATTTTATTCCTTTGAATTGGAAAATATAATAAAAATTAAAATAGTGATTGCATTATTTTATACCTATCCACTTTTCTATCCAAATTTATCTTCTCTTTATCCACTTTAATCTTTTTTTATCATTTACATAATTTAATATTAAAATATGGAATGGACAGATAAGAAAGTTAAGGATAATTTACATTGAAATGGGAAAATTAAATCAAAAAGATGTAAAAAATGAACTAATTAAAAAACCTGCAAAAAATAAATAAATTCTTCAAAAATAAAGAAGTTTAAAAAATCGATGAAAGTTAAAGAAAGAAAATTAAGAAATATGGTAATAATGCTGTATGAAATATTAAACAGTTTAATGATAGAACGTCCAACGTCCTTCCGGCAGGACAAGAAAGCCTCCTCCAAGTACGTACGAAATCGCGTTATAAAATTAACATGGATTCTTATAAACAAAAAGTAGTATATATGGTTGGAAAGGTAAAGAATCAAGCTGTCAGCGCATGTAAACATGGAACTTGTAAATTCAAACCCCGAAGCTTGGTAGCTAAAAGAAGTTAAATTTTGCAAAAATTCACATAATTTTTAGTCACAAAAAGACGACGCGCGGTACTGCCGGCAGGACGTTTTCGTTTTTTTAAAAAGACTACCTAGCCCTTGTACATAAATTTAAAAAATCGATATTTACGTCATCTGAAAGCTTGTTTCATTACCTAAAAAACCATATATTCATTTTTATACTTATCTGCTTCCATATTGATTTTATAGAGAGATTTCCGAGGGACTCGCAACTGAGCCATTTACCACCGGCCGCCATTACGTTAGTTATAACAATATTTACAAAAGTAATAATAAACTCAATTCCTTTGATGATGAAGATGATGAATTATGATGATTATGATGATGGTGATGATGATGATGATGATTATATGAAATTAAAATATTTTTTCACAAAAATGAATTGTCCTTCCGGAAGGACGTTTACTGTGTAAAAGCGCGTCCTACCGGCAGTACGCAGCCTTGGACGTTCTATCATTAAGGAAGATTGATTAAATTGCTTTTTTAAAATCAAAATACTACAGAATAAACGGGTAAAAGTTTTTGAAACAAAAAATTGAATAATTACAAAAGAGAGGAAAAAATGATTTTCAAAAAGTTAAAATATTTGTGGAAATGTTTTCTAAATTAAGAAAATAAATAAGATAATCAGTAAAAAAAACGGAAAAATGTTACTAAAGATAAAAAAATACTTTAAAAACTTATTTTGAAAATCAAGCAAAAAGCAATAATTTTTTTTAAATGAAGAATTAAGTAAAAACAATTAAACAATTTTAAGGAAAAAACCTATATTTCTAAGAAATAGAGAAATTCTGATCAAGTGAGAAAATTGATTATAAGATCGAATTTAAGAAAAATTAAATAAAAGAAGAAAAGTCTTTGAAATTATAAAAATTAATAAGTTATGACAAATTACAAAAAACCAAATAAATATTTTAAAAATCATAAAATTGCAAAAAAAATACATTTTACAACTTCCAAATTATAATGAAGAATAAAATTAATCACTGGAAAAGTAAATAAATTTTTCTAAATATTGTTAAGATAAAACTGTATAAAATTAATTGAAGTAATTTTCGTAAAAAGAATAAAATTTAAAAAAAATCTAAAAAATAAAAAAGTTTTATTAAACGCATAAAAAATAAACATTTTTAAAAAGAAATGAAAGTTACCTAAGTGATTTTCTATATAAATATTAATTTTAAGTACATTTATTCAATTATTCTCTTCAGTTCTTAATTATATTTTAAAAATTTTATTTGTATTCATAAACAGGGACTGACACGAAACCGAAACAAAATATATTTCATTTTTGTTTCGTTTTAGATTCACAAAACCGAAACAATATATTATTTTTATTTTTATTTGTTATGAGCCCGAAACAAAAATCTCCAAGCAATTAAATTTCGTTTTACGCCTGAAACGAAAATGCTCTGAATTCCGTTTTCGTCTCATGCCCGAAACAAAAATCCACTCCGAATTTCGTTTCCGTCTCATGCCCGAAATAGAATTCCGATCGGAATTTCGTTTCGTCTCAAATCTAAAACCAAAATGAATATTGAATTTAGTTTTGTAACTAGTCTGAAACGAAAACCAAATAAAATTATACATATAATTTTGATCGAACTATGTCAGTGACTCTCCGCATCATTCTTCTCCTTGATTATCTTAGGAGTTCTATATCAGAAGCCGTGAAAAGGGGAACAGAATTTTGACTAAAAATAAATACATGCACACAAGTATTATATTGAACAAATACATGAGCACTAACGTAATATTTAAACAAATAGATGCGCACTAGTGCTCTAGTGCACAAATACATGCGCAATAGTGTTCTAATGAACAAATACATGCGCACTAGTGTTCTAGTACACAAATACATGCGCACTAGTTTTCTCATGAACAAATGCATGCGTACTAGTGTTCTGGTGCACATATACATGTGCACTAGTGTTATAATGAGCAAATACATGCGCACTAGTTTTTTAACTAATAAGTACATGGGAACAAGTGTTCTAATTTAATTCTAATTTAAATCTAAATAATTAAATCGGATATACTTCCGAATAGGTGTCACCTCCGATTTTTTTTTGAAACTACGTATACTTACGTATTTTGATGCGCTGATTACGAAAATCATACTGAAAATACCAGCAAATTTGAATTTCATGGCAAAAAACATAAGAAACACCATAAAATCATGGTTTTTTTAGATTATCTCCTAAAATACGTAAAATTTGAACAAATGTTTTAGACAAAAGTTGTAGATCTTATTAAAATACACATTTTATCTTTTGTACATTTTTACCAGAAATCAATAGTTTCAGAGAAAAATATCAAAAACTTACAACCACCATGACAGCAGTGCATAGTGTCAAAAACTGTATCTATTTCATCTCCTTCCATATAAAAACCAAAATTTTATTATAAAAGTATAATCTTCTGAGTTGGTTTTTTTGTTTAGGGGGGCTTCGCCCCCCTAACCCCCTGACCGGGGCTCCGCCCCTGGACCCCCATAGCGCCTTCAGCTACCACGCATGTTTGTCAAAACCATTTTCTAATTCTACATATTTATTTAATTTGTAAATTACAAAAGATTTTTATATTTTAACCTATTACAATAACAATTAGAAAAGTAGCTTAACTATATTCGCTTCTCAACCCATGACACAGAACAACGAATCTCCATTTTCTACTTAAGTTAATTCTGTTTACTTTAATCAAAATTGAAGTAATTTCAAAGCTCTAATCGCTGCTCGACCCATGACACAGATCAAAGTATCAATATCATCTTATCAACTTGACTCCGTTTGATCTAACAGGACACAAAATGTTGAAAAATCTCTAATCGCTGCTCGACTTATGACACAGATTAAAGTATCTATATCATCTTTTCAACTTGACTCCGTTCGCTCTAAAAGGACGCAAAATATTGAAAAATCTCTAATCGCTGCTTGACTCATTTTTATCTGTTTTTTACATTTTTTAAAAAAAACTATTGATTTTTGTAAAAAATGTATGCAATATAAAATGTGTATTTTAATAAGATCTACAACTTTTGTTAAAAACATTTTTTCAAATTTTGCGTATTTCAAGGGATAAATTCAAAAAACCATGATTTTATGGTGTTTTTTATGTTTTTTACCATAAAATTCAAATTTGCGGGTATTTTCAGTATGATTTTCGTAATCAGCGCATCAAAATACGTAAGTATACGTAGTTTCAAAAAAATCGGAGGTGACACCTATTCGGAAGTACACCCATTAAATCTAATTTAAATTAATAAATTCGCTCTATGGGGCTATTCAAGCATTACGTAAGCCTGAAAGAGGGGGGAGGGTGTCCGTAAATGCTTACTCTTCATACTAAAATTTTTTTATCCATTGAAAAATGCTTGCTTGGGTGGAGACAGGTCCAAAACCTCTAAAAATATGTTTATGTAATACTTGAGTGGCTCCTATTCTCTTAATATGAATAAGTCAATGATTACTAATTCTGAATCATTACTAATTTAAGCAGAGCGTAATCGTTGACAGTGCGTAATAATGAGAAACAAAATTTTCACTAAAATAACGCTTAAGTTTGCGCAATTTAAACAGACATTTATAGTAATTTTTAGGTTAGGTATATATTTTAAAGTTTTATTTTCAAATTTAGTATAATTTCACTTTTAAAGTACACTTTTATGAAACTATTATAAAAGTTATGTAATTTATTCTCAAATAGAAAGTAAAAATATTATTATTAAATGCAAAAAAAAACAGAAATTTATGATTTTCGAGTTACAAATATAATTAGTCATAGTGCAATAATGATTTTTTGAAATGCTTAAATCACAATAAGTTACAAAGTTATTACTCTCTAAATTTGAATTAGTCAAACTTTGGCTAATGGAATTAGTATCGTCAATTTTGACTGCTGAATTAGTTATTTCATCTCTTTCTACGAAAACAATAGTTATATTTTTTTGCCAAATGAGTTAGTACTGATATTCTACTAATTTATTTTGTCGTCATGTATTTCAAATTGAATAAGTCAAAATAATAAACATAACCTTACACTATAATACATAATATACATTACTTTTTTTAAGCCAATTTGGAACACAATACTTTTCTTTATGTAATAATAAAGTATTTAATTAATATTTAAAATAAAGCAATCTATTACATGTAGAATAAATGAATTAAATTTAATTATTCAGTGAATTAAAGTTTATTATAACATTTTTTTAACTGTGACTCAAAATGTAGTAATGAAAGAATGTTTTTCTGAGAATAAAACTCAATATTATTAGTAAAACACATTGTAAACTAATTATCTATAATTGACAGTGTTACTTTATATGTGGTCTGTAGTAAGAATGTCTTCAGATTTCTTCTAACACCCTACAGCGTGCGTTGCGTGGATAGTTGGTTAGGGCTGCGGACTGTTAGTGTTAGGGTCGTGCGTTCAATCCCCAGCGACAGGAGATTTTTCTGTTAGGTATTTGATTATTAGTTAAAATTAATTAAGGAGTATAATACAAATACTGTTTGTAGGCCACCAAATGTATTTTTTATTTTTTTTAATTACAGTTTGGGAATAGTTTATTAACATTAGCTTGATGCAATTCCACGACGATGTCTTAGATGATTAATATTTTATAGTCTACAAATTCATTTAGTACCTAAAGCTACAAATTCATTTGGCTACACATTTGTTAGTGATTAAATTAGTACCTGCTGACTAATTCACAATCAACGAATCCGCCCTATTTGAATAAGTCATTAATGACTGCAAGGGAAAAAAAGGCTTCTTCGTAGAAATGGTATAGAATCACTAAAAATCACTAATTTTTAATAGCCCAACTCTATTTCTCTTCAGAAGACTTTAAACAATATTGCCAAATTGTTTATTAAATGATTTTTTAATATTAACTATATTTTAAAGAGCCCCAAAAAAAACCCAATTTTGTAATTTATGAAGTTTTTTGGGTCCCTTTAAAAAATAGTTAATATTAAAAAATTGTTAAATAAAAAATTTGGCATTATTGTTTAAAGTGTTTTGAAGAGAAATAGAGTTGGGCGATTGAAAAATACTGATTTTCAGCGATTCTATACCATTACTACGAAAAAGCCTTTTTTTCCCATGCATTTTGCATGGGATGTAACGTATCGCGATATTTCATTTTTGTCATTGTTTTAGAATTAAGGATGCAGAGAGAATACTTCTAATTAATCGCCCTTTTTCACACATCGAAATACTAATAATTTTATTATATTTAATACATATTTCTATTTCCTAAGGAATGTCGTGTTTCTTAAATTCACAATTTTAAGTATTTTTTTTTATTAAAATAAAATATTATTTTATTTCTTGAACGCCGTTATTGTGCTCGAACTTGGGTCTTTCCGGGATTCTTCATTGTGAGCTTTCCTACCAATTTTAAATTAGTTTATTTTTATCCCTTTTCGTGCTTTTTGGTCACGAATTTAATTAAATTTTACAATCTAGTTTGAGGATTTGGGCCCGACAATAAGAGGACCCTCTGGAACGGCAGATGTATGTTTAGATAACATACTTTTGAAAGCTAAAAAGGTACTTTAACTTTATAGCCAAATCGTCATTACCGCTGTTTGACGGTACCTCCATAAAACCAAGAATTGACAACTGCCGTTTTCCAGCCTCTTGTCGTACCACCCACTCCTCAGGATATTTAGGGGCTTAAAACCCTAAAACTCCCCCTTAAATATAAAAGCAGTTTTCCCTTTCCTACTTAAAACCCGAATTTTGATTGGTAGTTGAAGATCTAGAGGTGGAATCCCAAAAGATACCCTGGTCCTCAGAGCGTCAATCCTGGCAAAAATTTCACCAGTCTTTTCTCCGTTTTCGTTCCGTATAGATCAGAGTTCAGCCCTTTTGGGTTTCGTGCACAGAAGCTTCCTCTTTTTATTAGTTAAAATCAACGTATCGTTTGTGACATAGGAAAAAGCCGGCTCTAGTGCTATCAGACTTTAAAAGTTGTGTTAATCGCGAAGGAAATTTTGTCCAATTAATCGAGACGAATTCTGTGCACGAACGTGAGTCAGTGACAGTGATTCACGTGAATTTTAGGTTTTTACGGTTCGGAATCGCGAGTGAGGCTCTTGTAGCTTTGTGCCCGGGAACTTGTGTCCCGGTAATTATTTAATTAATAAGTGTCTAACTTTGAAGTTTTACCAAACGGGTGTCTGTGAATTTTTGGATAATTTCAATCGACATTTCTGTAAGTTATTCTCATTCAGAGTCAATGTTGTCAATTTTTGCTGAAGAGATTTTGTATTTGAGATTAATAAATTGATAAATGTGTCAAAGGTAATCTTGTTGGAACTTTCCTTAATACCCGAGCTATCGCATCCTTAAATGTTCTCCTCTGCCGCTCGAGGAACATATAACATATAAATAAAGTTAAATAATAGTTTTGACATCTACAACAATAATATTTTTCTCTTAAAAGCTGCCCGCTACGTAACAGGGAAACTTTGAGCGCTTTGAGCCGCATCTAAATAAAAAAAAAATAGGGGTATTTTTTTCGATATAGAACAATCCTAGGGGGTGAGAGCATTAAAAAAAAATATTTTTGTTTTGGACCACCCTAGTGTAGAACACTATTGCGCATGTATTTGTGCACTAGAACACTAGTGCGCATATATTTGTGCACTAGAACAAAAGTGCGCATGTATTTGTGTGTTAGAACACTAGCGCGCATGTATTTGTGCGTTAGAAAAGTAGTGCGAATGTATTTATGCACTACAACACTAGTGCGCATGTATTTGTGCGTTAAAACACTAGTGCGCATGTATTTGTGCACTAGAACACTATTGCGCATGTATTTGTGCACTAGAAAACTAGTGCGCATGTATTTAAGCCCTAGAACTCTAGTGCGCATGTATTTGTGTACTAGAACTTTAGTGCGCATGTAATCATGCACTAGAACAATAGTGCGCATGTATTTGTGCGTTCTCAAGGGGAAGAATGATGCGGAGAGTCACTGACATTGTTCGATCAAAATTATAAGTATAATTTTATTTGGTTTTCGTTTCAGTCTAGTAACAAAACTAAATTCAATATTCATTTTGGTTTGAGATCTGAGACGAAACGAAATTCCGATCGGAATTCTATTTCGGGTATGAGACGAAAACGGAATTCAGAGCCTTTTCGTTTCAGGCGTAAAACAAAATTTAATTGCTTGGAGATTTTAGTTTCCGGCTCATAACAAATAAAAATAAAAATAATATATTGTTTCGGTTTTGTGAATCAAAAACGAAACAAAAATGAAATATATTTTGTTTCGGTTTTCGTGTCAGTCCCTGAAAAATGCATGAATTTTCAAGTCTTTTCTAACAGTGTAATTAATAAAATTAAAAAGTTATAAAAATCTTGTTATAATGTTTACAATTAATGGTTATAATAACTCAAAAAGTAATTAAAAATTACAATATCTGATTTTCGCATCCGTTAGAGCAACTCAAAACCTATCGAATACCACCAAAAATCACTTTAGGATGCAAAAATCAGAAATTATTTTTCATTGGTTTTAATTAATTGCTACAACTTTAGTCAGAGGTGTTTTCTTGTGTAGGTATGTCTTTTGAGGTATAAATTTTATTAAGAGTGTTTTAAAGGTGGCTTGAAATACTTTTAAGAATGATAATTTAAAAAATGTAAAAAATGTCGTTTTCGGAACCTTAGATTTTAGTACGAATGTAACTCGAACTTGTCTAATATTTCAAATAAAAAAACTTTCTACCACACATGCACGAAAACCTCGTGTTTTCGTTCGCCTTAAGCGGGGCAGAACTCACAGTTTTTAGGTCACTGTTCGGAAGTTTTTTTATCTCTAACGTCACTCACCTGAAAACTGCGAGTGCTGACCCGCTAACGCGAACGAAACACGAGATTTTCGTACATATGTGATAGAAAATAGCATATGCAGCTCGGGAGGCCGATTTTTTGTCTCGCACAATGTTCTCCGAACATTTGTGCTGGACAAAAAAACACGGACTTCCCTCCCTTGATGCATAATATACTATTTTAACAGGCTTGGGTCCGTAAATAGTCTGATTCACTATAAAAGTAAATTCTATAGTGAAGTAGACTATTTACGGACTCAAGCCTGCTTTTTAACTGTCTTTTTTTCTTGATATCTGCTAATATTCTTTAAAGTCAACTTTTGTCATAAAAAAATTATTGTTTCACAGAATATTTCTTAACATATTGCGACTTAATTGTCATGAAGTCCTTATCGTTAAAAATTTACGAATTTTTTTTTCTTATATTATTATAAATTTTCACTCAATAGAAGTAAAAAAAATTTTCCTGACCCCTAATTATATAATTAATATAAAATAAAAGGCTATAATAGCCATAAGCTCATCATCAAAAATCAAAAAACAAAATATTTTCGCCAATAACGAAAGCCTTCCGCACATGATATTCCAAACATCATGATTGAGTTTTGGGCCCTTTTTTACCATCTTTTGAGTGCCCTAGAACAGGAAAGTAATATTTTTTTTTTTCTCTGGGTGATTTTCAAAAAATCCATAAAAATCGTAGTTTTAGCCAATAACGAAAGCCTTCCGCACTCGATATTTAAAAAGTCATTAGTGATTATAGGGCCATTTTTTACCATCTTTTAAGTGCCCTAGAACCGGAAAGAAAATAAATAAAATAAATAAATAAATAAAAAATGTTACTTTCCTGTTCTTGGGCACTCAAAAGATGGCAAAAATTGGCTTTGAAATCACTAATGACATTTTAAATATCGAGTGCGGAAGGCTTTCGTTATTGGCGAAAATATTTTGTTTTTTAATGTTTGATGAGTTTATGGCTATAATAGCCTTTTATTTTATATTAATTATATAATTAGGGGTCAGGAACATTTTTTTAACTTCTATTGAGTCAATATTTATAATAATATAAGAAAAAAAAATTCGTAAATTTTTAACGTTAAGGACTTCATGGCAATACATACATCTATTTTATAGTTTAACGACTTTAATAGTGTTTTTATATATGCATTTTTTACATGTAAGACATACATCTCAACGCGATTATCTTATCAGCATATTATAGTAATTTATGTACATACAGTACGCACTCTAGACTCTGCAGTCGCTTGAATCTTCAAAATTTTCCCACCCTTTAAACTTCGTAAAATGGAAATTCAATTTTGAACGTATACACTTGCGACACGTTATACAGCACAGAAATTGTGGCGAAGGGTGGGGGCGCTGCTCTTTCCTAGAAGGCGAGTTCATGTGAGAGAGAAAAAGATAACACTATAGTGTTATTTCTCTCACTCGTATAAAAATCCCCCACCAAAAACCTCCCCTGAATCGGCCCTTGTCTCTGTCTATGAAGGATAAACGACTACGGAGTTGAAGGAGTACGGAGTACTCACTGTATATAAATTGGAGCTTCCATGCAAATGTTCTTACAAATCAAAAGTTAGATTCTCTGCTTAATTTCAATTATATATAAGAAAGACTTTAAACGTTAACCTCAAGCTTATCATTCATTATTGTTTATAGAATTGAAATTTCGAAAGTTAAAGTTAAAAACAAGTTTTTGAAAAAAAAAGCAAAAAAATGCAGTTTCTACGAAAAGGATAGCTGTTTCTTTTAGTTTTTACAAGTTTTAACTATCTTGGTTCATCAGAAAAATTAAATCCTGATGATGTTCAACAAGTAAATGTAGGTCAACTAAAAAAAATCAAGCTTAACAAAATTTTTACCTTTTACCAAAAAAAAGTATATGGGTGATTCTCCGCGTAGCGCATAATTACACTTTCCCCATGTTTTGTAAAAATAATCAGTAACTTTTTTGTTCTCTTATGACTTTAATGTAAAAATTTAATTTATCTGTTTATAAGTAAAAAGTTACAGTTACTTTTGTATATAATAATAAAATTTTGCATTGAAAAGGGTTCAAATGCATAAAAAGGCCATAATTTGACCTGCCTCCAATGAAAGTTTAAAAGAAAATTGTAATTTTTAGCAATATTGATTAATTAATACAATTCCTATTGGCATTTAAGTATTGTATACCTACTTTAGTAAAATTAACTAAAAAAGATTGAAAGAAATATTTTTTTCTAATTTTTTTTACTGTTTCTTAATCGCAGTTTCTTCTGTTATCCTCTATTTTATTAATAAAAACAGAACTTCTTAAATGAAAAGTATGGCTTGTTCTTTTCAAAGCTTGAATATTTTTTCCTCCAACCTCCTCTTCAAAATCTCCGTATTTATTATTTATTAATATATTAATAATAAAAAAAGAAATATCCCTATATTTATTAATAAAATTAAAATTATAATTCATATAAATTGTATTTTATATATTATTAATCTAATAGAACAAAATAATATTATTGACGACCTAATTCTCAAAATTTAAAAACAAAAATTTACGTATCGCTTATGTAACATAAAAATATCAGATATTTATCCATTACCGTCATTTTTACGATTATTTTTATTATTTTGTTTAGAAGTTCGAAATAGCATTACGAGTTAATAAAAAATTTAATCGTTTTAAGTCGTTGTATAGATTGCAGACTCACTTGAATATTAAAATTTTGACACTGCTTTTGATATCAGCATTTTTTAAGTTATTTGTTTTGAATCTTCCAAAACCTACCAATGAAAAGTTTCAATTTTCAATTAAAATTAGTTGAAACGTACGGAATTATAAATAAAAATAATCCCTCCTAGAGTTGCATCCCTTGGAAGATTTCTGTTGAAACTTGTTTGAGGTCCTTCACTGACCATTTCTCCTAAATATAAGCAAAATCCCCCGAGCGCTTTTTTTAATCCAACTTTTTGTACTTTTTACGCAAAATTAAAAAAAATGGTTTTGATGATTACATTACTTGGTTTTAAATGGTCTAATATTGTTAAAAAATATATAAATATTTAAAATAAAATATAAAAATATAATCTGATTTTTATTATTAATCCTTTTATAGATTATAAAAAATTTAATTTAATTTAATTAATTAGAATTTAAACCATTATATATTGCTTTAAATTTAAGCTTTTAACTTTAAGTGTGTCGACAATATTATCATAAAAAATGTTTAAATATTTGAAAATACTAAATGACAGAGTAATATAACATTCAGAAAAGGAATTTTTAATTCTTTCTCACTTGACTTTTATTTTCTTGTAAAATAAATGTTTATAAGTAAATTACACATATCTATTGTTATGAGATAAATTAGTTCTTTGGCAATAATTGTCCTTGAATAATATATATTATTAGATACTTAAAACTTTCGTTATACGCGGAAAAAAATAATTTTTTGAATTTTACAAAACTTTTTCGTACCCTTGGATAAAGCCATTTACAAAACTCAGTTTTGAGTGATATGTAAAACAGTTTTGTAAAATGTTTTAAACTTTCTGCATAAGTTACGGAATTCTTTGCAGTAACTACAAATCATTTTGCACTCTGTTCTGAAATTTCAGGATATTTTACATAACTGTTCTGCACGTCTCCGGAAACTGAGCTTTGTAAATGGCTTTATCCAAGGGTACGAAAAAGTTTTGTAAAATTCGAAAAATTATTTTTTTCCGTGTATAAAAGGATTTCTAATAATAGCCTAATGATTTTTATTTATTGATATTTGTGGTCGTTTTTACATTTTTTTAAAAACGAACACAAATATTATTAAATAAAGTCGATTAGGCCAAAAACAAAGAAGAACTCTTTTTATTAATCTTTCTAATTAATAAATATAACTTAAAAAACAGAGCAAAACTATATTTAGAAATTATATTTAATATATTACTTTTAAATATAAAAAATTACATGTTTCACTTCATGTGTCAAAAAAAGAAATCAATAATCAAGAATATTGCTTGATCTCGCTTGAATATTGATTTTACCCGAGTCGAAATTTTGAAGCTACTTTGAAGCTCATGAGGAACTTTAGCTTCTACTTAACGACTTCTTAATTTTTAGCCTCTTCCTTACTTCTAATAATAATATTTCCTTCTACTTTACGTCTATACACATGTTTCATTTTTCCAATCATTAAAATTAGCAGCTCTTTTAAAGCTCCACATTCCTAGTTATAAAGAAATGAAAATTTTTATTCTACTTTAAACCTGCAAGTGAAACTCAGTCATTTTTTCCATTGAAATATACTTTTTTATTTAACATATAAGAAAAACGGGAGTTAAACTAACTTTTTCTTCAATTATTGTTCCTCTGATTAGCCCCTAAGGGAAACAAATTTTAATCTATAACCAAAACCCAATAATTTGTAAAATTAGGGAAAATGTGTATCTTTCTAGATGCACTTGTAAAAAAATAACAGTTATTAACAATAATTTGTTTAAACAATTTTGAGTGGTAATTGTTGTTAATTTTGATAAATATCTTATTTTTTCAATATAAAAAGTAAAAAAATTAAAAAACTACTACTTGCTAGGTGTTTTTAAATGTTATAAATTAACAATAATAAATTGTTTTAAAATATAAAAATAATAATTTATGGTCAATAATTTTTATTTTTCTAACCAGAGCCCAGTAATTTATTTGTAAAATTAGGAAAAATTTGTATCTTCCTAGGTGTATTTGTAAAGAATTAGTAATTACTAGCAATAATTTGTTTAAAAAATTAAAATTGATGAAAATAAAATTTAAAAAATGTATATAAAAAGTCCAGAAAAGAAAAGTAAAAATCCTTCAGAAAAAAAAAGTTTGGGCAAATTAAACCAAAAACATTTTTATAATATTACACTGAAAACAAGTCCAACAATAAATTTAGAAAAATAAAGAAAATCTAAAAATTCTATAAAAGAATACGTACTAAGTTTGCAAAAAACCTCGCAAAAACTATCCAAGATTTAAAAACAAATTGATTAGGTGCATTAATAAAAAAATAAGCGTATTTATTTTTAAAAATATGAAAAAACTTATGAAACTCAGCGAAATAATAATAAATAATAATTATTATTTATTATTTATAATTTATTTATCAATAAAATAAAATGACAAATACAACAACAAAAAATATCATTAATAAAAGGAGAAAAAATCTTTAAATTTTGTAAAAATAAGAAATTATAAGATAAAATTTAAACAGTTTCGAAAAAGAAACTGAATTAGAAACTAAAGAAGAATTACAAATATTGTAAGACTTAAAAAAAGGATTATTGTGAATATGAAAAATAATTAATATTATTTAATTATTTTGCATTAACTAATGTGTCTTTAAATTTGAATTAATTGACATTTAAAAGTTTGAAAAAATTGGAATATGAGTTTATTGACGTTTGGAATTTATTTAAATTATAATGACCTAAAGATATAAAAATTTGATATTATTTTTTGCTATCTTCATACCAAAAATTTGTAAATCGTAGGTATTTTGATTATCTATATTAGCCCAATTATTTAAATTTTATAAAGATTAAAATATTAAAATTGAAATTTTTAAGATTTATCCACAAATTTGTGGTTTTTTTTATGGTTTGTGATTTTTTACATGCAGTATTAGACATCCGGAGAATTGTAAAGTTTTTTTTTTATTTCAATCATGATTTTAATGCAAATGCTTCAATGATTTAAATCAATATCAGCCTGTAACTTGACAATAATAAATTGTTTAAACAAATGAAAAATACATAAAAATCTCCGTAAACATTCAGAAATTGGCGATATGTAACAATTTTGTTGAAAAGTCCTAAAAAAACTATTCGTAATTTGTATCATAAGGACACTGAGAAAATTAAATATTAAGTTCATAAGCGTCGGTAGCGTAGTGGTTAGTGCGTTAGATTATAAGTGCGTTGGTCGTTATGTCGTGGGTTCGAATCCCCACTTGCGTTATAATAATTTATTTAGTAAGTTTAGACTATTTCCAGCTTGTGTGTATTAAGTGTGACGAATTCTAAAAGCGCATGAATTTTGAATATTTATTTTATATTTTTTTTATAATTTCATTCATATTAATTTCAGTTTTATTCGCAAAAACAGATTCTTTCTTTGTTTAGACTTTAGAAGATCAATAAAAAGGGGGTTTTGAGCGTTAAAAGAGGCCTTAATATAGTTGAATATTAGCTTCTACTTTAACGCTCTCATCGCGAAAACAGGAAATTTCTTCCAATAATAGCACCAAAGTAGAAGCTAAATTGTATTGAATTTGCTTCTACTTTAAACCTCTATTTCCTAAAAATTTTGGACTATGTAGCGTTAAAGTAGCCTCAAAATTTCGACTCGGGTATTGACGCAATTGTCAAGAAGCGGTTAACTTCTCACTCTTGATTTTCGAGATACGCTATTGAACTCGATTGTTTCTTGGTTTTCTAGCTTGAATGCATCACTATATCCCCCCCCCCCCACTGAACTTCCAAACTATTAGAGTTAAAGAATTCAAATTTGGTACACAAATGTATTTTCACGTATAGATTACAGAAAAATTATAGAGAACATGATTGTATGTGTTGAACATAGCGTTGTCAAGGAAATAACAATATTTTTGAGCATTTTTTTAACATATGGGCCATAGTTTAGTATTATAACTTTGACAGTGCCATATAATCATCACTTTCTCTATAATTTTCCTGTAATCTACACGTAAATCTACATACGTGTACCAAATTTCAGCATCCTAAGTCAAATAGTTTGGAAGATAAGGGGGGGGGGGGGATACGGTCATTTCTTTAAGCAAAAATGCACTAAAAGTGTACAATGCCACCTCCATATCTGCCAAACTATTGTAACTCAGAGTGCTGAAATTTGGTATACATATGTAGTTTGCCATATAGATTACAGAAAAACTGTAGAGAACTTTGTTGCAGATCGTTATCATAGTGTTTTTAAGCAAAAACCAACGATTTAAAAAAAATGTTAAAAAATGACCGTATCCCCCCTCCCATAACTTCTAAACAATTTGACTTAGAGAGTTCAAATTTGGTACACAAATGTATTTTCACGTGTAGATTACAGAAAAATGGTAGAGAACATGATTGTAGAAGTTGATCATAGCGTTGTTAAGGAAATAAAATGATTTTTTGAGTATTTTTTATGGATATTTGCTAAAATCTCTGGATTTTTCGTTGACAGCGCAGTCACCATCATGTACTCTATAATTTTTATGTAATTTACACCTGAAAATACATTCCTGTACAAAACTTCAACTCTCTAAGTAAAATATTTTGGAAGATAGAGGGGGGGGGGTGGTCCATTTTGTATAAAAAATTCATTATATATTATATTTTATATATTATATTATATATAATATGTATAATATATTTATATATTTAATAGTAGGGGAAGTGGTTCGGGCATGGTTCGGTTGTGGGCACCCCTGCGAAACTTTTGACAGAAATAAATTTCGTCAAATGTGACAAATGTCATTGTTGTGTTATGTCTGTACTTAGCTTTTTATGCAAAAATAAAAGTGATTGGACACCTGTGCTTTTTACTACATGTAAATTAATTTTTTGACACGTTAAAGTGAACATTAAAGTTCTTTAGAGTATTTTTAAAAGTGCCACTAATCAAAGTGAATCAAGCGAAAAGGTAAGTTCAATGCGTATTTACGCACTAAGTATGGGGCATTCTTCGAAAAATTTTCATTGAAAAATTAAATTTGCCTGGAATAATTTTTTTTTGATTCTATATTGAAAACTAATACACACGTATTTTTTTTATTTCGTGATTTGATGGAAATTACAGAAGTTATAAATTATTGAAATTTGATGTTTTCAAATAAAGGGTGCTTTTTGAACACGTTTTTCTTCTTGAATAAGAATAAATTCAAAATTACATGCCATATGAAATTTGTTGACAATTTCTCAACCTTTCGAAATATGCAATAAAAAATAATGTAACTGCAATGAAAATACCTAAAAAATTAAAATTAAATTCAAAAAGCGTTTATCCTCAAAGAAACACCATGTCGATTTTCAATTTTTTTTTTTTTGAAAAATAACCTTCGATTAATAAGGAATTTTTCTCTGTTTATGAAAAAGTGGAGAGTTTTTTCGTTTAATTGTTATTTACAATTATTTAGCTCACTCCTCGCATTCTAGAACTGCATTTTAAAAATTTAAAACGTAGTTTCGTTCGTTTTCTGTTGAATGTCATTTGTTTATTTTTTTGTAGTTTAATGTTATTTGTTTTGACAGGCGTATAAACATTCATTGCAAAATTCAAATGACAATTTATGAAAAAACATGAAGAGGAAAACTTTAGTTTCAAAATAATATACTTTAACTAAGTGTTAAATCTTATGTATAAAATTACGTTTAATAAAATTATTGGTGTTGTAATAAATAACTCTATTTTTCATTTGGTTTTAATTATTAATACTTCATAAATCTAAATATTATTAAAAACTTAATATGAAAACAAACTGACTGTTACAATAATTTACAAAATTAAAAATTCTCTTTATACTGAAGAATCATAAGCATAAATAAAACATAAAATTGATTTTAAATGTTCTTTTAATTAAGAAAAATTTACACATATGTGGTTTTCTGCCGTTTTAGTACGAAATCATAAATAACTATAATCAAAATATAGCATTTTATAAACACTTTGGGACCAAAAGATTTTTATTTTTTTTTTATATTAAATAATATAGTAATTTGTAAATTTTATATTAATAAATATGTATTGAATTTATTAATTTTAATAAGATCATTATTTAGAAAAATATTATTATTTAATGTTAAGAGATTAAAGATTTTAATAGGGAAAACATAAATTAAAAAAAAATTGATTTTAAATGTTCTTTTAGTTGAGAAAAATTTACACATATTTGGTTTTCTGACATTTTAGTACGAAATTAGAAATAACTATATACTCCAAACTCAAAATAATGCATTTTATAAAAACTTTGGGATATTATAATGAAAAGTGTGAAAAACACAATTTATTTTCTAAATTGATTTTCAAAAAGATATCAATAACTGCAGGGTTATTAACCAAAAACTTTTTTTGGTTATAGATGGAAGTTTGTTGAACAATTGTTCGTTTAGTTTATGTAAATTATTTTTAACCAAATGTGCTTTTAACTCAAACGGATTGCAAGAGCGATCATTAAAACACTTTATTGAAAACATCGAAAATAAATAACAATAAAATATTGGATTTTGCGATGAATGTTTATACGCCGGTCAAAACAAATAACAGCAAACTACAAAAAAATAAACAAATGACGTTCAACAGAAAACGAACGAAACTACGTTTTATATTTTTAAAATGCAGTTCTAGAATGCGTGGACTGAACTAAATAATTGTAAATACACTGAAAAAAATATTAATGTGAAAAACAACAATTTGGCTATAGTTGAGCCCATTTTGGTTAAAATGACAAGGATTCCTTGTTCAGTTAGCAACCGAAGATAAGTTAATTCTAATAAATCAAACTTGTTCGACTTGTAATTTTTAAAAACAGAAAAAAATTTATAAATCAGCTGAAATATTACAATTTTCCAGTGCAAATAAGTTACTTTGTGTCAATTAATCTTTAAAATAATACCAAAGTTTACTAAAGTTTTAATAGTTTTTTCTGAAAATGTCAAATCGACATAACCTTAAAATATATGGCGAACAAAACTGGTAATGTTTGAAAGAGAGAAAGTATTGACAAATGTATTTTAGATAATAAAGAACTTATTGCAGTAATAAAAACAGTCGATAGCACAATTTTTGGTGTTAATATAATATAATTCCTGATTACTTAGAGTACAAATTATCCTTGTCATTTTAACTAATCTCAACTAGCTGGGGCCTTAACTAACAAGGAAAAATGGTTGATTCCTAGTAGACGGGTGCAAGGGAGTTTTTTCAGTGTAACAATTAAACGAAAAAACCCTCCACTTTCTCATAAACAGAGAAAAATTCCTTATTAATCAAAGGTTATTTTTCAAAAAAAAAATTGAAAATCGACATGGTGTTTCTTTGAGAAAAAACGCTTTTTGAATTTAATTTTAATTTTTTAGGTATTTCCATTGCAGTGACAATATTTTTTATTGCATATTTCGAATAAATATTTTGAATTTATTCTTATTCAAGGAGAAAAACGTGTTCAAAAAGCACCCTGTATTTAAAAACATCAAAATTCAATAATTTATAACTTCTGTAATTTCTATCAAATCACGAAATAAAAAAAAATACGTGTATATTAGTTTTCAATATAGAACCCAAAAAAAATTATTCCAGGCAAATCTATTTTTTCAATGAAAATTTTCCGAAGAATTCCCCGTATATTATATTTTGTGATCCAATTCCGAGTACAACAACAATGTTCACAACCGAAATTTTTTTTTAGAAGTTTTAAAATGATGGCCTAGTTCGGTTATGGGCACCAAAATTGGTTCGGTTGTGGGCACCACTCTCATTCTTGCCAAATCGTGAAATATCGTCGTGAAAGTAATCATAAGTAATTTCTTACAACATTTAATAGTGTTTTATAAATTTTAAGGGTTTCGTGGTCCAGGTCCACAATGCTATTATAACGAGACTTTGGCGTGCGTCCGTCGTTCACAGTCAGTAGCTGTGCATTTAAGGTTTAGTGGGAGAGAGAGTCAGAAAAAGGAATACAGAGATTACACAGCCCCACAAAAAAAAAAAGTGTCATGTACTTTTGACCGGAATACCTTAGCCCTATGTATTTTGACGCGCTGAACACGAATCCGAAGTCCATTTTGCTCCATCCCGTCAGGATTTTTTTCTAACCTCAAAAAACATGTCGGATTTTGAGAGGTAGGCGATTTTTTAAAAAAATTTATGGATTTACTTCAAACTTGGTATCTGGGGGTTTTTTGATTCGCTGATTATGAATCTGAAGTTGGATTTTCAAAATTCAAAATGGCGGATCCAATATGGCGGACGAATTTTGAAAAAATTTGAAGATTCACTTCAAACTTGGTATCTGGGGGTTTTTTGGGTCGCTGATTACGAATCTGAAGTTAGATTTTCAAAATTCAAAATGGCGGATCCAATATGGCGGACGAATTTTTAAAAAATTTGAAGATTTATCAGGAATAAGATGCAGAATGGAACAATGTACTTTCTTATTTGGCTTCTGCACCAAACATATCCAATCTGTTACCAAGGAATATTTTATGATAAAATTGTAATAGAAGTCATATTTGAAAATGTGAGAAACTCGCTTCGAAATCACACTCAGCAACTTAAAAACCTGAAGATACCAAATTTCATAAAAATTTCGAAAATATGACGTCAGATTCGCAATCAGCGACCCAAAAAACCCCCAGATACCAAGTTTGAAGTAAATCTTCAAATTTTTTCAAAATTCGTCCGCCATATTGGATCCGCCATTTTGAATTTTGAAAATCTAACTTCAGATTCGTAATCAGCGACCCAAAAAACCCTCAGATACCAAGTTTGAAGTAAATCCATAAATTTTTTTAAAAAATCGCCTACCTCTCAAAATCCGACATGTTTTTTGAGGTTAGAAAAAAATCCTGACGTGATGGAGCAAAATGGACTTCGGATTCGTGTTCAGCGCGTCAAAATACATAGGGCTAGGGTATTCCGGTCAAAAGTACATGACACTTTTTTTTTTTTGTGGGGCTGTGTTATTGATATATCGAAGTGAGGAGGAATTAAAGTGGAGTACATGAAGTGGACTTGAAGTGAAAGTTAAGTAGAGGTGGAGTATAATTGAGGTGGAAGTGAAGTGGACTTAAAAAGGAAGTGGACGTGAAGTGCAATTGTAGTGGAAGTGAAGTCGAAGTAAAGTCGAACTGAAGTGAAGTGCAAGTGAAGTGGATGCGGAGTGGAAGTGAAACGTTAGTGAAGTGCAATTGTAGTGAAAGTAAAAAGCACCCTTAGAAGCCATTCTTACGTAAGATATTTTTTTTATTTAGTAATTCCTCCTAAAAGCACGTTATTTACTAAAACTTACAAAATATGGGGGGGGGAAGGGTTAGAGAAATCTTATTTGTCCTCATATGAGAGAGGGAGGGTTCAAAATCAGCAGAAATCATCCTTACCTAATTAATGAATGGCCCTTTAGTTCATTTTTCCCCACTTTTAGTAGATTTTTCAAGGGTGCCCACAACCGAAACAAAAATTTTTTTTCTCCAAAAATGACCACTTCATTAAATTTTTAATTAAATTTTTTTAATCGACGGAATCAATTTAGTTTCTTTGCCAGTAGTTAGCTAAGGTCCTTAGCTTTCAATATTTACGTAAACGTCGTTATCATATTTATTGGTCACAAGTTATGAGTCAAAAACAAAAGGGTGCCCACAACCGAACCTATTCCCCTATCAAATATATTAAAAATTATATTTTGTTTTGTGTACGGAACCCTCGATTTTAGTGCGAGTGTAACCTCGAACTTGCCCGATTTTTAATTATTTTTTTTTGTCAATTTTCAATTATTTTTCCTATTTTTTCATTACTCAACTTTTTTAAATTTATTTTTAAGGTTTTCAAGTAATTTTCTTAATTTTAAATTATTTTCTTTGTTTTTAAAACATTTCTTTTTAAATAACTTTCCCCAATTTTTAATTAATTTCATTTTTTTTTTTTTTTTAATTAATTTGAAAAACCAGCAATTATTTTGTTTAATTTCAATTATTTCTTGCAATTTTGTTTTAATTCTAAAATTTTTAAAAATTTTGTCCTAAAAAAGAGGTTTATTAGGGTTAACTGAGAAAAGCAATTTCATTATTAAATTTTTGCTTGAGCTTGGAGAAAAAGAAATAGATATTTTAAAATTAAAAACAAACAATGAAAAATCTGTTGCTTCGAAACAAATTTGTGAATCTTTACATTGCAATCTCTTTGTATCGGTATGTAAAAGAAATCCGAAACAAATCCGAAATAATTAAATTTCGGGCAGTAAATAATTCTCATAAAAATAACAACTTTATTTCTAAACAAAATAAGTTTTAAGTTACAGAATCATTATTAATTATAGAAAAATACCATGATGTATATTTTATTACAATTACGACTTCTTAGTTCTGGGGTGTCGTAGTGTCGTACACTGGTAATTAATAGTTTTGACAAACCTATTGAATGTAAACGACGGCCCTTGGTTCTTTTCACAAGTATAACCTGAAATGTTGAATATTTATGAGTTATTTAAAAGAAAAGAAAGTAAAATAACGTGAAGTTTTATATTTTATATTTAAAAGTAATATCTTACTGTAAACTGCGTTTAATATTTCTTGTGGAATTGCTTGATTTCCCTTTTTGCCAAGGGCACTCATGTTAATCAATTTTTTTCTGCCTACTAATTCTAGGAGAAGTCGTCTAACAATTTTCTCAGGATTATATACAAACTGTGACACTTCCAAAAGTACTGAGTCTTTAACAAAGACGTTTTCTGACAATGACAATCGACTATAACCAGAAGGCGGCGAATTTAGAGGTTTAGAACACTTTTGTAGGTATCCAGGCGCTCCAAATGTTTTTTCATTTGTCGATGATGAGCCGCTAGGTTGAACTTGAGTTCTCATCCAGGCCACCAAGTTTTCGAAAAAGTCCAGAATTTCAGGCGTTACTAGGAAAAAAAAAAATCATCATTTTAGTCTGCGAATTGAGTTAAAACAATGTACTCCGAAAAAATACTCATTAATCACCAAATAATAAAATAAAAATAATATAAAATTTGTTGAAATCATTGCAAGTTAAAAAAAAAAATTAAAAATTGACGAAGTTAATTGAAATTTGAGAAAAATAATTGAAACATGATTAAAACATTGAAAAATTAAATTAACAGGGTGTCTACTAATTTCGTCCCACAAAATTCCCGGTCATTTCCCGGTTTTTGTTCCTATTTTTCCCGGTTTTTTCTCTTGTTAACTTAAAATTTATTTTAAGTATAAATAGACCTACAAAAATTGAATATAACAGTTGATAATTGAAGAAAATAAAGGAAATTCAAAGAATGTAATTGAAAATTGGTCAACTAGATAGAAAATCCAAAAAAATAATTTAAAATTTAAGTTAATAATTCAAAATTGAAGAAATAAATTGAAAATTAAATAATCAAATTGAAATCAGAAAAACACAGAATTATTAAATATTAAAAAAAAGAAATTGAAAATTGAGAAATAAAATTGAAATTCGAATAGATTAAGAATTAAAGAAAATTACTGAACAATTGGATTGAAAAAAGAAGAAAATAATTTATAATTAAAAAAAAATGGAAAATGACAGGAATTATTTAATATTGAAGAAAACATTGAAAATTGAAGAATAGAATATTATTATTTAAAGAAATTAATTAAGAATTGAAAAAAATAATTGACTAATTGAACAATTAAATTGAAAATAGAAGAAAATTATTAAAAATTGAAGGAGGTTTTAAAATATGAAATAAATAACTAGTAATTGAAAAAAAAATAATTGAAAAAAGTCGAGATTACTGAATATTGAAACAAACAATTGAAAATTGAACAAAATAATTAAAAATTAAAGAAAATAATTGAAAATTGAAGAAAATAATTAAAAAATGAAGAAAGTACTTAAAAATTAAATACAATATTTGGAAACAGCAGAAAAATTTAGAAATCGACGGAAATAATGGCGATTTGATAAAAATAATTTAAAAATTCTCAATTTAAATAACAATTGAAAGAAAAACATAATTTAAAAAAGCTGAGAATTGTTAAATATTGAAGAAAATTGAGAAGAAATTAAAAATTGAAAAAAATTGAGAAATTGAAAGAAATATGAAAAAATAATTGGAAATTGAAGAAAATAATTGAAAATTAAGAAAAAAAATTGGAATTTGAAGAAAATAATTGAGAATTTAAAAAAAATCGTTGTAAAAAGCCTAGAGTTATTGAATATTGAAAAAAAAAACAATTGAAAATTTAAAATTAGAATTGAAGGTCGAAAATTATAATTGAGAATGAAAGAAAATAATTCAAGAATTGAACAATTTGATTGAAAGTAGAAGAAAAATAAGTGATAAATGAAGAAAAATGAAATTGAACAACCCAGGAATTATAGAATTTGAAAAAACAATAAAAAATTAAGAATGTGATAATTGTAATTTGAAGAAATTAATTAAAAATTGTAGAAAATAATTTGAAATTGAAGAAAATGTGATTTTATGAAAATTGTTGAATAATAACTGATGAATTGAGTTCAAGTTTCAAAAACATAATTGATAATTGAAAAAAATATTGAAAAAACCGAGAATTATTGATTATAGAAGAAAATAATTGAAAAATAGATGAGTTATTGAGATGTGAAATAAATAAATGATAATTGAATAAAATAGTTGAAAAAAGTCGAGAATTATTGAATATTAAATTAAATAATTAAAAATTGAAGGAAATAGTTGAGATCTGAAGAAAATAATTAAAAATTGAAAAGAATTTATTATCCCAGAAAAGAAATTCCCGGTATGACGAAAAATTCCCGGTTAATTCCCGGTTTTTTCCGGTCAATTTAAATCATAGTTTTTAAAATAATTGAAAAATATCGAAAGAAATTGAAAGTTAATTAATAAATATTGAAACTAATTTGATATTAAAAGAAATAATTAAAACTGAATAGGTTTTATTTGAAAAAATTAAAAAAAAATAATTGGTACTTCCGGAAATTAAATTTAAAATTTAGGGATAAAATGAAAATTAATGAAAATTCTTGAAAAAAATTTTTGGCAAGTGATGAAAATAGTTGAAAATTGTAGATATTAATTTCAATTTTAGAAAAATAATTTTCAAAAATACAGAATATTTGTAAAGTAAAAGAAAGTACCATATAACAACATGATTTCAAGAATTTTAAACATAGGAAAATAATTAGAATATTATAGAAATAATCGAAAATTGAAGAAAATAATGAAAATTTAAGATAAATAATTGAAATTTTCGGAATTAGTCAACAAATATTCAAAATAATATAAAATTTGTGAAAATCATTGCAAATGAAAAAAAAATAATTAAAAATTACCGATCGTAGTTAAAATTTGAGAAAAATAATTCAAGATTGATTAAAACATTGAATAGTTGAGACGAGATAACTTCGATTTCAACAAATGAAAATTTAGGAAATTAATTGAAAAATAATTAATATATTTAATTAAAAGGTGAAGAAAATAATTGCAAAATGATAAAAGAAAATGAAAATTGAAAAAAAATAATTGAAAAATGAGATAAATAAATAAAAAATTTAAAATTTAATTGAGGACTGAATAGTGAGATTAATAAAAAAATGTAAGAAATTGATTTGCAAAATGATAACTTAATATTAATATCTTAATATTGACCGGGAGTGGGGAAAGAGAGAAGAGAAATAAAACAATATTAAATTAAAGAGTTTCTAAATTAGCGTAATTATTGTAACGCAAAAATTGACAATATATTTTATTTCAAGTAAATTTTCGGAATTAAAAAACAAATAATCAAAATAAAATAAAATTTGTGAAAATTATTACAAATTTAAAATTAAAAATAAAAATTGACGAACTTGATTAAAAATTGAGAAAAATAATTGAAAAATGATTAAAACACTGGAAAGTAAATACAATAACTTAGCTTTAAAATAATAAATAGAAATAAATGGAATAGGATATTAATTGAAAAATAATTAGGTAATATATTTGCAAAAAGATAAAAGAAAATTAAAATTGAAAAAAATAATTGAAAAAGGAGATAAATAATTACAAAAATTAGGAATTTAATTGAAGAATATTAAAAATAATTTAAAATTGAAGAAATTGATTGCGAATTGATAACAATAATAATTGAAAATTGAAAAAAATTACTAAAATTTGAGAAAAATATTTTAAAATCTAGGAAATTAATTAAAAAATATTGAAAATAGTTAAAAATTCGAGAAAATATTTGCAAAGTAATAAAAAGAATAAAATTCCAAGAAAATAATTTTTATTTGTGAAAAATAATTGAAAAAATTGCAACATAGATTTGTAATAAAAGAAGATTATTGCAGATTAATAAAAATAATAGTGAAATGAAAAAAAAACTGTAATTTGAATAAATAATAAAAAAATTAGAGAATTTATTATAAATTAATTGAAAACGACAAACACTAATTGAATAATGATAGAAATAGTTGAAAATTGAAGAATTTGTTAAAAATTTGTAAAAAAAATAATTGTAAAAATTACAGAATATATTTGAGATAAACAAGAGTACTTGAAAAAGGATAAAAATAATTGAAAATTAAATTTAATTATATAAATTTAAGAGAGAAATTGAAAAAATTACAGATTTTATTTGATATAAAAGAAAGTCACTGAAAATCTAAAAAGATTATTTAAATACTTAAAAAATAGAACTAAAATATAAAAACAATAAATAAAAATTTAATAAAAATTGATGGAGCATGAAACAAGTTTTTTAATATTGAAAATTATTTGGAAAATGATTTTAGAAAACGATGAAAATAATGAAATTGACAATTAAATTAACAAATTTGATGAGTTTTGTCCTTTCATTATTTGAAATCACAAATTGAAATTTATAATTCGAAATAGAAGAAATTAATTGTAATTTGAAGAAAAAAATTAAAACTTAAAAAACGAAAATCATATTTTGTATAAATAATTGAAAAATGACGAAATAAATTGAATGTCAATTAATAAATAATTAAACAAATTTAATATTAATTTACACTGAAAAAGTTGTATTTCAAAAAATTAAAGAAAATAATTGAAACTTGCGGAAATTGTGAACTTAAAATTTAGGGGGAAAATTGAAAAATATTCAGAATCATTGCAGAAAATTTTTGAAAAATGATAAAAATAGTTTAAATTTGTAGATAATAATTGCAATTTTAGAAAAATAATTTTAAAAAATACACAATATTTGTGAAGTAAAAGAAAGTACTTTATTATAAAATGATTTCGAGAATTTCAAATTCAGGAAAATAATTACAACATTATAAAAATAATCGACAATTCATTAAAGAGAATAATGGAAATTTAAGATAAATAATTAAAATTTTCGGAATTAATCAACAAATATTCAAAATAATATAAAAATTGTGAAAATAATTACAAATGAAAAAAAAAAAATTGAAGAATGATTAAAACATTAAAAAGTGGATGGAATAACTTGAATTTATGATAATATATGAAAATTTAGGAAATCAATTGAAAAATAATAAATATTTATAATTAAAAGGTGGAGAAAATAATTGCAAAAAGATAAAAGAAAATGAAAATTGAAAAAAATAATTGAAAAATGAGATAAACAATTGAAAATTTAGGAATTTAATTAAACAAATGAAGTTTGACAAAAATTGAAAATTAAAGAAATTGAATGCAAAATGATAACAATAATAAAATAAAATTGGAGAAAATTATTAAAATTTAAGAAAAATATTTTAAAAACTAGGAAATTAATTGAAGAATAATTAAAGTATTAGAAAATTCGAGAAAAAATTTGCAAAGTAATAAAAATAATTAAAAATTAAAGAAAAAAATTTTAGTTTGTTAAAAATAATTGAAAAAATTACAACATCAAAATTAATCAAAAATAATTGAAAACGATATATATTTAAACCTAAAATTAAATTCAATTACAAAAAGTAATTGAAAAATGATAGAAATAATTGAAAATTGAAGAAAGTAATGAAAATTTGAGATAAATATTTTAAAATCTAGGAAATTAATTGAAGAATAATTAAAGTAATAAAAAATTCAAGAAAAAATTTGCAAATTAATAAAAATAATTAAAAATTCAAGAAAATAATTTTAGTTTTTTAAAAATAATGGAAAAAATTACAACATATATTTGTAATAAAAGAAAATAATTGCAGAATGGTGAAAATATAATTGTGAATTGAAAAATTAACTTAAATTTGAGATAAATAATAAAAAAAAATTAGAACATTAATACAAAATAATTGAAACAGATTTATATTTAGACCTAAAATTAAATTCAATTACAAAAAGTAATTGAAAAATGATAGAAATAATTGAAAATTGAAGTAATGATAATTTGAGATAGATAATTGAACTTTTTGGAATTAATCAACAAATATTTGAAATAATACAAAATTTTTAAAAATCATTGCAAGTTAAAAAAAAATAATAATTGACAATTGACGAAAATATTTAAAATTTGAGAGAAATAATTAAAGAAAGATAAAAACATTAAAAAGTGGATACTTTAACTTAGATTTAAGATAATAAATGGAAATTTAGGATGTTAATTGAAAAATATTTAATATATCTATAATTTAAAGGTGGACAAAATAATTCCAAAAAGATAAAAGAAAATTAAAATTGAAAATATTAATTGTAAAATGAGATAAATAATTGAAATTTTAGGAATTTAATTCAGGAATAGTGAAAATAATTAAAAATTGAAGTAATTTATTGGCAATGATAACAATAATATTTGAAAATTGAAGACGATTATTAAAATTTGAGAAACATATTTTAAAATCTAGGAAATTAATTGAAGAATAATTAAAGTTATAAAAAATTCAGGAAAATATTTGCAAATTAATAAAAATAATTAAAAATTAAAGAAAATAATTTTAGTTTTTTAAAAATAATGGAAAAAATTACAACATATATTTGTAATAAAAAAAATAATGGCAGAATGGTGAAAATATAATTGTGAATTGAAAAATTAACTAAAATTTGAGATGAATAATAAAAAAAATTAGAAAATTATTGAAAAAATAATTAAAAAAGACAAAAAATAATTGAAAATTAATTGAAAAATATAAATCTAATTAAAAAATAATTGATAGAAATAATTGTGAATTGAAAAAAATAATAAAATTAATTAATTATTATTAATTAATTATTATTATTTTAATTATTGGCTACAATTTTTAATTATTTTTATCACTTTTAAAAAAATCTCTACAATGATTTTCATTATTTTTCAATTTCTCCTCTAAATTTTAAATTTAATTTCCGCAAGTTTCAATTTATGTTCTTAATTTTTCCAAATAGCAAGTTTTTCAGTTTTAATTATTTCCTTCAGTATCAAACTAATTTTATTATTTTTATTAATTATTTTTGTACCTATTGTTTTTCAATTTCTTTCGTTATTTTACATCTTTTTTAAGAAATATGATTTTTATTCTTCAAATTGTAATTTTTTTCCTTTAAATTACAATTAATTTCTTCAATTATATATCAAATAAATTCTGTATTTTTTTTATATTTTTTTTTAAATTTCAAAATTATCTTTAATTTCCAATTAAATTCTATTGTAATTTCAATTATCTGCTACAATTTTCATCTATTTTTATCATTTTTCAAAAATTTTCTTCAATTTCTAATTATTTTCATTATTTTTTAATTTTTCCCCTACATTTTAAATTCAATTTCTGCAAATTTCAGTTATTCTCTTGCATTTAATTTTTAAATAAAAGTTTTTTATTTTTAATTATTTCCTTGAATATCAAATTAGTTTCATTATTTATTAATTTTTAATTTCTTTCGTCATTTTTCAATATATTGCTTTTTTAAGTTACCTTTTGGAGGTTTGATAACATTGTCATTATCTGCTGCTTCAGATGAATCCATTGATTCCATAATCTCATCATCTGTAGCTTCATCTAAATTTGTAAAAAAAATGTAATCATTATGAAAGTAAACAAAATATTTTTTAGTGAAATGGGCTAAGAACTCATATACTGATATATTGTTTTTAAAAATTACCTTTTGAAGATTCAAGAAAATCGTCATTATCTGCATTTTCGGAGGAACTCAAAGATCCTGACATGTCTTCGTGGACATTTTGACCTAAATTTTAAAACAATAGAATTAACAAGTAGAAAATATTACAGAAAACGTTGTTGCCAATTTTCAAATTTTCGACATCACTGGTTTACCGACTGTATAATTTAAGTAGTTAAAAAGTAAAAATTAAACAATAATAATTTGTTTTAAAAACTGATACAATATCTAACGCTTTTTAGCGCATGTTTAAATTTATTAGAGTTAAAAACAACAATTCACCGATTTAAAAAACCGCAAAAATTTTGTATTCTAAATAAAAATCTTATTCGACTGTTTTCAGTTTTAAATATAAATATTTTTTAAATTAAACTGAATCTCAGGTGTGCCAACATTTAGAAACAAAACTTTTTCTTTCTTACTTGATTTACGCATTAATTAATTTCAATATCCACACACTGACGATTAACCTTTTAACTTTCGAAATCACTTACAATTTTTATACTTTCGACAATTTTCTATTTGCTTCTTATTTTGCAATTCAATTCCTTATTATTTACAAAACTTGTTGTCCAACCTGAGAATAAAAGATTCGTTTTTTTCTTTCTTTCAATAATTTGTCGATAAGACAGAAATCATTACCGGTAAAACACTTAACCTCAAATTTGAAAGAGAATTGTAAACGTGGATCGTTGAGAGTGTTTAATTTATAGTATTTAAATTGTTAGGTTGAATAAGAATAGGTCAGTGCCAATCAGCAATAAACAATAGTATTAACAATATGCGGTGCTACAATTACAGTTATTTTTTAAGCGTTTGTTATTTATTTTTGGGATTAAACAAAGTTATTTGTGCTTCTGATGAAGGAACTTGTTACTCCTACGCAGGTGGTTCGGTTTATCCTGCAGGAGCAAAACATGCTGGACATCAATTACAAACAACGAAAGCAGTTAGTAAGTTCCTCATTTTCTTATCATTGTTACTGTCACAATCTCTTTCTGCTCTATTTCATTCATTATCATTCAATTTATTTTCATTATTTTTAGCTTTTATTTTCATTCTTATTTCCTGTCTTTTCAAAAATAATCTCTTTTTGCATTTTAATCTTATTATAAATATATAAATAAATAAATTTAAATAATATGTATACATAAATATCTATAATTATGTTTCATCAATTTTTTAATCTAGTTTTCTTTATTATTATAGATTAATAAAAACTTTAATACTTATCGGAATAACTTTTCTAGAATAAAAAACATGTTTGAATTTTTCTATTTTTAGTAAACTGCTGCAAATTGTTGCTATCGGAAAATAGATTTGTTACAAAGTCCGATAAATCTATTATTGGCAAATATTATTTCGAAAATTTTAACATTATTTTACTATTATTATTATACTATTGTTGCATTTATTTTTCAAAAAAAGTTTAGGAGAGGAAAAATTGGATTATTATTATTATTATTATTATTATTATTATTATTATTACAGTTACATTATTATGATAATTATTCTTAAATTTTACGTAAACCAGGAAAATATTTTAAATTCTTTTTTTTTTCATTTTTTTTATTAATTTTACCTTATTTACCTATCTCCAGTTACAAATATATTTAACATTCTGAAGGCTACTGATAAACCAATTTTCAAGTGTTTTCTTTTTATAGATAAAATGCGGACTTAAAATTTCATTAAACGCTTCACCAGAATATTTATTATTAATTATTTTTATAAATTCTATTAATTATTTTATTGTGAAATGCATATTTATATTATTAATGTATCAATGAATGATTATTAATTAATCTACTAATAATAAATAATTAAAATTTTATAATTAACTGACATTATACATTTTTGGAATATTATAAATTGTAATATTATTTTATAAGACATTATAAATAATAATTATAAATTAAAAAGAATCTATAAATTTTTGATATTAAACAATAGAAACTTAATTAATAATAATAGAAATAATATTATTATTACGTAAGTATATTTTCAATAATTTCAGAAAAAACCGAATTCTAGCTTTGGAAAAAATATTTTTCAGTGTGAAAAAAAGTTTTATAGTTTGTCAACTAAATTGCAATTGATAAAACTCAACTTGTAATTTTGTAGATTTAAAAAAAAAATTGATTTTTCAAGGTCTGCTAATTTGAGAATAGTAATTGGCTTCACTCCACTGTTTTGATACAAAAATAACTCAATAGTAAAAATATTTTCTCTCAGAAAGGGTCAGAGAACTAATTTGCTTTAGAAAATAATTGTTATAATGAGAACGTACATAATAATAGAAATATTATTTCTAATAATTATTGTGAGTCTTGATTTTAAATCGTTTGTGAATTCAATTACAGTTGGAAAACCAGCGCCGTCCTGGGAAGGAACTGCAGTTGTGAATGGAGAATTTCATGATATTAAATTGACTGATTTTCAGGGAAAGTACTTAGTATTCTTCTTTTATCCTCTAGATTTGTAAGTATGATAATAATTATACAAATAATGACAATTTATGATAATGACAATTAATAATATTCGTTTTAATATTTAATATTAAAATTTAATATTTATTAAAGTCTCGTTTATTTGAAGTCGCATTTATTTTAATAGTTCCAAGTCTCACTTATTTTAACTTGTCGACCAATCAAAACTAACTAACATTTTCATTGGTTGCTGCGAATTGGATCAGCCAATCAGAGAAGTTCTCTATAAGTACATGGAAGTTAAAATAAGTGCGACTTTTGTCATGGATTTGCGTAGATTGGTTTAAAATAAGTGAAGCTTCAGTGTAATTGAACGTTTCTTTTTCTTTTTAGCACTTTTGTATGTCCAACTGAAATATTGGCATTTTCGGACCGATTAGAGGAATTTAAGAAATTGAATGTGGAAGTTGTGGCCGCCTCTGTTGACTCACAATTCACACATTTGGCTTGGATAAACACGCCACGAAAAGAAGGCGGATTGGAGAATATTAAAATTCCTTTACTCAGCGATCTGACACACAAAATATCCAAGGACTATGGAGTTTATTTGGACGATTTAGGACACACGCTTCGGTAATAAATTAATAGGCAATTAAATATACAGAGCCTGATTTTTTTTATTTAAATCAAAAATTGCTTTTTTTAAGATAATAAGTAGGTATTTAAAATTTCCAAATGTTTATTTGTAAGTAGCTTATTTTTTAAACTGAGAACATTTAAAAAGAAATAATGAAGCATAAAACATTTAATAAAAACCAAATAAATTATGCCGAATAAAGGAGAAAATTTAAAAAAAATCTTGAATTGATATGATCGCAAAATTAAGAAAATTAAGTAAAAGTAAAGAAAAAATAATAAATTAGGAAAACAAACAAAAAAAAAGTAACAGAAAAACGTAAAAGGATAAAATAACAATCTATTAAAAAAATGAGAGAATTCTTTTATAAAAAATGTCATGGACATTATTAAAGAAATAAATAAAAAAAAATAAAAAATACACAAGAATGAAACAGTGACATAAAAATATATAAAAGAGTAGAAACTCTTTTTAAAAAATTAAACTACATATTTACGAACATTTTTTTTTAAATTAAAAAAATAAATAAGAAAATAATTAAAAAAAGTTTAAATTGTATTACTGAAGATAACAAATTTTTAAAATTAGTAAAAGTGGAGAATTATTTTCCAAATTGAAGAAAAGAAAATTAATACAATTTTGGAGAAAATTATAAAAAATTTTAAAAAAAAATTCTGTGAAATAGAAGAGCGATGTTAGGATGAGAATATTTAGTACAAGATTAAATTTACATAATATAAAATAAAAGAAAAAAAGCTTTCAAAAAAGTAGAAAGTTGAGAAATTTAAAAAATGTAGATAAAAGCATTGGATAAATGTTTTTAAAAAATTGTAGTTACAAGAACAATACTAAATAATTTAAAAAAAAAAGGAAAAATGTTACTAAGAAATAAACAAAAATTAAAAAATTAATTAAAATGCAAGGAAGGACTAAAAAATTGTGAAACATCAAGAAAATTAAATAAATAGAAAAAAAAATGCAGAAATGTTTTTTCCATAATCTAACAAACTGTCAAAAAAGTAAAAAGTACAGAAAATAAAAAAAAATTAGAAAAATTAGAAAATTATTTTGCAAATTGAAGAAAAGAATGAATAAATTTTTGAAAAATTTTAAAAGAAAAGAAATTTTATGAAAGAGAAATAAATAAAAATTTAAAATAAAAAAATTGTGAAACAAGAAGAAAATGAAATAAAAAGAAAAAAATGGAGTAATGATTTTTTTTTAATCTAACAAACTGTAAAAAAATGTATAAAGTATAAAAAATAAAAAAAATTGTAAGAATCTAATAAAAAATTAGAATTAATAAAAATATAATATAAAAATGTATAAAAAGATAAATAAAAAGTCCAAAAAAGAAATTTAAAAATCCTTTAAAAATAAAAAAAGTTAGTAAATTAAACCAAAAATATTTTTATAATATTGTCCTTTAAACAAGTCCAACAATAAATTTAGAAAAATAAAGTAAATCTTAAAATTTTATGAAAAAATAAGTAAGTTTACAAAAAAGACAAGTGAAAATAAATTGAATAAATTTACAAAAAAAGTGAGCGTATTTATTTTCAAAAATATGGAAATAATTTTAAAAAATCAACGAAATAGAAAGTTTAGTGAATGTTATAATAATAACAAAATTGTGAAAAAAAATATTAAATAATTTGCATAAGAAGAAGAAAATTAAGGAAATTCCTCAAATAAAAAGACAAATACCAAAAAATAAAAATACCAAAAATAAAAGAAATAATTTTGAGCAAATGGAAAAAATATCAAGAAAATATACAAGTGAAAATAAAATGAGAAATTATTATTTATCATAAGATAAAATTTAATACAAATAAAAAAAAAAGATTTTAAGAAATTTTCAAAAATCGGAGGAAAAAACGGAATAAATGTTTCGAAAACATAATTTTTAAGATAAAAATTAATCAGTTTCAAAAGAATGGTAACATTTCATAATAAATAATAATTTTTTTTACAATTTATCAAAATTTAAAAAAATTTTGAAAAAAGTATGAAAAAACGAAAAAAATAATGTAATTATAGTAAGAAAATTTAAGAATTTAAAAGTATGAAATATTAGCAAACTAAGAACATCCTGTGAAAAAACTAAAAAATATTTTTAAAATGTAGAAAATCTTTTAACACCCCTCACAAACTGAAAAATTTACGAAAACAGAACAAAAAATATTTTAAAATACAAAAATCGCAAAAAATTTACTAAAAAAATAAGAAAATGTAAAAAGATAATTAAGAAATCAGCAAAAAAATGAAAATTTGTACAAAAAATGACAAACATAAAAATAAAACTGAAAAACGTTTAGGAATTTATCTATAAAAAAAGAAAATTGAAAAATAAAATTTGAAAACAATATTAACGAAACGCAAATTAACGGGAAAAAAATGTTAAATTAGAATAGAAAAAAATAAAAAAATACATAAAAAAGAGTATTAAAAAAGTCAACGATTTGCCGAAACATTCTCATAAATTAATGAAAATAAATTACAAAAATTTACAAAAAGACAAGAATATTTTTTAAATTTTACAGAAACAAAACTAGTATTAAATGAATTGGGTAAAAAGAAAAAAATTAAAGAAAATCTTATCGAAAAAAATTAATAAATAAATAAACAAAAGAAAAAAATAAATAGTAAGGTAAAGAAAATAAAATCTTGAGAAACTGAGAAACATAAAAAAATTATGCAAAAATGTAGTGAATTCATTTAAAGGTCAAATACTTAATGAGTTAAAAAAATGATTATGTTATTTTGTTGATTTTATAAAAATTTACTTAATTTTTTATTATTTCTTTCATTTTCTAGCAGATGATCAAAACACCTACAATCTAAAAATTTTTGGGTATGAAGATAAGAAATAATAGTATTAAATTTTTATATTTTTAAGTCACTATAATTTAAATAAATCCCAAACGTCAATTAACTCAAAATCCAATTTATTCAAGCTTTCAAATTTTAATTAATTCATATTTAAATTTTTAAATGCATAATAATTAAATAATATATTAATTATTTTTCATATTCTCAATAATCCTTTTTTTAATTCCTACAAGATTTCTCAGAGATTTCGCTTTTTTGAAACTGTTCAATTTTTATATTATACTTTTTTATTTTTACAACATTTTAAGTTTTTTTTCTTCTTTTATTCTTGAAAATAAATACTCTTACTTCTTTGTAAATTTATTTAATTTATTTTCACTTGTCTTTTTCTTTTGCAAACTTACTTATTCTTTCATAAACTTATTTAAATTCTCTATATTTTTCTTAATTTATTGTTGGACTTGTTATGAGTGTAATATTATAAAAATATTTTTGGTTTAATTTTCCTAAACTTTTTTATTTTTAAAGGATTTTTAAATTTCTTTTATGGACTTTTTATTTATCTTCATATACATTTTTATATTAATTCTAATTTCTTATTAGATTCTTTCCAAATTTTTTTGTTTTGTACTTTATACATTTATTTTAGATTATTAGATTGAAGAAAAATATTTCTCCATTTTTTTCCTATTTATTTCATTTTCTTGTTGTTTCACAATTTTTTCATTTTAAATTTTTATTTATTTCTATTTCATAAAATTTCTTTTTTTTTCAAAATTTTTCAAAAATTTATTCATTCTTTTTTGCAATTTGTAAAATAATTTTCTAATTTCTCTAATTTTAAAATTGTTTTCTCTTTAGTAATATATTTTACCATTTTTTTTTTAAAATTACCTTCTTATTTATTTTTTAATTAAAAAAAATGTCAGTAAATAGTTTAATTTTTTGAAAAGAGTTTCTACTTTTTTATATATTATTATGAGACTGTTTCATTCTTGTGTTTTTTTTTTTAATTTTTCTATATTTCTTTAATAATTTCCATGACTTTTTTTGTTTTAAAAAATTTTCTCATTTTATCAACAGACTGTTTTCTTGTCTGATATTTAAAAAAAAAATATTAAATCATTTTCAAGAATATTTTTTATTTACAGTTAATTTTATATTAAACTTCTATTTCCTAATTATCTATTAAAAACAATACTTAATTTTGAATTTACAGACATCATTATTTTTATCAAATAATGATGATTAGAATCGTATTGATTTAAATCATTCCCCTCTGTCTTTAATAACAGATAATAAACCCGGAAGATTTTAATTAAAAACAGGAATTTAATTCATCAAAATTAATAAAAGCCCTGATGTTTTTTTTTTTTTTTCAAGGAAATTTTCAAAAATTTTCAAATTTTTAAAACGTTACCAATTTTTTTTATATTTGTTCGAACATAAGGCCGATAAAAACGTCCTTAAAACTTGAAATAATTCAAAATTCATATTACCTGGCTCGTTCAAAGTTCGAATGCCTTTTCTACTTTTCCATTTTGAAAGCCAGCCCTCGCTTGCTCTGAAGTTGGCGCTTCCTCCGATCATTTTGTTGATTTTTTTTGCTTTCTGTTGAATAATTGAGCCCGTTACGTGAATACCTTTCTTTTGTGCATCTAATAGAAATGAAAAGACCTCGTCATCTAATCTTTCAGTATTAGAATGCTTCTTTAAATTTTTGCAAATTGACTTTTTTGAAGTTGTTTCAATTTCTTCTCGTTTTCTTTTCCATTGACGAAGTGTACGCTCGTTAATACCATATTTTGCACAAATAACTTGTGGAAACGCGTACTTGGCTTCTTCTAAAATTTTTGCCTTTTCCTCAAATGAATATCGATTTCTGTGCTGTTTTTTTGCAAGTTGTACTTCATTTTCTACAAATTGTTCCTCTTTATTGTTTTCATTCACTTCCGGTTGCATGTAGTCCAAATCATCGAATTCCTCTTCTTTTATGATTAACGTTTCTTCCTTTATTTCGTGATTGTCAGTCATTTTTCTGTAGAAAAAATAAAGCTTTATTTGTTGACATCAGGGCTGATAAAAATCATGATTTTTTTTTTTTTTTATTTAAATCGGATTTATTTGATTTAAATCAAAAATTGATTTTTTTTTTAAATACAATCAGTATATAAAATCTCCAAATGTTTATTTGTAAGTAGTTTATTTTTTAAACTGAGAACATTTAATAAACAATAATGAATATTAACAAGAATGAAACAGTGACATAAAAATATATAAAAAATAAATAGAAACTCTTTTCAAAAAATTGATCTATTTACTGACACCTTTTTTTAAATTAAAAAAATAAATTTGAAGATAATTAAAAAAAAGTTAAAATATATTACTGAAGAGAATAAAATTTTAAAATTAGGAAAATTAGAGACTTATTTCACAAATTAAAGAAAATAATTAATAAAATTGTGGAAAATTTAAAAAAAAAAGTAAAAGAAAAAAAAATTTATGAAATAGAAGAACGATGTTAAAATGAGAATATTTAGTTACAGCTTGAATTTACGAAACATAAAATACAGGAATAAAAGTAGAAAATTGGGAAATTTAAAAAGTGATAAAAGCAACGAACAAATATTTTCAAAAATTCGTAGTTACCAGATAAAAACTGAAAAATTTAAATGAAGGAAAAATGTTTCTAAGAAATGGAAAAAAGATGACAAAAAGTAAAAAATAATTAAAACACAAGGAAGGACTAAAAAAATAGTGAAATTTTAATACAAAATAAAGTAAACCTTTATAAAGATAAATAAAAAGGCCACACAAGAAATTAAAAAATCATTTAAGAATAAAAAAGTTTAGGCAAATTCTACCAAAAATATTTTTATAATATTACACTTAAAAGAAGTCTAACAATAAATTTAGAAAAACAAAGAAAATCTGAAAATTTTATGAAAGAATAAGTAAGTTTGCAAAAAATCTCGCAAAAAATAGGCAAGATGTGAAAACAAATTGAATAAATTTACAAAAAAAATAAGCGTATTTCTTTTTAAATATGGAAATACATAATTATGAAAGTCAAGGAAATTAAAAATTTTGTGAATGTTATAATAACAAAATTGTGTAAAATAATATTCAATAATTTGCATAAAAAGAAGAAAATTAAAGAAAATTCTAAAATAAAAAGACAAATATAAAAAAAATATTAAAAGTAAAAAGGAGAAAAAACTTAAAATTTTGTAAAAATAAGAAATTATAATATAAAAATTAAACAGTTTCGAAAAAATGAGATCTCTTAAAAGATTGTAAGAATTAAAAAATGGATTATTTTGAATTTGAAAAATAATTATTATTATTTAATTATTTTACATTAATTAATATGAATTTAAATTTGAATTAATTGAAATTTAAAAGTTTGAACAAATTGGAATATGAGTTAATTGACGTTTGGGATTTATTTAAATTCTAATGACTTAAGGATATATTTAAATTTAATACTATTTTGTGCTATATCTTCACACCAAAAATTTTTAGATCGCAGGTATTTTGATTATCAGTATTAGCACAATTTTTGAAATTTTTTTTTCTTTTTTGCGATTTTTTATATGTCCGAAGAATTGTAAAGTTTTTTTTTTATTTAAATCATGATTTTAATGCAAATATCCCTATGATTTAAATGATAATTTAAATCAATAACAGCCCTGGTTAAAATTAATATTATAGTAATTTTTTTTTTTAGATAACGGCAATTTAAAGTTGAAAATATTTTAAAGCGAATTTTTTGAGGTTATGTCTATTTGTTTACGCTTTGTGTTTCGCGTTGAAATGAATTTTAAAAAAAGGAGTATGTATACTTACTAAATATATTTATTTAATGTCGAGTTCTTTCGAAAAAGATTCTTTTTCGTGTGCTATTTGTGGGAAAATATAATTAATTCAACTCTATAAATTTAACACGATAAGACGTCAGACCAAACCATCAAACCAAACCAACTCAGAACGGCTCTATTACGAGAGATTCTTTTCGTATGTTCCGTATTTATCGGTAAATGTTCTGTTTCTGTGACGTTGATGTTGGCGGGGAAAATCATTTTCGTAGAAAATATCGGCTCTATTAAAAAAAAGGCTTTCAGGGCCGGTAGAATAATAATAATAATAATTTAAAAACATCATATTAACAACCTTTTTAGAAAGAGATAAACAGCTAAACAATTAAGAAAACTTACTAGAGTGTACATTTTTTTTAATTTAAGAAAAATTACTAGAATTACTAAAAATCGAATGATTACACAGCCAAAAAAAAAAAAAATAATTTAAAAAAACAGAGAATAATTATAAAATTTTAAAATAATAATTTTAATTTTAAAACATTGTAGGATGTATTTGAAAATTGCGGAAAATAATTAATAATTGAAGGAAATATTTGAAAAATGTCGAGAATTGAAAAATTTAAGAAACTATGTGAAAAATGACGAAAATAATTCTCAATTGAAAACAAAATTCGAAAAATTACTAGATTGATAGACAACTGAAACAAATAATTGTAAAAATTGAACAAGAAATATTAAATTTAAGGAAAATAATTGTAAATGAAAAAAATAAAATAAAATTATAGGAATAGGTTTTGGAAATAATTGCACATTTAACAGCTGGATTAAAAATCGAAAAAAATAATTAAAATTACAAAAAATAATTGAAAATTGAAGAATCGAATTTGAAATTTAAAGAATATACTTAAAAATTGAAAAAGAGTATTTGAAAAAAGGCAAGAGAATTTTTAATATTAAAGAAAACAACTAAAAATTGAAAAGTAGAATTTAAAATTGAAAAAAATAACTGAGAATTGAAGAGAATAGTTCTAGAATTGAATAATTAAATTGAATTTTTAAAACAATTTTTATGAGTAAAAAATAATTAAAAAAGTCCGAAAATTATTCAATATTGAGGAATTAATTGAAAATCGTTAAAAATAATTGGAAATTAAAGAAAATATTTGAGAATTGGAGAAAATAATTAAAAATTAAAGAAATAAATTGAAAGTTAAAAAATAAATGTAAATTTCAAGAAAATAATTGATAATTAATAAGAAAATTACAATATAACAAAAATAATTAACTATTGATGAAAATAATTAACTATTAAAGTAAGTAATTAACAATTAAAAAAAATAGAAAAATGGTGACAATAGTCGGCATTCGAACAAAAAATTTTTTTAAATTATTCAATAATCATAAAATTGAAGAAGAATAAAAAACTGTCAATTGAAAACGGATGAAAATTATGGAATAAAATGTCAAAAATAAATGAAAATTGAAGAATTGTATTGAAAATTCAAGAAAATAATTGATAATTGGGAAAATTGACATTTTAGGAAAATAGTTAATAATTGAAAGAAAAATTACAAAATGACTATAATAAATAATTATTATTTAGTAACAAATTTTGGATCAATCTCATTTTTTTCTAAAACGTACAACTGTGTCTTTGAAAATTGGGAAAAATCAATTTTAATAATATTCTTCATTGACGTGAAAAATCATTTTCTAGTTTGAGGTTATGTCAGTGGATTGAACATCCTTAATGCGCTTGATTTTTAAATCAAATAATTTTCCAACAATTTATTAATCTTAATTATTGTTAATTTTAGTGCGTTGTTTATCATCGATGGAAAAGGAGTTTTACGACAAATCACAATGAATGACCTCCCTGTTGGAAGATCAGTTGATGAAACGTTGAGATTAGTCCAAGCATTCCAATACACAGACGAACACGGTGAAGTCTGTCCTGCAGGATGGAAACCTGGACAGGATACTGTAAGTATTTTTTTCAAGCAGATGAAAATTTCAATTTTTCATTTAAAAAAAAATAATTGAAATTCGTAGAATTTAAGATGGAGCGAATAACTGCATTATTATATATTATTATTTCCACTGAATTCTCATTAACTCAACTTTTTTCATCTTTTGAAAATTTCGTCGTGATTTTTTTTTTTTTTTAAATTCAAAAATTGTAGTTCATTCAAACTTCAATCGATTTTATTTTGCATTTATAAGAAATTAATTAATCAGATTTTTTTATTTTTAAGTAAATTAAATTTGAATTGATACTTGTATTAATAAAATTAATTACAAATTAATAAAATATAAATAATACAAATAAAAATACAAAATAATTTTTTTTTCAATTTTTAATAATTTTTTTAAGTAAATTTGATTTTTTCTATTATGAGTTAAATTATTTTCATCAATTTTAAATTATTCTGTATCATTTTTCAATTATTTTTTTCAATTAATAATTTTTTAAAATTATATTTCAGTTAAATTTGTAGGTAGATTTTAAATTACTTTCAGCAAATTTTAATTTATTCTTATAATTTTTGCAATTATAAGCCCTATATTGTTGAAATAATAATGTCAAGATTATTTTTTAGTTTTAATGTCTCTTTTATTTATTTTCACGCAAATTTCAATTATATATTTTAATATTTTCTTCGTTTAGGTATAACCAACGATTCAATTTTAAATTTAATTTAAAACTTAATTAAAATATTCAATTTTAAAACTGTACTCTTTTGTTTTTCTTTTTTTGTTTCAATTATTTTATTAAATTTCTGTTTATTTTCTTGAAATGTCCAATTGTAGTTTTCAATTTTTTTCAATGATGCTTCTCGATTTTTAATTATTTTCTTTCAATAAAAATATATTCTTTAATTTTTAAAATTTATTTTCCTCGAATTTCAATTATTTTCTTCAATTTTCAATTATGTCGTTCAAATTTTTAAATTTCTCTTCTCAATATTGCATTTTGGTTTGCTTTATTAATTGTTGTCCTTAATTTTCTATTTTTTGTTTTGTTTTGTTTTGTTTTTTATTATTTTTCAAAACTATTAATGTAAATTCCAATTATCCATTTCAATGTTTTTTTTTCATTTCCATATTTTTAAATTGTATTGTATTGTTTTTTTGTTTCAATCATTTCTTATTTATTTATTTATTTCCTATATAAATTAATAAATGTTTATCAATTTTTTTTCAATTTATTTTTATTTTCTCTATAATAATTTTCCCTGATTTTCAATTATATATTTCCTTCTATTTTGAACTGCGTTCTTCAATTATCAATTATTTCCTTAAATGTTCAGTTGTACTCTTTAATTTTTAATTGATTTCTCAAATTCCATCTCTATGTTTCAATTTTTTCAATCTTTCATTTTTTTTCTTTAATTTCCCATTTCATCCTTTAGTTCTAAAATTATTTTCTCATATTTCCATCGCCTTTCATTTACAATTTCTTTCATCATTTTTCAATTAAGTTCTTTAATTTAAATATTTTTGTAAAATTACATTCTTCAATTTTTCAACTGTTAACTTTCTCAATCCATAATTATTTATTTATTTATTTTTAATTAGCTTTTTAATTTCCCAACTATTTTTTTTCTCTCTCCAATTAATATCTTGAATTTTTAATTGTTATCTCCAATTATATTTTTCAATATTACTCTTTATTTTAATTATTATAATTCATTTTTATTTTCTTTCCTGAAATGTCAATTGTATTTTTCAATTTTTCCAAAAATTTTCTTCAATTTTCTATTATTTTCCGCTGCATATTTTAAAGTATTTAAGTATTTTGTTCAACTAAATCAAATACAGAATTGATTTAATTAATAATTTTTATTTTTTTTCAGATCATTCCGAACCCTGTGGATAAGATTAAATTCTTCGCCAAAACTGATCTCTAGGTGTTATTGAAATTTTTAAATTTTAACGTTTAATCAACAACCAACCAGTGAATATCGTGTGATCACTATATATTTTTTACAAATAATTCGTTATTTCGTGACAATAATTTACAATTTTAATGTATTTTTGCATTCAAATGTGTATAATTTTATAATTATCTTTTACAACAATAATAATAATAATCTGTGTGACTGCTTTTCGTATACTTTGTAAAAATATAAATAAAAGGGAATGAGAGTATTTTTAAAAATGATTTTTTAATTACAATCCTGAAAATTTTCATCTTCCAGACAATTCCAATTTTAAAGAAATTTTAATTAAACAAACTTCTCAAGTTAACTGAATTTTACAATTTTTAAATACCATGATTTTTATTTTATCATTTTTTATTATTTTTTAATTGTTTCCTACCATTTATACTTATTTGTATTATTATTTGACTGATTTCATAAACTGTCAATTATTTTATTCATTTCTAATTATTTTTTCTACCTGTTAAATATTTTCATTATTTTTCAATTAATTGTTAAAAATTTGCAATTATTTTATTACGTTCTAATTTTGGTCATGATTTATTTGTTCATGATGTTTATCATTTTTCAGATATTTTATTTATTTTTTTTTAATTTTTAATTATCTCTATAATTTTGAAAATATTTTCTCATATTTTTATTTTTATGAAAAGTAGTTTTTCATTCATTTTTTACATTTTTAATTCATTTATCACAAAATTCAGTTATTTGTATTATTTTTCAATTATTTCTATCATTTATAAATTGATTTCTTTAATTTTTATATTTTTTCACTAAATTATAATTTTTAAAATTATTTTTACAATAATTACTTTCGGTATTTTGTAATTACTTTCCTATATTTTTAATTATTTATCTCAAAGTTCAATTATTTCCTTTAATTTTATTTATATTCTGTAATTTTTTTCAAATCTTCTTCTCAATTTTCGATTGTTTTCTTGAATTCTCAAATATTTTCTTAATTTTCAATTACTGTCTTCAGTTTTCGATTATTTCTATAATTTTGCAATTTGTTTTCTCCAATTTTTAATTTTAAAAATTATTTTCGATTTGATTTACTTAATCTTCAATTAGTAATCTTAAATTTCAATTCTTTTTTTTTCAATATTCAATTTGTTTTATAAACTTTTTTTTTATTTCTTCAATTTTAAATTATCTTCATCATTTTTTAATTAGTTTTTTTAATTTTCAATTATTTTTCTCAATTCATGATTGTTTTCATCAATTTTGAGTTCTTTTTTCAAATATTCTCATAATTTTTAAATTTACTTTTTCAATTTTCAATCATTTTCTTTATTTTCAATTATTGTCTTCAATTTTCAATTATTTCTAAAGTTCGCATTCATTTTCTATATAATTTTGAATTATTATTATTTATCAGTTTTATGTAAATTACTTTTCACAATTTATAGTTTTTTCCCTTTTTTTTTTTTTTTTATTAATTTAAAGCTTTGAAGATTTTGTAATTATATTTTCTAATTTTATTTTTTTAACCTACAAGTTTGTAATTTCGTCCTATCGAAGTAAAAATTCTGGTTAATTCAAATTCAGTTAAAAATAAAGTCAAAAAATAAAAATACAGCTAAAGAAATACTTCATCTGATAAAATTCTGTTGAATAAAAATTTTAACGAATGAATTTTATCTAAAATAAGAGCCCTGTTTTTTATTACATAATAGTTGTCTTTAAATTTTCCCGCTTTATTGATTAATTGCGCGTTTCCTACGTGTCACTACGTAAGTTGCGTATTGCTACGTATCGGCGTATTACAGAAGTTGACAGACAGAAGTGAAGATTGTTCGAGTGGAATTATTTTATTAGGTTTAAGATTGATTAAAAAGTGTAAATTTAATAAAAATTTGACTCTTTAGTGCTATTCAGTGTTTATTTATTGATTGTGTCCACATCAAACAAGCAAAATGCCGCGAATTATGATAAAGGGCGGTGTTTGGCGTAACACAGAGGTAAATTTTTATCATTCTAACCTTAAAAAATTCTCAGCAATTTTCGTTTATTAAGCAGAAAATATTGAGAAATAATGTTTTTTTTTCATTAATATTCAAGTATCTCGCTGTTTTACAAAAACAATAAATTATCAAAGTTCATATAATTTTTATTTTAATAAATATCAATATTCAATAAATCCGCGCTTATAATGTTACGTGTCTCTTAATTTTTTTAAAACTTGAATCCTTGAATTTTTGTTTTCGATTAAATTTTGTATTTTAAGTTTCTTTTTTTATATATTTTGGTAAAAAGATTACGGAAATTTTTATTTATTGTACTTAAATTCAGTCGTAAAAATATCCGAATTCTTCGCAATTGCATCTTTTTTCTTAATATTTGTCTTTTTTATTATTATATTTTTCCGATTTATCTTTATTTTATTTATTTTTCTCTAAACTATGTTTCTAATCAATTTTTATAGAAAATTAACATGTTCATGAAGGTTTCATTTTTAGATTTTATTTAAATTTTATTTTAAATTCTACCATTTTTTATCTACTCTATTTCCTTTTATTTAATTTGTTTTCAACATATCTTCTTCAATTTATCATTTGTTTCCTTTGTCTAGTAAATTTTTTTAGTTTACTGTTTAGGCTTTTTATTACATTTTTTCACTTTAAACGACATTTAAATAATTTTTTTTTTCTTTTTTACACATTTTTTTTAATGTTGATTGTTAGGTATTTTAAACTTTTTTTAATAATTTTCTTTATTTTTTATGTATTAATTTTTATTTTTTCTTACTGATTTTCTACTTCTTCTAATTTCTTCTGTTGCTGGGATTTTTTTCTATTTTCACTTTCTTACAAATTTTACTGGCAAAAGATTTTCACTTTTTTCTCTATATTTATAAAATTTTTTATTTAAGTTACTTTCTACTTCTCTTTAAATTTAAGTCATTCCCTAAACAAATAGAATTAAAAAATTATATTTTTAGTAATTCTTTTTATTATTTTCATAATATTTTTATGTCTTAAGGAAGTTCTCTCCATTGACCTAACCTCAAACTAAAAAATAGCTTCTTCCATGAAATAAAACTATTATTAAAATTAATCTCACCAAGTTTTAAAAGATATAATTGCACATTTCCTAGGGAAAAATTTAACTTAACCTAATTTTTTCTAAAAAATGTGCAACTGGGTCTTTCCAAATTTGTTAGAATTAATTTTAATAATAGTTTTATAACTATTTTTTAATTTCTTGAAATTATTTTGTTCTGTTGTCGATTATTCTCTCCACTTTTCAAATTTTTCTTTCAGTTGTCATTTTTTTCATTAATATTTAATTATTTTAGTCATTTTGTAATTTTTCTTCGAATTATCAACATTTTTTTAAAATTTTAAATTTAATTAATTAATCTTCAATTTATTTCTTTAATTATTAAATATTTTTTTTAACTTTCAATTGCATTCTTCGTTTTTTAATGATTTTATTCATAATTCAATTATTCTTGCATTTTCTCAATTACCAAATATTTTCTTGGAATTTCAAAACAATTCTTCAATTTCCAATTCATTTCTTTAATTTTGATTTATTTTCTACAATTTTTTTCTATTATTTTCATCAGTTTTTAATTTACAATTTAATTTTCTAGTTTTATTTTCAATTGTTAATTATTTCCTTTAATAGTTAATTATTTCCATCAATATTTAATTATTTTCGTCATATTGCAATTTTTCTTTTAATTATCAATTATTTTCTTGAAATTTACATTTAATTCTTTAACTTTCAATTTATTTCTTCAATTTTTAAGTATTTTCTTCCATTATCAAATATTTTCTTAAATTTTCAATTATTTTTATCGATTTTCAATTAATTTGTCAATATTCAATAATTCTCAGATTTTTTCAATAATTTTTTTCAACCATAAAAATTGTTTTTAAATTTCAATTCAATTATTCAATTCCAGAACTATTCTCTTCAATCCTCAGTTATTTTCTTCAAATTTAAATTCCAATTTTCAATTTTCAATTATTTTCTTTAATAATAAAAAATCATCGCCTTTTTCCAATTTTTTTTTTATTGTCACTAAAATTCTTTAATTTCAAATACAATTGTTCAATTAATTTCTTTAATTTTTAATTCTATTGTTCAATTTTTATTTCCATTCTTCAGTATTCAATTGTTTTTTTCTACATTCATTAATTATTGGTTTTTTCAATTACTTTTTTTCAATTTTTAAGTATATTCATTAAATTTCAATTCCATTTTTCAAATTTTAATTCTTTTCATTAATTATCAATTGCTTTTCTCAATTTTAATTATTTTTTTCGAATTTCAATCCACTTGGTAAATGGGAAATTATTCCCAAAAATTATTCCTTTAATTTGCTTAATTTTTCAATTTGCAATTTTTTTCTTTAAATTTAATATTTCTTGTTTAATTTTTTCAATTATTTTTTTCAGTTGTCTATTAATCTAGTCGTTTTCGGAATTTTGTTTTCAATTGTCAATTATTTTCGTCAATTTGTAATTTGTTGTTCTATTATTAATTATTTTATCAAATTTTAATTTAATTCTTTAATTTTCCATTTATTTCCTGAAATTTTTTATTATTTTCTTAAATTATCAATAATTTTCTTCAATTTTAAAATATTTTCTTTTATTTTTAATTATTTTTATTGATTTGTAATTAATTGCTCAATATTCAATAATTCTCGGCTTTTTCAATTACTTTTTTTTCAGTTTTTAAGTAATTTCAATTCTTTTTTCCAATTTTAATTCTTTTTTTCTATTTTTAATCCAGTTGTTAAATGTGCAATTATTTCCAACAATTATTCTTATAATTTTCTTAATATTTCAATTTGCAAATATTTCCTTTAACCTTAATATTTCTTGTTTATTGACTTTCAATTATTTTTTTCAGTTGTCTATTAATCTAGTAATTTTTCGCATTTTGTTTTCTATTAAAAAATTATTTTCGTCATTTTTCACATATTTTTTTTTAATTTTTCAATTATTCTCGTTATTTTCAATTTATTTTCATCCATTATTAATTATTTTCCTTAACTTTGAATTATTTCCTACAATTTTTTCAATTTTCAATTATTATCTTACAATTTTATAAATGTTCTTTGATTTTTTTAAATTACTTTGTTTAGTTGTTTATTAATCTAGCTTTATTTTTAATTTTCTTTTCAATTTTCAATTATTTTCGTCATTTTGTAATTTTTGTTTATTATTAATTATTTGATCAAATTTCACTTTAATTCTTAAATTTTTCATTTATATCTTCAATTTTTTACTATTTTCTTTTATTATTAATTATCCTATTCAATTCTCAAAAAGTTTCTGTAATTTTCAATTTAATAATCGATTTTCAATTCCTCAATATTCAATAATTCTCAGATTTTTTCAATTATTTTTTTCACTTATAAAAATTGTTTTTAAATTTCAATTTAATTATTCAATTCTAGAACTATTCTTTTTTATTTGCTGTTATTTTCTTCGAATTTAAATTCCACTTTTCAATTTTCAATTATTTTCTTTAATATTAAAAAATTACCGTCTTTTTTCTATTATTTTTTTCGATTTTCATTAAGTAATTATATTAAGCAATTATATCCTTTTAATTTAATTTTTCTTGTTTATTGTTTTTAATTATTTTTTTCAGTTGTCTATTAATCATTTTTCAATTTTTAATTGCTTTCATTTAATTTTCAATTATTTTTTCAATTTTAATACTTTTTTTAAATTTTTAATCCAGTTGTTAAACGTGCAATTATTTCCAACAAATGTTCCTATAATTTTCTTAATTTTTCAATTTGCAATTATATCCTTTTAATTTAATTTTTCTTGTTTATTGTTTTTAATTATTTTTTTCAGTTGTCTATTAATCTAGTCATTTTTCGAATTTCGTTTTCAATTGACAATTATTTTCGTAATTTTTCATATATTTTCTTCAATTTTTCGACCATTTCCTTCAATTATTAATTATTTTCCGCAATTTTCAATTATTTCTAACAATTTTTTCAATTTTCAATTATTTTTTTAATTTTTATTTCCATTTTTCAGTTTTCAATTGTTGTCTTCTACAGTCATTAATTCTCGGCTTGTTTCAATTACTTTTTTTTCAATTTTTAAGTATATTCTGGAAATTTCAATTCCATTCTTCAATTTTCAATTATTTTTTCCAATTTTATTTATTTTTTTTTAATTTTCAATCTAGTTGTTAAATGTGCAATTATTTAAAATAATTATTCCTACAAATTTCTTAAGTTTTAAATTTTTCAATTAATCTAGTCATTTTTCGAAATTTGTTTTCAATTCACAATTATTATATTTTCGTAATTTTTCACACATTTTTTCAAATTTTCAATTATTCGCTTCATTTGTCAACTATTTCCTTCAATTATTAATTATTTTCTGCAATTTTCAATTATTTCGTACAATTTTTTCAATTTTCAATTAGTATTCTAAAATTTTATATTTATTCTTTGATTTTTTAAATTATTTGGTTCGGTTGTGTATTAATCTAGTATTTTTTTTTAAATTTTGTTTTCAATTGTCAATTATTTTCGTCATTTTGTAATTTTTTCTTCAATTATCAATTATTTTTTCAAATGGTTAAGTTAATTCTTAAATTTTTAATTTATTCACTCAATTTTTTATTATTTTCTGCAATTTCAAATATTCTTTAGGGTTTTTATTTTTATTTTTTCCTTTAATGTCTTAAGTATTTTCTTTTTTCTTTATTTATTTTTTAATAATTGGTTTTCTTTTATTTTCAGTTATTTATCATCTGCATTCCTAGTTAATTATTTTTTTTCATTTTTTTAGTCAATTCTTCAAATTTCTTGGTTTTTTTTAACGAATTTATAATTATTTTCTTCACTTTCTAGTTATTTTGAAATTTCCTAGTATTTTTTCTTCATTTTTCAGTTATTATTTTCATTTAAATGCCACTTTTTGTTCTATCGTTAATTTTTTTTTTTAATTTCTTAATTATTTCAGATTTCTTCAATTTCTAATTTCTTTTTCATATTTTAGTAAAAAAACGTCTAGTTCTTTATTTTGTTCAATTTTTAGTAATTTATCTTTTATTATTCTGTTACTATCTTATCACTTTATATTCTCTTTTCAGTTATTTTTCAAATTATCTTCTTATTTTTCATGAAATTTTAGTTATTTTCACTCTGTTTCTAGGTTCTTTTAATAATAACTTTTCAGATTTTTTCTTTATTCCAAAGTTATTTTAAAAATTATTTCTATTTACTTTTCAAGCTTCTATTTATTTATTTCTATTTCTACTGTTAAAAATTATAGAGAAAATTATAGATTTATTTATTAATGAAATAAAATTATTTGAACTGATATTTATACATTTTAATTTTAATCAAGTAGAAATTATTAGTAAATTAATAATAATTTTTATAATATTTAATTATTCTTTGTTCTTACAAATTTCCTAATTTTATAACAATTTTTTTTATTCCTTAGCAAGCTTTTTTCTTTTTAAAAACGGTTTAAATTTTTTCTCAGAATTTTCTATTTTCTAACGAAATTATTTCGTTTTTTCAACATTTTCCTTAATTTTCTAATTTTTCTACTTTTTAAGAGGTTTTCCATTTTTGTTAAAAAATTCTTTTTATATTTTTCCGGATTGTATGTAAAATATTTTTTTTTATTTTATAAATTTCTGTTTTTATAAAATTTTAGTAAAAATTTCACTTTATTAATTTGGTTGATTTCCTAATTAAAAATACTTCTCCATATATTTTTTTAAATAATTTTTTCTTTTTTACGTGTTTTGTTTTAGTATCTTATTTTTTCATTGTCGCGTAGTTCAATTTTTCAACTTAATTTACCACTTTTTCGAAGATTATTTAATGCTTTCTTGATTCTAAGTATTTTTCATTTAAATTTTTGCTGAAGATTTTTTTCTGAAATTTTCTAAAAGAAATTTTTTTCGTTATTTACAATAACCACCAATTTTCTAATTTTTGCAATCATTTATATATTATCATAAGCTTATTTTTTCTCAATTTTCTTAGTCATGAATTTAATTTAGTTTATTTGAAATTTACATAATTTTAAATCAGAATAATCTGAAATTCAGATCAATTTAAATTCCAATAGATTTAATTTAGGGTAGATTAAATTTTCAATAAATTAAATTTATTGAATTTGAGGTTCATTAAAATTATAATGGCTTTTTTCGTTCTTTTTAGTTTTCCTCCTTTTATTTCAAAATTTGTTTATTAATTATCGTAAATTTCAATTATTTTTAGCATTCTTCCAGTTTTTTTCCAATTTTTAATTATTCTCATTTTCTAAAATTATTTTCTAAGATTTTTAAGAATTTTTCTAAAATTTCAATTGTTTTCTTTAATTTTTAATTATTTTTCATTGTTTTCATAATTTCAAAATTTGTTTATTAATTATCGTAAATTTCAATTATTTTTAACATTCTTCTAGTCTTTTCTCTAATTTTTAGTTATTCTCATTTTCTAAGATTTTTAAGAATTTTTCTAAAATTTCAATTGTTTTCTTTAATTTTTAATTATTTTTCTTTGTTTTCATAATTTCAAAATTTGTTTATTAATTATCAGGCTTGGGTCCGTAAATAGTCTACTTCACTATAGAATTTACTTTTATAGTGAATCAGACTATTTACGGACACAAGCCTGTTAATTATCGTAAATTTCAATTATTTTTAACATTCTTCCAGTCTTTTCTCCAATTTTTAGTTATTCTCATTTTCTAAGATTTTTAAGAATTTTTCTAAAATTTCAATTGTTTTCTTTAATTTTTAATTATTTTTCTTTGTTTTCATAATTTCAAAATTTGTTTATTAATTATCGTAAATTTCAATTATTTTTAACATTCTTCCAGTCTTTTCTCCAATTTTCATAATTTCAAAATTTGTTTATTAATTATCGTAAATTTCAATTATTTTTAACATTCTTCCAGTCTTTTCTCCAATTTTTAGTTATTCTCATTTTCTAAGATTTTTAAGAATTTTTCTAAAATTTCAATTGTATTTATTTCCTTTAAATTTCAATTCTTCACATTTGTTTCATAATTAAAAATATTTTTAACTATTTATCTGACTTTTCAATTATTTCATTTTTTTTTATTATTTTCTTTAATTTTCAATTACTTTCGTTCTTTTTCTCGTTCTTTTTCATAATTGCCAAAAAGTTTTTACTTATTTCTCTTTAATTCAAATTTGTTGTGTTCAATTTTAAATTATGTTTCTCTTTTTTCATTTATTTTCTCTAATTTTTAATTATTTTCTTTTATTTCAATGAACTTCTGAAAGTTTTAAGTATTTTTCTCGAATTTTGCTTAACTTTCCTTTATTTAAAATATTTTATGTAATTTGTTTAGTTATTTTTCTAAATTTTAATTATTTCTTTTAGTTTTAATTTATTTATTTCAATTTTTAACCATGTTTTTTCAATTTTGAATTATTTTCTCTAATTTTTCATTATTCAATTTTGTCTTAATTTACTTTTAAGATTCTCAAGTATTTTTCTCAAATTTAAATTATTTTCTTTATGTTTAAAACATTTTCATGGTTGTTTAAATTACTTTCCCCAATTTTTAATTGTTTTTATTTTTTTTTTTTTTCAATTAATTTGCAAAATTTGCAATTATTTTGTTTAATTTAAATTATTTTTTGCAATTTTTTTTAATTCCAAAATATTATAAATTTTGTCCTAAATAAATATTTATTTTATTTATATTAATTGATTTTTAAATATTATATTTAAAATATTTATTTCTTCTTATTAGATAAGTAGTATTTATTGAATTTTTATATTTATTATTATATTTTATAATTTCTAAAAGGTATGAAAAACTATTCGCGCGCTGGCGCGCGTTTTATTTTGCTAGTACCCAAATAATCTAATTTTCTCGATATAATTCCAGGATGAAATTCTGAAAGCGGCTGTTATGAAATATGGCAAAAATCAGTGGAGTCGAATAGCCTCGTTGCTGCACAGAAAATCGGCAAAACAGTGCAAAGCCAGATGGTTCGAGTGGCTGGATCCAAGCATTAAGAAGACAGAATGGAGTCGAGAGGAAGACGAGAAATTGTTGCATCTGGCGAAATTAATGCCGACACAGTGGAGAACAATTGCTCCAATTATCGGAAGAACGGCCGCTCAGTGTCTAGAGAGATACGAGTATTTGCTGGATCAAGCGCAGAAGAAAGAGGAAGGCGAGGATGTTTCAGATGATCCTCGAAAGCTGAAACCAGGTGAAATTGATCCAAATCCAGAAACAAAGCCAGCTCGTCCTGATCCAAAGGACATGGACGAGGATGAGCTTGAGATGCTTTCGGAAGCTAGGGCCAGATTGGCCAATACCCAGGGCAAAAAGGCAAAACGTAAGGCTCGCGAGAAGCAGCTGGAAGAAGCAAGAAGACTCGCTGCTTTGCAAAAACGCAGAGAATTACGAGCTGCGGGAATTACCGTCAATCAGAAAAATAAAAGGAAACGAGAGATGAACTATAATTCGGAAATTCCTTTTGAGAAGCGACCAACCGCGGGATTTTATGACACTTCAAACGAGCATGTGGACCCGTTGGCGGCCGATTTTTCGAGACTTAGGCAGCAGCATTTGGACGGAGAATCGAGACAAGATGCAGAGATGATGGAGCGACGAAAAGACAAGCAGAAGCTGAAACAACGCAAGGAGAATGACATGCCGATGGGTATGTTGAATAATGAGGAACCTGTGAAAAAACGCAGTAAATTGGTTCTGCCGGAGCCGCAAATCTCTGATAGTGAACTGCAGCAGGTTGTTAAACTTGGTCGAGCTTCGGAGGTTTGTTTCTGAAAGTTGTTGTACATTTTTTGGAGAATTTGTTTATGGTGTTTGTTTAATATTCTCTGGAAATGATTTTTTGTATTACAGGTGGCACGTGAAATAGTTTCTGAGGGAGGAGCAACTGATAGTTTACTGGCAGATTATTCCTTAACTCCGAATACTGCCGTGACACCGAGAACGCCAGCGGTTCAGGATAGAGTTCTTTTAGAGGCGCAAAATGTCATGGCTTTAGTCAATGTGGACACGCCGTTAAAAGGTATGGTTTTGTTTATTTTATTCTACACTGATGCTTCACTTATTTTAACCTGGTCTACGCAAATTTGAAGGGATTCAAAGCTTGTGAACGAAACATAATTTAATTTGAATTTTAAGAATATGACAAGTCTCTTCATTGCCTGGGCGCCAGAAGGTATTAAGGGTGTGGGGACTGACGAGGGGAAGGGATAAATTTTCCATTTAATAAAATTTCTTCCGCCTCCATCGTCCTCACAATCGTTTACCGGCTATCAAATCGAAATCGTCACGGCTTCGTGTATCGCCGACAACACGGAGGTGTTAATTTTTTTTTTAATAGTTTATTTATTTTGTACTTTGTGTAATTTTTGTGGAAATTGTTATTTATTTATATTTATAATTTTATTAGTGTAGCGATTTTTAAATAATGTGAGGATTTCAAAGCAATAGAGGACGATGGGGTGGATTACGTGCAAGGAGAGCGGCTAAAAATAATCAAAATTGACATGATTCTAAGCATCAATAAAGAGAGACTGGTCCACACCAAAATAAATTGACAAAGTTATGCTCGTCAGTTACCACGCTCTCCAGTGTTCTCCCCAGTCTTCAAATATAAGAAAAATGATGCCGGAGCGATAAGTTTTCTGTTTGTTTCATGTTTGTTTATTTGTCGAACTGTTTTTGTTAATTTTATTTATTTACTCTTTATTCATTTCGCCTGTTTATAATTATTTGTTCATTATTTTTATATTATTTGTCAAATGATCGTTGTGTGGAAAAGAATTTGTGAGCCGGTTATTTTATATTTATTTTATTTTTTGTCTTGCTGTTTAATTTATTATTTTAATTTTGACTAAAATTTTTGGAAAATCGAAAATCTTAACGATCACAAAGCTTCATCTGTGAAAAAGCAAAAAATAATTAAAAATTGAACCAAAAAAGTAAATAATGGAGAAAATAAATTGAGAATTTACGAAATAAATTTAAAATTTGGGATATTAAATTAAAATTTAAAAAAATAATTGAAGAAAATATGTGAAAATGAGGAAAATAATTGACATTTGAAAACAGAATACAAAAAATGGCTAGATTAATACACAACCGAACAAACTAATTTAAAAAATCAAAAAATAGTTATAAAATTTTAAGATAATAATTGATGATTGAAAAAATTATAAGAAATAATTGAAAATTGAGGAATATAATGAATAATTAAAGGAAAATATTTGAGAATTTAAGAAAATAATTAAAAATTGAAGAAATAAATTGGAAATTGAAGAATTGAATGGAAATCTCAAGAAAATAATTGAAATTTAAAAGAAAAATAACAATGTGACGAAAATAAATAGCTGTTGAAAAAAATAATTAACAATAATTGAAAAAGAAATTCGAAAAATGGTGAGAATAATCGTCGTTCGAACAAAAAAAAAATTTTCTGAATTAATGAGTAATCATAAAATTGAAGGAGAATAATAAATTGTCAATTGACAACTGATGAAAATTATGGAAAAAATTGTTGAAAATATTAATAAAAATGCATTATTGAATAACCGACTTGTCCGAAAGTGTCATTAGAATGTTTTAAAATAATTGAAGAAAATAATTAAACAATGAAGAGAATAATTGAAAAATTCAAGAAAATATGTGAAAAATTAGGAAAATAATTGTCAATTCAAAACAAAATTCGAGAATTGACTAGATTAATAGACAACTAAAAAAATAATTGTAAAAATTAAACAAGAAATATTAAATTGAAAGAAAAGAATTACAAATTCAAAAATTAAGAAAATTACATGAATAATTGTTGGAAATAATTGCACATTTAACAACTGGATTGAAAATCGAAAAAAATAATTAAAATTGAACAAAATAATTGAAAATTGAAGAATGGAATTGGAATTTATGAAATGTATTTAAAAATTGGAAAAAAGTAATTAAAAAAAGCCGAGAATAAATGAATATAGAAGAAAACAATTGAAAACTGAACAATGGAAATAAAATTTGAAGAATGGAATTAAAAATTAAAGAAAATAATTTAACAATTGTATTTAAAGTTAAAGAAACTTAATGATAATCAGAAAAACAATAGAAAAAAGCGATAATTTTTTAATATTAAAGACTATAATTGAAGAGAGGAAACTAAATATGAAGAAAACAACTTAATGGTTTATTTTGTCTGAAATTGAATTTACTATCTTTCGTATAAAAAAATGTATATTAAAAGTCAGTTTTTATATTTAAATAAGCAAAAAAAATTTCTTTAAACATAATCGTTAATTTCTTGAAATATCAAATTTAATTATTGTATTAAATTATTTAAATTTTCTTGCAATGTCAAATGTTATTTTAGAATTATTTCAAAGTTATTTTGGATTTTCAATGATTTTATTTTATTTTAAATATATTCTTTAATGTATTAAATTCTCCTTCTTTTCAATAACAATTGTTGTCCTTTATTTTTAATAATTTACGATTATATTATTTAATTGCATTTATTTTTATTATTACGTTCAATGATCGTCGTCGATCTTCGATTTTTCATTATTTTCTTTTATTTCAAATTTATTCATTCAAATTTTCAATAATTTTTCACAGTTTTAAACTATTCAATTCAATTAAAATTATATGCTTGCATTTTTCAATTATTTCTTCAATACTTATAAAAGACAAAATTCGACAAAACTTTTCTTTTTAAAAATTATTTTTTAGACGTTTTCCTGATTTTTTTTTTTTTTTTTTTTTGAAAAATCTTTAATTTTCTTTTGTACCTAGAATTTTTATTTATATTTTTACATTTGCTTATATTATTTTTACTATTTTATATTTTTTAGTAACACATTATTACCAAATTTCTATTTTTTGTAATTTTGTAATTTTTTTTTTTTTTTTTAATAGTCTTTTTAGAGACTGTTTTCTTATAAAATCTTATAAATGCTCTATTTCTTACATTTTTTTTTTTTATTTATTTTCGATATTCTTAGTTTTCTTTCTGCTTTAAACTTTCTAACTTCTCAAATTTTCTTCTTTTTTCCTCAATTTAATTTAATTTCAATTTTTTAAATCTTTTGATGACTTTTGTTTTCTTATTTAAATAAATAATAGTTATTTATCATGAAAAACAAAAGAATGATATTGAAAATAATTTTCTAAAAAAATGGAAAACAGCGCAGTTTACAATTTGTGAAATCTGGTTTGGAATTTTAATATAAAATATTAATTAAAGGACCAAAGGAGTCTAAATAATAAGAAATTCTTATCATTAATCGATTAAAAATAAATCTTTTCATTAATTTTGAAAGTTTTATTTTACAGGTGGATTAAATACGATCCTTAATGAATCCGACTTTAGTGGTGTTGTTCCTGTGTCGAATGCTGTTGTCACACCAAATACACTTCTTGCGACACCTTTTAGATCACAGCGTGCTGATGGCACTCCAATTGCTTCATTTAATACTCCAGGATCAGTGCGAACACAAAATGGTGTTCTGGCACCAACTCCAATTCGTGACAAACTAAATATCAACTCTGAAGAAGCTTTGGAAGGATCTGAAACACCTGCACTTAAAAAGCAGGTAAAACACAAGTACACTGAAGCTTCACTTATTTTAATTCGGTCTACGCAAATCCATGACAAAAGTCGCACTTATTTTAACTTCCAATGTACTTATAGAGAACTTCTCTGATTGGCTGATCCAATTCGCAGCAATCAATGAAAATGTTAGTTAGTTTTGATTTGTCGACAAGTTAAAATAAGTGAGACTTTGAACTGTTAAAATAAATGCGATCTCAAATAAGCGGGACTTTAAATAAGTGAACTTGCAGTGTATACATTTTTATACCTTTTCTTTAGAAATATCTCAATAATGGAATTCTTTATTTTATTTGTTGAATGGATTATTTCAACTATTTTTTTATTTTTTGCGAAAACTGAATGAACCTTTTAAAAAACGAAATTTAAGGTAAAATATTAAATGCAGGGCTGAATGAATGAAACAGTGACATAAATATCATGAAGTAGGATAAGGAGATGAAACGACGTATTTTTACTGGCCCCCATATAGGGGGGTCACAGTAGACAGCTTTGCTTTTTCCCTGCCGACTATGCGCCCCTTCAGGGGAAAAGTAGAATTAATTTTCGTTGTGTGCGTGGCTGTGTCTTATGTACATGTGATATGGTCACGTGATAAATTATAGTTACAAAAATCACCACAGCAAGTGCTGTTGTCAACAGGGAAAAAAATACCTGTACTACTGGGACCCCCCTGATTGGTGTCAAGTTTTCCCGCGACAAACTACAGGCGTTTCATCTCCTTATCCTACTTCATGATAAATATATATATAAAGAAGTAGAAATAATATAATTAGATTCTATTTTGATGAGAATCAATTTAACTGTATTTGTAGAAGAAAATAAGATTAATAAAAAATATAGTTTACTCTAAAATATTGAACTGACATTTCGATACACTAAAATTGTAGTGAATTAAAATTTAATTCTATTAATATTTAAATTAAAAAAGTTCATGCGAATAAGTTTAAATTGATTGATATTTAGATTATTGGAAATTAAGATCTTCAAAATTTCGAAATAATTATTCACTAATAGAAATTTAATTAATAGTTAAGCATCGTTATATTTAAGTTTTAATTTATTGAAGTTTCAACTAAATTTGAATTGATAAAGAAAAAATTTAATTTATACTTATTTTAATCAAGCTAATCTTTATTTTATCACTAATATCAATAAATTACTGCATCTTCTAATCAAAACTTTCTTTGATACAAATAACAAATCATTCAAATTTTGATTGGTTTAGGCTTTAATTATCTAAATTTTAATCAATCATTTCTGAATTATTTTCTTTAATATTTAATTACTTTAGTCATTTTGTAATTTTTCTTTCAATAATCAACTATTTTCTTAAAATATCAATTTAATTCTTTAATCTTGAATTTATTTCTTTAATTTTTAATTATTTTCCACAGTTTTCAATTGTATTTTCCGTCTTTCAATTATTTTATTCAAAATTCAAAAATTCTTGCATTTTCTCAATTATCAATTATTTTCTTGAAATTTCTTCAATTTTCATTTATTTTCTATAATTTTTTTCATAGTTTTCATCAGTAATCAATTGACAATTTATTATTCTCCTTCAATTTTATGATTATTAATTATTAAAAAAAAAAAAATTGTTCGAATATCGATTATTCTCACCATTTTTCAAATTTTTATCAATTATTAATTTTTTTTTTTTAATGTTTAATTATTTTCGTGATATTGTAATTTTTCTTTTAATTATCGATTATTTTCTTGAAATTTCCATTTAATTCTTTATTTTCCAATTTATTTCTTCAGTTTTTAATTATTTTCTTGAATTCTCAAATACTTTCTTGAATTTCCAATTATTTTTATCGATTTTCAATAATTCTCTGCTATTTCAATTATTTTTTTTTACTCATAAAATTTTTTTTAAAATTTCAATTCAATTATTCAATTCTAGAACTATTCTCTTCAATTCTCAGTTATTTTTTACAAATTTAAATTCCACTTTTAAGTTTTAAATTCTTTTCTTCAATATTAAAAAATTATCGCCTTTTTCCTATTATTTTTTTCGATTATTATTAAGTTTCTTCAATTTTAAATACAATTGTTAAATTATTTTTTTCAATTACTTTTTTCACTTGTCTATTAATTTAGCCATTTTTTGAATTTTGGTTTCAATTGTCAATTATTTTTGTCATTTTGTAATTTTTATTTCAATTATCAATTATTGTTTCAAATTTTAATTAAGTTCTCAAATTTTCCATTTAATGCCTGAACTTTTAATTATTTTCTTCAATTCTCAAATATTTTCTTAAATTTTTAATTTTTATGTTTGTAAATTTTGAATTAATTTCTTAATATTTAATAATTCTTGGATTTTTTCAATTATTTTTGTCACTAATAAAAATTGTTATATATTTTTAATTCAATTATCAATTCTAGAACTATTCTATTCAATTCACAGTTATTTTTTTTTTAAATTTAAATTCCACTTTTCAATTTTTTAATTATTTTCGTTATTTTTCAACTATTTCCTTCAATTATTAATTATTTTCTGCAATTTTTAATTATTTCCTTTAATTTTTTCAATTTTTAATTATTATCCCTTAAATTTTATAATTATTCTTTGATTTTTTCAAGTATTTTGTTCAGTTGTATATTATCCCAGCCATTTATTGAATTTTGTTTTCAATGGTCAATTATTTTCGTCATTTTGTAATTTTTTTTTGAATTACTAATTATTGTTTCAATTTTTAATTTTATTCTCAAATTTTACATTTATTTAATAAATTTCTAATTATTTTCTTCAATTACCAAATATTTTCTTAAATTTTTAATTATTATTTTTATCGATTTTTAATTAATTCCTCAATATTCAATAATTTTTGGATTTCTTCAATTATTTTTATCACACATAAAAATTGTTTTAAATTTTCAATTTAATTATTCAATTCTAGAACTATTCTATTCAATTCACAGTTATTTTCTTCAAATTTAAATTCGAGTTTTTAATTATTTTTCAAATTTTAAATACAATTGTTCAATTATTTTCCTTTATTTTTAATTCTGTTCTTCAATTTATATTTCCATTCTTCAGTTTTCAATTGTTTTCTTTTACATTCATTAATTATCAGCTTTTTTTAATTACATTTTTTCAATTTTTATGTATATTCTTTAAAATTCAATTCCATTCTTCAAATTTTAATTGTTTTATGGATTATCCATGGTTTTTCTGAATTTTAATTATTGTTTATGATTTTCAATTTAGTTGTTAAATGTGCAATTATTTTTAACAATTATTTATCCTATAATTATCTTAATTTTTATAATTTTTAACTTTTTTCTTTTAATTTAATATATTTTTTTTAATTTTATCAATTATTTTTTTCAATTGTCTATTAATTTAGTCATTTTTTTAATTTTGTTTTTAATTCACAATTATTTACGTCATTTTTCACATATTTTCTTCAATTTTTTAATTATGCTTGTTATTTTTCAACTATTTTGTTCAATTATTAATTATTGTCTGCAATTTTCAATTATTTCCTACAATTTTTTCAATTTTCAATTAGTATCTTAAAATTTTGTAATTTTCTTTTCAATTATCAATTATTTTGTCATATTTTCATTTAATTCTTAAATTTTAATTTATTTCCTCAATTTTTTATTATTTTCTTCAATTTCAATTATTTTTTTCGTTTTTTAATCCAGTTGTTTTTATGGTTTGCGATTTTTTAAATGCAGTATTAGACATCCGGTGAATCGTGAAGTATTTTTTACTCAAATCGTGATTTTAATGCAAATATCCGTTATAAAATTAAATTAACTGCAACCCTGATTAAAAATTTTATTCTTATTGTTTCTTTAAACAGATTTTTAATAAATTTTTTGTTTATCATATATTTTAATTGAAGTAATTATTTTTCAATTAATAGGCCAAGGAACAACTTTGGGATGGACTTCGTTCACTGCCGACACCACGAAACGATTATGAAATTGTCGTTCCCGAGGAGGAGACAGACGAAAATGGCTCGGAATCTGTCACTAATTTTGTTGAGGATCAAGCTGACGTTGACGCTAGAAGAGAGCAAGAAATTATTGAACAGAGTAAGTTGACTTTAGAAATAATTATCTTTTTAAGTAAAGTCTTATTTATTTTGATAAGAGGTCCTAATTTTGTACATTTTTAATTTTTTTTTTTTAGAGAAGAGAGAACTGTCCCGGAGATCGCAAGTTATACAAAGGGATTTGCCACGACCAATGGATGTGAATTTGAACATATTGCGGCCATTTTCGGACTCTTTGAACGATTTGCAAAGAGCTGAGGAATTAATTAAACGTGAAATGACAACAATGATGCAGTACGATGCGCTTCAAAATCCTGTGCCCTCGAATAAAAGATCAAATAATGCCTTATCGCAAGCTCAATCGTATTTAAATTCGCATCCGTATCATAATTACGAGAAAGACGAATTGGAAGGAGCTAAAAAATTAGTTGAGAATGAAATGAACGTTGTTCGTAAAGGCATGGACCATGGAGATATTAGTTTAGAAGCCTATTGTACAGTTTGGGAAGAATGTTTATCACAGGTATTTTTTTTTTATTTAAATTTATCGAAAAAATGACTTAATAATCATTATGTTTTAAAAAATGGATTCAGTTGATCTACGGTTTTATTTATGAAAATTGTATTCTGTTTAGAATTTAATTAATCTAAATTTGAGTTGATTCTAGTTTTCATTAGTCAAAATATTTCATGATTTGGATTTTACATTTAATTCAGACAAATTTTAAAAGATCTAAATTTCAAGCCATTATAATTTTAATGAACCTCAAATTCAATAAATTTAATTTATTGAAAATTTAATCTACCCTAAATTAAATCTATTGGAAATTAATTTGATCTGAATTTCAGATTATCCTGATTTAAAATTATGTAAATTTCAAATAAACTAAATTAAATTCATGACTAAGAAAATTGAGAAAAAATAAGCTTATGAAAAATTTAAGAAAAAGTCCTAAAAACGTAAATTTATAAAAGAAAATCAAGAAATAATGCGATAATGTACGAAACATTGGTAAAGTTTAAAAAAAATACAACTTGTCAAAATGCAAGAAAAAGATGGAAAAAATTTATAAAATAAAAGAAACTGTTTAAATAACAGGAAAATTTTTGAAAATAAGATAATAAAATATTTTCTAAAATTGCAAGGAAAATCTAAAATCTTATGAATAAAGTCAAGAATAAGGAAAGCTAGTAATATCTGTTAAAAATGTGAATAATTAATTGAATAAAATATGAAAACGTTAAAAGATTAGTAAAAAAAATCCACAAAAAAATAAAGTTGTTTGAAGAAAGGTTCAATTTAAAAAATTAAGAATTTAAAAAACACGTCAAAGGAACTTTAAAAGAACGAAAACAATTTTTAAAAATAAGCAAATTTTTTAGAAAATTCTAAAAACTTGAATTTAAAAATAAAATTTTAGAGACAAAGCGATCATGAAAAAATGAAGAAATTGGACAAAAATATTTAAAAAGTTATAAATGATTGCAAAAATTAGAAATTTGTGGTTATTGTAAATAACGAAAAAAATCTTCAGCAAAAACTTAAATGAAAAATACTTAGAATCAAGAAAGCATTAAATAATCTTCGAAAAAGTGGTAAATTAAGTTGAAAAATTGAACTACGCGACAACGAAAAAATAAGATACTAAAACAAGACACGTAAAAAAAGAAGAAATTATTTTTAAAAATATATGGAAAAGTATTTTTAATTAGGAAATCAACCAAATTAATAAAGTGAAATTTTTACTTAAATGTCACAAAAACTGAAATTTATAAAATAAACAAAAATATTTTACATACAATCCGGAAAAATATAAAAAGAATTTTTTAACAAAAATGGAAAACCTTTTAAACTTCCGAGCCTTGCATATGCTAGGAAAAAAATTGCACATTAATGCCTAAGCAACAGTCTTATTTTCCAGAAAATTTCCTTTAAAACAAGCATAGAAACTTTAAAAAACCTATATTATTTCGAGAGTAATTTCAATTTTTCTAAAACATTAAAAATTCAACATTTTTTAACATATTTCAAAGAAAAATTGACTAACTCACTTCACTCAGGCCTTATTTTCCTCAAAATTTTATCTACTTTAAGGAAATAAGCACAGAAAAATTTTAATATTTGTACTTTGTACGTTTAAAGATGTTTTTCAAACCTTAAAAAATGGGTGGACTGACAATTTCCGACGGTACTGTAAGTTTCTTTAATTTTGTATACAATTGTTCAATTTTTTTTTAAAATGATTAATTTTCAATTATTATCTTAAAATATTATAATTATTCTTTGATTTTTAAATTATTTTGTTCGGTTATGTATTATTCAGCTTTATTTTTAATTTTGTTTTCAATTGTTCATTATTTTCGTCATTTTGTAATTTTTTTTTTCCAATATCAATTATTTTTTCAAATTTTTATTCAATTTTTAAATTTTCAATTTATTTCCTGAATTTATTATTATTTTCTTCAATTACAATTATTTTTTTCGGTTTTCAATCCAGTTGATTAATTTACAATTATTTCCAACAATTATTCCTATACTTTTTCAACTATTTTGTTTAAATTTAATATTTATTGTTTAATTTTGTAAATCATTTAATTCTTTTTAAATGTTTAAAATAAATTATTGTCCAATAATTTAGATTTTAATATTTTGTTCTAATAATTCTTTTTAAGCTTTACTTATAGTTAATAAGATTATAAGAATGTGTAAATTTTAAATTTAAGTATAAAGTTATTTTTTAAATATAAAGGCGAATTTCGCAAAATTAAAAATACTGTTTCAATTGTTGGAAAATTTGTGACCGGGAAATCTAAAAAATTGGACGGCAAAAATTGGGAATTTAACGTCATTAAAAAAGTGTCTAAAAACCGGGAATTTTCCGTCAAACCGGGAATTTTTTTTCTGGGATAATAAATTCTTTTCAATTTTCAATTATTTTCTTCAATTTCCAATTATTTTCTACAATTCTCAATTATTTTCTTCCATTTGGAATTATTTTCATTAATTTAAAATTATTTCTTCATTTCTCAATTATTTTCTTCGATTTTCTACTATTTTCTTCAATTGCCCATTATTTTCTTCAATTTTCAATTATTTTCATCAATTTCTAATTAATTTATTTAATTCTGAAATATTTTCTACGATTTTCAATTATTTTAATCAATTTTTAATTATTTTCTTCAACTCTAAATTATTTTTTTGAATTGCCAATTATTTGATTCAATTTTTAATTTTTTTCTTCAATTTTCAATTATTTTCATCAATTTTTAATTATTTTCTTCATATCTCAATTATTTCTTTCAATTTTTAATTATTTAATTCAATATTCAATAATTCTCGACTTTTTTCAACTATTTTTTTCAATTATCATTTATTTATTTCACCTCTCAATAACTCCTCCAATTTTCAATTATTTTCTTCTATAATCAATAATTTTCGGTTTTTTCAATGTTTTTTTCAATTATCAATTATGTTTTTGAAACTTGAATTCAATTCATCAATTATTATTCAACAATTTTCATAAAATCACATTTTCTTCAATTTCAAATTATTTTTTACAATTTTTAATCAATTTCTTCAAGTTACAATTACATTCTTCATTTTTTATTGTTTTCTTTAAATTCTGTAATTCCTGGTTTGTTCTATTTCTTTTTTGTTCAATTATCACTTATTTTATTCTACTTTCAATCCCATTGTTCAATTCTTGAATTATTCTCTTTAATCCTCAATTATAATTTTCGACATTTAATTCCATACTTTAATTTTCTATTGTTTTTTTCAATATTCAATAACTCTAGGCTTTTTACAATGATTTTTTTTAAATTCTCAATTATTTTCTTCAATTTACAATTTTTTTCTTAAATTTCAATTTTTTTCTACAATTTCCAATTATTTTTTCATATTTCTTTAAATTTTCAATTTCTTCTCAATTTTCTTCAATTTTTAACAATTCTCAGCTTTTTTAAATTATGTTTTTCTTTCAATTTTGATTTAAATTGATAATTTTAAAATTATTTTCATCAATTCGCAATTATTTCCGTCGATTTCTAAATTTTTCTGCTGTTTTCAAATCTTGTCTTTAATTCTTCAGTACTTTCTTCAATTTTCAATTATTTTCTTCAATTTTTAATTATTTTCTTCAATTTTCAATTGTTTGTTTCAATATTCAGTAATCTCGACTTTTTTAAATTGTTTTTTTTTTCAATTATCAGTAATTTATTTCATGTTTCAAAACCTCCTTCAATTTTCAATAATTTTCTTCTATTTTCAATTTAATTGTTCAATTATTTTTTCAATTCTCAATTAATTTCTTTAATTAACAATTCTTTTCTTCAATTTTTAATGTTTTCTCCAATATTAAATAATTCCTGTCATTTTATTTTTTTTTTAATTATAAATTTTTTTTTTTTTTCAATCCAATTGTTCTGTAATATTCTTTGATTCTCAAGTATTGTATTCAAATTTCAATTTTATTTCTCAATTTTCAATTTTTTTTAATATTCAATAATTCTGTGTTTTTCTGATTTCAATTTCATTATTTAATTTTCAATTTATTTCTTGAATTTTAATTTATTAACTTAAATTTTAAATTAGTTTTTTTTATTTTCTATCTAGTTAACCAATTTTTAATTATATTCTTTGAATTTAATAACCATTGTTCAATTTTTTCAATTATTATTCAATTGTAGATTAATATTTACTTTTTTTTTTAATTTTGTTTCTAATTGTCAAATAATTTTGTCATTATTAATTTTTTCTTTTCATTATTAATTGTTTCTTTTAATTCTTAATTATTATTTTTGTAAAGTTTGATATTTAATTCTTCAATTCTCAATTATTTTTTTTGAATTTCAATTATTTGCTTTAATTATCAACTGTTATCTTTTTAAAATAAATTTTAAGTTAACAAGAGAAAAAAACCGTGAAATGACCGGGAATTTTGTGGGACGAAATTAGTAGACACCCTGTTTAATTTTATTAAAAAAGTTTCCACCCTGAAAATTATTTTTCAAAAATCAAAAGAAAAGGCCTACTTTTACTTATTTTTTTATTTACAGATTTTATACTTGGAGCCTCAAAAGCGCTACACACGAGCGACCCTTGTATCCAAAAAAGACAGAATCGAAGCATGTGAGAGAAAATTGGAAGAAAATCGAATGCTGATGACGGGCGAGGCAAAACGCGCTGCAAAAATGGAGAAAAAGTTGAAAATCTTGACTGGAGGATATCAAGGACGCGCTCAAGCTTTAGCAAAACAACTAAATGACACTTGGACTCAGATTGAGCAATTAAGACTAGAATTATCGACATTTAGATTTCTCAAGTCACAAGAAGAAGCTGCTTTACCGAGGAGAATTAACGCCTTAGTAGAAGACGTTAATCGACAAAAAGAACGAGAAAAGCAATTGCAATTTAAATTTGCCCAATTGCAAAATATGTTGCCTGAAAGAATGCTTCAAAGTGAAGGTTCTGGAAGGTCAGAAGAGACTTTTGATAATGTTTAAATTCATTATTATGCCCTTATATTCTATCTGTTATGTTAGGATTAAGTATTCAATAGATTTACTATTAAATTACAAACTCGTGATTTATTTGTCCCTTGTAAAAAAAAAAAAAAACTTACAATTTCGTGATTTTTAATAAACCTATGTCAAAACTAGAAAAGAGTGGATGCTGGTCTTGTAAAGGAATTACTTCTAGGTTGAAATTTTCTTTCAATGACTGCTTAAAACTATTCCAGACTTTTACTTGAATTGGCGTGTCTCTTTGCTCCTGAGACATTAAAATGTAGTTTCCGGGCATTTTAGAAAGAGATTGCAAAGTATCCAGCAATTGTTTCGTGGACTGAAAAATAATAAGTTATTGATGAGAAAAGAATTAAATCTGCTTTGTTTTTTTATAATATAATAAATTAAGTTATTAGTTTACCTCTTCGTAATAAACGCAATCGGCTAAAAGAACAAGATCAGGTGTGAAATCATTTGGTAAATCTTCTCCCCATTCGTAGACTTCAGTCTTTACAGATCCATTTGAATTCTTCCAGCGATTTTCGTTTAGTTTCACATTTTTATTCAAAGCTGGCATTGCACTTTTTAAGTCAGTCATTAATACTTCAGCACTGAAAATAAACAATTTTTAAATTATTTTAATGAAATAAGGGTGAGAACATTTTATTTCCACCAAAGTCGTTGCGGACCAATTTTAAAAAAATCTTAAACTTTCAGAAATGATTCTTTATGGTTTTTAGAGTATGAAATGAATAGAATTGTGTTAAAATGTATTTTATTAATCTTGAAATACGATTTTAAAGTGTAAGAGGTAAGGAAAAACGACAATTTTTTAGCTAGCAGAAAATATGTGAGAAAATATAGATTTATCCTGAAATGTGGTGAAAAACATTTCTTAGTTAAGAAAATTTTAGGAATAATTGCACATTTAACAACTGGATTAAAAACCGAAGAAAATAGTTAAAATTGAAAAAGATAATTGAAAATTAAAAAAAGCCAAAAATTAAAAAATATAGAAGAAAACAATTGAAAACTGAAGAATGGAATTAAAAATTAAAGAAAAGGATTGAACAATGTATTTAAAATTAAAGAAACTTAATGATAATCGAAAAAAATAATAGAAAAAAGGCGGTTATTTTTTTATATTAAAGAAAATAATTGAAAAGTGGAATTTAATTTTGAAGAAAATAATTAGGAATTGAAGAGTATAGTTCTAGAATTGAATAATTGAATTGAAATTTAAAACAATTTTTATGAGTGAAAAAAGTAATTGAAAAAATCCAACAATTATTGAATATTGAGGAATTAAATGATAGTCGATAAAAAAACATTCAAATTTCAGAAAATATTTGAGAATTGAAGAAAATAATTAAAAATTGAAAAAAAAAATAATAAAAAATTAAGAAAATAAATGGAAAATTTAAGAAATAAATACAAATTTAAAAAAAATAATTGATAATTGGAAAAAAAATTACAAAATGACGAAAATAATTGACAATTGAAAACAAAATTCAAAATATAACTAGATTAATACACAACCCGACAAAATAATTTAAAAAACGAAGAATAATTATAAAATTTTAAAAGAATAATGGAAAATTGAAAAAATTTGTAGGGAATAATTGAAAATTTAAGAAAATAATTAATAATTGAAGGAAATAGTTAAAAAATTGACGAGAATAATTGAAAAATTGAAGAAAATATCTGAAAAATTACTAGATTTATAGACAACTGAAAAAAATAATTGAAAAAACTAAACAAGAAATATTAAATTTAAAGAAAATAATTGTAAATTAAAAAATTAGGGAAATTAAAGGAATAATTGTTGAAAATAATTGGACAATTAACATCTGGATTAAAATTCAGAAAAAAAACATTAAAATTGAAAAAAAATTGAAAATTGAAGAATGGAATTGGAATTTAAAGAATATACTTAAAAATTAAAAAAAAAGTTATTTGAAAAAAGCCGATAATTAAGGAATGTAGAAAACAATTAAAAACTGAAGAATGGAATTAAAAATTAAAGTAAAGAATTGAACAATTGTATTTAAATTTGAACAAACTTAATGATAATCGAAAAAATAACAGAAAAGAGGCAGTTATTTTTTAATATTAAAGAAAATAATTGAAAAGTGGAATTTAAATTTGAAGAAAATAACTAAGAATTGAAGAGAATAGTTCCAGAATTGAATAATTAAATTGAAATTTGAAAAGAATTTTTATAAGTAAAAATAATAATTGTAAAAATCCGAGAATTATTTAATACTGAGCAATTAATTGAAAATCGATAAAAATAATTGAAAATTACAGAAAATATTTGGGAATGGAAGAAGATAATTAAAAATAGAAGAAAATAATAAAAAATTGAGGATACAAATGAAAAATTTAAGTATTAAATTAAAATTTGATCAAATAATTGATAATTGAAAAAAAAAAATTACAAAATGACGAATTTAATTGACAATTGAAAACAAAATTCAAAAAATGTCTAGATTAATACACAACCGAACAAAATAATTTATAAAGTCGAAGAATAGTTATAAAATTTTAAGGTAGTAATTGAAAATTGAAAAAATTGTAGGAAATAATTCAAAATTAAGGAAAATAATTAATAATGGAAGAAAATAAATGAAAAATGATGAGAATAATTGAAAAATTAAAAAAAATATGTGAAAAATGACGAAAATAATTGTTAATAGAAAACAAAATTCGAAAAATGACTAGATTAACAGACAACTGAAAAAAATAATTGAAAACAATAAACAAGAAATATTAAATTTAAAGGAAATAGTTGCAAATTTAAATATTAAAAAAATTATAAGAATAATTGTTGGAAATAATTGCACATTTAACAACTGGTTTAAAAATCGAAAAAAAAGAATTAAAATTGAGAAAGAATTGAACAATTGTGTTTAATTCTAAACAAACTTAATGATAATTGAAAAAATAACAGAAAAAGGCAGTTATTTGTTAATATTAAAGAAATTAATTGAAATTTGAGAAAAATACTTGAGAATCTTAAAAGTAAATTACAACAAAATTGAATAATGAAAAATTAGAGAAAATAATTGAAAATTGAAAAAACATGGTTAGAAATTGAGATAAATAAATTAAATTAAAAAAAAATAATTAAAATTTGAGAAAATAATTAAACAAATTACATAAAATATTTTAAATAAAGGAAAGTTAAACAAAATTTGAGAAAATACTTAACACTTTAGAAGTTCATTGAAATAAAAGAAAATAATTAAAAATTAGAGAAAATAAACGAAAAAAGATAAAAGTAATTTAAAATTGAACAGAACAAGTTTCAATTAAAGAGAAATACGTAAAAACTTTTTGGCAATTATAAAAAAGAACGAGAAAAAGAATGAAAGTAATTGAAAATGGAAGAAAATAATATAGAAAATAATATAAATAATGAAAGAATTGAAAAGTCAGTTAAATAGTTAAAAAAAATTTGAAATTATGAAACAAATGTAAAGAAATAAAAATTGAAGAAAATAAATTTTGGAAAATAATTGAAAAATGTTTTTAAATTTTAAAACTTGAAGAAAATAGTTAAAATATAATACAAACAATGATAAGTTGTAAAAAATAAATTACATTTAAGTGTGATAATTGAAAAAACTACAGATTTTTTTTTTATATAAAGAAAAAATAATTGAAATTTGAAAAAAATACATGAAGATCTTAGAAATCAATTAAAAAAAAGAAAATAACTAAAAATTGAAGAAAACAATTGAAATTTTAGAAAAATTCTTAAAAATCTTAAAAAATAATTTTAGAAAATGAGAATAACTAAAAATTGTAGAGAAGCCTGGAAGAAAGCTAATAATAATTGAAATTTACGATAATTAATAAAAGAAATTTGAAATTCTGATAACAAATGAAAATAATTAGAAATTGAAGAAAATAATTGAATTTTCAGAAAAATACTTAAAAATCTTAGAAAATAATTTTAGAAAAAGAGAATAATAAATAACAATCGAGAAAAATAATTGAAAAATGATAAAATTAATTCAAAATTGAAAAAAATAATTGAAATATGCTGAAAATAATTTAAATATGAAAAAATGAAAACAGTCAATAAAATTTGAGAGAAATAACTGCAAAAATCATAGAGTATGTGTTTAGAAAAAAATAATAATTACAAAATTACTTAAAAATTTTTAATTCAAGAGAATAATTAAAAAATTGCAGAAATAACGAAAATTGATGAGAATAATTGCAATATCGGATAAATAATTGAAATTTTTAAAAGTAATGACAAAATAATGAATTTAATTATAAATTGATGAAAATCAAGAAGAATTGCAGAATTTATTTTTAAGCAAAAGAAAATAATTAAAAAATCGTTATACATAATGGAAAATTGATGACAATAATCTAAATTTGAGATAATAACTGAAAATTTAGGAAATTAATTGCATGTGTATATATTTTAAACTTCTTCAAAAACCATAATAAATTTTTAAAGCATTTTTCGAAACTTTTTTTTTACACAAATGACAATTAAAAACCAGCACAACAAAATAAAATAACAGGGACTAACTTCATTCTGGATTTTAAAATGTGGACAGAAAAAGATGAATAAATATTAATACTAACTAACTTCAGGAGTTTACGGAGATTATTATTATTTAATTAATAATTAATAATTGTATAAAATAATTGAAAATCGAAAAATGTAATTGAAAATTAAAGAATATAACTGAGAATTGAAGAGAATAGTTCTAGAATTGAATAATTGAATTGAAATTTTAAAACAATTTTTATGAGTGAAAACAATAATTGAAAAATTCGAGAATTATTATTGAATATTTGAAAATGAAAGAAAATATTTGATAATTGAAGAAAATTAATTAAAAATGGAAGAAATAAATTGCAAATTTAGGAATTAAAATAAAATAATTGATAAAATAATTTTAAAATAATAAAATAATTGATAACAAAAATTAATTAATTAATAATCATAAAATTGAAGGAGAATAATAAATTGTCTATTGAAAACTGATGAAAATTATGGAATAAATTGTAGAAAATTTTAAATAAAAAAATTATTTTTGAAAGATGTTTAAGGAACTTATAATATATGTTACAATACGATGCTTGTTTTCTTTTCAATGATATAATTGACAATATTTCCTTCTTTATTATTATGTTACTTATTATTCTATTTTTATAATAAAAAGCCATTAATAGTTAGATAATATAAAATAAAAACTCATATGATTTATAATTAATTTAAAGACAAATTTTGTTGAAACATAACTGATTTAAAACAAAAAAATATCTTGTAGATTATTATTGTAGATTCTTATTAATATTTTGATCTAATTTAGTTTAGCTTTTTGAATAATATTTCTGTTTTCTGTGTCAAAAACCTGGGTTCGAATCTTCAGACAGATGATTTTTTCAACTTTTTCTTTACAGGATTTTCGTTTTTTCATTTATTTATTTTTTATTTTTTTAGAAGAAACCAATAATGAATTTTTTCCAAACAAAACATAGTCGTATTTATAATCGGAAATCGTATATAATAGGTATTAATTAATAATTTTTTAATTTTAAAATGAAAGAAAAAATTTACCCAAAACAAGCGGCCGTCATTCCAACGCATCCGAGTCCAGCTCCAAGTTCCAGAACTTTTTTTCCAGACAACCAATTTTTATTGCGACAAGAAAAATCGAGAAACTTTGCTAAAACAATTGCAGCATCCCAAACAACACAATTTACATCACCGACTTTTTGTTGATGTAATGATAAAATTTGATTACAACTTTCCAACTCCAATTCCCTAATAAATTCACCATTATTCTCACTCATCTTAATTGTGTTATTTAACTGAATCTAAAACTGGTTTTAAGAAGAAGTAATATCGAAATATATCTACTAATTTAAAGCGAAACTAATTATCTAACACAATATTTACAAATTACAATGTTTTGTTTGTTTATATTTACACAACGCTGTAAAACTTAGGTTATGTTCCGTAAATTTTCTATGAAAGTTTATTATTAACTGGACACGAATAAAGTTAACAAAATTTGGAAAATTTGATTTTTACAAGTTGGATTGTATTAAAAAAATGAATGTCAATCATTGTTCTGATGATTCAGTTATTAAATAGTATTATTATTTCAACTTTCCCGCATTTTTGTTTATTGAAAACGTCCTCTAGTGAGAGATGTGTGAACTATTCTATTCGCACGTGCGATAAATGTTTTTGTGGCACATGTGTTTGTTTCTGAATTTTGTTTTTTCTAAATTAACTATATTTAATTAATTGTACAAAAATGTCTGTCCCTGAAAAAGTGTTAATGCGAAAAATTAGGAAAAGAGAGAAGAAGAAGTTGGCGTTTTTGAAACAACGAGAAGAAGACAAAAAGAATGGTATGTATCAAGTTTTGAGGTTATAACTAATTTTCGTATTAACTCTTTTATAATTAACAAGGAAAATAGATTATAAAGTTTTTTGGAAACTTTAAAATTATGCTAGCAATTTTGTAGTTTCTCCATAAATGGTATTTGTAATATTAAACAGTATTAAATAAACATAATTTTTTCTGAGGTAAATGTTCCAATTTATGTCAAATTTCGTTTAAATGTCCAAAATATTAAATGTGGCAAACATACTTTCATTGATATTTATATTTTTGTACTGATTTATATTTTAAGATCCTCAATTTTTTACAAATTAAAATTTAATCAATTGACAAATTTTCATTTTTGACAGATCAAGAAAAAGTATTTTGTTATTTGTGCGCACAATTTGGTACAAAAATAATTCTGTTTACCAAGAAATGATGATTTATTATATTTTGTCAATAAAAGTTCAATTTAGATTATGATTCACTTAATTCTAATATAAATATTTATTTCCGTGGTAGAACTTGAAACGGTTTTTTCTTTAATTCACTAGTAAAATTTTAATTTACATCTTTATAAGTTTCTTTAAAAAAATTATTTAATTTAATAAGATATACAAAAATATAGTTTTTTAAATGTAGCAACATTTTTGGAGGATACAAATTTGGACATTTACCCCAGTAGAAAAGAAAAATAATTTTATAAAATCTTTATGGAAAATCAGTTTTTAATAAGCAGCAAAATAATCTTTAAAAAATAATATAAAATGTGAACTTCTATTTAATATTTTACTCAATATTCTTAATGTTTTATAGCAATTTCTGAAAATTGTGATGACGAAACTTTAGAAGAAGTCAAAGCAACTAATGGACTTGGAGTAAAAAGAAAAACAGATGATGTTGAACCAGTGAAAAGTATGTAGAAATTTTAACAAATTTTTTGTTGTGATGAATAAAAAGCTTCACTTATTTTAACCCGGTCTACGCAAATCCAAGACAAAAGTCGCATTTATTTTAACTTCCATGTACTTATAGAAAACTTCTCTGATTGGCTGATCCAATTCCAACCAATGAAAATCTTAGTTAGTTTTGATTGGTCGCAAAGTTAAAATAAATGCGACTTCAAATAAGCGAGACTTTAAATAAGTGAAGTTGCAGTATAATTGCAAAAAGAAACAATATACATAAAATAAAAGAAAGTCATTAATATAATTGAAAATTGAATAAAATAATGGAAATTTCAAATAAATAATTAAAAAGTTTTTAAAAATTATGAAAAAGAAGGTAAGTAACTTAAAATTGAAGAGAATGATATAAATAATTGAAAATTGAACTAAATAATTGAAATATCAGATAAATAGTTTAAAATTTTTGAAATTAAGACAAAAATAGAAGAAAATGGGAAAGAAAAAATAATTTAAAAATATTAGGCGATAATTTAAAAAAATAAGAGTAATTAAAAATTGGGGAAAATAATTGAAAAATGTTTTAAAACTTTAAAACTTGAAGAAAATAATTGAAATATGATGAAAACAAAGATGAGTTGAAAAAAATAATTGAAATTTGAGAAAAATATTTGAAAATCTTAGAAATTAATTGAAAAAAGACGAGAATAATTAAACATTGAAGAAAAGAATTCAAGAAAAGTAAAAATAATTGAAGTTTAAGATAATAAATAAATTTTTTTTGGAAATTATGAAAGCAAATGATAATAATTAAAAATTGAAGATAATAATTGAAATTTGAGAAAAATTCTTAAAAATCTTAAAGAAATATTTTTACAAATTAAGAATAATTATTAACAATTGAGGGCATTAATTGAAAAAAATGATAAAAAATATTTAGCAGGGCTGCTTGCAGATTGAAAATAATGAAAAAAATTACTTTTTAATTTGAAAAACTGATTAAATAATTAGTTTTTAAGTGGAAAAAGTGAGTGAATAAGCAATAATAAGTTTGGTATTACTGATATTAAATTTGGGTGAGCCAGCAGGAAAAGCCATATTATAATTTGAAAAAAAAATAATTCAAAAATCTCAAAATTAATTGAAATATGAAGAAAATAAATGAATAATGAAAAAAAAAAAATAAATTTGAAAAAAAAAGTTGTAAATGACAAAACTAATTGAAAAATTGATTAAAAATAAAAAAATGAAGACAAAGATTGACTAAAAAATTTAAATTTTGCGCACAATAGTTGAGATATTGACAAAATAATTAAAATGTAAAGAAACTAATTGAATAATGACATAAATAATTAAAAGCTGGCGTCAAAATTACACTTTTTAGTCACTAGTTGAAAAATTGAAAAAAATAATTGAAACTTGAAAAAAATAATTTAAAAATATCAAAAAACTGTTTATGCGTAGAAAACAGTTGAAAAATGACAAACATAACTAAAATTTAGAAACAAATTAATAGAAAGTGATAAATATATATTAAAACATAGATTAAAAAATAAAAAAAGTAATACATTAATATTAAAAAATTGTATAAAATAATTGAAAAATTAACGATATAATTAAAATATAAAGAAACTAATTGAATAATGACATAAATAATTGAAAACTGGTGTAAAAATAAAAATTTATAGACAATAATTGAAAAGTTGTTAAAAATATTAGAAGTTTGAGGAAAATAATTGAAATTTGAAAAGAATAATTCAAAAATGTCAAAAAAATTTTAAATGTGAAAAAAGTAATTAAAGTTTGTAGAAAATAATTGAAAAAGGCGTAAAAAATTAATATATTCGTGACAATAATAAAAATAATTAAAAACAGGTGTAAGAATTTTAAAAAAATTCATGATAAAAAAAAATTCTATAAAATAATTAAAATTTGTAAAAAATAATTTTAAAATGGCAAAAATAACAAAAATATGAAGAAAATAATTGGAAAATAAAAAATAAATGAATAATGACAAAAGTAATTGAAAGTTGAAGAAAATAATTGAAAAATAACAAAAGTGAATTGAAATTTGTGTTGCAAATTTGGATATTCCTGACAATAATTTGAAGATTGAAGAACACAATTGAAATTTAAAAAAAAAATAATTGACAAATTTCAAAAATAATTGATAAAACTGGTGCATAAAATTAAAAATTTTAAGACAATACTTAAAAAATTTATAGAGAATAATAATTAAAGTTTGAAGAAAATAATTGAAATTTGTTGAAAATAATTGAAAAGGGTGTATAAAATTAATAAACTCATGATAATATTAAAAATAATGAAAAAAAATGATTGAAATTTGTAGAAAATAATTGACAACTAATACAATAAATTTAAAAATCCATGGTAATAAAAAAAAAATTGAATAAAATAATAATTGAAATTTGTAGAAAATGATTCTAAAATGGCAAAAATACTTGAATAATAATAAAAGTAACTAAAATTTGAAGAAAATTATTAAAAATTAACAAAAGTAGAATAGAAACTTGTGTTGAAAATTTAAATATTCCTGGCAATAATTTAAAGATAGAAAAAATAATTAAAATGTTAAAAAAATAATTGAAAAATGACAGAAGTAAATGAAAACTTGTGTAATAAATTTAAATATTCATGACAATAATTTAAAGACTGAAGAGAATAATTGAAATTTGAAATTTTTTTAAAAAAAATTACAATTTAATTTAAACTGTATTTCGTTTTTCAATCTTTTCCAATAAAGTAAAATAACTTAATTCGAATTTTTAATAAATCCGACTATTCGACACTTTAAATTAGTCTAAATTATTATTCAAATTCATACAATATTGTGTAATATATAAATTAGTATTATTTATAATCAAAAGGTGCTCAAAAAATTTTGATTTGTTATTTTCAAAAATTCCTTAGTCCAAATTTAGATATTCATGATTTTTTGAAACTTTTTTGTAGGGAGGGGGGGGGGTAAAAAATTTTCTGATTTCTTTTAGATTTGCATTTTTTTTATTCAATTAATTTTCACATCTTGTCAATTTTTTCTTAATTTACTCACTCTTTAATAATTCTTTTAGATTTTTTTGATTTTTATAAAGTTGTTAGAATTGTTTTTAAATTTGTCTATTCAAATAAATTTTTTTTTCACTTAGGTTTACTAAACTTTCTTACTCTTGAATGATTTGTACATTTCTTCAGTTGACTTTTTTTTTATCTTTTCACATTTTTTATTTTATATTTTACTCCTTTATTTTAAATAACTTTTTACCAAATTTTATAGTCTGAGCAATTTTATTTTTGATCTCTTTTTTATTGTCTGTTCTTAGTCTATTATAACTTCAAACTTTTTTCATAATTTTCTTTGTTTCCTATATTTTTTGTTTTAATTTATACCAAACTTTAAAATTTTCGAAATTTTTTCATTCTTAGTTCTTTAGATTTTGCAAATATAAAAAAGATAATTTTTTTAATAATTGTTCTTAATTTTTTTTTTGTTTTTTATTTCTTAAACTTTTTTTCATAACTTTTTAATCATTCTTTAGACTTTTAATTAATTTTTAAATGTTACATCATTTGTGTATTTTTTTCTTTTCTTGAAACTGTTTATTATTTTTATTCATTTTTTCCCCCTTTATATTCTCATTTTTTCGAGTTTTTTTTTTAAAAAAATCCGTAAACATTTGAATTTATTAAAAAAAAAATTTTTAGTTTATTATATATTTTTACTAATTTTTGTCATTTTTACGTATTTTTTTAAATTTTTAATTATTTTTTTCTTATTTGACATTTTTGTAGATTAATATTTGGGTTTTAAAAAAAAATTCTTTTTTATTTGGGGTGTGGAGGGGGGGGGGGTAAAATACTTTCTTTAATTTTCGGGTTTCTTTTTTATTTGTTCATCTTTTTTATAAATTTATTCAATTTGCTTTTATATCTTCCTTTTTTTTTGCATACTTAGTTTTTCATAAAATTTTGAAATATCCTTATTTTTTCTAATGTTATTAGGATTATTTAAAAAAAAATTGCTGCCTAATGTTAAACTGTTTTTTGTTTAGTTTTCCTAAACTTTTTTTATTTTTGAAAGTCTTTTTTTAAAATTTTTTTTGTTATCTTTTTATTTATTTTCTAACATTTTTTTATGTTATTTTTTTATTCCTTTCATTTTTTAGTAGATTTCTATTAAAGTTCATTTTTTGCGTATTTTTTATATTTCACAGATTATCTTTCTTTTTTTTTTATAATTTTTTTGTATTTGTAGTGGACTTTTAATTATTTTTTCAATTTTATCAACAGAAAAAATTGTCTAGTTTTGTTAAAAATTTATTTTATTTTGTGTAATTCTAGTCTTGTAATCTCTTAATTTTGCTAATTTTTGAAAATTTTCCTCTGTAGTAAAATTTTAACGCTTTTTGATTCATTTTCTTATTGATTTTCTTGATTTTCTTGATTTTTTCAATTTTTATTTTGTCAATCATAAAGAAAACAAATCCGAGAAAATTATAATTTACAATCCGGGAATTTTAAAATGATCATTCACTTGATACTTTGCCACGTTTTATCAATTTTTAAATCAGAATCTTTCTTTCAGAAAAAAAGAAAAAAGCAAAAAGGGATAAATCAGAATCTAAAAATGTTGATAATTCAAAAGAAAAAGATGAGGAAGAAGAACAAGAAGATGAAGAAGAAGCAGTTGAGGAAGAAAATGTAAAAGAAGTAGAAGAAGAGGAAAAAGAAAAAGATAGTGAAGAAGATGAAGAAACTATTGAAAATCCCGAAAATTCAAGTCGTAAGTTTATTATCTTTTATTTATATCTACTAATTTATTTATTCCCTCATTATTAATTGCTAATTATTAATTTTTCTACAGTGCCTGGCTGTTCTCTGGGTTTAGAAATTTTTAAAAATCCAGCCTTTTCGTCGCTGGAGGGCAAAATTTGTGAAAACACTTTAAAAGGAATCAGTGATATGGGATTTACAAAAATGACAGAAATACAAGCACGTTCCATTCCATCGTTACTTGAAGGCAGAGATCTTGTCGGAGCAGCAAAAACTGGATCTGGAAAAACCTTAGCCTTTCTTATACCTGCAATAGATCTCATTTACAAACTACGATTTATGCCCAGAAACGGTAAAATATATTTTTTAATTTTAACAGTTTAGTTAAAATTTTTGTTTTTCAAATTTTTTTATTCGTTAATCCAAATTTGTGAATTTTTTTTCCAGGAACTGGATGTATTATAATATCGCCTACTCGTGAATTAGCAATGCAAACTTTTGGAGTTTTGAAGGAATTAATTAAGTATCATTTTCACACCTACGGTTTATTGATAGGTGGCACAGATCGAAAAGCCGAAGCACAAAAACTCTCAAAAGGAATTAACATTATTGTCGCAACGCCTGGAAGATTACTGGATCATCTTCAGAATACCTCTGATTTTTTGTACAAAAATCTACAGTGTCTAATTATAGACGAAGCTGATCGTATTCTCGACATTGGATTTGAAGAAGAAATGAAGCAAATTATTAATCTTTTACCCAGTTAGTTTATTATTCTTCTACTAGCAAAATAAAACGCGCGCAAGCGCGCGATTAGTTTTTCATACCTTTTAGAAATTATAAAATACAATAATAAATATAGCAAATCGGTAAATAATATTTATCTCATAAGAAGAAATAAATATTTTAAATATAATATTTAAAAATTAATAATTATAAATAAAATAAATATTTATTTAGGACAAAATTTATAATATTTTAGAATTAAAAAGAATTGCAAAATATAATTGAAATTAAACAAAACAATTGCAAATTTTGCAAATTAATTAAAAAAAATAATGCAATCAAGTAATTTAAATTTGAGAAAAATACTTGAGAATCTTAAAAGTAAATTAAAATAAAATTGAATAATAAAAAATTAGAGAAAATAATTGAAAATTGAAAAAACATGATTAAAAATTGAGATAAATAAATTAAAATAAAAAAAAAAAATGACTAAATTTTGAGAAAATAATGAAACAAATTACCTAAAATATTTTAAATAAAGGAAAGTTAAACAAAATTTGAGAAAAATACTTCTATCTTTCAGAAGTACATTGAAATAAAAGAAAATAATGAAAAATAAGTGAAAATAAATGAAAAAATTAAAAAGATAAATATAATTTAAAATTGAACAGAACAAGTTTAATTTAATAGAAATAAGTAAAAACTTTTTGGCAATTATGAAAAAGAACGAAAAAAGAACGAAATTAATTGAAAGTTGAAGAAAATAATATAAAAAATAATATAAATAATGAAATAATTGATAAGTCAGATAAATAGTTAAAATTTTTGAAATTATGAAACAATGTAAAGAATTGAAAATTGAAGAAAATCAATTTTGGTAAATAATTGAAAAATGTTTTAAAATTTTTAAACTTGACGAAAATAATTAAAATAAGATATAAACAATAATAAGTTGTAAAAATAAATGACATTTAAGTGTGATAATTGAAAAAATTACAGAACTTTTTTCAAAAAAGGAAAAGTAATTGAAATTTAAAAAAATACATGAAGATCTTAGAAATCAATTAAACAAAAAGAAAATAACTAAAAATTAGAGAAAAGAATTGAAGAAATAAACTAAAAATTGGTAATTGAAATTTACAATAATTAATCAAAAAAAATTTGAAATTATGAAAACAAAGGAAAATAATTAAAAATTGAAAAAACAATTATTGAAATTTTAGAAAAATTCTTAAAAATCTTAGAAAATAATTTTAGAAAATGAGAATAATTAAAAATCGAAGAAAAGACTGGAGAAATGCTAAAAATAATTGAAATTTACGATAATTAATAAAATTTTTTGAATAATGAAAAGAAATAAAAAAATATCTGAAAATTGAAGAAAATAATAGAAATTTGAGAAAAATACTTTAAAATTTTAGAAATTAATTTTATAAAATGAAAAAAACTAATAATTGTAGAAAAGTCTGAAAGAAAGCTAAAAATAATTGAAATTTACGATAATTAATAAAAAAAGAAGTTTAAAATTCTGATAACAAATGGAAAATAATTAAAAATTGAACAAAATATTTGAATTTTCAGAAAAATACTTTAAAAAATGTAGAAATTAATTTTACAAAATGAGAAAAACTAAAAATTGAAGAAAAGTCTGGAAGAAAACTAAAAATAATTGAAATTTACGATAATTAATCAAAAAAAATTTTGAAATTATGAAAACAAAGGAAAATAATTAACTAGGTGTGAATTCTGTCTATTTCATAGACACTTCGCTTCCAAGTAAACAAAATAATTTGTAAGAAATTAATAATATATAAGTTAATTGGGGAAGTTGTTAAAAAAAAATTTTAATGCAAAAAAATGTCAAAATATGAATTATTTTTCGAATTCTTGATCAATTATAAAAGTTATATAGGTCAATCGATTCGTTTTGAGATAAGGAATATGATTTTTGTATTCATTAAGTTATATTTTTAGCATAAAAAATTTTTTTTGGCAAAAAACGATTTTTTTCGATGAAAAAAGGTGCTCAAAAAAATTTGGTTTGGTATTTTCAAAAATCCTTGTGTCCAAATTTAGATATTCATGAGCTTAATAAGTCATCCAAATTTTATTGGAATCCGTTAAAGCGTTCTCAAGATATCTTGTACACAAAAAACGCTATACACACACACACACATACATACACACACACACACACACACACATACATCTGGACATTTGCTTAGGAATGAAAATTTTCGCTTTTTAGATGAAAATGAGTCGATTTAGACAATTTTTGGAAAATCGAAAATTTTAACGATCACAAAGCTTCCTCTATGAGGAAGCAAAAATGGAAGAAAACAATTATTGAAATTTTAGAAAAATTCTTAAAAATCTTAGAAAATAATTTTAGAAAATGAGAATAATTAAAAATTGGAGAAAAGACTGAAGGAATGCTCAAAATAATTGAAATTTACGAAAATTAATAAAAATTTTTGGAAATTCTGAGAACAAATGAAAAATAATTAAAAATTGAAGAAAATATTTGAATTTTCAGAAAAATACTTAAAAAATTTAGAAATTAATTTTATAAAATGAGAAAAACTAAAAAGTGGAGAAATGTCTGTAAGAAAGCTAAAAATTATTTAAATTTACAATAATTAATAAAAAAAATTTGAAATTATGAAAACAAAGGAAAATAATTAAAAATTGAAGAAAACAATTAAATATTTAGAGAAATCCTTAAAAATCTTAGAAAATAATTTTAGAAAATGAGAATAATTAAAAATTGGAGGAAAGACTGGAGGAATGCTAAAAATAATTGAAATTTACGATATTTAATAAAATTGTTTGGAAATTATGAAAACAAAGAAAAATAATTAAAAATTGAAGAAAATAATAGAAATTTGAGAAAAATACTTTAAAATTTTAGAAATTAATTTTATAAAATGAGAAAAACTAAAAATTGTAGAGAAGCCTGGAAGAAAGCTAATAATAATTGAAATTTACGATAATTAATAAAAAAAATCTGAAATTCTGATAACAAATGAAAATAATTAAAAATTGTAGAAAGTATTTGAATTTTTAGAAAAATACTTAAAAATCTTAGAAAATAATTTTAGAAAATGAGAATAATAATTAACAATCGAGGAAAATAATGGAAAAATGATAAAATTAATTTAAAATTGAAAAAAATAATTGAAATATGCTGAAAATAATTTAAGATTGAGAAAGAAAATTGAATTATGATGAAAATAATTTAAATATGAAAAATTGAAAATATTCAATAAAATTTGAGAGAAATAACTGAAAAAATTATAGAATATATGTTTAAAAAAAAAAATAATTACAAAATTACTTAAAAAATTTTAATTAAAGAGAATAATTAAAAAATGGCAGAAATAACGAAAATTGATGAAAATAATTGCAATATCGGATAAATAATTGAAATATTTAAAAGTAATGCCAAAATAATGAATATAATTATAAATTGATGAAAATCAAGAAGAATTGCAGAATTTAATTTTAAGCAAAAGAAAATAATTAAAAAATGGTTATATAATGGAAAATTAATGACAATAATTTAAATTTGAGATAATAACTGAAAATTTTGGAAATTAATAGCGTGTGTATATATTTTAAACTTCTTCAAAAGCCATAATAAATTTTTGAAGCATTTTTCGAAATTTTTTTTTTTACACAAATGACAATTAAAAACCAGCACAACATGATACTAACGAAAAAGGTTACCTTATTCTTTCAATTCAAATTTCAAAATATTTACTGATAAAGAGAGTCAAAATTAAGGTAAAAGCACCAGTACCTGGACAGTTTTGAAGGGGTGTCAAGTTTAGTGATATTTTGTACTAAGATAATTAATTATATTTTACGAAATGTTTGGATTTTCGTTTAACTTACATTTAACGGATTCGAATTAATAAAAAATTAATTATAATAAATGTTTTCGTTAAATTAAAAGCTTGAAATAAAAAAATAGCTTATTTGCAGCAGAAGTTGGACAGTACGCTATTTGGATGGGCCTAGTAGTTTGGACATAAGACCCTATAGTTGGACATATATGAAAATACACACTCTATTATAGATTATTTGTTATTATTTATTATTAAAACTTTTATTGGCAACTACTAAATTAATTAGTTATTTAGGTTTTTAATTAATTGATTATTTTATTGATTAATTAGTGTCTGCAAAGTGTCTGTCCATCTACTGGGGTACGTATAAAAAACGTCAGGTAAACTTGGACAGACAACTCAGAGTAGTTTTAAAAGAAACGTCTTAAATAATTTTTTTGCTAAACATTTTGCATCTACGATTAACAAATTTAATTATACCTAAAAACTGACTATCTGAAGGGTATCTATGAATTTTTTCATTTAGTTTGGAGGAAATTTTAACTCTTTTTTGCTATTGTCCAACTACTGGTCCCAATTTTTGCTTTGTCCAGGTACTGGTGCTTTTACCTTAATAAAATAACAGGGACTAACTTCACTTCAGTTTTTAAAACGTGGACAGAAAAGATGAATAAATATAAATACGAACTAACTTCAGGAGTTTACGGAGATTATTATTATTTAATTTAATACTGCTTAATTTTTTCTCTTTTTTTTTTGCATTATTTTATCTGTTCTTTTTAGTTAATTGTCCTGGCATTTTTTATAAAAATGTTTCTCTGACAAGTTTTATCGATTACTCGCATTATTTTTTGCATCGATTTTGTAATTTGAATTTTTGTATTTCAGAAAGAAGACAAACGATGTTGTTCAGTGCAACCCAGACACAAAAGACGGAGGCGTTAACAAAGTTAGCTTTAAAGAAAGAACCAATTTATGTTGGCGTGGATGACGAAAAATTACAGGCGACAGTTGATGGTTTAGAACAGGGATACGTTATGGCCGAGAGTGATAAAAGATTTCTTCTTTTGTTCACTTTTCTTTGCAAGAATCGAAATAAAAAAATAATGGTCTTCTTCAGCTCGTGTATGTCGGTTAAATTTCATCACGAGCTTCTCAATTATATTGATCTTAAAGTTCTTTGCATACACGTTAGTATTTTTTAAAAAAATTTATTATACTTAGTAAATTTGTAAATACGTTGAAATTCTAAACGTTCCAATTAATTAATTTTTTTATTTTTATTTATTTTTTTAATTCAAATCTTGGTCTAGAAAAATCTACTGGAATCTAATTTTACCATCATTCTTAATATTTTACATTATCTAAAATTGTTTTTTTCTTTTTTAGGGTAAACAAAAGCAAACGAAACGAACCACGACATTTTTTCAATTTTGCAACGCTACTTCTGGGATTCTTCTCTGCACAGACGTAGCAGCGAGAGGTCTTGATATTCCCGACGTTGACTGGATCGTACAATATGATCCTCCTGATGATCCTAAAGTAGGAACATTTTCAGTATTTACAATGAAGTTTCACTTATTTTAATCCGGTCTACGCAAATCCATGACAAAAGTCGCACTTATTTTTACTGCCATGTACTTATAGAGAACTTCTCTGATTGGCTGTTCCAATTCGCAGCAATCAATGAAAATGTTGGTTAGTTTTGATTGGTCGACAAGTTCAAATAAGTGAGACTTCGAACAGTGATCGTATCATTAATCTCATAATTTTTAATTGCAGCCTACAAATATTTAATTTCTACACCTCTTTTCAATTATTTTTTGTCATTTTTAAAGTACTTCCGTCAACTTTAAAGTATCTTTGCGATTTTTAATTTAATTTTTTTAAATATCGATTATTTTCTTCAGTCTTTAAATTATTTTCATGAATATTTAAATTTATTACACAAGTTTTCATTTATTCTTCTCATTTAACAACTTTAATTGTTATTTTTAAGTAATGATTCCTTTATAAAAAATGTTTTACAATGAAAAACGAATTGATTGAAATTTAAATTTAATTCCAATTTTTATTTCTTCACTTCTTCATATCTTTTATTGTATTTTACGCTAAAAAAATTGACCTTCTTAAAGTATACAGGGGAATAAGAAATCGCATAATCTTTCATGATTTTTTATCTTTTTGACATTAAATAATGTTTTTTTCTTCAACTTCTCCAATTTTTTTTATTTTATAACTATAGGTCATTTTAAACAAATTTTATAAATTCAAAATCGAAATATCTATATCAATTAGTCTATATCAATTAAAAATTGCTTAGCTTTCTCTATGAGAAAGCAAATATTTTCACCCAGTTTCAATTATTTTCTTAAAATTTCAATTATGTTCTTCAATCTTTCAATTATTGTCAGGTATATTTAAATTTTCTACACAAGTTTCAAATTATTTGTGTTATTTTTCAATTATTTTCTTCAAATTGTAATTACTTTTATCATTTTCCAATTATTTTCTTTAAATTTCAATTACTTTTGTCATTTTCAAATTATTTCCTTCATACTTCTATTATTTTTGCCATTTTATCATTATTTTCTACAAGTTTTAAATATTTTATTCAATAATAAATTTCTAAATTTTTTACATCAGTTTTAAATTATTTTCTTCAAATTTCAATCAATATCTTCATTCTTTTTATTATTGTCAGGAATTTATTAATTTTTTAGACCTTTTTCAACTATTTTCTACAAATTTCAATAAATATTTTCTTCGAACTTTAGTTACTTTCTTCATATTTACAGTTTTTTTGTTACCATTTTTTAATTATTCTCTACAAATTTTAATTATTTTCTTCAAACTTCAATTAATTTCTTCAAACTTCAATGAATTTCTTCAGTTTTCAATTATTTTCCTCAATCTTTTTTTCAATTCAATGTCTTTTTTTTTCTTTCAATTTTTGAATTATTGTCTATAATTTTTTAAAGTTTACACCAGCTTTCAATTATTCATGTCAATATTTAATTAGGTTCTTCACATTTCAATTATATCGTTGATTTTTCAATTATTTTGAACACTTTTTCAATTAATGTATTCAATTTTTTATTTTTTACTCCATTTTTTAATTATATTTTACAGGGTGTCTACTAACCTGGAAAACCGGGAAATAACCGGGAATTTAAATTGACCTGTAAAAACCTGGAATTTTCTTTCTTGGCTAATAAATTTAACGAATATATCAATTTGTTTTATAAATAAATTTAATAACTTTATACATTTTGAATCCATCTGATTATGCGTTTAAATTTTGTGTAATTATGCGACAATGAAAGACATTGAACACGAAAAAGTCAAATTATTATGAAAAAATGTAGATAGAACTTCAATTTTTTTATTAGACCGTACATTGCATATAGTTTATATAGTTATGGGCAATTATATTGTGTGCTTTCAATTATCAATTATTTTCATCATATTTCAATTATTTACTTCAATATTTCTCCAATTATTCACCTATTTTTAGAAATTCACAATTATTTTCTTCAACTGACAATTATTCTTTTCCATTTTCAATTATTTTCTTCCATTTTTAATTATTTTCATTAATTTAAAATTATTTCTTCATTTCTCAATTATTTTCTTCGATTTTCTACTATTTTCTTCAATTTTCTACTATTTTCTTCAATTTTCTACGATTTTCAATTATTTTAATAAATTTTTAATTATTTTCTTCAACTCTAAATTATTTTTTTCAATTGCCAATTATGTTTTTGAAACTTCAATTCAATTCATCAATTATTATTCAACAATTTTCATATAATTCCTGGGTTGTTCGATTTCTTTTTTCTTCAATTATCATTTATTTTCTTCTACTTTCAATCTCATTGTTCAATTCTTGAATTATTTTCTTTAATTCTCAATTATAATTTTCAACATTCAATTCCATTCTTTAATTTTCCATTGTTTTTTTCAATATTCAATAACTCTAGGCTTTTTACAATGATTTTTTTTAAATTCTGAATTATTTTCTTCAATTTACAATTTTTTTTTCTTCAATTTCCAATTATTTTTTCATATTTCTTTCAATTTTCGATTTCTTCTCAATTTTCTTCAATTTTTAACAATTCTCAGCTTTTTTAAATTATGTTTTTCTTTTAATTTTTATTTAAATTGATAATTTTTAAATTATTTTCATCAATGCGCAATTAGTTCCGTCTATTTCTAAATTTTTCTCATGATTTCAAATATTGTCTTTAATTTTTAAGTACTTTCTTCAGTTTTCAATTATTTTCTTCAATTTTCAATTATTTTCTTTAATTTTTAATTATTTTGTTCAATTTTCAATTGTTTGTTTCAATATTCAGTATTCTCGACTTTTTTCAATTATCAGTTATTTATTTCATGTTTCAAAACCTCCTTCAATTTTCAATAATTTTCTTTTAATTTCAATTTAATTGTTTAATTATTTTTTTCAATTCTCAATTAATTTCTTTAAATAACAATTCTATTCTTTAATTTTTAATGTTTTCTTCAATATTGAATAATTCCTGGCATTTTCCATTTTTTTTAATTATAAATTATTTTCTCCTTTTTAATCCAATTGTTCAGTAATTTTCTTTAATTCTAAATTATTGTATTCGAATTTCAATTTTATTTCTCAATTTCCAATTGTTTTTTTTTAATATTCAATAATTCTGTGTTTTTCTGATTTCAATTTCATTATTTAATTTTCAATTTATTTCTTCAATTTTGAATTATTAACCTAAATTTTAAATTAGTTTTATTTGATTTTCTATCTAGTTGACCAATTTACAATTCTATTCTTTGAATTTAATAATCATTGTTCAATTTTTTCAATTATTGTTCAATTGTAGATTAATATTGACTTTTTTTTTTAATTTTGTTTCTAATTGTCAAATATCTTTGTCATTGTTTAATTATTTCTTTTCATTATTAATTGTTTCTTTTAATTCTTAATTATTATTTTTTGTAAAGTTTAATATTTAATTCTTCAATTCTCAATTATTTTCTTTGAATTTCAATTATTTTCTTTAATTATCAACTGTTATCTTCAATTTTTGTAGCCATTTGTAGGTCTATTTATACTTAAAATAAATTTTAAGTTAACAAGAGAAAAAACAGGGAAAAGTAGGAACAAAAACCGGGAAAAATCGGGAATTTTGTGGGACGAAATTAGTAGACACCCTGTATTTTTCATTAATTTTGTTTGTAAATTTCAGTTATTTTCGTCATTTTTTAACTGTTTTCTACATATATACATTTTTTTTTGACATCTTTAAATTATGTTTTTTAAGTTTCAATTTTTTTTTTCAAACTTGTATTATCTTTTTCAAATTTTCAACTATTATCTAGAAATTTTTCATTTTTACACCAGTTATTAAATATTTTTGTCAATTCTCAATTATTTTTTTCAAATTACAATTAATTTTGTCATTATTCAAATATTTTTGACATTTTTTAAATTATTTTCTTTAAATTTCATTTTCTTTAATCTTTTTATTGTTGCCATGAATTTATTAACTTTTACAGCAATTTTTGAATTATTTATGTCATTATTAAATAAGTTTCTTCACATTTCAATTATAACGTTAATTTTTCAATTATTTTACAATTTTTCAATTAATGTATTTAATTTTTTTTTACTCCATTTTTGAATCATATTTCCATTTTTCATTAACTTTTGCTTCCTCATAGTTCCTGACCAAATGTTCGGCTGTATAATTGTGTTTGTGTGTGGATGTACTTTTTTCTTGTAAACACGATAACTCTAGAACGCTTTAACAGAATTAAATAAAATTTGGTACGGTTGTTTTTACTACTATAATTTAAAAACAGACACAAGGATTTTTTTAAAATAACAATTACAAACATTTTTATTAAATTTTAAGTTTTTAACAAATTCATTTTTTTGAAAAAAAAATTTTTTTTTACTCTATAAAAGAATCATATTCCTTGCTTCAAAACAAACCGATGGACCTATATATTAATTTTGTTAAAAGTTTAAAGAATAAATATTTTTGCTGAAGTGGAAGCAAAATGTTCATGAAATGAACATAATCTTCGGCTTTTTTTTCCAAATTTCAGTTTTTTTCGTCATTTTTCAACTGTTTTCTACATAAATAAATTTTTTTGTTAACATTTTTAATTATTTTCTGCAAGTTTCAATTATTTTATTTAATTTTCTATTATTTTGTCAATTTTTCAACTATTGCCTAAAAAGTTTAATTTTTACACAAGCTTTAAATTATTTATGTCATTATTCAATTACTTTCATTACATTTTAATTATTTCGTCAATATCTCAATTATTATACTCAAAATTTTCATTTTCTACATCAGTCCCAAATTATTTTTTTAAAATTTGAATTACTTACTTTTTTAAATTAAAGTCACTTTTTTTAAAATATATAGAAAAAATGTTCTAAAATAATGTTAAACTTTCTTTAATTTATTTTAAATGTAATTATACCTACAATCGAAAAATTTATTTTCCTGTAAAATATTGTATATTCTAATTGTTTACTGTAGATTTAACAAAGATATATAATTTTAGGAATACATTCATCGAGTGGGAAGAACGGCTCGTGGAGAAGGCAGCAGTGGTCATGCCTTATTAATATTGCGACCTGAGGAACTAGGTTTTTTGCGTTATCTTAGCCAAGCTAAAGTTCCTGTTAATGAATTTGAATTTTCGTGGAATAAGGTCAAAAATATTCAACTACAGGTAAGTTAAAGTAACAAATTTTAAGTATAATTTTAAGAACAAAAAAAAAAATCAAGATTATAAAAAATTGAGATTTATAATTATTAAATTTATTTATTTAAATTCATTGGTTTCGTTCGATTCAAACTTCTTTCTTTAAATTTTAATCAAAATCCCGAATTTTTGGTTTTTTTATTGTTTTAAATAGTTTTTTAAAAAGTAAATTATCAATTGAATAAAATTTAGAATTAAATTTTAATCAAATTTAATTAATGATTTTTCAAAAAGCAGCAAGGTTCGTTAATGTTATTTTCAAAGAGCTTAGAGTAATTAGGTTAATTTTTTTAGAAACAGCTTTATCTCCTAGGATTAAAGTCACTTAGACCACATTAGACACTCATTAATTAGACCAGTTACTTATACAATTGTTTTTAGTCTGGGGTTCAGATAATCGAACGTTTTATTGGATAAGTGCATTAAGTTGTGGTATGTGGGCAGAGGGTCCGAAAAACCATGGTTCGTTTCATCATATTATTTTTAAAAAGTGTCTACTAATTGCTCCAAATATGGTGGCTTCTGTTTCTATTCTGATTAAGATTTCTGATGAGTGGAACAAAATGATAAATTCTTCTGTTCTTATTACGAATTATTAAAAATGTAAATTTTATAATTCGATAGACAAAATTCGTATTGAATTTTCAATATAGGTTCAACTTTTAATTAAGTTTACTATTAAATTTAATTAAAAGAATTTTTTGTTTTTGGATCATTGTACAATCAGTATTAGCTAAAAGTTTTTATTTTGAAATTTTACAGAGAGATCCGTGATTTTGTAAGAAGAATTCGTAGAAAATACTTTCAAAAAAAAAAAAAAAAAAATTAGTATAATTTTAAATTAGAAATTATTACAAATTTCACAAGAGTCCTCTATTTTCTCTAAAAGTCCCCTATTTTTCACGAAAACTGTCAATCTGTAAAACAAAACTTCAAAAAACTTTTGATCCTAAACTTTAATTAATTTAAAGTTGTCAATTACAATTATTTCAAAATTTAACTGTTAAAATTCAATAATTAATTTTTTTTAATTTATTTTAACTTAATTTAAATCTTTCCGATATTTTAAAAATTTTCTAACTTTATTATATAAATTCTTTCCTTCCTTGATAATAATCTTTTATCATTATTTGACATATAAATAATTAATTTTCTAATTTAATAATCATGTTTTTAATTCTTTGAAATTTTAAATATATATCATTTTATCGAAAAATTAAATTTTTTTCTTATAATTTCTTATTCTTGAAAAAAAGGTCAGTATTTTATTGTTACTATTTCTATTGTGTTTTTAAACAATTTTTTAATGCTAATCACTTTTTGAAGATTTTTCCTTTATTTGCTTCTAATTTTTGTTTTGTGTTGTGGATTTTCTTCTTTTTACACAGAATATGTCAGGTTATTTTATATAATTATAGTTTTATAACATTTCGAAAAATTTGTTAATTTTATTTTTTTTATTTTCTTTTTTATTTTGATAATTTAAGGGGGTTAAGGAGTATAATTTTCTTTTTCATTTATCTGATTATTTTTAGATTAATTCGTTTATTATGTAAATTTATTCAATCTTTTACGTTTTGTCTATTTTTTCGCAAATTTATTTACACTTTCATAAAATTTTTGATTCTAAGATTAGTGAAACAATTTTTTTTTGTTGAAATTGTTTAAAAATCTGTTTCTTTTATTTTTTAAATTTATTTACATATTCCTTTTTAAATCTTCAATTTGCGAATAATTTTCTAAAATTTTTCATTTTTAAAAGAATTTGTCATTCTTTTTATGCAATTTTTACATTTTCTTAATTTAACTCTTATACTATTTTTTATTTTATAGTTTATTTTTCGCTATTTTTATATTTTTTCTAATTTTTTCATAGTTTGCTAAACTTTTTTTTTTTAATTTTCTTTCATCTTTCAATATATTGCTTTGTTTCACTGAAAAAAATGTTTAGTCATATCAACAAAAATTTTGTTGGCTCAACCAAATTTTTAGTCATAGGAACAAAAAATTGGGTGGATCAACCAAATTTTTGTTGATATGACTAAACATTTTTTTCAGTGTTATTTTCTCTTTTTCTCTTTTTTGTTTTATCTCTTTAAATATTATTTGATTCAAATTTATAAATAACCCAATCATAAATTTATCAAAATCTCAATCTATTCCAATTTTATTACATTCAAATTTCAGTCGATTCAAATTCTCATTCTTTTAAAAATTGTTTAGTTTGTAAGAAATAAATAAATTTCTCTGGTCTGAAGGGGTCTTCTTGGAGATAGATCTTCTCCTGGGAACTTTTTCCTTTTTTCAAGACCTTGATTAGAGACGCTGTAGTAGCCTGCCTCTTTTTTTTATTTCTAGTCAGAAGGGGAGGATTCCCTAAGGAAGACAACCAAAGTTAAAATTACTGCAAGCTTTTTTCTCGAGATTTGTAGCATGAATCATCAGGATCATTTCGTTGAAGCTACTACAATACCTCACATCTACAAATTCCTTAAGGGTTATATTGCAATGCAAATTGCACTAAAAGTAGCCCTTAAAGGATTTGTAGATACACGGTATTAACCAAGTGTAGATTCGCGTTATTGCAGTAGCTCTGACGATTTGCATCTCCATCTTCATTGCCTTCGCAATCCCAACAACATTGCCAGTGTAGTATCCTGTTAATAATTCCATCGTTTTATTTTAATATTACAATTTTTTCGTGAATTATTATTACATCGTTTTTATGGTTTCGTGGTTCGGGATCGAAACCCTTGTAGTGAGACATTTTCGTCCTTCTGTCCGACCGTCGTTCACAGTTAATAGCTGCCAATTTGCGGTTGTGTGCAAGAGAGAGGGGATGGTGAGAGACAGAGAAAGAGATAATTGATTATCAATATACATGTACACTGAAGCCGATAACGGTTACGTGCTTCTTGACGTATGAGTAAGTTACGTGATTCTAGAGGTAGAAGACAATTACGTGTTTCTTGATGTCAGAAAAAGTTACATTGTTCTAGAGGTAGAAAAGAGTTGCGTAGTTTTCCATGTATAAGGAAGTTACGTGATTATAAAGGTAGAAGGGAGTTACGTGGTTCTTGATTTGTGAGAAGGTTTCTTAGTTCTAAAGGTAGAAGAAAGTAACGAGGTTTTTGATGTATGACAAAGTTACTTGGTTATAGAGGTAGAAGATATTTACGTGGTTCTAAAGGTAGAAAAAGATTACACTGTGTTTCAGGTAAAAGGAAGTTACGTAGTTCTAAAAGTAGAAGAAGGTTACGTGTTTTTTGAGTTAGGAGGGAGTTACGTGGTTCTAGAGATAGAAGAAGATAACGTGTTTTTGAGGTAGGAGCGAGTAACGTGGTTCTAGATGTTGGAAGAAAGATACCCTGTTTTTGATGTATGATAAAGTTACGTAGTTATACAGGTAGAAGAAAGTTACGTGGTTCTACACGCAGAAGAAGATTACTCAGTTTTCGACGTAAGACGGAGTTACGTGGTTCTAGAGGTAAAAGGAAGTTACGTGGTTTTTTTATTTATGAGGAGGTTACCTGGTTTTAGAGGTAGAAGAAAGTTACGTAGTTTTTGATGTAAAAGAAAGTTACGTGGTTATAGAGGTAGAAGGGAGTTACGTGGTCCTTGATTTATAAGAGAGTTAAGTGGTTTTTGATTTGTGAGGGGGTTACCGGGTTCTAAAGGTAGAAGAAAGTTAAGTAGTTTTGGTTTTATATGGAAGTTAAGTAGTTCTAGAGGTAGAAGAGAGTTATGTGATTCTTGATGTATGAGGGACTTACATGGTTCTAGAGGTAGAAGGGAGTTACGTGATTCTTAAGGAATGAGGGAGTTATATGGTTCAAGACGAAGAAAAAAGTTATATAGTTTTTGATTTGTAAGGGAGTTATATGGTTCTAGATGTATAAGGAAATTTGGTAATTCTAAAGGTAAAAAAAATGTACTTTGATTTAGAGGTAGAAGGCAGTTATGTGGTTTTAGTGGTGGAAGGATATATGTGGTTCTAGAAATAGAATGGAATTATGTGGTTCTTAATGTATGAGAGAGTTTAATTGTTCTGAAGGTAAAAGGGAATTACGTAATTTTTAAGGTAGAAGAAAGTTACGTGGTTCTGGTTGTTAATGGGAGTTGAGTAATTCTAAAAATAGAAGGGAGTTATGTGGTTCGTGTTGTAAGAGGGAGTTTTATGGTTCTAGAAGTAGAAGGGAGTTATGTGGTTCGTGATGTAAGAGGGAGTTTTATGGTTCTAGAGGTAGAAGGGAGTTATGTTGTCTTTGATGTAAGAGGGAGTTATATGGTTTTAGATGTAGAAGAGAGTTGCGTGGTTCTAGAGGTAGAAGAAAGTTACGTGGTTGTAAAGGTAGAAGAGGGTTACGTGGTATCAACAATAGAAGAAAGTTACTTGGTTCTTGATGTATAAGGGACTTATGTTGTTCTAGAGGTGGAAAGAAGTTGCGTGGTTCTAGAGGCATAAGGTAGTTATGTGTTTTTTGATGTATGAGGGAGTAATATAATTCTTAAAAAAGGCGGAAGTTCTGTGCTTCTTGATTTATTAGGGAATTATAAGGTTTTAGAGATAAAAGGCAGTTATATGGTTCTAGAAGTATAAGAAAGTTACGTGGTTCTAGAAGTAGAAGGTTGTTATGTGATTCTTGAGGTATGAGGGGATAATATAGTTTTAGAAGAAGACGAGAGTTCTAAGATTTTTGATTTATAAAGGAACTATACGGTTCTAGAGGTATTAGTCAATTATATGGTTCTAGAGCTATAAGAAAGTTACGTGGTTCTTGATGTAAAATGGACTTATGTGGTTCTAGAGGTAGATATTGGTGTATGAGGGAGTTACATGGTTCAAGAGGTAGAAGAAAGTTAAGTGGTTTTGGTTTTATATGGAAGTTAAGTAGTTCTAGATGTAGAAGAGAGTTATGTGGTTCTTGATGTAAGAGAGAGTTATATGGTTCTAGAGGAAAAAGAGAGTTATGTGGTTCTGGAAGTAGAAGGTTGTTATGTGATTCATGAGGTATGAGGGAGTTATATGGTTCAAGACGAAGTAGGGAGTTACGTAGTTCTTGATTACCAAGGGAATTATATGTTTCTAGGAGGTATAAGGGAATTAGGTAATTCTAAAGGTAAAAGAGAGTTACATTAATTTAGAGGTAGAAGGCAGTTATATGTTTTTAAGGGTGGAATGATATATATGTGGTTCTAGAAATAGAATGGAATTATGTGGTTCTTAATGTATGAGATAGTTTAATTGTTCTGAAGGTAAAAGGGAATTACGTAATTTTTAAGGTAGAAGAAAGTTACGTGGTTCTGGTTGTTAATGGGAGTTGAGTAATTCTAAAAAGAGAAGGGAGCTATGTGGTTCGTGATACAAGAGGGAGTTATATGGTTCTAGAAGTAGAAGGGAGTTATGTTGTTTTTAATGTAAGAGGGAGTTATATGGTTTTAGATGTATCGGGAGTAGCGTGGTTCTAGATGTGGAAGAAAGTTACTTGGTTCTAGAGGGAGAAGGTAGTTATGTGATTTTTGATGTATGAGGGAGTAATATAGTTCTGGAAGAAGACGGGAGTTCTGTGGTTCTTGAGGTAGATATTGATGTATGAGGAAGTTACCTGGTTCTAGAGTTAGAAGAAAGTTACATGGTTTTGGTTGTATATGGGAGTTAAGTAGTTCTAGATGTAGAACGGAGTTATGTTAGTTTTAATGTATGACGGAGTTATATTGTTCTAGAGGTAAAAAGAAATTACGTAATTTTAAAGGTAGAAGAAAGTTACGTGGTTCTGGTTCTATATGGGAGTTAAGTAACTCTAGAGGTAGAAGGAAGTTACCTGGTTCTTGATGCAAAAAGGACTTATGTGGTTCTAGAAGTAGATATTGATGTATGAGGGAGTTACCTGGTTCTAGAGGTAGAAGAAAGTTAAGAGGTTTTTGTTTTATATGGAAGTTAAGTAGTTCTAGACAGAGAAGAGAGGTAAAGGTCCTGAAGCTAAAAAAAAAGTTACGTTGATCTAGAGGTAGAATGCAGTTATGTGGTTTCAGAGGTGGAAGTTAAATATGTGGTTCTAGGGATAGAAGGGAGTAATGTGATTTTTTATGTATAAGGGAGTAATATAGTTCTAGAAGAAGACGGGAGTTCTGTGGTTTTTGATTTATAAGGGAACTATATGGTTTTAGAGGTTTTAGGTTCTATATGGTTCTTGATGTAAAAAGAACTTATGTGGTTCTAGAGGTAGATATTGATGTATGAGGTAGTTACCTAGTTCTAGAGGTAGAAGAAAGTTAAGTGGTTTTCGTTTTATATGGAAGTTATTTAGCTCTAGGGGTAGAAGAGATTTAAGTGGTCATTAATGTTTGAGGGAGTTACGTGGCTCTAAAGGTAAAAATGATTTACGTGGTTCTTGATGTATAAGGGAGTTACGTGGTTCCTAGATGGTTCTAGAGGTAAATAGAAAAGTGACAAGTTTTTGTAACTTTTCCGGTTGTGTTCTAGTGTTAAAAGAAAGTTACGTGGTTCTTAATGTACGCGGGAGTTACGTTGTTCTAGAGCTAGAAGAAAGTTACGTGGCTCTTGATGTATCAGCAAGTTACGTGGTTCTAGAGTTAGAACGGTGTTACGTGGTTCCGGAGGTAGAAAGGAGTTAGGTAGTTCTTGATGTATGAGAGAGTTATGTAGTTCTTGAGGTAGAAGGGAAGTACGTGTTTCTTGAGGTATGAGGGAGTTTTGCAGTTTTAGAGGAAGAAGGGATTTACGTGGTTTTTGATGTATGAGTGGGTTACGTGGTTCTAGAGGTAGAGAGGGTGGAGACGAGTTTTCTCAGCTTTTTCGGCTGTGTTCCAGAGGTAGAAGAAAGTTTCGCTTTAAATTAAAGTTTCTATGACTTTTTCCAAAGTTTCAAGATGAAAGATGGTTTATCTGTTACTTTTTTTTTCATTCTTTTTATTCCATTATCAAGCTCGAAAATCTCTTAAAATCAACATTACTAAGAAGAGAGGCTTTCATTTAAAAATAAATTGAAGAGATATTTATATATATATATATATGATTGGGAAATTTGGTTGTTTTGTACATATAGCGTTATCCACGACACACACACATGTATACGCATAACTGTATCCCGCAGCCTCTTTAGCAGGATAACTTTTCTTTTTTATTTATCTTTCTCCTTCTTTCACTTCTGTCACTTCTATCGGTTCAACGGGTCCCAAGCATCTTGCACATAATGTGATCGCGTGCTCGTGTTTAAGTTGCTCAAAGAAACGATGGAAGCTACGAAAAGAGACGAAGTGGGAAAAGAGGGCAGAAACCAACCGCCTACGTGTATGTGAATCACGCACCACTCCCTCTTCGAATAAACCCGATCTACTCAAATCCAATACAAAAATTCAGCTGCTCGCACTTATCGTGTTTATGTGGACATTGGCGATATTGAATTTGCGTAATTTGTTGTTAAAAATCAATTATCAAGCGTGACTAATTCACAAAGCGATTCATTATTTATACATTTATATCTCGGTAATCAATTTCAGCGTGAAAAGTTTTATGTCCCACGTGAATGATTATTCTTCTTTTTGAGAAGAAAATAACCAGTCTTCCGAAACGGTACCTGTTTTTAAATTAATTGCATTCAATTTGCAGATTTTTTTTATTTTGTGTGATTTTCCGTGAGAAAAATTGACTATTGTTTTTTTTTTTTTTTCAATTAACTATAATAATTTCAAGTGGAACTTTTGAGTTTAGAACTAATTATTCCTTTTCCACTTAATTAATCCAATTAGTAGATTTTTTATTATATAAACAAAGGATACTGAAAAAAGTGACCTTTAAGTCTCCTTGTAAATTGTGTGGGCTACTTTATGACTTTATTAATGGTTGATACTTGATGATTCAGATGATAATATGCGCAGAAATTTTCATGAATTATTTACCTGAAAAAGATAAACTGGTATTGCGATTTAAAAATATTTTTACTGCTTCGTTTTATTTCAATAAGTAAATGCATTTATTTACTTGTCTCTTATTTACTGAAAGACAATCGTACGAGTAATTGAGCATTTTAGATAATAAAATTTGTACGTAAAAGAAATGTTTAATCAATTTTACTAAAGTAACGATTCACAATAATATGTGACAAATCGGGGGAATTTGTACTCCAAATTAACACACAGAATGAGAAAAATAATTTGAAAAAATCTGTTAATTGAGAAAGAATTTAAAAGCATTGACAATTGCCTTGTCTAAAGCATTTTCATTTTCTAAAAGTCTCACTTTCCGTGAATTTTCTGCATTCTTCTTTACAATTAGTGACAATTTAGATTTTTTTCCCAGAGCAGAAATGTCGTAAAAGTGAAAATAAAATTTTTTATAATTATAGAACGACATAATGTTGGTGTTTATGTGGTACAAAAGAAAGCGGAATCAAAAGAATACGAAGATTACATAAAAGAGAAACAGAGTTGTTGATAAGTCTCTTTTGTCTTTTGTCAATTGCTTCGAAAGTACACGTGTGTCAACGGAAGATAATAAATGAGATTCTTTACTTTCCCTAATGAGAGAAGGACTAAGGGGACAAATCCTGTGTAGTGGAGCCTTGAGATAACTGTTGTAGCATTCTTCAAGGAAGGTTTGACCCATTAACATAATCTCACACACCGAGAGACAAATGTTTTCAAATTTAATATACCGTGATTTTGAGACTGGGAAATTGTCTCTTTCAGAGAATTTTTCATATATATATTTAAAAAAATATATGAATTTTTCTGAATTACTTCTTAAAAATGAGTTTTTAAAATTTTTTTTTCAAATTCAGAGTTAAAAAACATTTAAAATTTTACGGATGCATGGTTTTAGAAATAAGATTTTTGAAATTTAAATATTATGTTATTATTCGAAGGATTTGTATTTATCCCAGTAAATAAAATGGAAAAGGATTCTGGAACTTTCATTCATTTTCCTTGTTGCATTTATTCGATTGGAACTTTCTGAGATTTATTTCTTTTAAAAACAATTGAAAAGAGGCTTTAAAGAGTATACAAGAAACCTATTTGACGATATTTGTCAATTATTATCTTTGAGACGAAGTGGTGGTCGTCTTTTTTTGAAAAAATTTAATTTGTAGGTTAATTTGTCGTTTCTCGTTTCACGTCAGACCAGGGTTGTGCAGTGACGTTAAACACAAAGGTTTTAACGTAATATACGTCAAGAACGTAATGTTAACGTGACCGTTTACCGACAGTTGATTAATTTTGGCGGCAACGAGTCCTTGTTTAAATATTACTTTCTTTTTAAATGAAAATAAATTATTTATTCGTCTTATAAAGATAATAATTGAGAAATTAATATTGTCACTTAAGTTGTTTCTACACTCTTTAATATTAATAATAAATGTGAAAAACAATTAAATCGAAATGATATTATATAAAAAAAATATAACGACAAAACAGAATCAGGGTGGCCAATTGAAAAAAAAATAATTTAATTTATGGTTGAAGATTCCTATAATTGAAAAATTATAAAATAAATTCAGTTCGGAATAATTGAATTTGAAGAAAATAATCAAAAACGGAGGAAGTAAATTAATAAATTAAGTATTAAATTGAAATTTCAAAAAATAATTGATAATTGAAAAAGAAAATTACAAATTGACGAAAATAATTGACAATTGAAAACAAAATTTAAAAAATGACTAGATTCATACAAAAACGAAAAAATAATTTAAATATCAAAGAATAATTATAAAATTTTAACATAATAATTAAAAAATTAAAAAATGTATGAAATAATTGAAGATTGAGAAAAATAATTAATAACGGAAGAAAGTGGTTGAAATATGACGAAAATAATTGTCAATTGAAAACAAAATTCGAAAAATCACTAGATTAATGAACCACTGAAAAAAATAATTGTAAAAATTAAACAAGAAATATCAAATTTCAAGAAAATAGTTGCAAATTAAAAAATTAGGAAAATTATAGGAATAATTGTTGGAAATAATTGAATATTTAACAACTGGATTGAAAATTGAGTAAAGCAATTAAAAATTGAAGAATGGAATTGAAATTTTAAAACAATTTTTATGAGTGAAAAAAATAATTGAAAAAATCAGAGGATTATTGAATATTGGTGAATTAATTAAAAATTAAAGAAATAAATTGAAGATTAAAGAAATAAATTGAAAATTTAAGAAAATAGTTGATAATTGAAAGAAAAATTACAAAATGACTAAAATAATTAAATCTTAAAGAAAATAATTACGAAATGAGGAAAATAATTGACAATCGAAAGAAAAATTCGAAAACTGGCGAGAATAATCGACCACGGAACAAAATAATTTTAAAAAAATTAAAGAATAATTATAAAATTTAAAGAAAATAATTGTATATTGAAAACTGTTGAAAATTATAGAAAAAATTATAGATTAATTTATTCATGGAATCAAAATTATTTATAAATTTTAATCAATTTAAGGATGTTTGACCCTATAACATAACCCCTATAACTAAAAATTAGTTTTTATCATGAAAATAAATTCAAAGGAAAATTGCCCTCAATTAATTTTAAAAGTTGTACTTATACAATTTTCAAATAAAATTGTTTTGGACTAAAATATTTTGTCATTTACGCATTATTTAAGATTTTGTCTTTTTTGGTTAAATCTAATGAAAAATTGCAATTTTTATCTAATCATGTCAAATAATGGCTCATTTTGTTCTTTGAAACATTCTATATAAATCTACTCATAGAATTTTATCAAAAATGTTAAGTTAAAAAGAAATGAACAAAAAAAATTTGATCTTCTACATTTTTGTATATTGTTTCTGAACAATACATTTTTAATAAAATTCTATGAGTAAAATTCATTAGATTTTAAGAAAAAACACAAAGTATTCATTAATTATACGTGAATGGCAAAATATTTTAATCCAAAATAATTTTATTTAAAAATTGTACAAGTAGATTTCTTTTAAAATTTGTTAAAAACATTTTTTATTTTATTTTACTTTCATGTTAAAAAATACTTTTCAGTTTGAGGTTATGTTTTAAGGTCAGACATCCTTAAATTCATTTTTTAAAAAGTAACTGATTTTATAATAGATAATAATACAAACTTTATAAGAATTTTAATGTTTTACAAATTGTGGACATTCCATTAATTTTTCGCCACTATTTTTATAATCTCATTGCAATATTAAATTTATGCTATTTCCTTTAAAATTTTAAATTATTACCAATGTGGTTTTAAACATTGGATTATTTATGGGAAATAATACTAATTGATAAGTTTTACAATTTTTTGACCTCTTTTTTTTTTGGTCTATGACCATTGAATAACTCATAAAATATGTCTTATTTGAGGTTATGTCAACACCTTCTTAATATACAAACGCATATATTTCAAGGCTTTCACTTAAATGCCTCGCCTCGGTTAATGATATCCTTTAAGACCTTCTAGTTGCACTGCTTAGAAAATTGTTTAACAATTTCATGGATGAATTACACTTTTTCTTAACTATAATCAACTCAAATTGATCCTTAATTCCTGAGGCTTTACTCAAGTTTACTTTAAATCATGACGTAAATCATCCTGATAACAAGGTTCCGATAATCACATGTAATTAAAATTTTATCCTACTGTAATATATTCTTCAGTAATTTTATCGAGAGGTATGGATAAAGCGTCATGTTTAATCTTAATTATACTGTTTATTTCTCGAAACTGTATTTATACAAGTATCTGCTTTCTTTAAAAATGATTTTTAATTTTCTTTTTCAATAGGTAATCAAGCGATTTATTGGACATTTTTTACTGTCTAATTTTTTTTAGGAATATTTAAAAATTCCTTTAAGAGATTCGATTAAAGAATGAACAAATTTGTTGACAAATTAATAAATAATGACAAATTTCAGTTTATTTTTAATGTAATAAATGTTGTGTTTTATTATGTGTTTCAGTTGGAGAAATTAGTATCAAAGAACTATTATTTAAATATGTCTGCGAAAGATGCGTTTAAATCTTATGTGAGAGCTTACGATTCGCATCATCTGAAGAATATTTTTGATATTGAAACTTTGGATTTGGCGGCGGTGGCAAAATCTTTTGGTTTCACTGTTCCACCTGCGATAGATTTGAGTATCCTTTTTTCTCTAAAATATCGAAAAATTGAAAATCTATACTACCGGCCAAAATTGTGGGACCACTTACAAAAATGGGATTAGAAATACGACCGTCTTAAACTGTTGATAACTCTGTCAGATATTAGCAAATTGGAATTATTCATAGACCATTGGAAAGCTTATAAAATTTGCCGTCTAATGGTCCTATTTTAAAGCTTTTTCGATTAATAGAAACGGAGATTCAATGTATGTGAATTTTTCGTTTTTTGTGAATTTGCATTGTTGAAGTTTGGTAAGCTGCATTTTCTAGAAAATTAATTTAAAATTTGTTAAATTAAGCTAACTTAAACCTTGAACTGTTAGCTTTAAAATAAGCCGAAGAAACTTAAAATATCTTGACTGGTTCAAAAGTTATAAGTAAATGTGTATAAACAAGAAGACGCAACAATTCCTTTGTTTCCTCCCCTCTCTGACGGTTTGCGGAGCGAGCACTAGAATCGTTGCGTTTTTTCGTATCATACATTTACTTATAACTTTTGAGCAAGTTAAGATATTTTAATTTTCTATGGCTTATTTCAAAGCTAATAGTTCAAGGTTTAGTTTATCTTAATTACAATTTTTTCCAATTACTTTTCTACAAAATGCTGCCTACCAAACTTGAACAATAAAAATTCGCAAAAAACGAAAAATTCACATACATTGAATCTCCGTTTTTATTAATCGAAAAAGCTTTAAAATAGGACCATTTAACGGCAATTTTTTTAAACTTTCCAATGGTGTATGAAAAATCCCAATTTGCTAATATCTGACAGAGTTATCAACATTTTAAGACAGTCATGTATTTAATCCCATTTTTGTAAGTGGCCCCACAATTTTGGTCGGTGGTTTATGTTATTTTATTTCAGAACAATATTTCTCTTAAACAATTTTCAGTAAATCTTTATTCATCTTTTTTCTGCATATAATACTAAAATTAAAAACTAAATACCAAAAAGAGAACTTTTTCCTTAACAAGATTTAAACAGAAGTGGGAATAAGTAAAGACAACCGCCCTCGAAAAAAATTAGGCGCAGGTGGTTACGGATATTCGAAAAATGTCAACAACCCTAGTGGCGGAAAACAAATGCATCGCAAAAAAATTTTCAAACAAGAAGGAAGACGTGGAAAAGACAGCCGACAATTCTCGAGATAATGATAAAACTTTATCCGAATTGTCCCTTTTGTTTTGTTAAAACCTGTAAATTAATTGAATTTTCTATTAAAATACAATCTTTATTGCTAAATAGCAAATTAAAAAAAATGTTTCCTTTACCAAAAATTTCCAATGCAATGTGATCCCAAATTAACCACTTTTTAAATTTAACTTCTTGACTCGGCATTTATTTATATTTTTGTTTTCTTGGTACTGCACCGGATCTCAAGTGTTGCTGGAAAGAAAAAGTTTCAGTATAATGAAGACCCACGCAGAAAAAAAAGGATGATTAAAATCAGTGTAGATTCTAACTAGAAATTGTTTCGAAATTCTCCACCTACGTGTCGGTGAAATTATACCTTCCATTAAAGTGTCAAAGCTGTCATAAGGAGATAAGAATCGATTGAATTCATTGAACATTTCCTTGTTTCACTTTCTGAGCGCAATACTAAATATTGTGAAAATGCCTGCGTTACGCGACATCTGAGAAATTTTTATGAGTTGAATTTTTAACGTTGAGAGCAATACAGTGAACATTATTCTGACGCCTGTTTTCAAATGGTCACTGAACTATAAAGTAGGATTAATACTGCGGTTTTTTATCGCCTTGTCAAGACTTGACATACCTACGTTGTCGTTTGTAGAGTTAAATTGCGACTTGTAAAAAAAAAGACTTCTACGATTATGTAGGATCAGTCATCTTGACGTGGGCCGAAACTACCGGCCGATTTTGGTGAGAGGTTTCCAGCCAGAGAACGTTTCTACCCACAAGGTCAAAAACACTTGACCACAGGGTTGCAGAGCATGGATAATTTTGATTTAGGCATTTAATGGAGAATTTAGTTCCCAAAAAAGGGTTTTATTATACAAATTCTCAAAATTCAGAAACACCCTTCCAACAATTACGGCATTGAACATTTATTTTTAATGAAACAAATGTTTGATTCGATACAAACTAGAAAATTTTAGAAATTTCCTGTATATTGTTATATTTGTTATTAAGATGAGTTATTTTTTGTATTTGAAAACATTTAATATTTTCTATCTTATTTTGTCTGCCATAACACGAATTGTACTTTTTAAAGTAACACACAATACCCTGGAAATAAAAACTTATTGCTAAAAATTTTGGTAAATCGGAGATTTTCTTTTTAGAATGTGATATTACAAATTCTTAAAAGGAAATCTTCGAGTCAATTTTTCCAATTTTTTTTTTACAACCTAACCTACAAATTTTTGATCCTATATTTACGGGATGATCTCTTATGGAGCAACGTAACCAAGGTGCTTTGAAAGTAAATAACTAATAGATATAGATGTCAGATCTACTTGCAACAATTATATTTGAAAGATGAATGTTTAAAGTTTAACTTAATTTATTATTAAAATGCGAATTTTGCATTATCGTTTGACAAATTAAAAACGCTGAAAACTCACTAACAACTGTCAGTCGTTAGTTTCCTTGTCCAGAAAAACTTGCAACTCACTCACTCCAAATGGTGCCTTATAGGTTGGTCCCTAGGCGCTTCCATATAAAGGTGACCAAAATTTTTTAATTAAACTTTACATTTAATGTTTAACTTTTCTTATATTTTGCTAGCTCATATTTATTTTATAATGTTAAATATAAACTCCTGCTAAATGGAAATAAACATTCAAAGACGTTATTATTTTATATTGTTATTTTTTCCTCAGACGCCATTTTTAAAACGTATTTTACCTACGTTTTCTACCGTTTTTTTTTACGTATATTACGCATTCTACTTCTAAAACCACAATGACGCATCAATTTGCCAACTCTGGTCAAAACTTTCCTAATCGAAAACAGTCAGTGGCAAAAGTTTTGTATTTTTCTGACAAAAAATTCTAATTTCTTATATTAAACATTTAGTTTAAATAAAAAATGTTGACGTTTTAGTAATAAAATGAGGTAATAATTATATTTGTTATGTATAAAAAACTTATGCTAAACTATTTATTTTTGCAAATATAGGCTTTCTTGAAATGTCACTAACTTTTGTCAATATTCTTTGTTCGATTTATTCTTAAAGATTTGTTTTAAGAAAGAATTAACGTTGACAATGAACAGAAATAGAACGTGAAGATGCAAAGATACACAGTGCTGCCTCGAAAATGCTCGAAAATGGATTCACGTCTCTGATTGGTTAGAAAATTTCTGGAAATATTACGGGCTAAGGGTACCGTCTCATGCTAGGGATTAATGGATTAGGGATTAGAATAGACCAATCAGATAATTGGTCACATTGGAATACATTTTCTGATTGGTCAATTTTAATCCTTAATCCATTAATCCCTAGCATGAGACGGCACCCTAATAGAAGACTTACGTACATTTGTTTTCGACCAGGGTTGTGAAGCTACTCATAACTTTGAGTTTTTTACGGTAACAGATTCAATAGCTTTTCTAATTTTAAAGGTTCATTCACACCTTCGGTAAAAAAGAATTTTATTTTTTTTTACATTGGAGTAAAAAGGACAGATACACAGTCTGTCTTCCTTACTCCAATGCAAAAAGAAAAAATCTGAAGGTGTAAATGGACCTTGAGGGTGCAGTCTTATGGAGCAGAATAGCAGATCAGCAGAATATACTTTAGCCAATAAAAATTTATTCTCTAGAAATAGATTAATATTTGCCGCTAGAGACTAAACTTTGATTGGCTAAAGTCTATTCTGCTAATATGCTATTCTGTCAAAAGAAACTGCACCCGAATTCAGAAGTTTAATTCCGAATCGTTTTTTAATTTTTCGGCCCTGTCATCTTTCTAATTCCATAATTTCGTAATTCTTAAAAAAAAGCTTTCTAAATGTTGAAAACATTTAAAATAACCAAAATTTTGACAATCGTTTTTAATTATATCAAAAATAAAATAAGTTCCAAAACAGTTTATTTTTTGTTTCTCGATGATATTTGAGGTTATATAGTTTAAAAATTTCCTAAAAATGAAAAATTATTCAATCTCTTTTAACAATTACCACAATTATGAACCGGATTAACAATTTAGAGGTTAGATTATTTACATATCTATATTTCACACAAAATTGGGAATTTTAAAATAATTTTAGCTACTTATTATAAATTATTATACTCTTGAGGTGTTAACACAACCTCAAAATATATTGCTTTTACACTGAAAAAGCAAAAAAGCCATCGCTTGATTTTCTACATTTTTTACATATGTTACGTTTCCAAAACTGCGTTACGTCTTACGTGAAACTCTTTACGCGGAACTGTGTGAACCCTACTCAAACCTTAACAAAACGTAACAAAGTAAATAGAGGTTAAAAATTGTCCAATTTTTGTGTCTCAATCCTTCTCAATATTATGTGACTACAATACCTATTAAAAAATAGAAGAAAAGCGAGTACTTTCACATTACTGTTAGAACTTGGCTTCCAGGTAAATATAATTGATTAAATAATCGGCCACGTGCCCTTGGACGTCCTCGAAATTGAAAGTCCTCGTCAGGAATCTTGCAGACAACGCATTCATTGCTCCCACGCTCATCGATCTAGTACGATCCATTTAGAAATTGGAAGGTCTCTCAGGCCTACTATGCAGTGCAATATAGAATGTCATTGTGAAAAAAATCATAATTTATAACTTTTACACCCACGTAATTCCTCAACGATCCTTCTAAGGGAAACGTGACGTCAACGGTACTTTACGTTGACCAATGAATGTGTAGGCTCACTTTGCATAGAAGGAAATACTCGTGGGAGATCACTCACCAACGCGATTGATCTTTTCCGATCAATTCCTTCCAATACACTACTCTATTATTTTCTTTAGATCTTCTCCAAAAAATATAGGGTAATTACTCGCTTACGAAAAGAAAGTAATACTTTATTTAGGACTTTTTACGTAAATGATATCACGTCTTTTTCGAGGTGCTTCATACGTACCTCACCCTGGGTTACATTTTGTCGCTAGAGGCGCTTTAGGAATTTTAATTTAACAGGTTCCTCCTATTCTCACAAATGCCAATCGTACTTTTCATCCTAAGCTTACAACCGCCAACAAAATATTTACGCTTTTTGTTTATCAACTTTTTAGTGTCGTCAAATTGACCGAGCAGAGTTCTATTATGCAATTAGTGTCTATTTTGAGCATAAACACATAATGAAATTGTTGTACTTTAAAAATTATAAGCATCCGTCTGTATAGGTTACGCCACCTGTTGCAGGAAATTATTTCTGAACAGATATATACTTTTTCGGTAATTATTGCAGATTATAAGGACTTTTCCGAATTTTGGAAAAAATCTGAAAATTCCTTATTCTGCAATATTACCACTTTTTTTACCAAATATCGTCTTCATACATCTAATAAAACATCAGAAATACAACATATGAGTTTTTTATTTGATATAATATAAATAAATACGAGCCAGGACCGTGCTTATTAAAAAAAACTTCAGAGACAGGTCCCTAATAAAGTTGTAAAATTCGGTTACATTCTCGAGAATATAACCGAGAATATTCTCCTTCCGAAGAATTTATGAGAATTTTCTATGAAATAAAAATGGATAAATAACAAAATAAGTTTGCAAATTTATTGAAATAAAAATAAAGAAAACAATTAAAATTGTCGAAAGTAATTAAAAAATCAAAGAAATGTTTTAAAATTAAAGAAAATAATTTAAATTTGGGAAAAAAAACTTGAAAATCTTAGAAATAATTGAGAAAAATTAGAATAGTGAAAAATTGGAGAAAATAATTGAAAATAGAAAAAAATTCTTGCAATTAAATAATGAATAAAGGAAAATTGAAGAAAATTGCAGAAAAATACTTGAAACTTTTAGAAGTTCATTGCAAAAAAAAGGAAAATAATTAAAATTTGGAGAAAATAAATGAAAAAAGTTGATTCGAGAAAAATACTTGAAAATCTTAGAAAATATTTTTTAAAAATATGAATAATTAAAAATTGGTGAAAATAATTAAGAAATGATGTTTAATTTTGAGACTTGATGAAAATAATTAAAATATTATTAAAAAAAATGATTATTTGAAAAAAATTAATGTAATTTGAAATAAATAATTGAAAAAATTGCAGAGTTTTTTGAAAATGTTTAAAACATCTGTTTGTCGGTTTCAATGCCTAAATTTATGATGCGTGTAACCTACTTAATAAAATGTTATGAAATAAATAATTAAAATAGAAAAAAATTAAATTTGAGAAATTAATTGAAAAAAATGAGAATAATTAAAAATTGAAGAAGGCTAAAAATAAATGAAACTCAAGATAATTAATAAAAAAATTTGTAAATTATGAAAACAAATGAAAATAATTAAAAATTGAAGAAAATAATTTAAATTTGAGAAAAAAATTAAAAATTTTGAAAAATAATTTTACAAAATGAGAATAATAATAAGGAATTTAGGGTAATTATTTAAAAAATAATAAAAATAATTTAAAATTGAAAAAAATAAATGGAATGTGATGAAAATAATTTAAAATTTTTAAAAATAATTAAAGTATGATGAATAAAATTTAAAATTTTTAAAAATAAGTCAAATATGATGAAAATAATTGAAATTTCAGATAAATAATTGAAATTTTTGAAAATTATGCAAAATGAATGAAAAAGATTACAAATTGGAGAAAATAATAAAAAAGTTGATTTTTGAAGACAATAATCTATATTTGAGATAATAACTGAAAATTTAAAAAATTGATTGAAAAATAATTTAAAAAATTAAAAGATGGAGAAAATAATTGCAAAATGATAAAAAGAAATGAATATTGAACAAAATTATTTTCTCCATCTTTTAGTATTCTTCAATTTTCAACTTTTTAAACGATTTTTCAATTATTTTCTTTTGCTCTTTTGCTTAAAAATAAACACTGCAATTTTTCTATTATTTTCTCCAATTTATGACTATTTTCATTCTTTTGGTATAACTTTCAAAAATTTCAATTATTTATCTAAAATTTTAATTATTTTCATCATATTTCAATTTTTTTTCAATTTTTAATTATTTTCATTTATTCTCATAATTTCCAAAAATCCAATTATTTTTAGTATTTTTCAATTCTTTTTTCAATTTTTAATTACTTACCTTTTTTTTCATAATTTGAAAAAAAAATTATTATTTATCTGGCATTTCCATTACTTTATTCAATTTTCAATTATATCAATGATTTTCTTATATTTTATGTATATTCAGTATTTTTTGCATTTATTTCTCATAAGTTAAAAATAGTTGTCTTCAAATTTCAATTATGTTTATCTTTTTTCATTTATTTTCTCTAATTTTTAATTATTTTCTCCTTTTTTTAAGAACTTCTAAAAGCTTTATGTATTTTTCTGATATTTTCTTAACCTTTCTTTCATTTAAAATATAATATGTAATTTTTTCAATTATTTTCTTCAATTTTTAATCATTTTCATTATTTCTGAATTAATTTTCTAAATTTTTGATTATTTTCATCATATATCAATTATTTCTCAAGACTTTAAAGCATTTTTCTCAAAATTCAATTATTTTCTTTAACTTTTAATTATGTTCAGTTGCTTACATAATTTTCAAAATTTTTTATTAATTATCTTAAATTTCAATCTTTTAAAATTTTTTAAAATTTTATTTATTTATTTAAATTTATTTCATAATATATCCTGCAGTCAAAAATGGACCATTATGGGGACCATACAAAAGTTGAAATGGACAAACGGATCTTTTAAAAATTTTTAAAAAATTCTGCAATATTTTCAATTATTTATTTTAAATTTCATTAATGTTTTTCAATTTATCATTGTTTTTATCATATTTCAGTTATTTTCTTCAAGTTTCAAAATTTAAAATAATTTTTCAATTATTTTCCCTAAGTTTCAATTGTTCTTATTTTTATAAACTTTTTTCTAAAATTTTTCTCAAATTTTCCATTATTTTCTTCAATTTTTAATAATTTATTTATCTGAAATTTTCATTTTTCTATTCTATTTTCAATTTTTTATATCTACGGTTTTCTTGTGTTTTTTGTACCTATATTCTGTATGTTTTGCAATCATTTCTCTTAAATTAAAAATTGTTTTTCTCAATTTTGAATTATGTTTATCTTTTTTCGTTTATTTTCTCTAATTTTTAATTATTTTCTTCTTTTTTTTTGCAATGAACTTCTAAAAGTTCCAAGTATTTTTCTGAAATTTTCTTTAAATTTCCTGTATTTAAAATATACTTATTATGCAATTTTAATTATTTTCTTCAATTTTAAATTATTTATATTATTTCTTCATTATTTTTTCTTAAATTTTAAATCATTTTCTGAATTTTTAATTATTTATCTCAATTTCAATAATTTTCTTCAATTCTCAATTATTTTCTCCAATGTTTTATTACTCTAATTTTTTTCAATTTATTTCTAAGATTTTGAGGAATTTTTTCAAATTTAAACTATTTTCTTTCATTTTAAACTTAAAATTGTTATATTTAATAATAATTTTTACACTTCATTGACTTATAGGTTAATTTGTAGTTAATTTGTAATGATAATTATTGTGTATTTGTCCATTTTTATTTCAATAAATTGTTTGTGTTTCAAAAAAGTAGAGCTCATTCAAACAGAAAATTCTCATAAATTCTCCGGAAGGAGAATATTCTCGAGAATGTAACCGGATTTTAAATTACCAAGAATTTTGCAACTCTAAAATAAATCACTTTTTAAGGTGTGCTCGCTCTAGCTATAATATAACTTGGTGTAACAATAGTGTTTAGAAATTAAAGAAGATGTATAATTAATATAAATAAAAGGATATTTTGAAATTTTCCATTTCAGTACTTTTAATGCACATTTGATTCAGAGTAAAATTTAATCCCACACAGCACCAGAAATTCCCTGAATTTCCCCTGAATATTGGTCCACATTTCCCGAATATTCGAACCTAATATTCAGGGAAGTTTCGTGGAAGCATCAAAATGTCCGCCATAAAGAATATTGGACGCTAAATTTAACTGAAAATGTATTTCTAATTTTCAGGGAATTTCCGCATCTAATATCCCTTCAATATTCACAGTATTCGTAAATCTTCTGTACATGATGCGCAATGGTCGAACTTGGTTTCTGTGACACTTACGGCTGCGCAGTAGTTTTTAATGTTCTAGAATCTTACGGGTGCCAAATATTACATACAATTTTTATCAATTACCAGATCAAAAAAATTTTGGAAATTTTTTTTAACTTTCCCTGAATATTCTAGGAATATTAGATGCGGAAATTCCCTGAAAATTAGAAATACATTTTCAGGGAAATTTAGCGTCCAATATTCTTTATGGCGGACATTTTGATGCTTCCACGAAACTTCGTTGAATATTAGGTTCGAATATTCGGGAAATGTGGACCAATATTCAGGGGAAATTCAGGGAATTTCTGGTGCTGTGTGGGATGCTGCACTTGTTTCGGTCTAAGAAAAAAATCATTTGATTATAAAAAGGCAAATGAGTAGAAATAATTTAAAACGAACTTTATACATATTTGTATTCTCTATTCAATATTCTCTAAAGGAAATAGTCATTTTCTTCATTTATCCTTGATTTAAAAGATTTAATCAGTTTAATTGAAATTGAATTAAAGTGAAATTTAGATAAAGAGATATGAAGGATGATAAACTGGTTTTTAAATCAGGAAAATCTAGAAATAGAGACGGATTAAGCGACACATTAATAAAACTGGATCAACCTGTAGATACCGTAAAGTTTGATTCCCCAAAAATTCAAGTACTCAATGCAAACGGCCTCAGGCTTCATTATGTTTTCATCTTCAAGTACCTTTAGCTAACGGGTCTTAAACTCCAGTTTATGATACTCACGACCCTCCACGTTAAATGTCCTGCATGTATTTACCCTGGGAACATTCAAAGCAATCTTCATTTTAATTAAAAACTTATTTATTTATTTCTCATAAAAGATGGCTTTCTCTCGGTTCTTTAATTTTTTAAATTATAGTTCTAGTTCGTCAGTACAGATTTTTCGAAATTTGAAAATGATTTAAAATCTTCCTATCCTAAAATTGAGGTAAGTGCGACTAACTATACAAATGCTGGATTTTTTTATTATAATTAGCGCGAGAATTACATTTTTCAATGTGCTATTATGGTTTCAATACAAAAAATAAACTAAACTTATTTAGATTAAATTTATTATACTATCCAATTAAATTTTGTCAATTACTTTTTATTTATTACAATGTGTTATAAATTAATAAATGCAAAGAAATTTTAGAGAATAACTCCGATTTTCTTCCTAAGTTAAAATTAAAAAGTTTTTATACTACGTTACAAAAAATTAGAATATTTTTTTAAATAGTTTTTCGAACAAAATATTTTTTATTAATACAATTTTCTATACAAATTTATTTTATTCCAAACTTCTATTGATATGAAATCTTTATTTTTTAATTTTCTTTAAACAATACGAAATTCGATTAGTAACAAACCATTCTCAAAAATTTCTATCGATATAAATTTTAATTTTTCCAAATTAAAAAATTCTCAACTTCTATTAATTTAAATTTAAATTATTTCAATTCCAATTATAATCAAAATTGCAATATAACCAAAGTTTTAAGATTTATAAATCAAGTTTAAGATTTTTAATTTAATTCCATTTTTCCTAAGAATTATTTGAAACAATTTAAAATCTTAATTTACAAAAATTTAAATATCATTCAATTTAAACTTCTACTCTTACAATTTTAAGGAATTTTTATATCAACCGAAAATATTTTTAGTTTAACAAATGTAAGTCTACAAAAAAAAAAGCAATAAATTATAAAGACGGCATTTATACCCTTAAAAAATATTGAAAAACTGTGCTCGCTTCTTCAATTTAATTTTATGATATTCATTTCTATTCTTATTTATGTTGTATTCAATAAAATTATAATTAAATCGTGAAATATATTGGAAACATTAAATTATTTTAAATTATTTATATCTACATATTTTTTTATTAATTTTCATATTATGTTTAAAGTGTTGTCAATCTTTATTAAAAACTATAAAGTAGATTAAAGTAAAACACGCATTTATATTTTAATACACTATTGTTAAAAATAAAATATAAATTTATTACTTAAATAAAATTTAAAATTCAGGAAATTTAATAAATAAATAAGTAAAATTAGAAATCACATGTAAAAATACATTTGTTCAAAAGTTATTGATTTAAAACAGAAAAACATCTATAGGTGTGAACAGAATGAAAGAATGATTGAATAAAGTTTGCGATTATTATTATTATTATTACGAAGCACAAAAAAATGCGTTGCATTTTTTATTGGCTAATATATAGTTTAAATACAAAAAATAAACTATAAACTTATTTAGATAAAGTTAATTATATATTATCAGATTAAATTTTGTGAATTAATTTTGATTTATTAAAATTTGTTACAAATTAATAAATAGAAAGAAATTTTAAAAAATAAATCAGATTTTCTTCCCCAGTTAAAAATAAAAAAATTTATTGTATGTTACAAAAAGTAAGAATATTTCTCTTTCAATAGTGTTGTGAACAAAATATATTTAAACTTCTATGCAAACTTAATTTATTCCAAACATCTTTTGATAATAAGAATTCCTTATTTTAATTTTTTTTTACGAAATTCAATTAATAACAAACCATTCATTAAAATTTTTATCAATATTTTGTCATTCTTCCAAATTAAAAAATTCCCAACTTCTATCGATTTAAATTGAAAATATTTCAAACTTGAATTAATCAAAATTGAAATATAACCAAAGTTTTAAGATTTATAACTCATTTTTAATTTAATCCATGGGAACAATTATTCTAATCTTTTACCTTTACAAATTAAATTAAATTAAAAATTTTAAACTTGATTTTATTAATACGAATTGTAATTGCTTCAAATTTTAATAATTAGTATAAGAACTATGAATTTTTAAAATTTTAGTAATATTAAACTTAAATTACTTAAAACTTTCAATTGCTCGAATTTGATTAATTCATACTAGAATTATTATGAACTTGAAATATTTTCAAATTCTAACAATGCATATTTTAGGTGCTTCAAATTTTAACCCATATAATTATAAAAATTTAAAGAAATTTGAAAATTTTAAATTTATCCAAACTTTAATATAATTCAAACTTTCATCAATTAAAATGTCAATTTATCGATTCTAAATTTTTTTATTAATTCAAACTTCTATTAAGGATGTTTATCCAAAAAACCATTTTCTACAGATTCTTAAAAAATTTTAATGACATATTAAATACATTACTTTACATGTACTGTTACAATTTTATTGAATTTTACCGTTCTGTTTTTAAGATATAAATTTATAAAGTTGGGACTTTTACATGGAAAAAGTAACAAAACGCGCAAAATGACTATATTTTAATTAATTAAAAAAACACGGTTCTACAGATTTTTTTAAAAAACTAATATATTTTAAACTGTAATGGAATACAACTTTTACAATAATATTTAATTAATTTACCGTTCCGTTGTTAAGAAAATGTTATTTAAGGATAGTAATCCTTCACTTTTTTGAAATAATCAGAAAGAAAAAATTTTAAAAAGTTGGAATTTTCAACAGAAATTTTTTTTTTTCAATAAAATTTGTTTGTGTAATGATTTTAACTACAAAATACTATTTAGAAACCAAATTATAAGACGAAATGAAATTAAAAAAATATTGACTAACATGGTCCGATAGAATGAGAACCGCTTGAGGGTATAAGCGTCCTTAATAAACAGTTATTTTTCTTTAATTTTATGAAATTATTTTAAGTATTTGACTTTTGTGATCAGCGCTTTTTTTGTGATAAAAAATACATTTATTTCGAGAAATTTAATTTTGTACTTATTTTTATTTAAAATAGAGAGGAAGATTTCAAATTAAAAAAAAATGATTAAAAAAGGAATAAATTATAAAGAAGGTATTTAAAAGTCTTAATAAATATTTGAAAACAGTGCTCGCTTTTTTCCAATTATATATTAATGATATTTCATTCTTTATTCTTATTTATATTGTCTTTTTTGGAAGTAATTAAAAAAACGAAATATTATTATAAAAATTATTCATATATTATTATAAATTATAACATAAAATATTCATTAATTTTCATATTATGTTTAAAATTTTTTGAATCTTTATTAAAATCTGTAAAGTAGCTTTAAATAAGACACGTTTGTATTGTAATACATTATTATTATTGAAAATAAACTATATAAATTTGTCAATTGATTTAAAATTTAGATTCAGGAGAATCAATAATTAAATAAATAAAATTAGAAATCTTATAATTAATATAAAAATACATTTTTTCAAAAGTTATTGATTTAAAACAAAAAAACATCTATATAGTGACAAACTTCAGGTGTGGACAGAATGAAAGAATGAAGTTTGCGATTATTTTGGCATATTTTGGCAAAGCTTACAATATTAATATTTACAATATTGTGTTTGAAGTGATTTTATAATTTCAAAAAGTACCTCTGAATAAAAAAAAACATTCCAAAGGACATATCTTACTTGTTTTTTCTGAAATAATACTACTTAATATTCTTATCTCGATTATAATATGGAAGTCATAATTTCTTCGTAGAGTTTGCAACCAGAATTTACCAGAAGGTCAAGTAACTGACGAAGTGCAAGAAATGATATAATTTTAGAAGCAAGTGTGTTGCATGTAATTAAAAACAAGCGTATGTTTAGTACAAATTAACTTTCTTAAAATATATATATATATAATGTTAATGTATAACCGGGATTAATGAAAATTATGTTATTCCAAGAGAATGGTGTGGGATGTTGTTTTAATGGGACCAAAACCTGTTTTAACATCGAGTTCAACGAATCAAGCACTTCCAAGTGATACGTTATAAGTCTTACGTTTCAAAAAAAAAAAAAAATATATGTAACAGGTATTTTTTTATAACTTATTCATGAGAAATTTATTCATCAATATAGTTTCAATATCTAAACCAGATTCGAGAAAGAGTGAAAATTCTCTCCTGTTTATAATATTATTTAAATTAAATTTACTAAAGTGAAATTATAATCAATATATGGTATATTTCAATTTAAAGAAGGGTCTATTTTTGGTCATGTCTATATTTATTTTAATTAAAAATCAGATAAATGTCAAAATGAAAAATCGTTTCAATAAAAGATGAACGGTTCAATTTTTGAAATTCAATTTTCCGGTTTATGCAAAGTGAGAATTTCTTCTAATCTTGACTCATCGATCAAAACATGTGTTTGGTTTTATAGAATGGTTCCGAGTAAAAATAAAAGTGACAATGAGTCGAATGGGCTTTGAGATTTTTTTTATCTGTTCATCGTAAAATATGAAGAGGATAGTTAATAGAATAGGCGAAGAAAATAGAAGATATAAAAAGGATCAGAGAAAAATTTAAAAAAATAAAATAGAGTACACAAATTATGAGAAAATAAGAAAAAAATTGAAGAAATATCACAGAATTGATTTATTCGTTTATAATTAAATTTTCTATTAAAACTCACAATTTCTTCTAAACCTGTCTAATCGATCAAAACTTATATTATAATTTATCTGGTTTCAGTGAAACTTTCCAGGTAAAAGTAAAACTGACGGAGATGGAATTTTTTTTCATGAAAAAAAAGACACTAGTTAAATGAATCTTTCAGAATACAATCAATCTTAAGAGATGTTTTTTACACCCACTAAAACTAGATGCATTAAACGAAAGAAAAACCTACGCAACATTTTTTTTGTTAAAAATTCTCTCTCCTGCCTTGAAAGATTATGTTGGAACAAAATCTTGTCTAATACGTGGGTCGATTCGTAGGCCTTTCATGAATATAGGCGTCGTGATAAATGAATGCGTAAACAAATTTTTATATCTTTATATTTTTATGGAAATTAATAATTCATGGATCAACTTGGGACAAAATTGTTTACATAGAATATTATACTATTTTAGACTCAATTCGTCAATGTTGAAAATGTTACTAAATGTGTTTTGAAAAATTTTATTTTTATAATAAAGAGTCTGGATCTTTGGTATACGAAATTTTTAAAACCCTTTTCAAGTACTACACGTAATAAGTCAAAAAAATTAATTATTTATCATTGAAATAAGTTTTTTCACTAGTAGAGTCATTTTTGAGAATTGAGGAAACTGTTAAGCAAAAATTCATTCATAATCCCGTGGGAAATGTTTCTTTATTCTTTAATTTTTCTATATTGTTGAAACCAAGTTTGAGTTCTGGTTAAACATACAGGTTATATTCGTAATATAGAAAAAAAGTAGTCCTTGGGGCTAAACATTGTCTTGCAAATGTTGCACATAATCTCAGACCTAGAATTAGTGCAGAGAAATTACAGTTCTTGTCTCAAAGCACAACTGCTGGTCATGAATTATTTATTTTGAACTGTCGTATTTTCTAGTCAACGTCACGGTCTTTTGGAGTTTCACGATGCAGATTTTTCATTCAATCAGTATTTATTATTTTATATATTTTCCAAGTAAAGGATAAAAGTTAATGAACTGCTTGTCTCGTATTTACAAAAAAAAAAGATGGATTTGATATTTTGAGGCCGTATCTGTAATTTTCTCTCAAATTTGTTGCCAACGATTATGAGTAAATTTTCAGAATTAATAAACAAATAATTAAAATAATGGAAAATTTGTGAAAATCATTACAAATTAAACTAGGTGTGAATTCTGTCCATTTCATGGACACTTTTTTTTTCTATCTTCTAAAACTTCATTTATTTATTTAATATAACCAAATTTGTGTATAATATATAGAATAATTAATATAAAAAATTTTTTTTTTTAGCTAATAACAATCTTATTAAAATTAATTCTGATTACATAATCTCTTTTAACGTCTAAGTCTAAGTGCGGTATTGAAAATACCGCACAAAATAATAATTGTTAGAAATTTTTTGTCAAAAAAAGAGATTTTTCGATGAAAAAAAATGAAAAATCATGAATTATTACGTGGGTTTTTAGTCAATTATATACTTTATATAGGTCAATCGATTCGTTTTGAGAGAAGGAATATGATTTTGTAATTCGTTTGGTTGAATTTTTAGCATAAAAATTTTTTTTTTTTAAAAATTTTCCAAAAACGAGATTTCTTGATGAAAAAAACTGAAAAATCATGAATTATTACGTGAGTTTTTGGTCAATTATATACTTTATATAGGTCAATCGATTCGTTTTGAAACAAGGAATATGATTTTTTCATTCATTTGTCTGAATTTTTAGCACGAAAAAATTTTTTGCCAAAAAACGATATTTTTCGATGAAAAAAGGTGCTCAAAAAAATTTGATTGGGTATTTTCAAAAATCCCTGTGTCCAAATTTAGATATTTGTGAGCTTCATATGTCATCCAAATTTTATTAAAATCCGTTGAAGCGTTCTCGAGATATCCTGGCGACAAAAAATTTACAACATACACACACACACACACACACACACACACCAACACACATCCAGATATTTTCTCAGGAATGAAAATTTGAACTTTTCAGATGAAACTGAGTCGATTTACACTATTTTTGGAAAATCGAAAATCTTAACAACACAACGCTTCCTCTATGAGGAAGCAAAAAATAAATAAACTAGGTGTGAATTCTGTCCATTTCATGGACACTTCGCTTCCAAGAAAGCAAAATAATTTGCTTCCTCATAGAGGAAGCAATAAATTTATTTATAACATAAAAAATAATAATTCAATTTTAAATTAATTATTATTTATTTTTATGCAAATAAGTAATAATAATAAAATAATAATAAATCAATATATATATTTTTTTTCTATATTCCAAAACTTTATTTATTTATTTATTATAAATAAATAAAGTCAATTATTAGTCAATTATTTTTAGTCAATTCGTTTTGAGACAAGGAATATGATTCTTTTAATTCATTTGTTTGAATTTTTAGCAAGAAATTTTTTTTTGGCAAAACACGAGATTTTTCAATAAAAAAAAATTAAAAATTATGAATTAATACGTGAGTTTTTAGTCAAATATAAAATTTATATAGGTCACTCGATTTGTTTTGAGACAAGGAATATGATTTTGTAATTCGTTTGGTTGGTTTTTTAGCATGAAAATTTTTTTTGTCAAATCGCGAGATTTTTCGATGAAAAAAAATGAAAAATCATGAATTATTACGTGGGTTTTTAGTCAATTATATATTTTATATAGGTCAATCAATTCGTTTTGAGACAAGGAATATGATTTTGTTTGGTTGAATTTTTAGCATGAAAAATTTTTTTTTTTTTAAAATTTCCAAAAACAAGATTTTTTTATGAAAAAAACTGAAAAATCATGAATTATTACGTGAGTTTTTGGTCAATTATATACTTTATATAGGTCAATCGATTTGTTTTGAAACAAGGAACATGATTTTTTCATTCATTTGTCTGAATTTTTAGCATGAAAAAATGTTTTGCCAAAAAACGATATTTTTGATGAAAAAAGGTGCTCAAAAAAATTTGATTGGGTATTTTCAAAAATCCCTGTGTCCAAATTTAGATATTTGTGAGCTTCATATGTCATCCAAATTTTATTAAAATCCGTTGAAGCGTTCTCGAGATATCCTGGCGACAAAAAATTTACCACATACACACACACACACACACACACATCTGGACATTTTCTCAGGAATGAAAATTTGAACTTTTCAGATGAAACTGAGTCGATTTACACTATTTTTGGAAAATCGAAAATCTTAACGATCACAACGCTTCCTCTATGAGGAAGCAAAATTGACGAACTTAATTGAAATTTGGAAAAAATAATTGAAAAATGAGATAAATAGTTGAAAATTTAGGAATTTAATTGTAGAATAGTGAAAAAAATTAAAAAATTGAAGAAAATTACTAAAATTTGGGAAAGTTATTTTAAAATCTAGGAAATTAATTGAAGAATATCGAAAATAGTTAAAAATTCGAGAAAATATTTGCAAAGAAATAAAAATAATAAAAATTGAAGAATATAATTTTAATTTGTGAAAAATGATTGAAAAAATTAGAATATATATTTGTAATAAAAGAAAATTATTGCATAGTGATAAAAATAATAAAAAAATTAGAGATTTTATTAAAAAATAATTGAAAATGAAAAAAACTAATTGAAAAATGATAGAAATAATTAAAAATTGAAGAATTTATTAAAAATTTGAAAAAAAATAATTGTAAAAATTACAGAATATATGTGAGATAAACAAGACTACTTAAAGAAGGATAAAAATAATTGGAAATTAAAGTTAATTATGAAAATTTAAGAAGAAAATTGAGAAAATTATAGAATTTATTTGATATAAAAGAAAGTGACTAAAAATAGAAGAACATTATTTAAATACTTGAAAAATACAACTAAATTATAAAAACAATAAATAAAAATTAATGGAGCATGAAACAAGTTTTTTAATATTGAAAATTATTTGGAAAATGACTATGGAAAACGATGAAAATAGTGAAACTGATAATTAAATTAACAAATTTGATCAGTTATGTCCTGCAATTATTTGACATTACAAATTGAAATTAATAATTCGACTTTGAAGAAATTAATTGTAATTTGAAGAAAAAAATTACAATTTAAAAAACAAAAATCATATTTTGTAAAAATAATTTAAAGATGACGAAAAAATTGAAAGTTAATTAATAAATAATAAAACTAATTTGATATTGAAGGAAATAATTAAAACTGAAAAAGTTTTATATTTGAAAAAATTAAAGAAAATAATTAAAACTTGTGGAAATTTTGAATTAAATATTTAGGGAAAAAATTGAAAAAGAATGAAGATCCTTAAAGAAAATTGTTGAAAAATGATACCAATAATTGCAAATTGTAGATAATGATTCCAATATTAGAAAAATAATTTTAAAAAATATCGAATACTTGTGAAGTTACAGAAAGTACCTTATTACGAAATGTTTTTAAAAATTTGAAATTCAGGAAAATAATTACAACATTATAGAAATAATCGAAAATTTATTGAAGAAAATTATGGAAATTTGAGATAAATAATTGAAAATTTTTGAAAATTTTTGAATTAATCATCAAATATTCAAAATAATATAAAAATTGTGAAAATTATTCCAAATAAAAAAAAATTAATAATTGACGAAGTAATTCAAATTTGAATTGAAGAATTATTAAAAAATTAAAAAATGGATGCAATAACTTAGATTTGAAATAATAAATGGAAATTTAGGAAATTAATTAAATAATTAAAAGACAGAGAAAATAATTGCAAAAGTTTTAAGAAAATGAAAATTGAAAGAAAGTAATTGTAATAGAAGATAAACAATTGAAAATTTAGGAATTTAATTGAGGAATAGTAAAAATAATTAAAAATTGAAGAAAATTATTAAAATTTAAGAAAAATATTTTAATATCTAAGAAATTAATTGAAGAATAATGAAAATAATAAAAAATTCGAGAAAATATTTGCAATGTAATAAAATAATTTAAAATTAAAGAAAATAATTTTAATTTGTGAAAAATAATTGAGAAAATTACAACATAAATTTGTAATAAAAGAAAATTATTGCAGAATGATAAAAATAATTTTGAATTGAAAAAATAACTGGAATTAGAGATAAATTATAAAAAAAATTAGAACATGAATTAAAAAATGATAAAAATAATTAGAAATTGAAGAAAGTAATGGAAATTTCAGATAAATAATCGAACTTTTTGGAATTAATCAACAAATATTCAAAATAATATAAAATTTGTGAAAATCATTAAAAATTAAAAAAAAAAAATTAAAAATTGACGAAAGTATTTGAAGTTTGGAAAAAATAATCGAAAAATGATTAAAATATTTAAAAGTGGATACAATAACTTAGATTTAAGGTAATAACTGAAAATTTCTGAAATTAATTGAACAATTAAAAATCAGATAAAATAATTGCAATAGTTTTAAGAAACCGAAAATTGAAAGAAAGTAATTGTAATATAAGATAAATAATTGAAAATTTAGGAATTTAATTGAGGAATAGTAAAAATAATTAAAAATTGAAGAAAATGATTTAAATTTGAGAAAAATATTTTAAAATCTAGGAAAATAATTGAAGAAAAATGAAAATAATAAAAAATTCGAGAAAATATTTGCAATGTAATAAAATAATTAAAAATTGGAGAAAATCATTTTAATTTGTAAAAAACAATTAAGAAAATTATAACATAAATTTTTAATAAATGAAAATTATTGCAAAATGATAAAAATAATTTTAAATTAAAAAAATAACTGGAATTAAAGATAAATTATACAAAAAATTAGAACATGATTTAAAAAATAATTGAAAAATGATAGTAATAAAATTAGAAATTGAAGAGAGTAATGAAAATTATGAAATAAATAATTAAACTTTTTGGAATTAATCCACAAATATTCAAAATAATATAAAATTTTTGAAAATCATTTCAAATAAAAAAAAAATTAAAAATTGACGAATTTATTTGAAATTTGAAAAAAATAATTGAAAAATGATTAAAACATTGAAAAGTGGATACAATAAATTAGGTTTGAGATAATAAACAAAAATTTAGGAAATTACTTAAAAAATAATTAATACATCTAATTAAACGGTGGTCAAAATAATTGCAAAAAAATAAAAGAAAGTGAAAATTAAAAAAAAATAATTGAAAAATGAGATAAATAATTTAAATTTTAGGAATTTAATTGAGGAATCAAGTTTGAGAATAATTAAAAATTGACGAAATTGAATGCAAAATCATAACAATAGTAATTGAAAATTGAAGAAAATTATTAAAATTTGAGAAAAATATTTTAAAATCTAGGAAATTAATTGAAGAATTATGAAAGTAATAAAAAATTCGAGTAAATATTTCCAAAGTAATAAGCATAATTAAAAATTGCAGAAAATATTTTTAGTTTATTAAAAGTAATTGAAAAAATTACAACATATATTTGTAATAAAAGAAAATAATTGCAGAATGATGAAAATAATTGTAAATTGAAAAAATAACTAGAACTTGATATAAATAATAAAAAAAATTAGAAAAATAATTGAAAATGACAAAAAGTAATTCAAAATTAAATGAAAAATAAATTTATTAAAAAAATAATTGATAGAAATAATTGTAAATTGAAAAAAATAATAAAATTTTGTAAGAAATAATTGAAAGAATTTTAGAATATATTTAAGATAAAGAAGAAGACAATATTACAATTATATATATTATAATTCTTCGAACTTCAACTAATTTGAAATTACATTGATTTCCACAAGTTTCTATTATTTTCTTTAATTTTTTCAAATATAAAACTTTTTTAGTTTTAATTATTTCCTTCAATATCAAATTAGTTTCATTATTTATTAATTAATTTTCAATTTCTTTCGTCTTTTTCAATTCGGCGCCCCTGGTAACGATTTTCGAGTGAATGCAATGAGTTTTCGAAAATTCGACCACAATTTAGAATTTTGAAAAACTTGCTTTAAATTTCTAATCACAGTTAAGACAACAATGATTTGCTACAACAACAAGCTAAAAATGTTGGTTTTACAAATTTCTATTTTCTCAGTGTATTACTTTGTAAAGGCATTAATTTAAAAAAAATGAATTGAGCAGAAAGATTATTACACATTATTTATAATATGGATTCTACAAAACACGCATAATTTAGCGAGTTTGTATAATGACATCGTTCTCTATGTTGATGTGTAAATAAACTGAAACGTGTAAAAATAACAGCATGAACATGTCTTCATCTACATATTCAACTTCATTTAACACTTCAGGTGAAATAATCATGCAAATTTCTTTCCATTTGAAGAATTAAAATATAGATATTTATATTTGTTTTCTTTAGTTTATTCATGATGTACCTGACTAGTTTCTAAAGAAAAAATTCGCTTCAACAACAATTAATAATTTAAAGTTAGTTCTACTTATAAAAATCCAATTTTATCCGTAACAATGCTAAATGACAATTTTAAATGCTAAAAATTGATGATGTAAATCAGGATGTCTATACTAAATTTGGTTCTTAAAGTTCCCGGTTTGACATCAACACTAATCCATATCCTAAATGTCAAACACTTTTTGTAAAATGCTAGAATTTTTCAGATTCATAATAGAAACTAGATTAGAACATATATATGAAGAAATGTGTAAAAGAAACCCGTGAGTAATTGTAACAAAGCTTCCTCTGTTGATGCATTGTTGAAAAACGAGATACTCTTTAGTCTTGCCTCAATAATCCTAAACGTCTAATTTTCTACGTCATTAAATATAATTATTGCGCAATAGTCTCTTGTAATGAAACAATTCTATTGTTAAGGAACAACCCAGTGTTACGATTGAAATTTTGTTCGCATACTTATATTGCTGAACCACCTTCCCACTTTGCAATCGTGTTCATATCCTACGCACATACCTTCAAACACACTTTCACAATATACGAATGTCAGAAAGGCGTCTCTTGATTACAAGCATCCTGAAGATGTCTCAATTTTATTTATAGCAATGTTAATGTAACACTAATAGGTAACAGCTTCTTCTCCATTCATGTGGGCATTGTAAAAAATACTTGTGACTTTGGGGTCATGGCATATTGAAACTCAATTTACTTCTTTATGTTTCAAAATTTTCATATTTTTTTCTATTATGGTTCAACAAAAAGTTGTATCCATTTTTATAACTAACTGCACTAACGGCCAAAATTGAGGGACCACTTACAAAAATGGGATTAAAAACATGAACGTCTTAAAATGTTGATAACTGTTTCAGATATTAGATATTAGCGAATTGGAATTTATCATATACCATTGGAAAGCTTATAAAATTTGCCGTTAAATGGTCCTATTTTAAAGCTTTTTCGATTAATAGAAATGAAGATTCAATGTGACAAAGATAGGTGAATTTTTCCATTTTTGTGAATTTTCATTGTTCAAGTTTGGTATGCTAAATTTTCTAGAAAAGTAATTGGAAAACTTTGCAATTAAGCTAAATTAAACCTTGAACTATTAGCTTTAAAATAAGCCATAGAAAATTAAAATATCTCGAGTGGTTCAAAAGTTATAAGTAAATGTATGATACGAAAAAACGCAATGTTTCTAGTGCACGCTATGGTCAATAGGCCGAAAGGGGAGGAAACAAAGGAAATGTTGCGTTTTGTTCTTTATACAAATTTACTTATAACTTTTGAACCAGTCAAGATATTTTGATTTTCATTGGCTTATTTTAAAGCTACCAGTTCAAGGTTTAAGTTAGCTTAATTCAACAAATTTTAAATTAATTTTCTAGAAAATGCAGCTTACCAAACTTCAACAATGCAAATTCACAAAAAACGAAAAATTCACCTACATTGAATCTCCGTTTCTATTAATCGAAAAAGCTTTAAAATAGGACCATTTAACGGCAAATTTTGTAAGCTTTCCAATGGTCTATGAAAAATCCCAATTCGCAAATATCTGACAGAGTTATCAACATTTTAAGACGGTCATGTTTTTAATACCATTTTTGTAAGTGGTCCCACAATTTTGTCCGGTAGTGTAGATCGAAAGAAAAAAGTTTATATTCACAAACCAGTTTGAGTTTTCCACAAAATACGATGACAATTTTATCATTGAAACCTTTCGAAGGATAAAATTTCAATCTAAACCTTTTTTTTTTTTTTTAGATAGAGAAGTATATTTTTTACACTTGTAACAGGAAAGAGGCAGTTTTGATGGTTGTTATTCAAACGACGTTAAAATCCCTTTTAACTTCACTCGTCGCCAAACACGGAAGAGCACTTTCACATTATGTTTTAAAGTCGTTGGAGGCCGTCTCAAAAGCATTTCCAGCTATTTCCAGTACTCACGTGCTTTTCACGCTACTTGGGCCATGAAATGCTAATTAACCAAAGAGGAATCTCTCGTTGCCTATACCTATATGATACCAAGTGTGCAATTAACGAGAGAGAGAGAGAGAGAGAGAGAGAAAAAAAAAAGATTGTGTAATATGTGTAATTGGACAATTATCTTGATTGTAAAATTCTGGTGTCTTAAATTTTTGGATTTCTGTTCATTAACTCGTTTTTATCCCGATGAAGTAAATTATAAGAAAATTAAGCCGTTTAAATTTTATTTCAGCTAAAAAAATTCACTGCTAAAATTTCAATTAATGAGCAATTTATTCTTTTTATCCGAATTTGTGAGAAACTTTTACCCGACTTAATTTTTTATGAAACGGCATATTTGAAAACGCTTTAAGGCTGATCGAACCAGCGAACAATAATGCTCTTATCTGATTTTAATGTCTCTTTTTATAAATATTCTGAACTGTGTTCTGCCAATTCCCAACCTTCTAACAAGTAACACTACCCAAGTGCCATACGCCGATTTTTTTTAAACTTGGCACACAAGTAAAACATCGAAAAATATTTTACACCTATTTTTTATATCGGCCCGTTTTGAGTTTTATGGGTAGAAAACACCCTTAATTGAATTTAAGGGATGAAACCAGTATCTGCTAAAAATTACTAGAATGACACGAAACTTGTTACTCAAGGGGTTTTAGGGTCGCTGATTACGAATCCGCTGTTAGTTTTTGAATTTTCAAAAACTAACAGCGGATTCGTAATCAGCGACCCCGAAAACCCCCGTGTAACAAGTTTTGTGTCATTCTAGTAAGTTTTAACAGATACTGGTTTCATCCCTTAAATTTAATTAAGGGAGTTTCTACCCTTAAAACTCAAAACGGGCCGATATAAAAAAATATGTGTAAAATATTTTTCGATGTTTTACTTGTGTCCCAAGTTTAAAAAAAATCTGCGTATGGCACTTGGGTAGTGTTACTTGTAAGATATAAATTGACTGAGCTCTAGCATAGGGGTATTTTGCTATTTTTCAATTTTTCATTAATAACTTTTGAATACTAAGTCCAGCAATGTTCGCTGTATTTTTCCTGTAATCTACTTGTAAAAATACCCAGGAATACCAAGTTACAAACATTTAGGTTATTCATAGCGTTGTCAAAGAAAAAATAAAAAAAAAAACGTACCCCCCCCCCCCTTATCTTCTAAACTATTTGACCTAGAAATTTGGTATACCAAGGTATTTTTAAGTGTAGAATACATAAAAAATATAGCGAACGTTTCGACTTATTTTTTAAATGTTGTTAATGAAAAATTGAATAATGACAAAATACCCGTATGCAGAGCTCAGCGTATTTATCCTGAAAGGCTGGGAATTGGCAGAAATGTGTAATTTTATGCAGAAATTTTTTAAAACCGTTAAAATTGTTTTTTAAATTTATGATCACAACTTTTTCTTCGAAAAATTGAAATTTTCCAGAAAAACAAATTTTTCTTTCTAAACAGCTACAATATTTCACAGTTTCAGATGATTGTTTTGTTCAAATTTTTTATTTTTATCTTTAAATTACTTAAAAAGCTTAAAAATAAAAAAAAAGGTTTTTTTTATTAAAATTCAAAATTATATAAAAAAGCTGAGCCATTTTTGCTTGGAAGCTTATAATCTTATAAAAATGCTTAAGTTTATACTTAAATTTTAATAAAAGTAAAAAAATTATGATTTTAGGTACCTAATTTATTATTATTCAAATAATTCAAATAATAAATAACTAATAAATATTTGTTGATTAATTCCGAAAAGTTTAATTATTTCTCCCAAATTTCCATTACTTTCTTCAGTTTTTGATTATTTCAATAATGTTTTAATTATTTTGCTCAATTCAATTTTAAAATTCTTACAATCATTTTGTAATTAGGTACTTTCCTCTAGTTTACATGTATTCTGTATTTCTTAAAATTATTTTTCTGAAATTGCAATAATTATCTTCAATTTTCTATTAATTATTATATTATATATATTTATACTTTTATCATTTTTCAATTACCTAACTTAATTTTAATTATTCTCAATTTTATTTTATCCAATCAATTTCTAAAAAATTTAAGTATTTGTTGTCTCAAATTTCAACTGAATTTTTTTAATTTCCAAATTTTTAAAAATTGTGTACTTTACAAATAAATTTTGTTTTTTTTTTATCTTCAAGTTTGATATTTAAAATATTTATAATGGTTGCGATAACACAAGCTGCAGAATTGCAGAGTATCATTACATCAATAAATTACTCCATCTTCTAATCAAAACTTTCTTTGATGCAAATAACAACTCATTCAAATTTTTATTGCTTTAGGATTTAATTATCTAAATTTTAATCAATCTCAATTATTTTCTTTAATATTTAATTATTTTACTCATTTTCTAATTTTTCTTTTAATAATCAAATGTTTACTTAAAATTTTAATTTAATTCTTTAATCTTTAATTTATTTCTTTAATTTTTAATTATTTTCTTCAATTCTCAATTATTTTCTTCAATTTTCAATTGCATTCTTCGCTTTTCAATTATTTTGTTCAATATTCAATAACTCTCTCATTTTCTCAATATTATCGATTATTTTCTTGATATTTCAATACAATTCTTCAATTTCCATTTCATTTCTTCAATTTTCATTTATTTTCTAAAATTTTTTTCATAATTTTGACCAGTTTTCAATTGACGATTTATTATATTCTCCATCAATTTTATGATTATTCATTAATCTAAAATCTTTTTTTTGTTCACATGCCGATTATGCTCACCATTTTTTGATTTTTTTTTCAATTGTTAATTATTTTTTTAATAGTTAATTATTTTCGTCATATTGCAATTATTTTTTTAGTTATCGATTACTTTCTTGAAATTTCAATTGAAATCTTTAATTTCCTATTTATTTCTACATTTTTTAATTATTTTGATCGATTTTCAATTAATTCCTTAATATTCAATAATTCTCTAATTTTTTGAATTATTTTTTTCACTCAAAAAAATTGTTTTAAAATTTTAATTCAATTATTCAATTCTAGAACTATTATCTTCAATTCTCAGTTCTTTTCTTCAAATTTAAATTGCACGTTTTAATTATCTTTTTTAGTATTAAAAAATTATCGATTTTTTCAAATTATTTTTTTCGATTATCATTAAATTTCTTTAATTTTAAATATAATTGTTCAATTATTTTCTTTAATCTTTAATTCCGTTCTTCAATTTTTATTTTCATTCTTCAGTTTACAATTATTGTTTTCTTCTATATTCATTAATTGTCGGCTTTGTGCAATTACTTTTTTTTTTAATTTTTAAGTACATTCTTTAAATTTTAATTACATTTTGTAATTTTTAATTGATTTCTTTAATTTTCAATTATTTTTCTCAATTTTAATAATTTTTTTCGATTTTTAATCCAGTTGTATATTATCAATTATTTTCCGAAATTTTTAATTATTTCATACAATTTTTTTTAATTTTAAACTATTATTTTAAAATTATATAATTATTATTTTAAAATTGTATAATTATTCTTTGATTTTTTAAATTATTTTGTTCGGTTGTATATTATTAATCTAGTTATCTTTTGAATTTTGTTTTCAATTGTCAATTATTTTCATCATTTTGTCATTTTAATTTTTCAATTATTAATTAATTTTTCAAATTTTTCTTTTCTCATTTTTCTATTATTTTCTTTAATTTCAACTATTATTTCCATTTGCAATCCAGTTGTTCAATTTGCAATTATTTCCAAAAGATATATTAACACATACGGTTCGTGAATTTACTTCCTAACGGTGTAAATATACATTTTGATTGTTAAAAAAACATTTTGTATTTTTAACAATGCATTTAAGCTAAAATGCCTTCAGTCTAAATCCCATTTAACCTAAAATGCATTCAGCCTAAAACCCATTTAACATAAATCCCATTCAACCTACATTGCATTTGGCCTAAATTTTATTTAACCTAAATTCCATTTAACCTAAATTGCATTTAGCCTAAAACCCATTTAACTTAAAATGCATTCAGTCTAAATCCCATTGAACCTAAAATTCATTCAGCCTAAATCTCCTTTAACATAAATTCCATTAAGCCTAAATCCCACTTAACCTTAATTCTATTTAACCTAAAATGTATTTAACCTAAATCTCATTTAACCTAAAATGCATTTAACTTAAAATGCATTTAGCCTAAATCTTATTAAACCTAAATCCCATTTAACCTAAATTCCAGTTAAACTAAAATGCATTCCACCTAAATCCCATTTAACCTAAAATTCATTCAGTTTAAATCTCATTTAATCTAAATACTTTTAAACCTGAAATGGATTCAAGCTGAATCCCATTTAACCTAAAATGCATATAGCCTTAAACTATTTGTCCTAAATCCCATTTTACCTAAAACTTACATTATGAATTAGGTTCAATGAAATTTAGTGAAAATGACTTTATGCTATATGCATTTTATGTTAAATAGAATTTAGGCTAAATGCATTTTAGGTTATATGTAATTAAAGTTAAAAGAAGTTTAGATTAAATAAGATTTAGGCTGAATAAATTTTAGTTTAAATGGGATTAAGGTTGAATGCATTTTAGGTTAAATGGAATTTAGGTTTAATGAGCTTTAGGCTGAATGTATTTTAGGTAATAAGATTTAGGCTAAATGAATTTCAGGTTAAATGGGATTTATGTTAAATGGGTTTTAGGCCGAATGCATTTTCGGCGGTTAAATGGGATTTAGGTTAAGTGTGATTCAGGCTAAATGCATTTTAGGTTAAATAGAATTTAGGTTAAATGAAATTTAGGCTGAGTAAATTTCAGGTTAATTGGAGTTTAGATTGAAACCATTTTAGGTTAAAGGAGATTTTGGTTAAATGGGATATAGGTTAAGTGAGTTTTATTTTAAATGGATTTTAGGTCAAATGGGATTTAGTACGAATAAATTTTAGGTTAAATCGGATTTATGGTAAATGGGTTTTAGGCTCAATGCATTTTAGTTAAAATGGAATTTAGGTTAAATAAGATTTAGGTTCAATGAAATTTAGTTTAAATGAGATTTTGGCTGAATGAATTTTCGGTGAAATAGGATTGAGGCTGAATGCATTTTAGGTTAAATGAGATTTAGGTTAAATGTGTTGTAGGTTAAATGAAATTCAGGCTAAATGCATTTTAGGCTAAATGTAATTTGGGTTAAATGAGATTTAGGCTAAATGCATTTTAGGTTAAATGAAATTCAGGCTAAATGCATTTTAGGCTAAATGGAATTTGGGTTAAATGAGATTTAGGCTAAATAAATTTTAGGTAAAATGGAATTGAAGCTGAAACCATTCTAGGTTAATTGGGATTTAGAGTAAATGGGATTTAGTTTAAGTGAGTTTTAGTTTAAATGGATTTTAGGTTAAATGGGATTTAGATTAAATAAGATTTAAGCTAAATGCATTTTAGGTTAAATGAGTTTTAGGTTAAATAAATTTAAGCTAAATGCATTTTAGGTTGAATGGGATTTAGGTTAAATAAGATTTATGTTAAATAAATTTCCGGCGGATTGCATTTTAGGTTAAATGGGATTTAGGCTGAATGCATTTCAGGTTAAATATGTTCTAGGCTGAATCCATTTTAGGTTAAAGAGAATTTATGTTAAATGACATTTAGATTAATTGGGGTTTATGCTGAATGTATTTTAGGGTTAATGGGATTTATGTTAAGTGAAGTTTAATTTAATTGGTTTTTAGGCTGAATGCATTTTGGGTTAAATAGAATTTATGTTAAATGAGATTTAGGTTAATTAGGTTTTAGGCTGAATGCATTTTAGGTTAAATGGGATTTCAGTCAAATGAAATTTAACTTAAATGTGTTTTAGGCTGAGTGCATTTTTGGTTAAATATGGGATTTAGGCTGAATGCGTTTTGGGTTAAATAGAATTTATGTTAAATGACATTTAGATTAATTGGGGTTTATGCTGAATGTATTTTAGGGTTAATGGGATTTATGTTAAATGAGGTTTAATTTAATTAGTTTTTTGACTGAATGCATTTTGGGTTAAATAGAATTTATGTTAAATGAGATTTAGGTTAATTAGGCTTTAGGCTGAATGCATTTTAGGTTAAATGGGATTTCAGTCAAATGGAATTTAACTTAAATGTGTTTTAGGCTGAGTGCATTTTTGGTTAAATAGAATTTATGTTAAATGACATTTAGATTAATTGGGGTTTAGGCTGAGTGCATTTTTGTTTAAATAGAATTTATGTTAAATGACATTTAGATTAATTGGGGTTTAGGCTGAATGTATTTTAGGGTTAATGGGATTTATATTAAATGAGATTTAGGTTAATTGGGTTTTAGACTGAATGCATTTTAGGTTAAATGTGTTTTAGGCTGAGAGCATTTTAAGCTAATTGAAATTTAGGCTGAATGCATTTTAGGCTGAATGTAATTTACTCTAAATGAGTGTTATAGAATATTCATGCGCTTCTTATTTTTCTCATTTTTGTGATATATTCTTTAATTTCGTTATTTTAATTATTTGAATTTGCAAAAATGTACAGTTTCAAATGATCAACAACAATGCAAAATTTGTTAATGCTACTAGTAAGATAACAGTTTCCCAACAATTCACAGCAACTCTTCTCCCAGCTTATTTCTAAACTCGCAACAGTCGACTGCATGGCAAAAAAGCCGCCAAAAATTCATCCCCATAAAGTGCCTAACGAGAAGCGCTGCAAGGGAATGCATTACAGGTTGATCGGACCTCGAGGGAGTCAAGCTACATTGGTATAGATAGAGGTTTATTATACAAACCGCACACGAACTACGAGGGAGCAAGTTGTGCACTGGTATTGGTAAAATACAGTGCATACTCGGTGCTCACGCGTATGCAGAGGCCGTATATGGTAGTGGGCGGAAGCGTGGTGGAAGTTGAGTGAAGTCTGGCTAGTGGTAAGACGCGCACGCGCACATCGTCTCCTCTTAGCTTCTGCGCCTGCGCGCCAGAGGGCCCCAACTACTCCGCGCAACCAGTCGCTACTTACATGCCGTCGCTGTGACCACAGTAGAGCCGAGAGTCTTGTAGCGCGTGTACTTACATATTACATTCGTTATTTTCAAAATCCGATTTGTTTCAGTTTCAAAGACGAGTGCATCAGCACGAGAGAGGGATCGTGCTCTCTCTCATCAGTTTATTATCTGTTGACCCCGTCTCGTATACACGCCACACTCTCTCTCACTCTCTTTCCTCCCCCCTCTCCCTCGTTCGCGAATCGTAATAACAACAAAGACCGGCGACCAACGTGTTCACATTGAAAAATTTTCTCATATGTATTTAAAAGAACGCAGTGAGCGGTCTTTATATTCGTGTTTCTAACGCACGATTAACACAACAATTTAGCCGAGAATAAGACGCAACGTGACGCGGCCAGTGACGGACTCAAATCCAATCAAAGTCGACTCGAGAAACTAAAAATCTCGTAAATAATATTTTTGTTATATTAATCGCGCGCGCGCACCATTTTTAAATAATCCCCAGCAATGTGTGATAATACTAACACAACGACGCAAAGTATAGCGGACTACCTGTCACAATTACTAAAAGACAGGAAGCAGCTTGCTGCTTTCCCTAATGTCTTCATACACGTAGAACGCCTACTAGACGAAGGTAAGCAACATTAATCCACTAATCTCTGCCTTTTATCACTAATATTTCTCATCTATTATGTTCCATTCTGTGGGGATATTTTTCAAAGTCGGCGTTATTATACTCGGTAACTGGCGACGCGAATTGCTTGTAATTTTATGCCCAAGTGACCTTGGCTATTTGGATCGTTTTGTGTGTGTGTCGGTTAAATTAAAACTGGGGGACACGTGAGGATCGGTTTCGCGCTGCAAAATTCTGATTATCGCCGGTATTTTGTCGAGGCGCGATTCACAAAAGTGCACGGGATGAGTTTATAGATATCTGTGTGTCAGTGTGTGAGTTTGCCAAGCAAATATAATAGTGTGCAGTGAATAGAATCTCAAGAATCCGAGTCAAGAGAACGAGTTCCTCGGAGCTAGAACTGGTTGGATATTATCTCGTCTCTGTAACTATTAAAGATGTTAAAGATGACGGGATTCTTAAATGTATGACACATTACTTGTCCACTATGCGGCATTTTTTTCGGCTTAGGCAATATCCACTGTGAAAAATTCCCTGTGCCAGAAAAACAAACTTGATATGTTTTTCAATTAAAAATTTTTTTTTTTTTTACAATTTAATGTTTACTTTGGTGTCAAATCATTTTATTTTAAGGAGGGTGGGGACTGTAAAATAACCTCAAACTAAGAAATTGTTTTTAACGTAAATAAAAAGGTGATCAAATTTAATTTTATACAATTTTGAACAGGGGTTATTGATTTAAATCGTGTTTTAAATCATTGGGTCATTTGCATAAAAATCATGATTTAAAACAAAAAAAACTTAACAATTCTCAGGATTTTTTAATCTGTGTGTAAAAAATCGCAAACCATTAAAAAAACCACAAATTTGTGGATAAATATGGAAAATTTTAATATTTTATTCTTTATAAAATTTAAAAAATTGTGTTAATACTGATGATCAAAATACCGACAATCTAAAAATTTTTGGTATGAAGATAGCAAAAAATAGTAATTTAAATGCATATTAATTAATAGAAAATAATGAAATAATATTAATTATTCTTCAAATTCACAATAAACCTTTCTTTATTAATTCTTACCATTTTTCCCATTTTTCGAAGAGATTTCACTTTTTCGAAACTGTTTAATTTTTTGTCTTATCATTTCCTATTTTTACAAAATGTTAAGATTTTCTCTGCTTTTACTTTTGATATATTTTTTTTTTTTGTATTCATTTTTTTATTTTATTATCCGAAAATAAAATCTAGAATTTTCTACAATTCTTCTATTTTCTACAATTTTCTTCTTTTTATGCAAATTATTTAATATTATTTTACACAATTTTGTTATAAAATTCAAGAAACTTTTTATTTCGTTGATTTTCATAATTACTTCCACGTTTTTAAAAATAAAGACGGTCATTTTTTTGTAAATTTATTCAATTTGTTTTCACATCTTGTCTATTTTTTGCTAGTTTTTTTTACAAACTTAATTATTCTTCCATACAATTTTTAAATTTTCTTTATTTTTCTAAATTCGATCTTGTTATGAGTGTAATTTTTATTTTTTATTTTTATTAATTGTAATTTTTTAGTAGATTCTAACCAAATTTTAATATTTTTTTTTATTCTTTAAACATTTGTTTACAGTTTATTAGATTAAGGAAATAAACATTTCTCCATTTTCTTTCTATTTACTTAATTTTCTTAATGTTTCGCTATTTTTTTAGTCCTTCCTTTCAGTTTAATTAATTCTTTAATTTTTGACATCATTTTTCCATTTCTTAGAAATATTTTAGGGTCTTAGAAACCTTCATTTAATTTTTTTAGTTTTTAGCTTGCAATTACGAATTTTTGAAAATGTTTCTTCGATGCTTTTATCATTTTTTAAATTTCCAAATTTTCTACTTTTTTTGCATACTTTTATTCTTTTATTTTATATTTTGTAAATTTAAGCTTGTACTAAATATTCTCATTTTAACATTGTTCTTCTATTCAATAGCATTTTCTTCCTTTCAAATTTTTTTTAAATTTTCCACAATTTTATTCATTTTTGTTTTCTTTAATTTGTGAAATAATTCTCTAATTTTTCTAATTTTAAAATTTTGTTTTCTTTAGTAATATATTTTAACGTTTTTTTAATTATCTTCTTATTTATTTATTTTTTAATTTAAAAACAAATTCCCGATTTAAATAAAAAAAACGGATTTTTTTGATTTTGTTTAAAAAATCGTGATTTTTATCAGCCCTGATTTTGAGAGATCTTGTTTTACAATAAAAAAAAGATTTAGCCTAAATTTGTTGTCAAATAATAATTATCTAACATTTTGTGTTTTTTCTTTCAGCTCAGAGAAAAATCGCATTTTTTTTTTATTTTACTCTTTGAAATATTCTCTACAATCGTAATTATTTTAATATTATTACAAGTTTGTTGTTATAAAAATATAAACAATACAAATTTTATTTATTTAATAATTGTTTAACAACAAACTTTTAATAATATTAAAATGATAAAGATTGTAGAGAATATCTCAAAGAGTAAAATAAGCTATTGTTTATTAAAATTTGATAAAAAAATGCGATTTTTCTCTGAGCTGGAAGAAAAAACACAAAATGTTAAATAATTATTATTTGACAACAAATTTAGGCTAAATATATTTTTTTCTGGCAATTATACAACTAGATCTTACAAAATTGTATAAAATTAAATTTGATTATATTTTTGTTTACCTTAAAAAGCATTACTTAGTTTGAGGTTATTTTACGGTCACCATCCTCCTTAAAAAATTGATACTTTCAGAAATGAATCAGTGATATTTTTTAAGTATAAAATACAAGGAATTAGTTTTAAATTATTATTATTTCTTTTAAATTATCAGTTTAAAGTTTAAAGCATAATAGTTACATTGAAAACTGTCATTTTTTCAGCTAATAGCAATTGCGACCGAAAACCTAGAATTATTCTTAGAAATGTAAAAAGAATTATTTGTGTTTGTCTATAATAATTAAATTTATTATTTTTAAATTATTAAAGTACTTTATTATATACAATAATAGATTAAATATTTTAAAAAAATAACCTAATTTAGCGTATTTCAAAAGTTATTTACAGAAAGGTGAATTTATTAGAAAAGTTTTAACTTAATCAATTTCAAATAATTACGTTGAACTTTCAAATTTTTTTTGTCACTTAAGTTTTTATTGAAAAATATTTTTCTAAGGATAATTCGAGGCTTTTTTTCGCAATTTCTACTAACTGAAAAAATCTCAATTTTCCATTACTCCTATGCTTTAAAATCGTAATTTAAAAGAAATAATAGTAATTTTAAAATAATTCCTTGTATTATATATCTACTTCAAAAATATCACCGAATTATTTCAGAAAGTATCCGTCACTATTTCAAATAGTAATATTTCTACTAATCATTTAGTAAAAAATAACAAATTATTAGTCAAGAATATTTTTAGGTTATGTCAAAATAACTCAGATTTCAGTGAAATTCTGTTTACAAATTCAATTAGTCCAATTTTAACAATTTTTAGTTATTTTTTTACTAATAATTTGTCATATTTTACTAATAATTAGTTATATTTTACTATAATAATTAGTTATTTTTAACTAATTCAGATTTAGAAGGTAAAGCGACGGACTGAAATAAGTCAATTTAATTTATTAAATTTTATGTTCATTAGTAATTATTGTATAAAGATTTGCTTTAACTTTTAAAAAGAACTCAGAAATTGTAATAATTAATTAATTGTAATTTTATTAATTCTGTTATAAAGCGGCAAACCTATTATTTTTTTAATTTAATTTCTTTTCATCTATATCTCATTTATTGCAAAAAAATTTATTTTTTTAAAATAACTCTTCAATTAAGTGGGTTAATTTTATCTGAAAATTTATTAGTTTTGTGTAATTTAATAGTTTACTTTACAATTATTTTTAGAAAAAAAATTAAATTAACGTTTTTCACTGTATTCTGCAATAAAACTGATATAAAGTTGAACGAAAGAAAATGTTTAATTTGTAAACCAGTACATTATTATAAATGAATAATAATAATAATAGTAACATTGCAAATAAATTAATAAAAATAAAGAATTATCAAACAACTAAAATAAATTTATCAAATAATAGCATGTTTTTATTCTTCTTTTTTGAAAATTTAAACTGTAGCTAAACTATTGTCTTCCCAATAAAAATATTAACTTTCATCAGAAAAAATTCCATTATATGTTTTTTTTTTATTTTTCGTTGAAAAGAAATTTCCAAACCGCTCTATTATTAAAACGGAGAAAAATTGTTGCCAAGAAAAAAATTTCGTTTGAATGTTTTAGCATCAGGTACTTCTAAAAATACCCATTAATGCTGTCGTATTTATAACGGGTCATTCACCTTTAATATCAGTTTTTCTGTACATTTGCGCATGAAAAATAAACACAATTTTTTGCATTGAATAATGGTAAAATAATTTTAAAATATTTGAATTGAAACAGATAAAGTAATTGATTAAATTATTACATTTTTTTAATATTACACGTTTTGGATTTATCTTTTTATTTATCTTTTAAATCATTAATTTAAGTTTAAATTATTTTCGAGGAAACCTTCAATTTCTGTATTTTAACATGTGACTACGATACATTATGTTTGTCTGTAACTTTTAGTATTTATTATGTTTTGTTTTCGACTTCTGTATTTAAATTTAAATTTTATTATTAAATAACAATGAATTTATGTTGTTGTTGTTGTCTTACTATTATTTTTATTTTGAACTGAGGAGGTCTACATATATGTATGGCGAAACGTTGATTTGTTTTATTATTGACGATATCTTTTGACTTGAAATAAAGTGACTGACTTTGTCTAGACTTTTATTTTCATGAAAAGGAATTGAAAATTAAGTGGAATCATTTTAAACTAGTTTTAAATTAAAACTTTTAAGTAATGTAATTATTCTAATATTTCGTAACATACATTCTTAACTATTTTCATTTTTACGTCTTATATTGAGTATTAATAATTTACGTTTCAATAGAAATTTCGTGTCATTACGGATTAGTTTGTAACAGTAATTTTAAAAATTAAAACCGGTTCTTAGAATAGACCTACAGAGTAGATTGATATACTGTCATGCAATAAAATTAATCTAATTGACAGGCAAAAATATTTCTTAAAAACTGCCGAACTGTGTTTTATTTATAAAAAGTCATAGATATATTATAAGTTTTGTAAAAAGGGCTAAATCAGTACAAACAATTGGTTTATTAATTATGTAGTTAAGGTTAATGAATTAAAAAAAATGCCATTTTAATTATAAGTTAAAACTCGTTTAATAGTTGATTATTTTATGACAAAAACAGGTTGTATTTCGCAGCGTCAAAAAAATGTATTTTATTCTAGAAATTACGAAATGTTTAAGATAGTTTTCTAATTTCAACTTTTATATTACGAGTTCTTCGAATTGAATAAGTCGGGGAAAATAAAAGATGTTAACCGCTTGTGTCCCAAATTTTTGTTAAAGAAGATAATTTAAAACATTAATAGATTCTTTAAGGGCGTTCATCTGCTCAAGCGGTTCTCATTCTATCGGACCATGATATTCAATATCTTATAATTTGGTTTCTAAATAGTATTTTATAGTTATAATCATTACACATATTAATCCTTTTAAAAGCTATAAACAAAACCAAAAATATACTTACAAAAAACACAAAGAATAAAGTTATAAAAACACCAAAACAAAGGTCAGGGTTAGGAACAACATTTTCAGCTTAAATGTATAAGAACACCCGGTTTAGTTTAGAATCTTTAGAAACTTATTGATCATTAAAGACATTCAATATGAAAACCTTTGAAAAATAAAGGAATGCCCTTTTTTTTTATTCAGCGTACGCGGTAGCTTTGAACAATCAACTGAATTATCTTTAAAAAAAAAAGACAATTGAATAATGATACCGGTAAAAAGTGAATAAGAAATATCAAAAGCAAAAAGTGCATGGGAACTCTATAACCTATATTTCATTTAATTACGAATAAGAGGAATAAAAAGTGACCCTCAATTTTAATGACGTGTTTAATGTGCACAGCAAGTTTACTAATTTGTTTTATTAATTTTGCAAAGTGATTAGCTAAATTGTTCAACTGCGTCTGCGGGGATGTTCGAGGAAATAGTAAAGTCATTTAATATCAATTACTCGATGTTAATTAATTCCCATTTAGTCATATTGAAGAATTTGTAAATAAAATCAAGCTCATTTTCCCCACATTAGCATATAGATAACAGTGTTGCAATATTGAAACTTTATGTTTTGTTAGCGCTCAATGTTTTCATTCAAAATAATACTGCAACAGATCACAATGCTTGTAAATGAAATTTTTATATTTCTTAAGTACTAAACTGTCATTTAAAGCGAATTTTCGACCTCGATTTATAAATTTTGTAACTAATGAAATGTAAATTAAAACACAAATACCTGTCATTGGAAACAAGAGTTAAAATTGTTACAATTAGTCACTTTGAAAAAGATTTAAACTTTTATTCAAGAAACATACTTTTTTTGATAGAATGTCTCGAGAAAACCAATTATGTACTGATTTATCCCGATTTTCCACTTGGAAGTTGTTGCAACTTAATAACATGTCTTTTATCGCATATTGCCAGTATTATGCGAGGAAAAGTTAGATGAATCAATTATTTATCACTCTTAAGTTCTGAACGTTGAAAGGAACTCTTTGATTTTTCCTTTTAAATAAATACGTTAAAAAATTAACTTTTTTAGTTTTAATCGCAGAAACAATTATCTCAAAATTTTCAGAAAAATCGTTAATCAATCTCACGTATTAAATGAGGTTTTTCCTGGTAAATTGTCATGATTTCTTTCTTTGGCAAGAGATTTGACCGCAAGAAGTGTTTACGGTGCGTACTAATTTCATCATCGCCTCCTTCATTGGAGCCGGTTCATAAATCTTGCATATATCCTTCGCAGTGTTTGTAAAAGATTTTCGTAGACGGAAATTATTTTGCGGCTTGTCATTAGATCGAAACTACCATCACCTAGTCCGTAATAGGGTTTCTACATTTACGCGAGAAACCAGTGCTGTTATGTCACTCTTTCCAAAATGGTCTTCAGTCATACCGTTCAAATGATCCGAAATTGTAGTTCGTTAACGACTGATTTCGATGTTTATAACTATTTATGCGAATCGATCGTTCAGAAACACGTTTGACTTTGGAAAGCGAAGGAGAAAGCTCAGTCGCTTATTTCTTATTTTTTTTTTCCAAGCGCTCGGCCATATAAGCGACAGCGTCGTAAACCTTGGAAATGCACTCGTTCTTCAATTATTATTATATTCCATCTTGAAAGTTTGGCGCTTTAATGAATCTCTTTGTCAATTTGTTCAGTTTCCAGCATCTTCGTAAAAAACGTACTACTTTTCATGGACCACACATTACAGCTGACATTTTTCGAAAATTTTAACCTGCATTGACATAAATCTTATTTTTTTAGGGTCGTGACGAAATTTCGAAAGTGTTTATCATTGAGCTGTTTTATTAAGGGGCATTATTTTTCTATGACACAAATATTTCTTGTTGATATGGGAAATTAAAAAAAGATTCGATGGAATACTTTAAGCAGATCATCTAAATTCTTCTGTAAAGGAAATTTTGGAGATGTCTAAAAGAATCCGGGCGTAATTTACAAGTTGGATTAAAGTCGGTAACATGTACTTGGGAGCAATTTACCTGTAATAAATTCCAGGCCGTGGCGCAGTTTATCGTCGACAAAAAAAAACTCTGTCCTGGATAGCTTCGTTTTGAACACGTTCTTTCATTGCTCATAATTCGTCTCATATCCCATCAATAGACTCATTGATTGAATTATTAAACAGTCGATTAAACTAGTCGTCTAATGTTGGAACTTTATACACCCTTGCATGATTTAAACATTACCTAAATAACTAAGGCATCAGTATTGTTTTTCTCCTGATGTCTATATAAATAAAAAAAATGACATCGATGTACCCTATACTGCATTAAAATCAGTATCCTTTTGCGAGTAAAGGAAAATTCAAATTTTTATTGCTAAGCAGAGATGGATTAAGATTTAAACCAGCCAATTGGACACAGAGGAAGGAAAAGATTTGCCAAATTTTGGAGAAAACAAAGATAAAAATGATAGAATGAGTGATAGTGAAATTTTAGTCACAAGTGAATGGCGAATGAACGATTTTCAAATAATTCTTTGAAAGTAACAAGTGTATGTCTTGGACCGATCTTAAGACGTTTTTCCAGTTAATTGAATGAAACCTCGAGTTTTTGCAATTCCTTGGAATGATTTTTATATAATTCATCCAGTGAACCCGATCTTCGTGGAAACGACCCTACGTGCGTTGAGTTTGTACCAAGATGATCAAGTCCATGCCCTTTTTGTTTATCCTGGTTGTGCAACAAGAATAAAACTTTGATCCTTGTCGTCTACATGTACGATTGTGCACGATTGACGATGGATTTAAACGTGTCGCGAACTCGTCCAAGGATCTATTTCAAACTGGCATGACAAGCTTTCTCGGTGACCCAGTAGCGCGAATAGATCTCATCGTCAGGTGCGTCCTTTCGAAATCGTAACTTGCGTGCGAAAACTTGGACGAGTTTGCCAATGGGTCAACTGCTCATAAGCAAGTGGACATTTCGAGGTCCGCTCAGTTATTTGAGAAAAAGCATCATTTCCCTGACAACTATATATATATTGCTGCTCCAGTTTCCGCGCAAGTGTATTTTCGCAGTGTCTCGAGTTTATCATTTTCTGGAATGTCAAAATTTACTGGCCGACTTTTAGCTGACAAAAACAGCTGTTCAAGATGTACCTTTGTTGAGGTATTGTATCGAATCGAAAGGATATTTTTAGTTGAATCAGGTTCTAGTTTTGGATAGATGAATTTATTGTTCTTTGTTTACATTTAGAAAAAAGTAATGCTATGAATTGATTGTCAGCATAAAAGTCTCTGAACTAAACAATAAACTGTTGGAGAACTTTCGCTACTCGAGTTAATTGATATGATAAATGTATTCTTATCATTTGGCATTGACACTGACCAATTGTCAGGAAAAAATATGAGCACGTGCAATGGAAACGCTTTTCATGCCTAACACAATGTTTTCATTGTACAATTTATATAAACAAACCATTATTACACAAGCTTTAAAAATTAAGTTTATAATTATCCCTACATCAAACTTGTATTAAATCCCTTGGTGCAAACGATTTACATATTTTAATATCACAACATCCTGGCAGCAGTAGCAATTTAAAAAGTGCGTCATCATGACTCGAAGAAATTCTTGGCACTTTTTTAACCACGAAAAATATCTCAAACAGAATATGTTTACACGATAAAGACAGAATAGACAACTGTGGTTATCTTTTCATTGTGCAATCTCTAAAATTATACACACAACATGATTTTTATGCAAATAACTGAATCGTAGCCACTTGACCTTTTCTCTTGATCGGAAGATCAGCAGTATTTTAATATTCCAAGATGTTTCTTGAGTTAGAAAAAATAAATGGAAATTGGACATACTTTAAATGTATACTTGGGCATTAAAATTATGTGATTGACTCATTCAAAAGTGTCAATTAAATAGTGATAGGATTTGGTGTTGGACGACCTTGAGCATTAAGATATGAATGGTTGGATGCATAAGGTGTAAAAAGTATTGAAAAGTTCGTATCCATCGCTAGGAGGGATCAGTCTTTCACCACCCCACTACTGATCCACCTCACATACTGACTTGATGTCCCCACCCTGAGTTCCTTGCACGCCTGTCCTTGCAGCTCCCGCCCCACTGATCAGGCTTGGTCGACTTAATGTAAATGTGATGGCAAAACATTTTTTGGACGTCAGCGCCTCTAGTGATAGTACAGGTGAACTAAAGTCCGTATATGTATACACCAACTTGCCTATGTGTTGCATAGCAATTTATGTGTGTACAGCGAACAGCGCCTCTGATGATAGTACTAGGTACTATCTTAATTTGCCACAAAAGAAGGAAAGTCGACCCAGCCTGCCACTGATTCAATGCGGCCGCATTCCTTCTCGTGAACGGCCTGAGGCCCGTTTTGATCGCCTTGCTTTGCCGTTTCGCGTTTGCTCCGACTCTTACAATACAAGTAACCTGCCTCACCATGAGTATGCAGCACTTCTGACAATCTGCCAAAGACCAGCAACTGTTATATCGATAACGCAGCTTGAATTCAATTATTTCCACACTTCATTTCTGGTTATTATTCATCTGTTTAAAATCTATTTTTTGGATTGCATTTTTACAAATGACTTCTTCTTTTTTTGTACTATGTGGAACAAGTTTTTCAACAGGGATGACTCGAAACAGGAATTTCAAATTTGTCGCACTATTGGAGCATTGTTGGAAGCCAAGGTTTTAATATTGCTACTGAACATTTAATCAATGATGGCAAAAGCTTAGTATGTTGACACTAATGCCAATATTGACACAATGTTTTTCCAAGCATGGCCCTACTTATCTTTCTCGCAAGTGAGTTGAACTACTGAATATATAAGAGGACCCTCTGCCTCTGATCATGTTAGTACCATGGGGAAGACCAGGCTGGGTCGACTTTCCTTCTTTTGTGGCAAATTAAGATAGTACCTAGTACTATCATCAGAGGCGCTGTTCGCTGTACACACATAAATTGCTATGCAACACATAGGCAAGTTGGTGTATACATATACGGACTTTAGTTCACCTGTACTATCACTAGAGGCGCTGACGTCCAAAAAATGTTTTGCCATCACATTTACATTAAGTCGACCAAGCCTGGGGAAGACACTCGAACGTTGTTGGACTTAGTTATCAAAAGTTATCAATGAAAAATGACAGATGCTAGCCAATAGTTACTTCAAGAAAATGCATTGAGTGTCTTCCCTATGACCAAAATTGGGCCAATAATTTGCCAATGTTGGCTAAAGTGACATTGAGTAGATGAGGTAGAGGGTCCTTTTATATATTCATCAGCTCAACTCGCTTGCGAGAAAGATAAATGGAGCCATTGGGTCAATATTGACATTGTATACACACCAAGCTTCTACCATCATTGATATAATGTTGTCTAGCAATATTCGATCAATCGTTTCCCATAAGGATATATGTTTAAAATATTAATTAAGCGACGTTACAAATTTTCAAGTAAAATGAAGAAGCGGACAATACATTAACGCAAGTTTGAGCGCCCTATTAACAAAAATGTGTCAGTGAAACTCAAACACATAATTCAGTTATAAAATGATTAGCTTCCCAGATAAGAAAGCCAGATAAGAGTTCTTTGATATTTAAATTTTAACAATTTTGCGCAAATTTTATACTCTCTTGGATAAAGTGTTAAAAGCAATTAAGAAAGTACTGTTTGATATATATAATTGATGAAGATAACTGTCAAATAAAACAACTCTGAGGATGTAAATATTTTATATCATAAGTGTAATTGATATCAGATAGGATCTTTACGTCTGATAAATCTCAAAGCAGTGATAGTATCTAAATTACAGTTTTCTATCAAGTGGACGTTTTGTCCCTTGATATATGCAGAAAATGTATGTTTAGTGAAACGTTTTACGTAATTTAAGGCACTAAAGTGTATGGGTGGTTGTAGTTGTTATTTCATGTGATAGCTGCACTGTATAGCATCAAACGTGTCTCTAGTTTCATTATTTTGCATTATTACTGTTTCATTAGTTGCAAATGACTACAGTAATGAGTATTGTGGCATCAATGTGCCTAACAAAATGATCAATAGTTATTTTAAAATGATTACCTCAACTGACAAAGTATCGGAGGTACATACATTACAGCAAACTAAACAATAAAAATGACACGCATTTTTCTTGTGTGATTTTAAATTAGACTCTAAACTACCGACAAATAGGCTTCAGTTAAAAATAAGTGTTTACAGTTTTCAAATGTCACTGTCATGTGAACGATAGATTTATGCATAAACATATGCTAATTTTTCTTTTAAACCTAATTAAATTTGTTTTAAATTATCTATAATCAAAGAGATTACGCATTTTCTTGAAAACTACATCTAGGGAAATGTTTCTCTCACTTTCTAAAAAGTCCAGTTTTCTCAAAGATGGAGTTCTGACAGTCTGAAAATTGAAATCTCACAGAAATTCCATGTGTCTAGCTCTAGGCTGTCTGACAGTTAATATTTATGATTTGCGAGACAGGATTGCAAGCTTTTTAAAGAATATTTTTATCTAAACGTCCGTAATCCGTCGACTGTTTACACTTGAGGTATAAATAAATTTGTACCCTTTATCTAGCATTGAATCTTATTGTTTGTAATTTTCGTGCTATATTTCGTGTTATTCGTTGCGGGGGTCCAAAAAGAGGCGTTAAAATGCCTATTCATAGACCAGACATTCGCGAGGGCCGAGTTTTTTTTCGAGTTGAATGCACAGAGCAAGGCGATAATAAACAGCCACTCGACATAGAACGAACCAGTCATGACTTTTTTCAGCTTTCCATTCTGCGCCAACTCGTTAAGAGCGGTTTCTTGTGTCGTTATATATTACTATATCTACTACACGTATAATGACCAAGCTGAAAACGTCGGCCGATCGTTTCTGCTTAGGGCAGGGACCTATAAGAATTTCTTCTGCTTGGTCACGTGTCCGCGCATTTGTAAACACATCTCTCACATGGTCTCAGGCAGCCAAGTCCTTTTTATTTTAGTCCTCTGAAATAAAATTTACACACATATATCTGTCAGCGAACTCAGAGAGAGAGAGAGATAAATTCAAATACTTTTCAGTCTGGAGATTTGTGCCCAGTAAAATCATTGTTGAAAAAGTTATTTCTGTTTTCATTGCTTGTATGGAAAGATATAACAAAAGAGATGATCTAACCTGTCCCCAAATATTTTCTGGTTTATTACACATTCTAAAAAAGGTGTATAATTTTAGAATATTTACTTCATTTGCATCAGAATCTTGGCTTTTCATGCGTCAAATGAAGTCATGTTACTTGGAAATGTCATGCATGATCTGCCATAATTGCGCGGACTATTTTCTATGACTAATAAGAGGTAGACAAGGCCTGTAATGCACTCTTTTATGTCCATATAAATGCATAATAAAAATTGTTGAGAAACGTCCATACTTTAATGGGATTATAATGTGTTGGGAATTCTCACGCTTGCAATTTGTGCTATCATTTTGGGAGGAATGGCCCTCTTGATGGCAGCTCTGCCGTCTCTTCTGCGCGTGTGGGGTGCCGGATCCAGCAACAGCGGCTGCTGGGATTGCCCTAAAAGGATATACTTGAGAAACACGAGTCGACTTTTTGATCTCCATGGGCATGGTCGCGATTCCCTTTAGAGACATTCACCGCCACACCGGCAACAATACCGACGTGAATGGATGTTGGAGCACAACAGAGAGGGAGAGCTTGTGTGTAATATACTCTCTCTTTCTTCGTCTTTGCCATCTACCTTCAACAATTTCTTCTCAAGTGCATCGACTTGTCCAGGGAAAGCGACTCTTAACGGAACTTTACAGACTTGAACACAAATTTACCTTCTTTTCTATTCACCAAACATTTTAATCACCTGTCCCATTTTTCCAACGGGTATTATGTTTATTTATGGTTTTTACGACTATGATTTTTTCAAACGGGAGAAGAAACTTGTTTCCCACGTGTGATCGGTAATGTAAGATCAATAAGTAAAATGTTAATTGTCAATTAGTGTCGTCCTATATTGTTTAAAGCAAGTTCGTACGATGAGTATAATGGGTTATGTTGTGCCTTTTGGGGTACGAGATCCACTGAAATATATGCATAATCCCTTGAATGCAAGAAGCGTTGTTGAAACACTGGTCATAGGTCAGTTAAGAAATAGTAGGACCGATTCTTTAAGTCGTGCAGATCCTGTTAACTGTACTCATACAGCCTGTGCGGTTCTCTAATGCCTGATATTACCGTCCATGTATTATTCTTTCACTCGTGTGGGTCTGTCACGTGATGAGGTTCAGTTAACCTCTCGACAGAAGTTTGATTGCAACTGTCAAAGATTCTTCTTGAGTTGGGAATGAAGATGTTAGTGGTATTGGATAATATATTCGTTTATATCTTGTTCAATTTTCTCATCAGCTTTCTTCAGTTTATTGAGAGACGAATTACTTTCTTCTTGAAATCATAGTTACTTACATTCCCCATTAAGTATTTGTGCACATTGAGTATTCTTGGCACGTTTTGCAGTCTCTTTGAATTGTTAACCGAAACTTTTCATGTGAAATTCAAGGAGTGTTCAGCAGCTCTCAACGTCTGCAAATTTTGTCGTCTTGAATCAGTAAAAAAGTCTTTTAAAGATTCCTCCCGAAGCTGAAATTATACCAAGCCAATCAACATCATTGTTTCGGTGAGATCTTTACGATAGTTTCATGAGATTTTTATGGTAGTGAATTCTTTAACTTCTAAAGATACCGGCCACGCTATGCGACTGTCTCTGTTATTGAGTACTTTATGGCCTTTTACTGTTTACGACTTTGCGCAATCCGCCGATTTCTCATGTCACCGGTCGAGGAATTTTCAATTGTGAATTACTCTTGTACATTGACCTCAATTTAAATTGCACTCACTGAGAAAATTGTCTATTAATCTATCTTTAGCCATTTCATTCTGTTTTTGCTATTTTTAACTTTATATCTAAAAGTGCTAGGAACTTTTGTAAACACAAGCTGTAAAAAGACATTCTTTAATTATGCAAAATGGATTCTTAATCAGTCATTTGGCTTGTCTGGTGTGTCTTTTCGATAAATTAGAAATACTTTTTAAGTACCATTGTGGTACTGTCTGAAAGTACTATTAATATTTGCCTGCAGATAAAACGTCAGACGTGCTGAAACTTTTCCCATATATACCAGTCCTATCACAATGTATTATCTGATTATCATATCAATTGTCTATATCTCTTGTCATTCATATTTCACACTCGCGTGCTTACCCAGCTTATTTGCAGTCCTTGGACGTTCGTAGAAATCAGGTTGTCGAAAGAGTTCGAACAGGACTGAGTTTTAAGAACCCCCAGGCCATATGCCAAAACTGCAAATCTTACAAATAAATATTGTTACATGTAATCAAATCCACTTTATGTTTATTTTTTCGTACATACCTTGACTTCCTTAAAGAGATCCAGATCTGGATTAGCTAGAGAAAACGCCGACCTAGTTTCTATGAATATCGTATCTTGAATTTCTATGAATATCGTGTCTTATTTTATGAAATGTTTTATTTTATTAATATCATGTCTCATTCTATGAATATCGTGACATTTATCTGAGCGTATCTTAAATTTTTCCTCACTTATTGTCTAGATTCTAGAATCATTCACAATTGAAGTCTTAATTTTAAATTCAATATTAGCCGCCAATATCTATAGTTCTATACAGATTGCAATCTTTTTGCAGGAACCTCTTATTTATGTTTCCTTAGCTTCAAGAATCATCAACAATGGTTTTTAATCAAAATACTGTACTGTACTATATTTAATTATCATCGTCGTTAAACACAATTAAATATCAATTGGTTATTCAATATTATTAAACGGAATATTTGAATTTCAATATTCTTGCAGAAGCTGCTTCTTTTGAGATTCCCAAACCTTGAGGATCATCAGCAATATAAGAGATAATGGGTTTTATAAGTCTTGTGGGCAATATGTAGAGATAAAGACTCTGCTGCTGTTACAAACATTTTTTAAAACTTTAATAAAGTCTAGATTATGTTTGTTCTACGTTTTATACTTTTTGACTATAACAATACATTAGCTGCTTAAAGATTAGAAGTCTTTTTTAAGCTAGATAAACTGAAGGAAGTTATGATCTAACTACTCGCAAACAGTATTCAAAAGAGTCTCGACCATTGACCGAACCTTTCAGGATTAAAGTTAAAGTTTTTAAGTTGTTGTTTACAACGCCTAGTAGTTGTTTGTTTTTACCCAGTAATTTCGTACCGAGAGTAGGACTTAAGTCCCTTTATAATCTTCCTCAAGCCAATAAGACAAAATCTGTTATCCTCTCTTAAAACAAGAAATGCTCTAAGCAAAAGAAACATGAGAATTGATTTATGAAACTAAGATCATTGACCGGATTGATCTAAAAAATGTATGCGTAAACCGTCGCGTGTTGTTTGTAATCTTATTAATTGTATTTTAATGTGTTGATAATTAAATACGTTTTTTATTGATTAAATGCACTCTCTGATTTTATAAACGCATAGACTCATAGACAGTTGTCAATAATTGACATATCAATTATTGGTTCAATGTTTCCAAACATGGCTAATGATATCATTAGCAACAATATACTGTTTCACTTTCCCGTCAGCAATGGTTGGATAGTTGTTTCTCCCTTCGAATATTGTGAAATGGTATTCAATGGTTAGAACCATTTCATATGAATGTTACCCAAAAATCGAGTTTGGCCGGTGAGTCAAGAGATAAATGATTAATTTATTAATTTGTTTATAATAAAATTGTTAATTTATGCATGAAATATTGTTTAAAATTTTATAAATTTATTGTTAAACAATAGTAATAAACATATAGAAAATGTGTAGATGATTAAAAATTTAATTCATTTAAAGGATTCTGAGAAATTAAATAAAAATACGTTGAAGAAGGTTGTAGAAGGTTAAAAGCTTTTCAATAAAATCAGAATTTCCGGTACAGTATTGGAGGCAAAATAAAGAATTGTCATTGGTTAATAATAAGTCCAGAAAACAGGAAGTGCTAAATATTTACAATTTGGGTGGAACATAAATACATGGAGAAGTCATTTTGGGGAACGGAAATATCGTAGGGCAAGAAAATTCCACAAATAAGAATTATTGAAGCAAACCGACAAAGGGGGGGGGCTCTTATTATGATCGTCTTTTGATTGAGATTAAGGAGAATTAATTTCGCTGGCTAAAGTTTGATTTAGGTTAAATTGATTTGGCTTAAAAGTAAGTTAAAGGTACATATTTTGAACCTTTTTCTGATTCATTCAATAGAAAAAACCGAATAAGAAAAGTTAAGAAGAGAACGATATATGCTTCATTTGTAAACTTGCCCTCAACGTGATTCCTTTACAATTAACAAGTGCTTTATAACTTTTGGATAGAAAAATTTTAATATAACTTGTTGATGTTTAACAACTAAATATCGACTTCCAAATTTAGACTGTGACCGTCTGGCATAATTTTAACGGAAGCATAGGTCATACTGCAATAATCGTCAACAGGTGCAAAAGCCAGAAAATTGTGTCGTCCTATTTATACAATTGCTGCGAGTTATATGTACAGTGATGATTTATGCCTTGTGTCGCTCCTGTTCATCTCGCTGTTTACGTGTCGAGTGCAGAAAATCGTATTCATTACATCCGAAAACAATTTTCACCTTCTCACACTCGTGTGTCGTTTACTTCTTTTTAAAGGAATTAGTACTTTAGTTATTTACAACAAGAGCATCAACAACTCATTTATAAGATCTCTTAATGACTGTAGTACATTCATCACTTTTCCATTACTACCCATTACGTAAGATTCGTTTTGTTATCTTGAATTCACTTGTTTACTAAGACCATTTTTGTAAATCATCACCTTATTTGCATACAAGCATGTTTTCTTCCACCTCGTGATTAAATTTTTCGAAATTCCTAACAATAATGTATTAAAATTAGTTTCACAATGAATTCCAAAGAAAACGCCCATTCAGCTTTTTTTTTTTTTACAAGCATCATTTGTCATACAAGTTTCTCGATTTCTTCACAGAAAAATGCCTACGCATCACTGCTTGCGACAGAATATTCAAGTCGCGAATATATAGAAATTAAACTCTTACGCAATGAGACGAGTATCTTTGCTCTATGTAATCGAAGCTTCTTAGATCCCTCTTCTTCTTGTGCCCACCCACGTCGGAGGGCCCACGCGCACATTCTAGGAAGGGGTCACAAGTCGTTACCGATTGTTTACTGATGGAAAAGGGTGGTAAAAAGTCTTGAAAGTCAAGGTTAGTGAATTATTGGTTGATGGGAAGAATGTCCTTTTACGGTATTCTCTACACCTGAGATGTGATAAGATCTTATCAAGAAACATTGTTGGTGTGGGACAGTGCTGCAGTTGAAGAAGACAGGTTGAGCGGGAAATTTGAACAGGCGTCGCTTGATCGCACATGTGCTAAAGCGCAGGCGTGTCGCAAGTGCAGAAACCAGAAACATTCACGTATTCTTGTTTCTGGCCCTCGAAGGGCTTATGGGGGCCGATGACCGAGTTGACCCGCAGCACACTTCACGGCGGCATCCGACCAAGCTCGTGCCGTGGCGCGGCTTCGTTCCATCTACGACATTATATACTCCATGAGTGGTGGGAGGTGAAAGGAATCCTCTTCTCTCCTCTCTTTTCTTGTCCTGCAGCTTCCACGCGTTGAGGTTTCATATTCGTCTACCCAGTACCAACTTCTTCAATGCACTTGTCTCCGAAACTTGATCCAAATATGACCTTCAACTCATTCAGATCTGCTGATGTCAAATTGTTATATCTTTATATCTTCTCACATTGTATGGGTTTAAACATGTCTTGATTGATTGCATTTTGAATAATTGATGTGATCAGTGTAGTTGGATCATTGATGGAAAATATTTATTTATAAACATGTACCATACGTCAAGCAGTCACTGATATTCGAACAATATTTGCCGTAGGTATGGAATTAATACTGATGTATTGGAAACAAATATAAAACAATCGGACATCTTCAGGAACATGAAAGATCCTATTGAAAAATTAGATAAAAACTGTGTAGGTTAACATAAATCCAATTGCGTAGCGCTTTAGGGTGCAGTCATATGCGGAGGATTGGGATATCCCTAATCCTTCGCATCTGACTTTACCCTTAGTAAAGGGTACCCTTACCAACATCTGAACAGACTCATATTCACTCTGCAGTAGCTACATAAAAATCTACCGGTTTTCATAGTGTTTAAATTTTTCTTCTTTTCCGCGTCCGTGGGAGTAGATTGAAATTTTTTTTTAGATTTCTTTTGTACTTCTTTAGTCGATAGGGTGCAAATAATAAGAAAATAAAATTCCATAATTTAAATTAAGGCAAGTGAAGAATTTATTTCTGATTCTCGGAGCGAGGTTGTGCTTAGGACGAGAACGAGTCAAAGACTGATCTTCAAAACTGCATCTGCACTTGAAAAAGCGATGGAAAAACTGCTTCTAGAAAATTCCAGATTTTAGAAAAAGAAAGATAATAAGGTACAAAAGATAGAAAAAGACCCAAATAGTAAATTAAGGAAAAAATTAAAAAGACCCTCTTCGGGATTTTTATGATCGATCGTCGGGGAGGTAAGGATTCGGCCTTGGCAAGGGACCATGCTATTTCCAGGCAAGAAGAACGCAGATAAAAGTGCAGATGAGAAAAGTAGAAATTTACATTTAGAATATTTAGAAATAAGAAAAGTTTCAAGTACAACCGAAAATACATTCTCTTTGTAGTTATTACTTCTTTTGTATTTTTTACAAATTTCACCGTATGGTTTCGTATATTATTACATTTGTCGGGAATTTTAAAATAATAATTCGCTAGACATCCTGCAATATATAATTTTATAATATAATTCATTGCCCACTGAGTTATTATAAATTCTTATCCATTTGGGAAATTATGTGACTGACACTAGTGACGTTGCAGTTTTATGGGTGTTATGAAGAGAAGTTGCAACTTTTGGCCCCTCTACATAATACTAAATTTAAATTCACCAAAATCTACGTTTCCACGGGAAGTGACGGAAAATTTACGACCTGACATTTCTACGTGTTCATATTTCATAAAGGACATAGGCAATGTTTCTTATCTTACGCAATATCGTCCAATCTTTTCCAGAATCGGATCTTGACGCATTCTTGAATTTTAACTGTGTTTGCACTTTTTTTTTATATACATATGACTGTAAATCAAATGAGATGAATTTAACAGATGGATATAAATTTTGTTGTTGCAAAGTCTTCACTTATATATAAAAGCTCAACTCACTTGCGAGAAAGATCAAAAACTTCTAATAAAATCTAAGTCTTTATTAATAATGATTTCATTATAATGTACTCGATTTGAATGAATCGGCTATGATAGTCTAGTTACAAATACATATCAGGTCCCGCATAACTGACTGTACTAAACTTTCGAATGTTTAATTTATACCCGGTATAGTTTAACGCAGCCGGTCTTAAGCCACGTAACTCGATCCCTGGTAGAGAGATATTCTCATAGATTTTTTTTTTCTAAATAAATAAAAATGCATGCCGCTGTTCGTAAACATTTTTCTTGAGTCATTAAAATCACGTTTAAACAATAATCTCTTGCTTTTTAAAATCTCACGAAATTTTAAAGATCAGTCCACGCTTGCAACATCAATTCACTCCAAGTCAGCTGCTGCGCTGTTAACAGACTCAGCTGTTTGCAGACTAAACGGCTGCCGCTCGCTTTTCTTAGAACAACACTTCCGCCGTTGCGTTATTTCGACTAGGCATTGTTACATTTTACTTGAGGTTAGCCTTAAATTCTTGCTGGCTAGGCAAATTCTTCCATAAATATTTGCGACATTGACTGTGAAAGCCGTAAATAATGCGCACTCTTAAGAAGTTTCTTTAATTTTATAATTTCAGTGGTCTAGTGTTAATCATGCCTCCCCATCAGCTTCTTGGTTCTGGCAAAAGATCGATTACATCATTTTTTTTACATTCCTCGAATTCCTGGAATTTGTCCAAAATTGCAAAGCGAGCAAGAAACACAAATAATTATAATATTTAACCTAGAATAACCAACAATTGGGACAACTAGATTAAAGCTGTTGCAACTGGGACAATAACCATTAATAAACATTATCTTTTGTGTTCTATTGTTCATTTATTTCATACTATTTGTTTTATGCATTTAAAATAAAATTTAACCTATTATCTTTTTGTCTGTTTTAGGTGAGTGTCTCTCTGGTACTTGATAGTAGAAAACGAGTGGTAAGAACTGAAACAAATTATTGTCCTATAAAGAAGTTTATTGAAACGCGCATTTTAAGTTAGTAAAGAAGCTATAAAATTGAATATTTAATGTGTTCTATTGACTTTTGAAACAGTCTCAACTAATTACCTGTTACACAAAAGGTACCAGCATAAAACTCCCACGTATTTCAATAAACCGCAAGTAAAACTCATTCACTGGACCGCAAAATTCATAAGGATATTTCAAAAGAGGCTGTAAAAGCATCTTGTTCGTTTCATTCATATGACGCTCATTCAGTTGAATCGGCTCAACTTGAACCGGGAGAAATTTCACGTGGGTGTTGCTACTCCTTTTTTATTCTCAGTTACTTTTTTACTTATTTCCGCATTTACCACTAATATATATATGTGTACGTCCATATGAAAAGGGCCCAGGTTGTCGATTTTATTTATCGAGATATTCGCATTTTTCTAAAGAAGATTCAGATTTTCGAAATTTTTTTTATTGATGAAAAACAAACTACGTAATGTCCTTCGTCGAATCATGCATTTACAATAACTTTATAGTAATTAAAAACACAAAGAAATCTTATTTTTAATTTTAAAAATGCATGGGCGCTAATAGAAATCTTGAACTTTAAACTCGTTTTTCTCAAAACTAGGATTTTGATACTTTTAACTTTGAATGCTTATAACTTTGTGAATTTTTCATCTAAAGGGGTCCAAGACCTCTCGAAATGTTCGAAATTTAATAAAGAATATGGTCATATAGATAAGTCCAATAATGCCAAAGTGGGCCCTTTTCATATGGACGTACACATATTTATAAATTTACACGGTTTCTGCTTTTCCCTATTCCATGTTTCGAGTCAACTAATCATGTCTATAATGTACCAAATTAAAAGAAAATATTGACGATTCCCTGTAATTATTATTTATCTTGAGGAAAGAAAGAAATTAATTGCTTTCTGTGTTCCTGAAAATTTTGAATTTGACCAGTGAGGAACTTTTAAGGGGCAAAGTAGGGCAGTGCCCCAGGGCCCTTAATCAACCCTAATAGACCTTTTTTAAAAAAAAAAAAAAATTCCAAAAACCTTACTTATTGTAGTAATTTAATGTTTGACTGAATTAAACAACGCACGATGGTACAAATAATTTAAAATTGAAATAAATAATTAAAATTTGAGAAAATTTTTGAAAAAAATTAATATACTTAAAATAAAGGAAATAAAAGTTAAAGAAAATTTCAGAGAAATACTTGAAACTCTTAGTTGTTCATAAAAAAAGAAGAAGAAGAAGAAAAGAATTCAAAACTAGAGAAAATAAATGAAAAAAGATAAACATAATTCGAAATTAAAGAAAAAGAATTTTTAATTAAAGAGAAATAATTAAAAACTTGTTAGAAATAATGACAAAGAACGAAAGAAATCGAAAATTTCAAAAAATAATATAAATAATTGAAAATTGAATCAAACAATTAAAATGGCAGATAAATAGCTTAAAAATTTGAAAATTATAAAACAAATGATAAAATTGAATATTGAAGGAAATAAATTTTGAAAAACCAATTGAAAAATAATTTTAAAATTTGAAACATGAAGAAAGTAATTGAAATATGAAACAAACAATGATAAGTTGTAAAAAATAAATTACATTTGAATGATAATAGAGAAAATTACAGAATTTTTTTAAAATAAAAAAAAATAATTGAAATTTAAGAAAAATACATGAAAAACTTAGAAATCAAATGAAAAAATTAGAATTACTAAAAATTGAAGAAAAGAATTAAAAAAGCTAAAAATAATTGAAATTTACGATAATTAATAAAGTATTTTTGAAATTATGAAAACAAATCAAAATAATTCAAATTTTAGAAAAATATTTAAAAATCATAGAAAATAATTTTAGAAAATGAGAATATTAATTAACAATCGATAAAAATAAGTAAAAAATGATAAAATTAATTCAAAATTGAAAAATATAATTTAAATATGCTGAAAATAATTTAAGATTGATAAAAAGAAAATTGAAATATGATAAAAATAATTTAAATATGAAAATTTGAAAAACGTAAATAAAATTTGAGAGAAGTAATTGAAAAAATCTTAGAATATATGTTTAAAAAAATAAAATAATTACAAAATTATTTCAAAATTTATAATTAAAGAGAATAACTAAAAAAATCGCAGAAACAATCGAAAATTGATGAAAATAATTTATATTTCAGGGAAATAATCGAAAATTTGGAAAATTATGTTAAAATAATGAAAATAATTGAAAAATCATTTAAAACATGAAAATAAATAAAATAAAATAAATATTAAAATTAAAAAAAGAAAATAATTACAAAATTATTTCAAAATTTATAATTAAAGAGAATAATAAAAAAATCGCAGAAACAATCGAAAATTGATGAAAATAATTGATATTTCGGGGAAATAATCGAAAGTTTTGAAAAATATGCTAAAATAATGAAAATAATTGAAAAATCATTTAAAACATGAAAATAAATAAAATAAAATAATTGAATATTGAACAAAATAATTGGAAATTGCGATATATATTTCAAAGTTCAGAATATTAATTCAGAAATAATTAGTATTTTTAAAAATTTAAGATAATAAAGGAAAATTTCAGAATAATATTTAAAAGTCGTAGAAAATAATTTTAAAAAATAAGAATAATTAAAAATTGGAGAAAATAATTTAAATAAGATAAAAACAATGATAAGTTAAAAAGAAGGAAATTTGAAATGATTAATTGAAAAAATTGCAGAACTTTTTTTAAATAATAAAAAAAGATTATTGAAATTTGAGAAAAATACTTGAAAATCTAAGAAATTAGTTGAAAAAAAAGAAAATAATTAAAAATTAGAGAAAATAAATGAAAAAAAAATAAACATAATTAAAAATTGAAGAGAACAATTTTTAATTTAAGAGATATAATTGCAAAAAATACTGAATATACATAAAATATGCGATAGGTATAATTGTAAATTGAATATAAAAATAGAAATTTCAGATAATTACCTAATGAAAAATATTTTGGAAATTATGAAAAAGAACGTAATTGAGAAAAAAAAAAATATTAATATAAATAATTAAAATATCAGGTAAACAGTTTAAAATTTTTGAAATTATGAAAAAAATGGAAAATAATTTAAAATTGAAGAAAATAATGGGAAATTTGAGAAAAATAATTATCTTAGAAAATAATTTAAAGAATATAAGAATAATTAAGAATTGGGGAAAATAATTGAAAAATAATTTTAAAATTTAAAACTTGAAGAAAATAATGGAAATATGATAAAAACAATAATAAATTGAAATAATAACTTAAATTTGAAGTAAACAATTGAAAAAACTGCAGAATTAAATAATTAGAATTAATAATTGAAATTTAAGAAAAATACTTGAAAATCAGAGAAAATTAATTTAAAAAATTGGAATAACTATAAATTGAAGAAAGCTAAAAATAATTGTAATTTAAGAAAATTAATAAAATTATTCAAAAATTATGAAAACAAATAAAAATAATTAAAAATTGACAAAATAATTGTAATTTTAGAAATATACTGAAAAATCTTAGAAAATAATTTTAGAAAATGAGAATAATAATTAACAATCGAAGAAAATAATTAAAAAGTGATAAAATTAATTGGGGCCCCATTTTCTTTTTTGCCCCAGGGCCCTTGTCCTCCCAGTTGCGCCACTGAATTTGCCGCTAAAAAAAGATTTTAAGAAGATATTTTTGAAAAATTATAATAATTTATGGATTTTCGTTAAATTTTGGATTTACAAGAAATTTTATTAATGTCAAGATTATTTTTGGATTTCAAGTTCCAGACTAATTCGCGGATTTCAGTTGCCGACTACTTAAGATTCATTTTATTGGAAGAGAAGCATGATGATTTACCATTTTTTGGACCGAGTTAATTCATTGATTTGGTTTAGAATAAACTCAGAAGAATTTTATCGATTTATTCATTGAAGATTAATTTAAGATTTGAATTTTGCCGCCAATTTCAAGTTCAGCCAATAGGAAAAAAGAATTTTAGGATGTTATCTTTAAAATTCTTTTTAAAGGACACTATTCATTTTATTTAAAACTATTGAAAATTGGGTAATAATAATCCGCTCAACTTTTAACTTATTTTTCTAGATTAAATTATTAATCAAATAATCGTGAATTTAGACTTCATAACCTCAAAATCTTTATTTCGATTTCGAACATTTAAGCTATTTAATTTAAATTGGATATAATATAATATATTTTTTATACGGCTAAATATTTTTTCATCAAGCGAGTAGATTGAAAAAAGAAATACAAACAAAAAGAATGCAACTTTAATTTCCAAACAGTACGCTTCCCTTTTTGCATAATCTGAAAAAGAAAAAGCCTAAAGTTGAGGGCATGAAATAAAAAATTGCTTGATCGTAATTTGAACGCTTTAGTCGCGCTTTAGTTATAGAGGCCCGTCGGATGCTAAACCACGCCCTAAAATTTTATCAAGGGCCTTCATCGTTCTGCGAATCTTGAGTTAAAAATGCTCACAGCCGAGCTCAAAATTTTTTTTGTCAATTTATGCTTTTAATATTTCGAAAAATCACGCTGCCAAGTCACGAAGTATGTAATATATATGATATATATTTATTTTTAATAAACACAAATTTAGATTCTTGAGTAGCTTTAATTTAAATTTAAATTTGTTTTATTTATTTATTTATTTATAACTTGCTTCCCGATCCTGTTGAAGGCACAATCGCGCCCCTAAGAATTTAAAAAAGGTAGCAGCTCAGGTCAACTTGTGCGTCAGTAATGGGACGACCCTGCAGTCAGGTTAGAAAATGACACATGTGACACAACGCGTGGGACCGCTTTTATAGCTAGGATTTTATTTCACAAACCCTTCGTAAATCTCGACACATTTTGCTTCAACGTCATTAAAATGTCAAGGCCCTTTTTCGAAGCTGGATCTTCTTCTTTTAACCAAATATATAAATATCTCATGAAATGATATTGCTTGTCTAAAATTAAATTCTTATTTCAATTCACGTTAAATTGAGCCAGAGTTAATTATTTTTATGTTAGTTTGGAAAATTTTTAGAAACAAGACTTCCTCTATAAATTGTGTCACATATGTCACGAGTGGGACGGAGGAGGGAGAAAATGTGTTTATTTATATTTTATTTTGTAACAAATGTTAATTACCTATTAAATAATAACTAGCAAAATGAAATGCGCACAAGTGCGCAATTAATTTTTCATACATTTTAAAAATTATAAAATACAATAATAAATATAAAAAATCGGTTAATATTTAAAAACCAATTAATATAAATAAAATAAATATTTACTTAGGACAAAATTTATAATATTTTAGAATTAAAAAGAATTGCAAAAAATAATTGAAATTAAACAAAATAATAGCAAATTTTGCAAATTAATTGAAAAAAAATGAAATCAATTAAAAATTGGGGAAAGTAATTTAAACAATCATCATAATGTTTTAAACATAAAGAAAATAATTAAAATTTCAGAAAAATACTTGAGAATCTTAAAAGTGAATTAAAACAAAATTGAATAATGAAAAATTAGAGAAAATAATTGAAAATTGAAAAAACATGGTTAGAAATTGAGATAAATACATAAAAATTAAAAAAAAAATAATTAAAATTTGAGAAAATAATTAAATAAGTTACATAAAATATTTTAAATAAAGGAAAGTTAAGCAAAATTTGAGAAAAATACTTAAAACCTCGCTTAAAACTTTCAGAAGGTCATTGAAATAAAAGAAAATAATTAAAAATTAGAGAAAGTAAATGAAAAAAGATAAAAATAATTTAAAATTGAACAGAACAAGTTTTAATTAAAGAGAAATAAGCAAAAACTTTTTGGCAATTATAAAAAAGAACGAGAAAAGAACGAAAGTAATTGTAAAATAAAGAAAATAATATTAAAAATAATATAAATAATGAAATAATTGAAAAGTCAGATAAATAGTTATCAATTTTTGAAATTATGAAACAAATATAAAGAATTAAAAGTTGAAGAAAATAAATTTTGGAAAATAATTGAAAAATGTTTTTAAATTTTAAAACTTGACGAAAATATGATACAAACAATAATAAGTTGTAAAAAATAAATGACATTTAAGTGTGATAATTGAAAAAGCTACAGAATTTTTTTTAAATAAAGAAAAAAACATTTAAATTTGAAAAAAAATACATGAAGATCTTAGAAATTAATTTAAAAAAAAAGAAAATAACTGAAAATTGGAGAAAAGAATTGAAGAAATAAGCTAAAAGTAATTGAAATTTACGATAATTAATAAAAAAAAAAAGGTTTGAAATTCTGATAAAAAATGAAAATAATTAGAAATTGAAGAAAATATTTGAATTTTCAAAAAAATACTTAAAAATCTTAGAAAATAATTTTAGAAAAAGAGAATAATAGTTAACAATCGAGAAAAATAATTGAAAAATGATAATATAATTTCAAAATTGAAAAAAAAAATTGAAATATGCTGAAAATAATTTAAGATTTAAAAAGAAAATTGAATTGTGATGAGAATAATTTAAATATGAAAAATTGAAAACATTCAAAAAATTTGAGATAAATAACTGAAAAAATCATAGAGTATATGTTTAAAAAAAAATAATAATTACAAAATTACTTAAGAATTGTTAATTAAAGAGAATAATTGCAATATCGGATAAATAATTGAAATTTTTAAAAGTAATGACAAAATAATGAATATAATTATAAATTGATGAAAATCAAGAAAAATTGCAGAATTTATTTTTAAGCAATTTTGTAATTATTTTTTTTTTTTCTAAGCATATACTCTATGATTTTTGCAGTTATTTCTCTTAAATTTTATTGAATGTTTTTAATTTTTCATATTTAAATTATTTTCAACATGATTAAATTTTCTTTCTCAATCTTAAATTATTTTCAGCATATTTCAATTTTTTTTTTCAATTTTGAAATTATATTATCATTTTTCAATTATTTTTCTCGATTGTTAATTATTATTCTCTTTTTCTAAAATTCTTTTCGAAGATTTTTAAGTATTTTTCTGAAAATTCAAATATTTTCTTCCCTTACTAATTATTTTCATTTGTTATCAGAATTTCAAACTTTTTTTTTTTATTAATTATTGTAAACTTCAATTATTTTTAGCTTTCTTCCAGAATTTTATCCAATTTTTAGTTTTTCTCATTTTATAAAATTAATTTCTAAAATTTTTTTAAAGTATTTTTCTCAAATTTCTATTATTTTCTAAAAATTTTAATTATTTTTACCTATTTGGTTTCATAATTTCTAAAAAAATTTATTAATTATCGTAAATTTCAATTATTTTTAGCATTCTTTCCAGTCTTTTCTCCAATTTTTAGTTATTCTCATTTTCTAAAATTATTTTCTAAGATTTTTAAAAATTTCTAAACTTTCAATTGTTTATTTCAATTTTTAATTATTTTTATGTGTTTTCATAATTTCAAAAAAAATTTATTAATTATCGTAAATTTCAATTACTTTTAGCTTATTTCTTCAATTCTTTTCTCCAATTTTTAGTTATTTTCCTTTTTTTAAATTCATTTCTAAGATCTTCAAGTATTTTTTTCAAATTTTCATTATTTTTTCTTTATTTAAAAAAAATTTTGTAGTTTTTTCAATTATCACACTTAAATGTCATTTATTTTTTACAACTTATCATTGTTTGTATCATATTTTAATTATTTTCGTCAAGTTTTAAAATTTAAAAACATTTTTCAATTATTTTCAAAAATTTATTTTCTTATTTTTAATTCTTTACATTTGTTTCATAATTTCAAAAATTTTTAACTATTTATCTGACTTTTCAATTCTTTCATTATTTATATTATTTTTTATATTATTTTATTCAATTTTCAATTACTTTCGTTCTTTTTCTCGTTCTTTATTATAATTGCCATAAAGGTTTTTTTTTATTTATCTTTAATTAAAACTTGTTCTGTTCAATTTTAAATTATTTTTATCTTTTATCCTTTATTTTCTCTAAGTTTTAATTATTTTCTTTTATTTCAATGAACTTCTGAAAGTTTTAAGTATTTTTTTCAAATTTTGTTTAACTTTCTTTTATTTAAAATATTTTATGGAATTTGTTTAATTAATTTCTCAAATTTTAATTATTTTTTTTTTTAATTTTAATTTATTTATCTCAATTTCTAACAATGTTTTTTCAATTTTCAATTAGTTTCTCTTATTTTTCATTATTCAATTTTGTTTTAATTTACTTTTAAGATTCTTAAGTATTTTTCTCAAATTTAAATTATTTTCTTTATGTTTAATACATTTTGATGATTGTTTAAATTACTTTCCCCAATTTTTAATTGATTTCATTTTTTTTTTCAGTTAATTTGCAAAATTTACAATTATTTTGTTTAATTTCAATTATTTTTTGCATTTCTTTTTAATTCTAAAATATTATGAATTTTGTCCCAAATAAATATTTATTTTATTGATATTAATTGATTTTTAAATATTATATTTAAAATAGTTATTTCTTCTTATTAGACAAATAGTATTTACCGATTTTTTATATTTATTATTGTATTTTATAATTTGTAATACGTATGAAAAACTAATCGCGCGCTTGAGCGCGTTTTATTTTGCTAGTATAGAAAATAAATCGTGTAACTTAAAATGCGATTTTCTTAGAAATTATTTTGATAAGGCTTTTATAATTGGCGAATAAAATTTTACATACGAGTTAGTAAAAAGAAAAACCTTTTTCCGAAAAAAAATTTCCTTTACTTTTACTTTAAAAGAGTTCTTTTCTTAGAATTTTCTTATAGAACCTTTTTTTCTTTTGATTAATTATTAATTATACCTATTTATTAATAAAGTCATTTATTCCTTTTTGATTTTAGTAGTTGCTCTCTTTGTCGGCTCGTCTTTTTATTATTTTTTTTTTATTCCTACTCGGAGTGTACAAATATATGTATTCATACATCTTAGGAGAATTTGATAAATCGAGTCTCAGTTACTGCACCGGAATCAATTTGCCTCAGACTTTTTACCCAGAAGCATCTGCAAGTATGATTTTTTTTCCCCCAGAAGAACTTAAAAATGCTTTTATAGTCATCATTCAATTTAACGCTTTTTTAAATATTTTTGTATCCCTTTTTCAATGTGTTTTTCAGAAATATATCAGAAAATATATTTTCACGTTGTCATTAATAAATATATGAGCATGGAAAATTTCTGTGAAACTCTATATGCAAATGGATAAAAATATACGAGAAAGATGTAATGTAATGCAACCTATTTAAATATCGAAAAATACAAAAAGAAAAATTAGTTTTTATAAGAAAACAACGCGCGAAATTATTTTTCAGAATAAATATAAGTATAATGATAAAAATGATGTAAATATAATATATTCAGAAAAGCACATAATATATGTATGAAAATTATGTAAATTTCTGAAAAAAGGAATCACTCCACTGACTATGAGTAGAAAACAAAAAGCTGAAGTATCTTTAACACCTAGAGACTGAGACCGGTTTTAACTTGTTTTATTTTATATGATAGCAGCTTTTAACGCTTTTACATTTTCAGTTATTCAAATCTGCTTCTAGAAGAAAAAAAAAAACGTCTCGATGTTGACATTCTGGCTCCAGTATATAATTTTAGAATTAAAAACATAAAATATTACAATATTTTTAATTTAATATTTATTGCTTGATATGCATTAACATTAACTGAACTAAACGACTGTGCCAAGTTGAAAGTTTAATTAAGTCTTAATCAATGCTGATATGATTCAAGTTTTTTTTTTACATAGCATTAACATAATTAAATAAAATTATATATATATTATATATTTTTATATAAATAATATATTATATTTACACATTTCTTACCTATTCTTTTTGGAATTTTTGACGGCACACTGAAAATGTTGATTTTGAATGTAATTTATGAACTGGCTGTCTTCATCCGGAAACTCATAAAACCCAAAAGAAGCAGACCCTTTGCAAGTTTCGCATCTGACCAAATGAACGCCATGTGCACCACGTATGGACACATTTTGTCCTTGCAGGCGGTCTCCAATTTCCAAGTTGAAGGAACCGAATTCTGTTACTGAAGTTTAAGGTCAAACGATGCTGCTCATTCAAGATATTTTCTTACTTTGATTTCAAGGTGATCACCCAAGTTTTATGTTTTATTTTATTTATACATCTTCTGTTTCTTTTATTTTATTTCATTGAATAATTTAGGCACAATTTTTTAATACTAGAAAAATTAGTTTTTTTAAAAATGTTTCTTTTTTATTTATGTATGCTTGAGTTAAAAATTAGTCATCGAAAAACACTATTTTAGGGTGCAGTTCCGAAAAGCGCCCAGGTCCGTTTTTAATGAAACTTGGTATACTTTTTTTTGATGGTAAAAAACCTATAAAATATCCATTTTTTGCATTTATTTTTAAAAATAGTAAAAAGGTAAAAAATTTTGTCTACGACAGTTGTAGGTCTTCATACATGTTTTATGTAGAATACATTTTTTCATAAAAACCAATATTTTTCAAAAAAGACGCAAAAATACTTTAGCCTTGTAAAAATTGTATAGAGTAAGAAACACAATTTTGCGTTTTTTCGAAAAATATTGGTTTTTATGAGAAAATGTATTCTACATGAAACATGTATGATAATAAGGCCTATAATTTTTGTATGAAACATTTTTTTATATTTTTAATAGAAATACCTGTGTGCTTTTCGGAACTATATCCCTTTTCTTAATAAACTAAACATATAGCATTCTATTAATTTTATGCAATTCATTTATTTTATATTTGTTTATTTATAATAATTTATATAACACTACAAATTACCAATTAATTATGTCTTCTCAGTAAGAATAGTAATTTTTTAATCTAATTTTTCACATTTCTTAAAAGATAAATGTATAATTTAAATTATTATTCCTTGTCCAATTGTCATTTATCTTGTTTATTCACAAACATGTAAATATCAACCACTAATAACGATCATTTACAAATACGTCACTAATAACCTTTTTTCCATGCTACCTCTTCAACAGAAGAAAAATACATTATGTAAAGTATTTTAAATTTAAATTATCTTTATAAGGTGATACTTAATCATTTATATATGAAGAAGCAAGAATAACTAATTAATAGTAGAAAAATAATACTAATTCAGTGGTAAGATTTGACTAATTAATAATAAATGTAATTAAAGTATTTAGTAAAAAGAAAAAGTTTGAAGGACGCGATTGATTCACTGAATGGGGAGGAATTGATGAGATCATTAAGAAAATGCGAGATAAAAGTAAATAAGACGAAGATGAGCAGTTTTGTTTTTGTGATGATATTCTTGAGAAACAGTACAATTTACATTCCTGTATACTGTACAGTACAGGAAGGAAACGTTAGATTCCTTCCTGCATTGAAAGTAATGTTAAAATTATTTCAATGAAAAATGCATTTTATATAAAAACCGTGCAAGATTAATATCGAAGTCGGTCAAAAGGATTTGCTTCCCTGTCATCGCCCCTGACCTCAGAGTTTCGTCACGGCTATGAGCTTGATAATTTAACCGGGAGAACTAAAACTGTCGGTTTCGTGCAGGCGATGTACTTTGAACGCACCCGTGGAAGCTTCAATGGGCGTCGCAATGCCGATGTTGTATAGTTATAACGGGAACCCACCGTGAAAGGATTCAAGCTGTATAATAAGACAGTTTAGTGTGACCGCAGAAGGCTTGGCATTTATCGTTTTTCCGCTGGACTAACGAGTGATGCGCGACGAAAACTGCACTATTTTCATCCTCGCTTTAGCGTAAAAAAAAAAAAGATCCCTTTTCCTCTCGATCTTGTATTATCCCCAGGGTCATGTAACTTGCTCGCCAAGAGGGAAAATTATACCTTCAGACTGATCCGTTTTACTCACGCTAGAAGTTAAAAAAAAATACAGAGGCGTGGGGTACCATAAAAAGTAGAAAATAATTTTTGGAAGAAATATCGGGGGGTTGGGATGCTACAATAGAAAGTAAAAAATATTTTTTGGAAGAAATACCGGGGGGTTGGGATACCATAAAAAGTAGAAAATAATTTTTGGAAGAAATACTGGGGTGTTGGAATGACATAAAAAGTAGAAAATAATTTTTGGAAGAAATACCGGGGCATTTCTAAATTTAAATAAGTTAAAAATAACTAATTATTAGTAAAATCGTGGCTGAGTTTTTGTTTCTTCAATAAGTTCAAAATAACTGTTTATTAGTAAAATATGACTAATTATTAGTAAAAATATAACTAAAAATAGTCAAAATTTAACTAATTGAATTAGTTAAATTTTGACTATTGGACATTGTGACTGATTTTTTGCTTTTAATTTAGTTAAATCGGATGCTATAATAAAAAATAGAAAATAATATTTAGAATAAATACCGGGGGGTTGGAATGCCATAAAAAGTAGAAAATAATTTTTGGAAGAAATATCGGGGGGTTCACTCTAAATTTACACTAGTTAAAAATAACTAATTATTAGTAAATACGTGGCCAAGTTTTGTTTCTTCAATTTATTAGTTAAAGATAAATATTTATTAGTAAAATGTGACTAATTGTCAGTAAAAATATAACTAAAAAATAGTCAAAACTTAAATAAATGGATTAGTAAAGAATATTTTACTAAAATATTAGTAATTTTGACATAACCTAAACAATTATTGGCCTAATAATTAGTTATTTTTTACTAAATGGTTAGTAGAAATATAACTATTTGAATTAGTGACTGAGTTTTTGCTTTCAAATTAGTTATTTTTAATTAATTCAGATTTATCGAGTTGGGATGCTATAATAAAAGGTAGAAAATAATTTTTGGAAGAAATACCGGGGCGTCGAATTGCCATAAAAAGTAGAAAATATTTTTTGGACGAAATACCAGGCGGTTGAGGTGCCATAAAAAGTAGAAAATAATTTTTGGAAAAAATACTGGGGGTTGGAGTGACATAAAAAATATAAAATAATATTTGGAAGAGATACTGGGGGGTTAGGTTGCCATTAAAAGTAGAAAATAATTTTTGGAAGAAATATTAGGGGGCTCTCTCTAAAATTTACAGTAGTTAAAAATAACTAATTATAGTAAAAACGTGGCTACGTTTTTGTTTCTTTAGTTAGTTAAAAATAACCTTTTATTAGTAAAATTGTGACTAATTATTAGTAAAAATATAAAAAATTGTCAAAATTTGACTAATTGCATTAGTATACAGAATTTTACTTAAATATTAGTAATTTTGACATAACCTAAAAATTAATTTGACTAATAATTAGTTATTTTTTACTAAATAGTTAGTAGAAATATTTCTAACTTTGAATTAGTAAAAAATAACTATTTATTACTGAAATATTACTATTTATGAGTAAAAATATGACTAAAAAATAGTTAAAAATTGAATAATTGAATTAGTAAACAGAATTTTACTAAAATATTAGTAATTTTGACATTGCCTAAAAGTTAATTTGACTAATAATTGGTTATTTTTTACTAAATGGATAGTAGAAATATAACAATTTGAATTAGTGACCGAGTTTTTGCTTTTGAATTAGTTAAATGAGATGCTATAATAAAAAGTAGAAAATAATATTTGGAAGAAATACCGGGGGGTTGGGTTGCCATAAAAAGTAGAAAATAATTTTTGGAAAAAATATCGGGGAGTTCACTCTAAATTTACTAGTTCAAAATAACTAATTATTAGTAAAAACGTGGCCAAGTTTTTGTTTCTTCAATTAGTTAAAAATAACTATTTATTAGTAAAATGTGACTAATTATTAGTAAAAATATAACTAAAAAATAGTCAAAATTTGACTAATTGAATTAGTAAAGAAAATTTTACTAAAATATTAGTAATTTTGACATAACCTAAACATTAATTTACCTAATAATTAGTTATTTTTTACTAAATGGTTAGTAGAAATATAACTTTTTGAATAATTAGTGACTGAGTTTTTGCTTTCAAATGAGTTTTTTTTAACTAATTCAGATTTATAAAGTTGGGATGCTATAATAAAAAGTAGAAAATAATTTTTGGAAAAAATACCGGGGCGTTGGAATTCCATAAAAAGTAGGAAATAATTTTCGGACGAAATACCAGGGGGTTCTCTCTAAATTTACGCTAGTTAAAAAAACTAATTATTAGTAAAAACGTGGTTAAGTTTTTGTTTCTTTAATTAGATAAAAATAACTATTTATAAGTAAAATTGTGACTAATTATTAGTAAAAATATAACTAAAAATAGTCAAAATTTGACTAATTGAATTAGTAAACAGAACTTTACTTAAATATTAATTTTGACATAACCTAAAAATTAATTTGACTAATAATTAGTTATTTTTTACTAAATGGTTAGTAGAAATATAACTATTTGAATTAGTAACTGAGAGTTTGCTTTCAAATTAGTTATTTTTATCTAGTTCAGATTTAGAGTGTTAGGATACTATAATAAAAAGTGTAAAATAACTTTTAGAAGAAATAGTGGTTGGTTGTGTTGTCGTAAAAAGTAGAAAATAATTTTTGGAAGAAATACCGGGGGGTTGGATGACATAAAAAATAGAAACTAATTTTTTAAAGAAAATTGGGGGGTTCTTTCGAAATTTGAATTAGTTAAAAATAACTAATTATTAGTAAAATCTTGGCCAAGTTTTTGTTTCTTCAATTAGTTAAAAATAAATATTTATTACTAAAATATGACTAATTATTAGTAAAAGTATAACTTAAAAATAGTCAAAGATTGACTAATTGAATTAGTAAACACAATTTGACTAAAATATTAGTAATTTTGACATAGCTTAAAAGTTAATTTGACTAAAAATTAATTATTTTTTACTAAATGGTCAGTAGAAATATAACTATTGGAATTTGTGACTGATTTTTTGCTTTTAATTTAGTTATTTTTAATTAATTCAGATTTAGAGAATGGGATGCTATAATAAAAAATAGAAAATAATTTTTGGATGAAATAACGGGGGGTTGGGAGGTCATTAAAAGTAAAAAATAATTTTTAGAAGAAATACTGGGGGCTATCGTGGCTAAGTTTTGTTTCTTCATTAAGTTCAAAATAACTATTTATTACTAAAATATAACTAATTATTAGTAAATATATAAATAAAAAATAGATAAAGTTTTGACTAATTGAATTAGTAAACTGAATTTTACTAAAATATTAGAAATTTAGACATAAGCTTAAAATTAATTTGACTTACAAACAAATTTAAATGCTTTTAAATTAGTTAAATGGGATGCTATAATAAAAAATATAAAATAAATTTTGGAAGAAATACCAGGAGGTTGGGAGGCGATAAAAAATAGAAAATAATATTTTTAAAAATACCGGAGGGTTTGATTTGCTATAAAAAGTGAAAAATAATTTTTAGAAGAAATACCGGGGTATTTCTATATTTGAATTAGTTAAAAATAACTAATTATTAGTACAATCGTGGCTAAGTTTTGTTTCTTCAATAAGTTAAAAATAACTATTTATTAGTAAAATATGACTTAATTATTAGTAAAAACATAACTAAAAAATTGTCGAAATTTGACTAATTGAATTAGTAAACTGAATTTTACTAAAATATTAGTAATTTTGACATAGCCTAAAAGTTAATTTGACTAATAATTGGTTATTTTTTACTAAATGGTTATTAGAAATATAACTATTTAAATTAGTGACTGAGTTTTTGCTTTTCATTTAGTTAAACGAGGTGCTATAATAAAAAGTAGAAAATAATTTTTGGATGAAATAACGGGGGGTTGGGAGGTCATTAAAAGTAAAAAATAATTTTTAGAAGAAATACTGGGGGCTATCGTGGCTAAGTTTTGTTTCTTCATTAAGTTCAAAATAACTATTTATTACTAAAATATGACTAATTATTAGTAAATATATAAATAAAAAATAGATAAAGTTTTGACTAATTGAATTAGTAAACTGAATTTTACTAAAATATTAGAAATTTAGACATAAGCTTAAAATTAATTTGACTTACAAACAAATTTAAATGCTTTTAAATTAGTTAAATGGGATGCTATAATAAAAAATATAAAATAAATTTTGGAAGAAATACCAGGAGGTTGGGAGGCGATAAAAAATAGAAAATAATATTTTTAAAAATACCGGAGGGTTTGATTTGCTATAAAAAGTGAAAAATAATTTTTAGAAGAAATACCGGGGTATTTCTATATTTGAATTAGTTAAAAATAACTAATTATTAGTACAATCGTGGCTAAGTTTTGTTTCTTCAATAAGTTAAAAATAACTATTTATTAGTAAAATATGACTTAATTATTAGTAAAAACATAACTAAAAAATTGTCGAAATTTGACTAATTGAATTAGTAAACTGAATTTTACTAAAATATTAGTAATTTTGACATAGCCTAAAAGTTAATTTGACTAATAATTGGTTATTTTTTACTAAATGGTTATTAGAAATATAACTATTTAAATTAGTGACTGAGTTTTTGCTTTTCATTTAGTTAAACGAGGTGCTATAATAAAAAGTAGAAAATAATATTTGGAAGAAATACCGGGGGATTGGGTTGCCATAAAAAGTAGAAAATAATTTTTGGAAGAAATACCGAGGGCTTTTATCTAAATTTTAATTAATTAAAAATAACTAATTATAAGTAAAATCGTGGCTGAGTTTTTGTTTCTTCAATTAGTTAAAAATAACTTTTTATTAGTAAAATATGACTAGTTATTAGCAAAAATGTAACTGAAAAAAAGTCAAAGTTTAATTAATTGAATAAGTAGACAAAATTTTCCTAAAATATGAGTAATTTTGACATAACCTAAAAATTAATTTGACTAATAATTAGTTATTTTTTACTAAATGGTTAGTAGAAATATAACGATTTAAATTAGTGACTGAGTTTTTGCTTTCAAATTAATTATTTTTTACTGATTCAGATTTAGAGAGTTGGAATTCTATAATAAAAAGTAAAACATATTTTTTGGAAGAAATACAGAAGGGTTTGGGGTCCCATAAAAATTAAAAAATAATTTTTTGAAGAAATACCGGAGCGTTGAGGTGCCATAAAAAGTAGAAATTAATTTTTGGAAGAAATACCGGGGGTTGGGATGCCATAAAAGGAAAAAAAATAATTTTTGGAAGAAATACCAGGGGTTGGGATGTCATAAAAAGTAGAATATAATTTTTGGAAGAAATACCGGGGGCTTCTTTCTAAATTTGAATTAGTTAAAAATAACAAATTTTTAGTAAAATCGTAGCTGAATTTTTGTTTCTTTAATTAGTTTAAAAGACCTTTTTATTAGTAAAATATGACTAATTATTAGTAAAAATATAACTAAAATATAGTCGAAATTTGACTAATTGAATTAGTAAACAGAATTTTACTATAATATTAGTAATTTTGAGCCAGTATCATTTTGACACATGACTTAATTTTAGATTGTTATATTGTACAGAATGGAAATGTTATTTTGTACAACTGCTAAATGTTATTTTGTACAGTTTTGAAAAATGAATTTGTTATTTTGTACAATTTTTTAAAAAAGCTAAAATATTGTACTCCCAATGTTTTATTGCTTTTTTAAAAAATTGTACAAAATAACAAATTCATTTTTCAAAACTGTACAAAATAACATTTAGCAGTTGTACAAAATAACATTTCCATTCTGTACAATATAACAATCTAAAATTAAGTCATGTGTCAAAATGATACTGGCTCGTAATTTTGACATAACCTAAAAATTAATTTGACTAATAATTAGTTATTTTTTACAAAATAGTTAGTAGAAATATAATTAGTGACTGAGTTTTTGCATTCAAATTTGTTATTTTTAACCAATTTAGATTTAAAGAGTTGGGATGCTATAATAAGGAGAAAATAATTATTGGAAGAAATACCGAGGGGTTGGTGTGCTATAAAAATTAAAAATTAATTTTTTGAAGAAATACCGGTGAGTATGAAGTAAAAACCATACTCGCTTCTTAAAAGTAGTTTTCGCGTGCTCGAAACTCATTTTCGTGTTCAAACTTATTCTTTACTTTAACAAAGGAAAATAAATAAAATTCTCGTCTCTGCTTTTGAAATAATTATATTTTTGTGGCTATTATTGACTTTTGAACAAATAATGTAATTATAAAACTCAGTTTAATTATGATAATCAAGTGAATTTTTGGGGAATATTCATGAGTCTCGGATCTTGATATAAAATTACAAGCTGCACTCTCTTGGGATGTATAATAAATCGTAACACGAGGTTATGAAGCCGCCTACTAATTACAAATGATAATGTTTCTTTTTCTGGGAAGTATAGAAACTTTAGCGTAAACATAAAGTAAACAGTGAAGATTGGAACCTTTTGGTTTGAGATTGCATCGGGTGTGAGCTGCACCCATCTGTGCAACTGCCTTTCTCATAGCCAACGTTATACCATGTTGGCGAATTTTTTGGGTAATTACAGTCCCGCTAAACTACCGTTAAGGAGACTAGTCACGCCGGCTTTAGATCAGTTGACGATAAACGAGCACGGGGGCGAAAATTTAAAAGTCCCGGATAATCTCGATATAATATTACAAGAACACTGAAACTCTAAGTAGAGTAAAACGAAAATAAACTCGAAAAGTGCTGCTAGCTGTAGTTACACTCTACAGTGGATAGAAAAAGTTTAATATGGTTTTGCAACTTTTAGTACCTTGTTTTTTGCGTCTTTTAACTCGGCTTTAAATATCGAGGATTATTGAAAAGAGATTAAATAAATAAACTAGATTTATTTATCAATTTAGTAGTAGCATAAGGTAAATGTCCCAATTAAAGTCCTACTTAAAATTTTTCTGGAGTTTATCAAGAAAAAATTCGTTTCATACTTTTTTATGGAAATACTTTTTTAAATTCACATTATAATGTTATTGTACCAATTTGTGCTCACACATGAAAAATGCATGGCGATTGTCATTTTTTTCTTGATTTGTCAAAATAGACAACAAGACTATGGTTTTTCTGTAAAATTTTATATTTTTAAGTGAACCAGGATCATAAAACACAAATCAACACGAAGAATATAAAAAATTAAATTGAAAATATATATTTTTGACACCATTTTCGTAGTATTTTTATTTTATTTTGAGCATTTAAATTTAGTTGAGTACAAATTGGTACATGGACACAAATTGGAACATTTACCTTATATGCGGTTTGAAGAAAAAAAAAAATTCTATTTCGATGTAAAGTAGCTGATTGGAAGTACCTTTAAGAATTTATCAAGTTGTGTATACATTATACAAACTTGAGGATTAGGTGAAAAGTTAAAAAAATCATCCCCCGGGTTTAAAAGTCCCGTTTAAAATGCGTGGGAAATCCTTCTTGAGAGTTATATCTACCTGGCAGGTATGTTTGTAGGCAACGGAAGATCTATTTTATCATGATGAGAGGGGACTGAAAACTATTCTGGTTTTGTGGACAATGCTCATGTAAGAAATGGGGAAGGAATGAATAGGACCTGTTAGATTTAGGAATTGCCACCTGCGGGGGATTTTGAGGACTTTAGAGTTTTAGACACACCTAACCTTACACATTTGAACTCTGAAACCCCATTAACCTGACTTTTCCATTTCTTCAAATTTCAATTGATTTTAATTTTAAAAAAAAACTGCAACAGACAAAATTTCCCTTTCAGGGAGCGTATTATAATGATTAAAATCCCGGATTTTTTTCTTTAATAATTAATAATAACTGTTCTGTACGGAAAATATAAAGCGAATTATTTAGAAAAAAAGTAAAATTATTTAAAAATAGAACTAGCAGGTAAAAAATTCTTTGTGATTCATTACAAATAGATATCATAAAATGTTTGTTTCAAATCTCAAACGACTAAACCGGGAATTTCTTCGTGGATCTAAAAGTTCAGAGAAATTTTATTTAAGATCAATTTTTTTCATATATCACAAATCTGTAATAATAACAATTAATAATCCACAAGTTCTTTCATTCCTTCATTTATTTTTTGTCTGTTCACACCTAAAGTTTGTCACATAGATATTTTTGTTTTAAATAAAATAATTTTAAAAAAATGCATTTAAATTGATTAAAATTTAAATTTCTAAATATGAGTTGACATACTTTTAATTTCATTAATAAATAAATCATAATTTTTTGTATAATTTTCAACAGTTTTCAATATACAATTATTCTCTTTAAATTTTATACTTTAATTCTTTTTTAATTATTTTGTTCTGTTGTCGATTACTCCCGCAAATTTTTTTAATTTTTCTTTCGATTGACAATAATGTTCCTCATTTCTCAATTATTTTCTTTAATATTTTATTATTTTAGTCATTTTGTAATTTTTCTTTCAATTATTATCCACCACTTTCTTAAAATTTCAATTCAATTCTTTAATCTTTAATTTATTTATTTAATTTTTAATTATTTTCTTCAGTTCTCAATTATTTTCTTCAATTTTCAATTGCATTCTTCGTTTTTAAATTATTTTATTCAATATTCAATAAGTCTCGCATTATCTCAATTATCAATTATTTTCTTGAAATTTTCATACAATTCTTCAATTTCCAATTGATTTCTTCAAAATTCCATTTATTTTCTACAATTTTTTCTATAATTCTCATTAGTTTTCAATTAAAAAGACATTATATTTTACTGCAATTCTTTGTTCATGTTCATTAATTTTAAAAAAAATTTGTTGTTTGAATGCCGATTATTAGCACCATTTTTCGATATTTTTAATTATTTTCTTGAATTCTCAAACATTTTCTTTAATTTTCAATAATTTTTATCGATTTTTAATTAATTCTTCAATATTCAATAATTCTCAGATTTTTTTCAATTATTTTTTTTATTCCTAAAAATTGTTTTAAAAGTTCAATTCAATTATTCAATTCTAGAAGTATTCTATTCATTTCTCCGTTATTTTCTACAAATTAAAATTCAAATTTTCAATTATTTTCCTTATTATTAAAAATTATCGCCTTTTTTCTATTATTTTTTTCGATTAAAATTAATTTTCTTTAATTTTAAATACAATTGTTCAATTATTTTGTTTAATTTTGAATTCCATTCTTCAATTTTTATTTCCATTTTTAAGATTTCAATTGTTTTCTTCTATATTCGGTAATTCTCGGCTTTTTCAATTACTTTTTTTAATTTTTTAAATATATTCCATAAATTATAATTCAATTCTTCAATTTTTTATTGCTTTCTTCAAACTTCAATTATTTTTTTCAATTTTAATTATTTTTTTAGATTTTTAATCCAGTTGTTAAATGTGCAATTATTTCTAACAATTATTTCTATAATTTTCTTAATTTTTCAATTTGCAATTATTTTCTTTAAATTTAATATTTCTCGTTTAATTCTTTCAATTATTTTTTTCAGTTGTCTATGAATCTATAGTAATTTTTCGAATTTTTTTTCAATTATTTTCTTGGGTTCTGTATTAATTTAGTCATTTTTTGAATTTTGTTTTCAATTGTCAATTATTTTTTTTAAATTTCAATTTAATTCTTAAATTTTCAATTTATTTTCACAATTTTTTTCAGTTTATTTTCCGCAATTTTCAATTATTTCCTACTTTTATTCAATTTTCAATTATTATCTTAAAATTTTATAATTATTCTTTTATTTTTAAATTTTTTTTTTGCACTTGTCTATTAATCTAGTCATTTTTCGAGTTTCGTTTTCAAATGACATTTATTTTCGTATAATTTTTCACATATTTTCTTCAATTTTTCAACTATTTCCTTCAACTATTAATTATTTTCCGCAATTTTCAATTATTTCCTACTTTTATTCAATTTTCAATTATTATCTTAAAATTTTATAATTATTCTTTTATTTCTTAAATTATTTTGTTGCGTTGTGTATTAATCTAGTTATTTTTTGAATTTTGTTTTCAATTGTCAATAGTTTTTTAAATTTTAATTTAATTCTTAAATTTTCAATTAATTTCCACGATTTTCAATGTATTTCCTCAATTTTTTATTATTTTCTTCAATTTTAATTATTTCTAACAATTTTTCCTATAATTATCATAATTTTTAAATTTGCAATTATTTTCTTAAAATTTATATTTCTTCTTTAATTTTTTCAAATATTTTTTTCAGTTGTCTATTAATCTAGTAATTTTTCGGAGATTGTTTTCAATTTACAATTATTTTTGTCATGTTTCATATTTTTTCTTCAATTTTTTATTATTTTCGTAATTTTTCAACTATTTCCTTCAATTATCAATTATTTTCTGCAAATCCCAATTATTTTCTACAATTTTTTCAACTTTCAATTATTATTTTAAACTTATATAATTCTTCTTTAATTTCTTAGATTATTTTGTTGAGTTGTGTATTAATCTAGCCTTTTTTCAATTTTTTATTATTTTCTTCAATTTCAATTATTTCTTTTGATTTTCTATCCAGCTGATCAATTTGCAATTATTTCTAACAATTATTTTTATAATTTTCATAAATTTTCAATTGCAAATATTTTCTTTAAATTTAATATTTCTTTTTTATTTTTTTCAATTATTTTTGTAATTTTTCACATATTTTCTTCAATTTTTTAACTATTTCCTTTATATATCTATTATTTTCTACGATTTTCAATTATTATTTTAAAATTTTATAATTATTCTTTGTTTTTTTAAATTATTTTGTTGGGTTGTTTTTTAATCTAGCAATTTTTTAAATTTAGTTTTCCAATGTTAATTATTTTTGTCATTTTGTAATTTTTTTTTCAATTATCAATAATTTTTGAAATTTTAATTTAATTTAGAAATTTTTTATGTATTTTCTATATTTTCAATTAATTCCTTAAATTTTAAATTTATTTTTACAATTTTGTATTATTATCTTCAATTTTAATTATTTCTTTCGATTTTCAATCCAGTTGTTAAATTTGCAATTATTTCTAATAATTATTCCTATAATTTTCTGAATTTTTCAATTTCCACCTATTTTCTTTAAATTTAATATTTCTCGTTTAATTTTTCCAAATATTTTTTATTATTTTTCTTTGTCTATATTAATCTAGTAATTTTTCAAATTTTGTTCTCAATTGACAATTATTTTCGTCATTTTTCACATATTTTCTTCAATTTTTTAATTATTCTCGTAATTTTTCAAATATTTCCTTCAATTATCAATTATTTTCTGCAATTCCCAATTATTTTCTACAATTTTTTTAACTTTCAATTATTATTTTAAAATTTTATAATTTTTCTTTGATTTTTTAAATTATTTTGTTGGGTTGTGTATTAATCTAGCCTTTTTTTGAATTTTTTTTTCAATTGTCAATTATTTTCGTCATTTTGTAATTTTTGTTCAATTAGCAACTATTTTTCTAAATTTTAATTTAATTCTCAAATTTTCAATTTATTTCCTCAATTTTTTATTATTTTCTTCAATTTCAATTATTTCTTTCGATTTTCAATCCAGTTGTTCAATTGGCAATTATTTCTAACAATTATTCCTATAATTTTCTTAATTTTTCAATTTCTACTTATTTTCTTTAAAAATATTTCTTTTATAATTAAAAGAAATTTTTTTTCATTTGTCTATTAATCAGTCATTTTTTGAATTTTGTTTTCAATTGGGAAATGATCGTTAATTTAATTTCATAAAAATGTGGCTACCCTGTATTCAAAAAGGATAATTTTTGGAGTTTTTAGTGTTGTTTTTGACCCGAAATGTACAAAAAAAATTTTTTCTTTGTTGACACTTTGTACATTTATCAGATGTAAGTCTTTGATGATAGAAATTTTAAGAAATAGAAAAAAATTTCCATTGATTTGTACGTTCAAAACTTTCTCATTCTTTGTTGATGATGGTTAGCATCAATATATTTTGTCTCAAATGGCTATCTCAAAATATTGGTATCGTAGTTATTCTTAAATAATTTTTTTGACTCATATTGTAATGACTCCTTTATTTTAAAAGGTTTCTAATTAAAAATTCTTCGTGACACTTTATTTGTTTACAAATCAACTTGTTTTTTTCCTACGTAGAATCTTTGATACATATCATTATGCAAATCACTAAATCTTTCTCTCAAAGTTTATAAACCACTTGAAACAAAGATTTCATGATATAAAAATTGCTTGTTTCAAATGATTTTAATCTTCCAGTCATCAAATGACCATAGTACAAACACCTTACATTTGTTTCAAATGATTATGTATTCATTAAAACATTGTGATTGTATACATTACATGCATCATAAAATATTTCTCATAGTCTATCAGAAAATCAATTGTTCAAAATAATATGATCATTGCAAAAAAACACATATTGTACAAAGTACAAAAACAATAAAATCATAAACATGTTCATCTTTGGTTTTTGCACAAAATAACAAGCATCAAGGCATCGTTTGTTTTTCTTTGCTCCAAATTCTAATCCACTTTAGTGCACCTTACGTATTTTTGTATTTGGCCTAATTTCGCAAGAGCTTGCTCGATCATACCTAATGTATTACAACAATCTCCAAGAATATTACCGCGTTGCTAACTCCAAGAAAGTGATTTCGTCTTGATTATTCGCTCCCCTATAATTCGGCAAAAGCCAGAGTTAGCAGCGACAAATCTTTCATCAAGAAATAAAACGCTATAACGACGTCCTCTCCTTATGATTCGCGGGAATCAAGTATAATCGCCAGATTGGTATATTAGTCGCGAATTTCTTGAGCTGCGAATTTATAAATACAACAAGGCTTGAGTCATGGCGATAAAAATAAACGAATTGCTTAAGCCACCCGCTCAGAATCATACATATATACACACTCAATACAACCAGCTCGTTTGTACTGGTGAATAAACCCAGTTTTTTTTCGTTCACCAAAAAACTCTATATTACCGACAGACTGAAATTATATTGCACTTGGCGGTTTTGTCGTGAGGACTCAAAAGTATACATTTTGAAGAATCTGATAATAAAACGTACTGGCTTTTTACAACATTGTGTGTTTCAATAGTGTTATTATGTCTTGAAGACAAAAAATATTAATATCGTTCCTCAATGATCTCACATTGTGAAATCATGATTGTTGCTGACTTTGTTGAAACTCGATGCCGAAAGCGTTCTATATACAGTTTTTTATATCATATAGGTTACTTTCTTACAGAAATGTATGTCTCGGAAATAATCTCAGTATTTTTATTGTTTTTAATTCATTGGCATTCAAATATGTATGGTATTTTGTATATTTGAGTAACATTAAATTTTTGAATTCGTTGCATAAAAAAATGTTGGTGATCTATTTGTATAAAAATGATTCATTAATGTCGGGTTTTCACCCCAGTATTCATCATTGTCATTAAAAAACTTATTTGTTACTGTTTGTAAAGTTTGCAACTTTGTACATGTCACGACTGTTCTGAAGATTACAGCATCGATGATCTCACGGATGCTTGTCTCTCGCAATCATGCCAACAATCTTCACGCATCTTCAAGTGTTGAGATTGATTCAAAAGTACATGATTTTTTAAAGTCACGTTCCACGTGTGACGCAATGTTTCACGTACTTTAGTGAAATTTCTTGGATAAACAGACTGCTCTTCAGGATGAGATGCTTACGTTTTTTTTGCAAATGGATGTCAAAGACCCATTAAGTTCTTTTTTTTGCTGTCATTTTATAATTAGTTTTTATGATTTTATATAGCATACTTTGTATAGATACTACAATCTTTTTTCTATCTTTTGTTATACTTTGTGTAATTTAATAGTTTTTTTTGTTTGTTAATTTGACCTTCTCATTATTAGATATTTCTTTTTCTTCAAGGTGAAAACAGTAACAATGTGAATTATATTCTGTAACGTCTCCTAGCTCGTGACAACCACTGAATACAAAGTAAATTTAAACAAAGATTGACGTCATTGTAATCTTACATATGAGAGCTGTGAATTTCTGAGTCTTATCAGCAATTGATGATCAATTTTTGTTATAATTAACTAGACAAAGACTCTAGGTGTCGTTTGACTGTGTTTTCTGAAATTGTAATTGATCGTTTAAGGTGATATAATCATTAAGTTTTAATCACTCAATTAAGAATAAAGAAAACATTCAATTTTAACTGATTTAAAATAAATAAATTTGATTAATTTGTACAATAGTATAATTTTAGTTTTAAATTGATAATATATTAATGATTGGCTTCTTGTTTGTTTTAGGTGAGTGTCTCTGTGTACTTTAAAGACCCAATGGGAAACTAACGATTGGCGCATTAATGGACCAGTATTGGGAGCCAATGGTGCCAATATTGGCGCATTAATGGAAACCAATATTGGACCACAGTTGGTCAATCCTTGGGATGATAACGGGTTTGCCAGTCATTGGCAGCCATCATTGGTTCAATATTGGTTGCCAATGATAATGCCAATAAATAAAATTTTTTAAATTAACAATATTAAAATCTATATTTTTATATTGTTAATTTATTTATTGTTTAAAAAAATTTTTTTTTTTAATAAATATTTTAATTTATTTATTAATGCATGTCAAGTATTGGTACAATAATTGGCTTTCAATATTGGTCCATCCTTGGGAGCCAATGAATAACCAACAATCTTATTTTTACAACTCTATATGGAAACAGAGTTGTAAATTTAATCTTCAGCCAATATTTGACAATGAAGATTTGAGTGTTGGACACATTAGAAATGTATTTTCAGAGGTACGGGATCAGGCCTTATATAAAAGAGCTGAAGAAACTCGATCGTGAGAGAGGCTGACCGATGCGCGCCCTATGCCAGTTTCCGAAACCACAAACGCGTGAGAATCCTCGGCGCGCAGACGCGGCATAGATGCGGCGGGAAACTTCCACTATTTGAATTTGAATTTTTTATGCATTTAATCAAAAACAAGAAAAGAAATATAATAATACAAAAATTATACAAATTCTTAAATTTGTATAGTTTTCTGATTGTTATTAAAAAGTAATACGCTTAATTATAAAGAAATACTTATAATAAATATCCTCCATAAATAATTGTTCAATTCTTGAAGATTTGAAAAACTCTTAAAGGTGTGTCCTAAGGTTAAAAATTATTGTTCTAAATCTACTTTAATCGATTTTCATGTTATAGAAATTATTTAAATAAATTAATTAGTTTTAAAGAAATCAGAAAGAAATTAAATTGATGAAAAAATAAACATTTAATATTAAAAATAATATTAATAAAAATAATCACATTAAAACTTTGCTTGTAAAATAAACAGAACGAAAAATTTAAAATTAAAAAATTAATGAACAATTACAAAATATTAAAGAAGACTTTAATTTTATTAAAATGTAAACTTAAGTCACATAAATAAAAATATTCATGTAAGTATTTAAATTTTAAATTCACCATTTTTTCTGTTTAAATTTAAAATAAAATTTAACAAATTGTAAAGAATGATAGTTAATAAATATTTAACTTTATTTGTTATTCTTTTCGTTTTTCACATGCAAAAAATAATCATTTTTTTTTATAAAACTAAGAAACAAATTCTCTAAATTTGAATACAAATTAAAAATGAAAAAAATTTAATATATGTAAAAAAATTTTAAATTTGAATCATTTAATTAAATAATTTATTTCAACAAAATGACTTTCTAAATATAACTATCCAGAATATATAAAAAATATGAGCAAAAAAAATCAAAATTGGTTTTTAAAAATAAAAAAATAAACTTTTTAAAGTTAAAAAAAAATTAAATTTTTTTTAAATTTTGTTATTCTAAAATTAATATTAAACTTGAATAATAATTTTCAATACAATTACTTAAAGTTAGTTTTCAAAAAATTCAATTATCATTAAAATGAATCTTTCCAAATAATAAAACTTAAACAGAAAGAATTAATGGTTTCTTTTAAATTAAAGAAATAATAGAGCATTAAACATAGTTAATTTAATATTTTGAATACTATTAAAAAAAATTTAACTTTAAAAAAATTAATGATATCAAAAATATTATTTTTCGATCGTAATTTAAAAAAAAAATTCATTTTATTTTAGCTTTATTGAACAGTGTTGATTTTTAAATTTTAAAATTTGTGTCTAGGTATTAAGCTTTAAATTAGATTACATCTTATTTTTTTCATGTCCATATCTTTTATTAAAATTAAATTAAAATTTGTTTTTAAAAATAAAATATAAACATTTTAAAGTTTAAAGTTGAATTGAAAATTTTTTAAAATTCGTTATATTAAAATTATAATATTAATCTTAATTAATAATTTCAAATATAATTACTTTAAGTTAGTTTCCAAAAACTTGAATTAATTTTAAAACGAATCTTTACAAATAGTAAAACTTGAACAGAAAGAATTAAAGGTTTCTTTAAAATTAAAGAAATAATATAAAGCATTAAACATGGTTAATTTAATGTTTTGAATATTATTAAAAAAAACTTAAGTTTAAAAAATTTAATGACATCAAAAATATTATTTTTTATCTTAATTTTAAAAAAAAATTCATATTAATTTAACTTTATAAAACAGTGTTGATTTTTAAATTTAAAATTTTTAAATTTGAGTCTAGGTATTAAGCTTTAAATTAGTTTACATCTTATTTTCTTTTTTGTCCATATCTTTTATTAAAATTAAATTAAAATTTGTTTTTAAAAATAAAATATAAACTTTTTAAAGTTTAATGTTGAATTGAAAATTATTTAAAATTCGTTATATTAAAATTAAGATTAATCTTAAATAATAATTTCAAATATAATTACTTAAAGTTAGTTTCCAAAAACTTGAATTAATTTTAAAATTACGAATCTTTACAAATAGTAAAACTTGAACAGAAAAAATTAAAGGTTTTAAATACTATTAAAAAAAATTTAAGTTTAAAAAAATTAATGACATCAGAAATATTATTTTTCGATCTTAATTTAAAAAAAAATTCATATTAATTTAGCTTTATAAAACAGTATTGATTTTTAAATTTAAAATTTTAAAATTTGTGTCTAGGTATTAAGCTTTAAATTAGTTTACATCCTATTTTCTTTTATGTCCATATCTTTTATTAAAATTAAATTAAAATTTGTTTTTAAAAATAAAATATAAACTTTTTAAAGTTTAAAGTTGAATTAAAAATATTTTAAAATTCGTTATATTAAAATTAATATTAATCTTAAATAATATTTTCAAATATAATTACTTAAAGTTAGTTTCCAAAAACTTAAATTAATTTTAAAACGAATCTTTACAAATAGTAAAACTTGAACAAAAAAAATTAAAGGTTTCTTTCAAATTAAAGAAATAATAGAGCATTAAACATGGTTAATTAAAATTTTGGAATAAAATTAAAAAAAAATTAAGTTTAAAAAAATTAATGATATCAAAAATTTTAAAATTTTAAAGTAAACATTTCGAATATTATTAAAAATGTGCTCAGAAAGTAAAAATTTTGTTTAAAATTTTTTAAACTTTTAAGTTAAACTGGAAATAAGATGTGAACTAAATTAAACCTTTCTATACAAATTTAAATTTTAAAACTCAATGCCGTTTTGTAATAGCTAAATTGAAATAAGTTACATTTTTTAATAAGGATCGAAAAATAATATTTTTGATATCATTAATTTTTTTAAGGTTAAATTTTTTTTAATAGTATTCAAAATATTAAATTAACTAAGTTTAATGCTCTATTATTTCTTTAATTTAAAAGAAACCAATAATTCTTTCTGTTTAAGTTTTATTATTTGGAAAGATTCATTTTAATGATAATTGAATTTTTTGAAAACTAACTTTAAGTAATTGTATTGAAAATTATTATTCAAGTTTAATATTAATTTTAGAATAACAAAATTTAAAAAAAATTTAATTTTTTTTTAACTTTAAAAAGTTTATTTTTTTATTTTTAAAAACCAATTTTGATTTTTTTGCTCATATTTTTTATATATTCTGGATAGTTATATTTAGAAAGTCATTTTGTTAAAATAAATTATTTAATTAAATGATTCAAATTTAAAATTTTTTTACATATATTAAATTTTTTTCATTTTTAATTTGTATTCAAATTTAGAGAATTTGTTTCTTAGTTTTATAAAAAAAAATGATTATTTTTTGCATGTGAAAAACGAAAAGAATAACAAATAAAGTTAAATATTTATTAACTATCATTCTTTACAATTTGTTAAATTTTATTTTAAATTTAAACAGAAAAAATGGTGAATTTAAAATTTAAATACTTACATGAATATTTGTATTTATGTGACTTAAGTTTACATTTTAATAAAATTAAAGTCTTCTTTAATATTTTGTAATTGTTCATTAATTTTTTAATTTTAAATTTTTCGTTCTGTTCATTTTACAAGCAAAGTTTTAATGTGATTATTTTTATTAATATTATTTTTAATATTAAATGTTTATTTTTTCATCAATTTAATTTCTTTCTGATTTCTTTAAAACTAATTAATTTATTTAAATAATTTCTATAACATGAAAATCGATTAAAGTAGATTTAGAACAATAATTTTTAACCTTAGGACACACCTTTAAGAGTTTTTCAAATCTTCAAGAATTGAACAATTATTTATGGAGGATATTTATTATAAGTATTTCTTTATAATTAAGCGTATTACTTTTTAATAACAATCAGAAAACTATAGAAATTTAAGAATTTGTATAATTTTTGTATTATTATATTTCTTTTCTTGTTTTTGATTAAATGCATAAAAAATTCAAATTCAAATAGTGGAAGTTTCCCGCCGCATCTATGCCGCGTCTGCGCGCCGAGGATTCTCACGCGTTTGTGGTTTCGGAAACTGGCATAGGGCGCGCATCGGTCAGCCTCTCTCACGATCGAGTTTCTTCAGCTCTTTTATATAAGGCCTGATCCCGTACCTCTGAAAATACATTTCTAATGTGTCCAACACTCAAATCTTCATTGTCAAATATTGGCTGAAGATTAAATTTACAACTCTGTTTCCATATAGAGTTGTAAAAATAAGATTGTTGGTTATTCATTGGCTCCCAAGGATGGACCAATATTGAAAGCCAATTATTGTACCAATACTTGACATGCATTAATAAATAAATTAAAATATTTATTAAAAAAAAAAATTTTTTTAAACAATAAATAAATTAACAATATAAAAATATAGATTTTAATATTGTTAATTTAAAAAATTTTATTTATTGGCATTATCATTGGCAACCAATATTGAACCAATGATGGCTGCCAATGACTGGCAAACCCGTTATCATCCCAAGGATTGACCAACTGTGGTCCAATATTGGTTGCCAATAGTTTGCCAAGAAAAAACTGTTGGCCGCCAATCATGGGACCAGTATTTAGCCAATGGTGATCATTGGCAATTTCCCATTGGGGAGCTAGAAATGAAGCGGTAAGAGTCAAAAGAAAAATAATAATTATTATTATTATTATAGGATTATAAATAATAAATAATTCAACATATCTTACTAACCTACTATTAATTTTAACATACAACGTTAAAAAATCCACCGTCAGGAATGGTTTCAAAAAAAAAATGTTGGCTCCCTAATTAACATAGATTAGAAATTTTTGTTTTTAAAGTTGCATGAAAGTATCGACTTCAAAATTCCTTTTACCCTAATTCGATATAATAAATATTACCAAAGTTATTTTATTTGTTTACAACCAAAAAAAAACGGACTATGTACTTTAATGCACATTTTAAAACTTAGTTTAAAAAAACTCATTATGACATTATGAAAACTATTTATAATAGGAGTCTCAAATTTAACACATTTAATTAAAAGCGATAAGGGAAATATTTTCTTGAAGTTTAAATATTATTAAACATTAATTATAAATGTTATTCAACAATGATAAAACACTGTTTGTGTATGTTTTTTATATTTTGCGATTAAACAAATTATCGAATTTTAATTTGATACTATATTCATTGCATATGTGTTTTTAAGGGATATATTTTTTTATTTCAAAGGTTTTTACATAAAAGTTGTAAGGTTAACAACAATCACCGAAAAAACGTTTTTTCCCCGTTTCCATATAACGAAAAAGTCGCCCTGTGGAATTCCATATGGCAAAATTACAGACAAAAAATAAATTTCTTAATAAAAATGTGGAAAATTAATTTACAATTCGAAGAAAAAGATTAAAATTCAAAAAACAAAAATCATATTTTGCAAAAATAATTAAAAAATGACGAAAGAAATTAAAAATTAATTAGTTAATAAATAATTAAACTAATTTTGATATTGAAGGAAATAATTCAAAAGGAAAAACTTTTATTTGAAAAAATTAAAGAAAATAATTAAAATTTGCAGAGATTGAATTTAAAACGTAGGGTAAAAATTAAAAAATAATGAAAATAATTAGAAATTGAAGAAATTTTTTGAAAAATAATAAAAATAGATGAAAATTATAGCAAATAATTAAAATCATAATAGATTTTAATTGGAAATTAAAGATAATTTTAAAATTTTATGAAAAAAAATATGATAAAAGTACTGAATTTATTTGATATATTGAAGACATTAATTGTAACTTAAAGAAAAAATTACAATTTAAAGAACAAAATCATATTTCGTAAAAATAATTAAAAAATGAGAAAAGAAATTGAAAAACAATAGGTACAAAAATAATTAATAAATAATGAAATTAATTTGATGCTGAAGGAAATAATTAAAACTGAAAAACTTATTATTTGGAAAAATTAAATTAATTAATTAACTTGCGGAAATGGAATTCAAAATTTAGGGGAAAAATTGAAAAGTAATGAAAATCATTGTAGAAAATTTTTGAAAAATGATAAAAATAATTGAAAGTTGTAGCAAATAATTGAAATAATAATAGAAAAGAATTGTTAAAAATTGAAGAAAATTTTAAATAAATTTTAATTTATTATTTTCGAAGCGTGGATTAATTAAATTTTTAATCAATGAAATTTCAAAATAATTGAAATCGAAGAATTATAATATATATAATTGTAATTGTAGTCTTGTTATCTTAAATGTATTTCTTTCAATTATTTCTTTATAAATTTTTATTATTTTCTTCAATTAACAATAATTATTTCTATCAATTATTTTTTTATTAAATTTATTTGTCAATTAATTTTCAATTACTTTTTGTCTTTTTTAGTTATTTTTCTATTTTTTTTTTATGATTTATCTCAAATTCTAGTTACCTAATTTTTCAATTTACAATTATTTTCACCATTCTGCAATTATTTTCTTTTATTACAAATATTTTGTAATTTTTTCAATTATTTTTTAACTAACTAAAATTATTTTCTTTAATTTTTAATTATTTTTTCTTGGAAAATAATTTCTCGGATTTTTCTCTAATTTTATTATTCTTAAATTAATTTCCTAGATTTTAAAATATTTTTCTCAAATTTTAGTAATTTTCTTTAATTTTCAATTATTATTGTTATCATTTCCAATCAATTTCTTCAATTCTTAATTATTTTAACTATTCCTCAATTAAATTCCTAAATTTTCAATTATTTACCTCATTTTTCAATTAATATTTTTAATTTTAATTTTCTTTTATCTTTTTGAAATTATTTTGTCCATCTTTTAATTATAGATATATATTAAATATTTTTCAATTAACATCCGAAATTTCCATTTATTATCTCAAATCTAAGTTATTGCATCCACTTCTTAGTGTTTTAATCATTCTTCAATTTTTTTTTCTTTGCAATTATTTTCCCAATTTTTATGTTATTTTGAATATTTGTTGATTAATTCCGAAAATTTTAATCATTTATCTGAAATTTCCATTATTTTCTTTAATAAATTTTCGATTATTTCTATAATGTTGTAATTATTTTCCTGAATTTGAATTTCTTGAAATCATTTTGTGATCAGGCACTTTCTTTTACTGCACAAATATTCTGTATTTTTTAAAATTATTTTTATAAAATTGCAATTAATATCTACAAATTTTAACTATTTTTATCATTTTTCAAAACTTTTCTTTAATGATTGTGATTATTTTTCAATTATTCCCCTAAATTTTAAATTCACAATTTCCGCAAGTTATTCTCTTTAATTTTGTCAAATAAAACTTGTTCAGTATAAATCTTTTCTTTGAATATCAAATTAGTTTCATTATTTATTAATTAACATTCAATTTCTTTCGTTATTTTTCAATTATTTTTACAAAATATGATATTTGTTTTTTAAATTGTAATTTTTTTCTTCAAATTACAATTAATTTCTTCAATGTAGAATTATTAATGTCAATTTGTAATGTCAAATAATGGAAGGAGATAAGTCATCAAATTTGTTAATTTAACTATCAGTTTCACTGTTTTCAACGATTTCTTTTTTACAATCAATTTTCAAATAATTTTCAGTATTAAAAAACCTGTTTCATGCTCCAACAATTTTTATTAAATTTTTATTTATTGTTTTTAAATTTAAGTTGTATTTTTCAAGTATTTAAATCATTTTCTTCGATTTTCAATTACTTTCTTTTATATCAAATAAATTCCTCAATTTTCTCAATTTCATTCTTAAATTTAATTTTCAATTATTTTTATTCTTTTTCAAGTAGTCTTGTTTATCTCAAATATATTCTGTAATTTTAACAGTTATTTTTTTTTACAAATTTTTAATAAATTCTTCAACTTTCAATTATTTCTATCATTTTTCAATTGGTGTTTGTCGTTTTCAATTATTTTTTAATAAATTCTCTAATTTTTTAATTATTTATTTTAAATTTCACTTTTTTGTTTAAACACAATTATTTTTATTATTCTGCAATAATCTTCTTTTATTACAAATAGGTATATGTTGTCATTTTTTCAATTATTTTATTTATTACGTTGCAAATATTTTCTCGAATTTTTAACTATTTTCAATACTCTTCAATTCATTTCCTAGATTTTCAAATATTTTTTCTCAAATTTTAGTAATTTTCTTCAATTTTCAATTATTATTGTTATCATTTGCAATCAAGTTCTTCAAATTTTAATTATTTTTACTATTCCTCTTTTAAATTCCTAAATTTTGTTATTATTTATCTCCTTTTTCAATTATTTTTCTCAATTTTAATTTTCTTTTATCTTTTTGCAATTGTTGATATATTAATTATTTTTCAATTAATATCTTAAATTTCCATTTATTATTTCAAATCTAAGTTATTGTGTTTACTTTTCATTGTTTTAATCATTTTTCAATTAATTTTCTCAATTTTCAATCAAGTTCGTCAATTTTTAATTTTTTTTTAAATTTGTATATTAATTTTCACAAATTTTATATTATTTTGATTATTTGTTTATTAATTCCGTAAATTTACTCGAAATCAAATATTGTCAACTTTTGCGTTATACAATAACTACGCTAATTAAGAAATTCTTTAATTTAATATTGTTTTATTTTTTCAATTTTCAATCACTTTTTTTATATCAAATAAATTCTCTAATTTTCTCAATTTCATTCTTAAATTTAATTTTTAATTAGTTTTATTCTTTTTCAAGTAGTCTTGTTTATCTCAAATATATTCTGTAATTTGTACAATTATTTTTTTACAAATTTTTAATAAATTCTTCAATTTTCAATTATTTCTATCATTTTTCAATTATTGTTGTCGTTTTCAATTATTTTTGAATAAATTCTCTAATTTTGTAATTATTTATTTTAAATTCCAGTTATTTTTTTAATACACAATTATTTTTATTATTCTGTAATAATCTTTTATTACAAATAGGTATAGGTTGTAATTTTTTCAATTATTTTCCACAAATAAAAATTATTTTCTTGAAATTTTATTATTTTTATTACTTTGCAAAAATTTTCTCGAATTTTAAACTATTTTCAATATTTTTCAATTATAATATATTATATATGATTATATATGACCCGTATATATTATGGTTAAATAAATAAATAAAATAAGTAAATTTTTCTCAAATTTTATTAACTTTCTTCAATATTCAATTATTTCTATCATTTTTCAATTAGTGCTTGTCGTTTTCAATTATTTTTTAATAAATTCTCTAATTTTTTTTATCATTTTTTTCATAATCCATTTTTTTTCAATTTACAAATATTTTTATTATTCTGCAATAATCTTCTTTTATTACAAGTAGGTATATGTTGTAATTTTTTCAATTATTTCTCACAAATAAAAATTATTTTCTTGATATTTTATTATTTTCATTACATTGCAAATATATTCTCGAATTTTTAACTATTTTTAATATTCTTCAATTAATTTCCTAGATTTTGAAATATTTTTCTCAAATTTTAATAAGTTTCTTCAATTTTCAATTATTATTACATTTTGCATTCAGTTTCTTCAATTTTCATTTTATTCTTGCAATTATATTTACATATTAATTTTTTTTCAATTATTATCCTAAATTTCCATTTATTATTTCAAATCTAAGTTATTGTGTTTACTTTTTAGTGTTTTAATCATTTTTCAATTATTTTTCTCAATTTTCAATCAAGTTCGTCAATTTTAATTTTTTTTTAAATTTGTATAATAATTTTCACAAATTTTATATTATTTTGATTATTTGTTTCTCAATTCCGAAAATTTACTCGAAATCAAATATATTGCCAACTTTTGCGATACAATAATTATGCTAATTAAGAAACTCTTTTATTTAATATTGTTTAATTTTTTCAATTTTCAATCACTTTTTTTTTATATCAAGTAAATTCTGTAATTTTCTCAATTTCTTCCTTAAATTTCTATAATTTAATTTAATTTTTAATTAATTTTATCCTTTTTCAAGTAGTCTTGTTTATCTCAAATATATTCTGTAATTTGTAATTTTCAATTTACAAATATTTTTATTATTCTGCAATAATCTTCTTTTATTACAAATAGGTATTATATATTATCCTAAATTTCCATTTATTATTTCAAATCTAAGTTATTGTGTTTACTTTTCACTGTTTTAATCATTTTTCAATTATTTTTCTCAATTTTCAATTAAATTTGTCAATTTTTAATTTTTTTTTAATTTGTAGTAATTTTCAAAACAATGATATTATTTTGATTATTTGTTTATTAATTCCGAAAATTTACTCGAAATCAAATATATTGTCAACTTGTGTGTTACAATAATTACGCTAATTAAGAAAATCTTTAATTTAATATTTTTTTATCCCCCCCCCCCCTCCCCTTCCCGGTCAATATTAAGAGTGCAATTGGCAAAAATTTACAAGTCGATGCCACTGGCTCTTCTTGCTGTTTGCAAATTGATTGCGATTTGGGACAGAATTACTATGGACTATTTACTATTAAAGAACCCAACAAGAAAAGAATCAAAAATAGCCTCAAATGACATTTAGTGACTCTGGAGCTTTTCGCATGACTGACTGAAAGAAGGTGGCAAGCAAGCGACCATTATATATACTCTTCGGCAATCATTCCAATGATGACTAGTCATTATCTTTGCCCGGAGCACTTGAATTTTCTAACAGTCTCTAATTACTACATGTCAATGCCGGCATGATTCCTCTTGAATGAATTCCACGAAAATTAGCGCAAAAGACATTGAAATCTCTTGTCTATGGCGAGCAAGCAAAAAAAATAAAAATAAATGAAAAAAGAATAAGACACCTTGTAGTGGTTTGTGCGGGCAGTGGAGCACCAACATAAGCAGATGTAATTAATGACGAACACGCATTCATACTGCGACGTTAAGCTTCGCGTAAATCTCGTTTAACAGGTACACTCGAACACACCTCAGACTTCTTGATTATGTTGATTACGTGTTCCTTTAGGTGCTTACAAGACCTCTTTGTCAGGAACAAATTATACGCTTTGCCGATCACTTTTTTTTTCTTTTTTTTTTTTTTTTATTATTAAAGAAATACTTTTCTGTAATCGTGCACGTAACTTGTTCCAGGCCTGAGAAAATATGACGGCCACATCAGTTTCTCACTTTTCCCAAGAAATTGGCTACTTTGAAGATGCGCGTTTTTGTTGATGTTTGTTCAGACTCAACCGCTGGAACGTATTAAACTTTCCTAAAAGAGCGCACATTTATGTATCCCGTTTATAATGATTAGATGAAAATCACACATCTTGTATTGACGCCATCTGTGGATCGAATTGCCTTTCATTTTGCAAGCTCGAAAGACATTTGCGCGTGAATATAGAATCGAAGGGGAGTTCATTTGAAGTTTAAACACACACACACACACACACACATATATATATATACAAATCTGTACATGGTTGAGCACCTTCTCCTTCCCAGTCGGCAACGCGACAAAAATACGCACGGTGCGCTCGTCTGTCCTATTTTGAGAATGTGAAATTGAGGAACCAGTTTTTAGAAACAGTTTTATTGACCCCCACCCATAAAGAAAGCGATTCATATTTTTTTTCCAAGTGGAGGGGAAGGCTTTATTTTTTTCTCTCGCAACATTTTTTTCTGTAGTAATATATATTTTGAAATGAATATACATGTTCGTTGACAATTTCTCGTTTCTGAAATCCCTCGAGATTTGCTTTAGAGACATAATAAAATATTATTTAGAAAAAGATGGTATTTTAGGAAACGACTGGATCGTGCAGATTTGCAAGACGCGAGAGTTTATTTTTGATCCAGACAATAATTTTTCTGCTAGATTATATAGTTGGTGATATACGAGACTTTGCTTTTACTGCTTTTCTTGCCTTTGGAAGATTTCTTAATTATACTTAGTCTTTTTCTTGGGTTTTTTTATCCTTGAAATTTATGCGCAGATAAATTTTTTTAAAATTGACTGATTAATTATCAATTTTTGTTTAGTGTCAATTACATATACTTCTTACACGCAAAGAAAATTAATTGTAAATTTTATTAAAATGCTTTATAATTTAGGGAAAATTTGGGTTGGGGGTGGGTGTCGAAAATTACAATCATTTGTAATTACAAAAAGCCAAAAGATGTAAAAAATTATACATTTAATAAGCAAATCGGTGCTAATATGTTAAATTAATCAAAAGTAACTTGTTTGATGATTTTAGAGAGTGTGAACTCTCTAATTTTGAATCATTAGAAAGCGAGTTATTAATTTCATTCGATTTTTTGTAAAAGAATGCATTTGGCATTAAGTATAATAAACTTTCTGTGGTGCGGGTGTAAAAAAAAAATTACTTCAACGTCTGTCATAATAAGCGATGTCAATGACAAGTTATGCATGGTCATTAAGATGGGGGCAGTCACGCGTGCTTTCGAACCCAAGCTGATGTCATACAAATGCATACCCCTTCATCATACACTATTAAATAATTTTTTTTTTGTTCAAAAACTTCTCTTTACATTGCTAGAATTCCACACAATTACGCGAAATTTATAGAATTTTTCACAAGAAACACTAGTTCAAAATATGAAATTGTTATATGGGATAAAGTTTCGATAACGGTCCCTTTAAGTCAACATTTTGAATTTTGGTTGTACTTTCGGATTCAGCGACCTCAAAAACTGTCCATTAACCATTTTTAAGTAATTCCGTATAAAGAAAAGTAATTTTTTCAGCTGACGCTATACGTCCAAATTTCTTTTTGTCCATATAAAGGTCAGTTACACTGAAAGAGTTAATCAATTTAATGTAATTGTAATAAAAAATTGAATGTTATAAATGAAGAACAGATATAAAAACAGAGATTCTCATATCTTCGTGTATGCACAGCACTGGCAAAAATTCTCTTGGTTAAAATGTTATTGTCGAGTCTTCTCAGTCTGGTGCGGTTTGCAATAAGTCCTCGTTAAGTAATCTTCCGGCGCCAATGCAGTGTTTCTACTTTACCGGCTGCCCCTCCTCTGCACACGCCTTGAAAGCCCACAACTCACCTACACAACAAAAACTCCTTGACAAGCAATCCTCCTTTTAGATTTGCACAACACGCATATATGTGTGTGCAAATGACATGACACTGCCTTGCCACACCCGCAAACTGGACTGCCACACGACATCCGTATATCATTATTCATCAACAGATCCCATGCTTTCATTCTTCTCTCTTCAAACTCTGACCAAATTGCGTCAATTTTGTTTCCATTTTACTTTAAACTGTGAATTTTGCGGGCACGTGATGATAATTTGCGTGCGCAGTTTCTTTTTTCTCGACTTAATATAAACCAAGATGACTTAACCTCATCGATCACGAGATGCGGTCACTGCATTGCTTTAATGACCAATGACACTTCCGCTCTCGTTTTCATCACTGATTCGTGTCACTGAGCCATTAGATTTATCTTAATTTACGGAGAAAAGCAAAATTGTGGGTAATTCCGAGCGAGAAATCCGAGAGTTGAGAGATTGATGATCCTTAATTCTATGATATGCATGTATAACATTCTAACATGATAATAATATGTGTGGATCAAAAAATGGTATTGTTTGCTGATATTATGGTTTTTTAATACAGTCGTATGGGTTTTGTGTTAACAGTGGTATTAAAATGGTTTTGTTTGTTGCATTTTTGTGTCACGTGTTGTGTTGTCCCAAAAATTGATTCTGGTAAAAGTGCTACCTAAAGTTTGTAACAATTAAAGATTATTCACTTTTGTACCTAAAGGTATAATAGTTATGGATCACCAGATTTTATACCTATTATTTTAGGCAATGGTATCACTAGGTACTAGTAATTAAAAATTATGATTCATCTATTTTATTCATACCACTAGTAATGATAATGGTATAATGAATGGTACCTTAAGGATTTGACCCCATTGGCATCTACCCCATTTTTCTCTGGAATAAACTTGAATAACATTTGATAAATGCTTTTATCCATACTCTTTTATGTTTACTTTTATCAATGCAAACCACAGTCGAGCGATATCAGAAAACGCAAAATATGCTGGAAGGGTTGTACCTAACGGAATCAGTTTCAGATTTACTGCTCAATTCACGTTCTAGTAATGCATTCATCGTTAACACGATGTCGTAATGTCCTTTTTAATCTACCTACGTGGCACGTGCACGAGGTTCACTTTTGCATAAGCATTCAAACGAGAATGAAAGGACTGTATATGATCTTTGCAGTTCCTTTGTAAGTCGCTTACCTCTATATCTCAACACCCAACCGGATAATGCCTCAAACCGGCGGTTTCGCCACGTGCCTCTTGTGTTCAATATCATTCTTCAATTTATTATTATGACAATATCCCACCGAGAACCATGCCCTTTTTACTTCCAAATACCTTAGATTTGTTTCTACAGTTTTGCAATGCCAACAAATTTCTTTATGGTACTTAGATAGTTTATCTTATTTATAGGCAACATGTACAGGAGATTCATTTTGTACATTGCATCATTGTAATCCAGATAGAGTTTTGTGAAATACTTTTAAATATTGGAAATAACTGAAAGATCAATTACTCTCCTTTATTTACCTTGTCTTCTTGAATTTTAAATTTTGGTATACCTTAATTTAATAGATTCTAACATGTTCTCGTGTTTGACTTTTTGAAAAACAATTTTAAAAAGGAAACGAAAAACATTTAGCGATTATAAGTAATGTGTATTGAGACAGAATAGTGTCATATGACGTTTCTTGTTTTCTCAAGACACCAGTAGGCGTAGAAATCAAGGAGCCTAAGGGAAAGGAACCGGTTAAAAGAGAGAATAGTTAAACATGTTCATCTCCGGAAATACTTTAAAGAGAGATGCAGTCTTGACAGAGTCATAATCTTGTATTACTAAAGCGTACCATTAGTCATAAAGGACGTTTCTAAATTCTATTGCAGTGACTTTGCCGAGATTCTTTTCTTCTTCATGATGATTAACGTGTCTCAAAAAATTGTTCGCACAAAAGCTTTCTTTACAATTTTTTTTTTCTTTTCCAAGACATACAATTATCATTATTCTCGAAAGATCCTTGTTTCCGTCTCTTTATATTTTCTACATTACATGTACGCATGTATTTGATGCTCGAAAATGTGCTCACCTTTACAAAATGCTCTTTCTTATAAACCTTAATGAACAAAGGTCAATCACGCTTGAACCCATCTCATCACATTTTTCAAATGAATGGTCACAATTGAGTCCAGCAAAAATGTAACGTCAGCAAAGTTTTTTTTACCTACTTTTTTATTTAGTTTTTTTGTTAAAATAACTAATGTTACTCTGAATTCAAGTTGTAAAATATTTGTTGCAAATTTATAAGATGAATTTCAGAATGTTTCAGCCAAAAAAATTGCTTGCGTCTTACGAATGCAAATGCTGCGATAAGATAAAGCTTATACGCGAAAAGCTGGTAATTTCATCTGTAAAACGTACTCAAGTTAAATCAGCTAACCTGATAAAATTCATTATTTTCTTCTTAATTAAGCATTTGTTGTTTTCACCTTTACCTTTCTATGAAACTAAAGATTTTAGTTAAACCACTTATGAAGACATTTTCCTACTTTTATAAAAATTGGTATAGGTATATTGTAAAAATCTGCAAGTCACCCACTATTTCACGATTATACTATGCAGAAATTTATTATTATTTTTATCTTTTAGAAAAAAATAACTGATAAAAATTTGCCGAACTTGATTTAAAATTCGTATGACCCCAGAGATTTTAGTAGGTCATCAGAATCGAGGGAGGAGGAACGTGTGTCGTGGTCGCAATTCTTCCAGTACGGTTTCCAAGTCCCGTTCGGACGAATCGCCGTCTTCCTTTTACGGTGAGAAACCAGTAGAATGAAAAAATCGCGAAAATGCTTTGCATCCGAGAGACCCAGCCTCGAATCTTACAAATTTGAGGTCACCGCGCATTTCTTTGGATAAACTCTTTCCAAATGTCACAATATTTCTGATCGAAAAGAGAGAGAGAGAGAGAGAGAGAAAAAAAAAGAAAATATAAACAGCAACTGATGTAATTTTGAAGTCCTTATAAAGGCCCGGATTTGTTGCTCAAGATTCAACTCGATTCTTGAAGACAATTTAGGAACCTCTTTGGAAAAGGTGTATCGCATTTCCAGAAATCACGTAACTACACTCCTTCATCTAATTGTAAAACGAGATTTCAACGAGTGTGATTATCCCATAGACAGTGTTGATTCACCTATATATAAGAGGTCATTGTGCAACAAATGCCAGAACTTAGTTTCACATCTGGACATGTAGAAGTCATTGCAACAAGTATTTGTCCATTATGTTGTCATCTTTTTTTTTTTTCGTTAACTACATTTTGTACCTGACGACGACTGGTTTTGAAGGATAGTTTAAAATGAAAAAGAAATTAAAGAAAATTATTTTTATTATTACTTTCCTATTTTTAACTATACTGAACGTAGTTTCTCCTTGTGATTTCTCTACCAAACAAGAGGTAATAGCTTTTGATAACCCCTCCTAAATTAGGAGACTAAACATAATGGAGAAAACGAATGTTATATTATAGCATAAAAATGTTTGTAATTTGTAATCTTAGCAACTTAGTATTCTGTTAATTAAGGAAACACCAATTCGGACAGAAAAGTTTTTGTATTTTGGTCTCTGAGCAACTAGCATTCTATTATGTTGATAACATAATGAAGGGAATGTTACATTCTATCATAAAAATCTTTGTAATTTGTTCTCTGAGCACTTGGCATTCTGTTGATTAAGGAAACTCCAATTCTATAAGAAAATTTTTTGTTTTTTGGTCTCTGAGCAACTAGCATTCTGTTATATTGATAACATAATGGAGGCAATGTTACATTCTATCATAAAAATCTTTGTAATTTGTAATCTTAGCAACTTGGTATTCTGTTAATTAAGGAAACACCAATTCGGACAGAAAAGTTTTTGTATTTTGGTCTCTGAGCATTAGCATTCTGTTGTGTTGGTAACACAATAGAGGAAACGCATGTAACAAGTTACCATAAAAATTTTGGTAATTTGGTCTCTGATCTTTTTATTTTCGTAATCAGTGCATCAAATAACGTAGGTATACCAAGTGTCAAAAAAACCGAGGTTACCCATTATTCAGGAATTTATCCGTATTTTTGTTTTCCTCCTTTTTACGTGACGTATTTGTTCTTTAAAATCATTTTTGTCTTTTTAGTGGATTTTCAGGGTTAATGTACAGTCAGCAGGCAACACATTATTGACCCTGAAAATCCGCGTGACCTTGTCGAGCAAATTTACATTGTTGTGAAAACAATACCATAAACCTGTTGAAATGTGTTTGCTAATATTTGCGGGCGGTTCTTGGGAAGAAGAGGTCAGGTACAGGGGAAAGTGGGGCATGTCGGGAACGTTAACCTTTACGTCATTACGAAGCGGAAGAAGGGTGGATCGACCTAGAGAATCCGACTATTATCGCACCTTGCCATTGAAAAACTCACCCTCTTCAGTACAATGATCCTTAGGTCATGACTCCCTTTTGTCCAACCATAAAAAGCGTTTCTCTTAAAAAGAAACCCCAACAACTATACAGAAAGGTCATCTCCTCTGTTGATAAAATTTGAAGAAAATCTAAACAAATTAGTTTTATTTTTAAAATTTACTGTAAGAAACCATTCTAATACTATGTTACGGATCTAGAAGTAAACCATCGCTATGCAACTCTATAAATTTTATACTTCTTTGCACAATGACAGTTTTGAAGTGACAAATACAATCGTCCATTAGAGATAATTAAGACAAATGTTGTCCCTCACGATGTTGAAATATCGTCTTGGGTGTCTCCTAGAAGCATTTCCCATGCCTCGGAATCCCAATAAATATGCTAAAATGAATAATTTATATATCAGTTCAGCACTAGAAGTGAATGGCCACAATGCAGTCTGTAGATGAAATCTCAGAATCCCGAGATGGAATGCTGCAACCTCCGTAGGTCAGTGCCCCTCCCTTCGAACTGGTTCCTAGAAGAATTCCTCAATTGTACGGTCCAAAGCATGTGCTCATTGCTCCAATGCATTCTTAGATATTGAACTATATTTACTGCATTCATCTCATTGCTTTATCCTTACAATTTTGAAAGTTGTTTAAGTCTTTACCATCAGAAGCACTGGGCATTGTTTATTTTGTAATGTTTGTGTTGTGTATTGTGTAACATACTTCTATGCTTTTTGCAGCATCATCAAATCATTTCATTATGGCCAACATCCTTTTACGTCATATTTGCTTCAATTAATCAAACACATATTAATTAAACTTCCAATCCGATTTCTTATTATGACCGTTCAGCTCTTTCGTTTGCAGTTTAATGAAGTGGTTTGATTGCAAATATTGGCAAGTCGCTAAAATTAACCGGTACTTGAAAAACGGTCATCCTATGTATAGCCACCACATGGCTTCGCAAACATTTAATTGGCATTGCATTTTTTCTGGGTGGAAACATGTTTAATAACTCTGATAACTCGACTGTACACGTTTGTCATTTCTCTGTTCATTTGTAATTATTAATTAGAAATTTGTTTAAAAAGAGAAAAAAAAAGAATTCTAGTTAGAAAATCGATATGCTTGGAAAAAGAATAACCTAAAGTTTAGGATATTACTTTTTCAGTGCCAGGATTGATGATAAATACATTCGCAATCATACCATCTGTAAATTACTCGTATAAAGTGGAACAGTTTTTACGCACTTTTTATATATGATTAGCAATCTGGCAAAGAAAACAGTCTGCCTTTTGAGATATTGCTGATGTAAACTCGACATTGATGATTTTCAATCTATGCCAGAGCAAATGGACAAACAATTGTGCAAGACCAACGGTAATTTGTACTCAAATTACCATGCTACTGCTGCTGAACTGTTACTACAATTTTCATATTACTCTAGCTGATTTTCCCGTTTCTTCAAATTACAGTCACAATGTGCCTTTTATTCAATTTCAAGTGGACAATTTTCTAGGTGCATATTAGACCTTACATTCTTGTAAATCAATTTCCGTTATGATCTGTTTAATACCACTTGAAACACTGCACAAGTATTGTAATCTAAAAAGACTACTTTACGAGCGATTACAATTCCCGGGAAGGATACCATTTTACGAGCCTGAATTGTTTTGGTTTATGAACACTTGGAATAGTGGTAGATTTTAAGATAAAATTCTCTCGCGTCTCGATTTATTTTGTAGCCCTACTGAGTGAAGTGAACCACGCCTTCAAATTTGTTCTTATAACGACATGTAGATTCAAAAATTGAATATGCATTCAAAGAAGAAGAATATGGCACAATGGTCCCTTTCTTGTGAAAGAATAAGGCACATATCATATACGGTGCGTGATTGATCGTAATTCAGTCGCGAGTGCAATGAAAAAAGAAGTTAACTGTATCCCTTCCGCAGTGCAATTTTTTTTAACGTCATGTGGCAGAAGAAGACAATCCCAGCACCGACCCCAAAGAAACCAAGTGCCTCGTCTCGTCTGGCTGAGCACATCAGACATTAAGTGGATGGGCTGGGCCCCTCTTTCCACACACTATGTGCACGTAGCTGGGCCTTATAGTGCTTCTCTCTTCTGACTTACATACCTTATAAACGACTAGTCATTTTCTACAGCTTTCGGCTTCGTCTCACACTGCCAATAGCAGGAAGTGACACGGGTTTCGCCTCGCAAAAGTTCTCACAATACTTTAACATTCATAAGCAATGTACCTTCTTGTACAAATGTACAACTTAGGATCCCTCAAGACGAGTTAATATTCTGTCTGTTTTTTGTTTTCGGATTACGAACATTATCCTCTAATAGATCCTTCTAGAGTTCTATTAAACAGATTTCTTAAAATTTTTATCACAAAAGTGCAGCATTTTTGGCGGCGCCTCATTCCCAAAGGGATGATCGGCTGTTGTCACAATAGTCGCGTTTGGCGCGGGACATACAAACTATTACATGCATCAACTATTAAGAGTCCACCACAACGATCATGATTGGTGAAAGAGGGGCCGCCACATCAATCCGACGCGTGGCTACATTGTCATATTACCCAAAGTATTAAATTGGATCTGTTGAAAAATAAATTATTTCATCTACTGTGTATGCACTTGTCACTTTAAAATCACATTTATCTTCGTATTTTAATTATGTATCCTATATTTCTGTACTTATAATGCATACAGAACAAATCCAGAACTCAATGCGAGAAACCACAATTTTACCCAAGAGAAACTAAAAACGTTGCTCCAGCAACGAACAAAGAAATACACTTGTTTTGGGAATTTCAAAACGACAAGATGACCTGAGAATAATAACAAATGTTAAAGACGAACTTGTCCCCGGAACATCTAAAAAATCACCCCCTAAGTTTGCAAAATTTTCAATTTTTAATACAAGAAAATGCCGAAATTCAAACTAAAGCCGAAACCAAATTTTTTATATCGCTTTTACATAAAGCAATAGATGCCCAAAGAATTTAAAAAAATTTAGAATCGATATTACCCCGTAATATCCACAAAACACTCCCTAAGTGTGAAAAAATTCCAATTTAAAACAAAAAAAATTTTTAAATTTAAACTAATGCCCAGATCAAACTTTTTATCGCTCTAAATTATAGCAATAGTCACCCAAGAATGTCAAAAAAATTGGGAAGCGATATCACCCCCTGTAACATCCCCAAATAACCCCCCCCCCCCAGTATGCAAAAATTTCAATTTTTAAAACAAATAAATGCCTAAATAAAAATTTAAGCCGAGACCAAAGTTTTCATCGTCCTAATAAATACCCAAAGAAATTCAAAATACTTTAGAAACCGATATTACACCTGTAACATCCCCAACTCACACCCCCTAAAAAGTGCAAAAATTTCAATTCAAAAGAAAATAAATGTTAAAATTCAAATTAATTCCCAGATTAAATTTTTAATCGCTCTAAATTGTAGGAATAGTTACCCAAGAATGTGAAAAAACTTTAGAACCGATATCACTCCCTGTAACATCCCCAAATCACCCCCCTAAGTTTGTAAAAATTCCAATTTAAAACAAAAAAATGAAAATAAACAAACTAAAGCCGAAACCAAATTTTTTATGTCTCTGACTTAAAGCAACAAATGCCTAAAGAATTTCAAAAAACTTTAGAACCGATACTTACCACGTAACATCCCCAAATTACCCCCTAAGTTGGCAAAAATCCTAATTCAAAACCAAAAAAAGTGTCTAAATTCAATTCAATGCCGAGACGAAATTTTTTATCGTCCTAACTTAAAGCAATAAATGCTCAAAGAAATTCAAAAAACTTTAGAACCGATATTACACCTGTGACATCCCCAACTGATCCCCTAAGTGTGCAAAAATTTCAATTTTTAATACAAAAAAATGCCTTAATTCAAACTAAAGCCGAAACCAAATTTTTTATATCGCTTTTAGAAAAAAGAAATAGATGCCCAAAGAATTTTAAAAAAAAATTAGAACCGATATTACACCTGTAACATCCCCAACTCACACCCCCTAAAAAGTGCAAAAATTTCAATTCAAAAGAAAATAAATGTTAAAATTCAAATTAATTCCCAGACCAAAATTTTTATCGCTCTAAATTATAGCAATAGTTATGCAAGATTGTCAAAAAATTTGGAAACCGATATCACCCCCTGTAACATCTCCAAATCACCCCCCCCCCCCTCCCCAGTTTGCAAAAATTTCAATTTTTAAAACAAATAAATGCCTAAATTAAAACTAAAACCTAGACCAAATTTTTTGTCGCTCTAACTTAAAGCAATAAAAGCTTAAAGAATACCAAAACATTTTGGGACCGATATCACCCCTTGAATATCCCCAAAACACCCCCTAAGTTTGCAAAAATTTTAATTAAAAACAAAAAAATTAAACTCTACAAACTAAAGCCGAGAACAAATTTTTGATCACTCTGACTTAAAGCAACAAATGCCTAAAGAATTTTAAAAAACTTTGGAACCAATATTGACCCCGTAACATCCCCAAATTACTTCCTAAGTTGGCAAAAATTCTAATTCAAAACAAAAAAAAATGACTAAATTTAATTTAAGGGCGAGACCAACTTTTTATATCCCCAACTTAAAGCAATAGATGCTCAAAGAAAGTAAAAAAACTTTTGAAATGATTTTCCCCTGTAACATCCCCAAATCCCCCCTTAAGTTTGCAAAAATTTTAAATTCAAACTTATGCCCAGATCAAATTTGTTATCGCTCTGACAAAAAGAAATGCCTTAAGAATGTCAAAAAAAATTTGAATCTAAATTGACCTTGGAACATCCCCAAATCACCCCCTAAATTTGCTAAAATTCAAATTTTCAATTCAAAAAAATGCCTAAATTCAATTTAATGCTGAGAAGATATCTTATATCGGCCAAACGTAAAGCAATAGATGCCCAAAGAATTTTAAATAACTTTGGAATCGATATCATCCCTAAAACATCCCCAAATTACCCACTTAGTTTGCAAAAATTCCAATTCAAAACAAAAAAATGTTACAATTCAAACTAATGCCCAGATCAAATTTTTTATAGTTCTGACTTATAGCATTAGTTGCGCAAAGAATGTCGAAAAACTTTGGAAATATATCGCCACCGGAACATCCCCAAATAACCCCTAAATTTGCAAAAATTCTAATTATTAATAAAAAGAAATGCTTAAATTCAAACTTAAGCCCAAACTAAATTTTTTATTCCTCTAACTTAAAGCAATAGAAGCTTAAAGAATGCTAAACATTTTTGGAACCGATATCACCCTTGAAACATCCCTAAAACACCTAAATTTGCAAAAATTCCAATTCAAAACAAAAAAATGAAAATATACAAACTAAAGCCGAGACCAAATTTTTGATCGCTCTCACTTAAAGTAACAAATGCCTAAAGAATTTGAAAAAACTTTGGAACCGATATTGACCCCGTAACATCCTCAAATGACCCCCTAAATTTGCTAAAATTCAAATTTTCAATACAAAAAAATGCCTAAATTCAATTTAATGCCGAGAAGATATTTTTTATCGCCAAAACTTAAAGCAAAGAATTTCAAATAATTTCGGAACCGATATCATGCCTGAAACATCCCCAAATTACCCCCTAAGTTTGTAAAAATTCCAATTTAAAAAAAATGAAAATATACAAACTTTTGTCAAGACCAAATTTTTTATCGTTTTTACTTAAAGCAGTAGAAGCTTAAAGAATGCAAACAATTTTGGAACCGATATTACCCCCGGAACATCCCTAAATCACCCCCTAAGCTTTGTATTATTGTTTAAAAAAGAATGTATTAACATTTGAAGAAATAGATAATTTTTATAATGATTTTTATGTAGAATTATTAAAATTACAGTTTAAAGTTTTATTTAATACATGTTCGGATCATTAATTTTATTGAAGCGTAGGATCTTATTTTGCAGACATTGAAAATTCAGTAGTTCAACGTTCGTTTTTATTCTCAGAGCATCCTTTATTTCTGAAATACCCAAAAAAAGAAAAAATTCTTTTTTCCTTCGTTGCTGGATCAATGTTGTTAACTTCAGTTATATATCAATTTTCCCCCTGGCCACGTTATGAGTATTTTTAGACAGATATTTGTGAATTAGAATCTCGATCCAATGTTATTAAAAATCCAGTGAATGTTGTCGTAAACTAAAGCAATGTTATTGAAAATTTAAGCAATGTTATTGAAATTTCAAACACTATTATTGAAACTTCAAACAGTATTATTGCGAATTCAATTACACGTTACGGAAACGAACCTCCTATTACAATTTTTGTATAAAGTTACCAATGCTCAACAGGTGTGACTGTAAGTCCTACCTATACCAACCAGCAGCATTTCCTGCTCAGACTTATATTAATATTTATGCGATAATTTGTTTTTCCTCGCTATCTGCATCAGTATCTAAAAGTCAAACATTAAATTAACAAACTTGTTTTTATAAATAATATTATAATTGGCGCCCATTATACATTAAATCTATATCACAAGCTTCAAATTAGGTTTTTCGCACTATAAATGCAACTTACTTTCATTATCGGCAACTAAGTCTGGCTTATATTTTTATAAACACACTTCCGCAATCAAGAAGGTGTGTTGCTTTATTATTACATTTTTATTCCTTGACCTTGAAAATTAGAAACACGTACAATGTTATATGTTTATTGTTATACCTATATATTGGTTGCTGCACGATATTTTAATCCAAATTTTCGCAATATTATTTTCCATTAAGAATAATTGATAAGCTCTTGTCAGAATTGAAGACACTCGAGTTAAATGTCTGGGAAAGATTTCCGCTGTGATGGAGACGAGAGTCGGTTGGACGGATAGGAACTTGACGTTCGACGAGGGTGCACTGACCATTCGAGTCGGAATGCTTGATCTCCGATCAGCTAATTAATTCCAGACGATATCGAAGCACGATCTGAAGTGCTTCTGGAGAACAAGCGTGACTTATTTACAGTGGCTCGTCTGTATAATTGCTTCACTGTGTCAAGGACAAATTGGTCATAGGCAAGTGCATTGAGAAAAGCTTGTCAACTCTGTTTTCTACCTTGGTATCTTGCCACATATGTCCACAATCAATGTTAATGTAAATTCGCCATACAAACTTATTGCATTACACGCGAGTGCACTGATTTTCGCGAACCTAATCCTTATCCTCACGTTACATTCAGCAAACTCTACTTATGCAAATTGCAAGACTCTGATCACGATCCTCTTATGTATTAAGGGCATGTGACCAAGTATGACGTCACTGGTGTAGGCAAAATTCATCCGTAAAGTTTTCGAGTGCAGTTCCGAAGAGTACCCTGGTCATGAAATTTTTTTTTTTTTTTTTGGCGCCCAACTTGGGGACGTTATCTGATTGTCAATTTTCTCATAAACCCAATATTTTTTTAAAAAAACGCATTTGTCCTGGTAAACATTGTGTTTCTTACTATGTTAAACCCTTAAAAAAACTCACCCCTAGAAACGACAGAAAATTTTTTTTTTTTTAAGAAACGCAAAAACAGTGTATAACGTCCATGTAATGTAACAAAAAAATATTCACAAAAAACACAATTCTCGATCTTTGCGCTTCAAGCCTAAACTCCCAAAAATCACTTCCAAAAGTCCAGTATTATTAGGTTTGAATAATTAAAAGTTTTTCTCAAGCGAGAACGTCCCCACGTTGGGCGCCAAAAAGCAAAAATTCCATGACATAGGTGCTCGTCGAAACTGCATCCGAAAACTTAACGGATGAATTTTGCTTGTTTATGGTGTCAATCTGATACCTTTCAGTTCCGAAGAAAATGCGAATTTTATTGCATTCCATTACAAATGTCATAAAATACTTTTTTTAATGATGTTAAAAAACATTTGCGTAGACAACATTATATATACCTTTTTTTTTTTAATATAAATATGCTTAGCATAAAAGATAAAAAGCGAGGAAGTAAAATGTGATCATGAATCTGAAGGTATTCTACTTTTGTTTCTCGAAGTTTACACATTATTCATTTATCGCAAATTATGCGAATTTTGGAATTTTAGGGTTATAATTATACATTGTTTACATGCAGTAAAAGTGAATGACGTATGTTATAAATCTTTTCACAAGAGTTGGTTCCATGATTTCTAATTAAGTATTTGCTCAACTAATTAACCGGTAGCATTTATCGGCTTTCAATACCTGTCCCCCATAAATTTCCGAACCATAAAAATTTACGATTATCGTCATCAATCTATTGTGAATTATAACGATAAAAGTTGAATTTTCCCTTTTCTTGAGACATATTTTAACATATGTAAAGAACGTGATGTGAATGATGAAAAAGAACAATAATGTTTAAATAATAATGTGAATGACACCATTGAAGAAAAAATTTTCTCACACAATGTGAATATCCTGTAGTAAAACCAAGATTAATTATAATAATTCCACTAAATTCAAATTATTCAGTTTTACGTAATATATTTTAGAATTAATGACAAGATGCTCATTTTAGGATATGGTTCAAAAATGCATTGACAGAATAATCTTTATTTTTATGTTGTCATTGATAAAATAAATATAGCTAATAAGATAACAAATATTTTTATCTTTATAACAATATTTGCACTTTTTATGCATGCATATTTTTTTAAAAACTTTAATGTTTTTATTCACTTGATAGGTTATAAAATATATGTGTAATACTGGGAGAATGTTGGATCCCACGGCCATTTGCCCTTACTAATTATTTCGGCCCTCCGAACTTGAAATCGCCAATTAGCTGCATCCGATGCGAACGACCTTGAACTCAAATGACTTAAAAGAACGTTTAATGATTGTTTCAGAAATCGCCAAGGTTCGTGCCAGCCTCTTTCAAATAAGTGGTGTCAAAAAGGAACCACTGATTTTACCAGAACCGGAAGGAGATGTCACCACACTCACAGAAAAAGTATACGTACCTGTCAAAGAACACCCGGATGTAAGTACTTCATTTTTGTTTTTTATCTCAAAACTGTCTATTTTTAATTTTTTTTTTTCGTTTTCAGTTTCAATTGATCCTATAATAGTTTCAGTCAAGCTTCTACCAGTTTAACTTATTTTTTAAAATTAAAATCTGTTTATTTGCCCAACATAATTGCAGGTTTTACAGACGAGTACAATCTAAAAATTGTGGGTGGAAAGAAAGTTAAAAGTTATTAGATTTTAATAATTCATGTCCAGTTTAGTAATTTTTTATAATTTAAACAAATCCCATTTGAATTAAACTCTAATTTTAAACAATTTTAAATTGCAATTATTTCAGTCCTCTATATGCCCTAAAATAATCTTTATTGTCACTGTGAAGCCTGCAATTGTGACTATAGAATTTTTTTCTTTAAAGGAAGAAAATGGATGTGTACGCGTCATAATTTAATAATAATATTAATAATTGAATGCAAGTGACGTAAGTCCAGTAGGTAATCATCGCAGACGGATTATAATTAATGAGAAATTGTAAAATCTCTTCCGTAAAGTAACATGAGAATATCATATGGCAAAGTTAATGGACTCAATAATGCAAAGGCAACGAGCAGTACTTAGCGTCAGTTTTGCAATAAAATTGTTTTTCTTTCCGTTCTCGGGCCGATCTTAGCTGCATAATTTACGATTGCCCTCAATGATAAATCTCTAATGCACGATTCCCAGTGATTATACGCGGCTAGAAAATATATATGACATGTATATTTCATGCATCTTTTATGACGCGGATTTTAAAAAATATATATATCTAGAGACACATTATATGTGTGTAAATCAGTCAGATTCCATATTATTGATTTTGCATATGAAAAATTAAACAGTTTCGTCATTAGAACGTATGCACCAATTAAAATGTTTAATCAAAAGCTTACAGTAATTAATGAATTCAGATATAGGTGTCCTAAATTAAAAAAGTAAATTGAAATATTTTCTTTTTATTTCTTGTTTGTAATTTTATGTTTTAATATAATGCAAAGGATACTTGTAAATTTGACTGTGTATATAATAAACTGCACGAGATAATGTTTATAAAAGGGAAATTAACAAGAAATTAAAGACATAAAAAGTTTGTAATGAGATAAATGTAGGCTGTCAACACTGCTTTCACTGCAGGAGGTAATCACGTCCTTTGACACTCCTGAATTTCTTGTGAGTGTTAATCGGGTTTAATGAAATGCACGAAAAGAAGCAGACAATATTAAACGACTTGTTAATTCCTTTTGTAGAACAGTAAATGACTGGATATGCGACAGATAAGGCGACCAAAAGAACTAATTACCGTGTCAACTAGAGCAATAACACATAAAATAGTAAATAATGTTCCTTTTACTCGTAAACAACGGTTTATGTAACTTACTTTTTGTGACAATATTAGACTCGTCTCGTTACAACTAAATCGTTAATTAAACCGGTGAACATTCTTTTAGTAATTTATAATATGATTTAGTTGAAAATCTTAGTGCAGCACAAAGTCAACGATATATGTAAATTTGAAATCAAAATAATTTTATTTTTGCATTTAGAATCATATCACTCTCTTATGCATTAAGAACCAAGTAACTTTCTTCTACATCTAGAACCACGCGAGATTCTTTTGCCTCTAGAACCAAGTAACTCCCTCATACATCAATATCTACCTCTAGAACCATATAACTGCCTTATACCTCAAGAACCATGTAATTACCTTATAAATCAAGAACCACAGAACTCCCATCTTCTTCTAGAACTATATTACTCCCTAATACATCAAAAATCACATCACTACCTTCTAACTCTAGAACCACGTAACTTTCTTCTCCCTCCGAAACCACGTAACTCTCATCTACCTCTAGAACCACGTAAATTTCTTCAACCTCTAGAACCATGCACTCCCTTCTACATCTAGAATCATATAACTCCCTCTTACATCAAGAGCCACATAACTCCCTTCTACCTCTAGAATTACTTAACTCACATAAACAACTAAAGCCACGTAACTTTCTTCTACCTTTAAAATTACGTAATTTCCTTTTACCTCTAGAACAATAAAACTCCCTCATACATCAAGAACCACATAACTGACTTGTACCTCTAAATCAACGTAACTTTCTTTTACCTTTAGAATTACCTAACTCCCTTATACCTCTAGAACAATATAATTCGATTATAAATCGAAAAACATGTAACTATCTACTTCCGCTAGAACCATATAACTCCCTCGTACCTCAAGAATCACATAACTACCTTCTACCTCTAGAACCATATAACTCCCCTTTACATTAAGAACCACATAACTCCCTTCTATCTCTAGAACTAAATAACTGCCTCTTACATCACGAACCACATAACCCCCTTCTACATCAAGAATTACTTAACTCTTATATACAACCTCAACCACATAACTTTCTTCTACCTTTGAAATTACGTAATGCCCTTTTACCTTCAGAACAATATAACTCCCTCATACATTAAGAACCACATAACTCCCTTCTATCTCTAGTACCACATATCTCCCTTCCACCTCTAAAACCATATAACTGCCTTCTACCTCTAGATCAACGTAACTTTCTTTCACCTTTAGAATTACCTAATTCCCCCATACCTCTAGAACCATATAACTCCCTTATAAATCAAGAACCATGCAACTCCTTTCTACCTCTAGAACAAAATAACTGCCTCATACAGCAAGGACCACACAACTGTCTTCTTCATCTAGAACCATTTAACTTTCTTCTTCCTCTAGAACCATATAACTGCCTTTTACATCAAGAACGACATAACTCACTTCTACTTCTAGAACTACTTAACTCCCATATACATCAAGAACCACGTAACTTTCTTCTACGTCTGGAACCATATAACTCCATCAATAACCTCATAACTCCTTTCTACATGTAGGACCAAGTAACTCCTTTATACAACAAAAACCACGTAACTTTCTTATACCTTTAGAATTACGTACCTCCCTTATACCTCTAGAACAATGTTACTGTCTCATACATCAAAAACAACATAATCCCCTTCTACATTTAGAACTAAATAACTGCCTCATACAGCAAGAACCACATAACTGTCCTCTTCATCTAGAACCATTTAACTTTCTTCTTCCTCTAGAACCATATAACTGCCTTTTACATCAAGAACGACATAACTCACTTCTACTTCTAGAACTACTTAACTCCCATATACATCAAGAACCACGTAACTTTCTTCTACGTCTGGAACCATATAACTCCATCAATAACCTCATAACTCCTTTCTACATGTAGGACCAAGTAACTCCTTTATACAACAAAAACCACGTAACTTTCTTATACCTTTAGAATTACGTACCTCCCTTATACCTCTAGAACAATGTTACTGTCTCATACATCAAAAACAACATAATCCCCTTCTACATTTAGAACTAAATAACTGCCTCATACAGCAAGAACCACATAACTGTCCTCTTCCTCTAGAACCATATAAGTTCCTTATACATTAAGAACCACATAACTTTCTTCTTCCTCTAGAACCATATAACTTCCTTTTACATCAAGAACCACATAAATCTCTTCTACTTCTAGAACTACTTAACTTCTATATACATCGAGAACCACGTAACTTTATTCCACTTTTAAAATTATGTAATTCCCTTTTACCTCTAGAGCAAAATAACTCCCTCATACATCAAGAACCACATAACTCCCTTTTATCTCTAAAACCACATATCTCTCTTTTACCTCTAAAACCACATAACAGCCTTCTACCTCTAGATCAACGTAATTTTCTTTTACCTTTAGTATTACTTAACTGCTTTCTACCTTTAGAACTTTATAACTCCCTTATACATTAAAAACCACATAACTGTCTTCTTCCTCTATAACCATACAACTCCCTCATACATATAGAACCACATATCTCTCTTCCACCTCTAAAATGATGTAACTCTCTCTTATATCAAGAACCTCATAACTCTCTTCTACCTCTAGAGCAATATAACTTTCTTCCATCTCTAGAACCACATATCTCCCTTTTACCTTTAAAACCACATATCAGCCTTCTACCTCTAGATCAATGTAAGTTTCTTTTACTTTAGAATTACTTAACTCCTTTATACCTCTAGAACCTTATAATTCTCTTAAAAATTAAGAACCATGTAACTCTTTACTTCCTCTAGAACCATGTAACTTGCTCATACCTTAAGAATCACATCTCTTCTTCCTCTAGAACCATATTCCTTCCTCATACATATAGAACCACATATCGTTTTTCCACCTCTAAAATGACGTAACTCCCTTACATATCACGAACCACATAACTCACTTATACATCAAAAACCACGTAACTTTCTTATGCCTCTAAAACCTCGTAACTCTCTTCTATCTCTAGAACCACGTAACTTTCTTCTACATTTAGAAATACCTAATTCCCTTTTACCTCTAGGACAATATAATTCCCTCATACATCAAGAACCACATAACTCCCTTTTGCCTGTAGGACCTAGTATCTCCCTTTCACTTCTAAAACCACGTAATTCTCTTCTATCTGTTGAACCACGTAAGTTCCTTGTACATCAAGAACCACATAACTGCGTTATACTCCTACACGGAGAAAAAAATTAGCTGCCAAAGCTAAGACTTAGCTACCTTAGCTAACTTTAATTGCTATTATATGGATAGCTAATTTTTTTAGCTAACACAACTATTAATTAGCTTTCACAGCTAATTTTGTTTGATGAAACAGCTAAAAATTAGCTACCACAGCTAAAAATTAGCTATCCATATAGTAGCTAACTCAGTTTTCTCAGTTTAGTACCATATAACTTCCTCATACATCAAGAACCACACAACTTCCTTTTACCTCTAAAATTCGGAACTCTTTTCTTCATTTAGAACCTCATAACTCTCTCACACATTAAGGACCACATAAATCCTTTATAGATCAAGAACCACGTAACTTTTTTCTACCGCTAGAACTAAGTAACTCCGTTCTACCTCTTGAACCACGTAAGTCCCTTTTACATCAAGATCCACGTAACTTTCTTCTTTCTTTAGAACCATATACCTCCTTCATACATCAAGAATCACACAACTCCCTTTTTTCTCTAGAACTCGGAACTCTCTTCTTCATCTAGAACCTAATAACTCCCTCACACATTAAGAATCACATAAATCCCTTATACATCAAGAATCACTTAACTTTCTTCTACCTCTAGAACCATGTAACTCTCTCATACATCAAGAATCATGTTACCGTTTCCGGCTTCAGTATACATATTTGATATTCGATTATCTCTGTCTTTGTCTCTCACTATCACTGCAAATTGCACACAACAACAAGTTGACATCTGTTTGCTGTGAACGAAGGATCGACGGACGGACAGACGACACAGTATCACTATAAGAATTTTAGTCCCAAACCACGAATCCCTTAAAGATATACAAGTAATAATTCATTTCAGGACAAATTCGTATAACTTATCTGCTGCCAGTAAAATTTAATGATCATTAGATCTTACCTGTGTTTTCCTAAAGATTCCAAAAGAAAAACACGAGAAAAGAAAGATTTGAATATGGAATTTTACTAAATTATGACAAAAAGAAAGGAGCTCACACAAAAAAACTAAAAAAGGGAAATTGCGTATGGAATTGTTTTTATTTAAAAAACAGGGAGAAGTTGTTGCAAAGCGGTTGTTAAATGAATCCAGATACAGTTCAAATACGTTCTAATTAAAATTACGGTTAATTGTGTTATGTAGCATCTAATGATTAGATAAAACTGCCCTATGGTAGATAGCCATTCCAACAGTGGATAACTTTAAATAATATAAAAATTATTTATTATACCGAAATAAATCTTATAGAAAACTATGATGAATATTAACTGCTCTGTGTTTCATTCATTATTATGATTGAAATTTATTTATTTTTTTTCATAAATTTTTTAAGTTATCCACTGTTGGAAGAGTCGAATTTTATAAAAAAATGCAGAAAAAAAAATGTTGACATTTAATTCACGTTTAGGCGACATTTGTAAAGCGTCGGTTAGAAGTAAAATTCGACGGCGTGTCATGTTTGAAATTATAGCCGACAGTCTGCGTGTGGAGAGTTATTCTTTTCCAGGGGATTTGGGAGAATGTTTGACTGGAGACGCACAAGTTGAAAAAATACGTTTTTACGGGCGGAAGTGGAATCGTAGTCTTCGAAGAGGTTTTGTCATGATCCAAGGTGGTCCGCGGGGGTACGATTGAGTATGTTCGAAATGTGTACAGTCAGCTGTTATTTCTGGCACGCTCAGAATAGATTCCCTGACGAAGAACTAACTAACTCCCGTCCCTATTGCCGACTTATACCCTCGACGAGTTATAATAACGAGCTTGTGAAGGCTGTGCTTTTGGCCGCAGGATGTTATCGTTTAGATATCGATATCTGCGCCATAGCAAACTCGACATTCTCAACTATTCGCACTATTTTCCTCAAAACTATCCACTTGCTCTTCTCTTATGAACATCAACATCTATTTCATACGAATTTCATCTTCAATGTTTATTGCTCCACTTTCGAGGTTGTGCATTCGAACGATGTCTATTTGGGATTTTCAGATCAAATATGCATATAAAATTAATGTTTTGGTAAATGTGGCCTTACACTGAGAAAATTTAGGGAAGTCGAATTTTTGATTAAAATTCAATTAACAGAATGTGCAATAGAACGGAATTTATTTATCCGAAGATAAACCTCTCGAATTTTCATTTTTCAGAAATATTCCAGAATGTACACCGACACACCGAATGTAGAATTTCTAAAAGAGCTCGCTGATTGGCCGATAATATTTCCGGAAAGATGACCAGCCAATCAGATAGCTCCTTTAGAAATTCTACATTCCGTGTAACTGTCAAATGCACATTTTGGAATTTTTATGTTTGGGAAGTTTAAGATTCTGATAAATAAAGATTCGGTTAGTTAAATATTCGGAGAAATAATAATGAGTCTGATAAATACAATTTCTAAAAAGTGGGGCATAAGGAAAAAAAAACTTTTTTTCAGAGTTTTTCCAATTACTTTTATAACAAAATTTAATAACAAGGGTCCTTTTTTTTAAGTATTTTAATGTCTTCCTTAACCTAAAAAAAAGTATCTCTATCAGTTTACTAATCTTGTGTACAGTTGCAAAAATAACCAATTTTCTTGCTTAAGGAATAAAAACAGTGGAGCCTCTCTTAACAAACTGACTCATTAATTAGCTCTTATTCCGCAGCATTTCTGAGAAGTGCGCTATTACGTATTCGGTCCAGATGCAATGGAACTTCTCATACAACATGTGTACACACTCACTTCATAAATTTTTTCAGGGACGTATTTTATAATATTCCGGGTTGTGCTGTTTTGCCACACACGGCAGCGCAATAGACGATTAACGTTAAACGAAACTGGAAACCAAGGACAATTGAACTCGGGTAACTGGAGCTCCTTTTTGCGAGAAAGGAAACATTCAACAGTCGTGATGTATTTTAAAAAAAAATTCTTTCTCTCTCTCTCTTTATTCCGATTGATGAATTGCAGTATTTACATTCTTGGCATTGCTCCAAAATTCGAGAGTTACAAGTAAACATCCTCTCGGCAATAGAATTATATTCCTCAAATTTTTGTTTCATTCTGTTGGCAAAAAATGTCTTCTATGTAAATTTCTGGTTCTTTTTCACTGTTTTCTTTCTTTTTTATGAGTGGATGATTTTCATAAACTTTCCATTGAAAATTCAGGGTGACTACTTGACCAGGAAAAACCGGGAAATGACAAGGAATTGAAAAATTAAATGGTAAAACCGGGAAATGACCGGTAAAACTGGGAAATGACCGGTAATTGAAAAATTGACCAGTACAACCGGTAAAACCGGGAAATGACCGGGAATTGAAAAATTGACCGTTAAAACCGGGAAATGACCGGTAATTGAAAAATTGACCAGTAAAACCGGTAAAACGGGAAAATGACCGGAAATTGAAAATCGACCGGTAAAACCGGGAAATGACCGGGAATTGAAAAATTAAATGGTAAAACCGGGAAATGACCGGTAAAACTGGGAAATGACCGGTAATTGAAAAATTGACCAGTAAAACCGGTAAAACCGGAAAATGACCAGAAATTGAAAATCGACCGGTAAAACCGGGAAATGACCGGGAATTGAAAAATTAAATGGTAAAACCGGGAAATGACCGGTAAAACTGGGAAATGACCCGTAATTGAAAAATTGACCAGTAAAACCGGTAAAACCGGAAAATGACCGAAAATTGAAAATTGACCGGTAAAACCGGGAAATGACCGGGAATTGAAAAATTAACCAGTAAAACCGGAAAATGACCAGAAATTGAAAAATTGACCGGTGAATTTGTGAAATGTCCGGGAATTGAAAAGTTGACAGTCAAAACCGAGAAATGATCGGGAATACTGGGAAATGAACAAGAAATTTGTTTCTAAACCTATGTCGTCGCTAATCTATAAATTCGGAAAAATATATCAAAGATCAATTTTTTTTATTCTTTTTGTGAGCGGAGATCTAAAAATTGTCCTGGAAATGACCGGGAATTCAATGTCATGAAAAAAGTGGTCGTCCTGAAAAATCATATCTGCACCTACTTTTGTGAGAGAATACTGCTTAAATAAAAAAAAAGTCCTAGTCAAAATTGAAGTACTGGTTTTTCTGTATACAAGCGACACTGAAAATAGAGCAGTCACGACTTTGTTCTTAGGACGGATGAGTTGTTCGTTTGCAGCTGCAGAGAAATTGGGTTAGAAATATTTTTAGATAAGTGAGACATTTGTTGGGGTGTTAACTCTATTTTGATTGCAATATCGTATATATATTCTAGAATCCGTATGATTATTTCCGCGAACGCAATTCCACCTTGACGCGTTAAGTTAATCGATTTCATTTATTTCTCTTTCAGCAGAATTATTAAGACAAGTAGGTCGGCCTGCCTGGTGATACTTGGTAAGTGGCAAGTTCCTCCTTGAATCTTTAAAGTGCGCCGCCTTATCACGGATGCAAACTTAGACGTTGATTAACTGCAATTGCAATTAAACAGAGACCACTGATCGCACGCGTTTCTCGTTAATTTTCTGGAATTTTAACAAATACCAGAATAAGAAGAAAGACGCAAAAATCTTCAATGGAATGGAAGAAAGTTATATACTTGTTTGTAAAAAGAGGTGTTAAAGGTGTTTTTGGGTCGCCATCATTGTCGCCAAAACTAGATTGACAGAATCTAAAATAGAACGAAATTTATTTGACAGAAAATTAAACTTTTTGAATAACCATTTGTGGGAACTTTTAATTTCCCGAATCTCCATTTGTCAGAATATTGAACTCTACTAATCTCCATTTCTCCGAATTTTTAACTTCCCGAATCTCCATTTGTCAGAATATTATGAACTCTCCGAATCTCCATTACTTCGAACTTTTAACTTTCCGAAACTCCAATTGTCTGAATTTGGATCAGTCCGACCAAGGGAATGAAGAACTGATAAAAGAGCTTTCTGATTGGCTGGTAGTTTTTCAAAAAATATTACGAGCCAATCAGAAAGCTGTTTTAGCAATTCTACATTCCCTTCGTCGAAAAGATGCACATTTAGACAATTAGAGATTCGGGAGGTTAAAAGATCGGAGAAACCGATATTCGGAGAGTACATAATATTCTGACAAATTGAGATTCGACAATTTTAAAGTTCGAATAAATGGAAATTCAGGAAGTTGAATTTCGGAGAAATGGAGATTTGGGAAATTAAAAGTCCCTAAAAAATAGGGATTCGGGAATTCAAAAGTTCGGATAAATGGAGATTCGGGAATTTAAAAATCATGATAAATTGAGATTCGGGAAGTTAAAAATTCGGAAAAATAGAGATTCGGAGCGTTCATAATATTCTGACGAATGGAGATTCGGGAATTTAAACTTTCGGATAAATAGTAATTCGGAGAGTTCATAACATTCAGATAAATGGAGATTCCGGAAGTTAAAGATTCGGAAAAATGGAAATTCGAAAAGTTCATAACATCCTGACGAATGGAGATTTGGGAATTCAAAAGTTCGGATAAATAAAGATTCGGAGAGTTTATATTATTCGGATAAATGGAGATTCGGGAATTTCAAAATGTTGAAATTTCGGATAAATGGATCTTCGGAGAGTTCATACTATTCGGATAAATGAAGATTCGGGAATTTAAAAGTGCGGATAAATGGATATTCGGGAATTTAAAAATCATGATAAATTGAGATTCGGGAAGTTATAAATTAGGACAAATAGAGATTCGGAGAGTTCATAATATTCTGGCGAATGGAGATTCGGGAATTTAAAAGTTTGGATAAATAAAGATTCGGAGAGTTCATAATATTCTGACAAATGGAGATTCGGGAATTTAAACATTCGCAAAAATGGAGATTCGAGATGTTAAAATTTCGGACAAATGGAAATTCGGAGAGTTCATATTATTCGGATGAATGGAGATTCGGGAAGTTAAAAGTTGCGACAAATGAAGATTCGGAGAGTTCAGATTATTCGGATAAATGAAGATTCGGGAATTTAAAAGTGCGGATAAATGGATATTCGGGAATTTAAAAATCATGATAAATTGAGATTCGGGAAGTTAAAAATTCGGACAAATGGAAATTCGGAAAGATCATAACATCCTGTCAAATGGAGATTCGGGAATTCAAAAGTTTGGATAAATAAAGATTCGGAGAGTTCATAATATTCTGACAAATGGAGATTCGGGAATTTAAACATTCGCAAAAATGGAGATTCGAGATGTTAAAATTTCGGACAAATGGAAATTCGGAGAGTTCATATTATTCGGATGAATGGAGATTCGGGAAGTTAAAAGTTGCGACAAATGAAGATTCGGAGAGTTCAGATTATTCTGACAAATGGAGATTCGGGAATTTAAAAGTTCCGATAAATTGAGAATCGGGAAGATCGTAATATTCTAACAAATGGGGGTTCGGAAATTTAAAAATTAGAAAAAATGCAGAATCGGGATGTTAAAAGTTCAGACAAATGGAGATTCGGGGCTTTAAAAGTTCGAATAAATGGTGATTCAGAAAGCTAAAAGTTCGGAGTAATGGAGATTCGGGAATTTAAAATTATGATAAATTGAGATTCGGGAAGTTAAAAATTCGGAATTTAAATCTTTGTATAAATCTAGATTCGGGATGTTGAAATTACGGACAAATGAAAATTCGGAGAGTTCATAATATTCTGACAAATGGAGATTCGGGAATTTAAAAGTTCGAACAAATGGTGATTCGTAGAGTTCATAATATTCTGACAAATAGAGATTCGGGAATTTAAAAGTGACGATAAATGGAGATTTGGGAAGTTAAAAGTTCTGACAAATGGAAATTCGGAGAGTTAATAACATTCGGTTAAATGGAGATTCGGGAAGTTTAAAATTCGGAAAAATGGGGATTCGGAGAGTTCATAATATTTTGATATATGGAGATACGGGAATTCAAAAGTTCGGATAAATGAAGAATCGGGAATTTGAAAGTTCGGATAAATTGAGATTCGGAAAGTTAAAAATTTGGACAAATGGAGATTCGGGAATCTAAACTTTCAGATAAATGGAGATTTGGGAAGTTTAAAATTTGGACAAATGGGGGTTCGGAGAGTTCATAATATTCTGATAAATCGAGATACGGGAATTCAAAAGTTCGGATAAATTGAGATTCGGAAAGTTAAAAATTCGGACAAATGGAGATTCGGGAATCTAAACGTTCAGATAAATGGAGATTTGGGAAGTTTAAAATTCGGACAAATGGGGATTCGGAGAGTTCATAATATTCTGATAAATCGAGATACGGGAATTCAAAAGTTCGGATAAATGGAGAATCGGGAATTTGAAAGTTCCGATAAATTGAGATTCGGAAAGTTAAAAATTCGGACAAATGGAGATTCGGGAATTTAAACGTTCGGATAAATGGAGATTCGGGAAATTGAAATTTCGGACAAATTTTTAAAGTCAACGGAATACACAAATAAAAGGTAGTTTGAAATCAATAATTTTGTGTTAATTTGATTTAAACCGCAAGAATTGATATTATCTGGAATTTTATAATTACATCCCGAATGATATTCAGATTGTATCTAATTGTGTCAAACAAATCTGATGTACCGTTTACTATTGTCTTACTTGCGAACTGCTTTACGATTCGGAGAAAATAAGTTCGAGTACTTATCTTGAACAATACTTCGGTAATATTCAGCCAAGTATTAATTATTTGCTCTAGTTAGCACCAACACCCTTGGCACGACTACTTTTTAGATGTAGTTCTCTCTCTCTCTCTCTCTCTCTCTCTCTCTCTCTCTCTCTCTCTTGTGATAAATGCAATGTCACTATCTTCCGTGACCCGAGTTAATAACGTTATTTAGCTTTTCCTTTGTCTTTAATAACAAAAACAAATAAATAAATAAAGATTGAATTGGTGATTGGTCGAGGAACAGAGAAAGCGTGAGAGTTAAGTGCACAATGTGGATGATTTTTAACCTGTCCTCCAAATATGGCTTGTTCCACAATTTAATCACTCGTTTAAGGAAAAAGAAATAATAATATCAGAAAATAAATTTCAACTTATCTCAATTCCAAAAAACACAGACTGGCACATTTTAAAAAAAATTTTTACTTAATTATCTAATTTTACAGATTTTTTTTTGGCAATTGATTCAATTAATTAAATTTGAAATTCAAATTTTTTCGACATCACTTGTGAGAAATGTGACCATTTCCATCACCAGTGGAAAAATGACTCTTTCAAAACACTAATTGAATTCATTTAACTAATTAAAAATTAACTAGTTAATTAATTATTCAAATAAAAAAAATGGTTTTATAATAAAGTATATGTCGATATCTGCCAATAACTATACAATTATATTCATGTTTAACCTTCTCGGTTTCAATTATAATTTTGAAGTGCATGCGGGCATCTTTTGAATCATTGGGGTCGATGGGAAACGTTCAGTTTGACTTATAAATGGAATTACGAATTCTTCCCTATGTAATAGTGAAATTTATGCTGGTATATTTTGTCGAGTTTTTCTGGTGAAAGGCAGTTTTAAAAATTCTCACAGTCAATTATTCTGATTGTATAATAATTTGGCCTAATTGACTGCGAAAATTAAAATAATTATTTTCAATTGTATTTTTTTTTTCGTAAATTGAAGAACGTTTCAATTCATTTTAAAATAGACAAAAATAGTTTCTCTTTTAAATTAATTTGTTTATTTACTAAGGAAAGAATATTGTCTTAATAATAACAAATAATTATCCTACAAAATTTTTTCTTTTCTTTTTTTTGGCCGTACCTAGACCATGAATCCTAATGCGAGAATCTCTGAATCATGTGAGATCTTAGAAAGGACAGATTTCTGTGCTTTTCTCGGAAACTCGTACTTTGATTTGTCCTATCCGCCAAGTCGCTCCTTTTTCTGAAGCAATGTCTAAAGATAGACGACCCCATGCTTTATACGAATCATTTGTCGTCTGAAAGTCGACGATGTTTCAAAGAATTTTAAGCAGACTTTTCATTTTTAAATTCAATTCTATTCAATGGAAAATTTGCATTTTTTTCCTCGCTTTTTTATTAATAGATATAAATTATGTAACTTGTAACTATTATAATATAATGTATTTCTAAAAAATGACAAATAATAAATAATTTATTATTTTACTTTATTATTTCATCTCCAGATTTTTTTGGCGCGCCCTGAATATGCAGCGAATTAAAAATCAAACAGAGAATAGAGATACCTTCCCACGATAAATTTTAACTGACTAATTTTTGATCACCAAAGTATTTTATTACGAAGGGGGTTTGATTTATTTTGTCGGACAATTTCTTCAGCAATATACCTATTATAATGATGGGCGCGCCTTCTTTAAAGCCGACCTCATATAAGACGAGCCCTGTTTCATATCCTGAATGACACGTTATGAACCTACACACACTGTGGGAAAGGAACACACATAAAAAAAAAAGGAAAATGTAAAAAATAATCGAGAAAAAATTTGGAAAAAAATAAATGAAAAAATGTTATCCAACAATAGTTCGCCTTCGCTTTAGTTCCACCTGAGAATGCATTTTAGCTATTTGCGTGGCTCTGGCGAGAAACTTGCCTTTATTTGCAAATGAACCCGTTCAGCGCGCGATTTTAATGGAATTTATATAGGAAGTTTATTCGCGCCCAGATTATCATTATTCTTATCAATATAGCGATAAAACTGGTTTTCTATCAATTGCATCACAAAATTCGTTGAAATTCCTTTTAATCTTGTTTGATTTTCTAATTTAATGTATTTTAATTTATTTGGTTTTTTCCACGTGAAATAACCTAGAATTAAAGAATCCAAATGGAGTAAAATTAAGTGTGTTTAACAGCTTGATATAACCAAGAAACTGAAGAATCTAAAAGAAATAAAATTAAGGTGGTTCGAATGCTTGAAATATTTTTTAACTAAAGAATCTTAAACGGACAAAATTAAGGATTTTTTACAACATGATGTAACACCAATCTAGCCAATTAAAAAGGGACAAAATTAAAGGAGTTTGAACCCTTTAAAATATATTTAAATTAAAGAATCCAAAAGGAAAAAAATTAAGGGTGTATATCCACGTAAACTAACCTTGAACGAAAAAATCCAAAAAAGATAAGATTAAGGGTGTTTGACAGGTTGATACAACTTCAAACTGAAAAATCTAAAAGAGACAAAATTAAGGGTGTTTGACTCCTTTATATAACCACAAACTAAAGAATCCAAAAAGGGCCAAAATTAAGGTTGGAAACAACTTAACACAACCTTAAATTAAAGAATCAAAAAGAAACAAAATTAAGGGTGTTGAACACCTTGATATAACCTCAAACTAAAAAGTGGTTTCAAACATAAAAAAATACATTATAAAAGTTTACTTTCAAAAAACTTTAATTATAACATAATTTTGTCTTATTAGTTATTTCAAAACCAATTATTCGTGACAAAAGTCAATTGACAGAAGTGCAAAAAATGTTTTAAATAGCAAAATTGGACGTTATTTGTCATAATTGGATAAAAATTACTCCTAGTCATTAAGGGCATGTGATGGAGAATGACGTCACCGATATAGGCAAAGTTTGTGGAACTTTATTTTAAAAATACTTCATTTTTTGGTCCCAAACTTTGTGGTATTACTTTAAATATCATTTAGAAGGCCTCTCTGTCTTAAATTAGTTTTAATTTTGCAATAAAATTAATTTTTAAACAAATTCGCTGACATTTTGAAATGTCAAAAAATCAATTTTAAGGTGAAATATAAACAAAATTGGGCCAGGCAGACCTTCCTAATGATATTATAAATATTCATACAAAGTTTGGTGTCAAAATATTTATTATTCTAAGAGAAAGTTTACTGACAAATTTTGTATATACCAGTAACGTTACTAGCAAATTTAATTAAAAGTAAAAAAAACAAAATGCTAAATAATCGATATTTGCCAAAATATTTTTAACTTTAATAATTTTATGTTAAATATTTAATTTCTTTAAATGGATTTTTGTGTTTTTTTTTTAATGTGGAAAAATATTTCTCAGTTTGAGGTTATGTTAACAGGTCAAACACCCTTAATTTTGTCCCTTTTACATTCTTCAGTTTGAGGCTATGTCAAGAGGTCAAACACCCTCAATTTTACTCTTTTTCGATTCTTTATTTTGAGGTTATGTCGAAAGATCAAACACCCTCAATTTTACCCCTTTTTTTAATTATTTGGTTTAAAATTATTTTAAGTGCCCAAACACCTTGAATTTTACATTTTTTAAAAATTTTTAATTTAAGATTCTGTCAAGGGGACACACACCCTTAATTTTTTCCCTATTGGATTCTTTAGTTTAATGTTATTTCAAGCATTTAAACCCCCTTAATTTTCTCTCTTTTTGATTCTTTAGTCTAAAGTTCTATCAAAAGGTTACACAAACTTAATTTTCTCCCTCTTGGATTTTTTAGTCAGAGGTTATGTCAAAAGGTCAAACACCCTTAATTTTATCTCTTTTCGATTCTATAGTTCAAACTTATATTAAGCAGTAAAACACCCTTATTCTTATTCCTTTTTTATTTTTTAGTTCGTAGTTGTATCAAGAGATCAGACACCCTTAATTTTGTCTCTTTTAGACCTTTAAGTTCGAGTTGATATTGTGCGGTCAAGCACCCTTAATCTTATCCTTTTTGGTTAGTTTACGTGGATACCGCCCTTAATTTTAGTCATTTTGGATTTATTTCTTCGAGGTTATGTCAAGAAGTCAAACACACTTAATTTTGTCCCTTTTAGTTTCTTTAGATCGAGGCAGTAAAACACCCTTAATTTTGTCCTTTTTGGATTATTTAGTTTGTGGTTATATAAACTACAAACAATTATATAAATTAAGGGTCATACACCCTTAATTTTGTCGCTTTTATATTTTTCAGTTAAAGGTTGTATTAAGCAATCAAACACCCTTAATCTTTATTTCTTTTAGTTTCTTTAGTTCGAGGTTAGTTTATGTAAATACATACCCTTAATTTTGTCTTTTTTGAATTCTTTAGTTTAATGTTATTTCAAGCAGTCAAACCCCCTTAATTTGGTCTCTTTTTGATTCTTTAGTCTAAAGTTCTATCAAAATGTTACACACCCTTAATTTTGTCCCTTATGGATTTTTTAGTTTGAGGTTATGTCACTTTTTCGAACTCCCTTAAGTTTCGTTGATTTAAAACTTTAAATATTATGAGATTCAAAAAAATTAGAGTAAAGGACGTTCATCCACTCAAGCGGTTCTCATTCTATCGGACCATATTCAATATCTTTTTAATTTCATTTCTTCTTATAATTTGGTTTTTAAATAGTATTTTATATTTAATATCATTACACAAACGAATTTTGTTGAAAAAATTGTTTTTCGTTAAGAACTTCAAGCGATTAAAATTCCTGCTTATTTCAAAAAAGAAAACGATTACTGTACTTAAATAACATTTTCTTAATAACCCTACGGTAAATTAATTTAATATTGTTGTAAAAGTTCTACTATATTACAGTTTAAAATATATTAATTTTTTGTAAAAATTTGTAAAGCCGTTTTTTTTTAATGAATTAAAATACAGTCATTTTGCGCGTTTTGTTACTTTTTCCATATAAAAGTTCCAACTTTATAAATTTATATCTTAAAAACCAAACGGTAAATTTCAATAAAATTGTAGATATACATGTAAAATAATGCATTTAATATGTCGTTAAAATTTTATAAGAATCTGTAGAAAATCGATTTTTGGATAAACGCCCTTAAATAAGTATAAAATATAAAATTAACAGATATAATAAAATTATATGAAAGTAAATTGTTAAATATACCTTATAAGTTTTATAAGTGTTGCTGGGACTTTCTTTGAATAATTAATTCATTAATTTGGTAATATTACGTGAATTAAAATGATAAATTCTGTTTATCTCTTCTGATCATCTTTATTTTTATCTCATATGCCTTCTATAGGTGATTAGATTTGCTTTAAACGGCAAAAGCTCGATTCTTATTGATTAATAGGATTAGAATTATCTGATTATTCCTACCCGTGTTACGCGGTTGGTCAGCACTTATCGTTTTATGAAGTGATTGGCGACTAATACTTATAATTTTGTAACTCCCATTTTCTGAAGTTTGTGTCGACAGTTTTGTTGAAAGAAAGTTTAATTAATTATTACAATTGGCAGTAAATTATTAAAATCAAAGTAAATTAATTATTATAGAATTATTCATTTATTTATATTTACTGTTATTCCCAATTGAAATGAACTTCAATATAATAGTAAATTATTATTAATTAACAATTATAACAATGTATTAGTTTGGTTATAATAAATATATAAATATATAATAAATATATATAAATAAAATTCCTCGTCTGTATTATTTCTCCTTATATTTAAAAAGTGATGACTGCTTTCGTCTGTAATTTTTTATGATTTTTTTTATAATAAAGAAACATTTAAATATGACTCATCAAATCGTTTGCTTCTTGCTCGAGGAAAAAAAAATTTAATTGAAGAAAAACATGAATATGAATCAGTATAATGTTGAGTACATATTCAAAGTTAGACGCACAGAAGTTTTTTCATATCATATCTGATTAATAAGTAGCGAAAAATTAGTTGAAATTGAATTAATGAAAAATACTTAATAATGTTTTATTTACAGTTTAATTTTAAAGTGAACTTATAATTATTTATTTATTGCGTTTTTAATATTATTATTATTATTAATTATTTATTTATAATTACATTATATTAAAATAGTATTTTTAGAAATTTTAAAAGTACATTGAATATTGTGACTAACGTATTTTTTTTTTTAATTTTAGTTCAATTTCGTTGGACGAATCTTGGGACCACGTGGTATGACTGCAAAACAGCTGGAACAGGAAACGGGATGCAAAATTATGGTTCGAGGAAAAGGCTCGATGAGGGACAAAAAGAAGGTAAATATTTTAAAGTAGATAAAACATATATTTTTTTTCTAAATTTCTGTTTAGCATACATTTGAGCCTAATAATTAGGAGGTAATTGGGTTAGACCAGTTTGAACTTCACAAACTAGCACTTAATCTTGAAACAGTGCCAAAATCTATTTTGTCCAAGAGTGACATTCTCTTGGTTGAATTTTGACAAAGAGAAATAGTTTGTCGTTCAAAATCTCTGGAAACGATTTTCAGACAAACGAGATTCATATTTCAGTCCTGAATTGTGTTGTAAAATTTAACACTTTTTAGCGATTTTTAAAATAATATTTTTGAAAAATTCGACACTGTTAAAATTCTGTTAATAGAGAATTTTGCTTAATTAAAATTCGGTTAATTTAGAATTCTTAAAAAAGCAGAATAACAATAAAAGGATAAAAATAAACTCGTGAAAATTTTATATGAATTCGGTCAAGATTTGAAGGTGGAATTGTATTTTTTAGAGTTCGGAATTCAAGTTTGTTTTAAAAAGCAAGAGAGGGGGGGGGGTTAAAAATTAAATTAAAAAATATGCTTTCTCTTAAAGAAAGAAATGAGAAATGAAGAAATTTATTTAAATATATTATAATAAACAGAAATTTGAAGAAATAATAAAACATTATTCAATTTAAAGGATTAAAATTAATAGTTAAAGACATTTCTTCAAAAATAATTGAAAATTAAAAACTATGAGTTAAAATATACAAAAATAATTACTAAAGAATGAGAAGTAGACGAAATTTGGAAAAATTAATTAAAAAATGAGAAAAATAATTGAAATTGAAGACAATAATTGAAATTTAAAGAAGAAACCAAAATTGCTGAAGAAATTAAAGATAAAATAAAAAATTCAAGATTGTAATTGAAACTTCAAGAAAGGAGTGGAAATTTGAAGAAAATTAACTATGACTAAAATAACTGAAAATTGAAGAAAATAAATTAAAATAGAAAATGTTAATAATTAAGTAATGACAAAAAAATGATATTGATAACAAAAATTTCAAAATGGAGGGAAAAATAGAGAATTGAAAAAATTCACTTAAAAATCACAAATTTAATGAAAGATTATTGATTATAAGTTAAATTTAAGAAAATAGCAAGAAATGAAAGAAAATCTTTTTAAAAAAATTTTTTAATTTAAAATTGAGATAAATAATTAAAATATAATTAATTTAAATTGAAGAAAGATTATATAAATTGAAATCATTAACTAAAAAGTGACAAAAATAAATTAAGATTTTAGTCTACCTGTGAAAATTGAAGATCTTTTTGAAAAATTATGAATCATGCTGGTGAAATTGACAAAAAAATTAAAAGAAATTTGTAATTTTTAGAAAATATAAAATAATACGAATATAAAATTAAGAACAAAAAGAACTAAAATTTCAAATAAGATATTGAAAATTTTTGAAAATCTTTAGAAAAAAATAATTTAAAATTAAAGAAAAATATTTACAAATATTTAGAATGTAATTGAAATTTTGGAATCAGCTAGAAAGCAATTTAAATTGTCAAAAATTCTTAAAAATCGATATAAATACATATTTAAAATTTTTAAATTAAAAAAATTGAAAAATAATCTTAAATTGAATAAAATAATTCAATTTTTAAGGCAATAATTAAAAATTGAAGACAGAAATTGAAAGTGAAAGAAATTCATTAAAAAATAGCAAAAATAATTGAAAATTTTAGGCTTCAAATTAAAAGTAAAGAAAATAATTGAATGAAGAAGAAAAAATGACAAAATGACAAAAGTAATTGAAATTTAAGACAGCTGTTTTAAACTGAAGAAAGAAAAAGTGAAAATTTAAGAAAATTAATTTGAGAAGGGAAAAATTTCATTTTAAAATGACGAGAAAAATTTATATTCAAGAAATTCATTTAAAATCACAAAAAATAATTAAAATTAAAGACAATATTATTATAAAATTGAAGAAATTCGTTTGACAAAAAAATATCAAAAATAATTAAAAATTATAGGCTACAAGTTCCAAATTGAAGAAAATAACCGAAAATATAAGAAATTTTTTTTTCAAAATGGCAGAAACAATTTGAATTAAAGACTAAAATTCATTATTACAAATATTTGCCAAATTTATATTTCCGGTAAAAATTTTAAAAAATAATTGAGAGTAGAAGAAAATCATCGAAAATTAAAGACAATTATTTTAAAAATTACAAGTGTAATTGAAAATGAAGGCAATTTTCTTAACAAAAACAAAATTCTTAATTCTTAAAATTTTTTCTTAACAAAAAATAAAAATTGAAGAAAATAAATGAAAAACACTGCAATTGGTTTTAAAATTACGTAAAAAATTTTAATTGAAGACAAAAATTTACAAATTTTGAAAAATAGTTGAAAATGAAGGCATTTAATAAAAATGTCGAAAATAATTGAAAAAAGAAAAATAATCGAAAATTGAGAAGAAAAAAAAATGAAAAAATAACTGAAATTGAAGACAATAATTTAGAATTGAAAAAGTAAAATTTTAATTGATGAAATTCGTTATAAAATGATCAAAATATTTAAAAATTATTATTATTTTTTTAAATCAATTCCTAATTATTTTCTGAACTTTCAAGTTATTCTTCTAATTTTCTAGTTGTTTCTTCCACTTTTTAGTTATCATTTTAATTTTATATTTATTTTTTATAATTTAAAAAAAATGTAGAAATATATCTTACAGTTCTAAGTATTTTCCTACTTTCTAATAAAGTTTACTTATTTTTTAATATTATTTTCTAGTAATTTTTTTCCTTCTCCAGATAATTTTTTTTAAATATCTAGGTATTTATCTTCAACCTTAATTATTTATTCACTTACCAGTGATTTTTCTTTATTTTTAACAATTCATTTGAATATTTCTAAATTTTTAATTTTATTTATAGCTATTTTCCCTTTCCTTTCTAGTTATTTTATAATTTTCTAGTACTTTTTTCATTTTTTAGTTGTTTTTTTAACTTACTAGTAATTTTTCATTAGTTTTAAATTCTTCCTTTCATTTGTTTGTTATTATTTAACTTTCTATTATTTATTAAAATCATTTTAGTTACTCCTTTGATTTTAAAAGTTTTTTTTCCTTACTTTCTTTTTATTTTAAATTTTCGTTATATTTTTTTTTAACCTCTTGTATTTTTTCTTTCTTTTTAGGTATTTTCTATATTATTTAATTCATTATTATTTTCAATTTTTTGTTAACTCTTTCTGCGATATAATCAATTAAAATTTTAAATTTTTTTACCAATTTATAGCTATTTTAATTACTTTCTAGTTATTTTGTAATAATCTTGTCTTTTTTTCACACTTTATTTTAATTTTTTATTATTTAATTATATTTTAACTTACTGGTAATTTTTAAATTTTGTTAGTTATGACCCTTAAATTTAAAAATTATTTGTTTTTTCCATTCATTTATCATTATTTCTAGTTCCTTATTTATAGGAGTGAAATAGAAATATTTATTTAAATATTTTGAAATAGAAAAACCTAACTTTTACTAAAAATTTTTTCTAGACGAAAAGTTGTGAATTCAATTACACTGAAACTTCACTTATTTAAAGTCTCGTTCATTTTCAGTCGCATTTATTTTAACAGTTCGAAGTCTCACTTATTTTAACTTTTCGACCAATCAAAACTAACTTTTTCTTTGGTTGCTGCGAATTGTATCATCCAATTAGAGAAGTTCTCTATAAGTAAATGAAAGTTAAAATAAATGCAACTTTTGTCACAGATTTGCGTGGACCGGGTTAAAATAAGTGAAGATTTAGTGTAAAAACAAAATAAACAATAAAAACCCATACTTAGATAAAAATAAAGGATCTTTAATATTCAGAAACGTTTTATGAGAATAAGAGAAAACATTTGTTTTTGAATGTAAAAAATCTTTAATTTTTATCCAAATTCGAGTTCCAATGGTTTATTTTGTCAAAAATTAAATTTTCCACATTTTGACTAAACAAAATTCGATTAAATGTTAGTTTCTCTATTTCAAAAAACAAAATAATGACATTTAACACAACTTCTTGTTAAGAAGGTGTCCAATATTGTTTTTGAAATTTTTGATGTTATTTTAATACTTTTCCCATATTCTCGAGTTTCTTATACATGTGTATACCTACACATTTAAATTGAAGGCAGCGAACAACATTTCCTATTTATTATAAAGTCAGTAATACTTAATGTTGGTTTGAGTGATTTTTTAATGAGATTAGGGAACACTTAAATTGACGGTAATTAATATATTTAACTTGCAATAACACCTCCCGTGAGCCGTTTAGTTTTGAAAAGTGTTGAGTCGCGTTAAATGTTACGCGAACTTTGCTTTTAGTTGAGTAAAATGCAGTCTGTGCAACACTTTTTGTGCTACTCCCTTGTACATTTATTCGATAGTGAACATTCCAGGCGTAGATACTTATGGTTTCTTTTCCATGTCGTGTTGAACGAGAGTGCTCGCATAACTCGAGTGTCTCATAACTTTAAACACTAAAACTGCAAAACGTGCTTGAAATAACCACGAGAAGCACTTTCAATTCAATTAAAATGAATTTTAATATTATACAGACTCAGTAAATCTCTAATACTTCAGTTCAGTCCAGAAGTAATCTTTCTTTTCAACCGGATATAAAGAGATTTATTTCAAAAGTTTGTACAATAAAGAATTCTAATTTTATATACATAGTTTTTCTAATTAGCGAAATTAAATCGTTTAATTGATTTATGGGTCAGGTTTATAAACGACTAACGAAGATGAAAAAAATATTATATAGGAAGTTGTACATAGCTTTTGATAAATTAAAATTACACACAACTACAAAAAAAATTTTTGTCCGAGACACTACGGTAGTTTATTTCTATACGTATTTTTCTTCGCTGAATCTGAATCCGTAGTCAGAATAATCAGATTGGCTAAAATTTTTTAAATAGTCTCAAAAAAATGCTCAAAAACCCGAAAAAATACTAAAAAAAAAAGTTTTTTGTCCGGGACAATATGCTAGTGTATTCGTATGTATTTTTCTCTGATAAATCTAAATACGAAGTCAGAATAACCAAATTGTTACAAATTTTTTAAATGATCTCAAAAAATTTCTCAAAAACCCGAAAAAACGAAAAAAAAAAATTTTTTTGTCCAGGACAATATGGTAGTGTATTCCTACATATTTATATTCGCTGAATCTGAATCCCAAGTCAAAATAACCAGATTGACTGTCATTTTTTATATAATTAAAACAATTGCTCTAAAACCTGAAAAAACACAAAAAAAAAAATATTTTTGTCCAGAACACTACGCTAGTGTATTACTAGGTAATTTTCCCCGCTAAATCCGAATCCGAAGTCAAAATAACCAGATTGGCTGAAATTTTTAAGATAATCACAAAAATCCGAAAAAACCCCAAAAAAAAAAATTTTGTCCAGGACAATATGGTAGTCTATTCCTACATATTTATATTCGCAGATTTTGAATACAAAGTTAAAATAACCAGATTGACTGTCATTTTTTAGATAATTAAAAAAAATTGCTCTAAAAGATGAAAAAACACAAAAAAAAATTATTTTTGTCCAGGACACTACGCTAGTGTATTACTACGTATTTTTCCCCGCTAAATCCGAATCTGAAGTCAAAATAATCAGCTTGGCTCAGATTTTTAAGACAATCTCAAAAAAGATGTAATAACACGAATAAAAACAACTACAAAAAAATTCTTTTTTTTGGGACACTACGCTCGTGAATACCTACGTATTTTTATCCCTTGAAACCGAGGTCAAAATCACCAGATTGTCTGTTATTTTTTAGAATATCTCAAAAAAGTTTTCAAAAACCCGTAAAAACCGGAAAAAAACAAAAAAAAAAGATTTTTTCTGTCCGGGACAATATGCTAGTGAATTCCTACGTATTTTTTCCGCTGAATCCGAATCTGAAGTCAGAATAACCAGATTGTCTTAAATTTTTAATATAATTTCAAAAAATTACTCAAAAACCCGGAAAACCACCGAAAGTATTTTTTTTGTCCAGGACAATATGCTAGTGTTTTCCTGCATATTTTTCTTTGCTGAATCGAAATCCGAAGTCAAAATAACAATTTTTTAGTTAATATCTCCAAATTGCTCAAAACCCGGAAAAAAAACGGAAAAAAACCAAAATAGATTTTTTTGTCCGGGGCAATATGCTAGTGAATTTCTACGTATTTTTTCCGCTGAATCCGAATCCGAAGTTAGAATAACCAGATAGGCTTAAATTTTTAATACAATTTCAAAAAATTGCTCAAAAACCCGGGAAACCACCAAAAGTATTTTTTTTTGTCCGGGACAATATGCTAGTGTATTCCTACGTATTTTTCTTCGCTGCATCGGAATCCGAAATCAAAATAACAATTTTTTAGATAATATCTCAAAATTGCTCAAAACCCGGAAAAAACCGGAAAAAAACCAAAATAGATTTTTTTGTCCGGGACAATATGCTAGTGAATTCCTACGTACTTTTCTCCGCCGAATCCGAAGTCAGAATAACCAGATTGGCTTAAATTTTTAATATAATTTCACAAAATTGCTCAAAAACCCGGAAAACCACCAAAAGTATTTTTTATTTTGTCCGGGACAATATGGTAGGGTATTCCTACGTATTTTTCTTCGCTGAATCGGAATCCGAAATCAAAATAACAATTTTTTAGATAATATCTCAAAATTGCTCAAAACCCGGAAAAAACCGGAAAAAAAACAAAATAAATTTTTTTTGTCCGGGACAATATGCTAGTGTATTCCTACGTATTTTTCTCCGCTGAATCTGAATCCCAAATCAGAAAAACCAGATTGGCGTAAATTTTTAATATAATCTCCAAAAATTGTTAAAAAACCCGGAAAACCACCAAAAGAATTTTTTTTGTCCGGGACAATATGCTAGTGTGTTCCTACATATTTGTTTCGGTGAGTAGGAATCCAAAGTCAAAATAAACATTTTTTAGATAATCTCACAAAATTGCTCAAAACCCGGAAAAACCCGGAAAAAAACCAAAATAGATTTTTTCTGTCCGGGACAATATGCTAGTGTATTCCTACGTATTTTTCTCCGCTGAATCCGAATCCGAAGTCAGAATAACCAGATTGGCTTAAATTGTTAATATAATCTCAAAAAAATTAATCAAAAACCCGAAAAACCAACAAAAAAAATGTTGTGTATGTTGTATTCGGATTTTTGAGCAATTTTTTGTGATTATCTTTAAAATTTTAGCCAATCTGATAATTTTTACTTTGGATTTGGATTCAGCGGATAAAAATACGTAATAATAATCTAGCATATTGTCCCGGACAAAAAAAAATGTTACCTGTTTTTTTTTTGGTATTGAGCAATTTTTATAGAATATCTCAAACAGTTTAGCCAATCTGATCATTTTGACTCCGGATTCGGATTCCAAGGAAAAAAATATGTTAAGCTAAAAAATGTTTTTTTTAATTATTTGTTTTAAAAATATGTTTGAAAAGTTTGTTTTTCAAAATAACTGAAAGTTTTTGACGATTCCAAATTTTTTTTCACATCTGAATTGAAATGAGTTCTATAAATACGACTTTATACATTTTTAAAAAAAAATTGTTTTTGAGACTTATTTCCTTTATTTTTTCGACTTAAATCTTGAGAATCAAGAGTAATCAGACTTTAATTATTTTAGTAAAAAAAAACTTAGAATTTTGTTTTACTTTTTTATTGTGTTTGCACCTACATAAATATTTAGTAATTTTTAGGCAAAAACTATCAATTATTATTTATATTTAAATAGGTAATAATAATAAGAAATAAAGCTTAACTATAAATTTTTTAATTTAGTGCCATAATTTAAGCTTTCGACGGTGGCGCCGACAGTTTAAATAAATTCCACATTATGAGGTTGGCACCCCTTCTGCTATTAAAATTCATGTTTTCATGTTTATAACCTCAAAATGTGCGCCAATTTAATTCTCGATTACAACCAACTATGTTTAAAATTGAACAAAGTATTGAGACTAATTCTTTTTTTAACCGATTTTTTTCAAAAACTCAACTTGAACTTGGTTGACTCAATTTAATACAACTTTTTTTTCACTGTTGACATAACCTCGAATTATATAAAGTTGTTCGTTAAATGTAATTATTGTAAAATTGTATTTAAACTAATCTGGAGTTAAATACACTTAATTATTTAATCACAAGTTTCCATTGAATCAGTATATAAAATCTAAATCACGACAGAAGTAAGTAATAAATGTAAGAAAAAAGATCTCGTAAAAACTGTAGTCACACTAGAAAACAGATGTATTTCAAGATAATCAATAACTTTAAAAGTTTCTTTTTTTACCAATAGATGTGTAATTCTTGCGAAAAAATCGATTAGAAACTCGTTATAGAAAAGTTGACGCAAAAGTTTTTCCCTTATTTGGAGATATAAATTAGCAAAGATTGAGGCCTGTTTCGATTACCAGTACCTTTTTCAGCGTAATCGTCCTCAGCTGCGTAAAATAGAATTTAAGTACATTCACATTAAGCTAGTTCTCCTGCGAGTTGTCCAATTTATCTGAAAGTGAAATTTTTATTTGCCTGCTCTGTCCTTTTTCATTTATTGCACAACCACACGAGTTTACAATTTTTCTTTCTGTCTCAAAAAAAAAAAATAAAAAACAAAGCAAAATTTCGGAAAACTGTTAAATTTTAAAATTTGTATCTCATTAACAATTTTATGACATATTTGTTTTTCCATTCATATTGCTTTTTAATTTTTGAAATATTTTCTTTTAAAAAATTTTATTTTTGTAAACAAATTAATGTAAAAATGTTTTAATGTAATTAATAATTGAAAGTTAGCTACTTGAAATAATAATCGTACTCTGGTAGTCAGAAGACCAGAAAAGTATGCTGTTTGTTGCTTAACGGTATAAAGTAATTGAGATGCCACACACGTACATATACGCAATTGTCCCGAGACATTTGGAGGCACCTCGATGTCTTCATTTGCTGCGAGTCTCTTCAATAATAATTAAATTATATTTTATCTCTTCGACTAAAATTCAATGCTAAAAATTACTCGACCAAATATTCATTCAATGGAGATTTTAATAAAAAAACTATTTTTCAAGCTGCTTGAGACAGATTTTCGTAAGTATTTCGTATCTTCCATTTGTAACATTCTTCTAAAAAATTATCCTTACCTTTCAACTTATTAATTTCCCTCTCGAGTTTCCAATCTATGAACCATCGGTATAGTAGATTCAGATGGCGCCAAATTCAAATTATACTATTTTCTGTTCTTGATTAGCAGAAGCAATCTCAATTTTTATCATTTAGCGACATGGATTTTGCAAATATTTCTTTTCCGAAAAACCAATAACTTTTCAAAAAGAAAGATTTGATAAAAGTGTGAAAAATGAACAGAATTAAAGAGTTTATGGTAGAATTTTGGTAATAATCTAGTGATTTTTCAAGATTATTTCCGCTTATTGTAATCTTTTATGATTTTTTTTTATGAAATTTAAATTCACTTGCGCCATCTGGTACCTACTTTACCGACTGAACATAGATTGGAAACTCACGTGCAAAAAATTGTTACGATTAAAATTCGTGTATATTTTCAAATTTCTAAACGTTGGTTTTTTGTTGGTATTTAAAATTAAATTTTTATTTATAAAAGAGAGGATTAGATTTTGCCGAGTTGATCAACTGTTGTACATGTTAGGTTTTAATGGTAAATTTGTTTAAGTTTTTGTTTAATTCTTTTATTTTATGGTTTCCCAGGAGGAGCAGAATCGAGGTAAACCTAATTGGGAACACCTGACAGACGAGCTCCATGTGCTGCTCACAGTTGAAGATACCGAGAATCGTGCCACCCTGAAACTCGCCCGAGCTGTCGAGGAAGTGAAGAAGCTTCTTGTGCCCGTGGTGAGACAGTTCCTACTGGAATTAATTATTTTCTAGTTGTTAATTTCAATCTAAACTTATTTCTATTTTTCTTTCAAGTGACAAATTGACGAAATAATCATAATAATAACAGTTTAAATATCATAAGTCTTCCAAAAGGTAGCTAATAAGAGGAAAAAAAATGAAAAGAATCGAAAATTTTGGGTATATACTTTTAGTCCAATGTAGCTGAGCGCATTAGGTGTTTTCTCCATTAAGCTAGCAACCAGAGTTCGAATCCTCGGACCGAGGATTTTTTTTCTGTTTTTCCCTTTAAAACTAGCATTGAAAATAAATTTATTTTATTAGTTTAAATTGAATTTAGGTTATTTTCACCTGTTCAAAATGTCCGAAATTTTTTTCCGACTGGTTACCTTGATATCTGAGTATCCATTTTTTTTCGGTGTAATTATCTTCAATCAATGTTGGTGAAATTTCATTTTAAATATTAAAAAGAAGTTCATCCACTTTTATAGAGGTTTTTAAAAACTTTTTGGGTAAAAGTGTGCTGATAATGAGAAACGTATCTATTAATCTAAAGCCGAGACAAAAAAAAATGAAGTAGCTGTTCCCAAGAAAGGTCGTCAATTTGATTGAAGAGATTTATCTTAAATCTTTCGCTGTAGAATTAGAATTATTGCAGACACTCATTCATCACCTCGGCAATTACGATCCCTCTTAAAGAGATTTTAATGATACTAAACTTGTGTATAAATCTTTATCTGATTACAAAGATTTATTTTAATTGCCAAGCATCTAGAGTACTGGAAATGAAAAGTTTTATTAATGTGACAGGAAGTAAGAAATAGAAATTATAAGAAAGCCCTTCAGTCCCTTTTTCTTGTCTCGACTTTTTCTAATCTCTGATTAAATCAGACAGGCGAACAAGACGTATGTAAATATCAACCTCCATACCTGATATTGAAATCTATCCTTGTGCAACAGGCGTGGTATCATTGACTTTAATCGAGAGTCAGTCAGCGCATTCTTTGGTTTTAGAATCAAGTTATTTTCTTCTCAGGCTGATCTAGACACTTTTTTTTTGCATTCAAACAAATATCTATAAAACAATAAATAATTTATCAAAAACGCTGTGAAGCATTTTTAAAAGCAGTTTATATCAATTTATGATGCTAGCGGTTAAATATTTGAGTTAGAAAAACATTGGGTGAGCATGAAACGAATTAAGATGACTTGAACCTTTTGCTCTCTGGGTGAGTGAATCTCAGGAGCAATAGTGTGATCGTTTATGGATCAAGTCGTGTTAAAATGCCTATAGCTTATTAAACGAGTAGACATGTATTGGGCAGAGACATCTAATCGTCGATCGTTGCTCATCTGCTCGACTAAATAAACCGAGATTTGTGAAATTCGAAGCGTAGAAAGTGGGCCGTTAAATTTTATACGCTATGGAGACACCTGCGATTCTAAAATTTACTTGGAGACAGCTCCAATGACACACAAGCCAATTGCAAACTCGTGAATATGAAACGCGGTGAAAAGAGTATCGTGCCAAAGCCACAGCAACACAGAATCTTTGCCAAAGTCACATATACATCTTTCCTCAGTTATTATACTCTTGTAGTTTATGCTGCAATTCTCTCCACTCAGAATCTATGGAATGCCGCTATGACCACGATAATATGCAACAAAGCCTGCCTTTGCCGGCTACATTTCATCTTCTGACATGTTCAAATTACTCCTTGCTAAATTATTCAATAACTTTGGAAATTATTTTTCTGATAATGGACCTTGTTTTGGATTGTTTTAAAAATTGGACCACAAAGTTTTGAATGAATGATTAAGATCTTTGGAGAAAAAGGAAATAAGTTTTCATTAGTTTGACACTAAAAACTGAGATATTGCACATTGGGAAAGAAGCCAATTGCCTATGTTTTATTTTTTAGTGGATTTGTAAAATTTTGTAAAGTAGTTATTTTAATCTGTACTTTGTCTGACGTTGATATCGATTATTAGCAGGCTGATGGTGAGGACGAATTGAAGAAGAGGCAGCTGATGGAGCTGGCCATAATCAATGGAACCTACAGGGACTCCAATTCAAAGGTTGCAGCAGCAGCAGGTAATTATTTTGAAAAAATAGTCATTATAGTTTGAAAAGCTTTAAGTCAAGTGTCTCGTAGCGATTGTCAACCAGGAATTACCAGTGAAATCCAATAGTAAACTCTTTTCAAAAGCAGGAACAAAAGCTGTGAATAGCATGCAAATTGTGTTTCTTGATATAACTCTTAAAAAGCAAATGATAAACTCTTTCTTTTTTGCATGCTTTGAATTCCTTTAATCAAATAGTTTTTCAAGTTTTCACTTAAATTAAAATCTACTGCGTTGACTGTTTGATTTTAAGTAATTATTGTTAAAACTCTAGTCCTAGGATACCATCTTGAGCCAACGCCAGTAAGATGCTCAGGTAGGATGACATGAACTGACACGATTCGACACCAATTGACGTCCGGGTGACAAGATTTTTATTCTTCTCATTGCTCTCTAATGATCAGACAACTTAACTCCTGATCAAGCGTTTAATTCTACTAAACAAAATGCTAAAAAAAACATGTTAACAACCAATGTCAAACTACCAATGACGTTTGGTTTATTAATCGACTAATATTGGGAGTCAATTTGTTGGTAATTCACATTGCTGCCAATTACTTTACCCACTGGTATTATCTTTCTTATTATCATTGATTCCCAAATTGATCCATTAATGAATCAATAATTAATTTTCCATTGGGAGATAAGTTGAACCGTTGTTAACCAAATTCATTGTCATTCGGACTCTATTAACAAACGCACTACATACACAATAAAATCATTAAGCTCGAGATCAGTTTTCAAAATTGAGTTTAGCGTTTGATATTGCAGCTTGTGACGCAGAAGAGTGGAGGCGCCTGGCAGCAGCAACTGCCGAGACACAGCGCCTTCTTCCTGGCTTAGGCACACAGATGAGGACACCAAGCGCTCCACTGGGCGCTCCACTGATCCTCTCGCCAAGGATATCCGTCCCAACGACAGGCGCCTCCCTTTTGAACGGATCCGCACCTCCAGCTTCCCTCTTGTCCGGAGATCCTCACGGCCTCATCTACACCCACTATCCGGATTATGCCAACTACGCAGCATTAGCAGCTTCACCACTACTCACCGAGTATGCTACGGCTGACCATTCTGGTGGGTTATTTGCGCGTTGACGCTAGGCCGAGCCGCTATGTCGCTCCTCTTTACGATTTTAAAAGTCCACCTCCGTTGTTAGCGTTTTCGTCTGGATCACCATCCCTCTATCATCCGACAATTGCACCCACTATCTCGGGGATTCGACCAAGTAGGTGTCGTAACAATTTGGAGATTGATGTATGTCAGGACAAAAACTGGATAACCGATTTTCTGGTTCGTGTTTATTTATTGAAATCCTTAATTAAACGGTGAGTTACGAGCATTTAAAGAGAAGTTTCTATGGTAATATTCGATCATAGCAACAGTTACCGTGGTAACCGTTACCATGGTCACTGCTACGTTGTCATGGGAACTGTTCCCTAGCAACCGTTACCTAGTATCTGTTGCTATAGAAATTGTTACCATAGTAACTGCTACCTAGCAACTGTTACTATAATAACAATCGCTCATAGCAACAGTTTCCGTAATAAGTGTTATCATAGAAACTGGTACCTAGCAACCGTTATCAGAGCAATCACTACATAGCATCTGGCAACGTCCACTCATAATAACAGTTTCCATAGTAACCGTTACCATGGTCACTGCTACCGTGAAACGGTTCCCATAGAAACTGTTATCATAGCAACTGTTAGCATAGCAATCATTACCTAGCAACCGTTGTCATAGTAATCGTAACCATACCAACCACTACCAGCAGCTGTTACTATGATAACATCCACTCATAGCAACAGTTTCTATAGTATCCGTTACTATGGTCACTGCTACTGTGAAACTGTTCCTATAGAAACTGTTATCATAGCAACTGTTACCATAGCAACCGCTAGCTAGCAATCGTTGTCATGGTAATCGTAACCATAGCAACCACTACCAGCAGCTGTTACTATGTCAACGTCCACTCATAGCAACAGTTTCCATAGTAACCGTTACCATGGTCACTGCTACCGTGAAACGGTTCTCATAGAAACTGTTATCATAGCAACTGTTGCCATAGCAACCGCTACGTAACAACCGTTCTCATGGTAATTGTAACCATAACAACCACTACCAGCAGCTGTTACCATGATAACATCCACTCATAGCAACAGTTTCTATAGTATCCGTTACTATGGTCACTGCTACCGTGAAACTGTTCCTATAGAAACTGTTATCATAGCAACTGCTACCTAGTAACCGTTGTCATGGAAATCGTAACCATAACAACTACTACCAATAGCTGTTACTATGGCAACGTCCACTCATAGCAACAGTTTCCATAGTAGCCGTTACCATGGTCACTATGGTTACTATGGTAACATCCATTCTTAGCAACAGTTACCATAGTAACCGTTGCCGTAGTAACTGTTGTCATAGCAACCGCCGCCTGAAAATCGTTGCCATAGCAACCGTTACCATGGTAACCGATTCTTCAGCAACCGTTGCCAAAAAACCTTTTACTCATTTCTCAAAAAATTCACCTTTTTCACTTTATAAAATGGAACTCAGAGTTTATCAAATCTAAAATCTTTCTGCACTGCATCTTTCAAAATCGTTTATCCAGTTTTGAAATAACAGATTTTCAAGATTTGTTTAAAAAAGAAAGAACAAGTTGTTACAAAGTAAGGAAAAATCTGTTGTACCTGCTGATAGATCTGACAAAATGAATCCCCGAATGAATTGTAAAAAAGTTTTATTGTATGTTTATTTTATTATTTTATGACTGTTGACAAGCGAGTACAATTGTCGGAAGTTGGAGGGAATCGATTAAAAATATAAAAAGCTGTTCATGTGCTTGATTTGATTCACATGAGTACTCGATTATTCTCTAGTTTATTTCTAGAAGTTCAGGATATACTTCTATCTAGGCTAGGTGTTTTTAGCAAGAAAATAGAGAAACAGTCAATTGCTAGTCCGTCATTTTTTGATTAATTACAGTTATATAGAGTTTAATAGAGCAGCGTATGCGTCGCCCATGAGTATAAGTCACGACTTAAAAAGCAGCAACGTACACACATGACATGACGTTCAAGTGTAGGTATTTTAATTGATAGGGACTTTATTTTCCGTTAAAGTGCTGCGATACGAGAATGTATAGCTGTACTAGTCCAGAAGCTTACACTTTGTTTTTCTTTTTTTTTCTTCTTTCTCTTCTTCTCTTCTTTTATCTTCTTCTTTTTCTTCTTCTTTTTCTTCTTCTTCTTCTTCTTCTTCTTCTTCATAGACAAGACTTGAGATCAGCCTAAATCTATTGACAATTAGGACTAGTTTTTTTTTTATTATCCCAATTTTCAATTCTGTCCTAACGAAAAGAAACTGGTTCCAAGATTTGTCGAATAAACGCGACTTTGGAAACTCGCGAATCAGCAGAAAATATCAAAGATTACAATCAGTAGACTTTAGCTTTTCTCGATATTCAGTAATACGAACGTGTATCCATTCAGGGAGAATTTCTAGAGCAAAGATTCTTTTATTTTGTTCAACTGCAGGGCTAGTATAGTAAAGTTTATAAACGTAATACACTCAGTATTGAAAGTGGCATGGTGTTAGGTGGGCCAGTTTATGGCACTGTCGTGCAATTCGTAGCTCGTGATTCTTATTGGCATTAATTCCAAAATAATAACCGGTTACGTATTTACTTTAAAGTAGTAGATTTTTTTTTTCTTCTAATTTCTATCTATCTTGAAAAGATATAAAAGTTTTTCGTATAGAGAAAATTTTATTTTACGATTTTGTACGGATTCCGTGAAAATGTTTGTAAAGTGTATTTTAATTTTGTTTTATTCGCGAATCGTACAACGATCACGCATAATAAGTCGCCGTGCACTACTCAATGCAATAATCAAAGGCCATTCATTGTTGTAGCTATTATTTTAATTATTATTAAAATAATTATTATTAATATTATTATTATTATTATTATTATTATTATTATTATTATTACGCGAAAAAAAGTATAGAAATTTATGTATTTATTGAATTTTAGAGATTTAGCAAACTTTAGAGTTATAGGTTTTTTCAGAAGATTTTTTCTATTTTCTAGATATAAATCTCGATACGAGATGCACCGTTGGATATTGTTAGCTCGTAATGATTATTATTAGAATTTTATACTGTTAGCTCGGAAATATTAACAATTCGGTACCAGAGTCAAAATAGGATCGTTGATTAAATCACGACCATTTTAAAATATGTCTTTTGTTATCTGGAATCGTGTTTTTTTTTTTTTTTTTTTTGTTTCTCTTAATGTCTATAATAATACGGTGATGGTCATTAACTTTGGTACTTCATTCTGCATTTTTAAGTGTCCTTTTTTTTGTATTTTACTTATTTTTTTAAATCTTTTTTAAATATCTTGTCTTCTTTTTCTTTTTTCTTTTTCTTCTTTTTTGCCTCTTATTCGTTTAAAATGTAATTCGTGCTTGACCAGTGATTATAATCGGTTTTAACACTACAAAGTACCACTAGAATCTCAAGTAAAATCCCTAGGGTTGGTATATCAACAAAGTAACACACAACTAAACAACAACTAACTCGATCGGTCCGCCTTTTCTACGTAAAAAAATTTTTTTTTTTTTAAAACTACCTTAAATAACACGGAATTTTTTTTTTTTTTTTTTAATTAGTCACTCACATTGTCCTGACGTCCTAATCGAAAATTCTTCTATTTTATTCTATACACGGTTAACTTTCAATTAATCGAGTCAGATTCACTTATTGTCGTAAGTAAGATTGAGCTTTAAGCAAATGTTACCCGAGGAGAAAAAAATGGCGCGATCGACATGAGAATAATGACGAACGAGGAAAGACTGAAAAAGTGCTTATTCGTGTCCAGGTTTAGCGTAATATTCTACCTTGCCACGAGAGCTCGATATTTGTAATTATTAACAAAAGTGAACAACAATAATAATAATAATAATTTTTAACCTTTTTTTCCCTGTGTAAAAGTAGAAATTTTCATCCAGAGTGTCGATTGAATCAAATTTTTCTTAATACATTGCAACTTCACTTATTTAAAGTCTCGCTTATTTGAAGTCTCACTTATTTTCACTTGTCGACCAGTCACTCTGAGGGTTAAAAATTTCGAAAAATGACCAAAATTAAATTATTTCGAGTATTTTGAAAATGTGAAATTAACTGGCTGGTGTTAGGGTAGGATTATTTACGTAGGATCTTAGACAGACAGTTAGGCGTAGGAAAATACCCAGGGACCAAATATACGTGTTTTCAGGACTGATGGTTCTAGCGCATACTTGTAGCTGTGTAAGCTTTATCGGAGACTATACGTTTGAATCCACCCTTAGATTTAAAATAATTTAAAAAAAATAAAATAAAAGAGAAAATTAATCAACCGAAACGTCAGTATATGTACTTTTAAGTTCCAACGGGGGACAATTCGTAAACTAACTAAAAAGTATACAATTATAGTATAATAGAGTAATTATTAAAGAGAATGAAAAAAGAAAAGTATTTTTAACGAGTCACAAAAGAGAATACTCCTAGAATATTTTTTATTTTCTCACGCGGATCAACACAAACGAATAGAGTTTTCCAAGATTTTATCGAACACAATCTATACACTACATTATACACGAGAATCATGTAAATTATTTTATATTATTTTCTATGATTATTTAATTTTATTTTTTATAAAGATTTAGCCATTATATTTATACGATGAAGGGTAAAGTGACGGATTTATATATAAATATTATATATATATTATATTATATTATATTATAAGATATTATATATTTAAATAATAATTTAATCGGAGCATAATTTTAATACTCATTGTCGAGTCGAGACGAACATGAATTTTTCATTCTATTTAGCAATGGGTGTAAAAGCGAGTTTTGCCCAGTGACTTCTCGGACAATCAAAAATTTCTTTCAAGCCATACTTTATGAGTGAGACACTCCGAAAGCCCAGTTTTTCATGGCTTTTCGAGTTTAACGAACAACTTCGAAATATACGTATAAACATATACATATTTAGATTCTAGATGTAAGAATTATTCTTAAATTAATGTTTTAAGTACTCGAATATTCGAATAGGAAGTTTCGCTTTTTTTTCTTTTACAAAACGGTCTTTATATTATATTTACCAAACCGAATTTTTAAATTTAAAATGTATGGAAATTAGTTGTAATAATTTTTTTAGAGACCATTTACGATTTGAGCAGCTAAATACGAAACTTGCTATTCAGATTTTGTCGTAAAGCGTAGGCTCTCAGAAAAAAAATTTGATGAAAAGTTTTTTAAACCCGTTAAAAATATGAGAAAACTCGGATTTAGCTGTTTAATTTGTTCAATTTTTGTGGTTAGAAATGTCAATGTTGGTGAAAAAGTATGACAGGAAATTAATGACGTCATTTTTTTTTATTTTTGCAGTCACGGGAATAATGAGAAGAACCGCAGTTTGTATAATTTTTTATAACACGAATCGTATTTTTTGAAACAACACCTTTTTCACTAAGGAGGCAAACTGCACAAATAAGCTAAAACTTAGGAAAATTATTTTCCCGGCAAAAAGGCTTGTATTAAATAATATTAAGTTTTTTAATTATCTACAATTTTAATTCTCGATTAGGCACAAAGTTCGAACACAATAAAAAAAAGAAAACGAGAAAAAAATTAGATGCATCCTTTTTCCTTGTCGGGCATAAACTTAAATATAATTAAAAACTGAAAAAGTTTTAACGTTTCTGGAATGTCAAGTCGCGAAATGAACGTAATTTTATTATTTTCAGTCAATAAAATGTTGAGAAAAAATGTTAAATTCAGTTTAAAAGAGGAATTGAAAGTATTGAAATCATCTTGGTTTTTAGAGCTCTGAGATTAATTAAAATACTTCCCTGTAAAGAAGTAATATAAACACAGAAAGTGGCGTCATTTTTGTATATAAAAGTAATAAAAGGTTAAAATATTTCTCATTTTGGATATTAACAGTATTGAACAATCAAGGTTTATATGTTATTAAAATTTATTGCATTTTGATATTTAGGTTAGAAACTTTGTTTATTAATATGAGCCTTTTTACCCGGGTGTTTGACAGAAGAAAGAGATATTTTATTATAATTAAAAAAAAAACTAATATTGAGTGAATTAACTGTGACACGAAAACGAACATGGAATTACAAGATACGGGGAGACTTAACAACGCGTTGAAAATGAATGAACGTCTCTGATTGGCCGGTAATATTTCCAGAAATTTACCAGCCAATCAGAGACTTGAATCCGTTTTCGCCACAGAGTTAACTATCTTTGCATTTTGTTATTCTATGGTTGTCGTAATGTCAGAGTTAGACAAAAGTTAGACAAAAGATGTTAATAAATATTAAGAAATTATAATAATTATTATATTATTTTAAGTATAAAGTGATAAAGTCACTTCAAAAAATACGATTCGTGTTATTAAAATATCAGTCATTTTTCAAGGTTGTAGGAAATATGCCCTAAATTCCAATCCAAATGTTACAATATAGAAAATTGGTACGCGTTACATAACCTCAAATTTAAAAATCTTTTTTAACACAAAAAACAAGATTTAGTGACTCGATTATAGAAAAAAAAAACTACACCAAGCCAAATTTGTCGTCAAGCATAATAATTATTGTATTTTTTTCTTTTAGAATAGAATTTTTACCAGCTAATTTTACTCATTGAAACGTTCTACGTTTGATATTAAATATATTCGGTTGTAAAATTATTTTTGTTAATTTCCAGTCAGCTTTTTCATGTAAAATAGGTTATGTAGGTAAAAGAAAAGTCGGGTAAATTAAAAATTTTATATTGAATTGACGATTTTTTTTCTGGCAGCTGATGGCTTTAGGTTTGATGGCGACTTTTGAGTCGCAACTTAATCTGTTGATGAATGTTAGTTTTTAGAGAAAACTATTTATATGGACGAGTAACCGAGTGAGGTCTCGGCTGAGAATTGTATGCGGCGTGATTACTGATATTTGTATGTTGGGGACAGGTGCAGCAGCCGCTGCGAAGCAGCGTAGGCACCTGGGTCAGATTCGAGAGCACCCTTATCAAAGGGCTGGCGCTCTCTCGTGAATACTGAGTTACAGAGTCGCGCCTCCGCGGAAAGGTTAGTTTTGCACAAACGTTAATTTACGTTATATATTTGATATAACTTTGTACCGCCTACAAATGTATGCGAGAGCTTCCGCATTGCACTCGCCTCCTTTTTCAACAATAAAATCGCTAAGGATGCTCGAAAATTTGATTTTTCACTTAATTCCAAATTATTTAAGGAAAAAAAACCGAAATTTTACATTTAGATACAATTTAATTTTTGGAATTGAGCGGAAAGTCGAATTTTTGTTTGAAGAAGAGGGTAAGGAAAATGAAATATTGAAGTTTACGAAGGTTTGTAAAGAGTTTCTTTGTCACTCTGGTAAGTTATTGAAAGCATAATAGAGCATCCTTAGCAGTAGTGCTGTGTGAACGCTCGTTCTGTGTACCTGATACCGCATCTATCGATTCTGTATATTTGTTGAAATTCGAGTTTTGTACCTACAACTACCCCAGGAACATGAATGACACAATTGCCCCGTCCTCTTTTTTTTTAAATGGATATCATCGAGTTATTGAGAATGTTTTCGTCATCAAATTTGTTTACAGTGGGAAAAATTTGGATTTTTTGGACAAAATAGTATTAAAGATTATGCTGGTAAAAATGCTACTAAATTTTTAACAGATTTCAAAGTTAAAAAAAATACTCAGGATTGTTAGCAGAATAACACATATTTGCTTAAAAATGAGAATTATGAAACATAACCTCAAAAAAGTATTGAAAATTCTAATTAGATTGTATTTTACGATCGGCTACAAGCTGTTTAAAATTTGTTAAAAACTGTCCTATAACTGTTAAGAACAAGTTAGAAGTGCTAAAAACTGTTTAGAAGAGGATTAAAAACTCTTTAGAACTGATTAAAAACAGTTTAGAACTTTTTAACAAATTCCGGCTGTTAAAAGCAGATTAGAACTATTTAAAACTACTTAAAATTTCTTTAAAACAGTTTAGAACTTGTTTAAAACTACTTAGAACTGATTATTCATACATAAAACTGTTTAAATTTGTTTACAACTATTTAGAAATTGTTTAAAACTATTTAAAAACTGGATTAAAACTGTTTAAAATTTTATTAAATTTGTTTAAAACTATTACAAACCAGAGTGAACTATTCCGAACCACCTAAAGATGTTTAGAACTTGTTTGAAGCTGTTAAAAAATTAATTATAGCTGTTTAAAACTTGTTTAGAACAGTCTATAACCAATACATATTTGTTTACGACTACCAAAAACTTGTCAGAACTGGTTTAAAAATAATCGTAACTTAAATCTTGTAGGAACTAATTAAAACAATTTAGAAGATGTTTAAAACTGTTAAAAATTCGTTTGAAAATATTTATAGCTTGTCAAAATCAGCCAAAAATGTTTAGAACTACTTAAAACTGTTTTGAACCATTAAAAACTTGATTAAGATAGTTTAAAACTTATTTAACGCTGTTTAGAACTACTTAAAACCGATTATAACTATATAAAACTACTTAGAACTTGTTTCAAACTGTTTATAACTAGTTTAAAACTGTCTATAAATTGTTTAAAAATGTTTAGAATTGTTTTAAACTGCTTGAAACAGTTTATAATTGTTTAGAATTACTTAAAACTGTTTGAAACTTTTTTTGAACATGTTAAGACTTGTTTAAAACAGTTTAGAACTAGTTAAAACTGATTATGACTGCCTATAACTGTTTATAATTGTTAAGAACCACATAAAAATGATAATAACTTGTTTGAAATTGTTTAAATCCGTTTAGAACTTGTTTAAATCAGTTTAAAACAGTTTAGAATTAATTTAAACTGCTTTAAACTGTATAAAATTAAGTAAAACTGCTTCAAACTGTTCATAACTAGTTAAGGACTATTTATAATTATTAAAACCCACTTTAAATTGTTTATAAATTGTTTGAAAAGATTAAGAACTTGTTTCAAACTGTTTATAACTAGTTTAAAACTGTCTATAACTAGTTTAAAACTGTCTATAAATAGTTTAAAACTGTCTATAAATTATTTAAAACTGTTTATAAATCCTTTAAACTGCTTAAAACAGTTTATAACTATTAAGAATTATTTAAAACTGTTTGTAACTTCCTTTAAATATGTTATGACTTTTTTAAAACCATTCAGAACTTGTTTAACACTATTAAGAACTAGTTAAAACTGATTATGACTGTCTATAACTTATTACAATTGTTAAGATCCACTTAAAAATGCTTATAACATGTTTAAAACAGGTTATAAATTGTTTAAAGCCGTTTAGAACTTGTTTAATCAGTTTAAAACAGTTTGAACTTGTTTAAATCAGTTTAAAACCTTTTCTAACTAATTTAAACTGCTTTAAACTGTCTAAAACCAGTCCAAACTTATTTCAAACTGTTTATAACTAGTTAAGGACTATTTTTAATGATTAAAAACCACTTTAAGTTGTTTATAACTTGTTTAAATCAGTTTAAAAAAGTTTCGAACTAATTTCAACTGCTTTAAACTAGTCTAAACTAGTAAAAACTAGTCCAAATCTATTTCAAACTGTTTAAAACTAGTTTAGAACTATTTATAATAATTAAAAAACACTCTTAGTTGTTTATAACTTGTTTACAACAGTTTATAACCTGTTTGAAACGATTTAGAACTTGTTAACGTCAGTTTTTAACTTGTTTAAATCAATTTAAAACTTGACAAAACAGTTTGTATCTTCTTTAAACTACTTAGAACTGTACAGAACTATATAGAACTACTTTGAATTTGTTTAAAACTGGTTTAAAAATGTTCATAGCTCTTTAGAACTACTTAAAAATGTTCATAACTTGTTTATAAATTTTTATAATTGGTTTTGAACTATTTATAACTAGTTCAATCAGTCTACAACTGTTTAGAACAGTTTAGAATTTGTTTAAACTACTTCGTGCTTGCTTAAAATTCTTTATAACTAGTTCAAAACTACGTAAGACTACTTGAAACTTTTTGGAACTTCTTTAAAACCGATCCAAATTTTTAAAAACTCTTTGTAACTAGTTTAAAATTGTTTAGAACTTGTTTAAAACTTATTTAGAACTGTTTTAAACTGTTAAGACTTATTTAAAACTGTCAGGAACTTGTTTAAAATTGTTTAAAACTGTTTAGAACTTGTTTAAAACTGTCAGGAACTCGTTAAAAATTGTTTAAAACTGTTAAGAACTTATTTAGAACTGTTTAGAACTTGTTAAAACTGCTTAAATCTGTTTGGAACTTACTTAAAACTGTTTAGAACTTGTTTAAAATTGTTTATGACGAATTTAAATTGTTTAAAACTGGTTTAAAACTGCTCAAGTTTTTTAAAATTATTTAGAACTTGTTTTAAACTGATTAGAACTTGTCATAAACCTGTGGAATATTTTTTGAATTTTTTTTAATATACTTGTGAACCACGTATTAAATATCACAGCAAGATGCCCGAAATTGAAGAAAATTGTAAATTTTTCAATTATTATGAATTTTATATCTTGTCTATTCTTTTGTATTTCTTGTAAAAGATTCAAATGAGCTACATTCAATTCTTTTCAACGTTATCTAGCAAACATTTTAACAGAAAAAAAATCGTTTTTACAAAGATTCGAACTCGAGTTTTCAATGCAAGAGGCGGACGTTTTTTCCGCACGGCTACTTCAGACTAACGTCAAATATAGTTTTTATATATTTCAGTTCTGACCCCGTTGATACAATTTTGCAATACTTCTCAACTTTGGCCTACAAATTAAGCACATCAGGCTATAGAAAAATTTTTAAAATTACATTTTATCAAAATATCGAAGTTCTTTTTTTATCAATCATTTCTTTATTTCAATAATGATAAAAATTCAATATGATAGATTTAATATGTCCGTGGGAACAAAAAAAATTTGTTTTAAAGCTATTAAAACCACACTTAAATAAAATCTAATTAGAATTTTAAACAAAAATATACTTTTTTGAGGTTATGGTTAAGAATTCTTGTTTTTAGCCACTTGTTTGTTGTAGTGCTGACATTCCTGAGTATTTTTCTTAAAAAAAATTGATATCGGTTAAAAATTGAGCAGTATGTAGATTTTTGTCAAAAAAAAAATTAATTTTTTCCCTTGTGGCGTGGAGTTGGAGTGGGGGAGATGAGAGCGAGAGAGAAACTTAGCATCCTTTCTCTCTCGCACTCATCTCCCCACTCTCTCTCTACGCTACGCTTAAAAAAAATTCCAACTTCATATCCGCCTTGAATTTTGGTGTAAACACACTCAGTTATTGCAAATTACATTTAAAATTGCCAAATTCAAGTAATGAAATGATAATTAATATAGAATTTTTAATAAATATTACAAATTCGCAAAATTAATTGACATTTAACGACAACATTCTCAAATAACTGAGAATAGAAAAATGATGAATTTTCACGAAATAAATTTGTTTTTTGGCGTAACTCCCCGCTCTTAGGTCTAAGCAATAATCGCGTGTGCAAGAGAACAGGTTTCTTTAGATTGCAATTTGCGCCAGATCGGAGAATGTGGGTGCGCACCTACCTCATCCTCAGAGAAATTAGTAGCAATTCACTGCCCAGAATTTTTTTTTTTTTTTTTTTCATCAATATTGAGAAAAAGAGTTTTTGGAAATTTTTATTCTTAATCCCATGGGTAGACTCAGTATTGCAATTTAATCTAGGGGCAGTGTGGTGTCTGTGTAATTTTTATTACATTGAAAGATTTTTGGTGCTTATAGTTTATCTTATTATATCTATCTACAAAAAAAAAAATATATATATATATATACATAAACTTATATATATATAAAAATATTATATACATGCATACAATATAGTAAGATTTCAAATCCGTCTATTGTGAATGTTTTCCAGGACATGATAATTATTATATTTTGCATTTTGTTAATTTTTTGGCAACTTGTGCCTGTGGAACACTTATTGAATTTCCATTTTATTGTGTATACAAATCGACATACATATTTGATTATATAATTATACGAAGTAAATAAATATTTATATGAAAAATGAGTTTCTTGTTACAAATAAATTGCAGGGGTGGTAACGCGCTACGACACGAAGGTTTCGCGATTCTCTATTTTGGAAATTTCTTGAAATTAAAAAACTAAGACTGATGGGAGTAGACTTTAAAATAATTGTTTAGAATTTTTTTTTTCTTTTTGTTGTAAATGTGTATAATTAATATACATATTACGTGTAAGTGAAATATACATTTTAAAATATATATAAATTATATTGTTATATGAAATATAATATATAGGATATATTTTTCATAATATAAACATAAGTAAGTAAATTCTTATTTTATCATAATTAATCAAATTCTCACCATATTAATCTTTATTAATTGTTTAATATATATACCCAAATTAAACACTAGATTATAAGCATTTTCTCGGAATATTACTTGGAAATTTTTGAAAATTATTTCCACATTTACCATTTGGCTGATATTCCTGAATAATATTTTGCGAATATTTCAAATTTTGTTGAATTTATAAAAATTCCTAACTTAATTTATTCCTGAAATTAGCATTTTGGTGTTAAATTTAGTTGTTATTATTAACCACCTTTTCAGAAACGGGTAAAAAGTCTCCGATTTTTTATTTTTGAAATGTAAATTAATATTTCAATATAAAATTTAATTTTAACTATTATTTGGGTGAAGTTTTTTTTTTGGCGTCGCCCGCAACTTTACCAGAAACTGCAAAAATGCTACGATTTTTTTATTTTTAAAATCTGTATTTTAATCGTATAACAATTTTTTAAAAAAAGTTTTTAGTACTTTTTTGTATATTGTAAATCGCTCTTAAAAATAGCGTTTTTCATTTTATTTTTTTATAAAATTATTTATGTTTATTTAAATTTTAAATTTATTTAATAATATTATTATTATTTATTTATTTATTTCTCATAATTAAAAACAGTCTTTTATTATTTTTGGTTAAAAAAAGTATAAATATAATTTCACCGTTTCTGGTAAAGCCACATGCGACGCCATTAAAAATGCTTCGCCAAAAGTGGTTAATTTTCCAAGAATATAACATTTTTAATTTTATTAAAATAATTCTTTATTATTATTATATTTAATATAACATAATAATTAATATTACCATATCAGTACATAAATATATATAAAATATTACGTACTTATATATATATTTATTTGATCAATTTTGGCAATAAATTAAGGGTCTACTCTCGCTCGGATTAGAAAACTAGAAATTTCATTGAATTATTGTGTTTGATGATTGATCGAAAATCGATGAGAAAGAGGAGAGGAGAGTGAGAAAGTAAAACGCCTTAAGGTGAAGATCACTTTGCACGAGAGGGCGCTGATATCGCCCAGATCGGCGTCCCACCCTTTAATGTATTTTCACTAACAATTGAACGTAATTTTTATTTATTATATATTATATATAAACATAACTGCCACCCTTTTATCATTAGACGCAATTTCATCCATCTCATAGACTGCACAAACAAGCACCATCTTTTTTATTGAACTAACAAAAATGCTCCACATGGCCAAGTTGACACTAACTTTATTATATTATAATTTTTCCATTTAAAAAAATTGATAATCTTCATTTATTTTTAATACTGTATAACGTTCGCTTTTGATATGCCTGGAACTATACTATATAGATCTGTTAAACACATGGCACGTGCGTAACTCATGAGCCTCTGCCACCTGCTTGCTGATGGGAAATTATTAATCACTATAATTAATATGATCGCATAATGTATTATGCGAGGCGCATGGATATTATCCAAAAATTATTTTTTCAATATTTTTTCATTTAATCGATTTAATTGTTGAGGGAAGATGTTTGAGATTCTGAATAGATAATTACTGATATAGAATTGAAATCAATTCAATTGGGATTTTTGATATAATACGATTAGCCGCCTGGTGGGATTTTTTGGTACTTTTCAACCTGGTGGCGAAAAAAGGAACTAGATTCGAAAGCGAAAGATCCTTGTAAGTTACACTTGTTCGAAACTCTGTGATCTATGAAATAATTGTTACAATTTTTTCGTAATAATATTTTAATACTATTTTAGAACAGGTTTTTGTAGATAGTAAATTTTTATCAATATAAATTGATTTGCCTCCATATGAATTATGACCAAAACTGTTATAATACTGTTTTAAACTAGTTTGAACCAGTTAAGGACAACTTAAATCTGTTTAAAAATGTTTAAATAGGATAAAAATTTGTTTTAATCTTTGTAGAATTGATAAAAACTGTTTAGAACGGTTTATAATTGATTAAAATTTGTTTATAACTTTTACGATCGGCTTTAAACTGTTTCAAATTTGTTAAAAATTGTACTACAACAGTTATAAACTGTTAAGAACAAGTTAGAAGTAATAAAAACTTTTTACAAGACGTTTAAAAACTCTTTAAAACTGGCTTAAAACTGTTTAAAATTTAATTAAATTTGTTTATAACTTTTCTAAACCGGAGCGAACTGTTACGAACTACTTAAAGATATTTAGAACTTGTTTAAAACTGTTAAAAATTAATTAAAGCTGTTTAAAAACTATTTTTAATCGACTAGAATTGTTTACATTTACGTAAAACTGTTTTAAACTTGTTTAGAACAATCTATAACCAGTACATATTTGTTTAGGACTACTAAAAACTTATCAGAGCTGGTTTAAAAAAAAATCGTAACTTAAATCTTTCAAGAACTACTTGAAACGATTTAAAAGTTGTTTAAAATTATTAGAAATTTGATTGAAAATATTTATAGCTTGTCAAAATTGGCCAAAAAACGTTTAAAACTACTTAAAATTGTTTATAACTTCTTTTGAACAGTTTATAACTAGTTTAAAACAGTTTAGAACTTGTTAAACGCTATTTAGAACTACTTAAAACCGATTATAACTATATATAACTACTTAGTACTACTTAAAACTTGTTTCAAACTGTTTAAAGCTTGTTTTAAACTGTTTATAACTAGTTTAAAACTGTTTAGAACTCCTTTAAATTGCTTGAAACAATTTATAATTATTTAGAATTACTTAAAACCGTTTGTAACTTCTTTTAAACATGTTATGACTTGTTTAAAATAGTTTAGAACTTGTTTTACACTATTTAGTACTAGTTAAAACTGATTATGACTGTCTAAAACTGTTTTAAATTTTTAAGAACCACTTAAAAATGCTTATAACATGTTTGAAACAGTTTATAAATTGTTTAAAGCCGTTTAAAACTGTTTTAAATCAGTTTAAAACAGTTTAGAACTAATTTAAATGGATTTAAACTGTATAAAACTACTTAAAACTACTCCAAACTTGTTTCAAACTGTTTATAACTATTTAGGAACTATTTTTAATTATTAAAAACCACTCTAAATTGTTTGTAACTTGTTTAAAACAGTTTATAACTTATGTATAATGATTAAGAACTTTTTTAAATCTGTTTTAAACTTGTTAAAACAGTTTACCTCCGTTTAAACAATTTAGAACTGTGCCTAACTACATAGAACTACTTTAAACTTGTTTAAAACTGTTTGTAACCAGTGCAAAACTGCTTAAAATTATTTAAAACACTCGAAAGGTTTTCAAAACTGGTTTATAAATGTTCACATCTACTCAGAAGTACTTAAAATTGTTTATAACTTGTTTGAAACTTTTCATAATTGGTTTTTAACTATTCAAAACTAGTTCAAATAGTCTACAACTGATTAAAACAGTTTGGAATTGTTTTAAAATTCCTTTAACCTATCTCATAACTGTTTATAATTACTCTAAACTATTTAGAGCGAGTTTTAATTAATTTATTATTCGTCCTAATTGTTTAAAACTGGTTTTAAACAATTTCGTGCTCGTTTAAAACTCTTTATAACTAGTTCAGAACTTCGTAAGACTACTTGAAACTTTCTGGAATTCATTTAAAACTCATCTAAATTTTTTAAAAACTCTTTGAAACTAGTTTAAAACTGTTTAGAACTTGTTTAAGCCTGTTTAAAACTGTTAAGAACTTGTTCAGAACTGTTAGAACTTGTTTAAAACTGTTTAAAACCATCAGAAACGTATTTAAAATTGTTTAAAATTGTTAGGAAATTGTTTAAAACTATTTAGAACTTGTTTTAAACTGTTCAGAACTTGTTTGAAATTGTTTTAAATTTATTTATAACTGTTTAAAGCTATTTAAAACTGTCAGGAACTTGTTTTAAATTGTTTAGAACTTATTCTAAACTGCTAAAAACTGTCAGAAACTTGTTTAAAACTGTTTAGAACTAGTTTAAAACTATTTATGACCAATTTAAATTGTTTAGAACTGGTTTAAAATTGTTTAAGTTTTTTTTAATGATTTAGAACTTGTTTGAAACTGATTAGAACTTGTCATAAACCTGTGGAATATTTCTGGAATATTTTTTGGATTATACTTGTAAACATCATTAGAACTCTGCTGGAATTTACAGTTGAAAAAAATGTTTTACAACATTTTTGGATATATTTTGGAATATTTGTATTTTCAAATATTTTACAAATATTTTCTTGTGTAATTTCCCAGTATTTTTTCTATAGATTAAATTCCTGAATTTTTTTCTACGAAATTTTCCTGCAGAATATCTCTAATAATTTTATAAATTAATACTTATCATTATAAAACCAATAATTCGGATTAGGTGCAATTTTTACAAATATTTAACTTTAGAATTTTCCCGATTTTAAAACATTTTTAGCTTTTTCTTGAAATTATATTTTTTAAATTCATGATCAAATTCAAATTACGTCACATATTATTTTTTAAAGTAATCAAATCAAAAACTTTTTTTTTTACAAAAAAACGACAACGAAAGTTTCTATAGATTACAGAGATTCGAAAAAGTGGAAATTAACCCGAAACAGAAAATCGATACAATATTTCAATTTTCACGAAATGATGATTAGAATATTAAAAAATTAAACTAGTAATTTTTATATTTGACAGTAATGGCAAATATCTTCCAGATAATTCAATTTTCGATTAAATGAATTATTTAAAAAAAACAAGAAAAAATAAATTAATTAATCAGGGTATGTTTGATCGCCTCGTATTATGCAATAACTACTAAAGCCCTTGGTACCTCGACGACAACGTCACTTACTAAGCACTGCTACTTGGTGACAGGTGCACACCCAAGCTGCCTCTAAAACTCGATAAATCAATTTACAAAAAAATATTAATAATATTAATTTTTTGAGCTGGGTGCAGCTCTCTGTTAAACGTTCTATTCTAAATAACGTCTCTTACAAATTATTATAAAACGTTGTTTTACATGCCTAAATTATTTCCTAGTCTCTTTGCCTGTCCTATGCGCGGGGAGGGTACACGAGCCACATTATAAGAATAATTACTTAATCTGTGTGAAAAAATGCCTGCCACATTGTAACAAGGCGCAGGTTTATATAGTAACCGTTGTACATGAGGACCTATCATTCAATAATTTTTACATGTACGAATCAAATGCTTCAAACTAATCAATTTTTACTTGACGATGTGTAAAGCAATGCTACCCTCCACATTTTGTATACTCTTCTTATCCTTGTTACAAATAATATTAATTACAATTATTCATTCTAGGTCGACTCTTTAACCTCATTTCTTAATAAACTGTAAAAGAGAGATTAGAAATAATTTTTTTTTTTAGATTATTACAATATTTTCCCTAATAATATTTTAATTCATACTAATTCGATTCGGTTTTGGAACTTTAAATTTTGATTTTTCATGTATTTTTTAAACCGTTTGTAAAATTTGAACTGAATTGGAGAACCACTACTAAAAAATGTGTGTTTAGCGTGGAATTCCCCTTTCGTAATTCATAATATTAAAAGTTGTTAATTATATTAAATATATAAATAATTAAATATAATTAATCTCTCTTTTATTGAATATTGTTCAGTTACGGGGTCGACTTTTCTTAAGGACGTTCGGCCGATTGACATAACCTCAAACTAAAAGTGGTTTGTAAGGGCGATAAATAAATTTTATGTAATTTTAATCGTGGGAAGAATGAGTGTTTTTTTAATACTAAAACCTGGTTTTTCATTTGAAAACTTTTGTAAACCTCTGCTTAATTTGAGGTTATGTCCATGTTTCGATCATCTTTAGGGCTGTTGGGACCATAACCTCTAAACTGTTCTAAACATTAAATATTTCGAAAATTCTTCCATTACTTCTTTCTTTATTTTCGAAAGGTAAACAATTAGAAAAAAAATGTTTCCTCACAGAGGGAGCAAAATTGTCTAAAGTCACGTCTTCTTTAAGAATGTTGCAAATTATTAATCGTGTCCTTTTCCACTTAAATAATAATTAAACTAAAATTTCCGTACTTAAAAATAATTTGTTTAATGTCAAAAAAATCGGCAAATACCGGGCGTGACTTCAGCCGTATTTCTCAAAATTGACCAAATTGAATAAATTCCCCTTACCAGGGAAACGTAACTCGAACTTAAGGTAATTTTCCGTATAAAGCAGAATTAACAAATCGTTATTTGCTACGGAAAGTTATTATTTAATAAATAAGTGGAAAGTCAAAATTGTCTAAAATCACGTCGTTCGTATGCCTTTTGAATAATTGTGTCTGAAGTCACGGACATCGTAGAATCCTAGTGAGAATATTGTTTACAAGTAGTAGAACACGATTTGTTTAGTATCACGTCCTCCGTGAGATTAGAGAATTCTTATTTTACAACTTAGTTAATAATTAAGAATACATTTTTTTCGTCACTGAACGAAATATTAATGATTAATTTTCCACAACGGTAAATTAGTTTTTGTGATGACCAGGACTGTAGTCAAATTTAACTTTTGGCTAAAGTCACGTCCATCACATGGCCTGGACCATTATTGGAGACTACTTGGAAGCCATGAGATTTGATTATTCTGCTCTAGATAACAATTACATTTTTCATACCCGTGACTATAGCCAAAATTGTTCTCAAAATTATTACAATTAAATGAAATTTTCTCACTAGGGTGATGTAAAAACAAACTTCATGTTTATTAAATATTTATTCAATTTTGTTAATTTCGAGTAATATAAATTTAAAGAAATTAAACCACATGCCCTTGAGGCCGTGACTTTAGACAATTTATATTTTTTAATTTATTCTCTAAATAATAACTTAGATTAATTTTTCCTAGTAAACCAGAATTTTTAAGTTTTTCTTGATTTCTGGTCTAAGGCGAAAAATTAGTTTTAATTATTATTATTATTTAACGAGCAAAATAAAAAATACGAATTGTCTAAAGTCACGTCTTTGACTTACGGTTCCAGCAAGTAGTAAAATGGATATTGTCTTTGTCTTGCATCACGTGACATTAGACAATTCTTATTTAAAAACTTGGAATATAAAAATCAAGGAAACATGATAGGCGTGACTTTAGCCAAATATTTTCCTCAATATTACTCAAAGACTACAAAACACATTTTTTTCCAGAGAGACTAATGTGCTTTTAAGTGTGTCTTGCGGAAAAAAATTCAGCTACAGTCACGTCCGTCACTACTCTTAAAGACACTGGTGGACGTGATTTTAGACAAATATTTTTCAATAGCTTATTTAAAAATAAGACAATTTTTAATTTTAATATCAAATAATATCATTAAAGTTTTCGATTAATAACTTCGAAAATATTTGTCTAAATTCACGTCTTTTACATGCCCATTGGCTAAAGTCACGTCTTTTACACTTTTTTTATGAGCATATTTCTCACTCAAAATATAAATGTTTTCTCAAATCAACAAAAAAGTATTCTCACATTGTCGGTCACTCAATTTTCGAAGTTCATTCGCACCAAAAAACAGTTTAGAGGTTATGTTATCCCAATTAATTATAAGCTAACAAAAGAAAACGAATTTCCAGTGATTCTATTATTACTTTTGCTATCTGGTAATGGTTAACAATTCGGATATTAATACCGAGTGGATAAATAATTAAACAGCAATTCTGATTCTTTTGTTCTGTCGATAACAAATAATTGTTGAAACAAGTGCATTTGTACGTAATAATATTGAGAGCATTGCTTTTCATTAACCATATTTCTCTCAGCTGATGAGCTATTTAGAATTTTTATTAATGTTAACGTCAGTCATAATCAAATTACTAACAAACTGTTTTCTTTTCTTTCTTGTTAACCCTGGTTGCCCGTGGCCTGTAGGCTTGGAGTGCTAACAATGGAATCCACTCGCCCCGTGCTAACACCTGGACTCTGGAACAGCATCCGCGTTCGATTGGTTCGCCAACCAGCCGACAGACCTTCGCCGTCCGCGTCACCAGCCCTGTTCGTCAAGCTTATCCATCCTGAAAAAAAAAAAATATCCTTATTATCCAGAAGTCAGTACTTCGATTGATATTAATAATGTCTCACTGGCCATTTCTACTCCACAATCTGTACTTTTTTATATCAATTTTATCAAAAACAATTCAGTAGTCACGATTTCCTCCTGACAAAAAATTTAAAAAAAGAAAATCCTCTAAATCTTTTCGAATATTGTATTATATATTGTTTATAATAATATATTATTTATTACATTTTTTATTTTCATATTAATATTTTTTTTTATGAATAGATTCATATAACTAGGCGAAATATATTTTTGGGAGATTCTAATTTTTAACCCTTTTGATAAAAAATTTGAATTTCTGAGAAATTTTTATCTTTTGGAAATCAATTCCATTTCAAATAAAAGAAAGAAAAGTCAAGGTCGAGAGGGTTAAAAGAAAAAATGTTTTTAAGAGATGGAAAATGTCGGAGAAATTAATTTCAACACTTTTGAATAGTGCGCAATTTGGGGAAAATATTATTTCTCTTTGAGTGTTTCTGTTTCTCTGTTTAAAATTGGACACAAAATTATCTTGAAGACGTGACTTTAGACAATTCGTATTTTACAATTTACTCATTGAGGTTGTGTGACGGACGTGACTTTAGACAAATAGATATTAGAAGGTACTATTAAAAAACTGCAAAATAGAATTTAGATTCCATACCAGAGGGGAGTTTATTGTACACTCATTTATGTTCCTCCGGCATGAAAAATAAATTCTATTTTGTACCTTTGGGTAAAACGTTCGAAAATATTTGTCTAAAGCCCCGGAGTTCATTTTTTTTAATTGGCTAGCAGAAAGGAAACATTAATCATGTCTTCTATACAGAAATTAATATCAATTATTATTTCAGGAAAAATTGTAAAATACAAATTGTCTAAAGTCACGTCTTTCACACATCAATTGATTGAATAATTCATTTTGAATTATAATTTTTAGAAATTATTATTAATAATAAAAACAAATTGATGATTATTTTGTCCGATTTTAAAAATTGTTTTATTTCCAACTTTTTCAAATTGCGTTGAAATTAATTTTATGGGCATGTGATGGCCGTGATTTTAGCCAAACTTACTCAAAATTAACTAGATTTTTCTGACCAGAGTTTTATTTTTACATATTTCTGGCAATAAATTTATTTTAATTTTGATAATTTCAAGTAATTCGACTAACAGGTCTTGACGAATAGAGTGACTTTAGACACAATGTCTAGGGTCTGGCAATAGGGGCGCAAAAAACAGGGAAATTTACATATGAGTGAAAGACTTAAAAATAATTTTAAAAAATTGTCGCCTAATATGTAAAATAATTTTTAATCGGTGTTTAATGAGAAAGTGTAAAACAGAAATTGGTTAAAATCACGTCTTCAAAGTCCGTGACTTTAGACACTTATTTTACATTTTCCGTGCCAGACAGCAGCAAAAGAAAATCCAACAAATTGTTGTCTGATACGGAAAATAAAACTAGTCTAAAATCACTTTCTAAAAACGTGACTTTGGACATTTCTTATTTTACAACTGACTCGTTAAACAATCACTGAAATTAATTTACAGCAATGAAGAAGAAATTAACAAATTGTAGTCTATTACAAGAAATCCTTTTTAATGATTGTCTGATGAGAAAGTTGTAAAATACAAATTGTCTAAAGTCACGTCTTTCACATTCCTCAGCTAGATTTTTCTCTCTTATAAACTATTTTACATTTTCTACTTATGCCCAAATGTAAAATCTCCAAAAGTAAATTCAATTTTACTTTTTTTTTTTAATTTTGACCTTCCTTATTTTATTTTTGAACTTTATTTTTTGAACATATTCTTTTTATTTTTGAACTTGGTTATTTTTTTATTTTGCTACTTAATTTTTCAGTTTGAAATTTTGATTCTTTTTTTTAGACAGTTTTTTATTTCAGACTCTTGGTTTGCTTAGAAAATAGAACAATTCGACTTGTTATGGCATAACCTCAAATGTGTAAGAGTTGAAAAAATATATAAACAAGTTATATTTTCAGGTATTTTGGAAAATGTATTTTTAAAAAACAGTTTAATTTAAACATTTTTAAAAATTCATTCAATCCCTGTGAGAGAATTATTTCTATTTGGGAATTCAGGACAGTTTATCGAATTTGAAAAAAATAAGTTTTAATTCCACTGAATTCTTTAAGAATGAACGTGCACGTTACATAACCTCAAACTAAAATTTGGTTTTAACGCTTTTCCAAAATACGTTAATACAAACAATTTATATAATAATTTTCTTCTCTTATTTTCTATTAGAGTAAAAAAAAATCCCAAAAGGAGGAAATCGATCCGTAATTTGTAAAAAAGTAAAGAAAAAACTCGATGCGATGAATCAGTGCGTTGTAGAATTTTACAGATTTTACAGGTGGCCCAACTACAGAACTAGTCGAATCGAGATTGAACGACGAAACACATTTGGCTTCCTCAGTACTTACATTTAACTTGAGTGTGAAATTTAATGAATTTAGGTATTTTAAATAAAAAAATAAAAAAAAGGCACAGCATGGAAAGCATCGCGCAAGGAAGAACAAGGATCCCAAAAATCATGGACTTTATCAGATTTCTCTTTTTTTTTTGTTTTTCTCTTCTAGATTTGTAGCAATCAAAATATGGGAAATTTGACTTGTTCCCAGAAATAATCTCCGAAGAATCTCAGATTTACGTTTTCAAGAAATAACGTAAGTGGATCTAAATGCTCGAAAAAGCCAAAATTTTTTCCCTTTCTCTCTTTATAACTGACGACTTTTTATAATAATTGGTCTTTTTCAAACGTGCTCGATATCACTTTTTGGCTCGAAAGTCGGTTTTCATTTTTGCCGAAACTGAAAACTTATAGGTTATGTTGACTTCATTTATATCATAAATTACAAAATATAGAGATTGAAATTATGAAAAATATTTACAAATGAATTTAACATAAAAACTTTCGGCGTTTCAGTTTTTTTTTCTGCACGGCAGATAATAATTCAAAAAAAAAATTTTTTTTGAAAAAATGTGGAAATTTGTTGGTTATTATTGTAGGAGCGATTGCGTGAGAGATTGATTTACTTAACGTTGATTATAATAATTATAAACTGTTAACGTTTAGGTCTGCCATAAAAAAAAAAAAAAACGATACGAATTTTAGTTATAATAATTATTGCTGTATAATTGTAACTTGGAGCTATTGTGCCTATTGTTAATTAAGATTAGTTGAAAAGGATTTTTATTCGTTGAATCCTCATGTTTCGTCATTGTTGTACATACGTGTTTAAAGCATAGTTACATCTTCAGTGATCTGCAAATCTACTTAAGTTCTAATCGTGGTTTAATCTGACAATACATCTTATTATTGAAACTATTATCATACGTAAACGATATAAATATAAATATTATAATAAGAATTTCTATAGTTTTAAAGCAAAATAATCCGAGAGACGCGTATTTTTCGTTTTGTCGTATTTTAAAGTTTATATCTGTGTATGTGTTCTGAAAAACACCTGCGTTCATATATACAAATTATTATAAAAGAAATTAATGACACAAGCAAACTAAATTCGATTCTCGGCTCGTTTTATAAATTAAGGAAATTTGTCAATTTATAGGGGAGAGCTGGCAACAGTGAATTAATTTTTTTTTTCTCAGAAATAATGAAAAAAAAACAAACTCTATTTTTGTCAATTATTTCCGAGATGCAACGTTTCTAAAAGAAGGGAAATTCTGTTTTGTTAGAAATGTTCAATTATTTTATAATTTTATTGTTTTTTGCAATTTTAAATTTTGTTTTAAAAACTCGTATTCTTGAGAATGATGGAAAAAATAAAAGTAGTAGTTAAAAGATTATAAAAAGTTTAATTTGAAAAATTTAAATTTCATCATTTAAAAAATGAAGTAAATAAAACACAGCTGATTTGTCAAATATTGAAAAGCTTGTGTCAATCTTTTACAATTATAAATGTAGAAAGAGATAAGAATTTTGTTAGTGTCGTATTTAAGTTTAAATATTGATTACAATAGTTAGATTTTTTTCTGAATTTATTCTCATTTTGTTAGATTGATATTTTATTGTAAATTTGGCACGCACTTTTGCTCGTGCAGGATATCGTGGCAATATTATAATACGGGCAGCAATGCAAATAAATAATACATATAATTAATTTTTTTTTTAATCTCTATGAAGATCTGATTATTATTATTATTATATATTAAATATATATTATTATATATAATAATGAAACGTATTATTTTCCGAGAGTTTATGAATAAAAAGAAAAGGTAGAGATAAAAAATATATATTATTATACTTATAGATACCTACGTATATATTTTATAATTCTGGTTTTGCCAGTGTTTTCTTTTGTAAAATATTATATTTTGAATTCGTTACCATTCAAAAGCCTCTCGATATGTATTTGATTTATAAAGTTTTATTTCCCGAAAGATATTCAACGTGTGATAATTAAAAAAAACAACAAAAAAAAAAAAAAAAAAACTGTTGCATAATTATTTTCGAATATTTATGCAATCCCAGAATTATAATCTCAATATATAGATGTATTTACTCTGTCGCAGAAAGTGTCTTATTTATTCTGAATAGAATTTATTTTTGACTTGACAGTAAAAATGACTCGTTTTTTTATTTTTTTTTTTATTTGTTTATTATTTAAAACAGTGTAATATTCAAATAATACTAATTTTTGGCCATAATAATCTGATTCTATTTTAGCAAAAAAGTGTCTGAAATTTTCTTTTGTTAGATGGCAGAGAAATATTTTTATTACTATTGTTACAACTGAAAATGTTTATCGAGTTTTTACACTTGAATAAACTGAAAAATATACTTTTCTGTGTTTTATTTATTGTCCTTTATCCTTTATATGTGAAACTGGGAAATAATGCTATTTTAATAATTCCATTTTTTTATTTATAAAAACTATTACGTAATTAGAATAATTAATAAAATTATTTAATAGATTTATAAATTAAATTTATTTTGTATTATGGTAATATAATTTAGAATAATTAAAAAGCAGTTTTATTTTATCTTTACTATAATTAATGTGTTTTTAAATTGGGAAAGTTTGCTGATTGTAAGAAATTAGATAATACAAAAATAAAATAAGAAAATGTAAAAAGATATTTAAAAAGCGTTGATGAAGAATGAGAAAGTTTTTTATAAAATTTAAAAAGTTGAACTTTATGATTCAAATGAGTTAAAAATAAATATAAACGGAAATGAGAAAAAATACAAAATTTTAGGTTAGTTTTTGATAAATAAATAAAATAATATAAATAAAATAATAAATAAAAATTACAAATTTTATTAGAAAGCTTCTTATTTTTAAATAATTAAAAACTACATTCAAACATTTTATAGAAAATTTTTTAAATATATTTTTGTGAAATTGAAACAATTAATGAAGTGGAAAAATAATTAAAAAACAAAAGAAGTTACTAGAACAAGAAAAGATAAGAGGGAACTAAAAACAGAAAAATTACTCGAAAAAGTTACCTAATAACTATTAAATATGAAGAAAATAAATGAAAATTTATGAAAATTAACAAGAAATTTTAAAAAATAACTTGGAAACAAAATAAAAAATCTGAAAAGCTGGTAAATAATTCAAATTAAAATTGAAAAGAAAACTAGAAACTGAAGAAAATTGATTAAAGAAAAAACTAGAAATTAAAAAAAATTATCTAAAGAGATAAAAGAAATTAGTGTCAAGTTAATATAGATATATAAAAATATATATCTATATATCTATATATGTGACGCTCCGCGAGAGAAGGGACCTATCGCTGAGAAAGCAAACTTTAAAGAATGGACGGGCAAAGAGGAGGAAGAAAAATCGAGACGCTTAACATGCCCATGTTTAAAGCTTCATAACAAGAAAACTAATTGCAGGAATCAAATTTAGATTTTTGGAACTCAAAAAGCAACTCAAAAACTATCAATTGTCATGAAAAAATCAAACTAATTAATTGTTTATTTCACGGGACGGTCGTTCAAAGAAAAATCAAAAAATGCGATATACTTAGTATGTCTAGGTTGAAGCATTATAACAAAAAGTGTAATTACAAAAAAGAATTTTTTAAATATGGAACTGAAAGAACAACTCAAAAATTGTCTTTTAGCATAAAAAAATGAAAATTGATTTTTTCGGCGATAGGTCCCTTCTCTCGCGGAGCGTCACATATATAGATTATAAAAAGGTATATAAAAGTAAGAATATTTTTTTTTAAGTGAAAAATAACTAAATTTTTGTAAAAAAAGTTTGTAATAAAATCACTACGAAAGAGAAAAACATCTAAAAAGGCAAAAAAGTAACTAGATAAAGAAAAATTACTAGAAAGCAATATAACTATAAATTGATTAAAGAATTGAAGAAAATAAATGGAAATTTTAAAAAATAACTTGGAAAAGAAAAAAAATCGAAAAATGTTTAACCTGAAATTAAGAGACTGTTATACAAAAAATTAAATAAAAAAGATAATCTAAATCATAAATAATATTTAATTAATTTTTAACAAAAAATAATCTATAATTACTTTTGTTTAGTAATGTTCGAATTTAATTATTTATTTCATTTCTAATCCTCCGATTCTTCGATCAAGTAGGAACTTCGCACTCTAATTTTTCTTCCATCAGTCCTGGTAAGTAATAATATTAATAATAAAAAAACAAGAAATTTATTTTTTAAAACAATTGAAATTTATTATTATATGTAATAATGACAAAACTACAAGCTGATGTAATTACAAGTATCTTTCATATATAACAAAACTTATATTTACAAGATTCTTTTAAAACTAATAAATCATTATTTATTAATACGATGTTGGATTTAAGAAGTGTACATAATAATATTAAATACCTATATTTACAAGGTGTTTTTTTTTTATAAATTAGATATTATTTTGTTAACAATGAAATTGTTACAACAAACTTTATCGAGAATTAAATTTTTTTTTTATAAGTTTATTATCCAACTAAACAATGATTTTGTCAAACAAAACTTTTACTGTTGCGTGAAATCAGAAAATAAATATTAAGTCTAAAGGAAACAATAGACTAGGGAAATTTGCTTTATCTTTGTAACTTTATAGTTAAACGAAATAAGATATTCACAAAGCTTAATATAGTAATTAATGAATAAGAAAAGTAATGAAAAAATGAAGACGTAATAATAAAAACTAAATAAACACAATTATAATAATACAAAAATAAACGTAATGTTTTCAATGATTTGAAATTGTTGCGAATAGAACGAAAACAAAATTTATAAGTAATATTCAAACAGCGATTTTAAACATTTTTTTTAAATTAAGTGATTATTAACAATAGAACAGAAGAAACGCTTTTTTAACAGATTCGAAACAATACAAAAAATTTTAGGATATATTCCTAAAGAAGTTACTAATCTGTGAGATTAATTTCCAAAAAGATTCTTAGAAATAGAAAAATATGTGCAAATCAAGAAATATTCAGATTTGAATATCTTATTCAAAATTTAATTATTGAACCTAACAGAAATTTACCAATATTCATATTAAAATTTTAAAATTATAGGGATTATTTTTAGAATATTAATATTAGAATTTACCAAGTTTTAACTAAAATTCCAAAAATATTACTACTAGGAAATATTTTATAAAAGTCCCTTTTTCTTTACGAAAATGAGTGAATTTTTTTAAACTAATTTTTAAAGTTTCGGAGAAGTACTTTCTTTTATTTTCTATTTACCGCTTTTTTTATTAAAAAAGAAACTAAAACCTTATTTTCTCGATTAAATTATCTTCTCGGTAACAAGCTATCAGAAAAAAAAAATCCCAGTGTCCTTTAAAGAATTAAAAATTTTTTGTAAACTGTTTTTGGGAAGGAAAAACGTTCTTTTTTAGGAAAAAAAATTTGTAATGTTAAAAATTGTTTACTTACCCACATTTTTAGACAATCAAACTTTTTTCTCACATTGCCGCTTTAAAAAATTTTGAAATTGATGCGATTTTGATTGATAGCTCCTTTTCTTCAGAAATAAATTATTTACAAATTCACGGAAGTGGATTTTCGAAAAACTGCACCGCTTTTCAAATAAGATTATTTGTTTAAAAAATGAAGTGCAATTTTTTTTTTAACGGAACGTATGATTAAGTTCTAAAATTAATTATTTAGAATATTTATTTCATAGAATTTCATTAGGAAAAAATCTTCTTTTAGTCGAAATTTCACATTTTCTAATATGTTTTAAATTTAACATAAATTACGTCGAATTTTGACCTAACAGAATTTTTAGGTCACCGAATTCATATTTAACAGAATTTTCATTTTACAGAAGTCCTTTTAACCAACTTTTCATTTAAATGAATTTTTATTTTCACAGAATTTTAGGTTAATCGAATTTTTAAATACCAGAATATTCATTTGGCCGAAAAAGTATCCGACAGAAATATTTTGAAATTGACCAATCAGAAAATATGAAGAAAATTGCAATTGGTCAATTTCAAAACCTAAAATTCTGTAAAATAAAAATTCGTTTAAATTGGTATTCTTTTAAATAAAAAGTTGGTTAAAAGGATTTCTGTAAAATATGAATTCGACGATCTAAAAATTCTGTTAGATAAAAAGTCGGATTAATTTATATTTGATTGAAAACATATTAGAAAATGTGAAAATTCCATTACAAGAATTCCAAATGAAATTCTCTATGAAATAAATATTATAAATAACTAATTTTAGGACCTAATTAAACTTTTCTTTAAAACAAATAATTACCTTTGGAAAACGGTGCAGTTTTTTGACAACTTATTCAATGAATTTGTAGATAATATATTTCTGAAGAAAATGATATATTAAAATCAAAATTGCATAAATTTTAAAAATTTGAAAACAAGCAATGTGAGAGAAAAGTTTGTTGTCTAAAAAATGTGTGTAATTAAACAATTTTTAACATTACAAATTTTTTTCCCTAAAAAAAGACGTTTTTTCCTTCTCAAAAATATAGTTTCCGAAAAGCTTCGAATCCTTTAAAGGTTACTGAGACTTTTTTTCTGATAGCCTGACCGAGAGATATACACTGAAGCTTCACTTATTTTAACCCGGTTTACGCAAATCCACATCAAAAGTCGCACTTATTTTAACTTCCATGTACTTATAGAGAACTTCTCCGATTGGCTGATCTAATTCGCGGCAACTAATGAAAATGTTAGTTAGTTTTGATTGGTTGGCAAGTTAAAATAAGTGAGACTTCAAACTGTTAAAATAAATGCGACTTGAAATAAGTGAAATTTCAATGCACACACTTTTTTTCAAAACTTTGAAAAACATCGACAGGAATAATTTTAGTGGATTTTACCCAAATTTACTAGTCGAATATTTTTTGATTGCAAATATTTTTCTTCTTTCAAACTTTTTTTTAAATTCCTGGAAGCTTTCATGCAATTTAGATAAAAATCTCAAATCACCTTATTTATCAATCGAAGCTCAACTTTTCAGAAATCTTAATAAACTTATTGGAAAAAAAATTGTACTAAAAATTACTTTTTCGAGTCTTTTTTTATAGGCAGCTTTCTTCTCGTTTTTGGAAAAATAATTTTTTCCTGGGCATTTGGTTGCAAGATTTCTTTTGCAAGTACGCTCATTTTACTTGAACTTAGTCTGACGTCTTTCAAGACTAAAGGCTCTATTTCTCTGAAAAGTCCTATAATTTTTGGCGAGAGCATAAATGGAATATGATTCTCAAGGAAAAATCTCGTAAGTTTCTCCTCAGCTTCTTTCACTTTTTGTTTGAAAGTGAGACCCTTTGGTTCAGGAGATTTATCATCAGTATTACTTGTGGTGGACGTGTTAATAGTTGAAAAAAGAACAGGAACGTTATTTGCATTATTTAAAACGTATCCGTATTTAATTAATTTCTCGGTGAGTTCTTTCTTTTTTTGGTGCTTTCGTGAGACTTCGTGTTGTTTAATTTCTTTTCTACCGCAAAGCATCGTCTTTTCGCAAATTTTGCAGTAATATTTCGAGTCGTTTGTCAATCTCACTACCCACTCCTTCCAGGATGGAAATTCGTCGAACCAATCTTGCTGAAAATATTTTACATTTCTACTTCTGCCAGTTGTGTTCTTGGAAGTCATTTCCCCCACATCTAAAGGCACTTCATTATTTGTCGTTTTTGCTCTTTTTCTCACAGTTTTTTCGCCCTTTTTTGAATCTAGTTTACGCTTAACAGTCTCTTTATTCGTTTCAGGAGAAACTGCATCTTGTGAATTTTCCTCTATATTTAAAGGATTTTCTTCATTGATTAAATGAATTTCTTCATTGTTTAACTGATTTTCTTCAATGTTTACATGATTTTCGTCGTGTGAAAAATCAATTTTCAGTATTATGTGACTTTTCATATCTAAAAGATTTTCATCTGCAGAATTGGTTAATTGCTCAACAGCATTTTCTGTTATGTTTGAATACTCTTCTGTATTTGAAAAAATTAATTCTTGTTTAATTGAATTTAGCTGATTCATTTTGAGATACTGAAATAATAGAAAAAAAATGTTTAGAAAGTAAAATAAAAAAACTAGGGTGAATTTTAATAATTAAAGCAAGCTTACCTGTAAATTTTGAAGAAAAAGTTGTTGATAAACTGTTTTTCAAACGATTTTAGACAATTATGAAAAATCTTTTTGATGTTCTAACCTCAAAGTCTGCAGTGTTTTCATCATTTCTTTGAATTACGAGTGACACGAAACTTTGACAATTATCACATTTGAATGCAAGGTTAATAGTTTCACTTTTGCTTTTAATCAGAATATTATATTAATAAAGTAGATCTTTTATTTAAGTGAATTAAATTTTATTTCTAAAATCTGGTAATTGTTGTTTATCAAAATCACAAGGATGGGAAGGTCAGTTTTTTTAATGCAGAAATGCAAGGTTGGGTTTTCGAAACAGCAGGGTTGTGAACGTAACATACCCAGAGTTGGGCATTGAAAACGTCAAAAAGAGTAAAATACGTTTTCAAAATGGCGAATATGTTTTAAGTTAGTTAATTTGACAGAAATATCTTAACCTTATTTTATTTAAACATTAGTAACATTTAGAATAAATAATAATAAAATAATATAAAAATAACCCATTAACGCCTTAAATCTAAAAATTTGTTTTCTATTTTCAAGCTACGTTATTACAGACGTCAGAAATAATACTTTTTACTGGAGGCACATACATTTTCTATAAGTTTTGAGTGTGATCTTTTCGAATCTGATATCAAAAATTAATTGTTTTAAAACCACAACTAAATATGGTGGTTTTAATGTCAAAAAATACAAAAAAAAATTAAATTTTGGTAGGAAAAGATGGCGGACCTAATATGGCGTCAAATCCATGGCAAAATTTTCAAGTTTATGAACATATTTTACTAATCGACATAATGTCGTCGGATTCACCTCAATTTTCTTACTTGAGGGTTTTTGGGGTTGCTGGTTACGAATCTGAAGTTAGATTTTCAAAATTCAGAATGGCGAATCCAATATGGTAAGAGTCACACAGTGGGCAAAAATACTCTTTTTTGTGTAAAAATCAAAGAACTTGATCAAAGTGATCAATTTTACCAAATCCAACAAAAAACAAAAGATTATTTCCTAAAAAATACAGGAATAATATGAAAAATGGAACAAAAATTTTCTAACCTATTAAAAATCTCGATGAAGTTGAATTTTGCCTGCACAGACAAGAAAAATGTCGGTAATAGCTAGATAATTAATTAAACTTGAAGATTTCGTCATAATGATTAAATCCTGAACTTAACAATGCACATTCAAAATGGCGGATTCAATATGGCGGACAAAATGTAACAAGTTTTCGAATTTGTTTGAAACTTGTTAACTTGAGGTTTTTGAGGTCGCTGATTACGAATCTGATGTCAATTTTCAAAAATTCAAAATGGCGGATCCAATATGGCGGACAAAATATTTTTAAAAATTTGGGGTTTTTTTATCAGTAGGTTTTTTGGATTGCTGATTACGAATCTAACATCAGTTTTTAAAAATCCAAAATGGCTGATCCAATACGGCGGTCGTAATATTTAAAATTAAATGGGATTCGCCTGAAACTTTTTATCTAGATGTTTTTTGGATCGCTGATTACGAATCTTACAACAGTTTTCAAAAATCCAAATTGGCTGATCCAATATGACGAACGTAATATTTAAAATTTAATTCAATTTGCTTAAAATTTGCTATCTAAAAGTTTTTTAGATTGCCGAATAGAAATCTGATATCAGTTCTAAAAAAAAAAAATCAAAATTTATATGTTATAAATTTATTAATGCAAAATTTAAGTTTCAAGCATAATTCTTTTATTATTAATTTTTTGATTATGATAAATCTGCAAATTAAAAATTTTATTTTACATACAGCCAGATTGCTCTAAATTACAAAGAAAATTTTTTATCATTCGATAAATTTAATAAGATTATATTGGATCAGCCATTTTTCCAGCGAATCCGATTAAATTTTAAATATTATGACCGCCATATTGGATCCGCCATTTTGAATTTTTGAAAATTGACATCAGATTCGTAATCAGCGACCTCAAAAACCTCAAGTTAACAAGTTTCAAGCAAATCCGAAAACTTTCACAGGAAAATTCAACTTTGTCGTAATTTTTAATAGGTAAGAATTTTTGTTTTCATTTTTTTCATATTTTTCCTGTATTTTGTAGACAATAATCTTTTTTTTTATGTTGGATTTATTAAAATTGGTAACTTTTATCAAAAGTTCTTTGATTTTGACACAAAAAAAAGCATTTTAGTCCACTCTGAGTCGGTTAATGTTCATAAAAAACGGCAAAGGACAATAAAATTGATTTTCAAAATTTTTGATCCACCATATTGGATCCGCGATTTTGAATTTCGAAAATCTAACTTCAGATTCGTAATCAGCGACTCCAAAAACCCCTGCGTAACGAATTAGAATTGAATCAGACGAAAATTTAAATTTGTCATCCGACATATTAGATCCGCCATTTTGAATTTTGAAAATCCAACTTCATATTCGTCGTAATCAGCAACCCAAATGCCCCCAAATAACGAATTTGAACCGGACGAAAATTTAAATTTGTCATCCGCCATATTGGAGCCGCCATATTTATTTTGAAAATCTAACTTCAGATTCATAATCAGCGACCCCAAAAACCCCTGCGTAACGAATTAGAACTGAATCAGACGAAAATTTAAATTTGTCATCCGACATATTAAATCCGCCATTTTGAATTTTGAAAATCCAACTTTATATAAGGATATTCAAGTTGGGGGGGGGGGGAGAAATTCAAAATGGCGGCTATCTGGATGACAGGTTTGCATTGCAGTTAATGGGACGAAATCAGTTTTTGTACAATAACTTTTAAAAAACAAATTTGCGAACCTATGTTTATTAACAAAATATTTTTCATTTATCGAAAGCTATTTTTTAAAATAATAAAAACTCATATAAAAATTTTATACAATTTTATTATTTTAAAAAATAGCTTTCGATAAATGAAAAATATTTTGATAATAAACATAGGTTCGCAAATTTGTTTTTTAAAAGTTATTGTACAAAAACTGATTTCGTCCCATTGACTGCAATGCAAACCTGTCATCCAGGTAGCCGCCATTTTGAATTTCTCCCCACCCAACTTGAATATCCTTATTCAAGTTTTATTATTATCGTAATCAGCGATCTCAAAAACCCTCAAGCAAGAAAATTGAGGCGAATCTGACGACATTTTGTCGATTAGTAAAATATATTCATGAACTTGAAAATTTTGCAATGGATTTGACGCCATATTAATTCCGCCATCTTGAAATTTTTACTTATGCCTTCCATATCTTTAAAATTGACAACTTTTATGCACTTTTGATTGAAATTAGTATTATACGCTCACATTTTCTCTGGGTGAAAAAAAATATTAAAATTGAAATTTTTTGGGTTTTTTGACACTAAAACCGCCATATTTAATTTTGGTTTTAAAAAAATTAATTTTTTATTTTATATTCGAAAAAAGCACACTTAAAACTTATAGAAAATGTACCTCCGGTGAAAAGTTTTATTTTTTATTTCTATAATAATATGACTACTAATTTTATTAAACAAATTATTTAAAACACAAACCAATTTAAAAGCTTCAATAAATAATAAATAAATAAATAAATAAATAAATAGTGGCCATATCTCTTCATAAAATACATAAATACGTAAATTACGTAATAAAGACTGTAAGTGACTCGTCTCAACCCAACTCTGGTGACGCGTCACTTCCTATCTCTGCGTGTGCAGTGCGTGGAAGTGTGGAACGTGCGAGAGTATAAAAGAACAAGAATTGGAGTTTGTTCTTTTATTATTTATTTCTACTATAAGCGTTTGTTGTAAAAAGTAAATATTTTCTTCTATTAATAGAAATTAAAAAGGTAAGTTTTTTTTTTTATCATTTCTCTTTTATTACATTCAATGATTTCGTTTCACAAATAAGAGTATAAATTAAACAGCAATTAATTCACATCTGTTATTGAAGTAAATAATGATTTATAAAGAATGTTACATGAAGTTGCATTTGATTCTAGAATTGAGAATTTTCGAATTAATCTATGTTCATTCAGAATTATAAAATTACATCAAATTTTAAAGTTTATATAAAAAAGCATGTGCTTTTATAACCTATACTAACCGAAATCAATACAAATATATACACAAAAATTGTAAGGATATTTCATCAGAATTTTTTAAACCAAATTTTAATAATCTAGATACAATTAGAAAAAGAGAAATTACTTTATTAAAAGTAGAAATCTTTTATTTCTAGTTTTTCAGCTACATATTTATTTTTAATTTAAACATTAACAAAAAAAAAAAACTTATTTTATATCGTTTATTTAGAATAATGCAATTTATTATTTTCACAAAGACAATATTCGCAATCTACAATAATTATCAAAAAAATAAAATTGTAAAAAATTTGCCAATTTTCTTGGTTTATTTTACAAAATGATAAAATATATTGTTTAAATAAATCTTAGAAATTTATCAAAATTAAAAATTGACTACTTTTAATATTAAAAATATGCTCTTTAAATTAAAAGAACAAATTATTATTTTTAAATACCATACACTGATGATAAAAATAAATTTATTTTCAGAAAGTCAACCATGTCTGACAGTATTTATACTTCAGAAAAATCAGGAAGTGATGATAATGGAAATGGCACGGAGGCAAAACCTTTCAAAACAATTTTACAAGCAATGAGACACGCGGGAAAAGAACCTTTTCCTACAATTTATCAAGATGCAAAAGAGGAAGGTGTAAAATACGAACCTGCTGCAAAATCTCAGCTTAAAAAAGTTCAGAAACTTTGGGCAAGAGAGCTGCAAAAGAGTGAAGATAAATTGAAAAAACTCCAGGAAGATGAGGAAAAACGTCTGAAGAATTTGGAAGAAGCTAAATCGATTACAATAGAAGAAGATAAAAGTCTTCCTGCAGCTACTCGAGTTAAAATAAACCAATGTTCCGAGTACAGAGACAAGAGAATTAAAATTTTCGGTTGGGTTCACAGGCTTAGAAGACAAGGTAATAATAACAATAGCCGAACAACTCAAACTATTTAAACCATAATTTATTCAAATTTTAATATATATGTATATATATAACATATATATATTGCTGAAATGTTTTTTATTAAAAAAGAAGGAAACAATAGTTAAAATGAAATCACGGATTTAAAGAATTTTGATAAATAAATGATGTTGAATTTTATTTCGGATAATTTCAAATAGATAATATTCATCTTGCTCATTTCTCTGTTTTCTCTTGTAATTGTTATTGTTTTTGTCCCTTAGACTGTTTAATTTATATTATTGCTTATGAGTTGAAAGTGTTTGGAGTTCAGTTTGAATTTTGAAGCCATTTACCACAGAACTATGAATTTTAATTGTGACTTCCATTAATTTGTTTATTAATTTTATTTATTATTCAAAAAATGAATTATGCAATGTTTTCTTGGTATGTGTGTTTTTAATAAATTTTAATTAATTATACAAATATACTATTTTTTTTTCTCATCTTTTTTGAATTTAAAATTTTATTAAGTATTTATTCTTAATTTCGTTTTGGTTTCTCTGACTCCAAACAATGTTTATATCGATATTATGATCGTTTTTATTTATTGACCTACATATATAATTATGTATATGGGGATTTTTGACGAATGATATCTCAGGAAATTAAAAAAAGAAGAGTTTTTATGTTTGAACTTGGTATGAGATTTTTCGTAATTTCTTTTAGTCATCGTTATTATTATGAATATTTTTGTCTCTTTGATCAAATAATTATAATTTTTATTTTGTTTAATGATCATGATTTAAATAAAAAAAACTTTACAATTCTCGGATGTTTAACACTGCATGTAAATTTATGGATAAACTAACTCATATTCCAATTTCTTACAAGTTTTAAATTTCAATTAATTCAAATTTAAATGCATATTAATTAATGCAAAATAATTAAATAATATTAATTATTTTTCATATTCTGAATAATCCTTTTTTTACTTCTTAAAATATTTCTAAGAGATATTACTTTTTTGATACTGTTTAATTTTTATCTTATAATTTCTTATATTTAGAAAATTATAAGATTTTTTCTCCTTTTACTTTTGATTTTTTTTGTATTTGTCTTATTTTAGGGTTTTTTTTTAATATTTTTCTTTTTATGCAAATTATTTAATATTATTTTACACAATATTGTTATAATAAGTATAATAAGATTAACTAATTATTCAGGGTGGCCACAGTCTCAGGGAAATGTCAGGGGAAAAAAAATTTGTCAGGGAAATGTCAAGGAAAAAAATTTTTGTCAGGGAAAATTTCTCTCTTAAATTAAAAACAGTGAAATTTCACCTAGACAAGAATTGAGCGGTTCTATATTCATTTAAAGTCGTTTAAAATAGCCTATGCAAAAGATTTGATTAATTATGACGTATGTTCTTATTTTTCATTTCTATTATAAAATAATGTTATAATTATTGTAATAATAATTATTTTTATTATAATTATTCTAATTATATTTAATAATTAATCTCTTTAATTCATTATAATTTAAATAAATTCCAAACGTCAATTAACTCACATTCCACTTTGTTCCAATTTTAAAATTTCAATTAATTCAAAATTAAAAGCATATTAATGAAGGCAAAATAATTAAATCTATTAACTATTTTCCATATTCTCAATAATCCTTTTTTTTTACTTTTTACAATATTTCTAAGAGATATTACATTTTTGAAACTGTTTAGTTTTTATCTTATAATTTCTTATTTTTACAAAATTTTAAGATTTTTTCTCCTTTTACTTTTGATATTTTTTTGTATTTGTGTTTGTATTTTAGATTTTTTTTTAATTTTTTTCTTTTTATGCAAATTATTTAATATTATTTTACACAATTTTGTTATAATAACTATAATAAGATTAATTAACTGTTATAAGAACTAAACTTTTTATTTCGTTAATTTTCATAATTATTTCCATATTTCTAATAATAAATATATACTTATTTTTTTGTAAATTGATTCAATTTTTTTTCATATCTTGTTTATTTTTTCCGAGATTTTTTGCAAACTTACTTATTCTTGCCTAAGATTTTTAGATTTTCTTTAATTTTTCTAAATTCATTGTTAGACTTGTAAGTGTAATATTTAAAAAAAAAATTTGGTTTAACTTGCCTAAACTTTTTTTATTTTTAAAGGATTTTTAAATTTCTTTTGTGAACTTTTTGTTTATCTTGATACATACATTTTTTAATTTTATTTTTATTAACTCTAATTTTTTTAGTAGATTCTGACCAAATTTTATTATTTTTTGTTCTTTTTACATTTTTTTACAGTTTGTTAGATTAAGGAAAAGAAAATTTTTCCAATTTCTTCCTATTTATTTAATTTTCCTGATGTTTCACTATTTTTTTAGTCCTTGCGTTTTAATTAATTCTTTAATTTTTGTTATCATTTTTCCTTCTTTTAAATTGTTTAGTTTTTATTTTATAATTACGAGTTTTTTAAAACATTTATTTGATGCTTTTTTATTCATTTTTTAAATTTATAAATTTTCTACTTTTTTGAAAGCTTTTATTCTTTTATTTTATATTATGTAAATTTAATCTTGTATTAAATATTCTCATGTTAACATCGTTCTTCTATTTCATAAAATTTCTTTTCTTTTTAAATTTTTTTTAAATTTTCCAAAATTTTATTCAATTTGTAAAATAATTCTCTAATTATTTTAATGTTAAAATGTTGTTCTCTTTAGTAATATATTTTACCGTTTTTTTAATTACCTTCTTATTGATAATTTTAAGTTTAAAAAAATGTCCGTAAATAATTTAATTTTTTAAAAGAGTTTCTACTTTTTTATATATATTTTTATGTAACTGTTTCATTTGTGTTTTGTGTTTTAAAATTTTTTCTTCATTTATTTAATAAACTCTTTATAAATAAACATTTGGAGATTTTACTGATTATATTTAAAAAAACATCAATTTTTGATTTATAATAAAAATTTTATGTCAAGGAAAAGTCAGGGAAATGTCAGGGAAATTTGTAAATTGAGTTTTGTGGCCACCCTAAAGATTAATTAATTATTATAATAACTATACTTTTTATTTCGTTAATTTTTATAATTATTTATTTATTTTTTAATAAATACACTTATTTATTTGTATATTTATTCAATTTGTGTTCACATCTTGTCTATTTTTTGTTAGATTTTTTGTAAACTTACTTATTCTTTCATAAAATTTTTAGATTGTCTTTAATTTTTCTAAATTTATTGTTGGGCTTGGTGTAAGTGTAATATTATAAAAATGTTTTTGATTTAATTTGCCTAAACTTTTATATTTTTAAAGGATTTTTAAATTTCTTTTGTGAACTTTTTATTTATCTTGATACGTAGATTTTTATTTTTTTTATTTTTATTAATTCTAATTTTTTTTTTAGTAAATTTTAACCTAATTTTATTATTCTTTGTACTTATTACATTTTTTTAAAATTTTGTTAGATTAAGAAAAAAAAAAACATTTCTCCATTTTCTTTCTATTTATTCAATTTTCTTGATGTTTAACTATTTTTTAGTCCTTCCTTGCGTTTGAATTATTTCTTTAATTTTTGTCATCATGTTTCCGTTTTTTATAAACATTTTTTCTACTTTTCAATTGTTTATGTTTACTTTTTATCTTATAGTTACGAATTTTTACAAACATTTATTTGATGCTTTTATCTACATTTTTAAAATTTTTTAATTTTCTACATTTTTGAAAGCTTTTATTCTTTTATTTTATTTTATGTAAATTTAATCTTGTACTACCTAAATATTCTCATTTTAATATCGTTCTTCTATTTCATAGAATTTCTTTTCTTTTTAAATTTTTTAAAAATTTTCTAAATTATATTCATTCTTTTCTGATTCAATTTGTAAAATAATTCTCTAATGTTTCTAATTTTTAAATTTTATTCTTTTTAGGGTTCCGTACACAAAGTGTCCAAACGGAACCCTTATGTTTTCACTCGTTTGTCCGTCGCCCAAAACCATTACCCCCCCCCCCCCCCCATAGCGGCCAAACTATTTGAGATAGAGAGTTGAAATTTGGTACACTTATGTATTTTCACGTGTAGATTACAGGAAAAATATAGCGAACATGATTGAACGTGATGTTCATAGCGTTGTCAAGGAAATAACAAGATTTTTTTCAAAAAATGCATTAAAATGCCTATTTACCCCCCCCCCCCTTATCTCCTAAACTATTTGACCTAGAGTATTGAAATTTGGTACACATATGTATTTTCGCGAGTAGAGTTCAGGAAAAATATAGAGAACATGATTGGAGGTGATGGTCATAGCGTTGTCAAGGAAAAACTTTTTTTTTTCAAAAAAAACGTGCCCCCCCCCCTTATCTTCCAAACAATTTGACCTAGAGGTTTGAAATTTGGTATACCTAGGTATTTTTACGTGTAGATTACAGGAAAAATATAGCGAACGTTGCTGGACTTAATTTTCAAAAGTTATTAATGAAAAGTTGAAAAATGACAAAAAAACCCCTATGCTAGAGCTCAGCGTATTTATCCTGAAAGGTTGGGAATTGGTTAAAAATGTGTAATTTTATGCAGAATTTTTATAAAACCATAAAAATTGTGGTTTAAATTTATTATCATAACATTTTTTCCAAAAAACAATTTTTTCCTTCTAAACAGCTACAATATTTTATAGTTTCAGATTATTTTTTTGTACAAAATGTTTATGTTTATGTTTAAATTACTTTAAAAATTAAAAAATTAAAAAAAAATTAAAAAAAAAATTTTTTTTGGCTTTAAAATTCAAAATTATATATAAAAGCTTAGTCTATTTAATTGGAAATTTTTAATCTTATAAAAATCATTAAGTTTATACTTAAATTTCTTTAAAAATAAAAAAAATTATTTTAATTTATCATTATTTAAATTATTATTCAAATAATCCAAATAATAAATTTATAATAAATAATTAAAATAAATCGTTAAAAATAAATAATTAAAAAAAAAATTTCAATCCATTTTATTATTTTATAAAAAAAAAAAAAACATAGATAATAACTTTTGATTAACTTGCACTATCGCTAAAAGTTAAAAGAGGTTTATAAAAATATTAAAATATCTATATTATGTCAATAGCGAAGAATTTCAGATCTCTAGTTCATATAGTTAAAAAGTTAGGGATGTACGGAACCCTTCGTTTTAGGGCGAGTGTAACTCGCACTTGCCCGATTTTTTTTAGATTTAATATACTATTTATAACTTTTTTAATTTTTTTTAATTTTTATTATTTTTTCCCCAAATTTATTTACCCTTGTAAAATTTTTAGATTTTCTTCAATTTTATAAAAATTTAAGTTGTTAGGATGTTTTTAATATTTGTCAAATATTTAGAAATTTTTTGTATTTTGTAAAAGTGTTTTCATGTTTTAAACAGTTTTCTTCATTTTTTGGGAAATTTCCTTAAACTTTTTTTTTTCTTATTTTCAGTAGATTTCTCCTGATTTTTGTGTCTTTATATATTGTTTGTCATTTTTTAAAGTCTGTTAGTTTTTTTTTTTAAGATTCTCTCAAAGTTTAAAAAAGATTTATTAATAGTTTTTTATAATAATTTCTCTATTTTTTAGAAATTTTTTCCTCTTTCTCAATACTTTTTAATTCTTTTCCTTCTGTATACCAGATTTTTTCAAAAGTGTATTTTTAAGCATTTTTTGTTATGTTATTTTTAAAGTATGTTAAATTTTTCTTTCTTAATTTTCTCTATTTTTCAAAATTTTTTTTATATTTTTTTTTTATTTAATATTCGTACTTTTTCTTAATCATTCGGACTTTCTGGGTTCATAAATTTCTTTACGTTTCCTACAATTTTTTGGTTCTTTCATAATTTTTTAAACATTTAATAAATTTGATAAATTATCGTTACTCTATTTTTTTGATATTTTTCCCTCATTTTTTTTTTGAAATTGTTAAGTTTTTGTTTTAAAATTTTTGTTTCAATCCGTTTAATTTTTTCTTACTAAATTCTCATTGTTCATGTTTTTAAAAAATTCACTCTTTGTTGACTGTTTTCTCATCTTTTTTACATTTTTATATTATATTTTCACAATTCCTTATTTCTTAGTATCTTTCCCTTAATTTTTTTTTTTTGCCTCGATAAGGTTTTAAACATTTTTTTTTCATTTTCTAAATTATTCACAACTTGTTTACTTTTGATTTTATATTTTATTAAAATCTAATTTTTCTTATCCTCATTATTTTTCTTTTCTTTAGGCAAAGCTTTGATGTTTCTTACCTTGAGGGACGGTACAGGTTTTTTGCAGTGCGTCCTAAACGATAAATTATGCCAAACTTACGAAGCACTTACCTTGAATACAGAAGCTTCTGTTGAATTATTTGGCACATTGAAAATAGTTCCTGAAGGAAAGACTGTAAGTCAATCAACATAAATTGCATAAAATTATATTGTCCAGATTTTTATTCGAATTTTACACTGCAACTTCACTTATTGAAAGTTTTGCTTATTTTAAGTCGCATTTATTTTAACAGTTCGAAGTCTCACTTATTTTAACTTGCCAACTAATCAAAACTAACTAACATTTTCATTAGTTGCCGCGAATTAGATCAGCCAATCAGAGAAGTTCTCTATTAATACATGGAAGTTAAAATAAGTGCGACTTTTGTCATGGATTTGCGTAGACCGGGTTAAAATAAGTGAAGCTTCAGTGTATTTTTTTGAAAGTTTCTCATTTATTCGAGATAATTCATTTGATTTTGTTTAAACGTTCCATTCTTTATTATTTCTTATTGAAAGTTTTCAGTTTAAAAAATAAACATTTGAAAATTTTATATAGGTACTGATTTTATATATTAAAAAAAAAAAAGATTTTTATCAGCCCTGATTAAAAATTCGTTTTCACAGGCACCAGGAGGTCATGAATTGCTGGTTGACTTTTGGAAACTGATCGGAGCTTCTCCTCCCGGGGGTGCGGATTCCATTCTAAACGAAGAAGCTCAAGTTGATGTTCAGCTGGACAACAGACATATCATGATTCGTGGTGAAAATGTAATTTTCCTGTTCTTGAAAATCAATTTTATGTCTTTTATTACATTTCTTCTTTCATTTTCAAATTTCTTTTAAATATCTCAATTAATTTCAGACTTCTAAAGTTCTTCTTATGAGATCTGTGTTGACGCAAGCATTTAGAGATCACTACAAAGATCGTGGATATTGTGAAGTAACGCCTCCGACTTTGGTTCAGACACAAGTAGAAGGAGGCTCTACTCTTTTTAAACTTAATTATTTCGGGTATTTGCTAATTTATTAATTAAATAACGGAGATTAATCCGTCAACTAGGATAATGTTTAATGAACATTTTTTTTTAGGGAAGAAGCGTTTTTAACTCAGAGTTCACAACTTTATCTTGAAACCTGTATCCCTGCAATGGGAGATGTTTTCTGCATCGCTCAATCTTACAGGGCAGAACAATCACGAACAAGGCGCCATCTTGCTGAGTAAGTGTCACTTTATTTTTATTTTTTATATTTATTATATGGAAAAAGAGTGATTATTTATAAAATAATTATTTCTAATTTTTTTCAGATATTCTCACGTTGAAGCCGAATGTCCATTTATTTCCTTTGACGATCTTCTCGATAGACTCGAAGATTTAATTTGCGACGTAGTCGACCGAGTTTTGAAGTCTCCTTTAGGATATATAGTTAAAGAATTGAATCCTGATTTTCAGGTTCCTAAGAAACCGTTCAGAAGAATGAACTACAGTGACGCTATTAAATATTTGAAAGAGCACAACATCACGAAAGAAGATGGAACTTTTTACGAGTTTGGTGAAGTAAGAATATTTATTTTTTTACTATTATTATATTTTAGGTCGATTAAATTCATGTTAATTTTCTGAAATTAAAGAAACACATAATATAATAAAAAATTAATGACATTAAGACATTGGAATACATATAAATTGATATGATTTTTCGATTCATCGTATATATCAAATTGTAAATTTTGATTAATTGATGATTAATATTGGTCAACTAATATGAAAATAGAAACTTTTGGCATTAAATTTAAACATTATAAATTAATAATAATATTGATTAATTAAAATGAAGTTACATAATATTAAATGATTAAAAACAATATTAAATAATAAAGTTGTGAGCGTTATAAAAGAATATAATGTTATTGTAAGAAAATGTATTACAACCAATAGAATAACATCAGAAATCTATGCTAGAGGGTATCAAAATTGTAAATTTCTTTTATGGAAAAATATGGAAAAATCTGGGAGAAAATTTGAGTAATAGAAATTTGAAAATAAGAAAAATATATTTTTCTTATTGCTAAAAATTGCAGAAAGGTTACGTTCATTATTTTTTCAAATGTTTTATTAAAGAAACAGCTTTTTTCAAGTAAGAAGTTTAATGCTAAATATTGTAGATTATGAAATATGCCAAAGTAATGTAGTTAAAAAGTAACCTTAATAATTAGTATAAAAGATTAATTTAAAGGAACAAAGTTCAAAAAGTTTAATTTTAGTATAATAATAAGACTGGGTTTTTATTTTATTTATTTTTATTTTTTTCAATTATTTTTTACATCAATCAATTAGTTTGTTCATATTTCAATTATAACGTCAATTTTTTAATTACAGTCTACAAATATGTAAATTCTACACCTCTTTTCAATTATTTTTATCATTTTTTAAGAACTTTTGTCAATTGTAAAGTATTTTTGTCAATTTTCAAGTATTTTTTGCGACCTTGAAATGACTTTTTCAAATATCAATTATTTTCTTCAATTTTTAATTATTCGTCAGGAATATTTAAATTTTTTACTCAAGTTTTCATTTATTTTGATCATTTTTCAATTACTTTATTAAAATTTTAATTATATTTTTCAATCTTTAAATTATTATTATTAGGAATTAAATTTTCCACACAAGTTTTCATTTACTTTTGTTTTTTTTTCAATTATTGACTTCAAATTTCAATTATTTTTGTCATTATTTAAGGATTTTTGTCATTTTTCAATTATTTTCTTCATATTTCTATTATTTTTGCCATTCTAGAATTATTTTCTACAAATTTCAATAATTTTGTGAAATATTTTTATTGTTGTCGTGAATTTTAAAATTTTTTAATAACAGTTTACAATTATTTTCTTTAAATTTCAATCATTTTCTTCAATTTTCTTATTTTTATCATAAATTTATTAATTTTCACACCAGCTTTCTATTATTTATATATGTCTCTTCAATTAGTTTCTTCATATTTTATTTATATCATTAATTTTTCAATTATTTTCTACAATTAATTAATTAATTCAATTAATGTCTTAAATTTTTTTATATTTTACTCCAATTTTGAATTTTTTTTCTCACTTTTCATTAATTTTTTTTTAAATTTCAATTATTTTTTTTATTTTTCAATTAATTTCTACATATTTAAATTCTTTTTGCCATTTTTAAATTATTTTCTTTAGCTTCTATTATGTTTCCTCAATTTTTCAACTATTGTTTAAGAATTTTAATTTTTACACCAGCTTTCAATTATTTATGTCATTATTCAATTATAATTAGTTCCTTCACATTTTAATTATTTCGTCAATATCTCAATTATTGTACTCAAAATTTAATTCGTTTTCCATATTTAATCATTTTTTCAATTAGTTTTGCCATTTTAAAATTATTATATTCAAATTAAAATTGTTCTATTTATTTATTTATTTAAAATTTGATCCCCGAAATTTTAATTAATTTCTTCAAACTTCAGTAATTTCTTCAAATTTCAATTATTTTCTTCAAACTTTGGTTATTTATTTTAATTTTTCAATTATTGTCTGTAAATTTTTTATTTTTACACTAAATTTCAATCTCTTCAAATTCCAATTATTTTTTTCAAACTTTGGTTATTTATTTCAATTTTTCAATTATTGTCTGTAAATTTTTTATTTTTACACCAGCTTTCAATTATTCAATTACTTTCTTAACATTTTAATTATTTTGTCAATTTTTCAAGTATTTTCATGATAATTTTAAGTTTTTTACACCAATTATAAATTATTTTTGTCATTTCTCAAATTTTGTTTTTCAAATTACCTACAATTATTTTTGTCATTATTCAATTAATTTCTTCACATTTCAATTATATCGTTCATTTTTCAATTATTTTATACAATTTTTTAATTAATGTATTCTTTTTTTTATTTTTTACTCCATTTATGAATTACCTATGTATATATCTACTTTCTAATTAATTTTTTTTCGAATTTCAGTTATTTTCAAACTATTTTCTACATACATAACTTTTTTTTTGCCATTAATTAATTATTTTCTTCAAGTTTCTATTATTTTCAAGAAACTTCTAATAATTCTTTCAATTTTTTAACTATTGTGTAAAGAGTTTAATTTTTACACCAGTTTTCAATTATTATTTATATCATTAAGTCAATTAGTTTCTTCATATTTTAATTATTTCGTCAATATCTCAATTATTGTACTCAAAATTGTAATTTTTTATACTTGTCTCAAATTCATTTTTTTAAAATGTAATTTTTTTTGTCATTCTTCAATTATTTTCTTGTACTTTTAATTATTTTATTTAAATTTCAATTATTTCTTTTCAATTTTTTAATTTTAGTCTTCATTTTTTGATATTTAATCAAGTTTTCAATTAGTTTTTTCATTTTTCAATTATTTTTTAAAAATTCAATTATGTTCTTCAGTATTTAAATTATTGTCAGAAATATTTCAATTTTCTACACAAGTTTCAATTTACTTTTGTTATTTTTCAATTGTTTTCTTTAAATTTTAATTATTTTTTATCATTATTCAAGTATTTTTGTCATTATTCAAATATTTTTGACATTTTGGAATTATTATTTTCTTGAAATTTCAATCATTTTCTTTAATCTTTTTATTATTGTCAACAATTTATTAATTTTTACACCAGCTTTTAATTAGATTCTTAACATTTCAATTATATTGTTAATTTTTCAATTATTTTCTACAGTTTTTCAATTAATGTCTTAAATTTTTTTATTTTTTACTCCATTTTTGAATGATATTTCTCACTTTTCATTACTTTTTTTTCAAAATTTCATTTATTTTTGTAACTGAAATTTTCTGTCTTCTTATAATTTGGTTTCTAAATAGTATTTTATAGTACAAATCATTACACAAACGAATTTTGATGAAAATAGAACGGTAAATTTTAATAAAATAATGCCTTTAATATGTCATTAAAATTTCATAGAATTTATTTTCTTTTTAAATATTTTAAAAATTTTCAAAATTATATTCATTCTTTTTTGATTCAATTTGTAAAATAATTCTCTAATGTTTATAATTTTTAAATTTCAATGCCTTTAGATTTAATATAGGTACTATTTATAACTTTTTCCATTTTTTAAAATTTTTATTATTTTTTTCCCAAATTTATTTACCTTTGTAAAATTTTTAGATTTTCTTTAATTTTATAAAAACTTAAGTTGTTAGGATGTTTTTAATATTTGTCAAATGTTTAGAAATTTTTTGTATTATTTGTAAAAGTGTTTTCATGTTTTTAACAGTTTTCTTCATTTTTTGGAAAATTTCCTTAAATTTTTTTTTCTAATTGAGGGAATTTTACATTTATTTTGTAGACCTCTCACTTATCTTATTTTTTTACATTTTATTTTTCAGTAGATTTCTCCTGATTTTTGTGTCTTTATATATTTTTTGTCATTTTTTAAAGTCTGTTAGTTTTTTTTTTTAAGATTCTCTCAAAGTTTAAAAAAGATTTATTAATAGTTTTTTATAATAATTTCTCTATTTTTTAGAAATTTTTTCCTCTTTCTCAATACTTTTTAATTCTTTTCCTTCTGTATACCAGATTTTTTCAAAAGTGTATTTTTAAGCATTTTTTGTTATGTTATTTTTAAAGTATGTTAAATTTTTCTTTCTTAATTTTCTCTATTTTTCAAAATTTTTTTTATATTTTTTTTTTATTTAATATTCGTACTTTTGCTTAATCATTCGGACTTTCTGGGTTCATAAATTTCTTTACGTTTCCTACAATTTTTTGGTTCTTTCATAATTTTCCCATTTTAATTATTTCGTCAATATCTCAATTATTGTACTTAATATTGTAATTTTTTACACCAGTCTCAAATTCATTTTTTAAAATTGTAATTATTTTTGTCATTCTTCAATTAATTTCTTGTACTTTTAATTATTTTATTTAAATTTCAATTATTTCGTTTCAATTTTTTAATTTTAGTCTTCATTTTTTGATATTTAATCAATTTTTCAATTAGTTTTGTCATTTTTCAATTATTTTTTAAAAATTCAATTATGTTCTTCAATATTTATATTTTGTCAGAAACATTTAAATTTTCTACACAAGTTTCAAATTACTTTTGTTATTTTTCAATTGTTTTCTTCAAATTTTAATTATTTTTTTATCATTATTCAAGTATTTTTGTCATTATTGAAATATTTTTGACATTTTGGAATTATTTTCTTGAAATTTCAATTATTTTCTTTAATCTTTTTATTATTGTCATCAATTTATTAATTTTTACATCAGCTTTCAATTAGAATCTTAACATTTCAATTATATTGTTAATTTTTCAATTATTTTCGACAGTTTTTCAATGAATGTCTTAAATTTTTTTATTTTTTACTCCATTTTTGAATGATATTTCTCACTTTTCATTACTTTTTTTCAAAATTTCATTTATTTTTGTAACTGAAATTTTCTGTCTTCTTATAATTTGGTTTCTAAATAGTATTTTATAGTACAAATCATTACACAAACGAATTTTGATGAAAATAGAACGGTAAATTTTAATAAAATAATGCCTTTAATATGACATTAAAATTTTATAAGAATCTGTAGAAAATCAATTTTTGGTTAAACCTCCTTAATACAGTTTGTGCTGAAATTGTAAGTTATAAGAATTAAATATATATATTTTTTTAATTTTTGAAATAAATTATTATTATTGTTGATAAATTGATTATATAAACAATGAAAAGGTAGGATTTGTTATATCATTTATTTAAAATTTTCTTGTGCATGTATTTCTTTACACTTTCTCGAAATTTCATCAAATTCGAAGAACTAGGGGACAATTTTGATATTTTAGGTATAAGACCCAATTATTTAGATTATTATTAATGATGTAAAATAAGTTTCTAATCTAGATAAAATGTTTCTCGTTAATTAAATTTAATGAAATTTTGTTATTATTTTTAGGACATTCCTGAAATGCCAGAGAGAAAAATGACTGATCAAATAAACGAGCCTATAATGTTGTGTCGTTTCCCAACTGAGATTAAATCATTCTATATGCAACGCTGTCCAGAAGACCAACGATTAACAGAATCCGTGGACGTTCTTTTACCAAATGTTGGAGAAATCGTTGGTGGTTCCATGCGTATTTGGGATTATGATGAACTGATGAAAGGTTACGAGCGCGAAAACATCGATCCTACTCCTTATTACTGGTACACTGATCAGGTAAAGATCTTTTTTCTTAAAAGATTATTATTATTCCGTTATTTTAATTAATCTATTATGTATTTATAATTATAAAAATTACAAAATAATTGTTTAAAAATGTTAATTCCAGCGCAAGTATGGTACTTGTCCACATGGAGGATATGGATTAGGCCTGGAGAGATTTATTTGCTGGTTGCTGAACAGATACCATATAAGAGAAGTTTGTCTGTATCCACGTTTCCTTGAACGTTGTCGTCCGTAAAAATGACTTTGCATTAAATGATTCATGTAATATTATCATATTATTCACAAGTTACGTTTAAAAAAAACTGAACTTGTAACAGTTTTACACTATTTAAATAAACAACATCAAGCATTTTTCTGGTTTTCATTGACTAGTAAGTTGTAGATGCGAGAAGTGGAAAATTAAAATTGTGCTGGTCTCATAATGCTGAATGAAATTATCGTTTGATTATGAAATTACAGACTTTCATTAAATAATAATAATTTTAAAGTTGATTATTCTGCTCCTTCAATTAGCTCCCATATAAAATCCATTTGCATTTGTTTAGTAGAACTCTAAACTTAAATATAAAACCAAACGTGCGTAAATGAAAAAAAACTTTTGTAAAAAAACCTCAAACTCGTAATCATCGGCACAAAAAACCAAGGTACAAAGTTTCAAGAAAGTCTAAACTTTTTAAAGAAAATTTCGCTGCCATATTGCACACGCCATCTTTAAATTTTGAAAAACAAATCTCAGATTCGTAATCAACGACCCCAAAAACCCCTAGATAAAAAATTTTAAGAAAATCCAACAATTTTTTCTAAATTAGTCCGCCATATTGGATCCGCCATTTTGAAATTCATAAAACAAATGCCAGAATCGTAATCAGCGACCCCAAAAACCCCTAGATGAACAGTTTTAAGAAAATCCAGCAACTTTTTCTAAACTAGTCAGCCATATTGGATCCGCCATTTTGAAATTCATAAAACAAATGTCAGAATTGTAATCAGCGACCCCTAGATAAAAAGTTTTAAGAAAATCAAACAATTTTTTATAAATTAGTCTGCCATATATTGAATCCGGCATTGAGGAAATAAATTGAAAATTTAATAAAAATTTGAAAAAATAATTGATAATTGAAAAAAAAAATTACAAAACAACAAAAATAATTGACAATTAAAAACGAAATTAAAAAATAACTAGATAACATAACCTAACAAAATAATTAAAAAAATAAAAAATGTTTATAAAATTGTAAGATAATAATTGAAAACTGAAAAAAAATTGTAGGAAATAATTAATAATTGTGGAAAACAGTTGAAAGATGACTAGAATGATTAAAAATTAAAGAAAACATGTGAAGAAAGATGAAAATAATTGTTAATTGAAAACAAAATTCGAAAAATGATTAGATTAATAGACAACTAAAAAAAAAAAAAACGTGAAATTTTAAATTTAAAGAAAATAATTGCAAGTAGAATAATGAAGAAAATTATAGGAATAATTGTTGGAAATAAATGCACATAGAACAATTGGATTGAAAATTGAAAAGTGGAGTTTAAATATGAAGAAAATAGAATTGAATAATTGAACTGAAATTTTAAATAAATTTTCTTAGGTGAAAAAAATAATTGAAAAAATCCGAGAATTATTGAATATTGAGGAATTAATTGAAAATCGATAAAAATAATTAAAAATGGAAGAAAACATTTGAGAATTGAAGAAAATAAATGAAAATTGAAGAAATAAGTTGGAAAGTAAAAAATTAAATGTAAATTTCAAAAAATTAATTAATAAATAAAAGAAAAATTACAAAACGACGAAAATAATAAAATATTGAAGAACATAATTAACTATAAAAAAATAATTAACAATTGAGAAAAAAATTTAAAAATGGTAAGAATAATTGATATTCAAATAAAATTATTTTTAAAATTAATTTATAATTGTAAATTGAAAGGAAAAAAATAAATTGTCATTAGAAATCTGATGAAAATTATGGAAAAAATTGTAGAAAATAAATCAAAATTGAACAATTGTATTGAAATTTCAAGAAAATAATTGATAATTGAGAAAATGCGAGAATTATTGAATATTGAATAAAATAATTGAAAAACGAAGAATGCCATCAAAAAGTGAAGAGAATAATTAAAAATTAAATAAATAAATTGAAGATTAAAGAATTAAATTTAAGCTTAAAGAAAATAGTTTTATTTATTTATTTATTTATTTATTCGTAACACTTGAGCCCGCGGCCATAAAAGGCCATAAATGGGCAACTTCATATACAATAACAATAATATAAAATTACATTAGTGAATTTAGATAGGCGTTCAAACATTTTAAGAATTCGTTGTTTGATAAATAAAATAAATTCAAATCAGGATTCATTTTCGCAAACATTAAATTAATATTGTAACACGCAAAAAACACTGGTGCAACCTTTCCGAAATCTTTTTTAATTAAAGGTAACCAAAATGGTTCAGCTTGGCGTGACGCTGCTCTAGGCATTCTAAATTCAACTTTATACCAAATTTCAGGAGCATAGATTTGCGATGATAAGATTTTAAAAAGAAAAAAACATGCTGAAAAAATTCTTCTTTGCTCTAGAGTTCTAAAGTTAAATTTATTACATAGCTCAACATAATCACAGCCACGAGGTGGATAAACTCCATTTGTTTTGAAATCGAGGAACTTCAGGAACCTCTTCTGGACTTTTTCCAACATGTTACTTTGATTAATAAGATTTGGATTCCAAATAATGGATGCAAATTCTAATTTAGACCGAATAAGTGCAAAATATAACAGTTTTAGTGTAACTGGATTAGTAAAATTCTTTGAAGTTCTGAAGAGGTAACCTAAAGCTCTCGATGCTGATGCGACCATTCTCGACACCTGCTCGTTAAAGTTCAACCAATCATCGAAGATGACTCCAAGGTCACACGAAGAATACACTCTTTCTAGCAGTGAACCATTCAGGAAATAATTACAAATGAGCGGTGTTCTACTCCTTGTAAAAGTCAAAACATGACACTTCGACAAATTTAACGGTAGATTATTCAAAACTGACCACGAATGGATTAGATCAAGGTCATTCTGGAGTTCCGTCACATCATTATTAGTCTGAATAATTCTAAAGACCTTCCTTCCCGAAAGGAAGGACCTACAATGTCCTTCCTATGGCAAGAACCTTGACGTGGTGGGAAGGCTTATGCGTTTGAGTGATGTCTCGAGTGAAAGGGGTGAATCCTGGGCGCGCTATAAACGCGTTGTCCCAATGCTTGGAAAAGGAGAGCCAGAACCAAAGAGTTCGGCATGCAAGGAGTATGAAAGAAGAAGGTGAAGCCTATAAACGGCTCCCTTCCCGGCTGGATGGCCTCCTTTATATTTTTTATATTTTTTAAGGGAAAGCCAAAAATGGGATTGGTTGAGAGAATAAGTGCGGAATAAGAGTAGCCTATAAACGGCCTATTCCTTGTACGGGTAGTCTCCTTCTCACAGGATTACTGCAGCTCACCGTGGAAGGCGAGCCGAAAACTCGATTGCACGTGCCGAGGAAGCACCGGGAAAAGCGAGCCAAAAAACTCGTTTTCCCGAGTGTGTAGCTTTCTTGGGGAAGGGGAGACTAGTATAAATGTGGAAGTGCAGACTATAAACGTCTCCTTCCCTGATTGGATAGCTTACTCTTTCTAAGTGTAACGCTATGAATGAGGTACGAGAGAGGAACCTTTAGGAAGGTTTATTCTCCTGTATGAATGTGGGGCACGTCCCCTTGAAAGGAAGGATTGATTGATCCAGAGAGACCAGTGTGAATGACGGAAAAAGGAACTTCAGTGTAAGGGTATTTATGAATAGTGAATGAGGATCTCAATGGGAGCATCATATACTCACGCGGAACAAATACTTGCGATCGGCGACGTATTGCAGGGCACTGGGAGTGACGTGTCCCTATATGGTTTTTTCCAGGCCATATGGGGTTCCCGTCTGATGTGAGCTTGCTCTGCCGAGGTGTTTCTGTAATGCGAAGTCAGGAGCCAGCCCCTTCGGGAACTTGATCAAATAGTGTGCAGTGGGTACAGGTGTCGGAGCCTGTACTGCTACGGTGGAGTCCGTTCCGTCCGTGTTGTACCGGGAATGGCTAAACGAAAGGGTTGGGCCTCAGGGAACTGGGGTAGGACCGTCGTGTCCGAGGGTACACCCGTTCTCAACCTTGGCGACCCCCCCTCTCCACACGATGCACTGGTAAATCAAACGAATGGAAAGCTTAATGGAAAAATTAAATGAGAAAATGGAGACGAACGAGAGTTCAGATGCGCCGGAACCTTCCACATCGGCAGGTACAGCTACTTTAGCTGCCCGTGCAACGGAGACTCCGAGTAAAGGGGAGAGCGCTGCTCCTCCGAGAGCCGACGGATGGGAAGGCATCATTCGGCTTTTGGAACAGCAAGTGGTCGTCACCCAGGAACTTACGAATGCGCTGTTGTACGTGCAGTCAAATCGGTTGGAAAACAACGCAAAGCCGGTTAAGAAATCGATTAACACGGCAGTGGAATATAGCAAATGCCTCGAACAAGTGGCTAAAGACTTGAAAGAGGAGATGCTCAGAAAGCTGAGAGGCGTCCCCAAACAAAAGGGAAAGGCAAAGGTTCCCCTTCGCCCAAAACCCAATGAGTTGGAGACCCCAACATCTAAGGGTAATGGAGAAAAAAGAGGTGAAAAGCGAGAAGCTTCGAGGACCCCCGAAGAGAGGTCCTCGAAAAAAGGGAAGAAGCCCGAGGGACCCCAGGCCGGGATCAATAGATCCTTTTCTGCGTCAACCCGAGGACTAATCGACCCAATGGTGGAAAAAGAGTGGCAGGAAGATCCAGCCACTCAAAGGAAAAAGAAAAAAAAAGAAAAAAAGAAAGAGGAGGCAAAAGCCGCAAAAGAGAAGAAAGAGGCAGAGGCGAAAAAGAAGGCCTCTCAGCACGGTAAGGAAAGGAGAGACGATGCTATCAGGGTGTCACTAAAGGATAACGTTTCCTTCGCTGACGCCTTGAAGCATATGAAGTCGGTAGTCAACCCTGCTGACTCTCAAACGGAGGTCCTGTCGATCCGGTAGACGTTGAAGAACGACATGCTTCTCGTCCTCAAGGGAAGAGAGGATCGTTCAGAAATCAGTAGGGCACTGACTGCTGCCTTTCAGGAAAAAGGAGAAGTCGCTACTGTGGTCACAAAAAGGTCCGTGGAAATCAGGGACCTGGATGAGTCCACAGAGGTGGACGAAGTGGTGGAGGCAGTGAAAAAGACACTGGACAGGACCGACCTGCAGGTGTCTTGCCGCCTTTTCTCCCTTAGTGCCGGAAGCAAAATAGCGGTGCTTCAACTTCATGAAGCATCTGCTAGAGCATTGCTAAAGGTAGGTAGGGTGAAAGTAGGATGGATAAACTGCAGAGTCCGGGCCAGGCTGGAAGTTGAGAGGTGCTATAAGTGCCTCGGGTATGGACACCTGACCAAGAACTGCAGTGGCCCTGACAGGAGCAACGCTTGTTGGCGGTGCGGAGAACCAGACCATCAGAGCAAGGGGTGTAATGCGGAGTTCCACTGCACCACCTGCTCGGATAAAGGAATGACGGATTTCAAACACCGTCCAGGAAGTGGGTCCTGCCCTGTCTACAGTGCAGAACTAAAGAAGTTAAAAGGAAGGAGCTAAGGTGTCTTCAGATTAACCTTAACAAGGGAAAGCTCGCAAAAGATCTCATGTTTTTAACGGCCATTCAGAGGGGGGTTGATATACTGTTTTTCAGTGAACAGTGTAAGAAACCGGACCACTCTGTCTGGTACCAGGACAAAACATGTAGATCTGGGATTCAAGTGTGCAACCCGGATCTGAGCGTCAGCGATTTTCTGGAGACCGATAAGGGGTTCGTTTGGATAGAGGTATCGGGAATACGTATGTATAGCTGCTACTTCTCTCCGAACGATCGCTTTAAAGATTTCGAGGCCGAAGTGCAATCTCTTGAAGAAAGCATAAAAGCTTTCGAGGGGGAGGACCCTCATAACGGGAGACTTTAATGGTAAGTGTCCCGAATGGGGTGAATTCCGTTTAGACAAGAGGGGCACTCTGATAAGCGAAATGGTGGCCAGAAATGACCTGGTCGTAGTGAACCGGGGCCAGGAGTTTACATTTCGGCGAGGTGAATCGGGATCAATTTTGGATCTAACAATAGCCTCGCCAGATTTAGCACGGAAGATTAGGGACTGGGAAGTGCTCGATGAAACAACCTTGAGCGATCACCAGTAGGGGAAAGTCAGGTAGCCCCGGACACCTAAGCCTTTTGGTTAAAAAATTTGTATAATTTTTTTGAAATATTAATTAAATCATCTTATGACAAAGACATGACCTCTGTCTATCTTTGAAATAAATTCGATCATAAAATAAACACATTAATTGAGAGAAAAATGAAATCATATATGAGTAGTAAAATGTAAGCCTCCAGAAACTTGTCGGGTGTCACCGGACAGAGAAAATAAAAGTGCTTATTTAAATTGTTTAATTTGATAAAGTGCGAATAAATTGTGTCTTAAATAATGACCGTAAATTATTTTTTAGAAATAAATTAAAACATCTATTTAATAGGAACAGAAAGTCCAAATATAATAGAATTTTTATATGACGTTTAATACGATACACGTTTGTTAAATTGTCTAGACAATTTAAGGTTAAATTTAGAAATTACTTATTTTCAAAAAGAAGAAATGAAAAAATGAATTAATATATTAAAAAACGTAAGCTCAAGTGAATTATACACAGTTTGTAATTTGTGTCAATTATAAAAATGCAGTATTATACGTGAAATAGCTAGTGTCTGGGGCTACCCGCTGTCCGGGGCTACCCGACTTTCCCCTATATTGAGTTCGTTATCTCGATGGAAGAGCTTGTGAGGGGCAAAAGACCCGGTAATCTTAGTAAGAACCCCTCATGGAACACCAGTAAGCTCGATCAAGATAAGGCAAGAAAGTACCTGGAAGAAGCCAAGCTGATCTCCGAACTTGGCTGGATAAGGGAACCGGAAACGGTGGAGGAGAGGGTGCGTGCCGCGAGGCGTGAGGTGACTGCAGCATGCAATCACTCTATGCCCCGACGTAGACGCGATTGCTCTAGGAAGAAGTCAACATACTGGTGGAACGAGGAATTGGCCACTCTGAAAAATGAGTGCAATAAAGCGAGACGGAAATATACCCGTTCAAAAGGGGACATCTCGCTTGAGCAGGAATGGCATAAAGCAAAAAAGGCTTTTAAGCAGGGAATAAGGCGTAGTCAACGGAAATGCTGGATAGACTTAATCAGCGACGTCGAAAACGGCCCATGGGGACTGGCGTTTAAGATTGTGACCAAGAAATTGGTTATTAAACAACAGATCCCCAGTCTAGACAAACCTGATTGGGTCCGACAGATCATAAGAGCCTTATTCCCATATGTGGAACCATGGTCTCGAGAGGACTATTCCTCTTGCTTAGTACGGAGCGAAGATCTTTTCACGCTTGATGAGCTAAGAACTGCGGGAAAAGGGTTAAAATCTGGCAAGGCGCCAGGAAGGGATGGAATACCCAACGAGATCCTGAAATTGGTGATCGATGTGTACCCCGAACTTCTCCTTAACCCTTTGAACGACTGTCTCAGGGCTGGAAGGTTCTTTATGGACTGGAAAAAGCAAAAGTTAGTTCTTCTCAGAAAAGGAGACAAGCCTCTGGATAAGACGTCATCCTATAGACCTATATGTCTTTTGGACACAATGGGTAAACTTCTAGAGGGCATGGTTTTGCAGAGACTTCAGGGTCTACTGACTGGCGAAAATGACCTATCAGAAAATCAGTACGGTTTTCGCAAAAGCCGATCTACTGTCGACGCTATTTCGGCAGTAGTGGAAGAAGCAAAGAAGGCCAGAGAAGGCACAGGGAAGAAGAAAGGATTTTGCGCATTAATAGCAATAGACGTACGTAATGCGTTCAATTCCGCGCGATGGAACATCTGCATCGAGTCGATGAGGAGGAAAGGGATACCGACCTACCTATTGCGAATGATGGACAACTATCTTAGTGATCGGTGGATCGAGTATGAGGGCAAAACATTTCAGATTCGCGAGGAGATGACTTGTGGAGCCCCCCAAGGGTCAAAGGTAGGGCCATTCGTGTGGAACGTCATGTATGATGATTCCCTGCGCATGAAACTACCTACGGACACCAAATCATTCGACTTCGCGGACGACAAAATTATCGTATGCGGTGCGCAAACTACAGAAATCCTTGGCATAAGGGTCAATGAAACTCTGCGACGTGTCAAACGCTGGATGGACGCCAATGGCCTGGAAATGGCCTTGGAAAAAACCGAAGCACTGCTCGTCACAGACCGGAGATCCTTTGTGGCCCCACCCATTGAGATTGATGGGACTGAATTAAAATGGAGACAGACCATAAAGTACTTGGGCGTCGAGTTGGATAAGAAGCTTAGCTTCAACCAACATTTAACATCTGCGACGATTAAAGCCATCCAATGTGCAGGAAATATTTCTCGGCTTATGCCAAACATTGATGGTCCCAGGGAAGCGAAAAGAAGATTAGTAGCGAGCGTGGTACACTCGAGACTGCTTTATGCAGCCCCAGTGTGGGCATCAGCCCTTGATAAACACGCCATCTCTATGAGACTACTTTCAGCTCAAAGGATAGTATTGCTGAGAATAGTCTCAGCCTACCGGACTATACCTACTAGCGCTGTGCAAGTCCTAGCGAGCGTTCCGCCGATCGATCTATTAGCTAAGGAAAGACAATTTGTCTATTCCGTCTCTAAAGATCGGGCAAGCTCGTTCCCGGAGGAGGACCGACAGCAACTAAAGGCCCAGATTCGTAGAATCGCGAGGAGTAGGTTAGTCGAGGAGTGGCAGGTGAGATGGGATGGGGAATCTACCGGAAGGTGGACTTATCGCCTTATTCCCCACCTCGCCAAATGGCTAGAAAGAGAAGTTAATTATTACCTAACACAGGCACTAACGGGTCACGGTTGTTTTAACGAGTATTTGAAACGATTTAAATTGAGAAGAGAGGGATCGTGCTCCTATTGCGACGCCTCTGTGGACACCGCGGAGCACACCCTCTTTGTTTGTAAACATTGGAAGGAGAAAAGGCAAGATATGCTTCGGGTGGTCGGTACTGAAGTCACCCCCGAAAACATGATTGACCTTATGTTGAGAAGTGTGGACTCGTGGCAGCACATTGAATCCTTCATTACCCAGGTAATGAAAATCAAGGATTTTGATGGACGCAGGAAAAGGAATCAGGGTTGATCTGAAGACATTGAAAGGTAAGAAGATCATGGAAGAAATCCGTATAGAATCCTCCACCTGACATCACTTCGAAGTCAGCCGTTGATCGGAGGGGGTCCGTACCCCCCTCGATTCGTCGGCTGATCGACATTACCCTCGGCGATGTTGGTTGCTTAGCTCAATCGTCCCGCGGAGGGTTAAATACTCCTGTAAAGCGAGGAAGGTTTAGTGGGTATTACCCAGAGACAAACTTACGGGGGAATATTTATATTCCCAAGTAAACTATTCTCTGGACTCGAGCCCCACACACGGGAGGCGCCTTCTTTAAATGATGCCTGCATCATTCATTGTAAGCTGCTTCTTATGGTGCGTAAATGCATTTTCCAAACCTCGTAAGAAAAAAAAAAAAATTCTAAAGACCTTCACAATGAGAAAAATAATTAACAATCGAAAGGAAAATTCGAAAAGTGGCAAGAATAATCGACAACAGAACAAAATAATAATTTAGGAAAATTAAAGAATAATTATAAAATTTAAAGAGAATAATTGTATATTAAAAATTATAGAAAAAATTATAGATTTATTTATTAATGAAATTAAAATTATTTGAACTCAAATTTATAAATTTAAATTTTAATCAATTTAAATGCATTTGTCTGATTTATTATTATTATTATTATTATTATTATTATTATAGATTTGTGATATATGAAAAAAATTGATTTTGGATAAAATATTTCAGAACTTTTAAATGAAATTCCTGGTTTAGTCTCAAAGATTAAAGAAAAAAATTGAAACTTGGGAAATAAAATTTAAAAATGAAGGGAAAAAACTAAAAATAATAAGAATAAAATTGAAGAAAATTTTTGAAAAATGACAAAAAATAGTTGAGAATTGTAGCAAATAATTGAAATCATAAAAGAAAAGAATTCTTAAAAATTAAAAAAACATTTTAAATATAATTTAAAATTTACTATTCTCAAAGAGTGGATTAATTAAATTTGTAATCAATAAAATTTCAAATTTATTGAAGTTTGAAGAATTGTAATATATAAATGTAATTATAGTCTTGTTAATCTCAAATATATTCTGTAATTTTTTAAATTATTTTTTAAAATTTTTTATTATTTTCTTCAACTTACAATTATTTCTATCAATTATTTTATTTTTAAATTTATTTTTCAATTACTGTTTGTCATTTTCAATTATTTTTTGATTAATTTTTTAATTTTTTTTATTATTTATCTCAAATTTTAGTTATTTTTTCAATTTACAATTATTTTCATTATTCTCCAATTATTTTCTTGTATTACAAATAAATGTTGAAATTTTGTCAATTATTTTTTACAAAATAAAATTATTTTCTTCAATTTTTAATTGAATAGCGTATTTCGAAAATTTTTTTAAATTTTACAGGAGGCATAAAAAACGTTTTATTTCAAACAGCAAAAATTAAAAGAGTCCAGTTTTTTTTTTAATTGTAATTAGATGCTATTCTGTATGAGAAAATGATAAAATAATTGTCTTGAATTAAAGTGTGTTGGAGAAAATTGATATTTTAGGTGTCAGAGTTGAGCCCTTTTCGAAATTCATGAAAAAAATTTAATCGTTTTAATATTATAAAAGTATATTAATGAAGCTTTTTAGTATGAAAAAACATTTTATTTATTTATTTATATAATTCTAAAATATAATTATTTTTTTTTAACTCTAAAACAGTTGTAACATTTAAAAACAAACTTTTTTAAACAACATTTTTTCAATTACAACTCTTCTTCAAAGTCGCTGTCAGCTTCTGTACTTGTCGGCCACTGAAAAATTTCTTCATAAAAATTTCTGTATTCCTGTGGAATATATTGTCTTAATTTCTGCAAATCGATTATTTTTAATCTGTTAATTGGCAACTTTGAGGAATAGCAAGGAAATTCTTGATGGCAAGGAATTTTTGCACAAACATTTTTTCTTTTTAAGAAGCAAGAAGTTTCAATGCCTATTTCACTGCTAATGTTGGGACGGTATAAAAGTATACCTGGTTTTTCAGGGTTAAAAATGAATTCGAAAAAAGTTGACACTTGGAAGGAAACTTTATCATTCTTCTTAACGTTTTTCCCATAGCTTTTTTCTGATAAAGGTTTACTTTCAAAATTAAGTTTACCCCACGATTTGAAGTCTATGATGTCGGAATATATCATTGTTTTAACGTTAAATTTCTCATTTTTGGCACTACCAAGTATTAAATCAACATACTGCTCTTGAGTGAATAAACGGTCCTCTCTTTTAATTTTACGTTTTACAGTCGCAAAATCTCTATCGCAATCGTTGAAAGAGTGTCCTCTTTGCGGAAAATAGAGAACAATTTTTATATTTCGACTGGCTGCTAAAGACAATAGAAATTTAATAACGATAATATTCTTATTTTGTCCAGGACAGCCATCAAAAAGCAAGTGTAATACTTTTATTTATTCAGGAACGTTTTCTTGAATATAATCATTCAAAAACGATATCACTTCGTTGGACCCCTTGAGAGCTTGACCTTGGTGATAAGAGTAAAAAGTTGCTTTCCCTGTTTTCATATTATGCACACAAAATTCATAAACCCATAGTGCTGCCCTGCTTTTGGCATTCTTTAGTGATTTTTGTGGCTTCTTTGAAAAATTTGGAGGCTTCGCTTTTATGACTTTCAAGTTCAATATTAGCTTCATTTTTTGAATTTTCGTCCATATGAGGAGTTTTCAACCTAACTTTAATTTCTTCACATTTTGAACATACATCTATTTGTGGTCTTCCAAATTTCAATTCAAATTTTTTATTGAAATAACTTTTGAAAAATTGGTAGGTTACTTTTTGATTGGGATGATCCAAGCAATATCTCTCATGTAATATTTTTGTATTTAATGAAGAGGATAAATAACGTGTCACGATGTTCCCTGTAATAAGAGGGTTATTGAGCAAGCGTTTTGGCTAGTTGAGCAAGCCCTCTGCTCAATTGTCCTAACGAAATATGGACAATTGGGCTGGTTGCTCATTCACCCAATGCATTGAGTCCAATAATCCACAAGGTATTTCGAGCTTAAAACTGGAGAAAAAGCGACTTAATATTGATAAAACACTAAGAAACGTTAAATTAAGCATAAATACACAAAATTAGATAATAAAAATACGTATATTAAGAATAAATAACATTTTCGAAAAGACGTGATTTATTGACACTCAGAGAGCAGAACACCTGACTAGCAGAATAGAGGTAGCCAATCAAAATCTTTCTACCGCGAGAGACTAAATTGTGATTGGCTACGTCTATTTTGCTAGTCAGGTGTTCTGCTCCCTGTGTGTCAATAAATCACGTCTTTTCGAAAATGTTATTTATTCTTAATATACGTATTTTTATTATCTAATTTTATGTATTTATGCTTAATTTAACGTTTCTTAGTGTTTTATCAATATTAAGTCGCTTTTTCTCCAGTTTTAAGCTCGAAATACCTTGTGGATTATTGGACTCAATGCATTGGGTGAATGAGCAACCAGCCCAATTGTCCATATTTCGTTAGGACAATTGAGCAGAGGGCTTGCTCAACTAGCCAAAACGCTTGCTCAATAACCCTCTTATTACAGGGTTATTTGAATAGTGGATTTCTTTAACTGGAATAGATTCCACAAACCGATGAATCAAAGCACACTTTTCTCCTGGCACAATATTTCTCCTAGAACCTGCAGATTTTCCACTTTCGTCGTGAGGAATTTTATTTTTTACTTTTAGGTCCTTTAACCTTCTTATTCTTTTGTCCGTCACACCATGCAAACTTAAAAATGCTTTTTTACAGATTAATTTTTCGTTTCCGTTTATTTCAACGTAATATTTATAAGAAAAGTTCTGAAGTTTCGATTTTTTAGAATTGGGGTCCTCCTCTGAATCAATTTCCATTCGTTTTGATGTATCCTGTACAGAATTCACCTTTATTAATGACTGTAAATAAATATCCTGTTCATTTTTCGTGTTGAAATCATTCGCTTAATAATATTATCTTTAATATCTTCAGACAAGTCGAAACATTCTTGACGACACCTGAGAATACAAATTCAATATTTATATAAGTTTTTTTATTTATTTAATTTTTATTATGAGTTTATTTAACAAAAATTGAAATACTTTATCATTTCTAAGTATATTAAAATTTAATAAACAATCACTTACATGCAATTAGGTCCAGTTTTTCTTTCAGGAATTAATTCGCCTACATGGTTTTCGTGACTTACCCCTTTCACTTTAGCTTTTTTGATTACTACATGTTTATAATTTTCATCATTTCTTATTCCTCTTTTCTTTTTATTAACAATCTCTTCATTTTCTGTGCTGCTTGAACTCATTATGTTGATTTATTTTCAAGTTTATTTACGAATTGTATTTTTAATATTTTTTCTTTGGTTATAAGTCAAATAAAGAAACAACTTCACGTTTATTAGATTAAATTTTTCTTTCAGAGTTGAGGGTCGCCCACATTTTCTCCAAAACTCAAGTGTCAGAATATCCATTTGACCGAATTTTATTTATCCAAAATTGCATTTATCAGATATCTCATTTATCCAAAAAAGCATTTATCAGAAATCTCTTTTGTCCGAAATTTAAATGATCAGAAATCTAATTTTGATGATAATGCATTTACGAGAAATCTCGTTTGTCCGAAAGGTAAATTGTCAGAAATCTAATTTATACAAAATTGTATTTATCAAAAATTTAATTTATCCGAAATAGCATTTATCTGAAATCTCGTTTGTCCAAAAATTGAATTATCAAAAATGTTATTTATTAAAAATTACATTTATCAGTAATCTCAATTGTAAGGATTTTCAATTATCAAAAATCTAATTTGTTCGAAATTGAATTTATCAAAAATCTCCTATGTCCGAAATTTCATTTATCAGAAATCTTATTTGTCCGTAATAGCATTTAATAGAAATCTCGTTCTTCAAAAAATGAAATTATTACGAATTTCATTTATCAAAAATTGTATTTGTCAGAAATCTCATTAGTCCGAAACTGCATTTGTCAGAAACCTAATTTATTAGACAAAGCATTTAACAGAAATCTCATCTGTCCGAAATAGCATTTATAAGAAATCTAGTTTTTCCAACATTGTAATTATCAAAAAACCCATTTATCCAAAAGTGCATTTTACAGAAATCTCATTTGTCCGGAATATTATATATCAGAAATTTCATTTGTCAAAAATGTCAATTATCAGTCATTTTATTTATAGAAAATTGCATTTATCAGAAATCTCATTTCTCAGGAATTGCAATTATTAGAAATCTCATTTGTCAGGAATGTCAATTATCAGTAATCTTATATCAAAAATTGCATTTATCAGAAATCTCATTTCTCAGAAATTGTTATTATAAGAAGTCTCATTTGTCCGATATTGCATTTATCAGAAATCTCATTTATCCGAAATATTATTTTTCAGAAGTCTCTTTTATCAAAAATGTTAATTATCAGTAATCTTATTTGTCAAAAATTGCATTAATCAGAAACCGCATTTCTCAAAAATTTTTATTATAAGAAGTCTCATTTGTCAATTTCGAACAAATTAGATTTTTGATAATTGAAAATCCTTACAATTGAGATTACTGATAAATGTAATTTTTAATAAATAACATTTTTGATAATTCAATTTTTGGACAAACGAGATTTCAGATAAATGCTATTTCGGATAAATTAAATTTTTGATAAATACAATTTTGTATAAATTAGATTTCTGACAATTTACCTTTCGGACAAACGAGATTTCTGGTAAATGCATTTTCATCAAAATTAGATTTCTGATCATTTAAATTTCGGACAAAAGAGATTTCTGATAAATGCTTTTTTGGATAAATGAGATATCTGATAAATGCAATTTTGTATAAATAAAATTCGGTCAAATGGATATTCTGACACTTGAGTTTTGGAGAAAATGTGGGCGACCCAGAGTTGAGCCCTTTTCGAAATTCATTTAAAATCGGCAAATCTTTAAACGCTTTTTTTTTCCACGAAAAGTACATCTAATGAAGTTTTCCTTTTGAGAAAACATTAATGAATGTGCAATAAAGCAAGAAATGCAAAAAAGTGAAAATTGATAAAAATCCGAGTTGAGCCCTTTTCGAAATTCGTAATTCAATTATTTTTGTTACTTGCAAATATTTTCTAGGATTTTTTATTATTTTCATTATTCTTCAATTAATTTTCTAGATTTTAAAATATGTTTCTTGAATTTTTATAATTTTCTTCAATTTTTGAATATTTCTGTTATCATTTTGCAATCAGTTTTTTCAATTTTAAATTATTTATCTCATTTTTCAAACATTTTTTTCAATTTTCATTTTCTTTTATATTTCTGCAATTAATTTCTCCACCTTTTAATAATAGACATATTAATTAATTTACAATTAATAACCTAAATTTTTATTTATTATCTTAAATCTAAGTTACTGTATCGACGTTTCCATGTAATACCGAAAATTTTTATTATTTATCTCAAATTTCCATTATTTTCTTCAATTTACAATTATTTCTATCATGTTTCCATTACTTTATGTCATATTCAATTATTTTTTAATTAATTTTTAATTTTTATAGAATTTATTACAACTTGATATATTTTTTCAATATACAATATTATTTTTATTATTCGGCAATTAGTTTCTTACATTACAAATATATGTTGCAATTTTTTCAATTATTTCCCAAATAATAAATTATTTTCTTTAATTTCTAATTATTTTTATTACTTTGCAAAAATTATCACGAATTTTTTATTATTTTTGTAACGATTAAAAGCTATTAGCCATTATATCCTTCAAATCGCACATTTAAATTAATATAAAATTGAAAAAGAAATTATTAAAAATTATTAAATATAAAAATAAATCAATTTGAGACACAAAAATGTAAATTAAAATAAAAGAATAGTCGGGAGTTATCGTCAATTTATAAAATTATATTGTCAAAAATTAAAATAACAAATAAAAATTCGACGTCAATAAATAAAATTAATTTAAAATAACCCGACACACACATACTTATACACTCGCGATTGTTTGACAAATAATACAAATAATGAATAAATAATTATAAACAGACATGGATACAAATAAAATAAATAAAATTACATAAACAATTAGACAGAAAAACAATTAATTAACATAAAACTTATCGTTCTGGCATTAGTTTCCTTTGATTTGAGGACGGGGGGATATTTTTGCAGAGCGTGATGACTGACGAGCAGCATTTCGTATCCCAGAAAAACTTTTCTTTTTACGTGGACCACGTTTTTGTTTTTTTTTTTTTATTAGGATTTGGGTTAATCTGGCTTCTTAAATTCAATTTCTTCTCAGACAAAATCCACCCCATCGTCCTCAATTATTCCAGAATCGTCACATTTAATAAAAAATCGCCACACTAATTAAGGAAGAATAAAATAAATATAATTAACACAAATACACTAACAAAAACACAAACGAAATAAATTATTAAAATAAAAATATGAACCTTCGTGTTGCCGGTGACACACAAAGTTGTGACGATTTCGGATTCATCGCCAGGAAACGATTGTGAGGACGATGGGTGCGGAATTTAAATTAAATTATTTTTGTCATAAATATAGGAACCCTTCATTTTCATTACTCTTCAATTAATTTTCTAGATTTTAAAATATATTTCTCAAATTTTAATAACTTTCTTCAATTTTCAATTATAAATATTACCATTTTGCAATCGAATTCTTTATTACTTTTATTACTCTTCAATTAATTTTCTTCAATTTCTAATTATTTTTATTACTTTGAAAAATTTGTCACGAATTTTTCTTTTATTTTCATTACTCTTCAATTAATTTTCTAGATTTTAAAATACATTTCTCAAATTTTAATAATTTTCTTCAATTTTCAATTAGTTTCATTACTTTGTAAATATTGTCAAGAATTTTTTATTTGTTTTATTACTCTTCAATTAATTTTTTAGATTTTAAAATATTTTTCTCAAATTTTAATAATTTTCTTCAATTTCCAATTATTTTTGTTATCATTTTGCAATCAATTTCTTCAATTTTTTATTAATCTCACTATTCAGTCCTGAATCAAATTTATAAATTTTTAATTATTTATCTCATTTTTCAATTATTTTTTAGGGTTCCGTACACAAAGTGTCCAAACGGAACCCTTATGTTTTCACTCGTTTGTCCGTCGCCCAAAACCATTACCCCCCCCCCCCCCCCTAGCGGACAAACTATTTGAGATAAAGGGTTGAAATTTGGTACACTTATGTATTTTCACGTGTAGATTACAGGAAAAATATAGCGAACATGATTGAACGTGATGTTCATAGCGTTCTCAAGGAAATAACAAGATTTTTTTAAAAAAATGCATTAAAATGCCTATTTACCCCCCCCCCCCTTATCTCCTAAACTATTTGACCTAGAGTATTGAAATTTGGTACACATATGTATTTTCGCGAGTAGAGTTTAGGAAAAATATAGAGAACATGATTGGAGGTGATGGTCATAGCGTTGTCAAGGAAAAACTTTTTTTTTTTAAAAAAAACGTGTCCCCCCCCCCCTTATCTTCCAAACTATTTGACCTAGAGGTTTGAAATTTGGTACACATATGTATTTTCGCGAGTAGAGTTTAGGAAAAATATAGAGAACATGATTGGAGGTGATGGTCATAGCGTTGTCAAGGAAAAACTTTTTTTTTTAAAAAGAACGTGTCCCCCCCCCCTTATCTTCCAAACTATTTGACCTAGAGGTTTGAAATTTGGTACACATATGTATTTTCGCGAGTAGAGTTTAGGAAAAATATAGAGAACATGATTGGAGGTGATGGTCATAGCGTTGTCAAGGAAAAACTTTTTTTTAAAAAAAAATGTGTCCCCCCTCCCTTATCTTCCAAACGATTTGACCTAGAGGTTTGAAATTTGGTATACCTAGGTATTTTTACGTGTAGATTACAGGAAAAATATAGCGAACGTTGCTGGACTTAATTTTCAAAAGTTAATAATGAAAAGTTGAAAAATGACAAAAAACCCCTATGCTAGCGCTCAGCGTATTTATCCTGAAAGGTTGGGAATTGGTTAAAAATGTGTAATTTTATGCAGAATTTTTTATAAAACCATAAAAATTGTGGTTTAAATTTATTATCATAACATTTTTTCCAAAAAACTGAAATTTTACCAAAAAAAAATTTTTCTTCTAAACAGCTACAATATTTTTTAGTTTCAGTTTATTTTTTTTGTACAAAATGTTTATGTTTATGTTTAAATTACTTTAAAAGTTGAAAATAAAAAAAAATTAAAAAAAAAAATTTTGTTTGGCTTTAAAATTTAAAATTATATAAAAAAGTTTAGTCTATTTAATTGGAAATTTTTAATCTTATAAAAATCATTAAGTTTATACTTAAATTTCTTTAAAAATAAAAAAAAATTATTTTAATTTATCATTACAGTAAAACCCACGTATATCGGACCCGCATATATCGGATTCCCGCCTACATCAGATATTTTTGCCGGTCCCTTGAATTTATATATCATGTATTTTTACCCGGATAAATCGGATTCCCGCTTAGATCGGAAAATTTTCTCGGTCCCTTGAAATCCGATATACGTGAGTTTTACTGTATTTAAATTATTATTCAAATAATCTCTGACTCATATAATTGAAAAAAATTAGAGCGGTAAGGAACCCTTCGACTTGGTACGAGTGTAACTCGTACTTGCCCGATATTTCAATTTTCATTTTCTTTTATCATTTTGCAATTATTTTCTTCACCTTTTAATCAGATATATTAATTATTTTTCAATTAATTTCCTAAATTTTCATTTATTATCTGAAATCTAAGTTATCTTGTCTCAACTCTTCAATGTTTTAATGAATCTTGAATTATTTTTTTCAAATTTTAACTCGATTCGTTAATTTTTAATTATTTATTTTCATTTGCAATGATTTTCACAAATTTTATATTATTTTGAATATTTGTTGATAAATTCCGAAAATTTCAATTATTTATCTCAAATTTTCATCATTTTCTTCAATTTTCGATTATGTCTATAATATTGTAATTATTTTTCTATGTTTAAATTTTAAAATTCTTGAAATTATGCTGTAATATGGTACTTTCTTTTACTTCACAAATATTCTGTATTTTGAAAATTATTTGTCTAAAATTGGAATTAATATCTACAAATTTCAACTATTTTTTTATCACTTTCCAAAAATTTTCTTCAAGAATTTTCATCAATTTTTAATTTTACTCCTAAATTTCAAATTTAATTTCCGGAAGTTCCAATTTTTTTTTTTTAATTTTTTCATATAAAACCTTTTTAGTTTTAATTATTTCCTTTAGTATCAAATTAGTTTCATTCTTTAAGTTAGTTAATTAGTTTAATTCATTCATTTCCGAAAATGTACCCGAAATCAAATAAGATTGTCAACTTTTGCATTACAATAATTACGCTAATTAAGAAACTTTTTAAGTTAATATTGTTTTATTTCTTTTCTCCCTCCCTCCCCCCCCCCCGCCGGGTCAATATTAATTGTGCAGATGGCAGAAATTCACAAGTCGACGCCCCTGAATATTTAGAATTATGGTGTTAATTCTAATTCAATTTTATATTTTTGAATTAAGGTTGAAATTAACATAATTTCTTTTATTCCTTTTATTATATTTAATAATAATAATAAATTTAATGATAGATTTATCAAATATTTTTTAATTCAGACAATTAGGTCTTCAATAATATTATTCTATTCTACTAGATTAATAAAAATAGGTATATTCCTTTTTTTATTGGTATATTAATATATTATTAAATTACGGACCACTGTGCAATCATGAGTTGATGACATAATTGCAAGTCTTGTCATTTTAATTATAATGTATTTAAATTATTCATCGGTCGTTAATTGACCTTAACATCAATCATTGGTAGTTTTTTATAAAATCTTGATCTAAAGTTCTTGTAGTTATGCGAGAACTGCAGCTACTTTCAGTTGTACTTTGCATAATAGATTGTTTCTTTGATTTGACTCAATACTTTTCATAACTTTTAAGTTATAATTTTAATAGAAAATGTTCCCTTTGACCGGAACAAGCATCTTTATTATTTTCAGTTTATTATTGACAGTTTTTGTGTATTTTTTCAAAAATAGAGAATTTTATAGATTAGTATCCCAATTCCCTGGACCACTTTCGATACCTATTATAGGAAATGCTTACCTCTTTCTCGGGGATTCTGAACGTAAGTTTTTTTTTCAATTGCTAAATAAATGAAAATTTTTTAAATTTGTTATTGGAGACAAAGTGATACTGTAATTAATAATATATATCTTTATATAAATTATTTTTAATTTTAATTCTGAAAAGCAATATTTAATATTAGTTAAAGTGATTTCTTGATTTTTAAAAACGAAAAATTAAGATCTATATTTTTTTCAGAAAGATATAATGCAATATTTGACCTATATGAAAAGTTTCCTTCTGTATTAAAAATTCAGCTGGGCAATCGGACACTTATAGCTTTCTACAATCCTGAAGAAATAAAAGTAATATTTTTAATAATTTGACAAAAAATCGCCATATTGGATCGGCCATTTTGACTTTTTGTTCTGTCTGTATTTTTATTCTTTTATATGTATATGATTATTAATTATAAAATATGAGATATACTTATGTTTTAATATTATATGTTATACTTATGTTATACTATCTTAAAAAATTTAAGCTTTTATTCAATTCAAAATTTATTGATACATATTTTTCTAGACGATTCTACATAGTCCAAATACTATTGAAAAAGACGCTTTATATAATTTAATAGAACCTTGGTTAGGATCCGGATTAATTACTGCAAAAGGTGAAATTATTTATATATAAATTTAATAAAATTAAAATTTAATTTAATTCTAATGTCTGAGATTAAGAAATTAGTTTTTGAAGCGCTGAATCCGAATCTGTCAATAAAAACCCTGGCGACAGTATCGGATTGAATTCCAATCAGTTTGAATAAGTTTTAATCAGAATTCTTCCGGGGCATTCCGAAATTTATTTCCGAGCCAATCAGTTTTTATCCGAATCTAAAAATAGATATAACTTGACGAAAAATTCTTTCCGAATAATTCCGAAACAATCCGTTTTATTCCGAAGCTAAATTTTAGTCCGTTTAAATCCTGTTATTTCATTCCGAATCAATCTGTTCCAATTTTAGTCGGGTTTATTCGAATATAAAACGGATTGATTCGGAATGAAATAACGTGATTCAAACGGATTAAAATTTAGCTTCGGAATAAAACGGATTAATTCGGAAAGAATTTTTCGTCAAGTTACATCCATTTTTAGATTCGGATAAAGACTGATTGGCTCGGAAACAAATTTCGGAATGACCCGGAAGATTACTGATTAAAACTTATTCAATCTGATTGAAATTCAATCCAATACTTTTGTCAGGGAACTTTCCATGGGGTCAAAGTTTTGGAAATTATTTTAAAAAATGTCCAAAGTGAGTTTTGGAAATTTCAGCACCACTTTTCTGCAAATTCTGCAATGATGAAAGGTTTTCATTGTCAGATTCTCTTTCTGCGTATCAAAAATTGAATTAACCAATCTTAGATAATATAATGAAATATAAAAAAATGAAGAAAAATAACTTTTTAATAGCAGCCTTACTTTGCATTTCTGAATAATCAATCCGTAAATCATTAAAAATGACAAATTTGAAAAAAAAATTTATTTAGTGTGATGTCACGGGCATCGGAAAAATTTTCAATCAACTTTCTCTTAAAATAATAAATATTTGACACCAAACTTTGTAAAGAATTACTTGAAGTATCGTTAGGATCTTTACAGGTTTCTATTTTGTCATATTATTGGGTAAAAATTTCGGACAAAATTATTGAATACAGAATTACAGTTTAAAAAAAAATAATAAAATTACAAAAAGATAATAGATGAAAGATAACCATTAATGAATGAAAAATGTTATGTTAAAAATAATTGAATTTGGAAGATATATTTAAAGTTTGTTATATTGTGTACTTTTTTTTGTTCATAATTTTCAATATTTTGTTTAGAAACTAAAGCTCAAATAATACATATTTCTAAAATGTCAAATTAGTTTTAGAATCTGCATAAAATTTAAATTATGGGTACATGGCCTCATTTTTAATTAATTTTGTAAATGGGCGTACTCACGTTGCCAATTTATATAAGAGAGAAAGAGATAGCAATATACTGTTGTCTCTCTCACTCCTACATAAAATCCCCACCAATAAATTTTTCTGGGTACGCCCCTAAAAGTTTATATGTAATAAGCATTACAAAATTATTTTAGGAGATGTATGGAAAGTTCACAGAAAATCAATCCAACCTGCTTTCAATCAAAGAATCTTACTATCTTTTGTCGACATATTTCACAAACATGCAATTATATTAATAAAGAAATTGGAAAAAGAAGTTGATGGCAAAGAATTTAATGTCAATAGATACCTTTCAAATAATTCGCTTAGCGTAATTCGTGGTAAGTACCTCGTTTAAATGCATAAGAATTATTTGCAAAATAAAACTGACAAAGGCAATTGAAAATTTATTCTAATTATTATTTTGTATTATCTTTTGATATTTTCATTCTTTCTAATCTAGAATTTATGAGAATTTAGGTTTTCTATTTATTTATCAAATTAAATCAAATTAAATTTTCTCAATCAATGTACGAAAATAGAATCTCTAGTGTCATTCTGATAAGTAATGATTTGAATTTCAATGGTAAAAGTAAGAATGATTAATTAATGAAATAATACCCAAAAAGCACGTAATATTGCAGTAAAGTTGCAGCAACATTGCCGTGCAATGTTGGCAATATTTCCGCGCAATGTTGCTGCAACGTTTCCTGCAATGTTGCTGCAACGTTTCCCTGCAATTTTGCCGCAACGTTGCAATAATATAGTTGCTTAATACAACGCTCAAATACAACGTTGATTATAAAAAAAATAAACAATTAACGTAATTTGCATTAGTTAAACTTTCTTTTTATTCCGTAATTGCCATTTTTACTAAGTACCATTTTTAAAAGTTAATGAAGCCTTTATAAAATTTTGAACTGCTATATTTTGAACGTCGCTGCAACGTTGCAGAAACATTGCAGGGAAACGTTGCAGAAACATTGCAGGGAAACGTTGCAGCAACATTGCAGGGAAACGTTGCAGAAACATTGCAGTGCAACGTTGCAGCAACATTGCAGGAAACGTTGTGGCAACATTACAGCGCAACATTGCAGAAAACGTTGTGGCAACATTGCAGGGCAACGTTGTAGCAATGTGGACATGGACAACATTGAGGCAACGTTGCAGCAACATTGCGCGGCAATATTGCCAACAATGTTGCTGCAACGTTGCTGCAATATTACGTGCTATTTGGGTAATAATCTCCGTAAACTCCTGAAATTAGTTAGTATGTATTTATATTTATTCATCTTTTTCTGTCCACGTTTTAAAGTCTGAAGTGAAGTTAGTTAGTATTAATATTTATTCATCTTTTTCTGTCTACGTTTTAAAATCCAGAGTGAAGTTAGTCCCTGTTATTTTATTTTTTGTGCTCGTTTTTAATTGTCAATTGTGAAAAAAAAAGTTTCGAAATATGCTTTAAAAATTTATTATGGTTTTTAAAGAAGTTTAAAATATATACACATGCAATTAATTTCCTAAATTTTCAGTTATTATCTCAAATTTGGATTATTGTCATCAATTTTCCATTATATAACGATTTTTTAATTATTTTCCTTTGCTTAAAAATAAATTCTGCAATTTTTCTTGATTTTCATTAATTTATAATTATATTCAATGTTTTGTCATTACTTTTAAAAATTTTAATTATTTATCCGATATTGCAATTATTCTCATCAATTTTCGTTATTTCTGCAATTTTGTAATTATTCTCTTTAATTAAAATTTTTTAAGTAATTTTGTAATTATTATTTTTTTCTAAACATATACTCTATGATTTTTTCAGTTATTTTCTCTCAAAATTTGTTGAATGTTTTCAATTTTTCATATTTAAATTATTTTCATCATAATTCAATTTTCTTTTTAAATCTTAAATTATTTTCAGCATATTTCAATTATGTTTTTCAATTTTGAATTAATTTTATCATTTTTCAATTATTTCTATCGATTGTTAATTATTATTCTCCTTTTCTAAAATTATTTTCTATGATTTTTAAGTATTTTTCTGAAAATTCAAATATTTTCTTCAATTTCTAATTATTTTCATTTGTTATCAGAATTTCAAACTTTTTTTTTTATTAATTATCGTAAATTTCAATTATTTTTAGCTTTCTTACAGACTTTTCTCCAATGTTTAGTTTTTCTCATTTTAAAAAATTAATTTCTAAAATTTTTTTAAGTATTTTTCTCAAATTTCTATTATTTTCTTCAATTTCTAATTATTTTTATTTGTTTTCATAATTTCCAAAAATTTTTATTAATTATAGTAAATTTCAATTATTTTTAGCATTCTTCCAGTCTTTTCTCCAATTTTTATTCATTCTCATTTTCTAACATTATTTTCTAAGATTTTTAAAAAATTTTCTAAAATTTCAATTGTTTTTTTCAATTTTTAATTATTTTTATTTGTTATCATAATTTTAAATTTTGTTTATTAATTATCGTAAATTTCAATTACTTTTAGCTTATTTCTTCAATTCTTTTCTTCAATGTTTAGTTATTTTCTTTTTTTTTTAATTGATTTCGAAGATCTTCATGTATTTTTTTCAAATTCCAATTATTTTTTCTTTATTTAAAAAAAATTTTGTAGTTTTTTCAATTATCACACTTAAATGTCATTTATTTTTTACAATTTATCATTATTTGTATCATATTTTAATTATTTTCGTCAAGTTTTAAAATTTAAAAACATTTTTCAATTATTTACCAAAATTTATTTTCTTCAATTTTTAATTCTTTACATTTGTTTCATAATTTCAAAAATTGTTAACTATTTATCTGACTTTTCAATTCTTTCATTATTTATATTATTTTTTATATTATTTTCTTCAATTTTCAATTACTTTCGTTCTTTTTCTCGTTCTTTTTTATAATTGCAAAAAAGTTTTTACTTAATTTCTCTTTAATTAAAACCAGTTCTGTTCAATTTTAAATTATTTTTATCTTTTTTCATTTATTTTCTGTAATTTTTAATTATTTTCTTTTATTTCAATGAACTTCTGAAAGTTTCAGGTTTTTTCCTCAAATTTTGTTTAACTTTCCTTTATTTAAAATATTTTATGTAATTTGTTTAATTATTTTCTCAAATTTTAATTATTTTTTAAAATTTTTAATTATTTTCTCTAATTTTTGATTATTCAATTTTGTTTTAATTTACTTTTAAGATTCTTAAGTATTTTTCTCAAATTTAAATTATTTTCTTTATGTTTAAAACATTTTTATGATTGGTTAAATTGGTTTCCCCAGTTTTTAATTGATTTCATTTTTTTTCAATTAATTTGCAAAATTTGCAATTCTTTTGTTTAATTTCAATTATTTTTTGCAATTCTTTTTAATTCTAAAATATTATAAATTTTGTCCTAAATAAATATTTATTTTAATTGATTTTTAAATATTAGGTATATTTAAAATATTTATTTCTTCTTATTAGATAAATTGTATTTACCGATTTTTACATTTTTTATTGTATTTTATAATTTTTAAAATGTACGAAAAACTAATCGCGCGCTTGCGCGTTCTATTTTGCTAGTTGTCTTTGATTCTGTCAACACCTAAAGTTTGTCACTAGATGTTTTTTTGTTTTAAATTTTTACATCATATTTCACGTTTTCAAAATGTTCTCAAATTTAAAATTTTTATACCAAGCAATTTTAATTTCTTTAAATTTCTGTTAATTTGAATTTGCATTGATTAAAAGTTTAATTAATCCACGGTTCAAATATACTAAATATACTTAAATCTAACTTCCGCAAATTTCAATTATTTTTATAATTTTCTCAATTACTTTTTTAATTTTTATTACTTTCTCTTCGACAATAAAACAATTTTATTATTTATTGGTAAAGTTCATATTATTTATCGCAGAATGAAATTAATTTTTTTATTCACCATTGTTGTTTTCATTTTGCAATTATCATCTTTAATTTTTAATCATTTTCATTATTTCTGAATTAATATCATGAACTTTCAAATATATATCTCAATTTTCAATTATTATGTTAAACTTTCATTTCTTTTTATTATTTTGCAATTATTTTCTCCATCTTTTAATATTTTCATTCTTTTTTAATCAATTTCCTAAATTTTCAGTTATTATCTCAAATTTAGATTATTGTCATCAATTTTCCACGTTTTAAACGATTTTGCAATTGTTTCCTTTTGCTTAAAAATAAATTCTGCAATTTTTGTATTATTTTCTTTGATTTCTAATTATTTTCATTATTTTGTCATAAGTTTAAAAAATTTCAATTACTTATCTGAAATTTCAATTATTTTTATCAATTTTCGATTATTTCTGCGAATTTTTAATAAATAATTGTTGTATTTATTTTATTTTTTTAAACCTATATTCTACGATCATTTCAATTATTTCTCTTAAATTTTATTTACTGTTTTCAATTTTTCATATTTAAATTATTTTCATCATATTTCAATTTTTTTTTTCAATTTTCAATTAATTTTATCTTTTTTGAATTATTTTCCTCGATTGTAATTATTACTCTCATTATCTAAAATTACAATTATTTTCTTCAATTTTTACTTATTTACATTTGTTTTCATAATCTCCAAAAATTTAATTAATTATCGTAAATTTTAATTATTTTTAGCTGTCTTCAATTCTTTTCTCCAATTTTTAGTTATTCTAATTTTTTTCAATTGATTTCTAAGATTTTCATGAGTTTTTCTCAATTTTCAATTATTTAATTTTATTATTTAAAAAAAATTCTGTAAGTGTTTCAATTATTTCACTCAAATGTCATTTATTTTTTATAACTTATCATTGTTTGCATTATATTTAACTATTTTCTTCAAGTTTTAAATTTTAAAATAATTTTTCAATTAATTTCCAAAATTTATTTTCCTCAATTTTTTAATTTTTTTCCTTTGTTTTTTAATTTCCAAAATTGTAAACTATTTATCTGAAATTTCGTATATTTCATTCAATTTTCAATTATTTATATTATTTTTTATATTATTTTATTTAATTTTTTAAATTATTTTCTCAAACATTAATTATAATGTCATTATTATTTATATATATTATTTATACATAATTATAATAATTTTCAAAAATTTTTCTCAAACTTAAATTATTTTCTTTGTTATTTCAATTGATTTGATTTGATTTGATTTTTTTTTCAATTAATTTGCAATTATTTTGTTTATTTTCAATCATTTTTTCCAATTTTTTCTAATTTTCAAATGTAGGTATCTTAAATCTCAATTATTTTCTTTGATTTTCATTTCTTTTTATTATTTTCTCCATCTTTTAATATTTTCATTTTTTTTCAATTAATTTCCTAAATTTTCAGTTATCTCAAATTGAGATTATTGTCATCAATTTTCCATGTTTTAAATTATTTTTTAATTATTTTCATTATTTTGGCAAAGTTATCAAAAATTTCAATTATTTTAATCAATTTTCGATTATTTCTGCGATTTTTTAATTATTCTCTTTAATTAATTTTTTTTTAGTAATTTTGTAATTATTTTTTTCTTTTAAATATATATTCTATGGTTTTTAACTATTTCTCTCAAATTTTATTTACTTATTTCAATTTTTCATATTTAAATTATTTTCATCATATTTCCATTTTTTCAATTTTGAATTAATTTCATCATTTTTAAATTATTTTCCTCGACTGTTAATTATTATTATTCCCATTTTCTAAAATTTTTTTCTAAGATTTTTATATATTTTTCTAAAAGCTCAATTATTTTTTTCAACTTTTAATTATTTTCATTTGGTTTCATAATTTTCAATTTTTTTAAAATAATTATCGTAAATTTCAATTATTTTTAGTTTTATTCAATTATTTTCCCCAATTTTTGGTTGTTTTCATTTTTTTTCAATTAATTTCTAAGATCTTCATGTATTTTTCTCAAATTTCAATTATTTTTTTTTATTTAAAAAAAATTGTGTAATTTTTTCAATTATTTCACTCAAATGTGATTTATTTTTTACAATCTATCATTCTTTGTATCATATTTCAATTATTTTCTTCAAGTTTTAAAATTTAAAATCATTTTTCAATTATTTTTCAAAATTTATTTTCTTAAATTTTCAATTTTTTTCATTCGTTTCATAATTTCCAAAAGTTTAAACTACTTATCTGACATTCCAATTATTTAATTCAATTTTCAATTAGTTTTGTTCTTTTTCATAATTTTCAAAAAGTTGTTAAATTATTCTCTTTAATTTTTAATTATTTTCTTCTTTTTTTCAATGAAAAAGTTTTCAGTATTTTTCTGAAATTTACTTTAACTTTCCTTTATTTAAAATATTACATTATGTGATTTTTTCAATCATTTTCTCAAATTGTAATTATTTTTTTCAATTTTAAATTATTTGTAAAAATTTTCAATAATTTTTTTTTCTCAATTTTCAATTATTTTCTCTAATTTTTCATTACCAATTTTTTTTTTCAATTTATTTGTAAGATTTTCAAGTATTTGTTTTAAATTTAAATTATTTTCTTTATTTTTAAAACATTTCTATGCTTTTAGAAATTACTTTCCCCATTTTTAATTTCTGTTCCTCAAGTTTAATTTGAACTATTTTTCCAGAAAGTGCCATGGGAATTGACGAACGAGAAGACGAAAATTCTGCTAGAAAATATTTAAAAGCTCTTGAAAAGTGAGTTTTAAATTAACGGATTTTGTTATTATATTCATTATTCTTATACATAACTGTCTTTTGTTTTTAAAGAACTCTGGAAACGATTTCCATAAGAACTTTTAAAGTTTGGCTGCAATTGGATAAGATTTACAATTTAACGAAATTGGCTAAACAGTCCCAAGAATATTTAAATTACTTGCACAATTCCACAGATAATGTGAGTACAGTCATTTTTTGAATTTTCACAATCAACTAAAAATTGCCGAAAACTTTGATCACTGTTATAAATTTGTTTTAGATAATTCAATTAAAAAGGAAGCAAATGAACATTAGCAATGTTCAAAAAGGTCATTTTATTATTTAAATCAATTATTTCAATCTACTTTTGTTGTGCTTAAATTTTATCCAGTAAATGAAATTTCAGATGATTCGTCAAAACAAATAAAACCATTCTTAGAATTGTTAATGAAATTGTCCGATGAGGAAAAAGCATTTAGTGATTTAGAGCTTCGTAATGAAGTTGACACCTTTCTTTTTGCGGTAATTATCTATATTTAATGCCGTTTTATAATTAATAAATACTGCAATAAATTTAAATTTTAATTATTTTCTTAGGGGCACGATACTACAGCAACAACTATTTCCTTTACTTTGCTTATGTTAGCTTCTCATCCAAATGTTCAGGTTTGCAAATTTTAATTAGTGTAACTTTTATTAACGCAACCAGATTATGTATCATTAAGCTAATGCAAAAATTATATAATAAATTTTATCTGCAGGACAAAGTTTACAAAGAAATTTACCAAGTTTTTGGTTCAAAATCCCCGGAAGAAGTTCCATTTAAATCTGAACATTTGCAGCATTTTGTTTATTTGGAGAAAGTAATTAAAGAAACAATGAGGCTTTTTCCAGTCGCTCCAATCTTACTTCGACAAGTTACTAAAACTATGGAAATAGGTGAAACATATTCTACTTTTTACGATTTTGTGGCCAAGGGCAAAACACTTATAACGAGTCTTTGACTTCCCTCCGTCCGTACCTCCGTCCGTCCCTCCGTCCGTCCATCCGTCCGTCCATCCGTCCGTCCATCCGTCTGTCCATCCGTCCGTCCATCCGTCCGTCCATCCGTCCGTCCATCCGTCCGTCCATCCGTCCGTCCGTCCATCCGTCCGTCCGTCCATCCGTCCGTCCATCCGTCCATCCGTCCGTCCATCCGTCCGTCCATCCGTCCGTCCATCCATCCGTCCATCCATCCGTCCATCCGTCCGTCCATCCGTCCGTCCATCCGTCCGTCCATCCGTCCGTCCATCCGTCCGTCCATCCGTCCGTCCATCCGTCCGTCCATCCGTCCGTCCATCCGTCCGTCCATCCGTCCGTCCATCCGTCCGTCCATCCGTCCGTCCATCCGTCCGTCCATCCGTCCGTCCGTCCATCCGTCCGTCCATCCGTCCGTCCATCCGTCCGTCCATCCGTCCGTCCATCCGTCCGTCCATCCGTCCGTCCATCCGTCCGTCCATCCGTCCGTCCATCCGTCCGTCCATCCGTCCGTCCGTCCATCCGTCCATCCGTCCGTCCGTCCATCCGTCCGTCCATCCGTCCGTCCATCCGTCCGTCCATCTGTCCGTCCATCCGTCCGTCCATCCGTCCGGTCATTCATCCGTCCATCCGTCCGTCCGTCCATCCGTCCATCCGTCCGACCATCCGTCCGTCCGTCCATCCATCCGTCCGTCCGTCCGTTCATCCGTCGCACAGTGAGTAAACATACTCTTCTTTGTGTCAAAATCAAAGAACTTTCGATAGAAGTGATCAATTTTAATAAATCCAACAGGAAACAAAAGATTTTTTCCTAAAAAATAAAGGAAAAATATGTTAAAGTAGACAAAAATTTTCTAACCTATTAAAAAACGAGATAAAGTTGAATTTTCCGGTAAAAAACATCATTTTTCGCCTGCACGGATGTGCAGACAAAAAAAATGTCGGTATTAACTAAATAATTAATTGAACCTGAAGATTTTGTCATACTGATTAAAACACATAATGTCAATTTTTAAAAATTTTAAATTGCGGATCCAATATGGCGGACGATATATTAAAATCTTGAAACTTGCTATCTAAAGGTTTTTTTTAGGTCGCTGATTACGAATCTGACATCAGTTTTCAAAAATCCAAAATGGCTGATCCAATATGGTGGACTTAATTTTTAAAATTTAATTAGATTCGCTTGAAACTTACCTAAAGGTTTTTTTGAATCGCTGATTACGGTTTTAGGTTGCCGATTAGAAATCTGACATCAGTTCTCAGAAATTCAAAATTGCTTTCTACAATTGAGGTGCATTTTTAGAATAATTAACTTCGAAAACAATCAAAAGAGATCAAAATTTATATTATAAATTATTTAATGCAAAATTTAAGATTCAAGCATATTTTTTTTATTATTAATTTTTTAATTATCATAAATATACAAATTTAAAATTTTATTATACATACAGCCCGATTGCTCTAAATTACAAAGAAAATTTGCTATCATTTGATAAATTTAATAAGATTGTTATAATTTGTACAAAATATATGCAAACTTGTTCATTGTTTATTATAATTTTTAAAACACAAATCAATCAGTTTTAAGTGTATTCAAACTAAATTAAAATTTTTTAATGGCTTTGCATTATCAGTCATTAAATCCGAATGCCATTCTAACTAACGAAATCATTATTAAAAATTATTACGTCCAAATTTAAAAAATTTTACATCATTTATTAATTAATTTGCATCCTCCTGGCAAAACGCGGAACGTAAAATGGACCTATTCTTTGCCCGCTACGTCCCTTTCTGACAGGCTCGGGGCCTCTATTTTGAATATTTTAAAACTAAGATCAAATTCGTAATCGGCGACCCAAAAATCCTTTAAATAGAAAGTTTCAAGCGAATCTGATTAAATTTTAAATATTAAGTCCGCCATATTGGATCAGCCATTTTGGATTTTTGAAACTGATGTCAGATTCGTCATCAGCGATCCAAAAAACCTCTAAATAGTAAGTTTCAAGCGAATCTGCTTAAATTTTAAATATTAAGTCCGCCATATTGGATCGGCCATTTTGAATTTTTGAAAATTGAGATCAGATACGTAATCAGCGATCCAAAAGATCTATAGATAAAAAGTTTCAAGCGAATCCGATTAAATTTTAAATATTAAGTTCGCCATATTGGACCAGCCATTTTGAATTTTTAAAAACTTTTGTCTGATTCGTAATCAGTGACCCAAAAAATCTTTATATAACAAGTTTCAAGAAAATCCGAATAAATTTTTAATATTTCATCCGCCATATTGGATCCGCCATTTCAAATTTTTGAAAATTGACATCAGATTCGTAATCAGCGATCTAAAAAACATCTAGATAGAAAGTTTCGAGAAAATCTGATTAAATTTTAAAAATTAAGTGCACCATATTGGATCAGCCATTTTGGATTTTTGAAAACTAATGTCAGATTCGTCATCAGCTATCCAAAAAACCTCTAAATAGTAAGTTTCAAGCGAATCTGCTTAAATTTTAAATATCAAGTCCGTCATATTGAATCAGCCATTTTGAATTTTTGAAAATTGACATCAGATACGTAATCAGCGATCCAAAAAACCTCTAGATAAATAGTTTCAAGCGAATCCGTTTAAATTTTAAATATTAAGTCCGCCATATTGGATCAGCCATTTTGGATTTTTGAAAACTGATGTCAGATTCGTAATCAGTGACCCAAAAAATCTTTATATAACAAGTTTCAAGAAAATCGGAAAAAATTTTGAATATTTCGTCCGCCATATTGGATGCGCTATTTTAAATTTCTAAAAATTGATATCAGATACGTAATCAGCGATCTAAAAAACATCTAGATAGAAAGTTTCAAGAGAATCTGATTAAATTTTAAAAATTAAGTGCACCATATTGGATCAGCCATTTTGGATTTTTGAAACCTAATGTCAAATTCGTCATCAGCAATCCAAAAAACCTCTAAATAGTAAGTTTTAAGCGAATCTGCTTAAATTTTAAATATTAAGTCCGCCATATTGGATCGGACATTTTGAATTTTTGAAAATTGACATCATATACGTAATCAGCGACCCAAAAAACATGTAGATAGAAAGTTTCAAGCGAATCTGATTAAATTTTAAAAATTAAGTCCACCATATTGGATCAGCCTTTTGGATTTTTGAAAACTAATGTCAGATTCGTAATCAGCGACCCAAAAAACCTTTGGATTGTAAGTTTTAAGAAAATCCGAAAAAAAATGTTATTATTTTGTCCGCCATATTGAATCCGCCATTTTGAGTGAGCAATGTCAACTTCAGGTTTTAATCACTATAACAAAATCTTCAAGTTTACTTAATTATTTAGTCACTACCAACATTTTTTTTTGCCGTGCAGGCGAAAAATGATATTTTTCACAGGAAATTCAACTTTATCGCGATTTTTAATAGGTTAGAATTTTTTTTTCATTTTTTCCATTTTTTTCCTGTATTTTTTGGGCAATACTCTTTTGTTTGCTGTCGAATTTATTAAAATTGATCACTTTTATTAAAAGTTTTTCTAATTTTGACACAAAGAAGAGTATTTTGGCCCACTGTGAGTTATTCCTAGCCAATGGCAGGGCATTTGTGGCTTTGCGCGAGAGAGAGAGAGAGGGAGATAGAGTGTGACAGAGACAGATATAGTGTAGGGTAGTGTCGGGTAAAGTAGGGTAAAGTAGGGTAGCGCCGGGTAAAATCGGGTAGCGTAGGTGAAGGTCGAGTACGACCGGGTATCATCGGGTAATACCGGGTAGGGTGCGGTAAGATCAAGTAAAATCAGGTTACGCCTGGCAAGGTCGGATAAGGTCAGATCAGGTATAGTCGGGTAATGTTGGGTAATATTGGCTAGGATCGGGTAACGTTAGGTAGGGCTGGGTAAATTGGGTAGGGTCGGGTAACGTTGAATAAGATTAGTTATATTAGGGTAAAATTGAATAAAATCGGGTTACGTCGGGCAAAGTCGGGTACAGCCGAATAAGATTGGGTAGGGTCAGGTAAGGTTGGGAAGGGTCGGGTAAGATCGGGTAAGATAGGGTAATGTTGGTTAGGGTTGGAAAAGTTCTGCTAGTGTCGGGTTACGTTAGTTAGTGTAGTGTTAAAGTCTGGATGTCCGAGTAATATTGGGTAGAGTCGGGTAACGCCGGGTAGGGTTCAGTAAAATCGGGTAAATACGTGTAAGATCAGGTAGGCTTGAGTAACGTCAGGTCGGGCCGGATATGATTTATCCGAGAAAGATAGAGTAAAATCGGGTTACGCCTGGTAATTTCGGGTAAAGTCAGATCTGGTACAGTCGGGTAATGTTCGGTAATATCGGCTAGGGACGGGTAAAGTTAGGTAGGTCTGAGTAAAATTGCGTAGGGTCGGATAACGTTGAGTAAGATTAGGTATATTAGGGAATACCTTAAGTAGAGAATACCTTAAGTTAGAATGTAAAGCGGGTTGCGTCGGGCAAAATCGGGTACGGTCGAATAAGATTGGGTAGGGTCGGGTAAGGTGGGGTAAGATCGGGTAGGATAGGGTAATGTCTGTTAGAGTTGGAAAAGTTCTGCTAGTGTCGAGTTACGCTTGCTAGAGTAGGGTAAAGTCTGGATGTCGGGGTAAGATTAGGTAGGGTTGGGTAACGCCGTGTAGGGTTCGGTTGAATCGGGTAAATTCGGGTAAGATCGAGTAAGATGAGGGAGAGTTGAGTAACGTCAGGTAGAACCGGATACGATCCGGTAAAGATAGAGTATAATCGGGTTACGTCTGGCAAGGTCGGGTAAGGTCAGATCAGGTATAGTCGGGTAATGCTGGATAATATCGGCTAGGATCGGGTAACGTTAGGTTGGGCTGGGTAAATTGGGTAGGGTGGGGTAACTTTGATAAGATTAGGTAAGATTAGGTATGTTAGGGTGAAATGGAGTAAAATTGGGTTGCGTCGGGCAAAGTCGGGTACATCAGAATAAGATTGAGTAGAGTCGGGTAAGATTGGGTAGAATAGGGTAATGTCGGTTAGGGTTGGATAAGTTCTGCTAGTGTCGGGTTACGTTTGTTAGAGTAGGGTAAAGTCTGGATGTCCGGGTAAGATTAGGTAGGGTCGGGTAACGTCGGGTAGGGTTGGGTAATACGGGTAAATTCGGGTAAGATCGAGTAACTTCAGGCAGGGTTTAGTAACGTCAGGTAGGGCCGGACGGGATCCGGTAAAGATAGAGTAAATTCAAGTATTGCCGGGTAAAATAGGGTAGCACCGGGTAAGATCGGGTAGGGTCGGTTAAGATCTGGTAGTGGCGTGTAAAATCTGGTACGGCCGGGTAAGATTGGTTAGGGTCGGACAAGGTCGGGTAGTTTCTGATAGGGTCGGGTAAGGTCGGATAGGGTCAGACAGGGTCGGATAGGGTCGGATAGCCAGGGATAATTATACTCATGTAACACCCACAAAATATTTAGATTGTAGGCGCTGTGCGCCTGCTTTTCTTAATAATTTTTTAACTGTAAATTTCAATTTTCCCTCAGGAAAATACACGGTTCCGAAAGATTCAACTATGTTAATTCCGATATCAAAAATTCATCGCGATGACAAAATTTGGAATAATCCGTTTAAATTCAATCCTGATAGATTTTCACCAGAAGAAATTGCAAAACGTCATCCATATTCATATCTTCCGTTTAGTGGAGGACCGAGAAATTGTATTGGTACGAATATCTTATAAATCTATACTTCTATATTATTTTACGTAGAGTAACTATTTTTTATTCAAATTTAATTTTAGTTAAAGTATTTTTAAAACTTTTATACACATTTTAAAGGTCAAGCATTCGCCATGATGTCGATGAAATCTACGCTCAGCACAATTCTTCGTAAATATGTCGTCAAGAAGGATCAACCAACACCGATCAAGAATATTAGACTCAAATTTGACACTTTGCTTCGTGCTGTTGAACCTGTTACTGTAAGAATAGAGAATAGGATTAAAATCTAAAATGTATTTTTAGTGTAACTCTGGGTATGATGTGATTTTTTTCAAGTGAATGTTTACTTTTTTTTTAATGGAAAATGTAAGTTTTTATACATAAAAGTTTAACTTTAATAAAGTATTAATTTTAAAATTCAGCTATGTGTTAAACTTAAGATTTATTACTCGTTCCTCGTGTCTATAACCAATTTTTACTATTATTCTTTTTTGAAAAGTGTTTTTTTGGTAGGTATTATAGAATATTCGTTTTGAATATTTTTAGACTACTTTTCTTTAATTCTACTATCATTTAATTGTTTATCTTTTCTGAAAAAAGTTAAAAAAGTAATTTTTTTGCTTTATTGTAAAAAATATCCTTTTTTTCAGGCTTGGGTCCGTAAATAGTCTGATTCACTATAGAAGTAAATTCTATAGTGAAGGAGACTATTTACGGACTCAAGACTGCTTTTTTTATCCTGAATTATCGTTTAATTCTTCGCATGAATTACTCCTTTAGATTCAGATCTGATTAAAATATTCATAAATCTATTAATTTATGTTAATAAATTTAACTTTGTTGTGCTCACCTTTTTTGTTATAGTTTTTCTACATTGTTTCTAAGAGAAACGTTAAACAGCTCGTAGTTATACGAGAAATAAATTCAGCTCCAGTACTGCATCGTATAAAACTTTGCGTGCTTATTACATTTAGCTTCTTAGTATTAAAAATAATAAAATATTATCCTGTGCGAAAAATGTTTTCTTTGACAAGTGCAACCATCTTTATTATTGTTGGTCTACTTTGTTCAATTATTGTCTATTTTTTAAAAAATAGAGAACTTTTTATTCTAGCATCCCAATTTCCTGGACCATTTTCTTTGCCAATTATAGGAAATGCTTATCTCTTCCTCGGGGACACGGAACGTGAGTTTTTTATTTATAAGGTTAAAATGTTCAAGAAATGTAAATTTCGTTTCTGACAATCCAATCAAGAATGGTATTTTCGAGAGTTAAATATCTGAAGAAAATAAATTTAGGATTAATTATTGAATTGAATTTAATTTTATGATATTTTAATAAATGTATTTTTGCATCTTTATATTTTGTGCTGTGTGGGTAGTCTTTAAGGGAAATAAAATATTATTTTGTAAGAACTTTCAAGTTAAATTTCTTTTTCAGAAATATACAAAAAAATATTAGACATCTATGAGAAATTTCCGGACAGTTTCAGAATTTGGTTGGGCAATAGATTATTTATCGTTTTCAGCAATCCTGCGGAAATTAAAGTAAGAATAATTGAATGAGTGCTCATAAATTAGATGATATACAATGATATTATTTTATGATAAATTATATAATATTTATAGATAATTAGGTTTTTTATATTGATCTAAAAATTCTTAACTAATAAATCAATAATAATAATAATATCAATAATAGCAATAGTTGATGTTATTATATTATTTACAGACAGTTTTGAACAGTCCGATTACCATTGATAAAGATGGTTTATATTTACTAGAACCTTGGTTGGGTTCTGGATTACTTACTGCAAAAGGTAAAATGATTTATATTTAAATTTAATATTGCTATAAAATTATAATAATTAATCAAATAAACATATTTATACGAATATATATTATAAAATTGTGCCAGGAGATGTATGGAAAATTCACAGAAAGTTAATTCAACCAGCATTTAGTCAACGAATTTTATTATCCTTTGTCGAAATATTTTCCAAATATTCATTAATCCTAACGAAGAAATTAGACAAAGAAGTAGATAGGAAAGAGTTTGAAGTGAATCCTTACATTTCAATTAATGCACTAGGAGTAATTCTAGGTAAGTTTCGGATTTTTTAAAAAATTCCGAGATGTCGGCAGGTAAAAAGACAAAGTAAATTCCTCCATTTGCTAGCAAGAGACTGAGCAAAAGATAAATTTGTCGTCTCTCAAACTCCAAAGTAACACTTTGGTCGCAAATATTGAGAAATCTACTTTTTCTTTTAACATTATTATTTTACTGTTTTCAGAAAGTGCAATGGGAATTAATAATCTGGAGGACGAGGATGCCAGTAATAAATACTTAATTGCTCTTGAAAAGTAAGTAGCCTCTAATTTAATTCTTTTTTTGGGTTACAGACAGTCAGTCAGACAGACAGACAGACATCCATTTTCATAATTAGATCAAACGTTTAATGTTGGTTCAGCAAAGTGCAGACAAATGTAGAGGTAAAAAGAGGAAATATCTAATAAAAAATATATAAATAAGATAAAATAAGTTAATAAAATTATAATTTTGAAGTTATGTTTTTAATTTTAAAACATAAAATAAATTTAAATATTTTAAATTGACATAATTTTGTAAAAAAAACTATTTTTTCGGAATCAGGAGGTCTCAAAACGTCGAGAAATGTGGAAATTAGCAAAAGTTCAAAATCGCACAAATTCAAGACCTCATTCGAGATGAGAATGTACAAATTTTCCTTTATTCAAACCTTAAAAAACACTTTTGCTCAGAAAATAGTTTTTTATTTTAAATTTCTTAATCATTAATTGCTTGTTGTTCTTTTACAGAACACTTGAAACGGTTTCCATACGAATGTTCAGAGTTTGGTTGCAACTGGATATACTTTTTAAATTTACAAAATTGTCTAAAAAGTCCGAGGAATATTTAAATTACTTGCATAGTTACACAGATAATGTAAGTATTGTCAGATTTCTAATGTTTAGTAATTCAAAAAAATAACGACTAATTCGTTTTTTTTCAGATAATTCAAACAAAAAGAGAGAAAATGAATGCTCGTAAAGTTAATAAAGGTAAACAACCCTCAGGGTATATTTTTATTAAAAAAAATAATAAAAGCATTTTATATAAAGGTTTCGGAAAGGTGAAAAGTTTATCTTTAAGATAGCGTTAGCCGTTTTTTAATTCATTCCAAAAAGTATGTATATTTTTTTAATTTGAAAATGCTCTATTTTTAAAATAACAAAAAAAAAGTCAATCAAGAAATTCATTAAAAATATCGTAAATATTTTTTCTTATAATATAGAAAACATTTATTACGGATAAAGTTGATGATTACAACATAAAGAAACGACAGAAATTGATTTGTAAAATTTTTATTCTTAAAATAAACAAGATTTTATATCTTGCCGTTCTAGTTCTCGGACTTGCATCTTTAGGAAAACATTTAACAATGAATATAAAAAAGAAACATTAGAATAAATATTTTCACTATAATATTTGTAAATACATTGCAAAAAGTGTAAATATACACACCAGTCAACAATAGTGTCCAAAATTCTTTGAAAACATTACAAAGAAGGACCAATTTTACATAAACACTTCTGCTTCACACTCTAGTAAATTGTAATAAAATTTGTAAATAATGTTTCTTTATTTTTGGAAACTTTCTATATTTCTAAAAAATTTGATACGCTAACCTAGTGTGTACCCTAATTGTTAATAAATACAACTAACTTATAACTTAATAATAGAATTAAATGTGATAACTGTTTTCAGGAATTGGAGTTTCAGATGATTCTTCGAAGCAAACAAAACCATTCCTGGAATTTTTGATGACACTTTCAGAGGAGAAAGAAATATTAACTGACTTAGAACTACGTAATGAAGTTGACACTTTTCTTTTTGGAGTAATTACCTATTTTTAAGTATAGCTCCTAATAATTAATTGATTGAAATTATTAAATATTTTCTTATGTACTTTTTTTAGGGTCACGATACTACTACAACTACTATTTCCTTTACTTTGCTTATGTTAGCTTCTCATCCAGATATTCAGGTTCGAAATTTGTTCTCTTCCGTATAAATTTTGTCAGAGAAAATAATTAATTCTTTTTAAATAATTAATAAATAAAATAAATTATGAATATTTAACATTATTTCAATACGATCATTTCTACAGGCCAAAGTTTACAAAGAAATTTACGATATTTTTGGTTCAAAATCTCCAGAAGCGGTTCCGTTCAAATCTGAACATTTGCAAGAGTTTGTTTACTTGGAGAGAGTTATTAAAGAAACAATGAGGCTTTTTCCAGTGGCTCCAATCGTGCTTCGAAAAGTTACAAAAAGTTTTAAAATAGGTACATTTTCTAATTTTTTGTAATTACAAACTTTTAACTTGACATGTTTCTAAATACTTTTGCCTTTTGTAAATAATTGAATTTCATTTATTCAGGCAAATTCACGGTTCCAAAAGATGCTAGTATTGTTATTCCAATTTCGAAAATTCATCGTGATGAAAATATTTGGCCTGAACCTTTAGAATTCAATCCTGATAGATTTTCACCTGAGGAGATTGCAAAACGTCATCCTTATTCGTATCTTCCTTTTGGTGGAGGGCCGAGAACTTGTATTGGTATTAAAAACCTTGTTGTAATTTTTTCATCTTATAACTTAAACTTGTCTAAATTTTTTTCAAATTCGTAAAAATTTTTAAGGTCAAGCATTTGCCATGATGTCGATGAAATCTACGCTAAGTACAATTATTCGCAAGTACACTTTGAAGAAGGATCTGATAACACCAATTAAGGATATTAGATTAAAATTTGACACTTTGCTTCGTACGGTGGAACCCATTAGTATCAGAATTGAAAAAAGAATTAAGGATTAAGCCGTTGTTAAGGCATATTAGATTTTTTTTTTTTTTTTTTTTTTTAAGAAAAAGATCTGTCTTTCTCTACTTTATCATTTCTTTTACCAAAAGCATGTATTAACAAAAACATTTTCCAACTTCTTGTACACTAATAAAGATAATTTTAATGAAATTAAAGCCGACAACTAGATTTTAAATTAAATTAAAATTTAATATTAGAATACGTATCTTTTTACACACTTTGTTTATGCAAAATATTTTTATTTTTAGACATGATGAAGGCAAATCAACAAACCAGTTGATTTCCATTATCAATTAAATATCTATAACTCATATTATCAACTTCTGTAGATTCAAATATTCATATTGTGACATTGTAAAATTTATTAATTTGACAATTCGCAAATTGATTTATTTTCATTCTTAAAAAAAAAGTTTTGATTAATTAATTAAATCCAGAAATAAGTATATTTTAAATTTTAATTTTTAATTCAATTCAATTAATCTCCATGGCTGTGTGAAATTCCAAGACTTGGTCCATAATTTATAAATTTAGATTTAAAAATTAATTCTGTACATTTTTATCGTTATTTTATGTTATCCCGCTTCTAGTCAACTCATCCTATCTAAATAGGATGAAATTTTGAATTATTGAAGATATATTTAACTACTGATGTTCCTATCTTTTGGATTATCCTAAAAATTACCTAATCAGCTAATAAAATTTTTATTAAGAAAATTTATTTAAAATTGACTAAAATCCAACTTTTGTTATTTGAATTTTGCCGCCTATCCTAAAATTGGACTACTTAGATCGAATTAATATTGTTAATTAATTCCGAAGATTAATTTAATTCAGTAAAAATTTATTAAGAAGATTTAAATTTAGACGCCATTTTTATCGACCAATAGTAATTCGGAATCTTCGGAATTAATTCAATTCAGTAAAAATTTGTTAAGAAGATTTAAATTTAGACGGCATTTTTATTGACCAATAGGATTCAAGAACTTACCGGATACGTTATTTTTATGTTAAATTAATTCAGTTGTTTTTTTGATTAACTTAGTGCCTCTTAGTTGTCATGGTAACCACCATAGAAAAAAACAAACGGCCATTTTCTTTATCTTTTTATCAGCCATTGAGACCAGACGTATAAAAAAATTTCTTATTTTGTGGATTTTCATTGATTATTTTAAATTTTGCGATTCTGCTGCTTTGCTGCTCTTTGATCCTTTCTGTTTGCGTTTTTCGTTAAATCAAAAATTCCGCGAGGTTTTATTATCAATTGATTAAACGAAAATAGAATTTTGATTACCCCGGGACATTTTTTGTTTGTGAACTTTCTAGATTGGAAACCTTTTTATTAATATTAGTCGTTACCACTTTCTTTAAATTGTTAATTATTAAAGTAAATAAATTTATCACCCTGATTTAATTGCCTAAACTTCAAAATTATGACTCTAATCTTTAAATTTAACTCTTTCAATATATCGAAAAAGTGACTAACCAATCGTTATCAATATTAATTATTATTAAATGTTCATAAAATTCCTTTGACCAAGCATTGGAAAAGAAAAGAGCCTAGATTCAGAAATCAAGAATTGTAACCCCATTTTTATTTAAATATGTCAATTTAAATAGTAATTTCGAAATTGTTGATTTTTCAAAAATTGTAAATTTTCTTTCCATTCGCACTATTAATTATTTGATCTTTAAGCTTGAATTTAATTCGACTTAACATTTAGTCTGAAATATTGTTTTGATCCTTTTGAAATATTAAGAAATCTTGATTTAATAATCAAGAATCCTAATCTTAAATATCAACTTTTTAATTTATCTTAGAATTAAATTATTTGTGTTATATAAATGTAAATTTCCTTGTTAATTAATGATTCCTATTAACAAAACTATTTATTAAAAATATTGTTAACCCTGATACTTAAAAATTAATTAGAATGTTTATTTTCTTTTCAAAATTTGTCTGGGATTTATAAATGATGATTTTTTCTTTAAATCAGTATTTTAATTTTAAAGATGCCAAATTGTTAACTTCCATAACCTCAAAATTATAATTTCATTTGAGACCTCGGCTGTTAAAAATTTCTTTATTGTGATTTGTTGATTAATAAACGTTTAATTGATGTTTCTAAATTTGTCTTAATTTCACGAAATTGATCTTATTTAGTTGGATTTAGTTCATTTTCATTAATAATGAACTTAATTAAAATTTAATTTATTTTGAAGTGAAATTCAACTTGTTTTCGCAAAATTTAATTTATTTTATCAAGATTTAATTTATTCTTCAAAAATCTATTTTTAATCTATTTTAAATTATGTTCTATAATTTTATATATTTTAGAAATGAATTTATTGTTTCGTCCATGAAGAAGCAAATGTTTTCAGTAAAAGGAAAGAAAAATGTTTTCGAAATTAATAGAGTTTTCAACTTATTTTATTTATATTTTAATTTCCAAGGAAACTGAAAAATGAAACTGTTTGTTATCTTCTACAACTTCAGGCATTTATTGTTACTGTTACTTTATGACGTCTAACAAAGTATCTCTGATTATGTTAACATTAGAATTCAGTTGGCACAACTTTTTTTTATTTTCCGTGAATTCATACGATCAACTTTTTTAAATTCAAATATTTATATAATCAATATCCTATACTTTATTCAATTCACTTTTTTCGTTATTTTTTTAATAGTTTTTTTTTATTTCAAATATTTATAAGTTTATAGTTGTACGAGAACTGAGTTCGTACTCAGGAGCGAAGTATATTATATAATTTTATATTATATAACATTTGAAGATCACATTCTTAAGATTTAATTAAGCGAATTTACAGTCTTCGGAATCATTTTATTGTGCTAGAACATGTTTTCGTTTCTCAGTATAACTACTTTTGTTATTGCCGGATTATTATTTTCAAGTTTTGTGTATTTTTTCAAAAATAGAGAATTTTATAGACTAGCGTCACAATTTCCTGGACCATTTTCGTTGCCTATTATAGGAAATGCATATCTCTTCTTAGGTGATTCCGAACGTATGTTTTTCATTTTCTTTAAATTAATTGCTAAACATTTTATTTTTAATTTTTCCTTTTAATTGAAAGTAATCTTTTATCATTATAAGAACTTTTAAGTAAAACATTTTCAGAAATATACAAATCAATATGGGAACTTTTTATAAAGTTTCCTGACAAAGGCTTTAGACTTTGGTTGGGCAATCGATTACTTATCATTTTCTCTAATCCTGAAGAGATTAAGGTAATAATAATAATAAAAAATATAGTATTTATATAGCTAATTTATTATTATTATTATTATTTTTAATTATTGCTTCTAGACAATTTTACAAAGTCCGCTTACAATTGAAAAAGATGGTTTATATTCTCTAATAGAACCTTGGTTGGGTTCTGGATTACTTACTGCCAAAGGTAAAATTAGAAAATTAAATTTTAATATTTTAATGGTATAAACATTATAATTTTGGAAGTATGTTTTTTTTTCAAACTGTTAGGAGATGTGTGGAAAGTTCATAGGAAATTAATTCAACCTGCATTCAATCAACGAATCTTATTATCCTTTATTGAAATATTCCACAAACATTCATTAAATTTAACGAAGAAATTAGAGAAAGAAGTTAATGGCAAAGAATTCTATGTGAATCATTACCTTTCAATACATCTACTAGGCATAATTCGCGGTAAGTATAATTATACCTAATAAAAGAAAAATTTAAAAAGATACAAAATAAAAGAAGAAATTTAAATAAATAAATAATCGAAAATGAAGGAAAGAATAAATGATATAATATGCCTAAAATTGCATTATTAAAAAAAAGTAAAAACTTTTTCTCATCTCCACCTTTTTTTAGAAAGTTCAATGGGAATGGATGATATGGAAGATGAAACTGAGAGTATGAAATATTTAGATGCGCTTGAAAAGTAAGTCCCATATTAAAGTTATACATAATTATTAATATATTGTAAAGTATTTTAATTATGAGATTACTTATGAACGTTTTCACTGATTAAATGTGTAAAATTGTATTTTAAAATTAAGTGATTATTAGAGGTAGCTTAAAGCAGGTAATGTTAATAGATGTTTTTAATACTTCTTAATGTTTTTTTTTACAGAATATTAGAAACGGTTTCAGTTCGAACTTTTAAAGTTTGGCTGCAACTGGATATAATTTTTAAATTTACTTCATTGTTTAAACAGTTCCAAGAATATTTAGAATACTTGCATAATTCGACAGACAAGGTTTTATAATTTATTAAATTTTCTACTTTGATTCATAAAAATTAACGAAAAATTCGTTCAATATAATAATATGTTTTTTCAGATAATTCGATCAAAGAGAAAGAAAATGAATATTAATAACAATCAAGAAGGTAATTATTAAATATAGGTAATGGATAAATGTGTATATATAGAATTATTTAAATTGATTTATTTATTAAATATATTTTAAATTTCCGAATTCACTTACTTTGCGCTCAGTGTTTTTTTCCTTTTTTTTTTTACTTTATTCAGTGAATGAAATTTCAAATGATTCTTCGAGGCGAACAAAACCATTTCTTGAATTGTTAATAAAACTTTCGGACGAAGAAAAAGTATTGAACGACTTGGAACTTCGTAATGAAGTAGATACATTTCTTTTTGCGGTAATTACCAACAATTCATTAATTCTCATATTTAAGAATTGTCACTGGCGCGGTGCAGTAATTTGTTAAAAAAACTTTTTCTAATGTTTAAATTATTTCCTTTAATTAAAATTTTCTTGAAATCATTGTTAAATTATTTTCTTTTTTAAAAAATATCTTGAATTTTTATCAATTATTTAATTAAAATTACAATTATTGTTTTCAATTAAATTTTCCACTTTTTTATTGCTTTCAATATTTTTTAATTACCTTGTAAAATTTGTAATTTTCTTTTTAAATTTCAATTATTCACTTAAATTTTTTTTTATTGATTATATTTTTTTTTGTATTAATTAACCCTACTTATAAAAATTTTCACCTAGTGATAAATTTAAAATTATCAATATAAATATTTATAATTGTTGATAATATTATAATAAATTAATTAACCAGCATAATTTTTTATAGGGTCACGATACAACTGCGACGACTATTTCCTTTGCTTTGCTTATGTTAGCTTATCATCCAGATATACAGGTTAACCAATTGTTTTAATTAATAAAGATTACTAAATTATTTACAAAAATGCATCGGAAATTACTCCGATGGTCTTTTGTACACAATTCCTGTAATAACGCATAATATTGTGTAAAAATGCGTCATATTGTGTAATAACGCGTAGTATTATGTTAGTACGCGTAATGTTACGTAATAAGGCGTAAAACAGTGTAACAACGCGTAACACTACGTAATATTGTGTAACAATGCGTAATACTCCGTAGTGATGAGTATTATAACGTAATTTGGCGTAATAACGCTTAAAATTGCGTAATATTGTGTAATAACACGTAACACGACGCAATAATACATAAAAGCGTAAGATTGTGTAACAACTCTTCATACTACGTAATATTGTATAATAATGCGTAATACTGCGTAGTAATGAGTATTATAACGTAATATGGCGTAATAAAGCGTGGAATTGCGTAATATCATGTAATAACGCGAAATATTATGTAACAATGAGTAATAATTCGTTGCAAGACGTGACGCGAAATACCGTGTAGTATTACGTAATAGCGCGTAATCATGCGTAATTTGATGTAATAATACGTAATATCGCCGTATATCGCGTAATAACGCGTAATATGACGTATTAATGCATAAGAGCGTAAGATTGTGTAAAAACGCGTAATACTACGTAATATTGTGAAATAATACGTAATATCGCGTAATATGGTGTAATTTGGCGTAATAACGCATAATAATACGTATCATGACGTAATATACGTAATGTCACGAAATTGGTACAATTACCTAAAATTCTTTCTGATCCGAATTTAAATGAATTTTGGCCTAATTTGTAAAAAATTAACTTTAACCCAAAATTGAAATAAACTTGGGTCAAAGAAGGTCCTCATAATAAGCCCTAATAATTCAATAGCTTTTAAAAAAAGTTGTGGACACATGTCCTTAAATAACAATCTTCCATTACAGGACAAAGTTTACCAAGAGATTTACAACCTATTTGATTCAAAATCTCCGAAGGAAGTTCCGTTTAAATCCGAACATTTGCAACATTTTATTTATTTGGAAAGAGTAATAAAAGAAACAATGATGCTCTTCCCAGTAGGCCAAATTCTACTTCGCAAAGCTACGAACAATATAAAAATAGGTACATCTATTTAAAATGTTTTCTTGAAAAGTGTTAAAAATATGTTTTTTTTTCATTTTTTAAATAATGTTTTACTTATTCTTAAACTAGGAGAATTTATGATTCCAATGGATACTACAATTGTCGTACCCATATCAAAAATTCACCGTGACGAAAAAATTTGGCCTAATCCTTTGACATTTAATCCAGATAGATTTTCGCCTGAGGAAGTTGCAAAACGACATCCTTATGCTTATCTTCCATTTAGTGGAGGGCCGAGAAATTGCATTGGTGTGAAATGATTTCTTTTCTTTACTCTTGCGTATATTTATGGGAGTTTTATTGCATTGCTTTTTTTTCTCAATTTCTGTTTATTTAAAGGTCAATCGTTTGCCATGATGTCAATGAAATCTATGATCACCTCGATTCTTCGCGAATACATTCTGAAAAAGGACCAAATACAACCAATCGAGGATATTAAACTAAAATTGGATACTTTGCTTCGTCCTGTTGAGCCAATTAGTGTCAGAATTGAAAAAAGGAATGGCGGTTGAAGAATGAACATCTTTTCTAAATTCAACTACCTCTACATAGGCGCGCAAGTTTATTAGTCTTTCGAACATAATGTATTACAATTGTACATTGTAGTGATTGAACTCTAGAAATGAAAGACATAGTCAAAAATTTAAATTTTTTTAATGAAAGACCATTAATTTTGAAAATTAATAAGAAAGTATACAGTTATGAACAATCAATACTGTTATTTTTATGATTCATTTAGCTGAATATATTTTTCTTAAAATAAACAAAGAAAAGATTAAGAAAAAACTACAACTTGCTAGGTTTATTTGAATAATAGTTATGAACCTACAATAATAATTTGTTTAAAAAATTTAAAACACAAACCAATTTAAACAAATTAAGCTGTCGTTAAGGTAGATTAGGTTTATTATTTTTTTTTTTTTTAGGAAAAAGACCTGTCCTTCTCTACACTTTCATTTCTTTTACCAAAAGTATGTAAACAAAATTTTTTTTCACCTGTACTAATAATGATAATTGTAATGAAATTTAAGCAGCCAGATAGAGTTTAAATCAAATTAAAATTTAAACTTAGAAGACATTTTTGCACACATTTTATTTATTCAAAGCATTTTTTTATTTTTAGTCATTAAAAATGCAAATCAACAAACTAGTTGATTTTTATCCTCAATTATAAATAACTATAGCTAAGATCATCAATTTCTTTGAATTAAAATATTCATATAATCGACTTCCAACACTTTGTATTCACTTTTTTTTTGTTATTGTTTTTATAGATTTTGTATTTCAGATAATCATAAGTTTGCAGCTGTACGTCAACTAAGTCCGTACTTAGTAGCGTAGTATACATTATATAACATTTTAAGGCTTACTAACATGTTTTTCTAAAAGAAGTACATGTTCTGCATTCTTTACATGTTTTTTGAGCATCAAAGGTGGTAATGACGCTATTCCATGTTCGGTATTATTTGTATCAAATCGAAGATTAAGTTCCTTTGCCGCTGTATTTGCCGCTTGATATAAAAATGCCCCATTATTTGCAACTTCATGATGATGGACAAATTGCATTAAAGGATCCGTACTATTCATCACTGAGCATGCCGCAGCCAGTACAATACGGCGATGAAGACACTCTAAACTTAGTAACCCTCTTCCTCCCTGATCTTGCGGAAGGTATATTCGAGTTATGGAAGACCTTGGATGATGGCATCGACGTACTGTCATCATCTTGCGCGTTTGTCTATCCAGTATCTTCAGCTCATCCACATTCCATTTAACAGCCCCAAATGTGTAGAGTATTAAAGGAATGGCTAATACGTTTGTGGCCTGCATCTTATTCTTCCCTGATAATTCGGATGACCAAATTTTTCTGAGAAGACCTCGATATTTAATTTGGAGTTGATCTTTAAGCCCACGCACATCTTGAGTTTCCGATTGTGGAATTCCAAGATATGCGTAAGTTTCTCCTTCACCAAGATGATGAATGGTGTTTCCACCAATAAGCTGAAGATCGTCTAAATCGCCTGATGTTTCAGATGTTTCCAGTCTTCCTCTATTCATATGGACAACAGCACATTTATCAAGTCCAAAGCTCATTCCAATTGCACTGGAATACTTGGCCACTGCAAACACTAGAATTTTTAATGCTTCCTTACTGGAGCCATAGAGCTTAAGATCGTCCATGTAAAACAGGTGGTTAATCTTGTGAACTCTATGTCTTGGTTTGCCACACAAGTGTCCAGAGTATTTTTCACGAAGCACAACAGACAGAGGCAAGAGGGAGATACAAAACAATAGAGGACTAAGAGAGTCGCCTTGGAAAACTCCTTTTTTGTAGATGATGACGTCAGTCATCACCTGTTGCTTGTTTGATGTTAATACAAACCTTGTTCTCCATAAAAGCATAAGCTCTCTCAAGCATCTCACTATGTCTGGATGTACCGCAAGACATTCAAGAAGCTTAATAATAAGCTCATGACTGGTGAAATCAAACGCCTTACGGTAGTCAATCCAAGCCATGGACAACTTTCGTCGATAAAATATCGAGTCTTGGGTGACACACCTATCAATCAGTAGGTTCTCCCTACAACCTGCCAGACCTCTCTTGCATCCTCGTTGTTCGCCTATTGTACTCCATACTGGTTGAATAGATGACAAAATTCTTTCCTTAAGGATACCAGTTAATAGCTTGTAGCAGGTGTTAAGACAAGCTATTGGTCTGTAATTCTTTGGACAAGTCAAATCTCCATATTTTGGCAATAGTACCGTACGTCCATCCACCAACCACTGTGGTACGGGATGTTCTCCGTTGAGAAAAGTTGAGAATATGCGGGCCAGGTGTTGGTGTGTTGAAGTAAACTTCTTCCACCACATGTTGTTAATTTTATCCGGCCCAGGCGCTGAAAAGTTTTTAGTTTTAGCAATTACATTTCTCACTTCCTCCTTAGTAATTGATGGGCATTCCTCCGCATGATGGTCAAGCCCTTGTCTAAGACAAAAGCTACGAAAAAGAGGCAAAGAAGCGTCTTTTTCATTCAACGAATATGAGGTTTAATAGATGTTTTTCCAGAAGTTTTCGATCTCTTCGCGACATGGTGGTCTGTCAACGACCGGCGATGTTATACCGAATAGGCGGGAAGGATTAGTTTCGAAAACATTATTTTGTTTTATCCACTTAACCCGACGTTCTAAACGTTCTCTTATGACTACAAGAGAACGTATCTTCTCAGTCCAATGCTGCTTGATGGTCTGCAGCTTAGATTTATTCAAAGTATGATGCAATCTTTTCAGAGATCGGGATATTTCTAACACTCTAGGTGTAAATCTTCGATTTGTCTCCAGATAAGCAATCACACTCTGAAGGTGAGAAGCATTCCGTCTAGCCACCCCAATTTTGAACTGAACCTGCCTAATTCTTTTACAGGTCTTGGCAACGCGTTCTGAAACAGATTTTCTGTTACTGTCACGAACCAAGGAAACTGCTTTTTCATAGACTGCACAGTTCAATGTCCAGAGATCTACATCCTCTGGAAGTAATGAAATTTCTCTATTCGCTTCAGCCATTTTGTCCATTTTAATGGAAACCATAAGAGGGATTTTGGTTTCCCTTGCTCTTATGTTTACATACTCAACTGTCTGCAAAGGTGTTGTTGTGAGAACTGATGGTATGTTCTCAGAGGGTTCTTCTGGAAGAACTTCATGGCCTTTCCTTCGCAAAAAGGATACCTGATCTCGTAAGTACTGAGGTTTCATTTGTGCGTATTGGGGATGCATATTGCTCCATCGCTCATGAAGCCTCAACATGTAACCTCTTCGGTCCGGAGAGCTCTGTCGCCAACAGTCTAAGATGTCCCTTCGAAGTTGGTCCGTCCATTTTAAACGTGTACGAGTTTGTCCCTGGTCGAAGCCTGGTCGTTGCCTGGGTTCTATCCTGTTGCCACTCCCAACTGAACCCTGGTCTCCATCCGAGAGAGACCCATTGTAGGTGGCGCTGCGCGTTACTGTGGTCGTAACCGCAAAAAACTCTGTGTGAGTGGTTAGCCCAACACAAAGTCGACAATTATATCGGGTGCCCACCCCTATCTGACGTTGGTCCGCCCCGGGTATTTGAATTGCCCGGTTCCACCCATATCTGGGAGGATTTCCCCTATCCGACACCTGATGAGGCGCTCGATTGAGATTTCAGAAACCCCATCTTAGATGCCACTCAAACACTTGGTCAAGTGGACCAAATATTTCCTTGGTGTTCGGAAGAGGGCATCTTACCTGACCTAGCCGGTCAGGCAATTCCGTGATATTCGGTAACGGACGTTACCATTTACCACAGAGATATCTGTGTTTTTTTTTTTTTTTTTTTTTTTTACAAAACAAGTTTAGGAGAGGAAAAAATGCATTTACGCACTTGTTCGTGTGGGACTCGACCACATGCTGTGGTAATACCTCACTAAAACAACCTCTCCCATTCTTGCCTTACGTATTCTTATCCGCTTTTGCTCCTTCCGTCCTGAAAGGTAAGCAAGAGCGCGATTCCTTTGCTCGAGGTGTTTTCAGTTCACTGTTCTGTAGGTGTTCCTGTCCGTTGCCGCTGTTGTTCTTACGCGGTGGCCAGGAACGCTATTGGATGCTTTTTTAGAGCTACCTTCGTGATGTTATATTATGAAGAACAGTGCTGCCTGACCAGATGAAGAGAGCTCAGCAGAACTGCCTTCTGCATTCGACCTGCCAATGCGTCAGCTTGACGCTCGCAGGTTGGAACTCTTTGAAGCTGGCTAACAAATGAAGCTCTCATCCCCCCTAGACAGCCGAGAATAAGGACAAGTAAATGGACTTTCTGTGGTTTATTATTATTATTATTATTATTATTATTATTATTATTTGAAGATAACTTACTTTATGATGTTTTTTTCTTACAGAACATTAGAAACGATTTCAATTCGAATATTTAAGGTTTGGCTGCAACTGGACATAATTTATAATTTACTACTTTGTTTAAACAATCCCAAATATATTTAGATCACTTGCATAATACCACAGATAAGGTTAATTTATTTATTAAATTTTTTACTTTTATTCATAAAAACGGAAAAATCCATTCGCAATAATATATTTTTTCAGATAATTCGATCAAAAAGAAGAAAGATAAATACTAATGCTATTCGAGAAAGTAATTATTCAATATAGGTAAATATAAATGAGTATATTGAATTATATAGCTTGATTTATTTAATAAATGTATTTTTTAAATTTTCGAATTTACTTAATTTGTGCTCATTGATTTTTTTTTATTTTTCTCCCTTCATTCAGTGAATGAAATTTCAAATGATACTTCGAGGCGAACAAAACCATTCCTTGACTTGTTAATGCAACTTTCGGACGAAGAAAAAGCATTGAGCGATTTGGAACTTCGTTATGAAGTCGACACACTTCTTTTTGCGGTAATTACCTACATGTATTTATTTTAATCTCGTATTTAATAGACTTCTAACAAACTGTTTATTATAAAAATATTATAAATATTATGTGCTATACCTATGATAGTTTAATTATTTATTTTATATTAACTAATAAAATAATTATTATTTATATACTAATTTTTAAGGTTTATTAATTCATTTATTCTGTTCACACCTAAAGCTTGTCACAAGATGTATTTTTGTTTTAAATTTTTAATTATTTATTTATTTATTTGATACATATACGGACAAAAAGTACTTTTTTTAATAAAAAAAAAAAGAAGAAAAATACATTGAAATGTTACGAATGCTCTTCAATCCTCATTACAATTTTTTTTTTTGCGTAGGATGTGAAAACCTGCTTTCAGGTACCCTGTAGCCCGTACTACAGGGTTATACGGGGGTGGCGATGTTCTGCCGACCCGCTAAAAACACACCCTTATTTGGGACCTGAAAACCACTCGCGGCTAGCCAGTGTGTTGGGACTCGATGGACCGTCAATCCGCTTGAAAAACGCTTCAAGAGGAAGAAAAAGAGCTTCTTCTATCTGCGTTTTTTTGCGACCTATGTGGCCCTTTGGCGACTTCGTTTAAGGGCCTCCTTTCTTTTCGCCTTCTCCAGGACTCCTTTCCACATTCTGCAATAGAGTGTCCCGCGTCCCCACACTTAAAGCAAGCAGAGGATCGATCCACACCCCTGCAGTCAGCTTTCCTATGGCCAAAACCAAGGCACCTATGGCACCTTGTGACCATAAGCCTTCTCCTGATTGGGCAACTTAAGAAACCCTATCTCAGTCTTCCAATCCTCTCTCAGCGCTCCGCTTCCTCTCGGTCTGTGACCAAAATAGCGATTTTATCGCCCCTTTTATTCTGTCCGAGGACCGTGACCTGTCTTCTCTCCCGGGGGGTATTAAGAACTCCCTCAAGAGCAGAGACCACTTCATCTTTTTCGGTCAAGCTGTCAAGGTCGCGGATTTCCAGAGTTACCCTTTGGTTCTCCGGTCGCCTAACGGTGCCCATTCCACTTACTGCCTTGGAGACCTTGAGAGTCGCCAGGATCTACTTCCCTATTTAGTTTGCCAAGAACAGACGCGAACGTCTGTCCCTGGCAAACCCGGACAAACACTGTCTTCCCTTTGGGGCTGCTTGGCTCCACAATGATCCTGGGCGGTTCTTGCCTCGCCTCACTTTTCTCTCCAACCTTTTTTCCCTTTACCTTGTCAGCAAAAAGCTCACTTTTCTTTTTCTTTTTGAGAAGTTGGCTTTTTGCAGGCGATCGATCCTCCTCTTCTCTTTTCCTTTTACATTCTAGTACTAAATTTCTCATCGAAATAGCCTGGAACTTGTCCCTTATCCTTTTTCTCTCTTGTCTGGCCACATCGGTCATTCTGAGGCCCTCGTAATATGAGAGATCTGCTCGTGCAGCCTCTTCATGCTTACCTCTGAGGTCGGAGTTCCATTGTTTGAAATTCTTCAAACCATTTTGGATATCCGACATCTTTCGCACTTTTCACGATCCTTTTCGCCGGACTCAAGGTCTTCAGCTGTAGCGTGGCTGAATGCGCGGGCACAGCTGCTGACGCTCGCCGCGCTTCCTCGCCTGGACCTGCGGCCTTCATCTACCGTTAGATGCGATGGACCTGGCATTTCTTCATCCTGGCTAGCAGCATTCGATGCCGACGAAGTTGCTACACTCCCACCTGGGCGCCTATCATCTTTTTTGTTTTTTTTAAAATTGGAATCTGCCATTTGAGTCCCACGAGCCTAGGAGAAAAAACAGTCCACCCACACAGAGCTCCAATGTATGGGTAAGGCATTTGTACACTAGGAGGGCGCCCGGTATCCTAGCACCGCTCGCGACACCTCCGAACGTGTCACTGGCGACGACAGTGCGTCCGAAATCCAGGCCCCCGACATTAACAACCGACGCCTGCGCTTTACAGACGCCAAATTGAAGAGCACGTAGGTTGGGCGACGTTCGCACCATCCCCGGCAACTTCACGGCGGGTTTTGTAACCCTGGTGCCATCCATCTCTCGGCACAGTTTGTAACCTTAGATTGGGTTAGGTGTCGTTGGTCAGATCGAACAGACAACCGGTCCATCGGGCGCCAACCCTAGATTGAGACTACTCCACACCAACTTAGAAAAACCAAGGAGGCGGGAGTGTCCTATTCCTCCCAGAACCCATGTCTTCCACAGCTGACGAGGATGGTTAGCCCCCATTTGGAATCTGAATTAACATCATCCGCACAGGATAGCTAGTGCACAGGTTCGAAAAACGGCGGCTACCCGAATTAACGGGGTCCCGTTCATTCCCCTGTGCCCAAACCCGCCAAACATCGGGAGTCGGTGAGCTCTGGGAAGAGCCGAACAGCTCGTCTAGTGATGGCGTCCGAAGGACAAGCGCCTGGCCGGTCCTAATCCAGTTCCCCTCCACACAAATTATTTTTGATTTATTGAAAATTTTGTCAAGTTTTAAAAGTATAACAATTTTAATTTTTTTCAAACTTAAATTAATTTAAATTTTAAATAATTAAAAATTCAATTACTCCACTCTTAAAGTATACATTAAATTTGAAATGACCTAAAAATTTCTTGAATTTTTAAAAATTTTTTTTGATTATGATTTTAATTATTTACAACAATCTTCTTTCATTTTCAATTATTTAAATTAGTTTTCAATTTTTATCTAAATTAGTTTCTTTTCCTCATGATTTCCAATCACTTTTTTACTTATAATTATTTTCTTCATCATTAAAAGAATTTTTATTTATTAATTATTAGTGTATTTATTTTAAATTTATTTCATCATTTTTCCATTATTTTTACGAATTCTAGTTATTTTCTTCAAATTACAATTAATTTCTTCAGTGTCGAATTATTAAAACAATATAGGATTTAATTATTACCCTTTTCGATATTTTCAATTATTTGAATTAGCTTTTAAAAATATTTTTTTAATATTAAGAAAACTGTTTAGTTGATTGAGTTTTTATTAAGTTTTTATTTATTTTCTTGCAATGTCAATTGGTTTTAAAATTTTTTACATTATTTTTCTAAAATTTTAATTACTTCTTTATATAATAAATTAATAAATTTCTAAGATTGTCTTGCATGTCATGCATATTCTGTATTTTTGCAATAATTTTTACAAATTTCCATTATTTTATTGAATTTTAAAACATTTTTTTGATTTATAAATTATTTCTATTTAATAAATAATAATAAATTAACTAACCAGCAACATTTTTTATAGGGACACGATACAACTGCGTCAACTGTTTCCTTTGCTTTGCTTATGTTAGCTTCTCATCCAGATATACAGGTTAACCAATTATTTTAATTAATAAATATCAATAAGTTAATTACAAAATTGCAAGGAAAACATTATACTCCGGTAATGATAAACCCTAAAATTCAATAGTTTTTAAGAAAAGATTCGGACACATGCCCTTAAATGATAATCTTCCATCGCAGGACAAAGTTTACCAAGAGATTTACAATCTTTTTGGTTCAAAATCTCCGGAAGAAGTTCCATTTAAGCCTGAACATTTACAACATTTTGTTTATTTGGAAAGAGTAATAAAAGAAACAATGAAACTCTTTCCAGTGGGCCCTTTTCTAATTCGCAGTGCCACGAATAATACAAAAATAGGTACATCTAATTAGAATGTTTTCTTGAATGGTTTTGTAAATATGTTTTCTTCTTTTAGTAAATGTTAAAACTTATTTTTAATCTAGGAGAATTTATCGTTCCAAATGATACTACGGTTATCGTACCTGTAGCAAAAATTCACCTTGACGAAAAATTTTGGACTAATCCTTTAACATTCAATCCAGATAGATTTTCGCCCGAGGAAGTTGCAAAACGTCATCCTTATGCGTATCTTCCATTTAGTGGAAGGCCGAGAAATTGTATTGGTGTGAAATGTTTTCTTTTCTTTACTCTTGTATAACTTTAGGAGTTTTATGCATTGCTTTTTTTCTCAATTTCTGTTTATTTAAAGGTCAATCGTATGCCATGATGTCAATGAAAGCTATTATCACCTCGATTCTTCGCGTATACATTGTGAAAAAGGACCAAATACAACCAATCAAGGATATTAGACTAAAATATGATACTTTGCTTCGTGCTGTTGAGCCAATTAGTGTCAGAATTGAAAAAAGGAATGGTGATTGAAAAATGAAGAGTCACTATTTTTGCTCTACACACAGAATATTTACGATTTCACATTGTCAATATGAATCCATTGGTTTTTACTATCAGTGAAATCTGATCAACTTGTTTAGATTAAAATATTATTTAAACGATCTTATGTATAAGTTCTTATGTAATTTCTTATGTAGGTTCTTAGGTAGGTTCTTATGTTTTGCCAAGAATATAAAAATTTAAATTTCATATTTTAATTTTGAAAAATGTTATCTTCGTAAATTAAATTAATATTATTTGTTTTATATTTAGATTTAATTTTTAGAAATTTTTGCTAGAGTGTCTAAAAACTTTCAAAAACTTATTATTAATAAGGTCATTCATAACCATTCATAATAGTTTGAGAGGACCTTTTATTTTTTCATACAGGAAAGATGTCTTGTATCTTTGCCTTTCGAAGTAATAATTTCTTACTCCTTATATAAAACCTATGAGATCGGTTCATTTGTGAGGAGGAATGAAGGCAGCCCTCCGACGGCAAACCGGAGAAACGATGTCGCGGGATTATTCTGTTTCAAACCGTTCCATCTGTAAAGTGTACACGCCACGATAGTTTGTTTATATTGTGCAAGGTTTCAACTAAAATGTTATAAATTGGTATAATTAAAGTTTTTTAAATAAAGTGTGGTGCCCTAAATAATTTTGAGTTATTGGGAGGACGAAAATTTATCGAATATGTACAACATGACAGTTATAATATTGGTAAGTTTTTATGAATTATGCTTAAATATTTTCATAAAAGTAAGGTTCTTGTTTTGAAATATATTATACTCCATTCAAATAATTTTAATTTTCACTTTCCAGTGAATAACATCTCCTTTTGAAGTAATAAATATTTTTCTTGATATTTTAGTTCTCAAAACTGGTCGATGAATTAATCAATCAGATTGCTTTATGAATACAATTTTTTGAATTGGAACAACTTCATAGGAAAAGTAGTGTTCCTAAAATGCTATAGTCTTAAATAAATTACAATAAAATAAATTTTTTTTTTTTTTTGGAACAAAGAAGAATTTCTTTGATTTGTCCAAATATTGAAAATTCTTTATTTTTATCAATGGCAACTGTATAATTCCATTAATATCGAGTACTATAGAATTTCTACCATATTAGTGGATAAGTAATCATCTCGAATATTGTTAATTAATTTCTCTAAAATATTATCAGTTTGCATATAAAAGTCTTTTAAGGGCATGTCGTAGTCGTCCACTTCACAATATTGTCATAATTACATGTAATAATTTCCACCAATTTTCTAGTAAAATACAAAATAATTTTAAATAAAATTAAAGGACATAGTAAATGGGACCTAGGCGCATTGGCGTCCAGTCCGCTCGAGCCTGAATTTAGATTAAAAATAGTATTTTTATAAACTGCAAAATATGACATTTTTGTTCTCGCATTTGACATTTCTCAATTACGTAAAAGACGATCGACGTTCATTTTAAAGATAAAAAATAAAAATAGAAATGCAAATATGATAAATTATTTTTCTATAATAGAAATTCCCGTTCAAATACCATTATTTGTTGTAATAAAAAATATATAATAAGAATACATATTACTAAAAACTGTCCCTAAAGAATATTGCTTATCAAAAAAAAAACTAAAATATTATTTTCTTTGCCTTTTTATAAAAAAAAAACTATCAATACAAAAATATACAAGATTAAAATTCCTTTTTACATTATTTGTGATAAAATTATGAAAACACTAGAAAATATTTAAAAATTCCAATTTATTAATTTTTTTAATTTTAATCGTACATAGAATACATAGAATTTTTATAGAAACAATTCAAAGAAAGCGCATAATTCTTTCTTTTTACAATAAAAATAATAATAATAAAAATAACAATAATTAGTACGCTACTTTCGAAAAATTTATTTTAAAAAGACATACAACATACATACAGTGTTGTAAAATTAGAGAATACTTTTAAAATAAAATACATGATAAAAATAATACACAAAAACCTGAAAAGCTCAAATTGTTGCATAAAAATGCCATTTTTTAGCTCAATTTGTAAAATAAATAAAAAAAATCGGTATTATTATGCAACGTTTTTGAGCTCCTAAGGTTTTGTGTGAACAACGTAAATAACAACACTAAAAGTGACAATAATAATGTTAATAATAATAATAATACTAAAAGTAAATAACAATACTAAAAGTGACAATAATAATGTTGCTAATAATAATAAAACTAGTAATAAAAACAAAAATTACAATCATAATTTTAGCGTAACTAAGTAAATAAAACTGATGGAAATTTATTTATTTATTTCAGCCAAACTTAAAATTATGCTCATTTAATAAACATTCAGTTTTTATGACAATGAAAAAGCAACAATTCATGTTGAATAATTTCTAGCAACAATTACTTTTAGCACCACCACAGCACCAACAATAAGTGTTGTAGTAATATTATATTTGTAATGAACAAGGCCACAACAGTTCAAGCATTCACAGAAATGAAATAACCAAGCCCTTGTCTAAACATTTCTGGGAAACATTTTATAAATAATTCATTAGCAATACAACAGCAACAACAACAGCAAATGTTGTAGCAACATCATTTCTGTTATATCAGAAATCACCAGAAGTAGGGCAAGCATACAAGTGAAAAAGTTTTGTATAAACGTTACAGGCAAACAGTTTATGTGCAATTTACTAGCACTACAACAGCAGCGGCAACTATAGCAAGTGTTGTAGTAACATCATTTTTGTGATGTAGCAAGCCAATTAAAATAAAGCAATCATAAAAGTGAAAAAGCAACGCTTTTGTACAAACCTTTTAGGCAAGCAGTTTATGAATAATTTACAAGCACTACAACAACAGCAAATGTTGTAGCAACATCATTTCTGTGATATTAGAAATCACCAGAAGTAGAGCAATCATACAGGTGAAAAAGTTTTATGTAAACGTTTCAGGCAAGCTCTTTATGAGTAATTTACAAGCACTACAACAGCAGCGGCAACAACAACATCATCAAGTGTTGTAGTAACATCATTTCTGGGATGTATGAAGCCACTGAACGTAAAGCAATGATAAAAGTGAAAAAACGTTTTAGATAAGCAGTTTATGAATATTTTACTAGCATACAACAGCATCGACAACAACAACATCATCAAGTGTTGTAGTAACATCATTTTCGTAGTGTTTGAAGTTACCACAATTATTAAAGCAGACACTTTAGTGAAAAAAGCAACATGTTTTATTTAAGCAGTTACACTATCTATGCAAAAATATGAATAAATGAAAAAGTGCCTACTTTTAAAAATAGCAATGCTTTTTTCCAAGTTTAAGAAACTTAGTGTAATTTACACTTACTGTACGTCGACTGAACTTTTATAATGCAGATTAGATCTGATTGTAGAGCTGTTTACTCTGGCTGTATTGCAGAGGATCTTCTCGATTCTGTAACCGATAGGTAAAAAACCAGAAATATAAAGCCTTTATTTCCAAAGAAAACAGATACATATAGAGCTGAAAGATGGTTGTTACATTTTCAATAAATTTAAAACAGATATTATTAGTTATGCTTAAAACTATGTGCAATTTGCATAATATTGGTTGTTGCTTCCTAGTCTCATTCGGTACGGTTATATGGCGATTAAACTGATTTTGTTGATTCTGCAAAAGAAAAACAGTTATAATATTCTTTTCATTGTTATTTTAAGACTTATTATACAATTTTTTATTATGATTAATTTAAAAAGCTTTTTACTCTCCAAATCTTAAGTAATTAAAAATAACTAATTATTAGTAAAATCGTGGCTGAGTTTTTGTTTCAGCCATTAGTGAAAAATAACTAATTGTTAGTAAAATATAACTAATTATTAGTAAAAAGATAACTGAAAAATAATTAAAATTTGACCAATTGAATTAGTAACTGAATTCTACTATAATATTGAATATTTCGACTTAACCTAAAAATGAATTTGACTAGTTGAATTTGAATTTGATTAGTTGAAATATAACTGTATTTGTATTAGTGACTGAGTTTTTGCTTTCAATTTTGTTATTTTTAATTAATGCAGATTTAGAGAGTATATTACACTTTTAATAATGTGAGGAGTTTAAGGCAGCGAACCTTATGAGTAAAATTTTTTAAATTAAAAATGTAAATAATTAATAATTAAATAATTAAATAATTAAATTTTACTGAAGTTTTCCAATAAGATTTACAGCTACAGAAACCCGCGCTAGTCTAAAAATTCCTAATAAAAAAAATTTAGAAGAAAGAAATAACTTTGAATAGTCGTGTAACAGAAATAGAAAATTAAAATAGCGTTTGATATGGAAAACATTTTTTTAATAATCAATTTTTTTCTTGTTACGTATTACTTGTATGAATTGTTTAATATTATAAGTGCAAAATACATTATTTATTTGTATTTAAATTTTTAAAAATTTCAATTAAAAGTACCTTATTTGTTTATGGTGTTTTGATGTTTTTTTTACTTTTATTTTCTCTTTCTTATTTTTCCTTTTTCTAATTATTCTTTCTTTTGTTGTTTTTCTCTGGGTATGTCCATTTGGAACTGTACTTGTTTATTTGTTATCACGGAAATGATGTTGCTACATCACTCGCTGTTGTTTTTGCTGCTGTTGTAGTGCTTGTAAATTACTCATAAAGAGCTTGCCTGAAACGTTTACATAAAACTTTTTCATCTGTATGATTGCTCTACTTCTAGTGATTTCTAATATTACAGAAATGATGTTGCTACAACATTTGCTGTTGTTGTTGCTGCTGTAAACTGCTGCCTAAAAGGTTTGTACAAAAGCGTTGCTTTTTCACTTTTATGATTGCTTTATTTTAATTGGCTTGCTACATCACAAAAATGATGTTACTACAACACTTGCTATTGTTGCCGCTGCTGTTGTAGTGCTAGTAAATTGCACATAAACTGCTTGCCTGTAACGTTTATACAAAACTTTTTCACTTGTATGCTTGCTCTACTTCTGGTGATTTCTGATATCACAGAAATGATGTTGCTACAACATTTGCTGTTGTTGTTGCTGTTGTATTGCTAATGAATTATTTATAAAATGTTTCCCAGAAATGTTTAGACAAGAGCTTGGTTATTTCATTTCTGTGAATGCTTGAACTTTTGTGGCCTTGTTCATTACAAATATAATATTACTACAACACTTATTGTTGGTGCTGTTGTGGTGCTAAAAGTAATTGTTGCTAGAAATTATTCAACATGAATTGTTGCTTTTTCATTGTCATAAAAACTGAATGTTTATTAAATGAGCATAATTTTAAGTTTGGCTGAAATAAATAAATAAATTTCCATCAGTTTTATTTACTTAGTTACGCTAAAATTATGATTGTAATTTTTGTTTTTATTACTAGTTTTATTATTATTATCAACATTATTATTGTCACTTTTAGTATTGTTATTTACTTTTAGTTTTATTATTGTTATTAACATTATTATTGTCACTTTTAGTATTGTTATTTACGTTGTTCACACAAAACCTTAGGAGCTCAAAAACGTTGCATAATACCAATTTTTGTTATTTATTTTACAAATTGAGCTAAAAAATGGCATTTTTATGCAACGATTTGAGCTTTTCAGGTTTTTGTGTAGGGTAGACCGAGGAGGAAAGTAACAGAGGTGGAAAGTAACAACGCTTATAACTTCTAAACCAATGAGCGGACAGACATAGTCCTTAAATAATTTTAAGTCAGTTTTGTCCCCCTCTACCTCCCCCAAATTATGTTAGGGGTCTACCGAAAGCTATGTATCTGATACTGACATTTTGTGCAAAAATTATGTCAAAAGTAAGTTTTTGCCTAAATTTTCAAAATATCATAATTTTTTGATTTTATAGATATTTTAAATATGCTTTTCGTTTTTTTGAAGCTTTTTTATTTATCTTTAAGTCGTGCTAGTGCATAATTAAAAAATGCAAAATACTTTTGTGTAATTTAAACTTGTTTTTTGAAATCCAAGTAAAAGAGGGGTGAGGTGGAAAGTAACACGTTGTTACTTTCCTCCTCATCTAATGCTTTATTTTTATAAACCTCCTCCTTTTTTATAACTATGTGATTTTATATGTTTATTTTATATTTTAAAGACTAAATTTTGGACTTTTGATTGGAATTTTTAAGAAACGATGCTTTTTTAATGTCACTCTTATTCAACGAATACTAAATAGATAAAAAAAAACTTGATTTCAAAAAAGTGCAAAAATATTTGCCAATTATGTACAAAATGTAGTTAATATCACTTTGTCTTGTTATATGTTCATAATAAAAATAATTTAAATTAATAGCAGTTTTATATTTGAAATGCTAGCCTTAATTTTAAAGTGTTACTTTCCTCCTTCGTGCTGTTATTTTCCACCTCAGGAGTGAGGAGGAAAGTAACAAATAAAGAGCTGATTAAAAAGTCCTGCAGTGAACTATCAAATTATTATTAATATTTAATTCCAATTTTATTTAATAGGTGAAAGTCCAAGCTTTCGATTAATATGTTTACAGAACTTATCCGACAAATAGTTTTAATGCTAGCATCAAAAGACTGATTTTTGTTACTTTCCTCTTCGGTCTCCCCTATTATTGTTATCATTTATTTTATTTTAAAAGTATTCTCTAATTTTACTACACTGTATGTATGTTGTATATGAAAGAATTATGCGATTTCTTTGAATTTTTTCTATAAAAATTCTATGTATTCTATGTACGATTAAAATTAAAAAATTTAATAAATTGGAATTTTTAAATATTTTCTAGTGTTTTCATAATTTTATCACAAATAATGTAAAAAGGAATTTTAATCTTGTATCTTTTTGTATTGATAGTTTTTTTTTATATAAAAAGGCAAAGAAAATAATATTTTAGTTTTTTTTCATAAGCAATATTCTTTAGGGACAGTTTTTAGTAATATGTATTCTTATTATATATTTTTTATCACAACAAATAATGGTATTTGAACGAGAATTTCTATTATAGAAAAATAATTTATCATATTTGCATTTCTATTTTTATTTTTAATCTTTAAAATGAACGTCGATCGTCTTTTAACTAATTGAGAAATGTCAAATGCGAGAACAAAAATGTCATATTTTGCAGTTTATAAAAATACTATTTTTAATCTAAATTCAGGCTCGAGCGGACTGGACGCCAATGCGCCTAGGTCCCATTTACTATGTCCTTTAATTTTATTTAAAATTATTTTGTATTTTACTAGAAAATTGGTGGAAATTAATACATGTAATTATGACAATATTGTGAAGTTGACGACTACCACATGCCCTTAAATGTCCATTAGAAAATGCTGAATCGAATCCAATGTCTAAAGATAATCGATTTGCAAACATAAGTTGCTCGTTTATTATTATCGTTTTACAAATAGCAACTCTTCACAGTGGTTCCAAATAGACAAAAAGCTGGCCAAAATTCCAATTCTAAATTAATCTAGTTGAATTTGTTTACTCGGGGGTTTTCGTGGTTGCTGATTACAATTCTGACTTCAGATTTTGGAAATTCTAAATGGCGGATCCAATATGGCAGACGACAAAATTAAAAAATGATAGCATCCGCTTAAAAATTGTTACTCGGGGGTTTTTAAGGTCGCTGCTTACGAATATGACATCACTTTTTTAAAATTTAAAATGGCTGATTCAATATGGCGGAAAGTTTTGATAAAATTTATCGAAATCATCTGAAAATCGGTACTTGGGGGTTTTCGGGGTCGCTGATTACAAATCTGACGTCAGATTATGAAAATTCAAAATGTTTGATCCAATGTGGCTGAAAATTGTTATCAAATTTATCGAATTCGTTTGAAAATTGTTACTCGGGGGTTTTCAGGGTCGTTTATTACAAATGTAACGTTAGATTTATAAAAATTTTAATTGAAGTTAAAAAATAAAATAATTTTTTAATAATAGGATGAGACAATGATTTTGAAATGAATAATAACAATCAGTGTTTTGTGAACATGTCTCCTTGAAAACATAAATGTGATTTTTCCAACAATCGTTTTGGACATTTTTAGTGATGTCAAAAATTTCTAACCGAGTTAGACTTATATTTTTTTGTTGACTTGGAAGATTATTATTATTGTACATAATGCAAGGGGAAATTTGACAGTTATGTCAATGAGTAGCCATTATATACTGGTGTGAAGTAAATAAAATGAAGCATAAAAATAAATGTTAAAAGATGTAGCTAATTTCACACTATTGCAGAACGATTTTTCTCATTTTGATGTAAAAATGTGCAGCGTTATAAAAACAGTTAAAAAACTCAAATTGGCAGATATTGGCAGCTAAAATTTAATAAATTTATTTCAAAACTAAACAAGGAATATTTTTGCATGACATTTAAAGCGGAATCGAGTGGAACTTTTTTTGTAGAACTATAGATTTACAAATGTCTATCTCTTGCGTACAGCATTACATTATACTCGCAAAAAACATAAATTTTTCTTTAAAATATGCCTAAATATCGTTAATTTACTTACTAAAGCACACTACTTTAATATACAAAAAAAGTTTTACTTAGGTCATTTTCTTATAAATTTTATAAAGGGTACAACATTGCTTTGCAAAATTCTAATATACAACTGTTCCTTGATCCTTGTCTTTCCGCTAATATTCAGGAGTATAAAAATGATATTCGGTACTTTTTTTCCGCAGCAATACGTGCGGAAGTATTCTAAACGAGATTATATAGAAAAAAATTTGAAATTAAAAAATCATTTTTTCTATTTTTGGCCAGCTTTTTGTGTATTTGGAACCACTGTGCTCTTGTCGGTAAAATGAAATTAATGAATTCAATTTAATTAGTATAATTAATTAATATAATTAAATTATATTAAATCCTTTTCTGTGCAAAAGACATTTAAAGCATACCGACTGTTTAAAAGATTGATAATACTTCATAAATTTGCTTCGAGGACCAACTAATTTAATCATTTTGCGAATATCTTCATCCCTTAAACAAGTGAAAGATTCATCGTCAACTTCATTATCTAAAATACCATGTTATGGAAAAAGGTTAAATACAAATTCATTAATGATACTTTACTGTTTCTAAAATAAAACATTTAATATACGAATAGAATGTATCATTAACCTACTTAAAAATAATTTTATAGTTTCCTTGCTGCAATTCCACATTTCCATTAAGTTTATATATTTATAGCGTTTCGACATTTTTAAATGTGAATTTGACACTTTCAAACTTACACTGAAATTTTTTGAAATGACAATCTACATTGCGCATGTCAGAAGTAACTCTTAAGGAAAGTAAACTATTATGTTAAACCTTTTTTCATAATTTATTACATAAACAAAATTTTTTTATTTTTAATTGAAAACTTGTTTGAGAAAATACATTAAATATGTAAATCTAATTGTTTTTATATATAAAATATTTCAGAAGAATCAAGTGTTAAAAAGGAAAATTGAGTTCTAGTTAAAATTAATTGATATTTAAAGCTGATATTTCGGCTTCTGTTAATTCTAAAAAATTAATTATCGATGCAGAGACAAAGAAAAACTTAAGGTTACCGCTCAACAGAAGTCAAATAAAAAGCCTAGTTTGCAAAAAAAGTCTTTCGAGTATGAACTTACAAGACGTAAAGTCAGGTGAATTAAAATAAACATTTACATTAAACAAAAATAAATTATCACATTTAATAATACAGTGTTTAAAAAGATTAAAATTTGAATTTATAAATTACACGTTGTATATTAGGTTTGGAATTTGAAAAATCGTTAATAAATAAAATAAACGAGATTTTAATAATTATAAGACTGATGGAATTGCAGCTAGATGATAGATCTGTTCAATTACCGACAACCATTCCTAAAAACTTTTTCAAATCGAAAAATTGTCCAGTACTGCCTCTTGCAACTCAAGAGGAATTGAACAAATTTTCGAAACGACTAAAAATTGATAAAAATTTTTTCAAAAAAGTTGTAAGTAGTGTGGAATGAATTTGAAGTCGAAAAATTATTTATAATTTCAAAAAAATTAAAGCAGAAGATTATAATTTTTAATAAAACTGATAATTGTTTTTATATTTATGTCGCACTGAATTACAGCTGATCAAGACGAAAAAAGACAAAGAAAGCGTTAAAGAGCACAAAATTTACAAAATTAATTGAGAGTAATTATAATTAAATTTAATCCTTTTATAGAATAAGAAATTTTTAAAATCAAAAATAAAAACTTTTTAATAAAATATCTATAAATTTTTAATCGTTATTTTAAATGGTACACATTCATTAAGAAGTAGTAAATATAATAATGAATTTTGTACTTTGTTAATTTAGCTGCTGTTCGAAAAACTAAACCAGAAGACCAGAGTTCGAATTTGGACGGAGCTAAATGTCCGATATTTTTAACAGAATTTTTTAATTTAAAATAACTTAATCTTGTGATCAATTTGATTTAAATATCGTGTCAATAGAGTAAGTTTCTAAGATGCACGAATTTTGTACAAGCTTACTCATGATTGACAAAGATAGTTCAACATCAAACATTTCAATCATCAACATTTCAATGATGGAATATTCTACCAACATTTCAATGAAATATGCTACCAATATTCCATATACATTGAATCAAAATTTCACCATTCAAAAGATCGAAACAAAATGAAATATTATTAAATTTTTCAAGAATTATCCAGAAATCAATCAATTTAAGAATTAAATAATCTTTCACTAAGGATCAGTAAATATTTTCATGGAGAAATAAGTCTTCCAAAATTCAATAAAACAAAAACCCTACGCACTTAAATTTCTCAGACTACTAAATTTAGGACAAAATAAAATTCAGACTTCCAATAAAATATAATCTAAATGCTTTTTTCTCATTACCTGACTTCATAACGTGTGAAATTCAAATCTTCTAAATGAAATTCATCATGTAATATATATTTAAATCTTCTGAACCAATTTGGAACAACAACAATGAATTAATTTGGTCCTTGAGATGGTAGAGCAAAGTATTACTCTTCCAATAATAAGAATCCAGAATAGTATTTCAACTGGTAAACCCCTGTTATAAAGGCAAATCAACCAACCAGTTGATCTCTATCATCAACTTCTTTGGATTCAAATATTCATATAATTGATTTCCAACACATTGTATTCAGTTTTTTATTATTGTTTTTATAGTTTTTGTATTCTAGATATTCATAAGTTTGCAGTTGTACGACAACTAAACTAAGTCCGTACTTTGTAGCGCAGAATACATTATAACATTTGAAGAACACATTCTTAAGATTTAATTAAGCGAATTTACAGTCCTCGGAATCATTTTATTGTTGCCGGATTATTTTTTTCAGTTTTGTGTATTTTTTCAAAAATAGAGAATTTTATAGACTAGCATCACAATTGCCTGGGCCATTTTCGTTGCCTATTATAGGAAATGCTCATCTCTTCTTAGATGATTCCGAACGTATGTTTTTCATTTTCTTTAAAATATAATTGATTAACATTTTATTAATTTTTCCTTTTAATTGAAAGTAATCTTTTATCATTGTTTTATAAGAACTTTAAAGTCAAATGTTTTCAGAAATATACAAAACAATCAATATACTTATTGCAAAGTATCCTAAAGACTTTAGAATTTGGTTGGGCAATCGATTAATTGCCATTTTCTCTAATCCTGAAGAATTTAAGGTAATAATCATCAAAAATAGTACCTATATAACTAAGTTATTATTATTATTTTTTTATTTTTTTATTTTTAATTATTGCTTCTAGACAGTTTTGCAAATTCCGCTTACATTTGAGAGAGCTGGTACATATTCTCTAATAGAACCTTGGTTGGGTTCTGGATTACTTACTGTCAAAGGTAAAATGATAAAATTAAAAAAAATTGAATATTTTAATGTTATAATCATTAGTATACATGATTTATACATTATAATTTCGAAAGTTTATTATTTTTAAAAATGTTAGGAGATGCATGGAAGGTTCATAGAAAATTAATCCAACCTGCGTTTGGGTTTTTCAAAAATCCCTGTGTTCAAAATTAGATATTTATGAGCTTAATTAGAAAATAGAAATGACGCAAAACCAGGAGGATTTGATAATGCAAGCTAAAAAAATGAAAGAAAAAAGAAGGAAAGAGAAGAGAAAAAAGCTGAATAATTAAAAAAATCTTTGACAACAAAAAGACTTACAAAGGTTATTTAAAAAAAAATGTTTAATACTCTTGAATACTCTTTACTTCAATGACAATGAACTAGAATTATTGCCTGCTAGCTGATCTTTACTACTACTTATTTTAATTTAAAATCATATAGTTAACTTTATAAAGCAATTTTGTTTTTGGCCTTAAAACTAGTAGGAGGGTGTAGTCAGAAATGACACATTATTTAAACAAAAGAATTCAAAATTTATTTAATAAATTTAAAATAAGATAATATAAGAAATTTTATAATAAAACAAAAAAAGGTAAATTTAGTTTCACATTTTTTTTAATAACTCGCTTCTAGACGAAGATCATACGGGATTCAGTAACAAAAATTTGAGTCTATTGTCCTAACTAGTTTCTTTCATTTACGCATAATTTAATACTTTATTTCTTTACTAAACGCAATCTTGGTTCGACATACTGAATAGTTCTTAGTTTTAGAAACTGCATTTCTTACCTTCTCTTCAGTAATTGGTGGACATGCCTCTGCATAATGGTCAAGCTCCTGTCTGACACAGAAGCTACGAAAAGTAGCAGTGATAATTTGTCATTGTTTTCTGACAGTTAATAATAATAAATACATAAATATTTTTCTTTAATAAATAAATTCTAATTTAAATTAAATTAATTCAAGGATTGTACTAAATTGAAATTTAGACAAAATCGAATCAAAGGATAAACTAAATCAAAGATTAGACACAAAGCGCCAAATTATAACCTTAAAAATTAAATAAAAATTTTATTTTATTAGATTAGGAAAACTAAATTTAGAAGAAAAATTTAGTGCTAAAAGACATTAATTTAAGGTCACAAGTCGGAAGACGAAAACTAAATAATTTAAAATGTTGGGCGCCAGACTTTTCTTGGGCCAATTTACAAACAAAAAATAAAAATAAAAGACAAAGGAAGAAGCTAGAAAACCAATTGACAACAAAAATTAATTAAAAGCTCAATTGGTAGAAGGAATCTTATTGACTACCAAAAACAATTGGAAGCTCAATTAGGAAAAGAATAGATTAGATCGACAACTAAAAATGATTAGAAGCTCAATCTAAAAGAAGAAAAATCGTTGAAGGTGAAGGTGTCATTCCCTCCTAGTTAAGGCCAAGTCCGAGCCAAGTTTTCCGCAAAATAAAATCTCGACTAGCAAAGCCCCAAATCTGGATAATGGTAGAGGGGGTGATTCGATGCTATTTAAAAAGATTAATTTTATTAAATAAAAACAAATCGCAAGATAATACACTTATTTTACAATAATAACAATTTATATTCATTTAAATTAGATTCTAAAATATAAACAAAGTACAATTTTTCTTTAGGTTAAATATCAAGAATTTTACAATCAAAATTAATTATTTTGATAACATTTAAGAAAAGTTAGTTTTAGGTTAGATTTTAAAAGAAAAACTTTTGAGGTTATCCATTAAAGACACAAATTTATATTAATCAATTATTACACAATTTAATAAAAATTGAATTAATGATTCTTTCTTAATCCAAGACTGGGTAAATTAAATCAGCCTTGAAATCTAAATAATTACGGGTCAGAAATTGAATTAATTAAATTCAGGGTCAGGACACAAGAACAGATATAACTTTACATAATTCCAAGCCAGAAAATAAATTATTAAAGGTCAAGTTAAGATTTAAAATTCTGCCGCTCGATATAAAAATAATAATAAATAAAAACATTTGCAATTTCATGAGGGTGTACAAATTGCATAAGAGGATCTCTACTGTTCATGACTGAGCATGCCGCAAACAAAACAATTCTATGATGAAGACACTCTAAATTTATTAGACCTCATCATCCTTGATCTCGTGGAAAATAAATTCTTTGTACAGAAGAACTTGGATGATGACTTCGATGTGCTGTCATCAGCCTGCGAGTTTCTCTATCAAAATTCTTGAACTCATTTATATTTCACTTAACTGCTCTAAATGTATAGAGTAGTAAAGGAATGGCTAATGTGTTTGTCGAATTCCAAAATATGTGCAAGTCTCCCCAACACCAAGATAATAAATGGTGTTGCCACCAATGAGTTAAATATTCTCAGATTCGCTCGGCATTTCAGCTGTTTCACGTTTTCTTTTAATCAAATGAATAACAGCACATTTATCCAATCCAAAACCCATTCCTATAGCTCTGGAATACTCGGACACTACAAACACCAGAATTTTTAGTGCTTCCTTACTGGACCCAAAGAGCTTAAGTTCGTCTATGTAGAATAGATGGTTTTGATCTTATGGACAATATTTCTGGGTTTGTCACACATGTAACCAGAGTGTTTTTCCCGGAGTACTACAGACAGAGGCAAGAGGGAGATATAAAAAAGTAAAGGACTGAGAGAGTCTCCTTGGAAGACGCTTCTTTTGAATGAGATGATGTTAGTCATCATCTGTTGTTTGTTGGATGTTATCACAAACCTTGTCCTCCACATGAGCATTAGCTCCTTTAAGCATCTTATGATGTTCGGATGTACCTCTAAACATTCAAGGAGCTTGATAATCAGCTCATGACTTGTAGAGTCAAATGCCTTTCGGTATTCAATCCAAGCCATTGACAGGTTACGTCGACAGAATATCGAGTCTTGGGTAATACACCTATCAATCAATAGGTTCTCCCTACAACCTGCCAGGCCTCTCTTGCACCCTCGCTGTTCGCTTATTGCACTCCAAACTGGATCGATAGATGTTAAAATCCTCTCTTTGAGGATGCCGGTGAGCAGCTTGTAGCAGGTGTTAAGACAAGCTATTGGTCTATAATTTTTTGAATTAGATAAATCTCCAGATTTTGGTAAGAGTACCGTTCGACCTTCCACCAACCACTGTGGTATTGGACGTTGGGTAGTATATCATTTGTTGGTCAAATTATTTTCCCGAAAAATCAAATGTCAGAAAATCTAGTAATTTGTAACTAGACTAAAAAACGGTGATTATTTGAATACTAGATAGGATACAGTTGAGAAAAAAATGAAAGCAAGATGTCATATATTTTGTAGCTATACAAGTACATTATTAAAAAATATATTATGCTAATGTTTATAAAATTGTAACTTATATTTCTACATACATAATATTAATGATAATTTTTAATTATAGATGCTGAAACTAAGTATTATTGTAATAGTTTCTGGCCTTTTGGAAATTTAAGGTTATACATATTTTTCTTTTTTTGATAGATATTAACTGAGCTGACGGATAACTTTATGTTATATTAATTTATATTTTTCTACAATTTTAAAAATACTAGTTTTTATGAGTAATATTTGGTAAAATTACCTTGAATTTTAAAATTGATTTTTAATATTTATTTTGCAATTTTAACTAGGCCCTATCCGAATTAGTTCGAGGTTCTACTTTATTGCTTTATGGTTCTAATATTATAACAGACACATGGAAGAAAGTGATTTGCTGCACGGAGAAAAAAAATTAGCAGCCAAAGCTAAGACTTAGTTACACAACTATTAATTAGCTTTCACAGCTAATTTTGTTTGCTGAAACAGCTAAATATTAGCTACCACAGCTAAAAATTAGGTATCCATATAGTAGCTAACTCATTTTTCTCAGTGTGCAAATAAAAAAATTTACCTAAAAATATTTAAAAATATTAGCTAAGACAGCTGACACATTTCGTAATACAATTAAAATTATAGCTATGGTCCCCAATAATGGTAGATAATATAACAAACATTTGACTGTCCCTGCGACAAAAAACTATTTCCAGCTATGGTATCTATACCTGTTAGCTAACACAGCGAACTTTTAGCTGTCTTAGCAAATATGCTAGCCGTCTTAGCTAATACTATTTTTTGCTTGATCTTTAAATATTTTCTGCTGAATTTTTTTAGTTATTGCAACTAACTCACTTTTATCCGTGCATACTTTGACATTTATACATTTATACATTAATATATCTTTCTTATTATTAATATTTTTGTCTTTCTGGAATCGCATATTAGTATTATTTTCCGTCTTTAAAATATGTATCAGTTCACAGAACGTGAGAGCTTGTTTAGTTGCATTTGTTTTCGACTGATTTTTAGTAGAACTTAATGAAAGCGCATTGGCTTTTACCGGCCTATGCCGTGCTTCATAAAGCATAGACCAGAAATTAATCACCGGACCATTTTCTAAAAGAATTCTTGGATAGTGAATCATATTGTAAAACTTAGGCTTAAGGTTAACGCTTGCAAGGGCCCGCTCTGCGAGGGGCTTACTAATATATTATTTATATTTTAATTATTTTTCTCATTTTTAAATTCAAAACATTTTTGTTTAAGATTTTCTTTTATTTTTTCAAAATTTAACTTGTAATCAATTTTACAATATTATTTTTATTTCCCATTATTTTTGTGTTTTTAAATGTATTTCTTGAATTTAAATTTTTTTCATTATTTTAAAATGAATTTTTTCGTGCTTCTATTATTTTCTTAAATTTTTACTTGTTCCTTCTTCAATTTAAAACTGTTGTCTTTAAAATAAACTTTAATTCATTTTAATTAATATATATTTTTAAAAAAATTAAAATCGGAAGGAACAACGTTTCACATAAATAAAAAAAAATAGAATTGATTGAGAGTAGGATCACTTAAAATTTCGTTTAAAATTTTCTATTTACGATTTAACATTGTCAATATGAATCCTTTACATTAGCTTATCTCTTTATTGTTTTTATGGTTATGTTGGTAGTTTGATTTTTGATATTTGTTAACATAAGAAAAAAACTCGTTTAATACTCACCTTTAAAACAATTTTCATTTGTTAAACAATTTATAATTATTTAAAAACAACTTTGTCTTAGAATCATCTAGTTTCTTGCATTATTCTTTATAATAAATTACACCGGCATCATTTTCTTTTATGAAATCTACTACTTTGTTGCTTTCATTGAAACAATTATCATTTGTTTAAACAATTTATAATTAATCATAAACAACTTGTCACTTAATATTCTTAAAATGATCTAGTTTTTTTGCAATATTATTTAATACAGAATTCAATTTTTTGTATATCATAGTTGATTTCCTTGAAGCTATTTACATTTGTTTAAACAATTTCTAATTGTTTGAAAATAACTTTTTACTGAAAATGTTTAAAATCATATAACTTCTCACATTATGAATGTGAGAAGTAATTAATACTAATAATGTATAATACTAATAAGTAATGATTATAAAAAGTTGAATTCCATTGTAGTTTATTAAATAGTAATGCAAGAAACTAGATTATTCTAGGACTATTCAGTGAAACGAAGTTTTTAAACAATTGGAAATTGTTTAAACAAATGAAAATTGTTTCAGGGAAATCATCTAAAAGTTAGATAATATAAAATTAAATTTTAAGATTAGAGCATCGAAAGAAATACAGCTTTAGGATGTTTTAAAAATATTTCCAACTTATCTCTAATTGTTACGTTTTCATTTCAAACGTTGAGGAAAAATTATTCGTAAAAAATACACACGTCATATTTTTCTATCATAATTTTCTATAACCTCGCTCTTGAAGATACATATGAAAATGTAAATACTATTCTGAATATTCATAAACAATTTAACTCACAATACTTAAAGTTTTTATAAATTGTTTTTTAAATTAAAATGCTCTTGGCAGGTTTTCTAGAACTAAAGAGGCTTTCAGTCGTACATTACATAAAATTTGTGTTACATACATTCAATTAATTAGTATTAAAATTAAAAAAAAGTGTTTATGAAAAAATGTTTTCTTTAATTGATGCTACCATCTTCTTTATTGTGAGTGTATTTTGTTCAATTTTTGTGTACTTTTTTAAAAATAGAGAATATTATAGACTAGCATCTAAAATTCCTGGACCATTTTCGTGGCCTATTATAGGAAATGCACATCTTTTCCTTGGAGATTCCCAACGTAAGTTTTTTCACTTTTCTGCATATTTTTATTGTTTTCTATATTTTGTTTTTCGGCAAAAATAATTAAACAAATATTTTACTTTGGGTGATAAAATTTGATATGTATATCTGATGTATCTGATATAAACCTATTATCAGAAAAAATTTTGTACTTTTAACATTTTTCTAAAATAAAATTTTTTTCTATAACCTAAAGATTCATCCTAGTTTACTGATTATATTAATGTTTTGCAAGTTTCTGCTTTAAGAATGCAAATGATGTTGTATTATAATGTGTATTATTGTCAAGACAAAAAATGTTGTTTTCTGAATAAAAAGTGTCCGTGAATTCAATCAAACATACTAGTATTAGCAATGACAATTAATTTGTAAAAGTTTATTTACTGATAAAAATTTTTTTCAGAATTATACAAATCTTTGCTTAGTCTTTACGAGAAGTATCCTGAATATTTCAGAATTTGGTTTGGTAATGTACTGGTTACTGTTTTCTATGATCCTGAGGAAGTTAAAGTAATTAGAACCATGGAGCTAGTATACAAATATTATATTTTATCTTTTATTGAAATATAGCTACATTATACATATTTATGAATCGAATTTAAAAATCAGACTAACAAGTTGTAATTGTTAATATTTTTAAATACTTATTTTCAGACAGTTTTGAATAATCCCAATACCATCGAAAAAGCCTCTTTTTATTCTTTAGTAGAACCTTGGTTAGGTACTGGATTAATCACTGCCAAAGGTAAAACTATTGATAGCATTTAACACTTCAAATATTTAAGTCGAATAATTATTAATACATACAAATTTAATTGCGCATAATTTTAATTATATTTAATCTTTTAAAATATTTGCAAATCAAAAAAAAGTTTATTTTGGCTTAGCGAACTGTAAAACCACCTCCAGAGCTTCATTTGAGTCTACCTAGAACCTAGAACCTTTTGATAAACTATCCTAGAACCTCGTATAGACCTTTAAGACTTTCTTTAGAATTTTACCAGAGTCTCGCAGACTCTTCTCAGAGTGCCTCTGTGTCTATTAAAAGCATCTATGGAGCATCTCCAGAGCCTCTTCAGAGCTTTAAATGAGCCTCCTGAGAGGCTCCTAGAACCTCTTTAAAATCTCACATAGTCTCCTCAGAGTCTACCTAGCACCTCCCAAAAGTCCCTAAACCGATCCCAGAGTCTTTCCAAAGTTTCAACAGAGACTTTTTAGAGCTCCCCTGTTATTTTTCAGAGCATTCTCACAGTCTCTTCAGAGCTTCAACTGACCTTCTCTAGGATCTCCCTACAACCTCGTCAAAATCTCTACAGAGCCACCACAGAATCCCTCAAAGTCTCTTAGGAGGCTCCCCTGAGCCTCGCTAGAATCTCCTGAAAGTCTCCCAAAGCCTTCTAAGAGTCCCCAGAGTTCTTCTAGAGTCTAACCTGATTCTCCGTAGACCTCTTTAGGTATGCTTCGATCAAGGGCCTTAGGGGAGTATGCATACGCAAGTTGAATGTAAACCTCAAATAAAAAAGTGGATACGGCTTTCTCCTTGGTACCCGTACCTCGGTCTAAATGGTACCATGGGTGACTAGATGGATCAAAAGGCTTCAGTCTTAGCCTGGTCATTTAAAGTTAAAGTTTTGGTGGCAGTGGTTAATAGCTCTGTTCGAGCTAGGCATTGAGGAACACTTGAGCTCGACGGTCTTTGTTAGAATTGATGGTTGATGATTCACAAAAAAAGTCACAGCAAATTTTAAGCTTTCAAAGAATAGTTTATTCTTATTGCGATGATATAAATACGTCACAGTTAGTACACCCGTTATGAACACAAATGTCGAAACCGACAAAAGCACGCGATGGCGCGCCTGATGTGAATGGTATTAAGGTCGTAATGCAACTGAACTGCCAATGCTCAAGACGGCACTGACCCACCTAATGACATCAGGCCCACGCTGACTGACCAAAAGGGTGGGAGAGCTCCCACCAACAATCCGAGCTCCATCCTGTAGAAATAGAAGGGGGACAGGCATGGCCACAGAAGAGAGGAACTTCCACCTCAATAGAAACCCTAAACTCAATTGAAGATTTCAGAACAGATTAAGCATTGTTTCACAAAGCACACAGAAAGTTATAAACCACCCATTTAAATTCTGCAATAAATCCTCCTTATAACTTTCTGATTAGCTGAAGTCTATTCTGCTAACTTGATATTCCAACACATGAGACCACTGACATCATTCTCCTTGATAGTAAAAATAATTTTTTCAGTCGCGTACCTGCATTTAATCAACGGTTTTTGCCAGCCTTTATTGAGGTATTTCACAAACATGCAATGATATTATCAAAGAATTTGGAAAAAGAAATTGATGGCAAAGAATTTAATGTGATTCCTTACATTGTTAGAAATACATTAAGTGTAATTCACGGTAAGTACATAAATAATCTTATAAATGGTGGAAAATTCTTTCACGTAAACATGTTAACGGAAATGCACGTGCATGATATTGGACATGGATATATCCAAAACATGGATATATCCAACACATAGGTAACAACCCAAGATCCATACCCAAATAGCACGATAGTTTCTGTAAAGCTACTGTAAGGGTTATATGTAACACCTCTCGCGAGGGGCATTCATTGTTGAATGCCTGGATTTTGACACTCGGGAATGGATGAATATCCATATACCGATGGTGAGTCAGGCTATGGGTGGGACCGCGTTAAAAATCGTAGAACCCTCACAGCTTGAAAAGATGATTAGGGTGGTTGTCTGGGTCTCAGGACTCTGTTTGAACCGGGCAAAGATCCTAGACTATTTAGGGAAACAAAATTCCGGAATTTCCTGTTGTACCTGGGACTGGGCCGAATCTCCCTTTGGTCGATGAAGCACAGCAGTGAGGGAAATGAAAGAAAAGGCATCAGTGAAGCGACATCAGAGAGCTCGGATCAGTCCTAAATAGCTGTTCACGGGATCCATTGTTCGCAGATTAATTTGCATCACTGTAAAAGCACAACGGCTATTCTAGCCAAGTGCTTGACAGCGATGTAGACCGCCATAGCCCTTATTCAAAAACCCTGAATATACAGTGGGTCTATTAGAGACCTTGGCGGATGTGGTGAACTAATTTGTTCACCACAGGAATCACTTCCAAGGGCATGCATAATCTATAAAGGATAAGAAGCATTCCCTTTATCGGGTTTCTGTACACGAGATTTGGCAGTGATTGGACTCAAATATCAAGATCAAGTGGAAGGTAGAAAAGAGATCATTTTGGCCTCTTCTTACTTCCCAGGAGACGCAAGATCACCTCCACCAGCGAAGGAAACGAAGCTGGTGGAACATTGACATAAAGAGGGACTATCTTTGATCTTGGCCAACGCATATCACATTGTATGAGGTAGCACTGATACCAATGAAAGAGGCGAGATATTTTTAAATTTCTTAATTGACACTGGGTTAGATATTCTGAACCAGGGAAATGAGCCAACTTTCATAATTTCTAAAAGAAGGAAGGTGTTGAGTATTACGATCTGCTCAAGAACTGCTTGGAAGACTGTACATGACTGGAGGGTCTCGAAATAAGACACTCTCTCAGATCACAGGCTCATAAAATTCAAGTTGAGAAGTGGAGGAGTTTTTGCGAAGGAATCGAAAAGGTACCTTAAGCTGAAAGACTCCATACAATTCTATCTAGAGACAGCTTTACAGCAAACTATCGTGCTATTTGTGTACATATCTAATGTTTATTTTTGTGAATTGTACAATTAAAAATTTTTAGAAAGTACTATGGGAATAGATGATTTGGAGGATGAAACCGCTAATAATGAATATTTATTGGCAATTGAAAAGTAAGTGTAAATTAATTTTTTCTTTTGTTATTACATACTGATATTGTAATAAAAAAAGTAGTGCTTTACCTTCCCTGCCCTGCAATGTTTTTTGGATTTTCGAATAACTCATGAAATAATCAAGATTTTTTTATGTTCTTGGTTTAATTTTAAACCTAATTTTTCGTAGAATTCGACTATTTTACTAGTATTATTGCACAATTTTTTTTCGTCTTTAGGGTAGAAGCTGAATTTGATTCGACAAAAAGTAAAAAATTTAAATAACATTGTTAGGTACTAATAAAAATATTTTTTAAAAAATATTTTAAATTAATTATTGTACAGTTTTTATAAATATGTCTTTAAACCCCCTCGTGGTGTCACCTTGTCGTGGTGAGGGGGCTTAGGACCGGCCAGGCGCTTGTCCTTCGGACGCCATCACTAGACGAGCTGTTCAGCTCTTCCCAGAGCTCACCGACTCCCGATGTTTGGCGAGTTCGGGCACAGGTGAATGAACGGGACCCCGTTAATTCGGGTAGTCGCCGTTTTTCGAACCTGTGCACTAGCTATCCTGTGCGGATGATGTTAATTCAGATTCCAAATGGGGGCTAACCATCCTCGTCAGCTGTGGAGGACATGGGTTCTGGGAGGAATAGGACACTCCCGCCTCCTTGGTTTTTCTAAGTTGGTGTGGAGTAGTCTCGATCTAGGGTTGGCGCCTGGTGGACCGGTTGTCTGTCCGATCTGACCAACGACACTTCCAATCCAAGGTTCTTACACCGTGCCGATGGATGGGTGGCACCTGGGGCAAAAAATCCGGTCGTGGTGCTGCTGGGATGGTGCGAACGTCGCCCAACCTACGTGCTCTTCAATTTGGCGTCTGTAAAGTGCAGGCGTCGGTTGCTGATGCCGGGGTCCTGGGCGGCGGACGCACTGTCGTCGCCAGTGTCAAGCTCGGAGGTGTCGCGAGCTGTGGTCCTAGGATACCGGGCGCCCTCCTAGTGATTCAATGCCTTACCTACACATCGGAGCTCTGTGTGGGTGGACCGTTTTTTTCTCCAAGGCTCGTGGGAATTACATGGAAGGTTTCAATTTTAAATTAAACGATACAGAAAGGCGCTCAGAAAACGCGGGAGGTTACTCGAGGTCATCGAGTAATGCTGGCAGGAAGGACGCTAGCGCAGGTCCACCGTACTTAATTGTGGAGGACCTGCAAAGTTCAAGAAGAGGAAGTGCATCAAGTATAAGCAGCTGTGGCAGCGCGTTTAGTAACGCCACAGCTTATGGGCTTAGTACTTGAGAGGCAGACAAGACTAAGCTTAAAAAGTTGCGAGCGGAGGAAGCTGGCATTATAGGAGAGATGGAAAGTGAGCTTCAAATCATGTTGGCGAAGCTTACTGTTCAAAAGAACGTAGCTGCCGAGATTCAAGCTGGATTGAGAAAATTCGGGCAATGGATCCCTGCATTAAGGAAGAAACACGAAGAGGCTGACGAGGCCGCTTGGATATTTGAAACGGGCCTTGAGCAGGTAGAGGAAGGTCGGCTTGACCGTAAAAAGACAAGGGAGCGCTTCCAGGCCAGGGCAATGAGAAGCTCAGAAAAAAAGCAGAAGAAAGAGGAGCCTCTTCTTTCGAAGGCTAGGGCTCTGCAGGGTAAGAAGAAGAAGGTGGTTGTTCCTTTACCACTCCCTAAAGTAGCAATAGAGACGGTGCGACCAGAAAGCCGACGCTTGTGGTGCAAGTTTGTCAGGGACAGACGTGTGCTTCTGTCCTTGACAAACTCAGAAAGGATGTTGAACCTGGCTCTTGCCAGACGACGGTTGTGAGTGCTAGGCCCACAAAGAAAGGGAACCTTCTTCTTTGTTTAGGGGGAGGTTCAAACCGGGAGGCGTTCACAGCCAAAGTTGCTGAGGCCGTGACTGGGGTTGGAACTGTCAGGGCCCCGGAAGAACAGAGGGTAACACTCGAAATCCGGGACCTTGACGGTCTCACACAACAGGAAGAAGTGGTAGCAGCTCTTGAGGAACTACCTGAAGACTCCCCAAGAAGGAAGGCAGGTGTCGGTCCTGAGACCTAACAGAAGAGAAGGGAAGTTGGCGATAGTGGTCGCCGACTTGGAAGAAGCGAAGCGGCTCGAAGAGATCGGCCGCTTGAAGGTCGGTTTTCTGAGTTGTCAGGTCCGAAGGAGGCTAATGGTGACCAGGTGCCACAGGTGCTTGGCCTATGGCCACAGAAAAGCGGAGTGCAAAGGTGTGGACAGATCTTTCGCATGCTACAAGTGCGGACAGTCTGGCCACAAACTTGCACAATGCACTAGGGACGCATTCTGCTTCCTGTGCGCGGGGGATCCGAGCACAGGACTAGAAACGTCACACGTGGCAGGGTCAGGGAAATGCGCCTGCTTCAGAAAAATCCTGGAGCAGGCGAAGAGGCAGAAGGCTCTAAGACAAAGTCCCTTAAGAGCCACCTAGGCCGCAGAAAAAAAAGCGTTTGTTTTTGAGCGAATTGACGGTTCATCGAGTCCATGGACCCAACTTGTGTGTGTTGAGGGCCTCTATGACCGTCAATGATAGTAGGTCCTGCGGACCGGAGAAAGTCGCTTTAGCGGCAGAGTAGGGGATATAAGACCACTCCTGATGGCGATACGCGCGGAAAGTGCTAGCCGGGAGTGGTCTTAAGGTTCCTAAAAAAGGGTGTGTTTTTAGCGGGTCGGCAGAACATCGCCACCCCCGCATAACTTTGTAGTACGGGCTACAGGGTACCTGAAGGCAGGTTTTCACATCCTACGCAAAAAAAAAATATGTCTTTAAAACATTTGTTTATTTGATTTATATGAAGTTTTTTGATCGACCAAATAACTCTAAATTTTTTAAAAAATTTTGGTTCTCACTTTAGCTTTTTCCCTAAAGTTAGAAAAAAATTGTGCAATAATACCAATAAAATAGTCAAATTCTATAAAAAATAAATTGGTTTTTAATAAACTTCAATTCAGTTGGAAAGTTTATTGCACCTCCTCGTGGTGCATCTTAGAAACAAATTCATTAAAAGCTACAAAAATAAAATTTAAATAATAAAAAAATGTTTCCCTGAAGAGATATTCCTCAAATGTTTTATAATTTAACGTTTAGGGGAGAGTCGGATAGCCCCGGACACTTAAGCTTTTTTAGTTATAAATTGTAAAATAATGTTCATAAAACTAATGTTTCAGGTTTTTTATAAGTTTAACATCATTAGTAACACTTTTAAAAAGCAAATTTAAAAAATAAACATATAGGAATTAATAAAATTAAGGAAATATATTACGCTAAAGATGGTTATAAAAAAAAAGTGTCGGGTAGCTCCGGACACTCAGAAAATTGTTAATTAAAAATTTTAAAAAGTACTTTTGAAGTAGAATACCTGATTTGTAACTATTATTTATACATTTCCTATACTTTTATTATGGATTAAACACTTCTTCTTAATCTTATATATTTCGCAATTAACCAAAGATAAACATTAAAATTTTATTCTGACAGAAACAAGTGACTTCTACTATGTAAATTATGTCTGGTAGTATACGACAAAATATGTCCGTGGCTACCCGACGATGATATATTTCAGTAAATTTGCTATAAAAAGAAAGAAACTTTAAATGAACAAACAATATTAACAGATTTCATTGTCTGAAAGTACATTTAGGCATTGCTGAAAAGAAAGAAGATTATATTTGAGATTTTGAAGTAAAAATTGTACATTAAATATGGTCTTAAATTCTTAAAAAGTCATTGATTTGAAAGGAGTGAACATGAAAATACGACTTTCTATTAATCCCATTAATGATAATAGACCATATTTTAAAAATTACATTTGATGAACATTTTAAACGATACAAATGTGATTTTAGACTTAGAAAGTAATTGGTTTATTCTATTTCACGTGTGTCCGGGGCTGCCCGCTGTCCGGGGCTACCCGACTCTCCCCTAATAACTTTCTTTTTGCAGAACATTTGAAATTGCTTGCATACGATTATTTAAAGTTTGGCTCCAAATAGATATTATTTTCAAATTTACGAAATTGTTTAAAGAGAGCGAGAAATATATCAATTATTTGCATAACTCCACAGATAATGTATGATCGTCGTCTTTTATTTTATAATAACAAACCCAAAATAATAAAATATATGTTGAACAATTAATTTTTTAGATAATTCAACTAAAAAGAAGGAAAATGAATGTTAGTGATGTTCAAGAAGGTATGTATTGTTAAGGCAAATTTCACTTATCCATATTTTAGCAAGCATATAGTTTTTTGTGGCATCTGCGTTTGTGAAATAGAAATGAATTAATTTAGGCTGATTGTGATTTATTTTAATTTATTCCATAAATATAGAAGCTTCTCCGAAACGAATAAAACCATTGCTTGAATTGTTAATGCAACTTTCAACTAAGGAAGACGTACTTACTGACCTGGAACTTCGTAATCATGTCGACACCTTTCTTTTAGCAGTATAAACTACATTCTATAATAATTCCCAATCTAATTAATTGATCAAAATCAGAAAAATATTTTAATGAATTTTTAGGGACACGATGCACCTGCAACAACTATTTCCTTTACTTTGCTCATGTTAGCTTGTCATCCTGATATTCAGGTTTAAAATATTTTTTATTAACAAATGTTATTAATTCAAACTCAACATTAATATTGAATACTATTCAGTTCGTATAAGTGTACGAATTTATTTAACATTAATATAACCGATTTTCTTTACAGGTCAAAGTTTACAAAGAAATTTACGAACTCTTTGCGTCAAAGTCTCCAACCGAAATTCCGCTTACGTCTGAACATTTGCAACATTTTGTTTATTTGGAGAGAGTAATTAAATAAACAATGAGGCTTTTTCCAGTGACTCCAGTCTTATTTCGAAAAGTTACAAAAAATTTAAAAATAGGTACGTTTTTCACTTTTTACTTTATGATTTATAACAATTTCTTTTCAGCTTGGAAGCGTTTTAAAATATTTTTTCTTTTCCTAAAAGTAAATAGCTTATTTTTCTTTAATTTAGGTAAAATCACGGTTCCAAAAGATTCTACTATTTTGGTCCCAATATCAAAAATCCATCGTGATGAAAAATTTTTTCAATGTCCCTTACAATTTAATCCAGACAGATTTTTACCTCAGGAAGTTGCAAAACGTCATCCTTATTCGTATCTTCCGTTTAGTGGAGGGCCGAGAAATTATCTTGGTATGTGCTCAATGAGGCACCACTTGTTTCAAAACAAATATGGCCGACATAAGATGTAACGAAGTTCGATTTTTAGAATTTAAAATCTCTCCTGTTTGCCGGAACTTGCTCGCCGATTCAGGGTTCGATGAATGGAGTTAGCTACGCTACAGAAAATTACACGAGAAAGTATGGGTTTAACTTGATTTTATTTTTATCTCCAAATTAGTTAATGAATACAATATTTTGATAACAAAAAGAGAACGCGTATTTCTTGAATTCGTAGTTAAACGGTTTACAAAAGTGAATTTTACAGATTGACTAAAAAGATATCGCGTCTCGCCGTGAAGCCTTCGATTTCGCGTTTTTTTTAAATTATACAATATAAATGAAAATCTACGATCTAATAATATTAATAAAAAAAATAATAAGAATATAAAGTATGGTTCCCTGACGAGTCTTACTCGTATACGGTGTGAGTCTTACTCATACCGTTCCTAATCGCGAGACATTAAGTAAAACTCAATGTCTTCCTAGCCTGGGAGGTCTCACCAACCCGGGACTCCTGTAAAAAAAATATAAACAGAAAGAATATATTTTTTATTTGTAATGTCGGTGTAAGGAAGGAAAGGAAAGAAAAGGTAATTTTCTTTATTAAAAATCTTCTTCTGCTTCTTATGTCAAGCCCTCGTAAGGCTAACGTTCGCTGGGGTCTGTTGGCTTCGTGAGACCCTTGGATATTCGGACCTCCGTGGTAAAAATCTCGCTTCAGTAGATTTTATATAGAGCCTATGGTCGAGCAACCTATGCTCCGTAAGCTCCACGACGAGTCGAACAGAAAGATTCTGCTCCGAGAGGCGATGCGATGATTTAAACAGAATTACTGTTCCGTGAGGCGATGCGACGAGTTGAGCAGAGAAACACTGCTCCGTAGGCGATGTGACGAGTGGTCTTACCACTGATCAGGAAGGTCCGAGCAGTCTGACTGCTCTCGTTCGAATGCCTCGAATCTTACGCTGTGCATACTTTTATGCACATTGACGTTTTCGACGCGACACGGGAGCCCAAACGGCGAGCTCCGATTGGCCGATAGCGCTTCGCCGGGGAAGCTACGTCGCGATTGGTCCTTGCGCGAAAACGGGGGAACTTTTCGCTGTCGCCTGGCGTCGTTGTCTTCGCCAGTTTAGTGGCTGCCCGCGTGTGAGACGGATCGCTCCGGACGCTCAAATTTTTGATTTTTATGACGCGTTTTCAGAGTGATTGTTACAAAGAGTATTTTTAAGACAGTGCAATGTTTAAAGGTTATTTTTACAATGAATTATTTTTTCTCAAGTATTATAAATTAAAAGCATTTTAGCTTTAAGCTTAAACAGATTTTTTTCCTTTCTGCAAAGCTACTCCGTCATCTAGAACAGGGCCGGCGACTTATGAATTTCTGCCATCTGCACAATTAATATTGACCGGGGGGGGGGGGGAATTAAACAATAAGTTGAAGAACAAAAATCATATTTTTTAAAATAATTGAAAAATATCGAAAGAATTGAAAGTTAATTAATAACTAATGAAACTAATTTGATATTAAAGAAAATAATTTAAACTGAAAAGGTTTTATTTGAAAAAATTAAAAAAATTAATTAGAACTTCCGGAAATTAAATTTAAAATTTTGGGGTAAAATTGAAAATTAATGAAAATTCTTCAAGAAAAGTTTTGGAAAGGGATAAAAATAGTTGAAATTTGTAGATATTAATTGCAATTTTTTTTTGCGTGAGATGTGAAAACCTGCTCCCAGGTACCCTGTAGCCCCTACTACAGGGTTATGCGGGGGTGGCGTCTTGCCGACTCGCTAAAAACACACCCTCATTTGGGACCTTAAGATCACCCCCAGGTATAGCGTATCGCCTTCAGGGGTGATCTTATATCCCTACTCCATCGCTTACACGATTTTCTTCCTCTACTAACGGGATCTACTTTCTTTGAGGACCATCAAGATCTTTAACCCTCATAACATAATGTATGAAGGTCTCGATGGTTCGCCGATTCTCGACAGAACGAGTCATAAGCAGGATCATGTTCTCCAGTGTAACTTTGCAGTATACACCGGCGATCAAGACCTGCCTTTCAGCGTCCCAACGCTTGCAGCTAGAGAGTGTGTGTTCTGGGTCGTCCACTGGGAACTTACAGTACACACACTCCGAGCTCTCTTTCTTTTTAAATCGCTCTAGGTACGAGCCGAAACACTCATGCCCTGTAAGCGCCTGCGTTATGTAGTAGGAAACTACTCCATGCTTCCGATTTATCCACGTGGCGAGTGTTGGTATCAGCCGATACGTCCATCGGCCTGTCTCCTCCCCGCCCCATCTTACTTGCCATCTTTCGACAAGTCTGCTTCTCACATCTCGGCGGATGTCGTCCTTGCTATTGTCATCCTTATAACGGGTGGACATTATATCTTGAAAAGGAGGAAAGTTTCCTCCCTTTCTTGCGTCAAAAGTTCTGACGGCGGGACGCTGGCAAGGACCTGAGCAGCACACGTCAATACTGTACGGTAGGCAGAGATTTTACGCTTAGTTATAATCCTTTGCACTGGTGCTGCGTAAAGCAGCTTTGAGTGGAAGACACTCGCCACCAATCTCCTTTTCTTTTCGGAAGGCCCACCGACGTTCGGCATTATACGGGCTAAAATTAGCGTACATTCTGCGGCCTTTTCCGAAGCCACAGCGATGTAGTGTTTAAAATTCAGGAACTTGTCGAGTTCCACTCCTAGATACTTTATATGTGTGCTCCATTTGACCTAGAATCCGGATACTTCGATCCGGGGAAGTTCATAACCACGTCTGTCTGTAACCATGAGCGCTTCGGTTTTATCTAGGGCCATTTGAAGACCTCTGACATCAAGCCAACTCTTTGTTCGTCTCAGACATTTGTTCACCAAGAATCCAAGTTGTTCTGCGGATTCGGCAGTGCATACGATCAAAGCGTCGTCCGCGAAGCCGATGATCACCGCGCCTTTAGGTAGACCCATTCGCAGGAAGTCATCATAGGAGACGTTCTATACGAATGGTCCTATCCTCGAGCCTTGAGGGGCACCTCGTTGCATCACTTTCTTCGGAGTGCAGGTGTCTCTCTCGTATATTACGAGGGATTACTCCCTCCCCTGTCGCTAACATAATTATTCATTATCCGCAGCAGGTAGGGCGGTAGTCCTTTCTTTCTCATCGACTCGATAAGATCTTCCCATCGCGCGGTATTAAACGCGTTGCGTATGTCTATAGCTACTAAAGCCTCTGCAGAACCATGTCCCCTAGAAGTTTGCCCATCGTATCTAACAGGCATATTGACCTGTAAGATGAAACCCTATTTAAAGGTTTGTTACCTTTTCTTAGGAGGACCAGCCTCTGTCTTCTTCAGTCACGAAAAAACCCACGGGTCTTTCGTGGGTGCAGCCACTTTATTTCTCTGCTCACTAACGAAGGGGGCACCAAGTGCTTCTCCTGTTTCAGCTCCAAAAGCGTTAAACAGCAAACCGTGTGATTGGCTCTCCCCAGAATCCATGGAGCCAGCGTTGGCCACCGGGGTTGCACCCGATCGAAACCAACGGTAGGACCACCCTCCGAAAAGGGGCCTAACTAGGGTATATTGTTATCAGCACGTGTAGTCATTTTTGTTTCAATTTGGTTGGTGTCGTTGGTCAGACCGAACAGACAACCGGTCCAGCGGGCGCCAACCCGGGATCGAGGCTACTCCACACCAACTTAGAAAAACCAAGATGGCAGGAGTGCCCTATTCCTCCCAGAATCCATGTCATCCACAGCTGACGAGGATGGTTAGCCCCCATTTGGAATCTGAATTAACATCATCCGCACAGGATAGCTAGTGCACAGGTTCGAAAAACGGCGGCTACCCGAGTTAACGGGGTCCCGTTCATACCCCTGTGCCCAAACTCGCCAGACATCAGGAGTCGATGAGTTCTGGGAAGAGCCGAACAGCTCGTCTAGTGATGGCGTCCGAAGGACAAGCGCCTGGCCGGTCCTAAGCCCCCTCACCACGAGGGGGATTAATTGCAATTTTAGAAAAATAATTTTAAAAAATACAGAATATTTGTGAAGTAAAAAAAAAACATATTACAACATGATTTCACGAATTTTAAACTTAGGAAAATAATTACAACATTATAGAAATAATCGAAAAATGAAAAAAATAATAAAATTTGAGATAAATAATTGAAATTTTCGGAATTAATTAACAAATATTCAAAATAATATAAAATTTGTGAAAATCATTGCAAATGAAAAGAAATAATTAAAAAAAACAAAAGTAATTAAAATTTGAGAAAAATAATTCAAAATTGATTAAAACATTGGAAATTTGAGACGAGATAACTTAGATTTCAGATAATAAATGAAAATTTAGGAAATTAATTGACAAATAAATAATAAATCTAATTAAAAGGAGAAGAAAATAATTGCAAAATGATAAAAGAAAAAGAAAATAAAAAAAATAATTTAAAAATGAGATAAATAATTAAAAATTTAGAAATTTAATTGTGGACTGAAAAGTGAGATTAATAAAAAATTGAAGAAATTAATTGCAAAATGATAACAAAAATAATTGGAAATTGAAGAAAATTATTAAAATTTGAGAAAAATATTTTAAATTCTAGGAAATTAATTGAAGAGTAATAAAGCTAATAAAAAATTCTTGACAATGTTTGCAAAGTAATGAAACCAATTAAAAATTGAAGACAATTATTAAAATTTGAGAAATATTTTTCAAAATCTATGAAATTAATTGAAGCGTAATGGAAATAATAAAAAATTCGTTACAATTTTTGCAAAGTAATAAAAAAAATTAAAAATTGAAGAAAATTAATTGAACAGTAATGAAAATAATAAGAAATTCGTGAAAAATTTTGCAAAGTAATAAAACTAATTAGAAATTGATAAAAATTAATTGAAGATTAATGAAAGTAATAAAAAATTCTATTGCAAAATGGTAATATTATAATTGAAAATTGAAGAAAATTATTAAAATTTGAGAAAAATATTTTAAAATCTAGGAAATTATGTGAAGAGTAATAAAACTAATAAAATATTCTTGACAATATTTGCAAAGTAAAGAAGCTAATTAAAAATTAAAGACAATTATTAAAATTTGAAAAATATGTTTTAAAATCTAGGAAATTAATTGAAGAGTAATGGAAATAATAAAAAATTCGTGACAATTTTTGCAAAGTATTAAAAATAATTAGAAATTGAAGAAAATATTTTATTATTTGGGAAATAATTGAAAAAATTGCAACATTTATTTGTAATGTAAGAAAATAATTGCAGAATGATAAAAATAATATTGTACATTGAAAAAATATATAAAGTTGTGATAATTTATATAAAAATTGAAAATTAGGGTATTTCTTCGATGAGTAGTCCCTCTCAAAAGTTAGTATTTCAGTTAATAGCAATTATTTACTACAATAATTTATTTCTTGACTTATTTTTTACTGTTAATAGTTAATCAGCCATTGGCCAATAGTTTTTTAATGAAAATGTTTCAAAAATAAACAAATTTTCTTAAATTTTTAACGTTTTTCAAAGATACCTTTTTTACAAGTCTATCTTTTTTTACCATTTTTTTAAAAATGATTCAATTAAAGTAAATAATAGCTTATTTTCTTCAGAAAAACAAACTCTACAACTTCACCTTGTCAGATTTTTGAAAAAATGGACTATTTTTTAAATCTAGTACTTTATTTCAGAACATCTTTCTAAATATTTATAAACAAACAGCTTTATTTAAAAAATGATCCACTTTTTCAACTGAAATACTAACTTTTGACAGGGACTGCCCATCGGAGAAATACCTTAATTAAAAAATAATTGAATATGACAAAAAGTAATGGAAAAATGATAGAAATAATCGTAAATTGAAGAAAATAATGGAATTTTAAATAAAAATTTGCAATTTTCGGTATTACATGGAAATATGGATACAGTATAACTTTAATTCATGATAATAAATAAAAATTTAGTATCTTAATTGAAAAATAATTAATATATTTAATTAAAAGGTGGAGAAATTAACTACAGAAATATAAAAGAAAATGAAAATTGAAAAAAATGATTGAAAAATGAGATAAATTATTTAAAATTAAAAAAATTGATTGCAAAATAATAACAAAAATATTTGAAAATTGAAGGAAATTATTGAAATTTAAGAAAAATATTTTAAAATCTAGGAAATTAATTGAAGAGTAATAAAACTAATAAAGCTAATAAAAAATTCTTGACAATATTTGCAGAGTAATGAAACTAATTAAAAATTAAAGACAGTTATTAAAATTTGAAAAATATGTTTCAAAATCTAAGAATTTAATTGCAGAGTAATGAAAATAATAAAAAAAATCGATTGCAAAATGGTAATATTAATAATTGAAAATTAAAGTAAATTATTAAAATTTGAGAAATATATTTTAAAATTTAGATAATTAATTGAAGAGTAAAGAAAATAATAAAAAATTCGTGACAATTTTTGCAAAGTAATAAAAATAATTAGAAATTGAAGAAAATAATTTATTATTTGGGAAATAATTGAAAAAATTGCAACATATATTTTTAATATAAGAAAATAATTGCAGAATGATAAAAATAATTATATTGTACATTACTTAAAAAAAATATATGGAGTTGTGCTAAATAATAAAAAAAATTAGAAAATTAATCAAAAAATAATTGAAAATGACAAACAGTAATTGAAAAATAAATTTAATAATAAAATAATTGATAGAAATAATTGGAAGTTGAAGAAAATAATAAAAAATTTGTAAAAAATAATTGAAAAAATTACAGAATATATTTCAGATAAACAAGACTATAATTACAATTATATATTACAATTCTTCGAACTTCAATAAATTTGAAATTTTATTAATTACAAATTTAATTAATCCGCTCTTCGAGAATAGTAAATTTTAAATTATATTTAAAATTTTTTTCAAATTTTCAGAATTATTTTCATTTATGATTTCAATTATTTGCTATACAATTCTCAACTATTTTTGTCATTTTTCAAAAATTGTCTTCAATTTTATTCTCATTATTTTTTATTTTTTCCCTTAATTTTTAAATTCTATTTCCCAAGTTTCAATTCTTTTCTTTAATCTTTGAGAATACTAAATTTAAAATTATTCAAAAATTTCTTAAATTTTTATCATATATTTTCTTTTATGATTTTAATTATTTGCTACAATTTGCAACTGTTTATATTATTTTTCAAAAATTCTCTTCAATTTCTAATTAGTTCCATTATTTTTTAATTTTTTCCCTAATTTTTAAATTTAATTTCCCAAGTTTCAATTCTTTTCTTTAATTTTTTCAAATAAAACTTTGTCAATTTTAATTATTTCTTTCAATATCAAATTAGTTAAATTATTTATTACTTAATTTTCAACTTCTTTTGTCATTTTTCAATTATTTTTACAAAATATGGTTTTTCTTTCTTAAATTCTAATCGTTTTCTTCGAATTGTAAATTCATTTATCCAGATTCTTATTAAGAAATTTATTTTTTGTCTGTAATTTTGCCATATGGAATTCCACAGGGCGATTTTTTGCTTTATGGAATTTACAGAAGTACCATACACAAGTCGCCGCCCCTGATCTAGAAACACGATAAAAGATGAATTCGAAATTTATAATTATTACAAGTATAAAATTATCATTCACTTCTGAAAACACCTGAAAATCTTTTTTTTTTTTTTAAAAATACCAATTGTCGTGTACAAATAACGTAAATTTTCACTCTGATGTCACTCTTATATCGGCCATATTTGATAGTTCTTAGAGTAACCGATAGGTGCATCTTGTAAACTGAAACTAATAATATTTTATACATGTAATTAAAATCAAATTTTAATTGGTATTTTAACATTTATTTTGACAATTTTAAAGGTCAAACATTTGCCATGATGTCAATGAAATCTGTTCTCATCACAATTCTTCGCAAATACGTTGTGAAAAAGGACCAAATAACACCAATTAAGGATATTAGAATAAAATTCGACATTGTGCTTCGTGCTGTTGAACCAATTGCAATAAGAATTGAAAAAAGGATCCCTGATTAAAATAGTTATTAAACAACATTTGTACGTTTTGATTTTCCAGTCATGTCTTTTTCCAGTTTTACGATAGAATTCAAATTTTTTGTAATTAAAGGAATCGTCGTAAGAATTAAAAAGGTTAATCAAAATAACAAAATAACAAATTGGACATAATTTTCACCTAGTTTTACCTTTTTAAACAATACCCGCCATTTTGACGGACATTTTTTATTTGAAAAAAATGCACGCGTTATATTTGTCTATATCATAATTTTCTATAACCTCGCTCTTGGAGGTGCATCTTAAAATTCAAATACTATTCAAATATTCATAAACAATTTAACCCACTGAACTTGAAGTTTTTATAAATTTTTTAAAGATTTAAATACTGTTGGAAAATTCACTAGAACTAAAGAGGCTTTCAGTCGTACATTACATAGAATTGAAAGATGTGTTACATACATTTATAATTTATTAGTATTAAAATTAAAAAAAAATTCATAAAAAAATGTTTTTTTTAACTGATGCGACCATCTTTTTTATTGTGAGTGTATTCTCTTTAATTTTGGTGTACTTTTTTAAAAACAGAGAATATTATAGACTAGCATCGAAAATTCCTGGTCCATTTTCGTGGCCTATTATAGGAAATGCACATCTTTTCTTTGGAGATTCCGAACGTAAGTTGTTTCATTTCTCTACAAAATGTTAAATATAATCCTCATAATTATCTATAATTATATTACCATTAAATATATAGATAATCTGATTAAAAACTATTAATCCAAAAATTGTTGTATGTTAAATTTTTTCTTAAAATAAAAATTATTTCCGAGATTATTTCTATAACCCAAGAGTTCATTCTAGATGACTGATATTATTAATTTTTTGCACATTTCTGCTTTAAGAATGCAAGTGATATGTTGTAAACATAATTAAAGATGATTATTTAAATGTATTATTGTCATGACAAAAAAATTGTGTTTTCTGAATAAAAAGTGAACGTGAATTACATCACTTGCACTAACAGAAAAGATTTATAAACTAAAATTAAAAGTATTAAAGTATTTAAAATTTTGTTTCACATTCTTTTCCAATAACTAATTTTACATTAGAATGTTAAAATAAACTGTTACAACTGTAATCTCTTGTGATTATTTTATAAAAACCTTCAATTATTTTTTCAGAACTATACAAATCTTTGCTTAGTCTTTACGAGAAGTATCCAGAATATTTAAGAATTTGGTTTGGTAATCGATTGGTTACTATTTTCTATGATCCTGAGGAAGTTAAAGTAATTAAAATCATGGAGCTAGTATTAAAACATTATACCTTATCTTCTAATAATATATTCACAGTTAAAATTTTGTGTAAATTTAACACAAAGATTGTGTGGACCGTTTTTTACACTTTTAACTGTGTAGCTGTACTATAAATATGCACATTTATGAATTGCATTTAAAAATCAGACTAATAAGTTATACTTATTATTGCTTTTAATTACTTATTTCTAGATAATTTTAAATAATCCAAATACCATCGAAAAAGCCTTTGTTTATTCTTTACTAGAACCATGGTTAGGTGCAGGATTACTTACTGCCAAAGGTAAAACTATTTACAGAAATAAAAACTTCAAATATTGAATTCGAATAATTATTTCAAAATTAAAATTTAATTGCGCATAATCTTGATTATTTAATTTTTTAAATAATACGTTGTGAAAATGGACCAAATAACACCAATTAAGGATATTAGAGAGAGACTAAATTTTCCTGTTATTTTCTATCGTCGCGAATAAATGACATACCTGTCATAATTCTCTGCCATAAATTTTCGTAAGGATTTGGAAGACGGGGAAAGTGTCCAAGCTTTTCTAGTAATAAAAAAAAATTAATAATAATAATACTATTATATTAGGAGATGTATGGAAGGTCCATAGAAAATTAATCCAACCTGCATTTAATCAACGAGTTTTATTAGCCTTCATTGAAATCTTTCACAAACATGCAATCATATTAGTAAAGAATTTGGAAAAAGAAATTGATGGCAAAGAATTTAAAGTGAATCCTTACATTGCTAGGAACACATTAGGTGTAATTCACGGTAAGTACATATATAAATGATCTCATATCGCAGATCCATACATGTTTAAAAAGTTGAGATACTTTTGTAAATTGTACAATTAACCATTTTTAGAAAGTGCCATGGGAATAGATGATCTAGAAGATGAAACCGCTAGTAATGAATATTTATTGGCAATTGAAAAGTAAGTCTAAAATAATTTTTTTGTTTTATTACTTACTAATACTGATAGAGAAAGTATTGCTTTACCAAAAATGTTAAACCTTGATTTATTTACTTATTTTTTAATCCCGGGAATCTAAAAATCACATTTTTAGAAAACGTTATTCCATGTGTATGAATGTATGCATGTATATATGTGTGTATGAATGTATGTATGTATGTATGTATGTATGTATGTATGTACAAGGGCAGTGACTTGTGTATGGTACACTGAGAAAAAATTTTCGTAAAAATTCCTGTGCTGTTCACTATAAAAGAGTCATAATTGACAGTCTCCGAAATTTTACCGTGCTGTCTAACAATTTTTACCGGATTTCCCACAATTTTTACTAGAAAACCGGGTAAAAATTATAAAATAGCACGGTAAAATTTCGGAGACTGTCAATTATGACTCTTTTATAATGAACAGCACAGGAATTTTTACGAAAATTTTTTCTCAGTGTACGTCTGCAAATTCCATATAGCAAAAAAAATCGCCCTGTGGAATTCCACATGGCAAAATTACAGACAAAAAATAAATTTCTTAATAACAATAATGTGGATAAATAAATTTACAATTCGAAGAAAACGATTAAAATTTAAAAAAGAAAAACCATATTTCGTAAGAATAATTGAAAAATGACAAAAAAAGTTAAAAATTAAGTAATAAATAATTTAACTAATTTGATATTGAAATAAATAATTCAAATTGACAAAGTTTTATTTGAAAAAATTAAAAAAGAAGAATTGAAACTTTTAGAAATTGAATTTAAAAATTGAAAAATAATAGAAATAATTAGAAATTGAAGAGAATTTTTGAAAAATAATAAAATAGTTGAAAATTGTTGCAAATAATTAAAATCATAAAAGAAAAGAATTGTTAAAGATTTAAGAAATTTTTGAATAATTTTAAATGTACTATTCTCAAAGATTAAAGAAAAGAATTAAAACTTGGTAAATAGAACTAAAAAATAAAAGGAAAAAATGAAAAATAATGAGAATAAAATTGAAGAAAATTTTTGAAAAATGACAAAATAGTAGAGAATTGCAGCAAATAATTGAAATCATAAAAGAAAAAAATTCTTAAAAATTGAAAAAAATTTTTGAATACAATTTAAAATTTACTATTCTCAAAGAGCGGATTAATTAAATATGTAATCAATAAAATTTCAAATTTATTAAAGTTCGAAGAATTGTAATATATAATTGTAATTATAGTCTTGTTTATCTGAAATATATTCTGTAATTTTTTCAAATATTTTGTACAAATTTTTTATTATTTTCTTCAATTTACAATTATTTTATTATTAAATTTATTTTTCAATTACTGTTTCTCATTTTCAATTATTTTTTAATTAATTTTCCAATTTTTTTTATGATTTATCTCAAATTTTAATTATTTTTTCAATTTAGAATTATTTTCATCATTCTGCAATTATTTTCTTATATTACAAATGTATGTTGAAAATTTGTCAATTATTTTGCACAAACTAAAATTATTGTCCTTAATTTTTAATTATTTTTATTACTTTACAAATATTTTCTTCAATTTTTTATTATTTTCATTATTTTTCAATTAATTTCCTAGATTTTAAAATATGTTTTTTAAATTTTAATAATTTTCTTCAACTTTCAAATATTTTTGTTGTTATTTTGCAATCAATTTTTTCAATTTTAAATTATTTATCTCATTTTTCAAACATTTTTTTCAATTTTCATTTTCTTTTATATTTCTGTAGTTAATTTCTCCACCTTTTAATTAAATATATTAATTATTTTTCATTTAAGATCCTAAATTTTTATTTATTATCTTGAATCTAAGTTATATTGTATCCACGTTTCCATGTAATACCGAAAATTTCAATTATTTATCTCAAATTTCCATTATTTTCTTCAATTTACAATTATTTTTATCATTTTTCCATTACTTTTTGTCATATTCAATTATGTTTTAATTAAGGTATTTCTCCGATGGGCTGTCCCTGTCAAAAGTTAATATTTCAGTTAATAGCAATTATTAACTACAATAATTTATTTTTTGACTTATTATTTACTGTTAATGGTTAATCGGCCATTGGACAATAGTTTTTTAATTCAAATGTTTCAAAAATGAACAAATGTTGTTAAATTTTTAACATTTTTCAAAGATACCTATTTTACAAGTCTATCTTTTCTTACCATTTTTTGTAAATAATAGCTTATTTTCTTCGGAAAAACAAACTCTACAATTTCACCTCGTCAGATTTTTGAAAAAGTGGACCAGTTTTTAAATAAAGCTGTTTGTTTATAAATATTTAGAAAAATGTTTTCAAATAAATTACTATATTTAGAGAATAGTCCTCTTTTTTAAAAATCTGACAAGGCGAAGTTGTATAGAGTTTGTTTTTCTGAAGAAAATAAGATATTATTTACTTAAATTGAATCATTTTTCAAAAAATGGTAAGAAAAGATAGACTTGTAAAAAAGGTATCTTTGAAAAACGTTAAAAATGTAACAACATTTGTTTATTTTTGAAACATTTTCATTAAAAAACTATTGGCCAATGGCTGATTAACTATTAACAGTAAATAATAAGTCAAGAAATAAATTATTGTAGTAAATAATTGCTATTAACTGAAATACTAACTTTTGACAGGGACTACTCATCGAAGAAATACCCTAATTTTCAATTTTTATATAATTTATCACAACTTCATATATTTTTTAAATGTACAATATTATTTTTATTATTCTACAATTATTTTCTTATAATACAAATATGTGTTGCAATTTTTTCAATTATTTCCCAAATAATAAATTATTTTCTTCAATTTCTAATTATTTTTATTACTTTACAAAAATTGTCACGAATTTTTTATTATTTCCATTACTCTTCAATTAATTTCCTAGATTTTAAAATATATTTCTCAAATATTTAAATAATTTTCTTCAATTTTCAATTATTAATATTACCATTTTGCAATAGAATTTTTTATTACTTTCATTAATCTTCAATTAATTTTTATCAATTTCTAATTAGTTTTATTACTTTGCAAAATTTTTCACGAATTTCTTATTATTTTCATTACTGTTCAATTAATTTTCTTCAATTTTTAATTTTTTTTATTACTTTGCAAAAATTGTAACGAATTTTTTATTATTTCCATTACGCTTCAATTAATTTCATAGGTTTTGAAAAATATTTCTCAAATTTTAATAATTGTCTTCAATTTTTAATTAGTTTCATTACTTTGCAAACATTGTCAAGAATTGTTTATTAGTTATATTACTCTTCAATTAATTTCCTAGAATTTAAAATATTTTTCTCAAATTTTAATAATTTTCTTCAATTTCCAATTATTTTTGTTATCATTTTGCAATCAATTTCTTCAATTTTTGATTAATCTGACTATTCAGTCCTCAATTAAATTTCTAAATTTTTAATTATTTATCTCATTTTTCAATTATTTTTTTCAATTTTCATTTTCTTTTTTATCATATTGCAATTCTTTTCTTCACCTTTTAATTAGATATATTAATTATTTTTCAATTAATTTCCTAAATTTTCATTTATTATCTGAAATCTAAATAATCAATCTTGAATTAATTTATTCTCAAATTTTAACTACGTTCGTTAATTTTTATTATTTTTTTTTCATTTGCAATGATTTTAACAGATTTTATATTATTTTGAAGATTTGTTGATTAATTTCGAAAATTTCAATTAGTAATCTCAATTTTTCATTATTTTCTTCAATTTTCGATTATTTCTATAATATTGTTATTATTTTCCTAAGTTTAAAATTCTTGAAACCATGTTATTATATGGTACTTTCTTTAACTTCACAAATATTCTGTATTTTTGAAAATTATTTTTATAAAATTGGAATTAATATATCTACAAACTGCAACTATTTTTATTACTTTCCAAAAATTTTCTTCAAGAATTTTCATTAATTTTAAATTTTACCCCTAAATTTTGAAATTTAATTTCCGGAAGTTCCAATTTTTTTTTTAATTTTTTCAAATATAATTTTTTCAGTTTTAATTATTTCCTTTGATATCAAATTAGTTTTATTATTTATTAATTTAACTTTTAATTTCTTCCGATATTTTTCAATTATTTTTAAAAATATGATTCTTGTTCTTCAATTTTTCTTATGTACGAAAGGGCTTTAAGCCCGTAAATCTGTATAAATAAATAAATAAATAAATAAATAAAATGTTTTAATCATGTTTCAATTATTTTTCTCGAATTTCAATTAACTTCGTCAATTTTTGAATTTTTTTTGTTTAACTTGCAATGATTTTGACAAATTTTATATTACTTTAATTATTTGGTTATTAATTCCGAAAATGTACTCCAAATTAAATAAGATTGTCAACTTTTGCGTTACAATAATTATTACGCTAATTAAGAAACTCTTTAATTTATTATTATTTTATTTCTGCCCCCTCCTGCCCCGGGTCAATATTATTTGTGCAGATGGCAGAAATTCACAATTCGCCGCTCCTATATATATAGTACTCTCTAAATCTGAATTAGTTAAAAATAACTAATTTGAAAGCAAAAACTCAGTCACTAATTCTAATAGTTATTTTTCTACTAATAATTTTGTAAAAAATAACTAATTATTAGTCAAATTCATTTTTAGGTTATGTCAAAATAACTAATATTTTAGTAAAATTCTGTTTACTAATTTAATTAGTCAAATTTTAACTATTTTTTAGTTATGTTTTTACTAACAATTTAGTCATTTTTTAACTAATTATTAGTTATTTTTAACTAATTGCTGAAATAAAAACTCAGCCACGATTTTACTAATTATTAGTTATTTTTAACTAATTCAAATTTAAAGAGTATATGTGTATATGTATATAATTTGTGTGTGTGTGTATTTTTGTATGTGCTTAAAAATGCCATTGTTTTGAGAAAAGCGATATTAATGTTGATCAAATTCTCAAATCTACTTTACTTGAAGGATCTTTAAAGTCTTTTTTTTTACCTAATATTAGTATACTTTCTATACTTTCATTACATCTTGAGTTATTTACATTTCAAAAATTAATAATTTAACGTTTAATTACTTAATGTTTTTTTCAGAACACTTGAAACTGTTTGCATACGATTATTTAAAATTTGGCTCCAAATAGATATAATTTTCAAATTTACGAAATTGTTTAAACAGAGCGAGAAATATATCAATTATTTGCATAATTCCACAGATAATGTATGATCGTCGTCTTTTATTTTATATCTACTCAGCTAACATACGAAATAATAAAATAAATATCCAACGATTAATTTTTTAGATAATTCAATTAAAAAGGAGGAAAATGAATGTTAGTGATGTTCAAGAAGGTATATATTGTTGAATATGATATTAATTGATAACACAATCTTAGACACGGAAATGAATAAACTTGCTTTTATGGCAAACTGACGATTTTTTGTTAGAAATTTTTACCACAGCTGACATAATTTGCTATGTCAGGGAACTTTTAGCTTCTTCAAGAAAATTTTAATTGTCCCTATTTAAGCAAACATAGTTTGCTATCGCATTTGAATTTGTGAAAACATATGAATTAATTTATACTAATTATGATTTATTTGATTTTATTCCATTAATATAGATGCTTCTTCGAAACGAATAAAACCATTGCTTGAATTATTAATGCAACTTTCAACCGAGAAAGATGTATTAACTGACCTAGAACTTCGTAATCAAGTCGACACCTTTCTTTTAGCAGTATAAACCTATACTATTTTATACTAATTTCCAATCTAATTAATTGATCAAAATCAGAAATTATTTTAATGAATTTTCAGGGACACGATGCACCCGCAACAACTATTTCCTTTACTTTGCTTATGTTAGCTTCTCATCCTCATATTCAGGTATAAAATATTTTTTATAAACAAATTTTATTAATTCAAACTCAATATTAATATGAACACTATTCAAATCATATAGGTCTACAAATTCATATAATTATTATTCATTATAATTTATAATATAGTTATTAATAAAACAGATTTTGTTTACAGGACAAAGTTTACAAAGAAATTTACGAACTCTTTGGATCAAAGTCTCCAACAGAAGTTCCATTTACATCTGAACATTTGCAACATTTTGTTTATTTGGAGAGAGTAATTAAAGAAACAATGAGGCTTTTTCCAGTGGCTCCAGTCATATTTCGAAAAGTAACAAAAAATTTAAAAATTGGTATGCCTTTCATTTTTTTTATAACAATTTCTTTTCAGCTAAACTTTTTCAAGTATTTTTTTTTCTTTTCTATTTTTGTTTCTTTTCCTTTTGTATAAATTGCTCATTTTTCTTTAATTTAGGTAAATTCACAGTTCCAAAAGATTCTATGATTTTGGTCCCGATATCAAAAATCCATCGTGATGAAAAAATTTTTCATGATCCTTTACAATTTAATCCGGACAGATTTTTACCTGAGGAAGTTGCAGAACGTCATCCTTATTCTTATCTTCCGTTTAGTGGAGGTCCGAGAAATTGTATTGGTATGTGGGAATATTCTATTTCCAAACTTTCGACTAGAAAAAAAAATATCACATGCCAATTATTTATTTTTATTAAAACAGCATTAAAATTAGAAACTTTAATACTGTTTTAGAAATTGGAAAACTATTTAAAAAGAAAAATAATAACAGTCATAAAATCACTTCATCAAAATTTTTTTTTTTTAATTAATTTTTTCCAACGACCTATGTTTTTACACATAATTGAAATTGAATTTTAATTTGTATTTCCATACAGCGAAAAAGTGGCCTTGTGGAATTTCATATGGCAAAATTATAGACTGAAGATTAAAATTTAAAAAACAAAAATCATATTTTGTAAAAATAATTGAAAAATGACAAAAGAAATGGAAAATTAATTGATTAATAAATAATTAAACTAATTTAATATTGAAGGAAATAATTAAAAATGAAAAACTTTTATTTCAAAAAAGTGAATAAAATAATTGGAATTTGTAGAAATTTAATTTCAAATTTAGGGTGAAAATTAAAAAATAATGAAGACAATTAGAAATTGAAGAAAATTTTTAAAAAATGATAAAAATAGATGAAAATTATAGCAAATAATTGAAATCATAATAGAAAAAAATTGTTAAAAGTTAAAAAGAAGTTTAAAAGAAATTTTTAAATAAATTTTAATTTATTATTTTCAAAGCGTGGATTAATTAAATTTTTAATCAATGTTATTTCAAATTAATTGAAGTTCAAAGAATTATAATATATAATTGTAATTGTAGTCTTGTTATCTTAAATATATTGTGCAATTTTTTCAATTATTTCTTTATAAACTTTTATTATTTTCTTCAATTAACAATTATTTCTATTAATTATATTTTTATTAAATTTATTTTTTTAATTACTTTTTGTCATTTTCAATTATTTTTTAATTCATTTTCTAATTTTTTTTATTATTTATCTCAAATTCTAGTTATTTTTTCAATTTACAATTATTTTCACCATTCTGCAATTGTTTTCTTTTATTACAAATTATATTGTAATTTTTTTAATTATTTTTAACAAATTAAAATTATTTTTTTCAATTTTTAATTAATTTCATTACTTTCCAAATATTGTCAAGAATGTTTTATTAGTTTTATTACTCTTCAGTTAATTTCTTAGATTTTAAAATGTTTTTTAACAATTTTAATAATTTTCTTCAATTTCCAATAATTTTTGTTATCATTTTATTATCAATTTCTTTAATGTGTTATTAATCTCACTATTCAGTCCTCAATTAAATTCCTAAGTTTTCAGATTTTTATCTAATTTTTCAATTACTTTTTTCAATTTTAATTCTCTTTTATCTTTTTGCAATTATTTTTTCCACCTTTTAATTATTTTTTATATTAATTATTTTTCAATTAATATCCTAAATTTCCATTTATTATTTTAAATCTGAGTTATTACATCTACTTTTTAATTTTTTAACATTTTCCAATTATTTTTCTTAAATTTAAATACTACTTTCGTCAATTTTTAATTATTTTTTTTTTAATTTTCAATTATTTTCACAAACTTTATATTATTTTGAATATTTGTTAAAAAATTTCAAAAAGTTCAAATATTTATCTCAAATTTCCATTACTTTCTTCAATTTTCAATTCTTTCTATCATTTTTTAACTACTTTTTGTTTTTTTCAATTATTTTTTGATTAATTTTCTAATTTTTTTTTGTTATTTACCTCAAATTCTAGTTAATTTTTCAATTTGCAATTGTTTTCACAATTCTGCATTATTTTTTTTTATTATAAATATATGTAAATTTTTGAATTATTTTTAGCAAACTCAAATTATTTTCTTTAATTTTTAATTATTTTTACTATTTTACTAATATTTTCTCTGATTTTTTATTATTTTCATTATATTCTTCAATTAATTTTCTAGATTTTGAAATATTTTTCTCAAATTTTAATCATTTTCTTCAATTTTCAATTACTATTATTATCATTTCAAATCAATTTTTTCAATTTTTAATTATTCCTAATCTTCATTCCTTTAATTAAATTCCTAAATTTTCAATTATTTTCTTCAATTTTTATTTTCTTTTATTTTTTGCAATTATTTTCTCCACCTTTTAACTGGATAAATTAATTATTTTTCAATTAGGTAACTTCCTAAATTTTCATTTATTATCTTAAATCTAAGTTATTACATTTAGTTTTTTAATGTTTTAATTATTCTTCAATTATTTTTTTTCATTTACAATTATTTTAACAATTTTTATATTATTTTGTATATTTTGGTGATTAATTCTAAAAATTTCAATTATTTATTCAAATTTCCGTCATTTTCTTATTTTTCCATTTGTTCCCTAAATTTTAAATTTACAATTTCCGCTAGTTTCAATTTTTTTTTTAAGCTTTTCAAATAAACCTTTTTAATATAAATTATTTCTTTCAATACCAAATTATAGTTCCATTATTTATTAATTTTTTTATTTCTTTGTTATTTTTCAATTTTTTTTATAAAATATGATTTTGTCCACCTTTTAATTAGAATTGTTTGTTGTGTTTTATCAAAGAATATTTTGTTTAAAAGTTATATTAGACAAATGAAATTTGATTTTTACTTATGGTTTAAACAAAATAATATTTTAACAAAATCTAAAAAATAAAATTGCCGAGAATGCTTCATCGAGAAAAATGAACTATTATTATTTGTCAAAATTTGATGAAATTGATGTGAAAAATATTTTTATTTGGAGTGAAAAACGAGTTTCTAGTTTGAGGTTATGTAAATGGAGAGGACCACTTTAAACATTTATTTTGTCAATTTTACAGGTCAAACATTTGCCATGATGTCGATGAAATCTATTCTTACCACAATTCTTCGCAAATACATTGTAAAAAAGGATCTAATTACACCAATTAAAGATATTAGACTAAAATTCGACATTGTGCTTCGTGCTGTTGAACCGATTTCTGTCAGAATTGAAAAAAGGATTCCTAATTGAAATACTTATTTATTATAAATTCAGTTTATTATAAAATATATGTATCGTTAGATTTAATATATAAATTGCAATTTTTATATTTGTTATAATTTTTTTATTTCCTTTTTTATTCAAGGTATACTTCAGGGGCGTGTGTGTGGTACGTCTGCAAATTCCATAGAGCAAAAAAATCGCCCTGTGGAATTCCGTATGGCAAAATAACAGACAAAAAATAAATTTCTTAAATAAGAATATGGACAAATAAATTTACAATTCGAAGGAAACGATTAAAATTTAAAAAAGAAAAACAATATTTTGTAAAAATAATTGAATAATAACAAAAGAAATGGAAAATTAATTAATTAATAAATAATGGAACTAATTTGATATTGAAAGAAATAATTCAAATTGACAAAGTTTTATTTGAAAACATTAAAGAAAAGAATTGAAACTTGCGGAAATTGAATTTAAAAACTAGGGAAAAATTAAAAAATAATGGAAATAATTAAAAATTGAAGAGAATTTTTGAAAAATAATAAAAATAGTTGCAAATTGTAGCAAATAATTAAAATCATAAAAGAAAAGAATTGTTAAAAATTTAAGGAATTTTTAAATAATTTTAAATTTACTATTCTCAAAGATTAAAGAAATGAATTGAAACTTGGGAAATAGAATTTAAAAATGAAGGGAAAAAATAAAAAATAATGAGAATAAAATTGAAGAAAATTTTTGAAAAATGAAAAAAATAGTTGGGAATTGTAGGAAATAATTCAAATCATAGAAGAAAAGAATTTTTAAAAATTGAAAAAACTTTTAAAATATCATTTAAAATTTACTATTCTCAAAGAGCAGATTAATTAAATTTGTAATCAATAAAATGTTTAATTTATTGAAGATCGAAGAATTATAATATGTAATTGTAATTATAGTCTTGTTTACTTTAAATATATTAGGTTTATTACTCTTCAATTAATTTTCTTCAATTTCTAATGATTTTAAATTATTTGCAAAATTTCTCACGAATTCTTTATTATTTTCAATTACTCTTCAATTAATTTTCTAGATTTCAAAATATATTACTCACATTTGAATAATTTTCTTTAATTTTCAATTATTAATATTACTATTCTGCAATCAGCTTTTTTATTATTTTTATTGCTATCAATTATTTTCTTAGATTTTGAAACATATTTCTCAAATTTTAATAATTGTCTTCAATTTTTAATTAATTTCATTACTTTGCAAATATTGTCAAGAATGTTTTATTAGTTTTATTACTCTTCAATTAAATTCTTAGATTTTAAAATATATTTCTCAAATTTTAATAATATTCTTCAATTTTTAATTATTTTTATTACTTTACAAATATTTTCTCTAATTTTTTATTATTTTCATTATTCATTAATTAATTTTTTAGATTTTAAAATATGTTTCTCAAATTTCCATTATTTTCTTCAATTTGCTATTATTTCTATCATTTTTAAATTACTTTTTGTCATGTCCAATTATTTTTTAATCAATTTTCAATTTTTATATAATTTATCACTACTCCATATATTTTTTCAATGTACAATATTATTTTTATCATTCTGCAATTATTTTCTTATATTACAAATATATGTTGCAATTTTTTCAATAATTTCCCAAACAATAAATTATTTTCTTCAATTTCTAATTATTTTTATTACTTTGCAAAAATTGTCACGAATTTTTTATTATTTTCATTACTCTTCAATTAATTTTCTAGATTTTAAAATATATTTCTCAAATTTTAATAATTCTCTTCAATTTTTATTTTTTAATTACTAATGTTACCATTTTGCAAACAAATATTTTATTATTTTCATTACTTTTCAATTAATTTCCTAGATTTTAAAATATATTTCTCAAATTTTAATAACCTTCTTCAATTTTCAATTACTAATATTACCATTTTGCAATCGAGTTTTATTAGGTTTATTACTCTTCAATTAATTTTCTTCAATTTCTAATGATTTTAAATTATTTGCAAAATTTCTCACGAATTCTTTATTATTTTCAATTACTCTTCAATTAATTTTCTAGATTTCAAAATATATTACTCACATTTGAATAATTTTCTTTAATTTTCAATTATTAATATTACTATTCTGCAATCAGATTTTTTATTATTTTTATTGCTATCAATTATTTTCTTAGATTTTGAAACATATTTCTCAAATTTTAATAATTGTCTTCAATTTTTAATTAATTTCAATACTTTGCAAATATTGTTAAGAATGTTTTATTAGTTTTATTACTCTTCAATTAATTTCTTAGATTTTAAAATATATTTCTTAAATTTTAATAATTGTCTACAATTTTCAATTATTAATTTTACCATTTTGCAAACTCGATTTTAAAACTGATTTCTCAAATTTTAGTAATTTTCTTCAATTTTCTTCATAATTATTATTGTTATCATTTTGCAATCAATTTCTTCAATTTTTCATTATTTTTATTACTTTGCAAATAATATCTCGAATTTTTTTATTATTTTCATTACTCTTCAATTAATTTCTTTGATTTTAAAATATTTTTCTCAATTTTTAATAATTTTTTTTAATTTCCAATTATTAATATTATCATTTTGCAATCAATTTCTTTAATTTTTAATTATTTTTATTACTTTGCAAATATTGTCAATAATTTTTTATTAGTTTTATTACTCTTCAATTAATTTCCTAGATTTTAAAATATTTTTCTCGAATTTTAATAATTTTCTTCAATTTTTTTTTAATCTCACTGTTTAGTCCTGAATTAAATTTCTAAATTCTCAATTATATATCTTATTTTTCAATTAGTTTTTTTAATTTTCATTTTTTTTATCATCTTGCAATTATTTTCTTCACCTTTTAATTAGATATATTAATTATTTTTCAATTACTTTCCTAAATTTTCATTTATTATCTTAAATATAAGTTATCTCGTCTCAACTCTTCAATGTTTTAATTAATCTTGAATTATTTTTCTCAAATTTTAATTTACGTTCGTTAATTTTTAATTTTTTTTTTTTCATTTGCAATGATTTTCACAAATTTTATATTTTTTTTAATATTTGTTGATGAATTCCAAACATTTCAATTATTTATCTCAAATTTTCATAATTTTCTTTAATTTTCGATTATTTCTATAATATTGTAATTATTTTTCTAAGTTTAAAAGTTTTGAAATCATCTTGTAATATTTACTTCGAAAATATTCTGTATTTTTGAAAATTATTTTTCTAAAATTGAAATTATTATCTACAAATTTCAATTATTTTTATCACTTTCCAAAAATTTTCTCCAAAAATTTTCATCAATTTTCAATTTTACCCCTAAATTTAAAATTTAATTTCCGGAAGTTCCAATTATTTATTTTAATTTTTTCAAATAAAACCTTTTCAAGGTTTAATAATTCCCTTTACTATCAAATTAGTTTCATTATTTATTAATTAACTTTCAATTTCTTTCGATATTTTTCAATTATTTTAAAAAATATGATTTTTGTTCTTCAATTTTTCAATGTTTTAATCACGTTTCAATTATTTTTCTCAAATTTCAATTAACTTCATCAATTTTTAATTTTTTTTTAACTTTGCAATGATTTTGACAAATTTTATATTATTTTGATTATTTGGTGATTAATTTCGAAAATATACTCGAAATCAAATAAGATTGTCAACTTTTGTGTTACAATAATTACTCTAATTAAGAAACTCTTTAATTTATTATTGTTTTATTTCTTTCCCTCCTCCCCTCCCCCCGGATCAATTTCAAGTGTGCAGATGGCAGAAATTCTCAAGTCGCCACCCTTGGTATACTTATTTATACTCTTTGAAAGTTTTAAAAAATAATTGTATGAAAAACTTGACATGAATGTTTACATTATTATTGTAAGTTTTGTCCATGGAATTGTATTTATGGCATCTTGGTGGTCAATAACAGGAAAGAAATAAAAAATTAGTCTGGTGATCTGTATTCAATTTAGTTACTGTTCTGAATAATGACAAATCCAAAACTTTCCCTGCCATTGAGTCAGCAATACGTGCACGAAGTTTTTAATTCGCGGTTATAGAGTGCAGTCTATTTAATTTAAATTTTACTTTTACTTTTAAAATTTTAGTATTTGCTATTTTAATATTAATTCTTTCTGATAATAATGATGATAATAATAATAGTATTAATAATAATAATAAATAAAATTTACTTTTTATTTATGCTTCTTTTATGCTAACTCGTTTAATGTTGCATCCTGTTCAATATCACTGAATTTTTATTATTTTATTAACGGCTAAATTTGTATTCAAGTCATACATTGCAGGACCTTACATAAAATTGATTTCTTATTTATCAGTGGAATACTTTCAATAAAATTCCATCATTGCATGAAAAAGTAAATGAAAATTGAGTTTCTTTACAATTTACAAATTAATACCTAAAACTTCTAATTTAAAAAAAAAAATTGTTTTTTTTTTACAATTTATGTAACTTTTATACTGTTATCAAATGAGTGAGAAAGTATTGTATTTTTAATTCGTACTTTTCATATTCAATTGTCAAAAAGTGAAATTATTATTTCTTGTGCAACTAGTGCCAGAAGTATGTTAGAATTTACACTTAAAAAATAGGAAAAAATAATTTAAAATGCTAAAATTAAAATTTCACATTTTTATAAAATTCTAGTTTATTTCACTTTATTTCTCAAACAGCAGTATTTAACGATATAGTTTCTTTGGAAAAGTAATTTTGTTGATTCTTCCGCAGCATACAAAAATGTCATTATAGCGGGTGCATTAAGAGGGGCAAAAGGTGCAGCTTTCGTATAGTGACGTACACTTAACAGTTGATTTTTTGCTCCCGGTTAGATAACAATTTAAAAATTGTTACAAAAATACGAAGAAGTGATTATTTTTTAAATTAAAATCATTATTCTGTTAAAAGTGAAATATAGTGCACTTTTTAATCAGTGTAATACTACTTTTTTATTATTATTTTTTTTCAAGTACTTTTTTATTTATATAGTATAGAAAAATTGTTGGTAGTATGGCAGCTATACTAATAAGTGTAATAATATTTATTTTATTAAGTTTTATTGTTCAGTTTATTAAGACTAGAAGATTGCAGAAACAAGCGTCAGCATTTCCCGGTCCTAAATCTTTTCCAATAATTGGCAATGCTCATTTATTTGTTGGAAGCGCTGAAGGTGTGTAAATAAAAATTTTTACAAAAGTTAACAATGATATTGTCGACTTTTTTATTTAACAGAATTTCTATTTAACAAAATTATCATTTGATGGAATTTCCATTCAACAGATTTTCTTTTTAACAGAAAAAGCTAATTCTGAAATAAATTATTACAATTTCAATTAAATGACAACTTTATTCAAGAGAAATTCTGTTGTAAATAAATTCTGATATAAAAATTGTGTTAAAAGACTCCATTAAAAAATTTTTTTAATTTTTATTTTAGATATCCTAAACAAATTTAAAGATATTTATGAATCGTATCCATCTCCATTACGTGTGTGGTTGGGAAATCAATTATATATCGCGGTCTATGAACCAGAACAAATGAAAGTGAGATTTTGAAAATTTTTTTGTTTACTAACAATCTTCAAATGTTGAAAATAATTTTTTTTTAATAAAAAAACTCTTTATTTGTCAATGAAAATAATTTTTCTTTTATTATTAAAAAAAAATACTTTACTTTCGTATATGAAAAACATTGTACACTACTTTTTTTTTTTATGTAACGATAAATTAATTTGTTAAAGGCTATTTTTCTAAGTCCAAAAGCTATAGAAAAGGATGACCTTTATAGATTTATGAGACCATGGTTAGGAACTGGATTATTTACTGCACCAGGTACGTTAAGCGGAATTATTTAAAAAAAGAATTTAAGTCAAAAAAATGAATTTCAAAATTTATGGAAATATTTTATTAAGGCTGATAGAGCCCAAGAATAAAAATTCTTCACCTTATTTCTGTGTTAACGTTTCTCGATTATAAAAAAGAAAATACATTTTTAAAAAATTATTTTGCTTTTTTTAAAAACAAAAATATAACGAAAATATTATTCCACTTGAGCCACTCTTCTAATTCTTAAAAAAATGAACCATTGATAATTTATTTTACTGATTAAAATTGAGAGACATCAGAATTGAAATCAGCTAAGGATTTTGTTCTTGACAGTAATATTAATTTTTTTAAAAAATAAAAAATTTTCTTTTAGCATCAAAATGGCGGGTCCATCGCAGATTAATTATGCCAGCATTCAATCCTAAGATTTTGCAATCTTTTGTTGAGATTTTTGATAAGCATTCAAGAATTTTAGCCAAAAAATTAGAAGATAAAATTGATGGAAATGAATTCGACGTTTTTAAATCAGTGTCAGTTTGTACACTGAATACAATTTGTGGTAAGAAACTACGACTGGTTTTAAAACAAATTTTTCATTTATATGGGGCATTCCATGTGACATTTTCATAGAAAATTTTTGTCTGATTCTAGATGAAAAATAAGGAAAGACGTATTTTTTTATTTTCGTATTGGATGAAAATTACAGAAGTTATGAATTTTTGAAATTTTATGTTTTCAGAAACAGAGAACTTTTGACTCGTGTTTTTCTCCGTTCCTGTCAAAAAATTGAAAAAAATGCCTCACTTAAAATTTGTTCAGTTTTTCCTAAATTTCATAGACCTGTAGTAAAAAATAATGTATTTGCAACAAAAATATATAAAGAGTTGAATTTAAACCTAAAAAGTGACATTTCTTAAAACTCCAAAACTCTAAACTTCTCTAAATTCTAATAATTATTATAATTTTATTTAGAAAGCGCCATGGGTGTTTCTACAACTGCAAAGACTGAAAAACACAATAAATATGTCAAAGCAGCAGAAAGGTACTCTTAATTTTTTTTAAAAATTTTACGTTTTAAGCATATTTATTAACTGTAACATATGACTTATTATTTTTCAGAGTATTTCAAGTGGTATTTCACAGAATGGCTAAAATTTGGCTACATCCGGAGTTTATTTTTCGCTTTACTAAATTATCAAGAGATATGAACGAATCTATTAAGTACTTGCATAGTGTAACAAATGATGTGAGAATTTATTGTATAATAATAAATTAACTACATTAAAATAAGCTTTAAATTAACTGAAACTCACAAAAAGTTTATTATTTTATAAAAAATATATAAAATAGTTTATAATAACTACTTTTAATATAGGTAATTCTAAAGAAGAAAGAAGAGCTTAAAGCTGTTAGAACTGATACAGACAAGGGTAAGAAAATTTTGATCATCAATTTTTTAACTTTTTTAAAATTGACTGTATAAACAGTAGGGTGGCCCAAAAAAAAAATTTCGATTTTCATAAACCTTACCCCCCAATTTTGTTCTTTGACGAAAAATATAAGATACGTATTTTTTTATTTTTTTATTTTTTAATATTAACCCGTGCCGCAAAGCCCTTGAAAATTACCATTGAATTCCCATAGGAAAAATGCACTTTTTCGTAAATTTGACATAAAATCGTGAAAAATTGACCTTTTTCTTTCTGTAAACGATATTTTTGTTCATGAATGTCCAAATAATAAAAATCTGTCGTATATTTAATAATTAAATTATATCAACTATTTTTTATATGACTGTAAACAAACCCCATAAACGTAAAAAAACCTGGAATTTATTAAAAAAAATATTAATTATTATTTAAAATGCTTTTTCTTCATTCATTGATGTTATTATCAAAATATATATTAATGTTTATGTTTTACATTGATACATAATTTGTTGAAACAATTTATTGTTGTTATTTCCTTACAAAATGACAAATAAATCGAGTGTTTTTGCAATTTTCTTAAACTTTCTAACTTTAGACGCCTAATAAAAACATAAATTTATATATATTTATTTTTTATTTATTTATTATCAAATTAAGACGCTAACAATTGTTTAAACAAATTATTGTTGTTATTAATTAACTTTTTCAGAATTGCTTAAAAAGAGTTGTAGTTTTTTCTTAATTTTGCAACTTGCTTTTCTTGAATTAACCACATTTTAATGAAATAAAAAAAAATTATTATTATTATAACAATTATTTAAACAAATTATTGTTGTTATTTATTAACTTTTTCAAAAATGCTTATAAAGAGTTGTATTTTTTTTTAGTTTTGCAAATTGATTTTCTTTAACCAACCCATGTTAATAAATTAAATACAATTATTTTAAATACAATTATTTAAACAAATTATTGTTGTTATTTTTTAACTTTTTCAAAAATGCTTAAAAAAAGTTGCAGGTTTTTCTTAATTTTGCAAATTGCTTTTCTTGAATCAACCACATTTTAATAAAATAAATACAAATTATTATTTTAACAATTATTTAAACAAATTATTGTTGTTATTTTTTAACTTTTTTAAAAATGCTCATAAAGAGTTGTAGTTTTTTCTCAATTTTGCAAATTGATTTTATTAAACTAACCACATGTTAATAAAATTATTAAAATTATTATTCTAACAAATATTTAAACAAATTATTGTTGTTATTTATAAAATTTTTAATAAATGCTAAATAAAGAGTTAAACAGTTTGCTTAAAAATTTGTTATGTTAAAAATTTATTAATTTTTTTAAATTGTGGTTGACTTAAGAACAGTAATTTGCAGGATTAAGAATAAATTACAACTCTTTTAATGCATTTTTAAAAAAGTTAATAAATAACAACAATAAGTTGTTTAATTGTTATAATAATAATTTTAATAATTTTATTAACATGTCGTTGGTTTAATAAAATCAATTTGCTAAATTGAGAAAAAACTAGAACTTATTATAAACATTTTTGAAAAAGTTAAAAAATAACAACAATAATTTGTTTAAATAGTTGTTATAATAATAATTTTTATTTATTTTATTAAAATGTGGTTGAGTCAAGAAAAGCAATTTGCAAAATTAAGAAAAAACTGCAACTTTTTTTAAGCATTTTTTAAAAAGTTAAAAAATAACAACAATAATTTGTTTAAATAATTGTTTTTATAATAATTTTCTTTAGTTAATTAACATGTGGTTGGTTAAAGAAAATCAATTTGCAAAACTAAAAAAAAATACAACTCTTTATAAGCATTTTTGAAAAAGTTAATAAATAACAACAATAATTTGTTTAAATAATTGTTATAATAATTTTTTTTTTATTTTATTAAAATGTAATTGATTCAAGAAAAACAAGTTGCAAAATTAAGAAAAACCTGCAACTTTTTTTAAGCATTTTTGAAAAAGTTATAAAATAACAACAATAATTTGTTTAAACAATTGTTAGCGTCTTAATTTGATAATATATATTTATATAACATAAATATATATAAATTTATGTTTTTATTAGGCGTCTAAAGTTAGAAAGTTTAAGAAAATTGCAAAAACGCTCGATTTATTTGTCATTTTGTAAGGAAATAACAACAATAAATTGTTTCAACAAATTATGTATCAATGTAAAACATAAACATTAATATATATTTTGATAATAACATCAATGAATGAAGAAAAAGCATTTTAAATAATAATTAATATTTTTTTTAATAAATTCCAGGTTTTTTTACGTTTATGGGGTTTGTTTACAGTCATATAAAAAATAGTTGATATAATTTAATTATTAAATATACGACAGATTTTTATTATTTGGACATTCATGAACAAAAATATCGTTTACAGAAAGAAAAAGGTCAATTTTTCACGATTTTATGTCAAATTTACGAAAAAGTGCATTTTTCCTATGGGAATTCAATGATAATTTTCAAGGGCTTTGCGGCACGGGTTAATATTAAAAAATAAAAAAATAAAAAAATACGTATCTTATATTTTTCGTCAAAGAACAAAATTGGGGGGTAAGGTTTATGAAAATCGAAATTTTTTTTTTTGGGCCACCCTAATAAACAGTGTATATACATTTTTGTAGTTTACAAGAAAACAACAAACTTTCTAATTTTTTCTGTTTTTTTAAAATGCCATAGATTCAAGTAAAATTCACTGGAAGCCTTTTCTGGAATTATTAATGGAATTGTCTGATAATGGAAAGAAATTTACTGACGAGGAACTTCGAGAAGAAGTTGATACAATGATGATTGCGGTATTGCATTTCAATTTGATATTAAAGGAAATAATTAAAACTGAAAAGGTTTTATATTTAAAAAAATTAAAAAAAATAATTTGATCTTCCGGAAATTGAATTTAAAATTTAGGGATAAAATTGAAAATTAATGAAAATTCTTGAAGAAAATTTTTGGAAAGTGATAAAAATAGTTGAAATTTGTAGATATTAATTCCAATGTTAGAAAAATAATTTTGAAAAATACAGAATATTTGTGAAGTGAAAGAAAGTACCATATTACAACATGATTTCAAGAACTTCAAACATAGGAAAATAATTACAACATTATAGAAATAATCGAAAGTTGAAGAAAATATTGAAAATTTGAAATAAATAATTAAAATTTTCAGAATTAATCAACAAATATTAAAAATAAAATAAAATTTGTGGAAATCATTGCAAATGAAAAAAAAAAATTAAAAATTAACGAACGTAATTAAAATTTGAGAAAAATAATTCAAGATTGATTAAAACATTAAAAGGTGAAAAAAATAATTGCAAAATGACAAAAGAAAATGAAAATTGAAAAAAATAATTGAAAAATGAGATAAATAATTGAAAATTTAGAAATTTAATTGAGGACTGAATAGTATGCTAAAAGAAAATTGAAGAAATTGATAACAAAATGATAACAAAAATAATTGGAAATTGAAGAAAATTATGAAAATTTGAGAAAAACATTTTAAAATCTAAGAAATTAATTGAAGAGTAATAAAACTAATAAAAAATACTTGACAATATTTGTAAAGTAATGAAACTAGTTAAAAATTGAAGGCAATTATTAAAATTTTAGAAAGATGTTTCAAAATCTAAAAAATTAATTGAAGAGCAATTAAAATAATAAAAAATCTGATTGCAAAATGGTAATATTAATAATTGAAAATTGAAGAAAAGATTTAAGATTAGAGAAAAATATTTTAAAATCTAGAAAATTAATTGAAGAGTAATGAAAATAATAAAAAGTTCGTGACAAATTTTGCAAAGTAATAAATATAATTAGGAACTAAAGAAAATAAATTATTATTTGAAAAACAATTGAAACATTTTTAACATTTATTTGTAATATAAAAAAATAATTGCAGAATGATAAAAAGAATATTGTACATTGAAAAAATACATGGAGTTGTGATAAATTATATAAAAATTGAAAATTAATTAAAAAATAATTGAATATGCCAAAAAGTAATGGAAAAATGATAAAAATAATCGTTAATTGAAGAAAATAATGGAAATTTGAGATAAACATTTGAAATTTTTGGTATTACATGGAAACATGGATACAGGAACTTAAATTTAAGAAAATGAATAAAAATTTAGGATATAAATTGAAAAATAATTGATATATTTAATTAAAAGGTGGAGAAATTAATTGCAGAAATATAAAAGAAAATGCAAATTAAAAAAAATGTTTGAAAAATGAGATAAATAATTTAAAATTGAAAAAATTGAGTGCAAAATGATAACAAAAATATTTGAAAATTGAAGAAAATTATTAAAATTCGAGAAACATCTTTTTAAATCTAGAAAATTAATTGAAGAATAATGAAAATAATAAAAAATTTGAGAAAATATTTGTAAAGTAATAAAAATAATTAAAAATTGAAGACAATTATTAAAATTTGAAATAGTATATTGTGCACCAAGAGCAGAAAGGAGGTGTTTTCCGACGAGTGCGAAATTTGCTGCCCGAGCGAAGCGAGCGCAGCAATTTGCACGAAGACGGAAAATCTTCTTTCGCTCGAGGTCCACACGCTATTTTGTGCAACACCTGTTCAGGTAAAGCACTAATTAATAATTGCGCGGGTACCTACCAGACGGAAAAGTGTGCAGAAAAGTGCACTTTTCTGCACAGTATGCAGCAAAGTATACATTGTTGCTATGTGCAGCAATTACCTATTTTGCGTCTATTTTTCAGGCAAGATAAATGGTACTTTTCTTACAGGTGTTGCACAAAATATATTTTAAAATCTAGGAAATTAATTGAAGAGTAATGAAAATAATAAAAAATTCGTTTGCAAAATGGTAACATTAATAATTAAAAATTGAAGAGAATTATTAAAATTTGAGAAATATATTTTAAAATCTAGAAAATTAATTGAAGAGTAATGAAAATAATAAAAAATTCGTTACAATTTTTGCAAAGTAATAAAAATAATTAGATATTGAAGAAAATAATTTATTTGGGAAATAATTGAAAAAATTGGAACATATATTTCTAATATAAGAAAATAATTGCAGAATGATAAAAATAATATTGTACATTGAAAAAATATATGGAGTTGTTATAAATTATATAAAATTTTTTGTTTGTTTGTTTGTTTGCGTAGAATGTGAAAACCTGTTGCCAAGTGGCGAGTGTTGGTATCAGCCGATACGTCCATCGGCCTGTCTCCTCTCCTCTCCATCTTTCTTGCCATCTGTTGACGAGTCTGCTTCTCGCATCTCGGCGATTTTGGTCCTTGCTGGGTCTGTTGTCATCCGTATAACGGGTAGACATTCTTTCTTTGAAAAGGAGAAAAATTTCCTCCCTTTCTTGCGCCAAAAGATCTGCCGGCGGAACGCTGGCAAGGACCTGAGCACCAAAAGTCGGTACTCTCCGGTAGGCCGAAATAATACGTGTAGTAACACTTCTTTGCGCGGACAGTATCCTTTTACAGATGGTTTTACTTCTGTCATTTCGCAGGGTAGGAGCCCATACCGATGCTGCGTATAGCAGCTTTAAGAAGGCAACACTCGCCACAAGTCTCCTCTTTGATTCAGAAGGCCCCCCAATGTTTGGCATTAGTCGAGCTAAACTTGCCGAACACTGTTCGGCCTTCTGACATGCTACGGATATGTGCATGTTTAAAATTCAGAAATTTGTCCACTTCTACTCCTAAGTATTTTATATGGTTCCTCCGCTGGACCTCGAATCCGTCTATCTGGATACCAGGGGCTGTATAACCACGTCTGTCTGTGACTAGAAGCGCTACGATCTTTTCCAGAGACATTTGGAGGTCTCTGTCTTCCAGCCAGCGCTTTGCCCATCTCAGACATTCGTTCACCAATACACCCAGGGCTTCTTCAATTTCGGCAGTTCATACAATTAACGCAGAGGGGCCAATTCCTCTGACCACCAGTAAACATTCCTTCTTCTTGGGGTTGTGCTTCTACGGCGCGACATTGACGCGTCGCATGCGGTGACTATCATATTTTTCACCGTCCGCATTTCCCCTTCAAGATTATTCGGCCTCTTCACCCAACCCAGCTCTTCAATGAGGCGGGAATCTGCTAGGGACCGGCCGAACTTCTCCTTGTCGATTTTCTTAATGTTCCACTTTGGACCATTCTCACGGAGAACTACGTGGTTCCTGGCCCGCAGCGTGTCTCCCCTTGAGACTGAAAACTCGATATACTGGTGGTCACTATGGGTATAATCCTCCAGGACGCGCCAATCCTTAATACTTTTATTCGGGAGGGTCGATGTGATCGTAAGATCAATAATCGATCCCTGCCCTTTTCTCCTGAAAGTCCAAGACCTACCCTGGTTCGCAGAAATGTTCCTGGAGATCATTTCTCCGACCAAGATTCCTCTTTTAGCGAGCCTTGTCTCGCCCCACTCTGGTGACTTAGCATTAAAGTCATCAGTAAGGATGGTATGCAACCTGGAATCTCCAAGGCTCATTTCGAGGTCGTATATTTGATCTTTCAAGTCTGACAGTTTATCGTTGGGCGAGAAATAGCAGCTATACATGCGTATTGCTGCCATTATCACCCATACGAATCCACTGTTCGTCTCCAGGAACTTATCTGCCCGCAACTCGGAATTGCAGATCTGAATGGCTGCTTTCCCCGATTTATCCTGATACCAAGGAGCGAGATCGTTTTTTCTGTTCTGTTCAGTGCAGAACAAGACATCGATCTTCGTCTTCCTGGCTGTCTGCATTAGGAGGTCTTGGGCCTCCTTGCACCTTTGCAGATTGATCTGCAGAAACTTCAGGCTCTTACCTGTTTCAGTTTCTGCAGCTCTGCATGATAGATAGGACATGCGCTACTCCAAGTATGATGTGCGCAGTCTTCTTTTTGGAGATCCAGGCACGCCAGACATCGTTGACCTTCTGACGTGCAATCCTTTGCCATGTGACCCGCATTGCCGCATCTCCGACAGTTCTTTATTCTGTCGGGGCCTTTGCACATGCGGATTGAGTGGCCTAATCCGAGGCACTTTTGGCACCTAGGGCAGAATATTCCTTTCTCTCTCGGATAAGCGGACTAATGCCACCTTCATTCCACCGTATCGTGGAAGAAGACGACATCTTAGATCCTGGTTGGGGTCCTTTATGTCTTCTCGAACAGCCGACAATACCTCGGCCTCTGTTGTTGTATGGTCAAGGTCTCGTATTTCAAGGGTCCTCCTATCTACAAGGGCCGTCACCTGGGCGCTGTCTTTCAGGACCGAGGAGAGGGCCCCTGCAAACTTGGAAGTTTTTCCCCCCTTTTTTACTACAAGGAGAACATCTTGTTTGAGTGTTCTCCTCATTTTTAATACTTCTGTGCCGGTTTCCTCCGGTTTTACTACCGACTTGAGTTCTTTGATGATCTCATCGTAGGACCTAGGGTCCTGAGCCGAATTCATAATGGCCTCGGTTGATCTTGGCTCAGCCGAAGGTTTCTTTTCAACCTCTTTTTTCTTCGTCAACCATTTTTTCTATTTTATTTTTCTTCGACTCCTTCTTGTCGACGACGGCTTGGAAGCTATCGTTTTCGGCAGGGGCTTGCTCGAGAACCGCTGTTGCGTAGTTCTTGGTAGGGAATTTTACCGGAGCAGAAGCCTGCTCTTTCGTTTTTCCTTTCTCAAGAGTCTTTGCAGGCGGAATACTGCGCCTAGCTTTCTTTTCCTGCGCTGACAGTAGGTTGGCGTTCATCGAGGTTGCCTTTGCAGACGTCTGGGTCTGCGCTTCAATAAACCGCAAATTCTTGCGGATTATTTCGAAGGCTTCCTCGAGGGCTTTGATAGCCTCTTGAACTTCTTTTTCAATGTTCTTCTGTTTCCCTATATCCTTCCTGATGGTTTCGAAAAATTCAGGAATGTCGCCAAGCTGTTTGACGACATTCTGCTTGAAGTTTCCTTGCTCATGATGAAAGACTCTCTCGAGATTAAGTTCAATTTCCATCCTGCTCTCTGCAGTACAAGAGAGCATGTGAGATTGGCTCCCCCCAGAATCCCTGGAGCCAGCGTTGACCACCGAGGCTTTCATCCGATCAGAACCAATGGCAGGACCACCCTTTGAAGAGGGGCCTGCCTGGGGTCATGAGTTTTGATCCGCACTTTCCATTTTTACTAGTTTGGTGTCGTTGGTCAGATCGGACAAACAACTGGTCCATCGTACGCCAACCCCAGATCGAGACAACTCCTCACCAACTTAGAGAAATCAAGAAGGCAGGAGAGTCTTATTCCTCCCAGAAACCACGTCTTCCACAGCTGACGAGGATGGTTAGCCCTCATTTGGAATCCGAATTAACATCATCCGCACAGGATAGCTAGTGCACAGGTTCGAAAAACGGCGGCTACCCGAGTTAACGGGGTCCCGTTCATTCCCCTGTGCCCAAACTCGCCAGACATCGGGACTCGATGAGTCCTGGGAAGAGCCGAACAGCTCGTCTAGTGGTGGCGACCAAAGGACAAGCGCCTGGCCGGTCCTAAGCCCCCTCATCACGACAAAGTGACACCACGAGGGGAAAATTATATAAAAATTAAAAATTAATTAAAACATAATTGAATATGACAAAAAGTAATGGAAAAATAATAGAAATAATCGTAAATGATAACAATAATAATTGAAAACTGAAGAAAGTTATTAAAATTCGAGAAAAATATTTTGAAATATAGAAAATTAATTAAAGAATAATAAAAATAATAAAAATAATAAAAAATCCGAGAAACTATTTGCAAGTAACAAAATTCAATTAAAAATTAAAGAAAATAATTTTAGTTTGTGTAAAATAATTGACAAAATTTCAACAAATATGTATTTGTAATATGTGACCTGGACAGTGAAAAGGGGGCTTACGTGTAAAAATAAGATTTCGAGAAAAACGATGTTAAAGTTAAAAAGTTAATATTGATACTTCTTCAGGCTTTAATGGCTTCAAACTCCTTGCTCGGGGGTTTTTGGGGTCGCTGATTACGAATCCGGTGTTAGTTTTTGAAAATTCAAAATGGCGGATCCAATATGGCGGACAACAAAATTAAAAACTTATCAGATTCGCTTAAAACTGGCTACTTGGGGGTTTTTGGGGTCGCTGATTACGAATCCGGTGTTAGTTTTTGAAAATTCAAAATGGCGGATCCAATATGGCGGACAAAATTAAAAAAATTATCGGATTCGCTTAAAACTGGCTACTTGGGGGTTTTTGGGGTCGCTAATTACGAATCCAGTGTTAGTTTTTGAAAATTCAAAATGGCGGATCCAATATGGCGGACAACAAAATTAAAAACTTATCAGATCCGCTTAAAACTGGCTACTTGGGGGTTTTTGGGGTCGCTGATTACGAATCCGGTGTTAGTTTTAATAAATATTTTAACAAATTATGACATTCTGGTTTTTAATATGTGAAAGAGCAACTCAATCTTTATCGAAGTCAATATTGATACGTCTGCACGTTTATACGGCTTGAAACTCGTTACACAGTAGTTTTTGGGGTTCACATTTTTAAAAGACCGTAATATTGGATCCGCCATTTTGAATTTTAACAACCTGATGCTAAATTCGTAATCAGCAACCCCGAAAACCCCTGAGTAGCCAGTTTTAATCGAATCCGATAAGTTTTTAATTTTTTGTCCGCCATATTGGATCCACCATTTTGAATTTTCAAAAACTAACACCGGATCCGTAATCAGCGACCCCAAAAACCCCCGAGTAGCCAGTTTTAAGCAAATCCGATAAGTTTTTAATTTTTCATCCGCCATATTGGATCCGCCATTTTGAATTTTAAGAAACTGACACCGGATTCGTAATCAGCGACCCCAAAAACTCCCGAGGAAGGAGTTTTAAGCGATTTCAATCATTTTTTTTTCCTTTTTCCAGATTTTTAAAAAACACATTATTTTTTTCGCAAAAGTACTCTTCTTTAGCTTTAGTTTTAATCAACTTTTTTAACAAGTTATGACTTTTTGGTTTGCACCACGTGAAAGAGCATCTCAAAATCTATCAGAATCGGCAAAAAAGTGAAAAATTATTTTTTGACACGAAGCCCCCTTTTCACAGTTCAGGTCACATATAAGAAAATAATTACAGAATTATGAAAATAATTGTAAATTAAAAAATAACTAAAATTTGAGATAAATAATAAAAAAAAATTAGAAAATTAATCAGCAAATAAATGAAAATGACAAACAGTAATTGAAAAATAAATTTAATAATAAAATAATTGATAAAAATAATTGTAAATTGAAGAAAATAATAAAAATTTGTAAAAAAGAATTTAAAAAATTACAGAATATATTTGAAGTAAACAAGACTATAATTACAATTATATACTGCAATTCTTCGAACTTCAATAAATTTGAAATTTTATTAATCCACTCTTTGAGAATAGTAAAATTTAAATTATATTTAAAAAGTTTTTTCAATTTTTAATAATTCTTTTCTGCTATGATTTCAATTATTTACTACAATTTTCAACTATTTTGGTCATGGTTCAGGCTTCGCCAAGCGGATCGGCTGAAATTTTAAAAATTCTATTTCTAATGAGACATCATTTTTGTTATCCTTAAACTATGTAAATTAGTCTCTAAAATTATTAGAAAAAAAAAATTTTTTTTTTCGAAGTTATTAGCTATTGAATTTTTTAATAGTGCAAAATGAAAACATATTTTTCTCGAGATCTTCTTAACCGATTTTAAAAGTTAAAAAAGCATTTTAATTGTCTTGAAACGTAGTTTTTAAAAATATTTTTTTGTTCTGAAGAATTTTGAATTTTTATCGTTTTTTAAATTATTTATTTAATAAATGTTAATAAAAAACAGCTTTCTGCGTGCATTACGTGAAATTTAAAAGTATTGTTCACACTTTTTTGAAAATAAAACCGTTAGGAACAAAATGTCCCGCGATTGAGAACAAAGATATTAGGTACATTTTTTTTTCGTCGTTCAAAATTTTTTTTGCATAGGTAGTGAATAAAGGTTTAAAAATTATTTATGTTTAAATTTTCTTTTGTTTTCAATGGTTTTTATAGACAACGGATTTATGTAATTGAGGTAAATTCGGCGTCTTTTGCACGCCGAAAAAAAATGTAATATCTTTGTTCCTATTCGCAGGACATTTTTTTTTTCTTAACGGTTTTATTATCAAAAAATTGTCAAGAATATAACAGTATTTTAAAATTATACGTAATGAACGCAGAAAACTGTTTTTTATTAACATTTATTAAATAAATAATTTAAAAAACGATAAAAATGAAAAATTCTTAAGAACAAATTTTTTTTTAAAAACTACGTTTCAAGACAATTAGAATGCTTTGTTAAATTTTAAAATCGGTTAAGAAGAACTCGGGAAAAATATGTTTTCATTTTGCACTATTAAAAATTTCAATCACTAATAACTTCGAAAAAAAATTTTTTTTTGTTTTAATAATTTTAGAGTCTAATTTACATAGTTTAAGGATAACAAAAATGATGTCCTTATTAGAAACAGAATTTTTATAATTAATTTTAGCCGATCCGCTTGGCAAAGCCTGACCCTCATTTTTCAAAAATTTTCTTTAATTTTATTTTCATTATTTTTTATTTTTTCCCTTTATTTTTACATTTTATTTCCCAAGTTTCAATTCTTTTCTTTAATCTTTGAGAATAGTAAATTTTAAATTATTCAAAAATTTCTTAAATTTTTAACATTTCTTTTCTTTTATGACTTTAATTATTTGCTACAATTTGCAACTGTTTATATTATTTTTCAAAAATTCTCTTCAATTTCTAATTATTTCCATTATTTTTCAATTTTTTCCCTAGTTTTTAAATTTAATTCCCGTAAGTTTCAATTCTTTTCTTTAAAGTTTTCAAAAAAAAAAACTTTGTCAATTTTAATTATTTCTTTCAATATCAAATTAATAGTTAAATTATTTATTACTTAGTTTTCAACTTCTTTTGTTATTTTTCAATAATTTTTACAGAATATGGTTTTTCTTTTTTAAATTTGATTCGTTTTCTTCGAATTGTAAATTCATTTATCTACATTCTTATTAAGAAATTTATTTTTTGTGTAATTTTGCCATATGGAATTCCACAGGACGATTTTTTTGCTCTATGGATTATTATATTATTATATTATATGATAATATTATTATGTATTATATTATTATAATTAATTAATTATTATATTATAAACTTTGCGTCAACATCAAAGCTTCATCATTTATCAAATTAAAAATTTTACTTCTCGAACTATTTTACAATCTTCTATTTCTCTTGAAATAGTCGCATAACGGGATTGTTCCGTTTCTAATTATTAGAAATCTAGAATTTGTATGTGTTAATCTGAGGATGAAATAATATAAAGAAAATATGCCTCTGTTTGTCATCAACATAATCTTTATATTATAAACTGTTCTAGGGAAATGATACAACAGCTAGTGTAAATTCCTTCGTGATGCTAATGTTGGCCTCTCACCCAGATATACAGGTGAATACTGTAACAATTTAATTGAAACTGAAAGTTATGAAAAAGTATGACAGAAAAAGTATGATAGGCCTGTCATGAATTTCCTATCATACTTTTCCTATCATTTTTTCGAGGCTGACAGGAAATGCATGATAGAAAGTGTATTACAGCAAAAAGGATGCCTTATAAAAATAACGTCATGAAAATAAATATACTATTTGTGTTAAAAAATAGTATAAATCTTATACGTTTAAAGATTTATTGGCCCCGAAAAGATTCGATTGTTTAAAGGAGAATTAACTACACTCACGTCGGATGACACAAGACTAAACAGTTCCCGAGAACAGTAGCTGTTGTTTTAATTAATTTATTAATTTCGGAACGCGTTAATGAAGTTTAAGTGAGACTCGCAGAATTGAACCTGGATTTTAATTCTCCTTTAAAGGAATATTAAAAAAAAAGTTTTTCTTTATTACTTTTATAAGGGAGTGTCAAATAATGTTAAAGAAGTCCAAATCTATTAACCATTAACTATTAAAACTATACATTCAAATTCTAATTCTTCAAAAAATTAACATTAGGAAAAAGTATATCAAGAACTTTACGAGATTTATGGAGATTCTGAGCCAGAGGATTTTTCAGTTAAACCTGAACATTTACAAAGGATGGATTACATGGAGCGAGTAATTAAAGAAACAATGCGATTGTTTCCAGTTGGGCCAGTGATTTTACGAAAAGTGGCAGACGACATTGATATAGGTTTCACCATAAAATATATTATTTAATTATTTTATTAAATTTATTTTATTTTAATTTTATATAATAATATATAAAATATATTATTATTTTCTAACTATTTTCTGAACTTTGACCAAAATTCATTCTTTAAGAAAATAAAATATGCTTATAATTATTTACAGGAGATTATACTCTACCAAAAGGAAGTTCTATAGTTCTAGTGATAATTAAAGTCCATCGCAGTGAAAAACATTGGCCAGATCCCATGAAATTCGATCCCGATAGATTTCTTCCCGATGAAGCTGCAAAACGACATCCGTATTCCTTCATTCCCTTTAGTGCTGGTCCAAGAAACTGTATTGGTAATTAAAAATTAATTTCCTCTTTGAAATCCTCCCGGAATTTTATTATTAGGTACGAGACAAATTTGAAAAGATTTATGCAGATAAAATGAGGTTACGGATTATCTTTAAAATCTTTATATTGTAATTATCGCAATAAATAATTAACACTATTTTCACAATTGTTGACTCTTCATATATTTTTAGGTTTTAAATACGCAATGATGTCAATGAAGGTGCTTTTGGCAACAATTCTCCGAAAGTACATTTTAATAAAGGACAATGTCGTGCCAATAGAGGATATTAAATTGAAGCTTGATGTCATGTTAAAACCTGTTGAACCAATCACTTTAAAAATTCAGAAACGAATTGTAAAAGATCTTCCCATTTGATAGAATGGAGAATAATCAAATATGGGAAACGTGTATTACTTGATTTATAATGTACATAGTTGTGTTGATAATGTTTTATTATGATTGATATATTATATTATATTATATTTTAATAAAATTTGGATGGCTAATTAGACTCATAAATATCTAAATTTGGACACAGGAATTGTTTAAAATACCCCACTAAATTTTTTTAAGTACCATTTTTCATAAAAAAAATATCGTGTTTTGACAAAAACTTGTTTCGCGTTAAAGATACAACTTAATAAATAAATAAAAGCATATTTCTTATTTCCAAACAAATTGATTGATCTATATAAAGTATAATTCACTAAAAATTCGCATAATGATTTATGATTTTTTATTTTCTTTAAAAAGAAAAAACAAAAAATTTTATAACTTCTCCAATATTTATTTTTTAACTATAGCTTGTTTCGAAAAAATATTCTATCAGAAAAATCGGTTAGAGGTTCGATTTGGAAGTTTAACCCATTAAAATAATAATTTATGTAAATTTTAAGAAATTAATAATTTTATGGCTATGAAAAATATTAAATTCCAATTTTTTAAAGAATGAAACTATTAAAACCTTTGATTATTATTAATATTACTGTTATTACCCTCATCGTATAAAAAAACTAATGCTATACCCGTTTTTGTATATATAAAATTAATAAACATAAACATAAATAATAAATAATTAAAAAGTTATTTAATCGCTTTTTAACTATTCAAATGTAAATTTAAAAAAACTTTTAGAAAATATAAACATTAATTATTGTAAATTGCTGATATTTATTAAAAATTAATTTACAATTTATGAGTGATGATTATTTTTTACATTTATAAAAAAATATTAAAATATAATTGTCAAATATAGTAAAAGAGGTAATTTTCATAATTACCTACATGCACGTACCTATATGCAGGGAAAGAAATTTTTGCGCAGGGCTATTGAGCAAGTGTGCGCGTTATATTATTGATTCGAATGCGCAAATGTTGAGCAGAAAATCTAGGTCTGATGCAGGTACCAATTGACATGTCAAACTAGTCTGTTTATTAACTTAAAGTGCCACTGATTATTTTAAAATCAAGACTTAATTTAAGGGGGAGAAATTCTTTTTTAAAACTGTGATTTCCCCAAAAATCAAGATTTCAGTTAAAAAAATCAAGTTTAAATCCATTGAAGTGGATCCCAGCAACACGGAGCTCTCGACGCTTAGCAAGGTTCATTCATATTGTTGTCCTATAAATTTTCTATTCAATGAACAATCAAGAAATCATAAAATTTAAATATAATTCAAAATTAGAATATTTTTCTAAATTTATATTCATTATATTATTTTTATTTTTTAATTCAAGAATTTGAAACTTTTTAAATTGAAAAGAAAATTTTAAGTGGGATTTTTGTTTCTTAGATTTTCAAATAATAAAATTTTTGTGTGATAATAAATAGAAAAGAAAAACGACATTCTTTTTTGGGAATAAAAATCAAGACACTATTATTTAAGGTTTTGAAAATGATTTTTTTTTTTAAATTTAACAATGTTTATATGTTTTTCGGAATATTGGATTAATAATTTTTAAAGAAAGTGTTTTAGTTTTTTTAAGATTTTAATAGTTATATAATATTATTATAAATTATTTTTTATTTCTTTTTAATTTATTTTTTGTTTTCAACTATTAGAAATAAATACCTAATAATTTTAAAAAATAATTTAGGTATATCCCATAAGCCCTGTAACAGGGCCGGGATCAGCAAGATCTGTATGGGAATTAAGTCCCGATCCCGACATGGTCGGGAATCTACCAAACAACCTAATTTCAGCGGCTTCATTAAACAATCAAGATCAATCAAAAAATCACAGAAGTCGGAGGAGAAATGGTCCAGATGATAATATTTATGCAGATGAAGCTACTCCTGGTCAAACTCCTTCGGATGAAGCTAAACTTCTTTTTGAGTTGCTAAGAGCTGGGTCAGTCATATTTAATAATAAATTCCATAATTATTTTTTAAAATAATAATTTTCTCATTTTCAAAATTAGTACAAACTTCATAAATAATTACAAAGGATCACTTTGGGAAACTACTTTAAAAAATATTTTTTTAAATTTTGTTAAATATCAATTGACTTTGCAAAAAATTTGGTGAACTAAAACTTATATTTTATGGAAATTGGAATAAATGAAAATTCTCTTAAATGAAAATTAGGATAAAAGACAATTTTTTTAATTGAAGATTAGACTAGAGGAAGATCGGTTAATTGTTCAAAAATATAAATATTGTAATAAAGTTTTTTTTTTAGTGAATTACAAGCAGTAGAAGAATTAATTGACAAAAATGGAACAAGTATTCTCAGTGCGAGAGATGAGTGGGGATACACGCCAGCTCACTGGGCAGCTTTAGATGGAAATGTTGAAGTTTGTATTCTTGGAAATCAAATTTAAAAAGTTTTCTATTTTGTATATAAGTAAAATTTAAATTAACAAAAACTTTAATTAATTAAGCAATTCAGACCAAAACAGGACCTAAGATACCCTCCAATTGTCAAGAGAACAAAATATTTGTTAAGAATTTAAGAAATTGAAGTTTTCGAAAAATTAAAGGGCCGAAAACTAATTTTTAAAGAAAAAAAAAAGAGAAAAAAGAATCCGGATGGTGTTTTAAAACAATCCAGAAGGAAACCCAGAGGGATATTTTTTACTTTTTTAATTTTAACAAATTCGGCGGTAAGACGCCAAAATCGGCAACTATTTCTGGATTATTATTAATGTCTATTGGCATTTTTTATGTATGTAAACATAGTATTCTTATATTTCAAGATCCGGTGATCACGAATATAATACTAAAATTTCAATAATTTGAGGTTTTCATTGTGTTTTAGCACGTTGAATATTATATATGAAAGAGAAAGAGACAACAATATAGTGCTATCTCTCTCACTCTCATATAAAACCCCCACCAAAAATCTCTTTTACGTAGCGCCCTTGTTTCGGTTTATTTTCTTTAAAAAAACTTATTTTTATACACTCTTATGTTTCTATAAGTAATTATTGTATGATTTTAGAAGTAGTTACTTATTAATAAATATGATTTGCAACAAATAATAAAAGTTGCGACGCCATTTTCTTATTTTTACCGCTCTCGGACAGATCACGCTTGACGCCATTTTTGACGTTTTACCGCCAAAATGGTCAAGAGATATTGAAAAATTAATATCAAATTTTAATTCTGAGACCCCAACTATTTTCCAATTCTTTAAAAGGGTTTTAGCATATTTAAAAATTATTAAAAATCAAGAAGGAAATCCACACTGAAATCCGGGCGGACTTTCTCGTCTGGAATTTTTTTTGACAATTGCTGAAAAGAAAACTAGAAAAAATATAAGAATTATCTTATGTCGTTTTTTTGTCAATATGTAAATGTTGTTTGTCAAAAACAAACGAATGATTGTGCTAAATTGGTTTAAACAATATTACCGGCTGGAATTGGTATGATTTTTATTTAATGTGTCGAAAAAATTTTTAGGTTATGAGATATATTATTGAGAAAAATGGTCCTGTTGACTTATCATGTCTTGGGACACAAGGCCCAAAACCAATCCACTGGGCCTGCCGCAAAGGACACAGTGCAATTGTTCAACTGCTTTTAAAGGTAAACTGCACATTTTTCCGATTAACTCCGATTCAAATGATTTTTATTTTCCAAGTGTTTTTTACTTTTTAGAAATACGTTCAACGAAAATTTTATATATTTGTTTAATTTTAAAAAATATCAAATCTAACATCTACTACTTAAATAGTAGCTCAATTAACTGAAAATTCTAAATTTGGTGTAAAATATGACAATCTAACCTCAAAATTTCCAAACCGATTCAATAAATTTTGTAATAATGGGAAATCACTTATTAAAAATAACTCCGATTCAAAACTATAATCAGTTAATCTGCTTTTTTAAAAACTCCGATTCAATAGAGGTTTTAGTCAATAAGTTTTTTTTCCGGGGCAGTAAAAGAAGTTATAAATACAAAATACAAGGATCGTGGATTCCGTATTTCAGCATGATACCTGAATTTGAGAAATTCCATTTACAAGTGCTTACTAATAAACAGAATTAGAATAACCTTGTTTATGAAAACTTTTTTTAGGTTAGGACGTTTAATAGGAAGCTAACACTCTAATGAATACAAATACGTATTAGAATTAATCTAGAAGGTGAAATGAAGGATTTTAGTAGTAAAAAAATGTAAATATTAAGAAAAAACTAATAATTTCACTCACCACATTTAAATGACATATGACTGCTCTACCTTACCGACATTGCATGTAAATTTAACGCGGTTTTATTATGAAATTTGAAATATCTAAAAATATCAGTTATACGCCACAGATGGCGTGTATGGCTAAAGTTGAAACTGGCGTAGACTTTTTACGTAGAACAAAAAGACGCCATCTATGGGTTTCCGTTGAAAGCTTTTTATATCTCATGGTAAACGGGAATCACGACTTAAGTAAAGTTCCGGCGTGGAAAAGTTGTCAGTTCTAATCTCAGTTTTCATTTTTTGCTCATAAAAGTATCAAACAACAAAACGACTACACTACCGACCAAAATTGTGGGACCACTTACAAAAATGGTATTAAAAACATGACAGTCTTAAAATGTTGATAACTCTGTCAGATAATAGCAAATTGAAATTTTTCGTAAACCATTGGAAAGCTTATAAAATTTGCCTTTAAATGGTCCTATTTTAAAGCTCTTTTGATTAATAGAAACAGAGATTCAATGTGATAAAACCAGGTTAATTTTTCGTTTTTTGTGAATTTTCATTGTTCAAGTTTGGTGGGCTACATTCTCTAGAAAAGTAATTGGAAAAATTTGAAGTTATGCTAAATTAAACCTTGAACTTTTAGCTTTAAAATAAGCCAAAGAAAATTGAAATATCTTGATTGGTTCAAAAGTTATAAGTAAATGTGCATAAAGAACAAAACGCAACATTCCATTGTTTCCTCCCCACTCTGCCTGTTTGCGGAGCGAACACTGGAATCGTTGCGTTTTTTCGTATCATACATTTGCTTATAACTTTTGAACCAGTCAAGATATTTAAGTTTTCTTTGGCTTATTTTAAAGTTAAAAGTTCAAGGCTTTATTTAGCTTAATTAAAAAAATTTCCAATTACTATTCTAGAAAATGCAGCTCACCAAACTTGAACAATGAAAATTCACAAAAAACGAAAAATTCACCTGTCTTTATCACATCGAATCTCCGTTTCTATTAATCAAAATAGCTTTAAGATAGGACCATTTAACGGCAAATTTTATAAGCTTTCCAATGGTCTATGAAAAGTTTCAATTTGTTAATATCTGCCAGAGTTATCAAGATTTTAACAAGGTCATGTTTTTAATCCCTCTTTTGTAAGTTGTCCGACAATTTTGGCCAATGTTTTCAAATTCCTTATTGATAACACAATTCCTTCGAAAAGTGTCTGGTTTTTTTAACAGACTATTTGCTACCAAAATTGTCTGAACGAGTTCTACTTTCGTGTAGAGATTACTCCTAAAGTCACGGCGCAGTGTTAAATTAGATTCCAGCAATATTCCTGGACACTTACTAACAAATATTCTAGCAGCAATTAAAACCTAAAAGATGAAATTTTTTGTTATTAACAGGCAGGTGTAGCGGTGAATACGGCAGACTTCAAAGGCCTTACTCCTTTGATGACGGCTTGTATGTTTGGAAAATATGCTACGGCAGCTTATCTCCTTGGCTGTGATGCCTCAGGTCACCTGATGGATATAAATGGAGATACTGCGTTGCATTGGGCAGCTTACAAAGGTCATCCTGAAATAATTAAACTCTTAATGTACAGTGGAGTAGATCTAGAAAAGCCCGATCACTTTGGCTCAACACCTGTTCATCTGGCTTGTCTCTCAGGGAACGTGAATTGTGTTAAAATCCTTTGTGAAAAGAGCAAGATTGAACTGGAGCCACGGGACAAAAATGGAAAAACTCCCTTACAATTGGCCAAGAGTCATCATCATAATGAGATTGTGAAAATTCTGCAAGCCGAGCAGCGAAGAAGAGCCAGATGGATTCCTCCGATCAATGAACTCTGGTTGGTATTAACAATTCACTATATTAAATGAAGCTTTGAAATTCTGGAAATTCGAAGCTTTGGTTGAAATTCTAGCCTTCAAATTGCAAGGATTGGTGCTCTGACTAAAAGTAAAAGCTTCAGGGCTCTGAAGCTTCGTAGCCGCTGGAACTTTGTGGAAGAACCTTATTCGAAACTTGAAGACTGAAGCTTCCGAACTCCAGGGAGTGTTCGAGGCTTTTTAACAGTGCCAAAAAGGTCTGCCATTTTGGGATTATAGATTTTACTTGGAGCCTTGAAATTTCTATAAGCAATTTTCAGTTTTATGATTCTTATTTAAAGTTCAAATTCGAAGCTTCAAGAATTAATTTGGAAGCCTGTGACTCGATTCTGCTAGGATTCGAACACTGAAGCCAAATCTGATCGTTGCGTTAATAGAAGACTCAACATCAACAAAATCCCATGAAGCTTCGAACACTGTTCAAAGTAGTTGACAATCTTGCTTTATTTTGAGAATAACACTTGATTCTTTTCTTTTTTTTAAAGGGCATTGCTGTTTGGCGGTGCGGGAAATAGCAAAGGACCTCTACTTTTATTCATGGGTTCAGTTATTTTTTGGGGATACCCCATGTATTTCTTCAAATGCATTCCACTAACTTGGAATCTTCTTCGAGGTAGCCACTACTGCTTTACTTATTGGAATATCGTTATGTGGATATCATGGATCATTGCTAATAGAAAAGATCCCGGATATGTTCCTCAAAATAGCGACGCCTACTACAGAGTGATAAGACAAGTAAATCTAATTCAGAAATTATTCATCTTTTTTTTGTATTGGCAAATTGTTATTTTTGTTTAAATTTCACTTTAAACTTATTTATATTTCTAGATTCCGTACTTTGATAAGTGGAAAAAGAGAAACGTAATTTTATCAAAACTTTGCCACAGTTGCAGATGCTTTAGACCGCTTAGGGCCAAGCACTGTCGAATTTGCAATCGTTGCGTTACTTATTTCGATCATCATTGCCCTTTTATTTACAATTGCATCGGATTAAGAAACAGGTTAGTTGATAATTTCACTTATTAACTTCGCTACAAATTCTAAAAAGGAAATATATCCTTCACCGTTAGCTTGTATTTAAATTATAAACCCAGTAAAAAGGGGGGTTATTGAGCAAGCGTTTTGGCTAGTTGAGCAAGCCGCCTGGTCAATTGTCCACCAGGACATTTGGACAATTGGGGTGGTTCCTCGATCATCCAATGCATTATGTCCAATCAACCTAAAGGTATTTCGAACTTAAAACTGGAGAAAAGCAACTTAACTTTTGAGAAAACATTAAGAAACGTTAAATTATGGATAAATGCAAAAAATTGTACAATAAAAATACGGATATTAAGAATAAATAACTTTTTAGAAAAGTCGTGATTTATTGACACACAGGGAGCAGAACACCTGACTAGCAGAATAGACGTAGCCAATCACAATTTATTCTCTCGTGGTAGAGAGATTTTCATTGGTTACGTCTATTCTGCTGGTCAGGTGTTCTGCTCCCTGTGTGTCAATAAATCACGACTTTTCTGAAATGTTATTTATTCTTAATATAGGTATTTTTACTATCCAGTTTTTTGCATTAATCCATAATTAAACGTTTCTTAATGTTTTCTCAAAAATAAAGTTGCTCTAATCCAGTTTTAAACTTGAAATACCTTTAGGATAATTAGACATAATGCATTGGATGATTGAGCAACCACCCCAATTGTCCAAATGTCCTGTCGGACAATTAAGCAGGCGGCTTGCCCAACTAGCCAAAACGCTTGCTTAATAACCCCCTTTTTACTGGGAAGCAATTACATAACCTAGAAATGTGAATCGAAAAAAGTTTTATTTTATAATCATAATTTTAAACTTTTACCGCAGTTTTTTACTCTCTCTAATTAATATACAATAATTTTTTTTATAGCCTAAAGGGTTACTTTTCATTTAAACAATTTTTTAATATTGCATACTCGATTGCTTTCTGTTAAAGTCCAAATAGCAACAGATTGTACATACCGATCTTTTTTCTCGATTTGTTTTATCCCAAAATTTTTATAGGGATATGAATGACAGAAAAAATGTCAAGAAAAAGATCGGAAAATTAAGAAATTATAAAGTTATTGTTAGTTTTAAATTTTTCCACTTTTACATTCTTGTCTCTGTAACAAGAACCACTTTCATAACTTTTCAAAATAGCACGTTATACACACAAAACAACAGAAGGAAAAAATTAAATAGGAATTATGGTTTATATAAACAAACTAAAAAGTATAAATTAATTTGATAAGACAAAAGTAAAACGACCATAGAATGACAAAATATAAAGATACTTAGTGTCATGTGGAAAAGAAATCGACGTCGTTGATTGGACCGTAAAATTACCAGAAATTTGCTAACCAATCAGAAACGTTTCCACATAACGCTAAGTATCTTGCGTCTTCCCAAAGATATTCTATGGTCATTCTATCTCCGTTTAACCTCCCAAAAAGTTTTAGTTTTTTAAAACATTTTCTTTTTTTCTTATTTTATTTTTGAATTTTTAAATTTACTTACTATTATAAATTTTCCCCAATTTACTTATTTTGCACTCACAAAAATTTAAATCTGTTTTTTTTGTCATTTTCTCATTTATGCATTTCTTTAAAAAGATTTTCTTAATCGTAAAAAACAAAAATATAGTAATTTTACTGTTAAATTTCAGAATTTGGTTCTTTTTCTTCGTGATGAGTGTGGCAATAAATTGCTCATTCACCGTATATTTTGCTTGCTATTGCATGGCGATCGAAGGAATTCATTTGCTGTACATTCTGGGCCTAATAGAAGCTCTTGTTTTTTGTGGACTTGGCTGGATTCTGACCTGTACTTTGGTGAGAATATTGTTTAAACAATTTCGAAATTGGTTTCTTTTTCAAAAATTTTTTTTTATCTTTTCAACAAAACAATTTAGAAGAGTTTTAATATTTATCTCTTCTGTCATGAAGTAGTTTAAGAAGGCTCTACTCTGTTGTAAAGTTGAAGCCGATTTCCACATTTTCTACTCTTACAAATCAGCAAAAGTGGAAAACCAAGAGAGAAAATTTGTAACTTCGAAATTTCGTCTGTTAAGCCAGTCACGTGACCCACCTGATCACTCAGCTGTTTGTAGGCAGCCATTTGCAAAAAGAACTTCACTATTGTGCAGTAAAACTGCACAATAGCGACATCGTGTGGCTTATGATTCTAAGCTTTTCCGCTAGGTTCTCCACTTTCGCTAATTTGTAAGAGTTAAGAGTAACGACGAAACCAGCTTTAACTTTTTCAAGATTAGACTTAGCAGTGGAGCCTTCTTATAATACTTCATATCTTCTGTATAATTTTAATTTATCTGTCTTTACTCAGTTTATGGTACTGTTTTTGGTAATTGGGGAAAATTTACGTTGCTGTTTTGGGCTGTGGATAAGGTGATTTGTGTGCAGTGGAAAAGTGTGGGTGAGGTAAAAAAGTAAGAGAAGTAAGGTGGTGTAAAATAGTAATGAAAGAAGGTGAGAGTTTGAGGTTAGGTACGTTTGTGGTAGAAGAATGCGGTGACAGAAGAGAGAAAGATTGAAGGAGGATTTAAGGAGCTGGTAGAGGAATAACGGAAGAAAAAGAATCAGAGACGAGGGATACTTTGATAAGTGTCTAGAACAAATGACCAGGCTTGGTCGACTTAATGTAAATGTGATGGCAAAACATTTTTTGGACGTCAGCGCCTCTAGTGATAGTACAGGTGAACTAAAGTCCGTATATGTATACACCAACTTGCCTATGTGTTGCATAGCAATTTATGTGTGTACAGCGAACAGCGCCTCTGATGATAGTACTAGGTACTATCTTAATTTGCCACAAAAGAAGGAAAGTCGACCCAGCCTGCAAATGACAACGGCGGTGAAGAAACTGGCGGTAGGGACAAGAGAGAGATTTGAAAAGGTGGAGGGGGAGTTGGAAGAGTGTAAAAGCGGAGGAGAGAATAGTGAACAGTCCTATTCTAAAAAAGGCATGAAAGTAGGAGGAATCCATTTTAAGTCGAATATCGAAAATCTCGAAAAAACTCGAATGAAAGCTCAAGCATGGGAATAGAAAATTGTAATAGAAAGGCATTTCGAGTGCATATAAATCATAACAAGTAGATGGAGCTGTAGTCGAATAAAAGGTTTCTGCTTATGATTGGTTGGCACATTATATGACGTCATAATTCTGGGAGAATTTAAAAATATGCGATGTAATTTGCAAATTAATATAAGTTAAAGGAATATAAATAACATAAAGTTAATTGATTATTTTATATTTACAAAAAAATACACAGCTAAGTACCTAATAATTTTTAAATTATTTATAAATTTTAAAAAGAAAAATTCGAGTTAATTATTTATTTTTTTACAAAAAATTTTTCAATTTTCTAATTAAATCAATATTTAACTTTAAAAGAAATCAAGGTGTTAATAATTAAAGGTAATGGAATAAATTAAAGGTAATTAAAACACAGCTAAGTAATAATTTTAAAAAAGAAAAATTAGAGGTAAGTAATTTTTTTTTTCAAACAAATGTTTTAATTTTCAAATTAAATTAATACCAACCTTTAAAAGAAATCAAAGTGTTAATTAAGTAAAATAAATTAATTATTTTATATTTGTAAAAATTACCCAGTTAAGTAGTAATTTTAAAATTATTTATAAATTTAAAAAAAAAAGAAAACTCAAGGTGTTACCTAATTAATTAAAGTTAATAACTTATATTTATAAACAAATACAAAGTTAAAGTAGGTACCTAATACAAAATTTAAATTATTTATAAATGTTAAAAAATAAAAATACAGTAAATTAGTTAGTTATTTTTTATTAACAAACAAATGCAAAGTTAACAATAATTTTTAAATTAATTTTTAACTTTGAAACAGAAAATTAGAGTTAATTAATTATCTCTTACAAATGTAAACTTGACGTCATAATTCTGGGAAGATTTAAGAAACACATACGTAAGCGATTTAGTTTTGAAATTAAAAAATATAAAATTTAAAAAGAAATTAAAGAGTTAATTAATTACTTTATTTTTACAAATACAAACTTGATGTCGTAATCATTTTAATTTATTTCTACATTTTAAAAAAGCAAATTAAAGAGTTACTTTATTAATTGTTTTTTTTTACAAACAAATGTTAACTTGAATTTATGTGAATTTTAGGTCAATTATAGACTTTATATTGGTCAAATCGATTCGTTTTGAAATAAGGTATATAATTCTTTCATTTGTTAAGTTGTATTTTTACTGCAAAAAAAATTTTTGGCAAAAAACTATATTTTCTGGTGAAAAAAGATGCTCAAAAAATTTGATTAGGTTTTTTCAAAAATCCCTGTGTCCAAATTTCGATATTTATGAGCTTAATTCGTAATCTAAATTTTCTTAAAATCAGTTTAGATGTTTTCGAGATATCCCAGCGACAAAAAGTGACCACACACTGCATCCGGACTTTTTCTTAAAAATGAAAATTTAGAATTTTTGAATAAATATAAATCGATTTAGACTATTTTTGAACAACCGAAAATCTTTAAGATCTTAAAGTTTCTTTTATGAGTAGGAAGTAAAAAGAAATAAATGTGTAGCGAAGGGTTAAAAACCTAAAAACTTTAAATAAATGTAAATGTAATTTATATTGCGGTAAATAATTAATAATTGAAGGAAATAATTGAAAAAACTAAACTAAAAACATTTAATTTAAAGAAAATAATTGCAAATTGAAAAATTAAGAATATTTTATTATTATAATTATTACTATTATTATAGGAATAATCGTTAGAAATAACTGCCCCTTTTACAACTGGATTAAAAATCAAAACATAATAAAAATTAAAGAAAATAATTGAACAATTACATTAAAATTAAAGAAACTTAATGATAATCGAAAAAAATAATAGAAACAGTGCGATATTTTTTTTAATATTAAAGCAAATAATTTAAAATTGAAAAGTGGAATTTAAATTTGTAAAAAAATAACTGAGAATTGAAGAGAATAGTTCTACAATTGAATAATTGAATTGAAAATTTAAAACAATTTTATGAGTGAAAAAAATAATTGAAAATTCAAGAAAATATTTGATAATCAAAAGAAAAATTACAATATGACGAAAATAATTAAATATTGATGAAATAATTACTATGAAAAAAAATAATTATCAAATGGAAAAAAAATCAAAAAATGGTGAGAATAATCAGCATTCGAAAAAACAAAATTTTAATTAATAAATAATCATAAAATTGAAGGAGAATAATAAATTGTCAATTGGAAATGGAAGAATTGTATCGAAATTTCAAGAAAATAATTGATAAATGAGAAAATTGAAATTTTAAAAAAATTGTCGATAATTGAAAAAAAAATTACAAAATGATTAAAATAATTAAACATTAAAGAGAATAATTAATAAATGAGGAAAATAATTGACAATCGAAAGAAAAATTCGAAAACTGGCAAAAATAATCGACAACAGAACGAATTACTTTTAAAAAATTAAAGAATAATTATAAAATTTAAAGAGAATAATCCCTGTCGAAAACTCTTTAAAATTATAGAGAAAATATAGATTTATTTATTAATGAAATTAAAAGTATTTGATCTGATATTTAAAAATTTTAATTATCAGGGTGGGGGGTATGGTATTTAATTTTTTTTTGAAATTTTTTTTTTATTTTTTTAAGTGAATGCACAATATTTTAAGAATATTGTGTCAAAATTTTAAGTTGATCGGAGCAAAATTGTAGAAGTTACGAGTATTTGAGTGACCGTTCCTCAGAACCGTTTCTATGTCGCGCCCGTGCTGAGCAGAAGCAAAAGTCGACAAAAGTTTAAATTTCCTTTCGTTCGCGTTCGTTGTTTTTTAGTATTTTAAATTGTAATGTATCTGGACGAAAGAACTTTACCCTATGGATCTGGCATTGACGACTCTGAGTGAGCTTTACAGAATTATTGAATTTTATTTTGAATTTCTTAGTGTGTAAAACTTTAAAGCTCTCTACTGAAAAGTGCCATTTTTTAAGTCGGTGCGCAACATAACTAAAAATCTACTGAACCAATCGTTTTTAAATTTTCCACAATACTTCTTCGCATAATTCCCCAGGTAATTTCAAGGTTTTTTTGTTTTTTTAAATAATTGTTCATTTTACAATAACGAATATGTCGGTTTTTTGGTCGAAAATCGGTTTTTTGACTTCAAAGTGCTACCAAAAATTCAAAACTTAAAAAAAACAAAAATCCCCTCGATGTTACCTGGAAGAACATCTCCTTTAACAAATGCATTTCGATTTTTTTGTTTCTGATGATTCTGTTGCGAGTTACGCTGCGCACCGCAAGACAACTTTTTTTCGAAGCGCATCAGGAAATTTACATTCACTCGCTCAATTTTAAATACTTTTGAATGAGAATTTACCCAAAAATTGTTCGAATGTTGCTTTATTGTATGGAAATTGATTTAATAAACTGATACACTCTGCATCGCCAGAAACAATTCATAAAAACATGCCTTCTTTACCGTATTAAGCCCTATAAGCAAATTGAATACGCGTACGGGACCAAAGCATGAGACAGAAAAGGACAGAAACAGTCTGTGTCCTTTTTTATCTCATGCCCTGCTCCCGTAACCGTATTCATTGTGCTTTGGGCTATAACCATACCCCCCCCCCCCTTAATCAATTTAAAAAGCATTTTTTAAAAAATATCTGATTTAAAACAAAAAATATCTTAGTTCAAAACTTCAGATGTAAATAGACAAAAATGAATGAAAGGAATGACAGAACGTGAGGATTATCATTATTATAGATTTGTAAAATATGAAAAAAAATTGATTTTCGATAAAATTTCTAATAACTTTTAGACCCACAAGGAAATTCCCGGTTTAATAACAAATTTCCCGGTGATTTTCCGGTTTTTTCCGGCTTCCCGGTCAAGTGAACATACCCTGTTTGTTTATTAGAACCAATCAGGAATTTAAATAGTAATAAAATCTTGACCTTTTAATTATGATTCCTTCAAGAAAAAATTCCCTGACTTTTCAAGATGTTTTTAGAAAATCCCTGATTTTTTCCGGACTTTTCCCTGACCTGCGACCACCCTGTAATATATTTATACTTCTCAAAATCTAAGATAACCTCCCGGTACTTCGTAGAATGAAACAATGCACTAATTTTGATTAATATTCTATTACCTAACAGTTTCAACCCACTTCGCCTTAAAATGTAAAAGAATTAAGCACTAATTTTTATTAATACTATAAGCAATTGAACGCTGTATTCGAAATAAATGCGCTTAACCATATTTTCCGTCATTACTTAAAAAAGTATACTTTGAATTTTCGCCCCAAGACTACGCGACCAGAATCTTGTGCGCAACTAATAAATGTTTTTAGAAATTGCAATATCTTTTAAATTAACAATTTCCAAACAATAAAATGTAGTTTCCAATCATTTCCAAACGATTTGGAAATCGTTTGATTTCCATGATGCGAAGTTGGTACTGTACTTTTTTAAAATTTCTATACTTTTTTAAGTTTGGATTTCCAATCAATCAAACAATTTAGTTTCCAATTATTTCAAAATAATTTTCAAATGATTCAAAAAAAAAAAAAAAAAAAAAAAAGATTGTAATTTTTATGGTTTAGTGCTAACTTTACAGAGGTAAACTTTTTAAGGTGATGTCAGATGCACAGGCAGATTAGAGGATCAGTGAAATAGCATAGACGAATCAGATAGTTGCACATTGAAAACCATTTTCTGATTGGTTTACTCTTTTCCCCTGATTCGCTAATCCTTCAAAACTGACTTTAACCTTCATAGACCTTTTCATTTAACTTTTCTGTCTTCTTCTAATGCATGTACCATTGCATAAGCTGGAGAAAGACAAGAACTAAAATGAAAAGGTCTATAGTATTATTAACACTTGATGACAATGGACAATATATAAATTTGCTTGTCATCATAATAATAATAATATAACAAAATTTATTAATTTAAGCATTTATCCAATCAGATTTTAAATTAACAAAAATAGAAATAGGATATTGCATTCAAATCAACGATGACGGCCGCTGGCGGCCGTCTGAGGCGCTAGTTAAAAAAAATCTGGCAGGAGATAGTGAAAATACGACAGAGAAGTTGGATAAATGGGATGAGGGGTGGAAGGATGAAAAAGATCAGGTGAAGGAAGGGTGTGATAGGTTGGAAAGAAGAAGAGATGAGGTGGAAAAATAGAGAGAAAAGAGATTAAGAAAAAAATAAAAGGGCTTGAAGAGAGGAGGAGAGCCAGGGGAGAAAACATGGCAGAACAGGGGTCGCAGAGATGGACAGACAGAGACCAAAGGTGTGGGTAGTAGAGTTAGGGAGTGAAGAGGAAAAGTGGTAGGTGATGGAGAAGAAGAAAACATTGAGAGGTAGGAGAGAGAGAATAGAGGAATATTTGACGCAGAGGGAGAGGAGAGTAAATTAGTGGATTAACCAGGTAGCTTGGAAGGAGAGAGGAAAGGGTAAGATGGTGAGAAAAAGGTGCAAATAGATAGATGGAGAGAGATTAAAGGTGGTACAAAGAAAAGGAGTAATGGAGTTTAGGAGAGGGGGGAGAAAGGAGAAGGGAAAAAAGAAAAGCGAGCAGGAGTTTCAGGTAAAAGGGGGATGAGAGATGGAGAGATAAGTGAGAACCAGAGTATCACAGCGGCGTTCTGAAATGTAGCGGGTCTAGGGATTAAGGAGGATTGTTTTTGGACAACGATAGGCAAATGCGATGTGATGTTTCTGAGTAAGTCCTGGGTGGACGAGGGAGATTGGAAAAAGTTAAAGTAAAATGCACCTAAGGGTTATGTTTAAGAAATGATGGCATCAATAAAAGAAAAGAAGGTAGGTAGAAAGTTGGTAACAATGTTGGTAGGAGTTAGAAAGAATATAAAGTTGTCAGGGAAGAAGGGTGGAGGGAGAAGTGAGGAGAGGTGTATGGAGAGAAGAATAAAGATGGGTAAAGAGAAAATATGATTGGTGGGAATGTACAGAAGGAGAGGAAAATAGAAAGATTGGGATAGGCTGAAAGAGTAGATAAAGGAAGGCAAAGATGTGGTTATGATAATAATAGGAGGAGAGCTTAATGTGTGGCCAGGGGAGAGAGAGGAAGGGGAAGTTTGGATTAGGAAAAACAAGAGTTTAGTAGGAACTTAAACCATAAGGAAGAGCATAAAGAAGGAACGAAACTGTTATGGTTGCTGGGAGACAGAGGGTGGTCAATATTAAATGGGAATACAATGAGGATGGGAAGGGAGAATTTACGTTTCATGGTAAGGGTAATTTGGTGATTGATCATATATTGGCGGAGGAGATAGGAAGAAAGTTGGTTAAAAGGTTAGAAATTGGAATAGCATCGGAACCCTTTCCAGTGGTGATAGAGGTAAGGATCAATAAAGGAGAGACGGATATTAAGGTAGTACAGAAAAGAGAAAGGAGGGTAAAGAGGATGGGAAAAGAACAGTCTAAGGAAGTATCAAAATAGGACGGAGGAATGGGACACAGAGTAGATAGGGGGAGATAGAGTGGAGGCTAGATTGGCTATTTTAAAAGAGAGAATAGGTGAAGTTCGGGAGGAGGTAGGAAGGAGTTAGTGGAGGTATGGTAGTGTGAGAAGAGAATGGAGGCTTTAAGAGAAAATATCAGAAATTGAAGAAAAAAGAATGTTTGATAAGACAGATTATAATAGACGACACAAAGTGAACTGAAGGCTTCTGAAGATGAAGAGAGAATTAGGTAGGAAGAGCAATGTGGAGAGTGTGGAAAGGGCGATAATGGAGGGCAGAGAGTGAAAAGTAATAAACAGAGAAAGAAGGACAAGACAGGAGATAAATCAAAAGATTAGTTTAGAGCAATGAACGGGATACTTTAATGAGATGGATGGAGGAGTAGGATGAGAGTGAGAGGAGAGAGCAAAAGTCTAAGAGGGAATGTGGAGGGGAAGGAAGAGGTTAGTAGGATGGAGATCAGAAGAACAATAAATACATTTAATAGTAATAAGGCAGTCGGAAGGGAAGAAATGGAGAATGAGGAATTAAAGTATGAAGTGGCAGGTGTAAGGAAAAGAGATATGGAGGGTGGTCATTGATTTATGGAAAGGGAAAAAATGGCCGGAGGAGTGGAAGACAGCAGTGATAGTCTTTATAGTGAAGAAGGAGAAAGGGAGAAACTTGGGAGACTATAGAGGGATTACACTGATGCCGTTTTAAGTTATATGCAGAGGTAATCAGGAGTAACTTAAAAAAGAAGGTGGAGGGATTAGGCTGCATCCCACATAATCAAACGGGATTTAGAAACGGAATGGGGACGATGGACAATATATTATATGCCTTGAACCACTTAGTGAGTAGGGAACTAGAGAAGAAAGGAGGGAAAGTGGTGGTGGTTTTTGTCGACTTTCAATCAGCATTCCCGTCGGTTAACAAGAGGCTGCTGTGGAAGGTGTTGAAGGATAGAGGAATAGAGAAGACCATGTTAGAAAGGATTAAAGAAGCTTACGAAGATTGAAGAATAAGGGCTAGGGTATTATCTGCATACCCTGGCGTATGTAGATAATGTGGTGTTACTTGCGGAGGATGTTACTGAAATTAGGTTGTTGTTGAGTAAATTTTTTTGCTACTTACGATATTGGTTTGAGTCGAATGGATCAAATGAGTTGAATGTGAGGAAGAGATTGGAAAAAACTAGTAGAGTAATGGGACAAGTGTGGGGGAATGGGAAGAGAAGGTTTACGAATGATTCGAAAAAAAGAGTGTGGATATTTGATGCGTTGGTGTGGTCGGTCGTAAATTATGGTGTAGAAATATGAGGATGGAAAGAGAGAGGGATGGTTAAAAGATTGCATGAAAGGTTTCTGAGATGGGTGATGGGAGTAAGTGTAATCTGACCAGGATACATGATCAGAGAAAAATTTGATAGGGATAAAATGATGGTAGGGCAAAATAAAAGGATATAGGGATTTGAGGAGAAGTTAAGAAAAGGAGGAGACAGTAGAATAATACAGATATATTGCAAGGCTGTAATTGAAAGGGAGAGGAAGAGATTAAGAATAAAATTGGATGGGAGAAGGAAAGATGGTTAGTAACAAAAGAGGAAAAAGAAAAAAGGTTGAGAAGTTGGGAGATATTAGAAAATCATCTGAGGCGAAAGGATCAGGAGGAGAGATGGGCAAGAATTAAGAAATCTAGTTATAATAGACGGTATTGGATGGTGAAGAACGAGGAAGTGCCGAGGTATTCGAATATATGTAAGAAAGAGAGAAAGTGGATTAGAGTGTTTAAATTTAGAATGGTGGAGGGGATGAAAGAGTGTAAATACTGGATGGATGAGAAGTTGTGTAGGATATATGGGTTCGAGTAGAGAATTGGGCGAATGTGTTGGTTAAAGGGTACAAGAGTGAATGAGGGAAAAGATGTAGGGGAGGATGTATGTTGGTTTTTGGATGAAAGTGGGCAAGTAGAAATATCGATGAAGGAGTTGGAAGAACGGAAAGAGAGAATGAAGTTAAGGATGGGTTAATAAATGATGTTTTAAGTAAATAATGATTAAGAAAAGTCGCGAGGCTCACCTATGAGAGCATAAAGGTTAGGAAACGGAAGCCCAAATACACGAGTAGGTTAAGTAGAGTATAAAATAGCGCTCGGCGATGTAGTGTAAAAATAATTGAATATAATTCGTAAGTAATTATAAAGGGAGCGGGAGCCCTTCGAGCCCATAAAAGGGAGAATAAACAATTTATATATTTACCTATCTTTACTTGCAGGTCCTTCATGCTTGCATGAATCTAACAACGAATGAGATGTTCAATTACAAACGCTATCCATATTTAAGGGACAAGAAAGGACGCTACTGGAATCCTTTCAGCAGAGGTCCAGTGTTAAATTTCATCGAATTTTTCCTCTGTCCGTCCGATCAGTACGCATACAATCCCCAAAATTACCACATATTCTCTGACGAAGTAATGTAGATAAATGGCCTGCAGCTTTTTTATGAAAACACTCTTCGCACATCAGTCATTAAGTTTTTAAAAATTTACCGGCACAAGAAAGATACACTATACGCTTCAAAACAAATTTTAATACATACGCTTTCTTCGCTGAAAACGGAGAGTTTGTTAAATATGACTTTTTTCTACTGTAATTATTTTTCTTTATTTTTTTGCAACTTGACATGGATAATAATTGAATAAAAATATTTTCTATTTTGTCAAAAGCAGTGTATATAATTTGTCATTACACTCAAGACTTTATATCATAGTTTATACACAATACTGATAATAATATAATTAATTGTTAACGTTATTACTAGATTCTAGTTATAGTGAAAAATTATTATCAAGATTAAATATCAAAAATGCGTCTCACGTACAAAAACTCATACATATTGCTTTCATAGTGTTGATTAAATAAAAATATATTTAAAAAAAAATTCTATATTAAATATACATTGACGTGAAAAATGTAAATATGTACATGAATTGTATACAGTTTGTGCTAAAAAGAACAACAAAAAATCGACAAAAAATCTTTGGTAAAATGCACGTATAATGCAATAATTCACTCGATATTAAAAGACATTTTCTTACGAGTTAAAATTGTAGAAATTGACTTGTAAAAGCGCAAAATTTTTGTAGAAAATGTGCGTAAGTAGCAGTAAAAGCTTTATATAAATCTATTTTCATTCGTAGCAGAAGTCGTAATTTGGAGGCGTTTCTGGAATCGGGGGAGAATCTTGTGGGATGTCAATTTCATCAGTATCCAATAATCTCAATTTAATATCCATCGATAAAAGTGTTTCCAAATCTTTATCCTTTTCTTTACTCACCATCTTGTTCCCTGAAACAATTGATTTGAATCAATGAACAATAAGCTCAAATAAATAAATAAAATAAAACTGAGACACTCAAGACAAATAAAAATCGTTTTTTATACAAAAAATATAATATTTTAGTAAATTTTATACAAGTCTTACATTCTGATTAATGTTTTCTACCCCATATATTTTATTTAGAATAAAAATATCATTTTTATATACAGTATGGACAATTTTAAAATAATTAATAATAAGTTTGCTTTTTTAAGATGCAAATAATTAATTTCTATTTTGAAATTCCAAAAAATGCAAAAATTAGAAAATGCGTAAAAGATATTAAAAAATAAAAATGTTAGTAAACAGTCTACAAAAGAGATGAGAAAAATAGTGAAAAATATCAAAACAATTTTAGAGGAGGTAAAAAATATCAAAAGATTAGAAAATCTATGAAAAAATGATAATATTACAAAAAATATTTTAAATTATCTTATTATGAATACAAAAATAAAACAATCGAGAAAAATATGTTGAAAATGAGAAATTTAAAAAATGCATTAAGAAAATGTAACCAAATAATTGAAAAACCTACAAGAGAAAATTTCAGAAAATTAAGAAATTATTTTAAAAATTAAAAACAAAACAATGATAACATTTATAGGAAATTTTGTAGAAAAAGGAAAAAATAAAAAATATGAAAAAATATTTTAAAAATTGAGAAAATCTTTAAAAAAATCTAGCAAATTATGAAAAAAATTCTAAAAAGTATTAAAAAAATATAAAATTTGAGAAAAATCTTCTAAAATGAAAAAAAAGTAAATGTAAAAAGATAAATAAAAAGTCAACAAAATAAATGAATGTAGAAACTTTTTGAAAAAAATATATCAAAATTTCAAACAATATTTTTAATTATAAAAATCAAGGAAGCTCTTTTTAAAAAATAAGAATTAGTAAAAATAAAAATAAAAATTACACAAAAGAAATGAAAAAGTGCTTAAAAAATAAAACATTTAACTAAAACCAAATGAAATTTTTTTGCTATTATTTTTAAAACAATTTTAATAACAATAGTTTTAGAAAAATTAGAAAAATCTAAAAATTTTATGAAAGAATGTATTATTATTATTGAAAAAAAAGGCAAAATGTATCAAGCAAGTAGAATAAATTAACAAAAAAATGAGGGAATTTAAAATAAACCAGAAAATTACAAAAAATATTTTATCGTAGAAGAAAAAGGGGAAAAATAACCATCAAAAGCAAGAGAAGACAAATTTTTTAAAAATGAGAAAAATGAAGAAGTTAAACAAAAGTATAGGAAAGAAATATAAAATACTGAATAATTTGTTTGAAAAAACATGAAATATAAGAAAGAAATTGAAAATTTGCGTAAATTACGAAAAATAGAAGAAAATCTTATAAGAAAAAAAAAAGAATGAAAAACTAATCAAAAGCAAAGTGATAAAAAAAATTTTCAAAATGAGAGAAATGAAGAAATAAAGGAAAAAATACAAAACGGTCGGGAATTATAAGAAAAAAATTGAAGAGTTTTAAAGAAAGGACAATATTTTCTAAAAATAGAAAACTTATGATAAAATTAGAAAATCCATTAAAAAGTCAACAAAAAATGATGAAAGAATTATAAAATTGTTTACAGAAATTGAAGAAAGTCGGAAATTGTAAAATGAAATAAAAATTTTAACAAAAAAATGAGATAATTTACAATGTTAAAAGTCAACAATAAAAATAATTACTCTTTTAATCTTGAAGTTTAGATTAACTTAAATTTGAACTATTAAAAGTAAATATTATTTTTTACATTCTTGCGACCCAAAATATCGAAATAAATTAAATGATAAAAATTAAATTTTAAATAAATTAAAAGGTTTCTCTTTATTTGCATAACCTCAAAATACAAAGTCGTTTTTCACCCCAAATGAAAATATTGTTAAAATCAATTTCACCAAATTTTTAAAGACCCAGTTGTACATTTTTCAGATAAAATTAGATAAGCTAAAATTTATTGTTAAATAATAATTATTTATCTTATATTAAATTCCCTAACAAATAATTATTTAACATTTTATGTTTTTTTTTAAATCTAGTTAAAATCTGCGATTTTCATCAAATTTTAACAAATAATAATTCATTTTATCTCATTGAAACATCCTCTACAATTTTGTTTGTTAGGTTTTTTTAAAGAATATTCTGTTTAAAAGTTATTACACAAATAAAATTTGTTTTTACTTATAGTTTAGACCAAATAACATTTAAAAAAATCTTTAAAATATTAATTAGTAATTTGTTTATTTATAAAAATATAATAATCTATTAATGAAAAATGTATAACTGGATCTTTTAAAATTTGGTAAAATTGATTTAAAAAATTAAATTAAATTAAAATTGATTTTTGGGACAAAAAACGACTTTCTAGTTTGAGGTTATATAAATGGAGTTATATAAATTCTTAAAGTTTTTATAAAATGTAATTACATCTTAAAATTCTAAAGTAATTGAAAATTATTTTTATAATGAAATAATAATTTTGATTATTGCTCTCAATGTAAATATATAATTTTGATTGTCCTTACTGTATATAATATATTTTGTATATAATTTTTATTACCAAGTAAAGCATTGATCCCATCTGTCCAATAATCGAAAATCTCTTCATCGGGTGCGACAAAATCTAAACTTGCAACATCAACGGAATCCAAAATAAGAGAGAATGCAAGTTGATGAGTAGTTTTTCGTCTCTGTAAATCCTTCATGTGAGGACAATCTCTTCCGATCAGAAGCCCTCGAATTTCGAGTACTGCTAATTTTGTTGGAAGCTCGTCTATTGTCGGAGCTGACTTTTCATCACAATCGCCATAATGGAAGACTTTGTGATTCGGTGATAAGCGAACATACCAAAATTTGTCTTTAATCCTCTGTAAAGATTTTCAAAGAGATTAATACATTTTTGTATCGGAAAATTTAATATATCTCGACGTTCAATACTCTACAATCGATAAGTATAATTATTGTTAATTATTAATTTTAGTGAGAATAAGACTTACACATATTTAAATAAGTTATAATTGTAATTAATTAGAAAAAGCTTTTTGACATGGGCGATATTAAAATTACTTCTGCTTCAATAAAAGTCAGCGGAAAAATAAATCTCAACTTGTCTTTTTCGTTATTTTTTAACTTTTCCTTTTTTTTGTTTTTGATCAATTGTCATTTTCCCTATTGGTGGCAAAAAAAGTTGTTTTTTTACCCGTGAGGGAAATGATCAATTTCTACACGGAAATAACCATTTTTCCCACTTGTTATGAAAGTGGATATTTTTCCTGCTAGTGATGAAAATGGCGGTTTTTACCACTAGTAACGAAAATGGTCAGTTTTCTAACATCAACGTATCCAGCGACTTTTGAAAAAAACAATTCAAGAATTTTTTTGCCATTTTTAGGATAAGTTGAATATAATTTAAGCTAAAAAAATATTAAAAAACTTTAAAAATAAGTTACCTAATTTACAAAAAAAAAAAAAATTTCTTAATGCAGGATATAAACGAAAATTGAAAATTACTAAAATTAAGCAGCGATAAAATTCTTTTAAAAAATTGAAAAGTATAAATGAAAATTTAGTGAAATAATTGAAAATTGAAAAAGTTAAAGTAAATAATTAAAAATTAAAAAAGAATTATTGAAAAAATGAAAAAAAAATTAAATTGAAGGAAGTAATTTAGATTTTAAGAAAATAAATAAAAACTCAATTAAACAATCGATGTAAAAAACACATTATTTTCAAGAAATAATAAAAAAAGCTACAGAATATAATTCAAATTTAGAGAAAGTAATTTAAACGAAACTAAAAATGTAGAGCAATAATTAATAAAGGAAAAAGTAGATTTGATATTGAAAAAAATAATTTTAAAAATTGAAATATGAATTAATAATTACAAGTTCAAAAAATCAATGAATTAATGAAGAAAATAATTAAAAAATGCTAATATTTATTAAAAGAAACTAACAATATGCATAAATAAATTAAAAAAATATGAAGAATATAAATGTAATTTGAAGAAAAAAATCTTTTAAATTGAAGCACAGAATTGAAAATTGTTAAGAATAGTTATTGAAAACTAAGTATTCAAAAACTATATAAAATAAAAAATAAAATAGTAAAATAAAAATAAAATAAACAATAAATTGTAGAAATATTGAAATTATAGAAAAATAATTTTGAAAAATCGAAAAATATATTTCCATTGAAAGAAAATAATCGAAACTCGAAGAATATAATTAAAGAATGCAAATAATGTTTCAGGAAAATAAAATAAAAATTCAGAAAATAAATAATGAAACAAAAAAAAAATATATTATATATGTAAAAATATGAAAAAAGTTAATATATTTACTTATCAAGTTATACAGGCTATAAATAACTATAAATTAAAATTTGAAAAAAAAGTTTATAGAAATTAATTGAGAAAAGAAGAGAATAATTAAAAAATAAATACACCAATTAAAAAATTAGAGAATAAAGTAGTAATTTTGAGGAGGTAATTTTAAATTTATGAAAATATGTAAAAAAAATCAAGAAAGAATTTAAAAATAAAAGACAATAATTGATAAATGAAAGAATGGATTTAATATCCAAGAGAATATTTGAAAATTAACGGAAGTAATTAAAAAAATTAATATAATTACAATTTTCTAAAAGTAATTTAAAGTTGAGGAAATTTATTGTAAAACATTAAAAATTATTAACAATTGAATAAAAAAGTTGAAAAATTGAAAAAAAAATTGAAAATTGAAGAACAAAATAGAACATCAACGAAAATAATTTAAAATCAATTAAAATAATTGAAAGATTAAACAACACTTTTTAAATTTAAAAAAAATAATTTCCATTTCTGGAAAATTAATAAAAATTTAAATTAATAAATTTTAATTTAATAAATAAATCAAAAAGCAGTTTTTTTTAAATATTAAAAATGTTTAAAACTCAGATATAGAAGAAAATAGTTGAAAATATTAAATATAGAATTGGAATTTGCAGAAAATAATGAAAAAAGAATCAAATAATTTAAAAATGATGAAGCTGAATAATAATAATAAAAAATTATGGAGAATTGAAGAAATTAATTTAAAAATTTTAAAAATGTATTTGTAAATTGGAAAAAATAATTAAAACTGAAAAAGTTATTTAAGGAAGTTCTTCCTATTGTCATAACCTCAAACTAAAAAATGGCTTTTTCCTTCGAATAAAAATATTATTAAAATAATTTCACTAAATTTTGAAAGACCCATTTGTTGGATTTTGTTAGAGAATATTTTTTGTCTAAAAGTTATTAAAAAAATATTGTTATTAAACAATAAAAACAAAATTTGTTTTTTACGTATAGTTTAGACGGAATAATATTTAACTAGATTGAAAGAAAAAAAAATATACAATAATTATTATTTGACAACAAAATTTAGCATAACCTAATTTTTTCAGAAAAATATATAACTGGATCTTTCAAAATTTAGTGAAATTGATTTCAAAAATATTCAGTGTTTAGTATTTCCTCATTACTTTGCTTTTGATTAGGTTTTTTCTCCTTTTTTGCCTTATAAGATTTTCTTCTAATTTTCGTCATTTTACGCAAATTTTCAAATTCTTTCTTATATTTCATATTTTTGCCAACAAATTATTTAGTATTTTATATTTCTTTCCTATATTTTTGTTTAATTTCTTTATTTTTCTCATTTTTAAAAGATTTTTCTTTAGCTTTTGATTGTTACTTTCCCCCTTTTTTTCTACTGGATAAAATATTTTCTGTAATTTTCTGACCTCTTTTAAATTCCCTCATCTTTTTTTAAATTTTGTCCACTTTTTTCAATAATAATAATACATTTTTTCATAAAATTTTTAGATTTTTGTTATTTTTTTAAAAATATTTTTATAATTTAAATTATTGTTTGAAATTTCTCTTTAGTTTTGTTATATTTTTTTGGAAAAGTTTCTACATTTTTCAAAATTATTAATAAGTTTTTTATAAATTTATTAAATTTTTTTTACATTTTGTCAATTTAAAATTCTTAATTATTTTGTTTTTCAGACTTTTCTTCAATCATATTGTTCTTTCGTAAGTTTTTTTTTTATCATTCTTCGAAATTTCAATTAATTTTTTTATTTTATCTCTTTGTTTTCTAGCTTTTGGAATTTTTTTTCTTTTTCTACAAAATTTCGGAAAAATGTTCATTGTTTTATACCTAGTTTTTAAAATAAAATGAAAAATACAAATTTTAAATATTTTTTGTAATTTTTATTTATTTATTTATTTATTTATTTATTTACATAAATTTTATTATTTTTTCATAGATTTTTCTAATTTTTCTAAAACTATTGTTATTAGAATTCTTTTAAAAATAAGTTTAATGTAGAAAAAAAATTTTATTTGCTTTTAGTTAAATGTTTTATTTTTTAACGATTTTTTCTTTTCTTTTGTGTAATTTTTATTTGTATTTAGTTTTATTTTTACTAATTCATATTTTTTAAAAAGAGCTTCCTTGATATTTATAATTTAAATTATTGTTTGAAATTTCTCATAGTTTTGTTATATATATTTTTTTGGAAAATTTTCTAAATTTTTTAAAAATATTAATTAGTTTTTCTTATTTTCATTCGAGGTGGGGGGGGGGGGGAGTAAATTTTCTTTCTTCATTTTTCTGAATTCTGATAATTCATAACTTGAAGAATTTAGTTGCATAAAATTTTTTGAAAATAATTAAAAATTAAGGAGATTATTTGAATAATAAAGAAAATAATTAATAAATGAAGAAAATAATTGAAAAATTATAAAAGTAATTGAAAATTGACGAAAATAATCCCATAGGAAATAAAAATTGTAAAATAATTACTAAAAATCGAAGAAACTTTTTAAACAATTCAAGCATTTATTTTCAAATTCAAGATGATTTCAAGATTTTCAAGGATTCTGGACATCCTGGCTGCGCATTTAATAATTATTTTCAAAGAGATCAAGAAATAAAATTTTAAAAATTGTACCTGGCCTCTCGCACTGTATTTGGTGAATCTTGTCCCATCGACTAAAAACTGTAGTCTCTGCTGTCGAATCAAATCTAAAATCTCTGGCGTTATTTGTTCCCTCAATTCGACAATTGGTCGTGCATGACTTTCCCATTCTTCGCGATTTGTTCTCTCTTGTTGCCAGAGATTTGTGATTGTCGTGTACGTCAAATCTTGTAAAGTGTTTTTAAATTTATCAAAACCAGTTGGTTTTCCCTGTAAAGCTCGTAATATTTGCTCCCTTACAACGGAAAAAACCTTGACAAAATCTTCAGTTGTCGCTCGCATTTCCTTCCATGTTTTATTTAATAGAACAATACAAGCGCAGTAAAATTCTTCAAACGGATGATCGTGAGTGAAAAACATCGGATGATAGGACTGTCCTTGCTCACTTGGCGCTTCTCCTATTTTTAGAACCTATTTAAAATTTACAAAAAATTTTAAACTTTATCAATGAATGCAAAAATAAAAATAAAAAAAAAAACAAAGAAACTGATAATCTACGAAATAACGATAAAATTAAAAAAGACATTAAAACTACAATTATTCTGAGTTATTGAATAATTAACAGAATAATTCGAATTTCAGGGATCACAGTGGTTTCTTTGTTCAATTTTAGGTAAAATATAATAAATAATAAAAAATATTCTCTTTTTTTTTGTTTGTTTTAAAGGTAATTAAATTTTTAGAAAAATAATAACTGAAAGAAATTGAAAACCCGACATTGCAAAATTTGTTTTAAAAGCATTAAAATATTTTTATGACATTTATTGAAGATATAAAAGTAATTTATAAAATTCAAATAATGAGAAAATTAAAAAAAAAAAAAAAACTTCAAATTCTTGTACCTATTTGCGAAATGAAGAAAATTAGGTAAAAGCAAGGAAAAAAGAATAAATTATAAAAAAGAAAACATAAAAAAATAAGAAAATTTTCTAAAATATAAGAAGTTATGGACATTATTAAAGAAATAAAAAAAAAATTTAAAAAAAAACACAAGAATGAAACAGTAACATAAAAATATATAATAGAAACTCTTTTCAAAAGATTAAACTATTTACGGGCATTTTTTTTTAAATTAAAAAAATAAATAAGAAGATAATTAAAAAAAAAATTGAAATTATAAAATTTTGTGAATTATTTTACAAAGGATTGAAAAAAAAGAATGATTAAATTTTGGAAATTTTCAAAAAATTTCAACAGAAGAAAAATTCTATGAAATAAAAGAACGATTTTAAAATGAGAATATTTAAAACAAGGTTAAATTTACAGAACATAAAATAAAGTAATAAAAGTCTTAAAAAAATAGAAAGTTGAGAAATTTAAAAAATGTAGATAAAAGTACCTATTAAATAAATATTTCGAAATTTCGTAATACAAGATAAAAAATCAATAATTTTAAAAAAAGGAAAAATGTTTCTAAGAAATTGAAAAATGATGACAAAAACTGAAGGATTAATTAAAATGCTTGAAAAGACTAAAAAAAATTGTAAAACAACAAGAATATTAGATAAAAAGAAAGAAAATAGAGAAATGTTTTTTTTTTAATCTAACAAACTGTAAAAAAATATAAAAAGTACAGAAAATGAAAAGATGTGCTAAGAATCTACTAAAAAATTAGAATTTATAAAAATAAAATAAAAAATGAATTTAAAGAACAATAAAAATTCCACAAATGAAATTTAAAAATCCTATAAAAATAAAAAAATGGAGGAAAATTAAATCAAAAATATTTTGATAATATTACACTTAATACAAGTTCAACAATAGATTTAGAAAAATATAGAAAATTTAACAATTTTATAAAATAATAAGTGAGTTTACAAACAATAGACAAGATGTAAAAACAAATTGAATAAATTTACAAAAAATGGACGTATTTATTTTTAAAAATATGGAAATAATAAATTAAGAAAGTCAAGAAAATAAAAAGTTTAGTGAATGTTATAATAAGAAAATTGTGTAAAATAATATTAAATATTTTGCATAAAGATAAGAAATTTATAAAAAGACAAATACAAAAAAAATATCAAAAGTAAAAGAAGAAAAAATCTTGAATTTTTGTAAAAATAAGAAATTATAAGATAAAAATTTAAACAGTTTCGAAAAAGTGAAATTTCTTAGAAATATTGTAAGAATTAAAAAAATTTATTAATGAATATGGAAAATAATTAATAATATTTAATTAATATGCATTTAAATTTGAATTAAGTGAAATTTAAAAGTTTGAATAAATTGGAATATAAGTTAATTGGCGTTCGGAATCTCATAATTATATAAATTATTTATAAAAAAAATACAGAGAAATGTGGAGAAAAATAGAGATAAAATAATAATAAGTGAAGAAAAAAATGGAGAAAAATGAATTGGAATTAATAAAAACCATTATTATTATTAACAATAATTTACCCTTTTTTTGGATTCAATTAAAATTTAGTAAAAGAATAAAAATATTAAATTTAAGTAATAATTTTAATGTAACATTTTAATGTTATTAATTTTAGCTAATTTTTATTTCAAAAGAAAACATCTTTTCATTTTAATATCTTCAATATTATGTTTTTATTTTAAACTATTTAAAATTCAAGAAATAAAAATGATTTTATTCATTTTAAATTAAATTAGAAGTCTAATTTATAAATTTATTTCATTTTAATTTAATTCCATTTACTTTTGAATAGATTAAATTTAAATATTAAATTTAAGTAGAAATTAAATTCTCATATATTAGATTTATTCAAAAATAAATTTTATAAAATAATTTTTAAATGCAATTTAAATGTTATTAAAATTTTAACTATTAATCATAAATTTATTTTAATCAATTTAAGAATCCTTATATTCGTTTCTAGTATAAACCAAAAATAAGAATTAATGAGATTAAATTAAATAAGAATATATTTTTTTATAAAATTAAATTGTGAATAAAAAATAATTGTTAAAATTAAAGAAAGTTCAATATCAAAAATTAAAAAAATATTTCTAATTAAAAAAAATGGTATTGAAAAAAGCAAACGTATTGAAGATTTTTGTTATCTTCATACTAAAAATTTAGAAAATTTCAATTTAATTGTTTAATCTTCAATTCATTTCTTTAATTTTTAATTAGTTTCTTCAATTCTCAATTATTTTCTTGAATTTTCAATTGCATTCTTCGTTTTTCAATTATTTTATTCAATATTCAATAATATATAGAATAAATAAATAATTCTGGTATTATCTCAATTACCAATTATTTTCTTAAAATTTCAATGCAACTCTTCATTTATATTTTCCAATTGATTTCTTCATTTTTTATTTATTTTATACAATTTTTTGTATAATTTTCATCAGTTTTCAATTCGAAATTTTTTATTCTCCTTCAATTTTATGATTATTCTTTAATTTTCAAATTTTTTTTGTTCGAATGCCGATTATTCTCACCATTTTTCGAATTCTTTTTTCCAATTGTTAATTACTTTTTTTTAATAGTTAATATTATTTTCGTCAAATTGTAATTTTTCTTCTTATTATAAATTATTTTCTTGAAATTTCCATTTAATTCTTTAATTTTCAATTTATTTTTTCTATTATTAATTACTTTCTTCAATTCTCAAATATTTTCTTTAATTTTCAATTATTTTTATCGATTTTCAATAATTAATTCATCAATTTTTAATATTTTTCGGATTTTCTCAATTATTTTTTCACTCATAAAAATTGTTTCAAAATTTCAATTCAATTATGCAATTCTATTCTCTTCAATTCTCAGTTATTTTCTTTATATTTAAATTTGACTTTTCAATTTCCGATTATTTTATTTAATATTATAAAATTATCACCTTTTTTCTATTATTTTTTTCGATTATTATTAAGTTTCTTCAATTAGAAATACAATTGTTCAATTATTTTCTTTAATTGAAAATTAAATTTCTTTTTAATACCATTCTTCAGTTTTCAATTATTTTATTCTATATTCATTAGTTCTCGTCTTTTTTTTATTTTTTTTTTACTTCTTTTAATATAATTTTAAGTATATTCTTTAAATTTCAATTTCATTCTTCAATTTATAATGTTTTATCCAATTTTCAATTATTTCAATGCAATTCTTCATTTATATTTTCCAATTGATTTTTTTATTTTTGATATATTTTCTACAATTTTTTGCATACTTTTCATCAGTTTTCAATTAGCAATTTATTATTCTTCTTCATTAATTTTCAAAATTTTTTTGTTCGAATGCCGATTATTCTCACTATTTTTCGATTTCTTTTTTTCAATTTATTGTTAATTATTTTATTTAATAGTTAATATTATTTTCGTCAAATTGTAATTTTTCTTCTTATTATAAATTATTTTCTTGAAATTTCCATTATTTTAATTCTTTAATTTCCAATTTATTTCTTCAATTATCAATTACTTTCTTCAATTTTCAAATATTTTCTTTAATTTTCAATTATTTTGATCGATTTTCAATTAATTCCTCAATTTTTAATATTTCTCGGATTTTCACAATTCTTATTCACTCCTAAAAATTGTTTCAAAATTTCAATTCAATTAAGCAATTCTATTCTCTTCAATTCTCAGTTATTTTTCTTCATATTTAAATTTCACTTTTCAATTTTCGATTATTTTCTTTAATATTATAAAATTATCACCTTTTTCTATTATTTTTTTCCATTATTATTAAGTTTCTTCAATTTTAAATACAATTGTTGAACTATTTTCTTTCATTGAAAATCAAATTTCTTTTTAATACCATTCTTGAATTTTTATTTCCATTCTTCAGTTTTCAATTATTTTATTCTATTTTTATTAATTCTCGGCTTTTTTTGCCTTTTTTTTACTTCTTTTCAATTTTTAAGTATATTCTTTAAATTTCAATTCTATTCTCCAATTTATAATGCTTTATCCAATTTTCAATTATTTCTTTCAATTTTAATTATTTTCTTCGATTTTTAATCCAGTTGTTAAATGTAAAATTATTTCCAACAATTTGTTACAGTTCGCCTCTTTCCACGGTTTTCTGTTTTTCGAGTATTTCTTATAATACTCGAGAAACAAGAAAATCTAAGAAAAATCGGCCTTAAAGATTGCATTGTGACTTGCCCCGGGTTCCCTATAGTTTTAATTATTAATTACTTTTATTTACTTTATTATTTTTTATCTCTATTTTTAATTAACCTTATTTTTATTATTATTATTGTTCTTTTTAAACTTATTTAGCTGCGCGACAAACAACGCGCGCGAGTATTCGGCAGCGCCCGGTCACCACTACAGGAACACGCCAATGTACATATTACCGCGTACACACGTATCAACCACTATGTGTAAGACGGAGAGAGAAAACAAGTCCCGGCGTCGACCAATCCGCTGCCTTCGTTTTCGCTCTCTCTCTCTCTTACGCTCCGTGGCCCGGCCCACGGCATCCCCACTAACGCTCGCGCGCGCTTCCCGGATACTCGTAACCGTTGATTTTCGCCTTTTTATCAATATTTTCAGTTAGGATAGACCGATTTCAATATAAATTATATGTATAATCTCAGTTTTTAATGTACTTTACGATTATTAAGTTTAAAATTTACTTTTTCACGTATTACTAAAATTAGCATAATGTAGTTTCTGGCTCGCCGCTAGGCTCGCAGGTTGGCCACGCTTGGCCACGCCAGGCCGTGACTCACAGTCGAGTTAGCGCGTAGCGTAGATATAAGGTCGAGCGTGCGACGATTCTGTACCACTCACCGGTCATTGTAACTGTTCATCGGTCAGCACTCCGCACAGGTGCAAGACTTGTTTTGACACGAATAAAGAACTTGTTCTGTATTCCACTGTGTGTTCTATCGAAATCCTCACTCCTCCTTTCAGGTCGACGAGGTAACCGACTACCCTCGTGGAAGTCGTCCAAAACCCCTTGGCCTCTGCGGTACAGGAGAATTCTTTCCTTTGACCACTTACGGTACGGGGTACACCTTTTGCTTCCCCAGGTACTCTCCCCCGACAGAAACAGCACAGGAGAATTCTCTCCTCTGGCTAAACTCTAGTACGGGAGATCCTGAAACGGACCCACACCCATTCGACCATACGGCACGGGAGAGTTCTCTCCCCAGGCAGTACTTACGGTACGGGTGTCTTCCCCCCCCCCCTCTCTCGCCGAATGCCCCGTGTCCGGAGTCAGCGGAATCGGGAGCAACGGTGACGCCGGCTACTTGCCAACACTGGCCCAGCACCGACATAGAAACGGCAATACTTCTATCCATCGCCAGCGTTGGTTTCGACTCCCCGTCATATTCAGTCTTGTCTCCTACTCAGTCAAGCTACGGATTTTGACACCACCTTGTTCACGAAAACACCCCCCCCCCTCTTTAAATCGATTCTTCCATTGCTCAAGGAGTGAATCGGTATCAAATTATTTCTATAATTCCCTTAATTTTTCAATTTGTAATTATTATCTTAAATTTAATATTTCTTGTTTAATTTTTTCAATTCTTTTTTTCAGTTGTTTATTAATCTAGTCATTTTTCGAATTTTGTTTTTAATTGACTAGTATTTTCGTCATTTTTCACATGTTTTCCTCAATTTTTCAATTATTCTCGTCATTTTTCAACTATTTCGTTCAATTATTAATTATTTCCTACAATCTTTTCAATTTTCAATTATTAATTTAAAATTTTGTAATTAAGCTTTGTGTTTTTAAATTATTTTGTTCGGTCGTTTATTAATCTACCATTTTTTTAATTTGGTTCAAATTGTCAATTATTATCGTCATTTTGTAATTCTTTTTTGAATTATTAATTATTTTTTTAAAATTTTAATTCAATTTTTAAATTTTCAATTTATTTCCTCAATTTTTTATTATTTTCTTCAATTTTAATTTTTTTTCGATTTTTATTCCAGTTAATCAATTTTTAATTATTTCTTACAGTTATTCCTATAATTTTTCAACTATTTTGATTAAAAATTATTTTCGTCATTTTTGACATATTATTTTCAATTTTTCAACTATTTACATCTATTATTAATTATTTTCTCCAATTTTCTATTATTTCCTACAATTTTTAATTATTATCTTAAAATTCTATAATCATTCTTTGATTTCTTAAATTATTTTGTTCGGTTGTATATTAATCTAGCCATTTTTTGAATTTTGTTTTCAATTGTCAATTATTTTCGTCATTTTGTAATTGTTTTTTGAAATTTTAATTCAATTCTTAAATTTTCAATTTATTTCCTCAATTTTTTATTATTTTCTTCAATTTCAATTTTTTTTTTTCGTTTTTCAATCCAGTTGTTAAATTTGCAATTATTTCCAACAGTTATTCCTATAATTTTCCAACTATTTTGATTAAATTAAATATTTATTGTTTAATTTTTTAAACCATTCTTTTCAGTTGTGTAATTATGTAGCCATTTTTTAAATTTTGTTTTCAACTGTCAATTATTTTCGTTATTTTTCAGATATTTTCTTCAATTTCGTAATTATCATTATGTGATAATTTATTAATAACTTTGACTTTCACCGTGATTGTGAAAAAAAATGGAAATTTATTGGAAAAAGATGAAAATATAGGATTTTAGGTAATTTTTTCTAAATAAAGTTTCTAGAAACTTTTCTATTTTATAAATAAATAAATAAATAAGGGAAAAAAGGATTAACTCTGATCCCAGGAATTTATAATAATTATAAAATTATTATCTTATAAAAAAAATCATCTAGTGAACTTTACAAAAAATTTACCAGTCTTAAAAATACTCACATCGCAGAGCAATTTAACAAGTTCCACGCTCGTTCTGCCAAAAGGACATTCGTGTTCGTCAGCTCGACAAGAATTTTCCAGAACGACTTTTGTGTAACTTTCCGTGTGATTTCTGGCAAAATAAATCATGCAATCAAGTGCCAGCATTCCTGGAGGAGTTTCAGTAAAATCCAGAGCCGGATTGATGTCATATTTAAATCCCAATTTTTTATAATCTTTGGCAAAAAGTCCTTGTTTTCGGGCAGCCATATCTGCAATCGCAGACCCTTCAGTATCGAAGGCAATTTTTCTTAGTTCTTTGATTTTATCATGAGCGTCCTGATCCTGAGGATCCATTTTTGTCATCATTCGTTGCTCCAAAAGACTCAACATTAACGTCTGCAGGACATACAACTGATGTGCCATTTCTGTGCCGACCTGTGGTGAAAACACAAATTTCATTAGTGCTAATCACAAGCTTCTAATTATTCTAATTTGTATCCTATTTAAAAAAAAAGTGACGTAACAAAATGTATCGAAAATCTCGATAATAATATATATTATTTATTATAAATAAATAATCAAATATCAAATAAAATTTTTGATTATTGTTTATTTGTATTTTATTATGAAAATCGATAAAATAACCAAAAATCGCCTGTCTTTCAAAAAATAACAAATTTAAAAATCAGATAAACAATTCGTTTTAATAAAAAATTTTAATTGTTAATAGTAAAAAAAAATTTATTAAAAGAATTTATAGTTATGATTCTAAATTTAATTTAATTGATTAAAATTCCGATTGACTGGTACTCCCCATAAAAATTTTAATTATTCAGAACTTTAGTATAACGAAATTTAAATTAATATTTATTATAATTATTGGTCAAATCATTTAATGTCAAAAATTGTAATCAAACCTAAATTTTTTTCATCCAACTTTTACACGATCTAAATTCACGTTTATTCTAATTTTACACAAGTGAAATTCAAATGATCCAAATTTTGAAATTTAATAATTTGAATTATTAAAATGGATTTTTATTTTAAATTTAATCAATTTAAACTGGTATTAATTTCTCTGAAATAAAAATTTGACTAATCTAACTTTCAACTAATTCAGTTTCTCATTTTTTAATTTTTCCAAACTTTATCAATCCCAACTTTAACATTTTATTATGTCACAATTTTTATCGATAAAAATTTTACTTAATCCAAATTAAAATAGATTCAAACTTTAATTTTCAAAATTGTAATCTAATCTTAATTAATTTTTTTTTAAATTGAAACTAATTCAATTTACAAATTTCCATCTAGTTTTTGTATTTTTTTTCCTTTCTTTTACCTAATTTTCTTAATTTTTCAATTTTATGAATTTAAAGACATTTTTTTTAAATTCTCTCATTTATGTGACAATTATTTTACAATTTTTTGTAATTAAGTGTAATTTTTCTTTATTTTAAATTAAAATTGGAATAAATTTTTATTTCGAAAAAGTATAAATTACCTGTTCAGTTGATTGGACAACATTTGTTAAAAATACATTTCGAACTGATTTTGATTGTAAAGTTGCAGAGACGGCTTTTCTTTTTGAGAGATCTGCTTTCAGAAAAAGTGCATTTATCAAAGCGATTGCATTCTGTTGAATTTGAGAACTATTGTTTTGTAAATGCATCACCAAATTTGGAAAAGTCACTTCTTTCTCAACTTGTGTGTATTTGCCGGAAGAATTTAATGCTACATTTTCGAGAATGCTGAGAGATGCTTTAACAACATTGGAGTCCTGAGTTGTTGACTGATTATTCACATAACTGGCGACTTTGTTTATAAAAGGCGTTTCCAGAATATCCCAAGAAACAATTCCGTGGTCCATCAATTCGACAAAAGATTGCAGTGCGTGGGCGAGATCACTTCCTTTATATTTTCCTGCCTCAATCTGCAAAATTTATCTATCTTTAGTACATTTTTGATATATTTTTATTTCTTTTTTTGTGATATAAATAGCAAATTATCTAATAAGAATTTCTAAAATTTATACTATGAACTATAAACATTTTAAAGCAAGCGGGAATTTATAAAAAAAAAGTGTAAATTTAGCTGTTTTTACAAAAATTTGTTTAACTTAAAAAAATTTGTTTTATTTTTAAAAAAAATTTATTTGAATTAATTAATAACGTTATTTATACAGAATGGAAGAAATTAATAAACAAAAAAACCTTGTAAAAACGTAAAAATCTTTAAAAATTTGAAAATAGAAAAGAAAACATAAAAACAATATAATTGTTATATTTAAAGAATTATGAAAATATTTCTTTTTAAATTATCAAAATTTAATAAGAAAATTGCCGAGAAAAATTGATATTTTTTATTTAAAAACAAAATAAAACCAAAAGAAGAAAAATCTGAAAAATCTTTAAAAAATGAGAAAAATTGAGGAATTAAATTTTAATAAACAAATTTTAAAATTGAAAATTATTTTTGAACTTTTCATAAAAATTATTTGATTGAAAGTATGGAAAGATGTGGTCTAGAGTTTTAAAAAATTGTGAAAATAAATAAGAAAATGAGGGGAAAAGAATAGAAATTTAGTAGATTTTATAAAAAGAAAAATGATTTAAATGAATTGAAATATGTATGTAACAAACTAGAAAATTATTTTGAAAAATTGAGAAATGACGATAAAATAAGAAAATTTAGTACAGGCTCAAATTGACATAAAATAAAAGAAGAAAAGTCTACAAAATTAGAAAAATATAAAGTCTGAAAAATTAGAAAAATTTAAAAATTCTGAAAAAATGTAAAAAAAAAATACCGAATAAATGTTTTTTAAAAATTGCAAACTGTGGGATAAAAATTAAACAATTTCAAGAAGGGCAAACATTTCTAAGAAATAAAAAACGATGATGAAATTTAAAAAATGAATTAAAAATTCAAAGAATTTTAACATAAATTTTTGAAAAGAATTAACAAACTATAAAAAATATATAAATTTGAATACATTCAAAATTTTGTTTAAAAAAACCCACTAAAAAAATAAGAAGTAGGGAAAATAAAGTTAAATATAAATTTTAAAGTATTAATCAACTATTTACAAAAGAAATGAAAAAAATCTCTCAAAAATAGAACAATTGAGGAAAACTGAAAGAAATGATTTTTTTTAACATTAGACACATTTTTAAAACAATCTTAACAACAATAACTTTAGAAAAATCAGGAAGATCCAAAAATTTTGTGAAAGAGTAAGTTTGCGAAAAAATTGCCAAAAAAGTAAATTGAATAAATTTACAGAAAGATGAGCGAATCTCAAAGAAAGCAGACTATTTGAAAAAATATTTAAGTCCCCCCCCCCCCCAGCCTAAAAATGAGAATAATTAAAAAAATATGTTTCAATTTACGAAAAAAATGTAAGAAAAAATTAAAAATTAAAACTACATAAAAATTTGAAAATGATTTAAAAAAGGAAATAGATAAAAAAAACGTATAAAAAATAAGAAAATCCTTAAAGAAATAAAAGTTTACTGAAACAAAATTGTATGAAATAATAATAAATAATTTTATACCCAAAATAATTAATTTTTGATTTTTGAAATTTTGATTAATTGAAATATTAAGTTTAATTATATTAAATATGAGTTAATTAACATTATGAAGATATACATTGAAATAAATTTAAATGACTTTGAGATAATAAAATTAAATATTATTTTTAACTTTCTTTTTACCAAAAATTTTTAGATAATACTTCGACCATCTTTAGTTAAAGAAAATAACTGAACAATTGTATATAAAATTAAAGAAACTTCATGATAATCGAAAAAAATTAATAGAAAAAAGGCGATAACTTTTTAATAATAAAGAAAATAATTGAAAATTGAAAAGTGGAATTTAAATTTGAAGAAAATAATTGAGAATGGAAGAGAATAGTTCTAGAATTGAATAATTTAATTGAAATTTTAAAACAATTTTTATGAGTGAAAAAATAATTTAAAAAATCCGAGAATGATTGAATATTGAGGAATTAATTGAAAATCGATCAAAATAATTGAAAATTAAAGAAAATATTTGAGTTTTGAAAAAAATAATTAAAAACTGAAGAAATAAATTGGAAAGTAAAAAATTAAATGAAAATGTGAAGAAAATAATTGATAATTGAAAGAAAAACTACAATATTACGAAAATAATTAGCTATTAAAAAACATAATTAACAATCGAAAAAGAAATTCAAAAAATGGTGAGAATAATCGGCAATCGAACAAAAAATTCTGCTAAATTAATGAATAATCATAAAATTGTAGGAGAATAAATTGTCAATTGAAAACTGTTGAAAATTATGGAAAAAATTGTAGAAAGTAAATGAAAATTAAATAAATTAATTGAAAATTAAAGAATTGTATTGAAATTTCAAGAAAATAATTCATAATTGAGAAAATGCGAGAAAGATTAAATATTTAATAAAATAATTGAAAAACAAAGATTGTAATTGAAAATTGAAGAAAAAATTAAAAATTGAGAAAATAAATGGCAAATTTACGAATTAAATTAAAATTTCAAAACATCTATAATAATAATCCGCAATTTCATTCATTCTTTCATTCATTCTGTCCACACCTGAAGTTGGTCGTTTTTCTATTCAATTGTTTTTTAATAATGTTTTGCTTCTTGGTTTTGAAATTTGTTATGTAGTTGAAAATAGGTTACGTTTTTCGTTTGTGTCAATTAGGTAAGTCCATTGTCTTTCGTCTGAGAACTGTTGCGGACTTATTTTAAAAAAAATATTGTTCCAGAACACTTGAAACTTTAATATTGGCTGGTTTCATTGGTCATAATATTAAAGGGTAAATTGTATTTCTTTTAATGCAATTATTAATCAAAAACCTTAAATTTTTGCATTTTTTTAAAAACATTATCATTCAAAAACTATTTAATATTATCTATTGGAACTTACCAGAAACATAAAATGCTTAATTTTTAATATTTTATTGTTGATATTTTTATTAAAAAAGGATTATTTTAAAATAATATTTAAATTAGAAAAATTTTTACTTTGAAAAATTTTACAATTATTTTCAGCTTACAACTTTTTTACTGAACCTCCTACAAATTTCAGCTTTTGTAAATATTTGATTACATATTAATAAAATTTACTTATTATTAAAATTTTATGAACGTGTTTTACTTCGTTTTTGAGATATAAAATATGGAAATTTTATACTTAAAAAGGTTATTTCTAAAACTTGAAGTTAGTATAGACCAAGTTCACATCGCTCTATTCAACTTGTAATTCAAATTAGACAAGCATTATTACAACCTGCCTAAAGTTTAAAATATCAATTGAAAAATAGAAATCTAGATATTTATACCACCAGTTCTTTTCCATTTTCTCCATTTGTAGGAGGTTCCACAAAAAATTTGTAAGCTGAAAAGGATTGTGAAATTTTTTGAAGTAAAAATTTTTCTAATTTAGATATTATTTTAAAATAATCCTTTTTTAATAAAAATATCAACATTAATATATTAAAAATTAAGCATTTTATGTTTCTGGTAAGATCCAATAGATAATATCAAATAGTTTTTGAATAATAATGTTTTTAAAAAATTGCAAAAATTTAAGGTTTTTGATTAATAATTACATTATAAGAAATACAATTTACACTATAATATTATGACCAATGAAATCAGGAAATATTCAAGTTTCAAGTGTTGTGGAACAATTTTTTTTAATAATATGTCCGCAACAGTCCTCAGACGAAAGTCAATGGACTTACATAACTATAAAATTGGTAAATTTTTAAAATAAACTAATAAAATTTTAATAATAGGATTAAAAAAGAAAACAAGATTAAAATATATACATTATGCAGGTATATAACCTGCTTTGTATTTAACATTTTTTTACAATTTTAATTTAATTTATGTTAAACAAAATTTATTTAAGTTCTTATTATGTAAAATTAAGTTTTTCTTAAATATTTTGAGTAAATTGAATATTGGTTTTTTTAATTCAGAAAATCTTATATTTCTATGAAATTTCATAAATGATTTGAAGATATGAAATAATAAAATTTTATTATCATTTATTCATTCATTCAGTCTTTGATTCTGTTTACACCTATTTCGAGCTTTTAATTAATTCTAAAAAATACAATAAAAATAATAATAAAGAATGAAATATTATGAATTATATCATTGAAAAATAAGCTATGCACAGGTTTTAAACATTGCTTAAGGTTTTCAATTACCTTTTTGATTATTTGCTTTCCTTTTGAGAACTTTTTTTTCTTTAGTTTAAGGGTCAAACCACTGACTTTCGACCAAAGGTGGTCGCTTACGATAATGATTAATTTATGCACTTTAATTATATTTTCATTAGATTCAAGACAGATATTTATTTTATTGCTAAATAATACCACCTTAAAATTCCGGAATTAACCCCAAAACACATTTTTAATCTTATATAAGTTTCTTCTGGATGATATTAAAAAATTAACACTTTTTACATATCTAAGTTTTTATAAAATATTCAACATATTAAATTTTCGCGAGGGTAATTTGCTCAGTTTATGAATTATTAAAGTTTAAAAATGTAATGAAAAAACCATATTTTTCATTGAACAAAATACACTCTTACATTTGTCGTTAAAATTATTGACAAAAATAATTTTGAATTTAAAATAAATAACAGATTGTCAAACTTTAGAGTGTATTTTGTACATTTTAAACTTGAATAATAATTCATAAACTGAGCAAATTACTCTCTCTAAAATTTAATATGTTGAAGATTTTATAAAAACTTAGATATGTGAAAAGAAATAATTTGTTAATTGCATCCAGAAAAACTTATATAAGATTAAAAATTTTGTGTTTTGGGGTTACTTCTCAAGTTTTAAGATGGTATTATTTAGTAATAAAATAAATATTTGTCTTGAATCTAGTGAAAACATGATTAAAGTGTATAAATTAATAATTATGGTAAGTTTGAATAATATTTATTAAGAAGGTTTCTAAAAAATAGATTTTTAAAAATGGTTAAAAGTGACAGCCTTTTGATCAACTTTAAATTGATTTTATTATTATTCTTATCATTATTCATTATATACAAAATAACATTAAATAAAATAAATATTTGGATGTTAATTAAACATATTTTCTTTACAATATGAGAATGAAATGTTTTCTTTCTAAATAAAAAATATTTGAAATATGCATTAAAAACGCCAATTTCTCTTGACACTTGCTTCTTTAATTACAATTTACGGCTGGAAAATAAAAAAATTATCTAAAACAACTTCAGAACTTGAATTTAGACACATCAATAATACATATAATATGGGTTTTAATATTTATTAAAATATGTCAGCGACGAGCTTTAGTTGAAAGACAGTGGTTTGACTCTTGAAACTTTTTTGCGCTATTAATTTTTAAAGAAAAATGGGTACTGCATTAAATTACTTTTGAAAACATTTAGTATTTTTATCTAAAAATTATTATTTTTTATTGCGTGAGTAAATGATTAAACTGCTTTAATATTCAATTTAATTATACATTTAAAATTAAAGACAATTATAAATCTAATTATATAGTTTAACTAGATTAACAGAAAATGAGATAGACTGAAATACAGTTTTTACTATAAAAGAATTAACTTTTTTTGGAAAGACTAAAATTATAAAATTAATCAGAAAATTTGGATTTATATTAGTTTTAATGTATGTAAATTTTTTACAATTAAAACGTTTTTAGAAATTGGTTTAAGTTTGAAATTATTTTAATATGTATATTGTTAGAATTTGAAATTATTTAAAGTTGATATAATAATTAAAACATAGAATGATTAAAAATTGAAGCATTAAAAGTTTTTAATAATAATTGAAATTTATTAATAATAAAATTCAAATAATTCCAAGTTCCTAATAATTAAGAGGATGTGATAGATTGATCATTGACCACATGACCCACAAACAAAATTTTTCAGCGGTTTTCTCTAGAACTAGGTACTGAATATTTTTCAATGCAATTTTGTCGAATTACCTAAAATATCACCTGAAAGGTCTGCGTACCCCTAACTTATTTGGAGTTTGACCCAAAATTAACTGTTTGAGTTTTTTCTAATTTTGAACAATTTTATAAAATTAACTTTTTAGTCAAAATGAGAACACACGCTAGAGTCAGAAAGATCTTCCGGTTGATATTTTATATAATTCTATACTAAGTTTTATATAAAAATATTCATTAGTTTTATACAGAAAAATCGCTGAGAAATTTTGGCTTTGGGTCATGTGACTATACTGACATCATTCTCCATCACAAGCTCTTAAAGTTTGAAACACATTTTAAAATTGCATTAATAAAATTAAATTTAAAATATTTAGTTTATAAATATATAATAAAGTTAAAATACATTTTGTTTACATTGTTGAGAATCAAAGTGAAATTGGATTATATATGTCTCTTAAAACTTTGGTTAAATATTAAAATTTTGCTTAATTGAAGTTTAAAATAATTAGAGTTTGAATCTATAAAAGTTGGAAAATATTTTAAATTTGGAAAAATTAAAATCTGTGTTGATAAAAGTTTTGACGATTAATTTGCACCTAGAGAAGTTAGTAATTGAAATTTATATTGTTTAAAGAAAATTTAAGAATAAGAAACTTTGATTAATAGACGTTTGGAACAATTGAAATTTGAATAGAATTTTGAATATAATGTTAGTATATTTCAAAATAAATAATTCATTACGTTTTTCTCGTTTCCTTTTTGCTATAAACTTTTATTGTTTACTTTTTGATTAATCATTTTTTTGCATTTATGGGTCAAGAAATGCTAATAAACATTCAACTCAAAAAAATCATACCTCTTTTAACAAACCTTATCTTTCTTATTAAACTGGACTAAAATAATAATTATATGTTAAAATAAAATTTTTGTTTAATTTGTTTAGGATCTAATAAAATTAATTTAAACTAAATCGGATTACTTTTATTATTTAAAAATTTTTTATTATTATTTTATAATTAAATCAATTATGTATTAGGATGTATATTAATAATAATAATTAACTTTTAAGAAATGCATTTGACGGAACAAATCATAGTTTAAAGAACAAAACTCTTTTTCTGATTTAATAAAATTTAAATAATAATTATGTAACAGTAAAAAATGAGTTATATTTTTATTTAATTTAATAATAAATTATCTAATATAAAAAAGTTCATACTTTTTATATTTAAATTAGTAACAAATGCAAAACGTCATTCTCGCGCGCTGTAGCGCGCGTATATTTTGCTAGTAATTGATAATTCAAAAAAAAATACAAAATGACGAAAATAATTGTCAATTGATATAAAAATTTTAAAAATAGGCTAGATTAAAACGCAACCGAATAAAATAATTTAAAAAATTAAAGAATTATTATAAAAATTTAAGATAATAATTAAAAATTTTTAAAATTCTAGGAAATAATTGAAAATTGAGGAAAATAATTAATAATTAAAGGAAATAGTTGAAAAATGACGAGAATAATTGAAAAATACAGGAAAATATGTAAAAAAATAATTGTCAAATGAAAACAAAATTCGAAAAATGACTAGATTAATAGACAACTGAAAAAAAAATTGAATTATAAAAAAAACAAGAAATATTAAACTTAACAAAAATAATTGCAAATTGAAAAATTAAGAAAATTATAGGAACAATTGTTGGTAATTATTGCACCTTTAACAACTGGATTGAAAATCGAAAAAATAATTAACATTGAAAAATATAATTTAAAATTGAAGAATGCAATTAAAAATAAAAGAATGGAATTGAAATTTAAAGAATATACTCAAAAATTTTAAAAAAGTAATTTAAAAAAAACGAGAATTAATGAATAGCGAAAAAAAAACAATTTAAAACTGAAAAATGGAAATAAAAATTGAAAAATAGAATTAAAACTTAAAGAAAATAATTGAACAACTGTGCGTATTTAAAATTATAGAAATTTTTGATAATCGAAAAAAATAATAGAAAAATGGAGATAATTTGTTAATAATAAAGAAAATAAGTGAAAAGTAGAATTTAAATATGATGAAAATAACTTAGAATTGAAGAGAATATTTCTAGAATTGAATAATTGAGTTAAAAATTTGGAACAATTTTTATGAGTAAAAAAATTATTGAAAAAATACGAGAATTATTGAATATTGAAAAATTAATTGAAAATCGATCAAAATAATTGAAAATTAAAGAAAATATTTTAAAATTGAAGAAAATAATTGAAAATTTGAAGAAAATAATTGAAAATTTGAGGAAATAAAATGGAAATTAAATAATTAAATGGAAGTTTTAAGAAAAAAAATTGATTATCAAAAGAAACATAATAATATGTCAAAAATAATTAACAATTGAAAAAAAAATAGAAAAATGGTGGGAAAAATTGGTACTCGAACAAAAAAATTTTTTAAATGAATGAATATTCATAAAATTGAAGAAGAATAATAAAAGTGATGAAAATTCTGGAATAAATTGTAGAAAATAAATGAAAATTAAAGAAATCAATTAGAAATTGAAGAATTGTATTGAACGAAAATATTTGATTATTGAAAAAATACGAGAATTATTGAATATTGAGGAATTCATTGTAAATCGATCAAAATAATTGAAAATTAAAGAAAATATTTGAGAACTGAATAAAATTATTGAAAATTTGAAGAAATAAATTGGAAATGAAATAATTAAATGGAAGTTTTAAGAAAAAGATTGATTATCAAAAGAAAAATTACAATATGTCGAAAATAATTCTTTATTAAAAAAAATAATTAACAATTAAAAAAAAAAATAGAAAAATGGTAAGAATAATTGGCATTCGAACAAAATTTTTTTTAAAATTAATGAATATTCATAAAATGGAAGAATAATAAAACTGATGAAAATTCTAGAAAAAATTAAAGAAATCAATTGTAAATAGAAGAATTGTATTGAAAGAAAATAATTGATAATTGAGAAAATGAGGGAATTAAGGAATATTGAGGAATTAATTGAAAATCGATAAAAATAATTGAAAACTTAAGAAAATATTTGAGAATTAAAGAAAATAAATAAAATTGAAAAAATAAATTGGAAATTAAGGAATTAAATAATGTAAATTTCAAAAAAATAATTTATAATTTAAAGAAAAATTACAATATGACGAAAATAATTAAATATTGACAAAAATAATTAACTATTAAAAAAAAATAATTAGCATTTGAAGAAAAATAATCGGCATTCCAACAAAATTTTTTTTTTAAATTGATGAATAATTTTAAAATTGAAAGAGAATAATAAATTAACAATTCAAAACTGATGAAAATAATGGAAAAAATTGTAGAAAATAAATGAAAATTAAAGAAATCAGTTAGAAATTGAAGAATTGTATGGATATTTCAAGAAAATTTTTGATAATTAAGAAAATGCGAGAATTATTAAATTTTGAATAAAATAATTGAAAAATGAAGAAAGAATTGAATGTTGAAGAAAATATTTAATAATCAAACAAATAAATTGAAGATTAAATAATTAAATTGAAATTTTACAAAAATAGTTGATAATTGGAAGAAAAATGACTAAAATAATTAAATATTAAAGAAAATAATTGACAATTGAAAGAAAAATTCAAAAAGTGGGGAGAATAATCGCCAACAGAATAAAATAATTTTAAAAAATTGAAAAATGAAATGAATTTAAGATTATTTAAACTGATATTTATAAATTTAAATTTTATTCAATTTAAATGCATTTTTTAAAAAGTATGAGATTTAAAACAAAAAATATCTGTGTGACAAACCTAACTTTTATGTGTAAAAATTTATGTTAGAAGTATTTTTAATCGATTTAAGATTTTAATTCCCTAAAATTTCAACTGATTTTCATTTCAATTCATTATATATTTAATGAATGTCAATATGAATCTAACCAAAATTCAATATCTAGGTACTAATATAAATCATCTTTAATTTTAATTTCTTAAAATATTTAATGTATTCAAAGTTTAATCGATTCAAATTTCAACTAAAGCTAATTTACGTTGATTCAAAATTAAGTAAATCTAAATTTCAATTAATCCAAACTGCATTTTATTCCATTTTTACACATTTTATCTTTTCAAAAGCAAATAAATTTTTTAAATTTCGGTTTCATTTATTATTAAAAATAATATGTAGCAACAAAATTTAAAAAATTCAAATTTAGATTCCCATTTGTTGTATATGAATAGTTTCTCTAATATAAAAATAGCTATAGCCAGATTAATTATTATTATAAATTTTTTAGGATTTATCCACAAATTCGTGGGTTTTTTTAAAATGGTTTGAGATGTTTTACATGCAGTATTAGACATCCGGAGAATTGTAAAGTTGTTTTGATTTAAATCCTGATTTTAATGCAAATTTTCCAATGATTTAAATCACAGTGATTTAAATTCATAACAGCCCTGCTTTAAAATATTAAAAAATTTATTCTCAGTCAATAAAAAAAAATTATAAAATACAACTGAGCTCATTTTTGCAATTTATTACCTGAGAAATTAACAAAGCTAATCCTTGTTTATTAATAAATTCCAATGCAAATGTCATGTCAATGCTGAGAACTCCGAGTTTTTTCAATGAATTTTCATCTGTATTATTATTATTAAGTTGTACGAGAATATCACTGGCTGTTTTTGACGGAGAATGCTCCAGTCTAAGAACACTTCCATTTTTGACTTCGTTTCGATTCTTTTCCGTGATATAATTTTGATTATTGTTTTCAGAAAACTGAAGAGCAAAAAATTCTGGATCAGAAAGACTCCAGCCGTTGCAAAGTTCCTGGAATAAATAAAAAATAATAAGTCAATAAATAACATAAAAGAGAAAAAAATAGATTATTCAAACAAAAGTTTAAAATTTTCTTTTGAATAATCTATTTTTTTATATATTAGTCGAATTAGCGAAAAATAGATAAACGACATATAACTAAAATTGAATAAATTGATTAAATCTGCATAAATTTTGCAATAAATATTCTTTGATAATTATACAGTTATTATAAAATAAAGTTATAAATAAATAAATATAATGTTTAAAACAATATAAGGATAAAATACATATTATATTCTGATGTTTATAATAAAGTTGTAAGTGAAGTTTTGAGGTTATAAAGAAAAGTAAAAAGGATATTTTAAATAAACAGATTTTTCATGACATACCGTAATTATTCCAGTGAGAGGCTGTTTCTGATTAAATTCTATTAATTGTGGCACTTTATCTGTCATTTCAACAGCAATTTTGACAATGTTTGAATCCTTTTGAGTTGGTATTTTTGTTGTTTGTGTATACATGATTACGGTAACTTTGAGCTTTACGAGTTCTTTATTAAAAATTGATTCAAATTTGTTGAAATAAGAGATCTATTGTTATTTAAAAATAAATGGATGACTGTCAAAATAACGTGACAGTCATAATTGTTATGTACAATTTTTGTTTCTGTTGACAATCGTCGTTCAAACTTATTGTCAAACTGACAGCTTCCTGACGTAGGGTTGTAAGCTGTGAATCGTTTCATTGAAACATTGAAACTTTCATTGAAACTTTCAATGTTTCATGGACGAAAGTTTCAAAGTTTCATGAAACTTTGAGTGGAGGGGATAGAATTTAAATTTCGCGCCTTCAAATTTATTTGTCAAGTAAGGTAAGGTTAGTTTGCCCATGTATTTGCGCCATATTGAAACTTTGTAATGTTTCATGAAGCATTGAAACTTTCATGAAACATTTCAATTAGGAAAGTTTCATGAAACTTTCCAGGCCCCTGAAACTCTCGAGTTGAAAAAGACACAAGTGTTGACTAAGCGAAACTATGGCGCTGCATGTCAGTTGGGCTGACTCGAGCTGACAATGGCTGGCAAACAGTAAACAAATCGTGAAAAATACTGTTTTTTTTAAATTGTATTTATTTTAACTGATTTTTTCTGAAGAATATTAAAAATATTGAGTATTTTTAAACAAATGTAATAAGAGCTTTTATTTAAAATGGGTGCGAAATGCAAAGTTTTTGGATGCAATTCCGGCTGTGATATAGTTGCGGGAAAAAGTGAATTTCGTTTTAGTTCCAAAAGATCCAGAAGTAATTAAAAAGTCATCACATTTTATTTAGGAACACGAATGCGACAGTTTTCTAAAATTCGAAATATCAAAGGACACAATCAAATGCGCAAAAGAAAAAAACCTGTCTAACTTATGTCAGATTGAAGTTTATATATTTTAAAAATTATAATTGTTAAAAATTTTATTTAAAATATTATATTAAAGAAAAGTCTAACATTAAATATTTAAATTATATTCAAAAACAGTATTATTTAAAAATATTAATTATTTATAAGCATTAAACTGTACAAACTTTAAATCTGTTTAAAAATAATATTATTTTTAGATATTAATTATTTCTAAGCTTTACACTGAAAATACCAATCTAATGAGACTGATAAAGAGATATATGAACTAAATATTTGATACTATGTAGTTTTACTCAGGGCTGAAAAAAATCATGATTTTTTTAAAAAATCAACAAAATTGGTTTTTTTTAATTTAAATCGAATTTATTTGATTTAAATCAAAAATTGATTTTTTTTTAAATACAATCAGTATATAAAATCTCCAAATGTTTATTTGTAAGTAGTTTATTTTTTAAACTAAAAACATTTATAAGAAATAATAAATAATAAAACATTTAATCAAAATCATATATACCATGTCGAATAAATGAGAAAATTCCCAAAAAATATTTTCTAATTCATACAAAAAAGCAACGAAAAAATAATTAATTGTAAAAAAAAACGTAAAAAAATAAGAAAACAGTCTAATAAAAAAATGAGAAAATTCTTATAAATAAAAAATGTTATGGACATTATTAAAGAAATGAAGAAAAAATTAAAAAACAACACATCAATGAAACAGGGACATAGAAATATATAAAAAAGTAGAAACTCTTTTAAAAAAATTGAACTATTTACGGACATATTTTTTTAAGTTAAAAAAATAAATATGTAGATAATTAAAAAACCGTTAAAAAATATTACTAAAAAGAATCAAATTTTAAAATTAGGAAAATAAGAGAATTATTTCACAAATTGAAGAAAAAAAAAATTAATAACAATTTTAAAAGAAAAACAATTCTATGAAATAGAAGAACGATGTTAAAATGAGAATATTTAGTTCTAAGAAAATGGTAAAATGATGACAAAAATTAAAAAATTAATTAAAACGCAAGGAAGAACTACAAAAATAGAGAAATGTCAAGAAAATTAAATAAATAGGAAGAAAATGGAGTAATATGATAATGATGGTGATATAATAATGATAAATTCATCAAACCAAATAAAATATAGTAATGTTCTTTTTCTTAATCTAACTAACTGCAAAAAAAGTAAAAAGTAGAAAAAATAATAAAATTTGGTTAGAATCTACTAAAAAATTAGAATTAATAAAAATAAAATAAAAGAATGTATGTACAAAAAGAAATTAAAAAATCCTTTAAGAATAAAAAAGTTTAGGTAAATTAAACCAAAAATATGTTTATAATATTACACTTAAAACAAGCCAGCAATAAATTTAGAAAAATAAAGAAAATCCGAAAATTTTATGAAGGAATAAGTAAGTTTGCAAAAAATCTCGCAAAAATAGGCTAGATGAGAAAACCAATTGAATAAATTTACAAAAAAATGAGCGTATTTATTTTTTACAAATATGAAAATACATAATTATGAAGGTCTGGGTACGAAATAAAAAAATTTAGTGAATGTTATAATAACAAAATTGTGTAAAATAATATTAAATAATTTTCATAAGATTAAGAAAATTAAAGAAAATCCTAAAATAAAAAGACAAATACAAAAAAAAAAAATATCAAAAGCAAAAAGAGAAAAAATCTTAAAATTTTCTAAAAATAAGAAATCAGAAGATAAAAATTAAACAGCTTAATAAAGAAAAATTTCTTTAAAAAATTGTAAGAATTAAAAAAAAAAGATTATTGTGAATATGAAAAATAATTAATATTATTTTCAGGTCTGTTCTAGAATTAAATCACTTTGATTTAAATCACGATTTAAATCATTGGAAAATGTGCATTAAAATCATGATTTAAATAAAAAAACTTAACAATTCTCCAGATGCCTAATACTACATGTGAAAAATCGCAAACATTAAAAAAAAGGACAGAAATTTGTGGATAAATCCTGGAAATTTCAATTTTAATATTTTAATCTCTGTAAAATTTAAAAAATTGTGCTAATACAGATGGTCAAAATGTCTACGATTTACAAATTTTTTGTATGATAGCAAAAAATAGTATTACATTTTTATATCTTTAAGTCATTATAATTATATAAATTCCAAACGTCAATTAAGTCATATTCCAATTGGGTCCAACTTTTAAATTTTAATTAATTGAAATTTAAGTGCATAGGTACTATTAATTACTGCTAAATATTTAAATAATATTAATTATTTTTCATATTCACAATCACCTTTTTTTTTAATATTCTTACAAGATTTCGAAGAGATTTCATTTTTTCGAAACTGTTTAATTTTTATCTTAATAAATTCTTATTTTTACAACATTTAAAAGTTTTTTCTTCTTTTACTTTTAATTTTTTTTTTGTAAGTTATTCAATTTTTTTTCACATCTTGTCTATATTTTGCGAGATTTTTTGCAAACTTACTTATTCTTCCATAAAGTTTTCAGATTTTATTTAGGTACTTTTCTTAATTTTATTATTGAACTTATTTTAAGTGTAATATTATAAAAATGTATTTGGTTTAATTTGCTTAAACTTTTTTATTTTTAAAGGATTCAAAAGTTTCTTTTGTGGACTTTCTTTTTATTTATCTTGATATATTTATTTTTTGTACTTTTTACATTTTTTTAGTTTGTTAGATTAAGAAAAAAAAACATTTCTCTATTTTCTTTCTATTTATTTAATTTACTTGATGTTTCACTATTTTTAGTTCTTTTACTATAAAAAGAAACATCTTAAAATGCATTGTAGTCACTTTTAAAACGTTTAAAGTATCTTATATTTCAGCTTCCATATTAAAAAACTAATGAATTTTAAGATACTTTTGCTAACTTTTCGGAAACATCTTAAAGTGACTACAAATGTATCTTCAACTAAAATACCTACTTTTTGCAGTGTTCTTGCTTTTTAATTAATTCTTTACTTTTTGTCATCATTTTTCCATTTCTAAGAAGCATTTTTCCTTCTTTTCAATTGTTTAGTTTTTATCTTATAATTACGAATTTTTGAAAACATTTATTTGGTGCTGCTTTTATCTACATTTTTTAAATTTCCCAATTTTCTACTTTTTTGAAAGCTTTTATTCTTTTATTTTATATTATATGAATTTACTCATTGTACTAAATATTTTCATTTGAACATCGTTCTTGTATTTCATAGAATTTCTTTTCTTTTAAATTTTTTTTTAAATTTTATTTAATTGATTCTTTTTTCATTCAATATGTCAAATAATTCTCTAATTTCCCTAACTTTAAAATTTTGTTCTCTTCATTTTAACGTTTTTTTAATTATCTTCTTATTTGTTATTATAATTTAAAAAATGTTCGTAAATGGTTTAATTTTTTGAAAAGAGTTTCTACTTTTTTATATAATAATTATGTCACTGTTTCATTTTTCTGTTGTGTTTTTAATTTTTTCTTTATTTCTTTAATAAACTACTTGCAAATAAACATTTAGAGATTTTAAATACTGATTATATTTTGAAAAAAATGAATTTTTGATTTTTTAATAAAAATCATGATTTTTATCAGCACTGATTATTTTATTATTATGCATTTAAATTTAATTTTATTGAATTTTAAAAGTTTGAAGAAATTGGAATATGAGTTAATTGACGTTTGGAATTTATTTAATGATAATGACTTAAAGATATATAAATTTGATACTATTCTGTGCCATATCTTCATACTAAAAATTTTTAGATCGCAGGTATTTTGATTATCAGTATTAGCACAATTTCTTCAATTTTATAAAAAATAAAATATAAAAATTAAAATTTTTAAGATTTATCCACAAATTTATGGGCTTTTTTAATGTTTGTGAATTTTTACATGCAGTATTAGACGTCCGGAAAATTGTAATTTTTTTTTATTTAAATCATGATTTTAAATGCAAATGTCCCTATGACTTAAATCATGATTTAATTCAATATTTAAATCAAAATAATTTAAATCAATAACAGCCCTGGTTTTAATGTTTTAGAACAAATGTTAATTATATTATAATGGAAGTGAATATTAAAATTACTGCTGTATTATTAAATAAATTGTATTTATAACAGAATAACTGTCAAAGAAGAGATTTTATTAAAAATACCTGATTGATTGATTACTTTCATTTTATTCATTGTTATTCCCGCGCGTATAATAGTTAAAAATTAATTGTGTAGTCAAGAATATTGTTTTATTATTGCTGATATATTGAATATTTTAATCTTTTGTCAGGTTTTTTTTTCTTTGCTTATATCTTTAATAATTTTATTTTGTCATTCAACAAAAATAAATGGAATAAAATAGTTCTTAATAAGATAAAATTAATTTTTTGTGTGTTACGCAAGGCAATAATTTAAATCTCAGCCCAACTGACAGGCAGCGCCGCGGTGGCCTTAGTCAACTCTCAGTACCACTTAAGCCCATGCAAAATAGACCGACTTTCAGGGGCCTGAAACTTTCCAACCCTAGTCCTGACGTCTGACATAACCTCAATTAAAAATTTTGTAACGGAGAAAAAATACGAAAAATACTACACTGTAAAAAATCGTGCCTGTACTATTACAGCGTTAGACGAGGAAAATAAAGACTTCAAGTCAGAAGTTGTAAAAATACAAACAACTGTAGAAAAACAGAGTCCGAGTGTAGATTTACGGACGGAATGTAAAAACTCGACCCGTTTGTTTAATTATGTACCGGGAATAAATTTCTAACCTGTGCGTAAATTAACAGACTTGTGTGAAAATATCGTCAGCCTGTTAAATTACTGACCACCTAGCGTAACTGCAAAAAATCAAATTAAAAAAAAAAACTGGTCGGGAAGAATTGAACTCGCGCATCTTTACTCCACAGTCGAGCGGAACATCCACCAGGCTATTGGTGCACTTGAAAGATTTTGGATATACGTTGATGAAGAATGATTAAGAGCCCCGGGAATAAAAACTTAATGCTAAATTTTTTGGTGAATCGGAGATTTTAAGAAAGCAGTTTGAAGATTGAAATTTTATATGGTGTTGAATCGTTTGTTGTCTTTAATCAGTGATTTCCTACGGCTGTCCTATTAAGAAATTTTCTGAATCTTTTTTAACAATTGTGAATCGGATCAAATGTTTGTAGGTTAGGTTGTAAAAAACATTGGAAAAAGTGAATCGGAGATTTCCTTTTAAGAACCAACTACAACCAAATTCACCAGGACTTTCTTAAAATCTCCGATTCACCAAGAAATTTAGCAATAAGTTTTTATTTCCGGAGAAGGAAATTACAACCGGTCATACGCTGTGAAAATTTTATGTATTAAATTTTCCACCGATAATCGATTGACATAAAATTAAATAGAACCTACATACGAATTTTATTAAATATCCTGAGAAATTTTAACAAATCTGTTGAATTTCCACCGCTAATCTTGAGACATTTAGATTCTATATTTTTATGAAAATTGTCAGGACCGTCCTGTGTAATTTTTATGTCAACCAACTGTGGGTGGAAAATTAAACAGAAACGGTAATTTTCTATGGAACTGCAGTGGGAATTTCATACGTATGATAAAATTACACCGAACAGAGAAGGAAAATTCATAAAAGTTGGGTAATATTCTTAGCATAGCCCTGATAAACGCTTTACATATCACCTAACAGGAAAATTCAATACAAATTTCTCAGTGTAATTTTACGACACAATAGTATTTTAGAGACCGCAGAACACATTTTACACACCGGAGGACATATTTCATGGTGAGTCCAGAATAGAGAAATCTACATGTAGGACCTACATGTAGGTCTGACGTCACAATGGGATTTTCAATGGGTGACGTCAGACCTGCATGTAGGTCCACATGTAGATTTCTCTATTCTGGACTCACCATTACAGACCGTAGTCTGTAAACATACTGCCGTTTGTTGAATTACACACCGATAGCTACTTTACAAACTATTTGTAATTTAACAGTCTGTGCAGATTTTTATTGAACCTCAATAATTTTACTACTTAGAACTTGAAGTCTTTTTTTTCCTCGTCTGACGGAGTATTATTACAGCCGGTCGTACAAACGATACGTCATACACTGTAAAAGTACATACAAGTTGTCGAATAGCAATCAAACTGTTAATTAACTGTTTCTGACGCAAACAATTTACTGCGTCAGATGATGTTAATATTTTGACGGTTAATAAGTTTTAACAGGCTGTCTGTAATTCCTACTTTGGGATTTTTTACAGTGTATAATAAAATTGATTATTATTTACGCAACTTACGTACAGAAATATTTTTATTTCGAATTATTCGACAAATAAATAATGAAAAACTCGTTAACATTTTTTATTAGTCATCAAAATCGTGTTCTTTTGTAAATGGAAAAAAATGAATAAGACCACTATTTTGAAAAAATTAAAAAATTAAAAAAAAAAAATATTATAGAAAATCTGTGAAAAAATGAATGAAATTAGTTGAAAATTATGTTCATTTTTGAACATTTTTAGCGTAAAACAAAAAATATTTGCATCATAAATAATATATTAATTTATGGCAAAATATAATAAGTTATTCATTTTTTCATACGGCATATTTCGTCCACTATGATTATAAAACAAAAATTGGAGAAGTTATAGAAAGAAAAAGAATTTTAAATGTAAAAAAAATGGAAAATCATGAATTATTATGCGAATTTTTAAGTCAATTATAGACTTTATATAGGTCAATCGATTCGTTTTGAAACATGGAATATGATTATTTTATTTTCGAAGTTGCATTTTTGGTGTGAAAAATTTTTTTTTACAAAAAATGATATTTTTTGGTGAAAAATTGGTTGGGTATTTTGAAAAAGTGTTTCAAAAATATTTAAGAAAATGAGAAAATCTTTTAAAAAGAATGGAAAAATGACAAAAAATATTTAAAAAATATATAAAAATAAGGAAAATTTTATTACAAAAAAGAATAGTAATGAAATTAGAAGAAAATATGTTAAAAAATTCAAGTATAGAAATATTCAAACAAAAAATTATTTTCAAAAATATTTAAAAAATGACTAAAAATTTAAAAAAATAAAATTTTTATGTTATAATCTATATAATGGAGAAATACTTCAATTAATTGTTATTTAGTTTTTGACAATATAATTCAATGTCACAGAAAATTAATTATTTTCGAGAAATTGAAAAAGTCTTCCTAAAAGTAGAAAAATTATATTAAAATTAAAATTCATTGACAAAGAGTGATAGAAAAAAGTATTATATGAAAGAATTAAAAAACTGATATGATAAAAATTAAAACTGTCAACATTAAATTTAAATTTGTTTATTTTTTTATTTCCATAATTAGTTTTTATTGATAGAAGTTAGGATAATTTAAATTTGGATTAATAAAATTAATAATATAAATTTAGAGCAATTGAATTTAATCATTTTAAATTCGAATGTTTCAATCCACAAATGAATAAGATTTAATAGACTTTAAAATTAGAATAATGAGTGAAGAAAATTTTAAATAATAAAAATATGAATTAATAAGAGTTTGAAAAAAGTTCTGGCCTATAGAAGTTTAAAAACATTTGGATTAATTAAATTAATTTTTACAATAAGAAATATTTTATTCTTCCGTAAAAAAAAAGTATTTCACTAAAACATATTTATAAAACGTTTATTTTTTATTTATTTGTAATAATTTCTACAAAATAAAAATTCATATTATGTAAGTAGAATTATGTAACATGTAAATTGTAATATTTTTTTAAAATTTGATAACCCATTTTTGAAATTTTTATTTTTATTTTTTTCAATTTTTGACCAAAATATCTGTCTATCGAACTTTTCAATTCGATATGAAATTTTCTGAATTTTAGCCATTTTTCAATTTGTAGATATTTGTAAATAGTAATATTTTTTAAAAAATTGATAATCTATTGACATAATTTCAAAATAGCATTGAGAAAATAGAAAAATAGAGCAAAAAAATCGTCTTGTAGAATTCCATATGGCAAAATTATAAACAAAAAATAAATTTCTTAATAAGAATGTGGATAAATGAATTTACAATTCGAAAAAAATTATTAAAATTTAAAAAAGAAAAACCATATTTTGTAAAAATAATTGAAAAATGACAAAAGAAATTGAAAATTAATTAATAAATAATGAAACTAATTTGATATTGAAGGTTATAATTAAAAATGAAAAGTCATTATTCTTAAAAATGAAAAAGTTTTATTTGAAAAAATTAAAGACAAGAATTGAAAATTGCGGAAATTGAATTAAAAAATTAGGGAAAAAAATGGAAAAATAAAGGAAGTAATTAAAAATTGAAGAAAATTTTTGAAAATTGATAAAAATAGTTGCCATTTGTATCAAATAATTAAAATCATAAAAGAAAAGAATTGTTAAAAATTTAAGAAATTTTTAAATAATTTAAATTTACTATTCTCAAAGATTAAAGAAAATAATTGAAACTTGGAAAATAGAATTTAAAAGTGATGGGAAAAAATAAAAAATAATTAAAATAAAATTGAAGAAAATTTTTGAAAAATGATAAAAATAGATGAAAATTGTAGCAAATAATTACAATCATAATAAAAAAGAATTGTTTAAAAATTGAAGAAATTTTAAAATATTTTTAAATTTATTATTCCCAAAGCGTGGATTGATAAATTTTTAAAATTAATTACATTTCGAAGAATTATAATATATAATTGTAAATGTCTTCTTGTTTATCTCAAATATATTCTGTAATTTTTTAAATTATTTTTTACAAATTTTTATTATTTTCTTCAATTTACAATTATTTCTATCAATTATTTTATTTTTCAATTAATTTTAAATTACTTTTTTGTCATTTTTAATTATTTTTTAACTAATTTTCCACTTTTATATAATTTATCACAACTTCCACTTATTTTTATCATTCTGCAATTATTTTCTTTCATTACAAAAATTTATGTTGAAATTTTTTTAATTATTTCTCAAAAAATAAAATTATTCTTTTCAATTTTCAATTATTTTTATTACTTTGCAAATATTGTATCGAATTTTTTATTATTTTCATTACTCTTCAATTAATTTCTCAGATTTTTAAATATATTTCTCAAATTTCTCAAATTTTCTTCAATTTTTAATTAGTTTTACTCAATTTTTTACTAATCTCACTATTTATTCCTCAATTAAATACCTCGATTTTCAATTATTTATCTCATTTATCAATTATTTTTTCAAATTCATTTTCTTTTATCTTTTTGCGAATATTTTCTCCACCTTTTAACTAGATATATTAATTATTTTTCAATTAATTTCCTAAATCTGTATTTATTATCTCAAATCTAAATTACTGTATCCACGTTTTAATGTTTTAATCATTGTTCAATTATTTTTTTCATATCTCAAATAATTTCGACAATTTTTGATTATTTTTTTGTTAAATTGCAATGATTTTCACAAATTTTATATTATTTTTATTATTTGTTGATTAATTCTGCAAATTTCAATTATTTTTCTCAAATTTCCATTATCGTCTGCAATTTACGATTATTTCTATCATTTTTCTTCAATTTTCAATTATTATTTTTATCATTTTACAATCAATTTCTTCAATTTTTAATTATTCTCACTGTTCATTCCTGAATTAATTTCCTAAATTTTCAATTATTTATCTCATTTTTCAATTATTTTTTTCAATTTTCATTTTTTTTCTTTTGCAATTATTTTCTCCACTTTTTAATTAAATATATTAATTATTTTTCAATTAGTTTCCTAAATTTTCATTTATTATCTCAAATCTAAGTTATCTCGTCTCAACTTTTCAATGATTTAATCATTTAATTAATTATTAATTTTTTTTTTTCATATGCAACCATTTTCATTAATTGCATATTATTTGGAATATTTGTTGATTAATTCCGAAAATTTCAATTATTTATCTCAAATTCCTATTATTTTCTTCAATAAATTTTCGATTATTTCTATAATGTTGTAATTATTTTCCTATATTTAAAATTCTTGAAATCATATTGTAATAAAAACCTACTTTCTTTTACTTCACAAATATTCTGTATCTTTTAAAATTATGTTTCTAAAATTTGAATTTTAATATCTACAAATTTCAACTATTTTTATCACTTTCCAAAAATTTTCTTCAAGGATTTTCATTAATTTTCAATTGTTCCTCTAAATTTTAAATTTAATTCCCGGAAGTTTCAATTATTTTTTTTTAACTTTTTCAAATAAAACTTTTTCAGTTTTAATTATTTCCATCAATATCAAATTAGATTAATTATTTATTAATTAACTTTCAATTTCTTTCGACATTTTTCAATTATTTTAAAAAATATGATTTTTGTTTTTCAAATTTTCAATGTTTTAATCATTTAGAAAGAATTACTTAAAATTATATTTTCAATCTCAAGCATTTAAAATACTTACAATAATCCAGAATTAATTATACTAAGATTTGTCTAAAATGTTGACATTTTTAATGAAAAGATTAAAAAATTAGTTAGTTTTTATAACACTTCTAAATCTAAATATTTAAGATCTAAATTTCATGTTATTTGTTTATAAACTAGAAGTACCATTTATTAAATTATTGATAATAATTGGAAAATTTGTACTGCTTTTACGCTTAAAAATGAAAAAGCATAAAATAATATTATAGTTGAATTGGCATTTTTAATATTTATTAACTTGAATTTTAATTATTTTAAACGAAACTTTGAGTTAGCATTATATTATTCTGAACATTAAATAGGAATCATATTACCCGTACCACGAACTAGCTTCATATTGAACTGAACTTCAAATTAGAATTATATATTTTTGACAATTGAATAAGCATTTTATCAACGGGAGACATTGAAGTATTTTTTTGAAAATAATCTGAAATATCTTAATAACTAATAAACCGCCAAAAAGAAACAATATCACATTCTTTCCAAGCTTTTATTATTAACAAAATGTCTACACAATATTCTTTCGCTCTGTAAAAGTATCCACATTAAACATACGTTTGAAAAGCATCGTGGCAAAACACTCTCATCTAAATCTACAGTATTCGAAATTTTACGTTACTTCAAGGAACTTGCGCTTAAAGCTAATTAATCTATCTACAGTCAATTAAGAAATCCGCCAGAGGTGAAACATTAACGTCCTCGTTGTCAAGTTGCAAAGACAATTTTATTTTAAATGAAAATTTTCCAACTTCCGCAACTTTAACAACTTTATACTGTTGACAATTATAAGGCACACATTTCGACACGCGACTTACAAAAAAAAAAAAAAAAAAAAAACGCTTCGAACATTAAAGCTGTGTGACAATTGATTTGTTATCCACCTCTGATGAATAAATTTACAATAATAATAATAATAATTTACTATCTCACAACCTGTTATTCTATATCGCTTGATATATTGCACGCAAAAGATACGTTGTAGTAAAATTGGATATGGTTTATAAATAGGAAGGTTTTTTTCTTTTTTAAACAGTCCGGCTCTATCGATAAACTAGACTCAATTTGGGGACAAAAATGCAAACTTCAATGGAAATCATCAACGATTTTTCATGTAGAAAATCCTTTGTTTTTTTTGGTAACTGAACGGAAGGATATATATATGTATAAATATTTGTAAGGATGCCCTCTAAAGAGGATACCTTTTTATTTTATAGGGATACCTAATTAAACTAGGCCTTGCCTAATAATTGAATTAACTTGTATTCTAGAAAAGGTCTACAATATTCTAAATATACTTTAAAACAATTCCAAGCTGAGTATTAAAATTCCTTTCAGCAGGATATTACAAAATATAGGCGTTTTTCTATATAAACTATAGGCTATCTTTCACAAAGACATAAAAAATTCTTATTGAGCATTTCAAAAAAAAAAAGGGGGGGGGGGGGAAGGGGAGGGGGTATTTTTAATACATTGGCCCTTAAAATGAGAAAATATAAGGCAGCTTCCATAAATGATGTCATACTCTTGGGGATGGAGGTTACAATTCTCGAAAAAAAGCGTGACATCATTTATTATTGAAAGCCGCCTAATACACGGAGAGAGAAAAAACGCTAGCATTGCTTTTTTTTTAAATACTTGAAAATTGCATCAGTCGTATTTTTTGAAAATAATATATACAACTGATTGAAATCAATTGTTCGGTTACTGAAGAAACTTGTAAGTTGTTACACTTTTCAAGATATCCAGTATTGATGCAACTTTTATAAATGTCAATTTATAAAGTAATTTGGGTTAAAATAACATTAGTGACGTTATTTTTTATCATAACATATTTTTTGTGACGATAAAGCTTTTTTTTTTAAACCGTGCAATTTTGGCAAAGTTGTACGTAGAAAGAATTTAACTGCCTCGCATTTCGTCCGTTTCGTCGCTGCTTCTACTTCTTCTGCCTCGTCCTGAAACAAATGTATAATTATATTATCTAACATCAGTTTTAAAATAAAGTTGCATAAATAAATAAATAAAATAAACATTTATTTTGGAACAAAATTTATAAAATTATAGAATTAAAAAAAAATTGCAAAATATAATTGCATATTTTGCAAATTAAATTAAAAATTGGGGAAAGTGATTTAAAAAATCATGGAAATGTTTTAAAAATAAAGAAAATAATTTAAATTTGAGAAAATAATTGAAAAAACTGCATATTTTAAATAAAGGAAAGTTAAAGAAAATATCAGAAAAGTACTTCAAGCTTTCAGAAGTTCATTGAAAAATAAGAAAATAATTCAATATTAGAGAAAATAAATAAAAAAGATAAACATAATTTAAAATTGAAGAGAATAATTTTTAATTAAAGAGAAATAATTAAAAATCTTTTGGAATTATGAAAAAGAATGAAAGTGATTGAAAATTGAATGAAATAATTTAAAATGTCCGATAAATAGGTTAAAAATTTTGAAATTATAAAACAAATGGAAAAATGGAAATAATTGAAAAATGATTTTAAAATTTGCAACTTGAAGAAAACAATTGAAATATGATACAAACAGTGATAAGTTGTAAAAAATAAAGGACATTTGAGTGATTAAATTGAAAAGTTCGCAAAAATAAAGAAATTTTTTATTTTTAATTTAAAAATTCGTATATTTTTTAATTGCCAATTAAAATAACCTCTATATTTTAAATTCATTATTTAAAATAAATTATAATAATTTTAAAATAATTAAAATTTTAAAATACGTGAAAAATTACAAACATTAATGTCAATTGAAAACAAAATTCAAAAAATGACTAGATTAATAGACAACTGAAAAAAAAATTGTAAAAATTAAACAAGAAATATTATGTTTAAAGAAAATAATTGCAAATTAAAAAAAAAAAATTTAAAACCCGAGAATTAATAATTATAGAAGAAAACAATTAAAAACTGAAGAATGGGAATAAAATTTGAAGAATAGAATCAAAAATTAAAGAAAATAATTGAACAACTGTATTTGAAATTAAAGAAACTTAATGATAATCGAAAAAAATAATAAAATAAAAGCGATAATTTTTTAATATTAAAGAAAATAATTGAAAATTTAAAAATGAAATTTAAATGTGAAGAAAATAACTGAGAATTGAAGAGAATAATTAAAATTTTATTTATTTATTTATTTATTCAATAATATATCCCGCGTTCAAAAATTGGAATCTGCAATAAATTGAAAATTTAAGAATTAAATGTAAATTTCAAGAAAATAATTGATAACAAAAAGAAAAATTACAATATATGACGAAAATAATTAATTAATTAACAATTGAAAAAAAAAATTCGACAAATGTCGAGAATAATCCTCATTCGTACAAAAAAATTTGTAATTAACGAATATTCATAAAATTGAAGGAGAATAATAAATTGCCAATTGAAAACTGATGAAAATTATGGAAAAAAATTGTTAAAAATAAATGAAAATTAAAGAAATCAATTGGAAATTCAAGAATTGTATTGAAAGAAAATAATTGATAATTGAGAAAATTAATTAATATTAAGGAATTAATTGAAAATCGATCAAAATAAAATTGAAATTTAAAGAAGATTTGTGTGAATTGAAGAATATAATTAAAAATTGAAGAAATAAATTGGAAATTAAAAAATTAAATGTAAATTTCAAGAAAATAATTTACAATATGACGAAAATAATTAAATATTGACGAAAATAATTAACTGTTAAAAAAATAATTAAACATAGGAAAAAAAATCGTAAAATGGTGAGAATAATCGACATTCGAAAAAAAAAAATTTAAATGATGAGTAATCATAAAATTGAAATAGAAAAATAAATTTTCAATTGAAAACTGATGAAAATAATGGAAACAATTGTAAAAAATACATGAAAATTAAAGAAATCATTTAGAAATTGAAGAATTGTATTGAAATTTCAAGAAAAAATTTGATAATTCAGAAAATGAGAGAATTATTGAATTTGGAATAAAGTAATTGGAAAACGTAGAATGCAATTGGAATTTGAAGAAAATAATTAAAATTTAAAGAAATAAATGTAATGTTAAATATAATTAAATAACTCCAGAATTACAATAAAACGATACAATATCTTTAAACTGATTTATTAATCAAAATATAAACAAACGATCTATTCCGTTTGAATGTAAACAAAGAACTAACCAATTTCTTTGATTTGTTTCTTTTTATATATATATAACATAACAAAAGATGTTTTTAAGTTTGCTACTCGAATGTATATTCAAAGAACTTATAATTCTCACACTTCCCCTCGAGTAGAACACTCTTAAAAATTTATTGTAATTTTTGATATTATTAAAATTCGAATACGCCAGCTGACTTAATACAAAAATCTAATTTAGCCTTTGACAGCCCTTTTGTGAGAAAATCCGCTACTTGTTTTTCAGTTGGAATGTATTTTACTGAAAATAATTTTTGATTCAGCACATCTCTAATAAAGTGATGACGAATGTCTATGTGCTTCGTTCTTGCGTGAAAAGTTGGATTCTCTGCTAAAGATAGACAACTTCTGTTGTCACACCATATTGTGAGTTGAGCCAGATCTTTGAAACCAAGTTCTTCAATGGTTCTTTGTAAATAGATTGCTTCCTTTACACATTCAGCCATTGCCATGTATTCTGCCTCTGTTGTTGATAACGCTACTGTTTTTTGCTTTCTAGAATCCCATGATACAGGTCCTCCTCCAAGTATAAAAATGTAGCCAGATTGTGATTTTCGATCATCAGGACAACCTCCCCAGTCTGCATCTACGTAACCTTGAATCGGTCCAGAAAGTTTTTTAAAAGTGATTCCAACGTTAATTGTTCCTTTTAGATAACGCAGAACCCGCTTTGCAGCCTTCCAGTGTTCAATTCCATAACAGTTGTTGAATTGTCCCAGTTTGCTAACGGAGTAGGATATATCCGGACGTGTTGTGATTGATAAATAAGTGAGAGCCCCAATGAGTTCACGATAAGGTAATTTTTGTTCTTCATCAGTTGATACTTCGTTCTTTCTTAATTTTGTTCCAAGATCCATAGGAGTGCTGACAGGCTTGCAATCACTCATCTCAAACTTTTGAAGTAATTCAAGAATATATCCTTTTTGACACATGGTAACTTCGTCATTTGTTTGATTAAATTCCACTCCTAGACAGTAATTCGCATTTCCAAGATCTTTAACTTCGAATTCATTTGAGAGTTTTCTTTTAAAATCACGGATTCTCCTTTCTTCTTTTGCAGCAACCAAAAAATCATCTACGTAAACAGCAATTAACATAATGTCTTCCCCAGCTCCAATTCGAAAAAGGCAAGGATCTCCTTTTGTAGGAATGGCACCGAGTTTTCTCAAAACTTTATTTAATTTGATATACCAAGATCTTCCTGCTTGTTTTAGTCCGTATAATGACTTTTTAAGTAAACATACTTTGTCTCCTGTTTGAAAATCGTTTAACATTTTCTTTGTCTTGTTTTTAATTTTATTATCGTTCTCCACGTCGATTAAATAATTTAAGAATTTTTTGAAAAATTTTGGTGCTTCCATCATTACTTGTTCTTCTAGGTCTCCATTGAGGTAAGCTGATGTAATATCAAATTGTTGAATTTTTAAATCGTATTTTGCTGCAAGAGATCCCATTAGTCGAATGGTACTAAATCGAGTTACCGGAGCAAAAGTCTCGTTGAAATGTACTCCCGGTTGTTGACTGAAACCTTGTGCTATTAATCGCGCCTTTCTTCTCTCGATAGTTCCATCTGAATTTAATTTATTACGTAAAATCATTCGACTTCCAATGACGTTTCCTTGTTTTGGTCTATCTATTAAAATCCAAGTCTCATTTTTAATTATGGATTTCATTTCAGTAGCGATTGCGTTACGCCACTCTTCAGAATCATATCCTGATAAAGCTTTTTTAATTGGTACTTCTGATAAAAACGATTGTTCTTCACTTACAGCTCCTTCAGTTTGATTTAAAATTTGGATTTCTTTTTTCTGTTGAATAGTATTGCTTCTTAAACCGCTTCTTCTTCCAATTCGAGATATGATGTTTTGCTTCTGTACATTGGATTTGCTACCTTTTGGACGTCCAACTTTTCTTTTCGTTTCTTCTGTTGTCATTTCTTTGTTTGCATTATCTTCTTCTTCGGTGTTGATTTCTTGAGAAAATATTTCCTCTTGTTCTTCTGGTTCTACTGTGATATTATTATTAAATCCCCGAAAATCTTCATCATCATCATCGATTGAATGCCATTCTTCATTGTTTTCTTCTTCGTTTATTTCATTTTCTTTTTGCTGAATTTCGTATTCCAAAGTTGTAAAACGGTGTTTATTTTCTTTTTCTTCTTTATTAGGTAAAGCATTAATTTCTTTTTCATCTGTATCTGCAAATTTTTGATGGATTTTTCCTTCTTCTAGAAATTTAACATCACGACTTATAATCACTCTTCTTTTTACATTAGACCAAATTCGAAAACCTTTGGATTCTTCAGAGTATCCTAAGAAAATTCCTTCTTGTCCCCTTTGATCTAGCTTTCCTCTTCCAGGATCTCGATCTAGGTAGAAAATTTTACTTCCAAAAATTTTCATGTTTGAAACGTCGGGAATTTTTTTTGTCCATAATTCATGAGGTGTTTTTCCGTTCAAGCTTTTAGTAGGCAAACGATTTCTAATGTAATTTGCAGTATTAATTGCCTCAGCCCAAAAATGACCAGGAAGATTAGCATCAATTAGCATACATCTAGCAGTATCTAAAAGTGTCCTGTTTTTTCTCTCTGCTGTACCATTTTGTTCAGGATTGTGAGGAACCGTTAATCTTCGTGAAATTCCTTTTTCTTTTAAATAAATATTAAAATCAGAATTAATGTATTCGCATCCGTTATCTGATTGAATTGTTTTTACTTTTCTTTCAGTTTGTCTTTCAACCAAAGATATATATTCTTTTGTAACTTTAAAAACTTCCGCTTTTGATTTCAAAAATCTTATTTCACACCATTTGGAGTAATCATCGATGAATTCGACATAATATTTGGCTCCGCCAAGTGAAGTTGTTTTTACTGGTCCCCACACATCAGTGTGAATAATCTGAAGTAATTCTGTTTTGCGGTTTGATTCTTTTGGAAAAGGAGTTCTTGACATTTTTCCTTTTAAGCAAGTATCACAATCGAATTTGGTTATGGTTTTTTCAAGTTCTATTCCTGTGATAGTACCTTTTTTTATAGCTTCAATAATGTCCTGTGTATTGGCATGACCGAAACATCTGTGTAAAATTTGAAGATTAGTTTTGTTTGTTTTTGTATTAGAAGTTATACAAGCACTTTCTTCAATTTCTTTTATATAATATAAATCTCCGATTCTATCAGCTTGTAGTTTAATATCACCTTTCATGTCAATAATATCAGCTCGATCATTTTTAAACGTAACAATAAAACCTTGATCTGTGATTTTAGACACTGATAGAAGATTTGTTCTTAAGTCAGGTACAAGTGAAGTATTAGTGATTAAAATATTTTTTAAATTACCGTTTACATTTGTAGAAAACTTCACTATTCCTTTTCCCAAAATTTTTGTCTTAGAGTCATTTGCCAGATTAAGTATTCCCTCACTAGAATCAGTCATTTCTTGAAAAAATTTCTTCTCGTTGCATAGATGAGTCGTTGCTCCACTATCCAGACACCAGTTTCGATTAATTTTCCCATATAATTTATTTTCTACATTTAAACACACGTCTTCGGCACATTTAGCCATTTGTTGCTTATTGATATTAAAACGATTAAAACGACACTCCGCCTTTTTATGTCCGAGCTTTTTACAGATATGACATTGAATTGGATTTTTATTATAAGTTTGTTTTTTATTGACAAAACTATTTGTTTCAGTTTTTTGTGCTCGATTATTCTGTCCTCGAAAATGTCCGTTGAATTTATTTGCTAACATAGCATCAGAGGTTCCACTTTGTCTTCCGTTTTTTCGAGCGTCACTTTCTTCAATAATTTTTGTTCTCATAGCTTCAGGATTTGGAAGATTGTCTCTTGATTCAATAGCGCACCTGAAGTTTTCAAAACTTTCTGGAAGACTGTATAATAACATAATTGTTAAGAGATCTGGATTGATCTCAATTTCCATGTCAGCCAATTTGTCGACAGTATCAAAGAAAATATTTAAATGATTGCGAATGTCACTACCTTCGTGCATTTTTTGTAACGTTAATTTTTTTAATAATGTAGCTTTTCTTGCCGGCCCTTTGGATTGATAGATTTCTTCTAATTTAACCCACATTTCTCTTGACGTTGTGCAGTTTTTGACCTGCTTTAATTCACTTGATGATATTGAAAGAATAATATCCGATCTTGCTTTAAGATCGTTTTTAGACCAAGCTTGTTCAGCAGCAGCATTTAAATCATTTTCTCCTCTTTCAGGTTTTGTATTTGATCCATTCACGTAGTCCCATAAATCAGCTTTGATAAGTATCGCTTGCATCTGTAACTTCCACGTATCGTAGTTATTTTTATCAAGAAGTTCAATTCTTATTGATCCGCTCATCTTAAATGACGTTTGACGTTTGACGTTTTGTATGGTTTTTATTTATTTATTTATAATACAATATTTGATTATTTTATTTTTACACGAGTAACTCTGGGCCCATAACCTGTTAAATATAATTAAATAACTCCAGAATTACAATAAAACGATACAATATCTTTAAACTGATTTATTAATCAAAATATAAACAAACGATCTATTCCGTTTGAATGTAAACAAAGAACTAACCAATTTCTTTGATTTGTTTCTTTTTATATATATATAACATAACAAAAGATGTTTTTAAGTTTGCTACTCGAATGTATATTCAAAGAACTTATAATTCTCACATGTAAGATTAAAGAATTAAATTGAAGATTAAAGATTTAAATTAAAATGTTAAAAAAATAGTTGATAATTGAAAGACAAATAACAAAATTTTTTTCCACTTATCATTGTTTTCATCATATTTTAATTATTGTCTTCAAGTTTGAAATTTTAAAATCATTTTTCAATTGTTTTCCACAAGTTTTAATAATTCCTATTTTTTTAAATTAACTAAAATTAATTTAATAATTTTTCTAAAATTTTTAAATATTTTTCTCGAATTTTCCATTATTTTCTTTTATTTTTAATCATTTTTAATTATTTAATTCAATTTTCAATTATTTATATTACTTGTTTATTATTTTCAATTTCTTAGGTTCTTTTTCATAATTTCCAAAAAGTTTTTAATTATTTATTTGAAAGTTTCATTTTTCTATTCAATTTTCAATTATATCTACGATCTTCTTGTATTTTATGTACTTTTATTCTGTATATGTTTTGCAATTATTTCTCTTAAATTAAAAATTGTTTTTCTCAATTTTAAATTATGTTTATCTGTTTTCATTTATTTTCTCTACTTTTAATTATTTTCTTCTTTTTTTTTTGCAATTAACTTTTAAAAGTTTCAAGTATTTTTCTGAAATTTTCTTTCAATTTCCTTTATTTAAAATATATAATGCAATTTTTGCAATTATTAATTTTTTTATTTTAATTATTTTCTTCATTTTTAAATTATTTATATTATTTCTTCATAATTTTCGGTTCATCATTTTCTGAATTAATTTTCTAAAATTTTAATTATTTATCTCAATTTAAATCATTTTTTTTTCAATTTTCAATTATTTTCTCCAATTTTTTATTATCCTAATTTTTTTCAATTTATTTCCGAGATTTAAAATTTTTTTTCTCAAATTTAAATTACTTTCTTTTATTTTAAAATTGTTCATAATTGTTATATTTAATAATAATTTTTACACTCCATTGACTTATAGTCAATTTGTAATGATAATTATTTTGTTATATATTTACATTTTTTTTTATAATAAATTGTTTGTGCTTCAAAATAGTGGGGCTCATTCAAACATAGAAAATTCTCATAAATTCTCCGCAAGAAGAATATTCTCGAGAATGTAACCGGATTTTAAATTACCGAGAATTTTGCAACTCTAACTGATTAGGGCCGAAAATTTTAACGCATGCGCACTAAAAATTTCTTGAAATGAAAAGGTCTATTAAAATATGACAAAAAGTAGAAAAAAAACTAAATACATTTTTTGAGAGTATGTTTTGAGGACCAAAACTAAGAACAGGTAAATTTTGGAAAAATCATAATAAAATATGTGAAAGAGTAAACTTACCTCTGCGTATTTGATTTAGACAAGCTAGCATTCTAATCATAAACACAGCGGGTACTGTGATGGTATCTTTGGTCTCTTCTAACATAACAGCATTTCTTTTTTTGAGCTGCAAAGAATAATAATTTTTACAATAATAGAATATACTATTAAATTTATTGGTTGTTTTTATTAAATAAATAAATAAATAAGGAAATTTAAATCAATAAGACATCTTTTATAAAAAAAAATCAAAGCATTACACATATTTATTTAGAGCGCTTCCTACACTTTTTAAATAAATTAAATTAAATTTTTTTTTTTTTAATAAGAGGCAATTCACTTGAAATCTCACATTTCTTTTTTTTTTTGTTTATAAATAGTGAATAGAATACTAAAAAAGTATACCAAATTTTGATTTAATATTTACATATATTTTTAGAGATATTCGCATTTACAAATTTTTGTAAAATTTTTAAAAATAGTTTATAATTTTTTTGTTTACGATAGTAAGACAATGTAATTATTTTTTTGTTTTGTCTATTGCATATTTATTATTTAATTGATTTGAACATTTTATTGTATTGTTGAAATCTCAATGATTATATGTTTGAATAGTTAAATAAATTGGTCATGATGAATAATTTATTTTGTATTTAATTAACTTACATCGTCTGCGAAGGTTTCATCGAAGCTTGTTTCCACGTTGACGGGCGCCCAGAGCTTGACATCGTAGTCGATTCCGGAAGTTGCGAGCATTGGAAGAAAGGGATGTGGTTGGAGGCAATTGACGACGTGCTGATCAGCTTCAAGTAACATGCAAAGTTTAGCGGTTTCTCTGTCCCAGACGAAGACGTGGCCACAGTCGCTGCCGGACATAACGTAATCGTCGCCCCAGAAATTTGCTTCCTTGATCATAGTCCTAAAGAAACTAGAGTCAAACGAGGGAAGGCAAAAGATGAGAAAATTGGTTGGACTGTTGCTTTTTTAGCCCAGTCCGCTCGGAGGCTTTTTCGGGACTTTGTCAGTTTTTTTTTTTGTTTTTTGTTTTTCAGCAGTGTTTTCTCCAGACAAAAACAGGGAGACAAAGAATCTCGCTGACATTGTCGCGTTTAGTCGCAGATACCACGCTCCAAAACGACTACTTCTCGTGCTTCGCCACAAAGAATCCAGTGCTGTTAAAACCGAAGGATTCTGGCGCCAAATTAAATTACTAAAGAAAATCTCGCAACTAGTTTTTTTTTTCCTCTAAATTGGTTAACAGGACAAACACATAGACGTACACGCAGTGCTTAGATTCTAAAATTTACTTTTCCAAATCCTCTACAAGCTGAAGCTAAAAAAAAAAAAAATAAACAATGCTGTGTCTGAAATAGTGAAATTTTCCTTTCTGTCCAACAACTTTTGAAAAAATAATTCAGAAACTTGACATAGTTTTCAAGATTGAAAAAAAATTATATCAAGATATTTATAATTGAAAAAATATCTAAATATACTTTAGAGTTTAAAAGAATAACTGAATGTAAAGAGAAAAAAATGTAAGATATAAATGTAAAGTAAAGAGTGAAGTAGACAAAATGGAAAATATAAGTAAATTTCGAGGAAAATAATTAAAACTTGAAGATTTTTTTTTTGGACGACAAAGCTAATTAAAAATAAAAAATATAGTTAAGAAGTTAATTGCAAATTTGAGGAATATAACTGTAAATTTAAAGAAAATATTTTCAAATCAAAAAAAAAAATGGAAACATTACGGAAAAAATTAAAAATAAAAGACAATAATTAAGAAATGAAAAAATAGATTTAATATTAAAGAGGTTCTCTCCATTGACATCACGTCAAACTAGGAAATAGTTTTTCACGTAAAATAAAAATATTAAAACTGATTTTATAAAATTTTGAAAGATTCCATTGTACATTTTTCAGGAAAAAGTGGATTGAGTCAAATTTTGTTAAATAACAATTATTTAACATCTTGTGTTTTCTCTTTAAATCTAGTCAAAATTTATAGTTTTCATCCAATTTTAACAAATAATAGCTTATTTTGTTCTTTTGAAACATTTTTTACATTTATCTAAAAACTATAAAATAAATAAAATTGGTTTTTTATATACTTTTTTAAACATAATATTATTTAACAAAATATCTATAACAAACAAAATTGTAGAGAATGTTTCAAAAAGAGAAATGAGTTATTTTTTGTCAAAATTGGATGAAAATTACAGATTTTAACTAAATTTTAAGAAAAAACATAAAATGTTATTTAATTATTATTTAACAACAAATTTTGATTGAGTCCAATTTTTTCTGGAAAATTTAAACTGGATCATTCAAAATAATTATATTATTATTTTTTTAGTGTGCAAATTCAATTTCTAGTTTGAGGTTATGTCAATGCAGAGAACCTCCTTAAAGAAAATAGTCAAAAATTTAAGGATTTAAACAATAGTTGGAGAAAAAAATTTTAAAATTGCAAAATATAATTGTAGTTTGATGAATCAATTTTAAATTGAAGAAGAAATAATTGAAAAACTGAAGAGAATAATTGAAATTTGGAAAAGTATATTTAAAAAAGAAGAAATTTTTCTTAATAAAAAGAAATAATTAAAAATTCAGGAGAAACTTTGAAAAATGAATAAAATCATTTAAAATTTGCAAATAAAATTGACGTTTCATATAAAAATAAATAAGAACTGATTACAATAATTAAAACAGAAAACAGTAAATTAAAAAAACAATAAATAATTTTAAAATTGAAAAATTAATTCAATATGGAAGACAGTAATTAAAAGTATTGAAATTTAATTTTGAAAACTAGAAATTGAAGCAATCGATTAAAATAAAAGAAAATAATTTTAAACATTATTCTTTGTATAATTTGTATTCTTTGTATTCTTTGTATAATTATTCTTGTATAATTTGAGGCAAATAATTGACAAACGACAAAGAAAAGAAAATTATAGAATATAATTGAAAATTCAGAAACCAATTCAGAATTGAAAAATTTAATTAAAGATTGGTGAAAAAATAGGAAATTAATTCAAAAATGAAAAGTTAATTATTTAAACTAAAAAATAATTGAAAAAATTAAAGATCATAATTTAAATTTGAGTATAGTATAAATTTACAATTTAGGAAATTAAATGAAAAATGATTCAAGTATTTAAAAATTAAAAAAAACTAATTGAAAAATGATATAAATAATTGTGAATTGAAGTAAATAATTTAAATCAGAATAGAAAATAATGAAAATGTTATATTTTAAAAGTTAAAGATTTTTTAAAATGAATTCAAATTTAGTTTAATCGAAGCTTGGATTAAATTAATTCAGTGCAAATTTGAAATTGTAGAGGATATTAAAACAGTAAATTTTTGACTGATACCATTTATCTAATTCTAAAATTATTATTGTTATCTGATCAAAAATAAAAACTGTTTTATTTTCTACTTTTTAAGGAGATTCTCTCCATTGTCATAAACTCAAACTAGAAAGTGGTTTTTCACACTAAATAAAAATATTATAAAAATTGATTTCGACAAATTTTGAAAGATCCAGTGGTACATTTTTAAAAAAATATATTATTCAAAAGTTATTAAACAAATATAATTCGATTTTCAAGTATATTTGAAACAAAATATTATCTAACAGTATCTAATAAATAAAATTGTCGAAAATATTCCAAAAAGAAAAATGAGCTATTATTTCTCGAAATTGAATGTAAATTACAAAGAAAAAAAAACGTTAAATAATTATTACTTGACAACAAATTTTGCCTCAACCTAAATTTTTCCAAAAAATATACAACTGGATTTTTAAAAGTTTGGTGAAATCAATTTTAATAATATTTTTATTTCGTATGAAACTTTCAGTTAAAACTGTACATTTAAACTTCTATGTTAAAAGACGAGCATGCAATTAATTTTGAAAATTTTTAGATTAATAAATTTGAGAAAGAGTAATTCTATTTTCTGTTCTTAAATTTTGTAGATAAGTAGAAATATGATTATTTTTCAACTTAAAATTTACTTTCTCATTAGTGATGAGAATGTAAAAATTATTTTTTTTTTCTCGTAAACTTGGCAGAATTAGACTAAACTTCACAGCGTAAAATTACGTCATTTGCGTGATATTTTGTTCTTTCATGATGAATACTATTAATGGTAAAATTTTGATACAGTTAATGGATTCAGAGGGGAAAAATTATAAAATTATACCTAGCATTACGATGACCCATGTACTTTTGTTTGACATGAAGTTCTGTTGAGTACGGCTCATCAAAAGGTTCTCCCTGAGATGCACGGGCATTTGCAATTGCTTCGTCCATTTCCACCTCAATAGCGTTATCAAGTCTGAAAAATTGTTAAATAATATTGAAATTTGCTTTTAAAATATTGTAATTTTTATATAGGGCATTCATTCTGGATTCGGCCACCACCCTCCATATTTTAATTTTAAACATAAAATTCTTTATTACAACTTCAAAATTTTTGCCAAAATATCAATTTTTCAATGCCATATTGTGTCTTTTATTTTCATTAAATGGTGAAAAAATATGACGCAAAAAAGACACTATCACAAATAATTCTCAGACCACAACGAGAGTTTTACACAAATTAAATTTTGGATTATTTTTTATTGAAAATGTTTGAATATTTAAAAAGGTTTATGTATGTATTTTTAAAAAAATTTAATTAAATTTTTGAAACATATTTAAATATTTAATGATTTGTATTAAAATTTTCAAAAATAATAGATATTTTGAAAAATAATAATTAAGAAACATCTGTAATTTTTAAATTGCTATTTTTAGATATTTCAAATTTTTTTATAAAACCGCGTTAAATAGTTTTTTTGTGCGTTTTTGCGTTGTATTTTTTTACCCTTAAATGAAAATACATATGACATTAAAAATTGAGGTTTTGATATTTTAACCCATAATTAAAGCATTTTATCTTTAAAATTAAATACGCAGGGGGCGGATCCAGAAAGAATGTCAGATTCTATTTTATAAACACACCTTCTTTTAGACTCCATTTCATCATCGTCGCTGTCATTATAAATATCTTCTTCCGTCCCTAAAAGTCGTAAATACAATTAAAAAAATCTTGTTATAAAATATGTATTACAAATAATACAAACAGTTATAATAAATTAATTTTAATATAAATATAATAATATACCAAAACATTTTTTTTTCGTTTAATGAAATTTTGACCTTTTTAAAAAACTTAAATACTTTAGAAAAATATTTTACGTGCTTAGAGGTAACAAAATATATGACGATTTCAAAAAATTAATTTTTCATTTAAAAAAAGATTCTAAAAATTTGGAAGTTACGAAAAAATGACACATGGAGAGTCCACCAAAAGTTTTATTAAAAACTAATAATTAAACATGTCGTTAATTTAAAAAAAAACAAATTCAAGGACTTTTTAAGATTTTTGATTTTAAAAATTAATTTTTTGAAAGTCCGCTTTTGAAAATATTTTATTCTCTATGATAAAATAAACCCTGTTTATTAATTTTTTTAGTTTTTCTATTAATTTTCTTTCTTTTCTTATGTTGCAAGGAAATTTATTACTTAAGGGCATGTGATGGATTATGACGTCACTGGTATAGGCAAAATTTGTCCGTAACTTTTCTCTTAAAATATTGAATATTTTTTTATGAAACTTGGTATAATTACTTAAAATGTCATTATGAAGGTCTCTCAGACCCGAATTTCTTTAAATTTTGGCCCAAACTTAATTTTGGGGAATTTTCGAAAAATTGCAAACTTTTTTAAAAATTAATTTTGAGACAAAATTCAAACAAATTTGGGTCTGAGAGACCTTCATAATGACATTTTAAGTAATTCTACCAAGTTTCATGAAAAAATATTTAATATTTTAAGAGAAAAGTTACGGACAAATTTTGCCTACATCAGTGACGTCATAATTCATCACATGCCCTTAATATAAAAATTACGATAAATCAAATTTGAGGCAAATAAAATTATAATCAAAATTATATGTTTTCTCTTCTAAAATCGAAACAATGCAAAAATAATATAAAATTTTTGTTAAATGATGATTTAGAAAAATAAAAATGTCATAAAATTAATTTTTGTGCTAGGAAGGTTTTTTATTTTCAAAAAATTCGATCTGCAAAGGATTGTCAAATCTTAAATAAATGAGAAAAACGTTAATTAGTTTGATTTTAAACAAGAAATACCACAAATGTTTCATTTTTCTTGATTTTCAAACAAAATTTTTTTGTTTTTTCCTGGCATTTCTTGAATTTTTAGTAGCCAGATATTTACTCAAAATTGAACAATTTTCAGTTTATAAACGTAGATTCTCTTTAAAAATTAATTTTAATTAACTGTGTTTTGGCTTTGATAAAGCCATTTAAATCTGAAGTAATTAACTTTATAATTTTGTATAATAAACTTTCAGATTAAATAAAATTCGCAATAATTGAAGTTGTATAAAAATAAAACTCACTTTCTCGAATGTCACTAAAATTAGAATGACCAACACGTGAACAGCTTGGACCAGCAGCATTAATTTCCATCCTATTGTTTTCACTCTCTGTTGGATCTAAAAAACAAAAATTTTATCAATATAAAACAGAAATTTTAATGTTTCTTCAAGCTTTTTAATTTAAATTACCTGGATGATAAGTGTCACGCGTCACTTCGTCTGCGACTCCAAGAGAAATCGTGGCATTAGTTGAACTTTTATCGGAATATGTTAAACTCACTGAGGGTTCACTGCCGTGCCTTAAATTAAGAAATTAATTAGTAGTAAATTTAATCTGCTTTCGTAAACACTCTTAGGAAAATGGCCCACATGGAATTTGGCAAAAAATTATCAAAATAAATAATATTCCAGGTTGTACTTTAAAATTACTTTTTCCAAGTATTCCAGATTCTGAAGCAACACTGTATTTCTAAATTTGTAAAAAAAAAGAAAACAATACAGAAAAAATTAAAATTATAATTGCAATTAATTTTTGTAATTAAAATGAATTACAAATTAAAATTGTTTTAACCATGACTGCAATTGATTTAAATCAATTTGATAATAATGGCTTTGGTTAAATATTATTATTTTAAAAAATAATTTGTGGTTTTTTGATACTAATCTTATCAAAAAGCAGGGCTGTAATTAATTTAAATCATTGGACATTTGCATTAAAATCATGATTTAAATAAAAAAAAACTTAATAATTTCCCGGAGGTCTAATACTCCATGTAAAAAATCGCAAACCATAAAAAAACACAAAAATTTGTAGATAAATCTTGACATTTTTAATTTTAATATTTTATTCTAAATAAAATTTAAACAATTGTTTTTTAAATTAAAGAAATCAATAAGAAGATAATTTAAAAAACAAAATACTTGCGATCTATAAATTTTAAGTATGAAGATAACTCATTAAAATTTAAATAAATTCCAAACGTCAATTAACTCATATTCCAATTATTTATTCAAACTTTTAAATTTTAATTAATTCAAATTTAAATGCGTATTTAATTAATGCATAATAATCTTTTTTAATTGTTATAAGAATTCAAAGAAATTTTCTTTGTATCATAATTTCTTATTTTTACAAAATTTTAAGATTTTTTCTTCTGTTACTTTTGATATATTTTTTTGTATTTGTCTTTTTATTTTAGGATTTTGTTTAATTTTCTTTTTTTAATGCAAATTATTTAATACTATTTCACACACTTTTCTTATTATAACATTCACTGAACTTTTTATATCGTTGACTTTCTTAATTATTTCCATATTTTTAAAAATAAATACGCTCATTTTTTTGTAAATGTATTAAATTTGTTTTCACGTCTTATCCATTTTTTGCAAACTTACTTATTCTTTCATCAAATTTTTAAATTTCCTTTTTATTTTTCTAAATTTATTGTTGGATTTGTTTTACGTGTAATATTATAAAAATATTTTCAATTTAATTTTCCTAAAATTTTTTTTGTATTGTAAACTTTTTCTTTATATTTAATACATTTTTTTTTATTTTATTTTTATTAATTCAAATTTTTTAGTAGATTCTTACCCAATTTTTTTTTGTACTTTTTACATTTTACAGTTTGTTAGATTAAAAAAAAACATTTCACCATTTATTTCCTATTTATTTAATTTTCTTGTTGTATCACTATTTTTTAGTCCTTCCTTTCATTTTAATTAATTCTTTAATTTCAGTCAACATTTTCCTTTTTCTTAGAAACATTTTTTATTCTTTTAAATTGTTTAGTTTATATCTTGTAATTTCGAGTTTCTGAAAACTCGTATTATTAAATTATTTATTAGATTTATTAGACCTCTTTATTAGACGATTTTACAAACATTTTCTAAATTTCTCAATTTTCTACTTTTTTAAGACTTTTATTCTTTTATTTTATATTATGTAAATTTAAAATTGTACTAAATATTCTTATTTTAACATCGTTATTCTATTTCACAGCATATTTTTTTTCATTTAAAATTTCCCAAAATTGTATTCATTCCTTTTTTTCTCAATCTGTAAAGTAATTCTCTAATTTATCTAATTTTATAAGTGTTTTCTTTTTAACAATATATTTTAACGTTTTTTAAATTATCTTCTTATTTATTTATTTTTTCAATTTAATGGAAATGTTCGTAAATAGTTTACTTTTTTAAAAAGAGTTTATACTTTTTTATATATTTTTATCTCACTGTTTCATTCTTGTGTCGTTTGTGTTTTAATAATCTCCATGACTTTTTTTTTCAAAGAATTTTCTCATTTTTTTAACAGACTGTTTTCTTATCTTTTATTTTCTACAACTAAATTTTTTCCCTTGCTTTTACCTAATTTTCTTAATTTTGCTATCATAAGAATTTCAAGATATTTTTTTAAAATCTTCTCATTGATTTAACATAATTTGTTTGATTTTTCATAAATCTCTTATTCTTCATTATTTGTTATTAAATATTCTCAGTTTAAGAAATAAACTATTTACAAATTAACATTTGAAAATTTTATATATACTGATTTTATAAATTTAAAGAAAAAATCCATTTTTAATTTAAATAAATAAAATAACGGAAGTGCGAGTACCTTTCAAGAAATCCGTCTCTCATCGTTGTTAGACGGTCTTGAAGATTCTCCATAATACTTCCTTCGTGACTAGTTCCGACATCGGCACTTTGTTCACTCAAGGTGGAAAGTTGAGACATTCGTCGCTTATTAGAGATGAAAGACTGCAGACAACATTGCTCCTCTCCATGACTAGATTCAGCTTCCATAGGGGCAGTTTCAGTAAAATTAAGACGACTCTCGGACGACTCCTCACTTGAGAAAGTAGTCTCTTCCGTTTTTGGACTCTCATTTCCTTCGCTATTTACATTCTCACTTGTGTTTACCTCGTTATTTGAATTTTGACTTGTTGTGGGTTCTGTTTCCAGAAATGATTCAACATTTCCTAAAAGAAAATAATAAAAGTTATTTATAAATGTTACGAAAAATATCTTATTTATTTTTTACAAGGTAATATTATTTATATATTATAATTTACATTTAATTATATTTAATGATTTCTTTCATTCATTTATTCCGTCCACACCTAAAGTTTGTAATATTATTTTTTACAAATTTTTTTATTATTTTCAATTTTTAATTATTTTGCAAATATTTTCTCAATTTTTTTTTATTATTTTCATTATTGTTCAATAAATTTCTTAGCTTTTAAATTATTTTTCTAAAATTTCAATAATTTTCTTCAATCTTCAATTATTTCTCTCGAATGTTATGTAATTTTTAATTATTTTCTTTCATTTTTAAAGATTTTAAAAGTATATAAATTTTGTTTTATACAAATAAATCTTGTTTTATTTATCTTTAAATTAAATTAAAAATTAAAAATTTTTATAATTGTTGACAAAACAAGCTGTAGAAATTAATGGCGAATTTTATAATCTAGTAATACAATAAATATCTTACCGGAAGTGTGAATTCTTTCTACCCTTAGGTCTTCATCACCTGAAGCCACATTATCGGGAATATTTTCACTTTCATCAGCTGTAGTATCTAGAAAGAAAAAAAAAAAGCTTAAAATACATTGTTAAAGAAATTTTTTTTATTTCTTCAGTAATGTCAGTGGCGTAACTTGGATTTGAGCCCCCCCCCCAGAAAAAAAATTGGGCCTCCCTTTCTTAGAAAATTTCAATTTTAATTTTAAGCGATCCTACTCTCAATCAATTCTATTTTTATTTATGTGGAAAGTTGTTCCTTTCGATTTTAGTTATTTAAAAATATATATTAATTAAAATGATTTGAAATTAAATTGGAAGACAACAGTTTTAAATTGAAGAAAGAATAAGAAAAAATTTAAGAAAATAATTAAAGAACGAAAAAATTTATTTAAAAATAGCGAGAAAATTTTTAATTCAAAAAATTCAATTAAAAACACAAAAATAATTGATAATAAAAACAATATTGTAAAATTGATGAAATTCGTTTGACAAAAATATCAAAAATAATTAAAAATTATAAGCTACAAGTTAAATTTGTAGAAAATACACTTGAATCTGATTTGAGGGAAGAAAGTTATTTAAAAATATTAAAAGTAATTTAAATTGTAGACAAAGTAGTTTTAAATTAAAGAAAGAAATGAGAAAAGAAGAAATTTATTTAAACATATTATAATAAACTGAAATTTGAAAAAAGTCCATAAAAAATAATTGAAATTTAAAGAGAAAACCAAAATTGCTGAAGAAATTGAAGACAAAATAAAACTTTCAAGATTGTAATTGAAATTTAAAGAAAACTATTTAAGTAAGACTAAAATAGCTGAAAATTGAAGAAAATAATTTAAAAAAGATGAAATTAATAATTAAGTAATAACAAAAAAATGATATTGAAAAAAAATTGTAAATTAAATAAATAAATTTGTAGAAAATTATTGAAAAAAGAAGAAACTTATTTGAAAATATTAAAAGTAATTTAAATTGCAGACAAAACAGTTTTCAATTAAAGAAAGAAATGAGAAACGAAGAAAATAATTGGAAGACGACGAAAATTGCATTTAAACATATTATTAAAAATAAATTAAAATTTAAAACAAAAATGGAAATTTGAAAAAAGTCCATAAAAAATGACAAGAATAATTGAATTTAAAGGATTAAAATTAACAATTGAAGAAATTCCTTAAAAAATAATTAAAAAATTGAAGACTATAAGAAATATAAGAAAATAATTGAAAAATGAGAAATAGACGAAATTTTGAAAAATTAATTTTATAATAAGTGTAATTGAAATTTGAAGAAAACAATTTAACTATGATTAAAATAACTGAAAATGGAAGAAAATTATTTAAAAAAGAAGAAGTTAATTTAAGAAATGACAAAAAAATGAAATTGAAAATGAAATAAAAAATTTCAAAATGTAATGAAATTTTATGTTTTAAATCGCCAAATCGTCAATTCTTAAAAATGAGAAAAAGAAAGGGTGTGTAGTTACACCACTGATTAATGTTAAGATTAGTATAACTAAAGATTAAAAAATAAATTTAAATAAACATTAAAAGAATGTAACAATTTATAAGAGAATATTATAGCTGAGAAAATTAAAAAAAACTCACTTAATGTATCAGTTTGCTGTCGCTCAACATTTTCACTTTCACTGATTCTTTCTGTGTTAAGTTCTGCATTATTTTCCGTGTTATTTTGATTATTTTCGACATGTTGTTCCATAACACCTTCTAGGCTATCTTCTCCTCCTCCACTTAAGGCGGCTCTAGTTGCTGGATCATTTAACATTCTGCTGAGAACATCAGTCATCCTCTGCATCAAAGAAGTGTGAAGAACTGGCCTTGCTTGTGCTATTTCTTAAAAAAATAAATTTTTACTATTTCATCATTTCGTACATTTTCAGTAATAATTTAAAATAACCTATTACTATTTTATGTTTTACCAGAGTGTCTACTAATTTCGTGTTTAAGTAAGCAAATAAATTTGCTTTCTTATAGAGGAAGCAATAAATTAATAATATAAAAATTAAGTTGAAAAATTAATAAAAAAAAACAAAATTTATGCAAAAAAAAAAATGAAAAAACAAATTATTTTACGAATAATAATAATAATAATAATGTATTTTAAGCATGAAAACTTTTTTTATCCAGATATATCCAGATTTCAAATATACTAAATTTGAAGTGGTTTAGAAATTTCTTTAATTTTTAATAATTCTTTTTTTCTATTATGATTCCAATTACTTAAACTAGAGTTTTGTATTATTTTTATCATTTTTCAATTATTTTCTGCAATTTATAATTATTTTGAAATTTTTTATCTAAATCTTAAATTTACCTTCTTCAAATTTCAGTCATTTTGTTTAATTTTTTCAATCACTTTTTCAATTTTAATTATTGTGCCATTGACATTAAATCAATTTTATTATTTATTCCTCAATTTTATATTATTCATTGCAAATTTAAATTCATTTTTTTAATTTGCCATTACTTTTGTCATTTTGCAATTATTATTTTCAATTTGTAATTATTTTAATAATTTTTTAATTAATTTCCTGAACTTTCAAATACATATCTCAATTTTCAATTATTTTGTTCAATTTTCTTTTTCTTATTTTTCAATTAATTTCTTAAATTTTCAGTTACATCTCAAATTTAGATTATTGGCTTTAATCTTCAATTTTTTAACGATTTTTCAATTACTTTCATTACTTTGGTATGATTTTCAAAAAATTCGTTTATTTATCTGAAATATGAATTATTTTCATCAATTTTGGATTATTTCTGCGATTTTTAAATTATTCTCTTTAATTAAAGAATTTTCAGTAATTTTGTAATTATTTTCATTTTTTAAACATATATTCTTTGATTTTTTCAATTATTTCTTTCAAATTTTATTTACTGTTTTCAATTTTTCATATTTAAATTATTTTCATCATATTTCAATTTTTTTTCTCAATCTTAAATTATTTTTCGCATATTTCAACTATTTTTTTTTTCAATTTTGAATTAATTTGATCATTTTTCAATTATTTTCTACGATTGTTAATTATTATTCGCATTTTCTAAAATTATTTTCTAAGACTTTTAAGTATTTTTCTAAAATTTCAATTATTTTTTCAATTTTTAATTATTTTTATTTGTTTTCATAATTTTTAAAAAGTTTTATTAATTGTCTTACATATTAATTATTTTTAGCTTTCTTCAATTTATAATTATTCTCATCTTTTTTTCTTTTTTCAGATTTTCAAGTATTTTCCTCAAATTTCAATTATTATTTTTGTTTAATTCTTCAATATTTTCAATTATTTATTTCTGTAAGTTATTTTTTCAACTTATCATTGTTTTTAGCATATTTCAATTATTTTCTTCAAGTTTTAAATTTTAAAATCATTTTTCAATTATTTTTCCCAATTTTGAATTATTCTTATATTCTTTACATAATTTTCTAAGATTAATATTTTTCTCAAATTTCCCATTATTTTCTTCAATTTTAAATTATTTTCCATTTTTTTCATAATTTCAAAAATTTTAAACTGTTTACCTGATATTTTAATTATTTAATTCAATTTTAAACAATTTTTATATTATTATTATTATTTTTAATTACTTACGGTCTTTTTCATAAGTTCCAAATTATTTTTACTTAATTATCTGAAATTTCGATTATATTATTTTCTCTAATTTTTAATTATTTTCTTTTTTTTCAACTAATTTCTCAGATTTTCAAGTATTTTTCTTGGACTTCAATTGTCTATTATATTTAAAAAAAAGTTCTGGAATTTTTTCAATTATTTATTTCAAATTTCCTTTTTTTTATTCTTTTTATCATATTTCACTTATTCTCTTCAAGTTTTAAATTTTAAAATCAATTTTCAATTATTTTCCCCAATGTTTAATTATTCTTATATTCTTAAAATTATTTTCTAAGATTAATATTTTTCTTAAATTTCCAATTATTTTCTTCATTTTTAAATTGTTTTCCATTTTTTTTTTCATAATTTCAAAAATTTTAAACTGTTTACCTGATATTTTAATTATTTAATTTAATTTCATACAATATATATTATTATTATTTTTTTTTTTAATTACTTACGTTCTTTTTTATAAATTCAAAATTATTTTTACTTAATTATGTGAAATTTTCATTATTTTATTCAATTTTCAATTATACCTATCATTTTCTTGTATTTTATCTATATTCTGTATTTTTTGCAATTATTTCTCTGAAATTAAAAATTGTTCTCTTAAATTTGTCATTATGTTTATCTTTTTCCATTTATTTTCTCTAGTTTTAATTATTTTCTTTTTTTTTCAACTAATTTCTCAGATTTTCTAGTATTTTTCTTAAATTTCAATTGTCTATTATATTTAAAAAAAAGTTCTGGAATTTTTTCAATTATTTATTTCAAATTTCCTTTTTTTTCAACTTATTCTTTTTATCATATTTCAATTATTTTCTTCAAGTTTTAAATTTTAAAATCTTTTTTCAATTATTTTCCCCAATGTTTAATTATTCTTATATTCTTAAAATTATTTTCTAAGATTAATATTTTTCTTAAATTTCCAATTATTTTCTTCATTTTTAAATTGCTTTCCATTTTTTTTTCATAATTTCAAAAATTTTAAACTGTTTACCTGATATTTTAATTATTTAATTTAATTTTAAACAATTTATATTATTATTTTTATATTTTTTTTTACTTACGTTCTTTTTCATAAATTCAAAATTATTTTTACTTAATTATGTATCTGAAAGTTTCATTATTTTATTCAATTTTCAATTATACCTATCATTTTCTTGTATTTTATCTATATTCTGTATTTTTTGCAATTATTTCTCTGAAATTAAAAATTGTTCTCTTAAATTTGTCATTATGTTTATCTTTTTCCATTTATTTTCTAGTATTTTTCTTAAATTTCAATTGTCTATTATATTTAAAAAAAAGTTCTGGAATTTTTTCAATTATTTATTTCAAATTTCCTTTTTTTTATTCTTTTTATCATATTTCACTTATTCTCTTCAAGTTTTAAATTTTAAAATCAATTTTTAATTATTTCCCCCAATTTTTATTTATTCTTAATTTTTCAAATATTATTTTCTAAGATTTTTAAATATATTTTTTAAATTTCCAATTATTGTCTTGAATTTTTAATAATTTTATTTATTTCTGAATTAATATCCTGAACTTTCAAATATATATCGCAGTTTCCTAATTGTCCAATTATTATCTCAAATTTATAATTATTGTCATCAATTTTTCATTTTTTTAACGATTTTTCAATTATTTTAATCAATTTTCGATTGTTTCTGTGATTTTTTTTAATTATTCTCTTTAATTAAAAGTTTTGAGGTAATTTTGTAATTATTTTCTTTTTTTCAACATACCTATATATATTCTAAGATTTTTTTAATTACTTCTCTCAAATTTTATTCACTTTTTTCAATTTTTCATATTTAAATTATTTTTATCTTATTTAAATTTTTTTTGTCAATCTTAAATTATTTTCAGCATATTTCAATTATATTTTTCAATTTTGAATTAATTTTATCATTTTTTACTTATTTTCGTCGATTGTTAATTATTATTTTCATTTTATAACATTATTTTCTAAGATTTTTAAATATTTTTCTGTAATTTGAATTATTTTCTTCAATTGTAATTATTTACATTTGTTTTCATAATTTCAAAAAAACTTTATTAATTATCGTAAATTTCAATTATTTTTAGCTTTCTTCAATTCTTTTCTCCAGTTTTTAGTAATTCTCATTTTTTTTCAATTGATTTCTAAGATCATCATGTATTTTTATTAAATTTCAATTATTTTTTTTTATTTTAAAATGTTTTTCAATTTTTTCAATTATTTCACTCAAATATCATTTTTTTTTACAACTTATCATGATTTGTTTCATATTTTAATTATTTTCTTCAAGTTTCAAATTTTAAAATGATTTTTCAATTGTTTTCCAAAATGTATTTCCTTCAATTTACAATTTTTTTCATTTGTTTTATAATTATCAAAAATTTTATGCTATTTATCTGCCATTTCAATTATTTCATTCAATTTTCAATTATTTATGTTATTTTCTTCAATTTTCAATTACTTCCGTTCTTTTTCATAATTTCCATCAAGTTTTTAATTATTTCCCTTTAATTAAAAATTATTCTCTTTAATTTCAAATTATGTTTATCTTTTTCCATTTATTTTCTTTAATTTTTAATTATTATCTTCTTTTTTTTTTATGAACTTCTAAAAGTTTCAATTATTTCTCTGAAATTTTCTTTAACCGTTATTATTTATTTAAAGTATATTATGAATTTTTTTCAAATATTTACTAAACTTTTTATTATTTATTTCAATTATAAATTATTTAAAATGAAAATTTATGCTTTTTAGGTGAAAATAAGTCCAAAAAACCTGTTTTTGAAAAACTGAAAATTTTAACGATCTATTTGGGTTTGTTTAAGGTATTAGTCACATAAAATGATTTTCGTCAGATTTTTTTTAACTTTGAATCCATATTCCTAAAGTATTTATCTATGAAATAAGACTAATCCCATAAATTTTGACCACTTCTGAGCTTCAAAATATAAATTTAAAGTTCATACCTTTCACACGCGCTAGCACTCAATGCATGTACTAAATTTTTCTTATATTCATTTATATAAAAACTAATCGTCAGATTTTCAAATAAAACTACTAAGTTACACATTGAGATAAAAAAGATGCTTTAAAAAAAAGTTAACTTTATTGACCACACCAAATAGAAAATACATTAAGTTAAAAAAGCAAAATTTTTAATTTTTATGTATTTTCTTTGAAGAATCTCGTGAAGCGTCACTAAACAACATTGCCTCGCTATTTTTTATTTCGTTGAGATGAGAAAAAAACGTCTAGAATACCATAACATCTATTTCTATCACGCGAACATAAGAAATAATTTTAAATTCTATTACGTATTCTCCCTATCGATAAACGCTTTTTCATCCCCTATTGCATATCGGGAAATTTCACCTTCTCTGTTTTAATTCTATAAATGTAAAAAGTGAAAACGTTATCTAGAAACTGAAGAGCATGCATCGATCTAATAAATATTAAATGCACCGTTTCATGACATATTCTACCTCTGTTATTAAGCTGTCTGCTTTATGGTACCAATAATAAAAAAACACAATTCTTCTTAAGAAATTCTAACGTAAAGATATTCCAAAGAGAGAGAATTTAAGACTTTATTAGAAAATAAAAGACTACATGTTCAGTTCTTCTGAACAAATTTTATTTTACATTTCAGTCAATTTGGAAAATATTCTCATTTCAAATTTCATCCTTGATTATTAACACAGAACTGATTATAAATAATATTATCCATCATTTGAAAATTTAAAAAATAGATCGAAAATGTATAGAGCAGAAATGTCGGTGTTTATGTTTAAAATGATTGGTATTTGGCCACCGGAAAATTCTAAAGGATATTACAATATGATATACCACATTTTTAGTGGTTTAGTGTCACTTATTATGTTCTCTATCATAATTTCGTTAATAGTTTATTTACTTCAAGGAAATTACGACACGGAATCATTTTCAGAAAGTCTTTTTTATGTTTTGGGTTTAACAAACGCTTATGTTAAAATGATAATCGTTTTTAAAAATCGGAAAAAACTGATTGAAATAAAAGATTTGTTATTAAACAATCAGTATTTTCCGAGGGATCAAACAGAAATATATATTCAGAATAAATTTGATAATATTGGAAGGTATGTAATTAGTTTTTATGTTTATGTATTTAAATAGCATGTAATATATTGAGACAATATTGCATTGTAATGTTATTGATTCAGTGTTTTTTGGGTGTTGGTAGAACATTACAAAAATTTAATTTTTAGAATAGAAACAGCTACCTTTATAGGCATTATGTTCGTGGGAATTATTTCAGTAGCAATTAATATTTCATTTTTAAACAAAAATAATTCAGTTCTCATTTTCAACGCTTGGGTTCCGTACAATCTTGAAAACAAACAATTTTTTTGGATTACGTTTACACTACAAAGTTATGGACTCATTTTAGCGGGGCAGATAATAGTCGCTGGAGATACTTTTGCAGTAGTAATGATGTTACAATTGTGTGCTCAAATGGAAATTCTTATACACAGGATAAAATTGTTTCCTGAATTATCCAAACAAGAGTGTTTCAATAATTGCAAAAAGAAGCACATGTATCTTAATAATTGGATTAAACATCATAATTCTCTTTTTCAGTAAGTATTTTCCTGTATCTGGAAATAAAAAGCAGCATTGTAAAAAATAATATCTCAGATTATATTTTTCTCATTACAGTGTAAAGAACAAATTCAACGAAGCTTTTAATTCGATATTTTTTTATCAATTCTTTGCAACTACAATAGAAGTTTGTACAATTACTTATTTGTTGTCAACGTTTAGTTTTGTTTCCATGCAATTTTTGTCAATGATGATAACCTTAATCAATGCTATATTCGAAATTAGTATTTATTGTTGGCACGGTCATATGGTAATGGAAAAGGTATTTTAATTTCGTATAAAATTGAAAAATAAATTGTTAATTTCATAAAGAAATTGAAAAATTAATACCTACAATATACTATTTGTTACAGAGCAAAGAAATTGGGTCTGCAATTTTTTGGTGCGACTGGATTTCACTATCAAAAAAGACGAAAAAAAGCTTGATGTATATAATGAAACGTTCCGATAAGCCAATCGTATTAACAGCTGGACAGATATTTCCACTGTCGATTGATTCCTTTACTTCTGTTCGTAATTTGATTAAAAAAGTGTTGATAACCTACAAGAAACAATACCCATGTTTGAATTAGGGATTGACTTGTATCTATGCACGTTTTGTAGAGAATTGAACAAATTTGATAGGTATATTTTTTGTTCCGTCAGACATGATATTTTCGAAATGTGATAAAGACAGGTGAAATTTTCGTTTCCAGTGAATCTTCGTTGATCAAATTTTGATAGGCTAAATTTTCTAGAGAAATGATAGGAAATTTTTGAAATTAAGCTAAACAAAATCTTGAACATTTAACTTTAAAATAAGCCAAAGAAAACTTAATTCTCTTAATTGGTTTGAAAGTTATAAGTAAATGATGTTAACCGTGCATGAAGAATTTTTAACTCAGTGATTTTGCTGTTTGATCCTCTCTCCATATCTTCATAACTCTCTTATAACTTTCGAGCCAGTCAAGCTATTTAAGTTTAATTTTACTTATTTTAAAGTTAAAAGTTCAAGGTTTTGTTTAGCTTAATTTAAAAAATTTCCTATTATTTCTCTAGGAAATGTAGCTTACCAAACTTGAACAATGAAAATTCACTGAAATCGAAAACTCCACATGTTTGTAACACATCAAATCTTCGTTTCTATTACTCAAAAAACCTTCAATCTAGGACTATTTGGCGGCAAATTTTATGAGCTTTACAGTGGTCTATAAAAAATGTATTTTTGATAATTTCTAACAGAGTTATCAACATTTAAAGATGTTCATATTTTTAATACGATTTTTCTAAGTGGTCCCATAATTTTAGGTAATGCTGAAACCTTCAATTTTAGCTGTTGTAGACAATAACATCTACCTATCTTTGAACAATATATATCAATCTTCATGGTACGTTTTGTGTCAAAATGATACTGACTCTAAAAAACCTGCTCTCAGGTAGTCCTTAACGATAGTCTTCCAACTTTTTTGCCGGCTGACTGGAATTCCAGATCCAATTTTGATTTGATATTTACGTTGGCAGAAACTGCTAACCTGTTCTCCTGTGTTGTCACCAACGAGTGTCACAAATCGGATCATGCCCTTATAGTATCTTCGGTGGCCTGCGGCCCCAGATTTTGTAACCCTTCCTCTATTCGACTTAATACCGAAAGGATGGATTGGATGAAGTTTATACATATAATCGAGGATAGAGTTGCTGCTTTGGCCGAAGAGTTGGAGAGAGGTGGATCAGCGGTTGGTGTTTACGAATCTTTTGTTTCTACATGTTTGGAAACCATTTAGGAGCTTGGTGGATTTCTTCCTTCTCAGAACTCTCAGAGATCTAGGGTTATGCTTCTGTGGTGGAACATAGAATGTGACGAGGCTATTAAAAAAAGAAAGAAGTCCGTTAAGATTTTTTTTTTTTTGATCAGACGGTTGAAAATGAGAGAATGGCCAAGGAGGTTGACCAGGAGGTAAGATGGCTCCTGAGGAACAGGAGGAGGGATGCATTCAGGGATATATCGACGCCTCCCTTCAAGAAAATTTTGTTTCGAACGTCAATTCAATATAATTCTATGTCAAAACAAATTCAATATGAAGTGAACTCGAAAAAATTTGCAATGTGATTCTTAATCAATCCTCGGTTCAAAATAATGTTATGTCAATTTCAGTGTAATACAATTAAAAGTGAAATTATTATTCAATATGATTCCTTTAGAATCATAATTATCATATTTATCTTGAACCGACGATTGATTAAAAATTATTTTTCAAAAATTTCCGAGTTCAATTCATATTGCATTTGTTTTGACATAGAATTATATTGAAATGACGTTCGAAACAAAATTTTATTAAAGGGAGGCGTCGATATGTAACCAGCTTTTAACAACCACTGGACTTGCAAGAGCCTGGTCCTTAATGAGAGCTCTATTAAGTGGACCTAGGGGATCCAGAATGCAATCTGTGGTGGCCAACTGTCCGGAACTGATCAGGTTCCAGAATGAGTTGGTCTGTGAGGAGATCTCTCCCACACCCATTCCGAGGCTTTGTTTAATGCATTTTTTATGCAGGGTTTCAGTCGTGGCCAGGTCACTATTGGTTTGGCGGTTGATATCAAGGGCGCCTTCAATAACGTCCGCCCTATTATTCTGCATAGGAAATTGGTTCAAATGGGAGTTTCGACCTGCATAATCAACTTTGTGTCCTTTATAATTGAGGCCAGGCAACTCCTTTTCTCAGGCTCGGAAGAGAGCAGGACCTCTGGAGTGGGGGTTCCCCAGGGTGAGGTTCTCTCCCTACTACTGTTTAGTTTATACCTTTCTGATATCGGAAGCGTTCTTCCAGTTGATGTAAGAGCTACTCAGTATGCCGATGACATTTTTCTATCTGGTCGAGGAGAGTCTTTGGAGCAGGCCAGGGATCTTCTGCAGGGAGCAATTCCCCCTACTTCAGCCTGGTTAAGTGACCATGGTCTGACAATTGCCCCGGCGAAATGTGTCATATGTTGTTTCTCTTTGGGAAAATTAAACAACGCTGACCTACATCTGAACGTTGATGAACTGAAGGTAGAATGCTCTTCGGAGGTTAAATACTTGGGAGTGATCTTGGATTCGGGTCTGTCTTGGCTGCCGCATATTACAGCCAACGTGGCCAGAGCTTCAAAATCCATAAACGTTTTGCGAGTTGTGGCTAAAGTTAGTTGGGGAATGGGCCACACGTTAGCTCTAAGAGTGTATGGAGGATTGGTGAGAGCGCATCTTGAGTAGGCCCGCCAATTATTTGGTTCAGCTAATAAGTCGATTTTGGGTTTGCTGGATAGAGAGCAATATTTGGCTCTCAGAGTGGCCTTGGGAGTAATGAGGACCGTTCCGATTGCGGTACTGCTTTCAGAAGCAAGGGAAGTCCCACTTTCCTATAGGAGACAGCTTCTTACCGATAGATTTCTTCTGCGCAATTTCTGATGGAGGATGAATCCCCTGATCCCAAGGTTGCAACTGTTGTCAGAGAGGGCAAGATTTAGATCTCGTAAGGCATTTGTTTCGAAGTTCAGGTTGCTTGTGAGTTATAAGAGGCTTGCTGAGATTATGACGAAGGCGCACAGAACACAAAGTCTTTCCAGAATATGTATCTATATATTATACCGACAGCTCGGCTGTGCCTGGTTCTCCATCACTCAGTGGAAGTGCTTTGTTTATTCCGTCCCAGGAATACAGATTTGGCCTCTCTTTAGAGGACTACTCTTCTGTGCATACTGCGGAGGCTCACACAATTTTCTCAGCCATAAAACATGTGATCAATTCTCATATTGAAAAAGCACTTATTCTGACGGATTCTAGATCGGTTTTAGAACAAGTTGAGTTGAGCTTTCAATCACCTCCGGAGTCTCAACTGATTTACAGGTTAATTTCCATTCTGGATAGGGCAGCAGATTGTAGACTGGTTGTGGATTTGATGTGGATTCCAGGTCATAAGGGGATCAGAGGAAATATGGTGGCAGATTCAGTTGCCAAATACGCTGCGAGAACACAATTTAGGGTTTGTTTTGGTCTACCGATAACGGATATACTTAGGAAAGTTTAGGACGACTTTATGCTCCGTGTATGGACGGATTGGACATATTTTGGTGATACTCCCAAGGGACGGAAATACTTTTCTTTGGATCTCTTTGAATCTCGGAGACTGTGGTTTGTCAGCGTTGAAGTTTCCAGATTTATAATCAATCTTATTTCCCGGCTTAGGACAGGGCATTTGGTTGCGTTAGACTATTTTACGCGATTAAGTCGGGACTCTGATCTCACATGCCTGTGTGGAAGTGAAGGTAAAACACTAAAATATCTGTTAGCGGAATGTCCAATTTTTTCACCAGGACACCCGGACTTTTTTAGTTACCTGCATTTCAGAGCTGGAGTCGTTGGTCCGGACAATGCTGACTTGACTGATTTGGCACTCAATCCCTTTGCCGAGTTTATTCAGGCGCTTGCGAGCTTTGTTGGAAGGGCTGAAAGTAGAATTATTATCTAAACTGCACTCTACACTACTTTCTCTTCTCCTTCCATATTATTCCCGGCCGCTCTTTCCATGAATTTATTTTGTTTAGCAAAGGGAATTACGCCTTTCATATTTTATAATACTTATTTTTGTTCTGCTAAGGGAGGCACTATATTTACTTTAGTCTTTTTTAGCTTAATTTTTGTTTTATTTTTATTTTTATGAGAATTATAATTATGTTTCACACTCTGGTGTAGTGGATGGAATTTTGTTTTGTTTCTTTTTGTATTTATCAGCTTTGCTTTTTGCGGCGGGAACTCTTAGAGGATTATTTTAGGCTGTTTTTCTCCATGGGCGAACCGAGTAGATTGTAACTGCGGCAGTTGTTGGTGATATCTAACACTTGTTTCCCGCTTTTCTGTGCACTGCGCAACCGACTACTGTGAACTAGCTTTATATGCTCTGTTGTTTTCAGGCTCTACTTATATAACCCACCAAATTTAACCTTATTGTTATGGCCGCCTGTTCTGCAGTTAATGCAGGAATGCTCGCTAAGCCCCTTGCTTCTCAACTTATTGAATGCGGATTTGGAGCAAAGGTTATGAAGGAGAGGGAAAGGAAGTCTAGTGTTAGGGAGACCGAGGATACACACCCTAGCATATGCAGATGATATGGTATTACTTGCGAAGGATGTTGTTGAGTGAATTTGAGAAGAATGTGGAAAAGACAAAAGTGGAGAGATTCAGAAAAATGAAGGATGTGAAAGATGAGATACTGAAATTGAGCGGGAAGGTTGTGGAGGAGGTAAACGAATTTTGCTACTTAGGATATTGGTTTGAGTCGAATGGATCAAATGAGTTGAATGTGAGGAAGAGAGTGGAAACGGTTAGGGTAATGGGACAAGTGTGGGGGATAAGGAAGAGAAGATTTAAGAATGATTGGAAAAACAGAGTGTGGATGTTTGATGCGTTGGTATGGTCGGTCGTAAGTTAAGGTGTGGAAATATGGGGATGGAAAGAAAGAGAGAGAGATGCTTGAAAGTTTGTATGAAAGGTTTCTGAGATTGGTGATAGGAGTGAGTGTCAGCTGTCTACGGTATATGATCAGAGAATAATTAGGGAGGGATAAAATGATGGTAAGGCAAAGAAAAAGGGTATGAGGATTTGAGGAGAAGTGAAGGAAAGGAGAAGGTAGTAGAATGACGCAAATGTGTTGGAAGGCTGTAATTATAAGAGAGAAGAACAACAGTGGCGTGTTCAGGGGAGGTCACGAGGGTCATGACCCCCTCTAGAAGAATTAGATTTATATGAGAGTGAGAGAGATAGCGCTATTGTTGACTATAGCGTTATCTCTTTCTCTCTCATATATGACCCCCCACCCTAAAAAGGTTGTCCGGAAACATACCTGAAGAAAAGGGTGGAGAGTAGAATTGGATGGGAGAAGAAAAGATGGTTGGTAAGAAAAGAGGAAAAAAGTGAGAAGTTGGAAGGAATTAGGAAAGAATCAGAAGGAGAATTAAGGACGAGAATTAAGGAGTCGAGTTATAATAGATGGTATTGGATGGTGAACACAATAGAGTGTTAAGATTTAGAATGGGGGGGGGGGGGGATGGAAGAATGTAGATACTGGTTGGATGATGAGAATGTGTGTAGGGTATGTGGGTTTGAGGTTTGAGAATTGGACGCATGCGTTGGATAGGTGTACAGGAGTGAATGATGAGGGAAAGGGAGTAGAGGAGTATGTGTGTTGGGTTTTGGATGAAAGTGGGTAAGAGAAAGTTTGGATGATGGATTTGGAAGATCGAAACCAAGAAATTCTTTCTTTCTTTCGAAAGAAAGAAGGTAAGGAAGTTCTGGTTCGGGTGCTGAAAAGTTCTTAGTTTTAGCAACTACATTTTTCACCTCCTCCTCGGTAATTGGAAATTTTTCCATATGACAGACAAGTCCCTGAAGGGACTTCCACATGTCGAAAACAGAAGCTATTAAAGAGTGAAATGATACATCTTTATCATTCACTGAATAGGAAATATCATAGATGTTTCTCCAGAAATTTTCAACTTCTTCACGACATAGGAATTTTTCAACGGTTGCTTATGGTAAACTGAACAGACGGGAAGAATTAGTAGCATAGATATGATTTTGCTTTATCCATTTAACCCGCCGGTCTAAACGTTCCCTTACAACCTTTAAGAGAACGTATCTTCTTAATCCAAAGTTGCTTGATGACTTGCAATTTTTATTTCTTCAGAGTGTGATGCAATCTTTTTAGAGAATAGGCTATTTCTTGATGTAAATTTTGTACTTGATTTTAGATATGCGATTACATTCTACAAATGAGAAAAAAACCGTCGACGAACCCCAATTTTGAACTGCACTTGTCTGATACGTATGGAGGTTTTAACAACGCATTCAAAACATATTTTCTCTTACTTTTACGTAACAAGGACACTGCTTTTTCATACACATTCTTCTTTTTTCTGAAAAACAGCTTAATATATCATTTTTCAACAAAGAAGTAGAATGGCGAGTTTTTATTTTTTACACAATTGAAACTTTCCTTTTGCATTTTTAAAATTTCTTGCAAACTTTTTGCTAACAAGGTTTTTTCTACTGGTTTTTTTTGTAAACCTTACACGTTGTACTAAAAGACCGTCATCTTCAACCCTTAAAATATAGCATGTTTGATAAAACAAAAAATATAAAATATTTTTCGATTCTCTAAAAAACGTTTATAGGTACAAGTCAATCTCAGATTGGCACTTGGATAGTGTTATTTCTTACAGATAACAATAATTCAAAATTCGTTTCAGATTCTTCGATTATCATACTCAATTTACAACCTTTTGAGACAATCTGTAAACTAAATGACTACAGTAAAACTTTAAGCGCATTCTTCTATAAACTGCGTTTTGTAACTTGGCGAGTAGCATTCCGAATTAACTTAATCCACAAGAATGTCAAGCTTTTGTTAATAAATAGATAATTAAAATTAGTATCTTTTTTCTTCTAAAACAACCACTTTTACGTAAAACAAAAAATAAAATTCTACGTAAAAAAGAAAATTTAAATTTTGTAAAAAATAAAAATCTCGCTTAATTCTACTAATTTCTAGGAAAACATATACTTCGTGTAGATCAAACGATTTGTTTTTTTTTTATTGTAGAATCTTTCTTTCAAAACAAATTTGAAAATTCCCGTTAATTTCCTGGATTCTTTAGATTGCTACACGTCCTGAAAGTAATCTTATTTGAAATAAAAATAAATTATCTACAACGGAAACAAATTAATCTGTAACTAAAATAATAATATTTGTTATCAAAGTTTTATGCAACTTTCAGTTTGATTCTCGTTCATTTTCTGCATTTCCCGGTTAGTAGACACCTATTTTATCCATTGTTATTATTTAATTTTGCTCTTAAGCATTTTTTTGATAAAAAAAAAATTTATTTCATCTTACCTGGACCATTTCGTCGACCACCTTCACGCTCAGGTCGAGCATCAGGTCCTGTATCGGACCAATCGCCTCGCAGTCTCAATCGTCGAACTGGTTGGGGTGATCTCAATGGATGTTTCTTGCTTTTATTTTTCCCAAGGGAAATATTTTTTCGCAATTGTATACTTCCTTGATCCTGTAAAAGGTAAAGAATATTAAGTACTATGAATTATTATATTTTACACGCAATTTTTCGGAAAAATAAAAATTTTAAATTCTTTTTTGCATTTTTTAAAATAATTTATTGCTTTCCTTGTAAGGAAGAAATTTTTTTTCGCTTACTTGGAAGTAAATTGTTTATAAAATAAACATAATTTTCAGCTTGCAGGGTGGCCACTTTTTTTATGAAATTAAATTCCCGGTTTTTCCCGGTCAAAAAGGATTTCCCGGATACAAATTTTCGAACAATTAAAACAGTATTTTTAATTTTGCGAAATTTGCCTTTGTATTTAAAATATAACTTTATGCTTTAAAAATTTGGTAATTTTTAGTAAATAGAAAAAAATGGTTTTTAAATTAAAATCTCTCACCTTTACGCTAAATAAATAAAGATGATCGCTGCTGTAACTAACAAGAACGTCATGACCATCAGGACTGTAACTTAAAGATGTTATTCTGTAAGAATTTCCTTCAAATTCAGGTACAGTGAAACTGCTTAACGGTCTTGATGTTGTTCCATTATCTATACAACCTGAATAATACATTAATTCAAATATTAGGATCAAATTATAAATAAATAAAGTAAATTTAAAAATAGGGGAATAAGGTTACGTATAAGTAATTAATTACAAAAATTCATGACAAAAAAATAAATTAAACTTAAGCTAGCCGCTAGTTTTTTTTATTTTTTAAAATCGTCTTATATTCAAATTGTTTAATAAATACAATTTTAAAATGTAGATTTAAAATAATTTACACAAAATGGAATTAACACAAATGAGAGTTACTTAACGACATAGGCAATGAAATGTCTCTAATTTTTAATTATTTTCTTCTTTTTTTTCAATAAACTTCTGAAAGTTTTAAGTATTTTTCTCAAATTTTCTTTAACTTTCCTTTATTTAAAAAATATTATGTAACTTTTTCAATTTATTTGTAAAATTTACAAATATTTTTCTCAAATTTATATTCTTTTCTTTATTTTTAAAACATTCCTATGATTTCTTAAATTACTTTTCCTAAATTTTAATTGATTTCATTATTTTTTTCAATTAATTTACAAAATTTGCAATTATCTTTGGAATTTTTTTTAATTTTAAAACTTTACCCCTTAACAGTTACGCCACTAAATTAGGCTAGCTTTAGCTTAATTAAGAACATATATGAAAGGAAAGATTGATATTTTTAATCGACAAATGGCAAAAAATTAATTAAAACAATGCTTTTACAAATAGAGAATTTTCTTTACTTGTAGCATGTGTAGTAAGCATTCTTCTATCAAAGGTTCTGACTGTGCTGTCCGAGCAGCCAATTGCAATTTGGTGAAGCATTACAGGATTAACAGACAGTGCAGTTACAGCCCGTTGACAAGAAATGAGAACATCCTATTTAAATGAAAACTTAAAATTAAGGAAATGTTTTCATTCTTTTCCTTAAATTAAAAGTAACTGAGAAGTGTTTTTTTTAGCCGCAAATAAAAATATAATTTAACTAAAAAGATCCAATATTATACAATTACCAGAAAAAAATGTTGTTAAAAAATAATTGTTTAACATTCTGAATTTTTGGGGCCCGTATCATTTTGACACAAATTTTTTCGGGCAACTTGTTATATTGTACTCCCGAAGATGAATGTTATATTTTACTCCTTCTGAAATCAAAGATTTTTAAGTCTTATTTATTAAATAATTGATTTTAATACATTAAATTAATATTAAAAGACTTAATTAATCCAGAAAATTCAATTATTGAATAATTAAAACTTAAAAATCTTTGATTTTAGTAGGAGTAAAATATAACATTCTTCTTCAGGAGTACAATATAACAAGTTGCACAAAAAAATGTGTGTCAAAATGATACGGGCCCAATTTTTGTACATTTTAATATTTTCTACAAAAAAGTAAATTTATGCTTTTTAAAAATACTAAATAATTATTATTTAATAACAAATTTTTGACCAAAATAAAATTGTCTGAAAATTGTACAATTGGATCTTAAAATTTACCGAAATCAATTTTAATTATATTTTTATTTCATTAAATAACGGCTGTATATTAAAGTTGTTAAAAACCACTTTTTAGGTTGAGATTGTGTCAAAAAGTTGAAACTCCTTGAGAAGATAAAGTGGAAAAAATACCTCTTTACATCTGGGCTCGTGGCATTTGTCTTTTATCCGAAGATCAAACCACCTCACGGTTCCATCTTCGCCGCAGCTGAGAAAATTATGAGGTTCTGCAGGTATTGTTGCGATTTCGTAAGTGGTGCCACTGTGACAATTAAACTGATTTTGAAATGTTCCTGTTCTTCTCATAAGATCTGAAAACATAAAATAATGATATTTCAAAAAATGAATAAAAAATTTATTAAATTCAGAAAAAAAAAACAAAATTAGTTTCAAAAGAGAGCTACGAAAATATGAATAAATACGAAAGTTGAAAAAAGATAAACCTCATGAATGCAAAAATAGGAAAATTGTAAAAAAAGCTAGTAATAATAAGAAAATGTAAAAATAAAACAAAAAAGGTAAGAAGATAATTAAAAAATCTACAAAAGAAATTTATTAAATTTTTTAAAATAATAAAAATTTGGAAAATTTTCAAATTGAAAAGAAATAAATTTATAAATAAGCAGTATTAATATTTTAAAATATTTTAAAGTTTGAGAAAAAATAATCCTTAAATTGCTTCTTTTTAAATCTGAAAACCGTGTGTTAATATATAAAAAATGAGTAAAATTAAAAAAAGCAGAATGAGTTAAAATTATATATAAGAATACAAAAATGGTTTAAAATATCTATATTAAATAAAACTATTAAAATTTGTTTAAAAATCAAAAAATTTATCGTTATTTTTTTAAAAATATTACAACAATAAATTAGCAAATGAATGAAAAAATGAAAACATTTTAGTAAAGAGAAAATATTTTAAAAATTAAAGTTGAACAGTGAATAATTTTTTGGAAAAACTGTGGAATTAAAAGAAAAAAATTTATTAATTTTGAAAGAAATGATAAAGTTACAAAAAATATTTTAAAATATAAAAGTTGGGAAAAAGCTACAAAAACATGTAAAATAGTAAAAAAAAGAAAATAATAATAAAAAATTGACAACAGTAATAAGAAATTCCATGAGAAAAAAGAGTTTCTTGAAATTTTTTTAAAAAACGTTAATAGTTACACATTTTTCTTTTAAATAATCCCAACAATACAAATTTTTGTTTTAATCAAAAAATTCTAGATATTTTATGAAAGAAAAATACCGAATAAAAACGGGTGTTGAAATAAAAAAATTAATTAAAAGGTTAAAGAATGAGAAAAAAATTATGAAAGAACAAGAAATTTGAAAAAAAAGGAAGAAAATAAAAGTAGAACTAGTTAAAAAGAATAAGAGGAACTAAGAAAATCTAATGCACAAAGAAAGAAATATAATTCAGAAATAGAGAAAATCTTTTTTAAAAATCGAACAAACTATTAGAAAAGAAAAAATTGCAAATAATATAAAATTTAGTAGAAAACTACTAAAAATTGAGATAATATTTTAAAAAAAATAAAAAGATTTATTTATTTATTTTTTTTTTTTTTTAATAAGAAAATAAATTAGAAACTTTACAAAAAAAAAGTTATTGAATTTCGTAAGAAGAAAATTCCATAAAAAACAATAATTATCTTACGTTAAAAAAAGAAAATTAGAGAAAATCTTTAAAAAAAAATACAAAATAATAAAATTTCAGCGCCCGTTTATGTAAATAAATAACACCCCCCCCCCCCCCCTTAAAACAAAAGTTTTTCAAAGAGAAAAAAGAAAAACGAGAAAATTTAAGAAATTATGGAAAAACTAAAAAAATGTAAATAAACTTTTTTGAAAACGTTATAGTTATGTTTAAGAAAAAACATTGAATAATTTTGAAAAAAATGAAATTTCTAAGCAATAAAAAAAGAATTATTATTATTATGAGAAATAATTAATTTTTGATTATTGAAATTTGGATTAATTAAATTTTTAAAGTTTAAATAAATTAAAATAAGAGTTAATTGACTCTCAACCTTCCTTATTTCTAAATTATTTTCTTTAATATTTAATTATTTTAGTCATTTTGTAAACTTTCTTTCAATTATCAATTATTTTATTGACATTTCTTCAAATTTCATTTATTTTCTACAATTTTATCCATAATTTTCATCAGTTTTTAATTGACAATTTATTATTTTCTTTCAATTTTATGATTATTCATTAATTTAAAAAAAAAAATTTCTAATGCCGATTATTCTCACCATTCTTCGATTTTTTTTTAATTGTTTATTACTTTTTTTAATAGTTAGTTATTTTCCTCATATTATAATTTTATTTTTTAATTAACAATTATTTTCTTAATATTTCCATTTAATTCTTTAGATTAAATTCTTGTTCCTTAATTATCAATTATTTTCTTGATATTTCCATTTAATTATTTATTTTCAATGCATTTCTTCAATTTTTAATTATTTTCTTCAATTCTCAAATATTTTCTTTAATTTTTAATTATTTTTATCGATTTTCTATTAATTCTTTTCATTCATCAAAATTGTTTTAAGTTTTTAATTCCATTATTATTATTATTATTATTTCTTTAATTTTAAATTTAATCGTTCAATTATTTTCTTTAATTTTTAATTCCATTCACCAATTTTTATTTCCATTCTTCAATTTTTAAGTATATTTCATAAATTTAAATTCAATTCTTCAATTTTTAATTGCTTTCTTCAATTTTTAATCCAGTTGTTAAATGTGCAATTATTTTCAACTATTTTGATTAAAAATTATTTTCGTCATTTTTCACACATATTCTTCAATTTTTCAACTATTTCCTTCAATTATTAATTATTTTCTGCAATTTTTTATTATTTCCTACAATTTTTAATTATTATCTTAAAATTTTATAATCATTCTTTGATTTCTTAAATTATTTTGTTCGGTTGTGTATTAATCTAGACATCTTTTTAATTTTATTTTCAATTGTAGAATATTTTCGTCATTTTGTAATTTTTGTTCCAGTTATTAATAATTTTTTAAATTTTAATAAAATTCATCAATTTTCAATTTATTTCCTCAACGGTTTATTATTATTTTTTTTTAATTAATAATAATAATAATAATAATAATAATTAATTGTCAATTATTTTCGTCATTTTTCAGATATACTCTTCAATTTCATAATTATTATTTAAATTTGCAAAAATTTATAGTTTTAAATGACCAACAACAATGCAAAGTTTTTCGCGCGCGTTAATCATTTAAACTCATAATTGGATAAAGATTTGAGATTTTTAACATTCAGAGACAAATCTATAGTTTCTCTAATTTCTCTACAACGTTTCTGAATGTCAAAAATCTTTCATTTATATCCAATTATGAGTTTAAAAGGTTTAGTTTGTTTTCAATTAAATTTGCCACCTTTTGGTCGAAATAAAATTAGATTAAAAGTTGATTTTTCTATTTCAAAAAAGCAAATTAATGACTTTAAACAAAACCTCATCTTGAGAATGTGTCCAATTCGTCCTTAAACAGCCAAAAATAAATAAATGTTACCTGTATAGAGAATAATTCCATCGCCACTGCACGATACAATCCGATGATCATTACTGTTAGGCAAAAATTTAGCACTGAAAATATTTGCTCTGTGGCTAGTTTTGTAGTCCGTTAATACCTGCAAAATTAAAAATTATTAAAATAAATAAGTAATAAAATCTCACAAATTAAGTCCAAAATTATTGTAACAATATTTTAATTACACGATAATTTTCTAATCTTAGAAATTATGATCAATAGACGTTTGGATTTAATGAAAAATGTAAATCAATTAAAAATAGGGTATAGATTAAAACTACAATTAATTTAAATTTAAATAAATTTACATTTCGATAAATTAACATTTGAATAATTAAAATTCAGTTAAATGCAATTTTGCTAAATTCAATATTTACGAATGTCAGAATTGCTTGAAAATTATATCAGAAATTTTGATTTATCAACGTTTTGATGATTTAAAAATACATTTTGAAAATTATATTGAAATTGATCATAATAATAGAAAATTAAATGATTATAATAGTGAAATTAGAGCGAACAAAGAATATTTAAAGATTTTGGTCTCTTTGGCAAAGACATTGTGATTCTATAAATGCCAATGTCAAACCTTGACGAGTAAAAATTAACGGAAACATTTCCTTGACAGGGTTCACTGAAACATTTTAAAATTACATTTCACAATAACTTTACATTTTTCTAATCCTGTTTTTGAGTTATTTTACAAGACTACTAAAATTAAAAAATATATTAAAAAAGAAAAATAAAATAAAAAAAGAACGTTTCCTAAAATCGAAAAAATCTAATCTCTTTCTGATTTTCCCAAAAAAGTGAAATTATTTTTGAAATTCAAACACAAAAAATGAAAATTTAGAAAGATTTTTTTTCCGAGTTTCAGATCCTTTTTAATTTAATTTTTTAGTAATGTAATTAAATAATATTTACAATAAAAGGGCTCTACGATAATTAAAAACCGATTTTTTTTAAAAATATTTGTGATTTAATCGCGCACAGTTGGTTTTTAAAATAAAAAGTAAGAAATTTGAATTTGTAAAAATGCAAATAAAAAGGAAAGCAAGATTTGAATAATGAGAAGCTTCTTGACGAGATTCTAATTTTAAGAAATTTCATTTATTTAAAACAACTTGGCATGATCCGTGATAATTTTTGCTCTACTAACAAGTGAGCCTTGAACATCAAAGGTATAAAAATAACCGTCTCACGTGACACCGAAATTTATAACTGGTTTGCAAATTAAACAAAGAGTTTCAGAAAACTACTCAATTAATTTTTAGTTATTAAAAATAGAAGTACTTTCTTTTTAAAAAAAAGTTGTAATAAAGTTTATAAATCTACACGATCGTTGCACGTGTAAAATAGAGTTTTTCAGTGAAAAAAAACCAAACTTTTTTTTTTTTTTTAAATGAAATAAAAATAATAATTAAAGCTAAAATTAATTACCTGATAAGTATACGCATTTGTGAGAACCAAATGCTGATCATCACTTCCAGACAAAATCAAATCTCCAGTACTATTCCAACAAATAGAATTTACACATCCGTCGTGAACTTTAAGTCTCTTTAGCAACGACATGCGTTGAATCATTTGAAGACTTGCTGAAAAAATTAATTTAAATTTAATTTAGAAATGTTTCACATTTTCGAATATGTTTTCAATCAAACATAAATTAATCCGAATTTTGACCTAACAGAATTTTCAGGTCGCCGAATTCATAATTAACAGAATTTTCATTTTTCAGAAATCCTTTTAACCAACTTTTCGTTTAAAAGAATTCTAATTTAAACGAATTTTTATTTTACAGAATTTTAGGTTAATCGAATTTTTAAATACCAAAATATTCATTTGACAGAATCTTCATTTGTTCGAAATTGGATTAGTACGAATTGACATTTGATAGAAAACTTAAAATGCAGAATGTTCATTTGTCCGAAATTGCAAATGGCCGAAAAAGAATTTGATAGAATTATTTTGGCGCGAATTTTGAAATTGGCCAATCAGAAAATATAAAGAAAATTGCAATTGGTCATTTTCAAAATTCGCGCCAAAAAATTTCTGTCGGATACTTTTTCGGCCATTTGCAATTTCGGACAAAATAAATGACAATTCGTACTAATACAATTTCGCACAAATGAAAATTCTGTCAACTGAATATTCTGGTATTTGAAAATTCGATTAACCTCAAATTCTGCAAAATAAAAATTCTTCTAAATTACAATTCGTTTAAATTGGAATTCTGTTAAATTAAAAGTTGGTTAAAAGGACTTCTTCAAAATGAAAATTCTGTTAAATATAAATTCGGTGATCTAAAAATTAAATAAAATTATTATTTATTATTAAATTTATATTCAAATTCTCAAAAGACTGAGTGCATTTTTGTTTGTTTGTGTTTGTTATTGTTCGAAAAAAGAATATTGTTAAATCGTTAGCAAAACTAAATATACTTTATTTATATTGGTAAATAAATAGAAATAATGTTTGATTTCGTTAAAAAAATTTCAAACATTATATTTTATACAAAGTCGTAAAATAGGAAATTCTGAGCCTAAAATTCAATAAGTTAAATTAAAAAAGAATCAGTCACCTTTGCTGCTCGAATAGAGCTTGACTTTGGAGGAATCATTGTATGGTTGATTATATATATCGTGAAAAATATTGGCCTTAGTTCCTCGCATTGTTCCTGGTCTTAAAGATGATCAGCAATCCTGGGAAAAATGAGGGGCATGAAAATTCCCTCAAGTGGCAGTGAATTCGCGGAAGGTCTTGAATTATTTAACAATGATGAAGTGTCAAAAACTAATTAAACGTAATTAAGACGAAAAACGATATTTCGCGACTTAGCGACACGCGCACCATTGCACTGCACTAAAAATAAATCTGTAACTTTAAAAATTGCACGACTCTTTAATTGCAGTATCGCAGATCTTAAAAACAGCTGAGCAAATTAGAGAGATAAGGCAGTTTAAATTGTGACGTCAATTTCCAATGAAAGGCAGAGTTGGGCAAGTAAAAAATCTCACGTAAATTACTGGTTGTTTTTACCGTAATTTACCTCAGAACTTTTCTATGCCGTGGTGTGCTTTTCGCTAATTTTTTTTTTTTGCTTTGGAGTAAAAAGATTTTTTTACCGAAAATGTAAATGTGCCATTGTTTGTATGTACATACATACACTTGTAGGTCATCAAATTATATTTTTAAACAGAAATTTCATTTTACAGAATTTCCCAGAGAACGAAAACAAATTCAGGTGAATTGAAACGAATTAACATTTTTGTTAACCTAATTTTAATTTTGAAGACTTCTGATTTGACACGTCTTTAATTAAGTCAAGTATTCAAATCGCATAGAAAATCCAGTTTATCAAATCTTTATACTGTCCGAATTTGTAATTGCACGAATTGATATTTGCGGGTGCATGAAATTTCCCAAGAATCCAAAAGGTCGAATCTCCAAATGGCCAATATCATATAAATTGACGAATCGGGTGCAGGAAATTTCCCAAAAACCCAAAAGGTCGAATATCCAAATGGTCGAATTTCAAAAAGTCGAATCTCCAAACGGTCGAATATATCTATTTTGTCTAATTTCCAAATGATCGAATATCCAAATTGTCGAATTTATCGAACAATCCATTTTGTCGAATATCCACTTGGTGGAATTTCTAAATTGTCGAATGTTTAAATTTTTGAATTTCCAAATTGTCGAATTTCAATTCTGTCGAAATGTTCGAACTTATTCTTTCATGTGAGTTTCCTATCTATGCAATGCGTTGGTACAGTAGATTGGACAAGTGCGCGAAATTTAAAATTTCCATAATGATTTTAAATTTTGCGCACTTGTCCTATCTACTATACCAACACATTTCATAGGTAGGAGACTCACATGAAAAATAAACTTCGAACATTTGGACATTCGACCAACGACCATTTGGATATTCGACAATTTGGAAATTCGACAAATTGGACGTTCAACAATTTAGAGATTCGACAAAATGGATATTCGACAAATTAGACTTTCGACAATGTGGAGATTCGACAATTCGAAAATTCGACAAAATAGATATTTGACATTTTCAAAATTCGACAAAGTGGATATTCGACAATTTGGAAATTCGATAATTTAAATATTCGATTATTTGGAAATTCGACAAAATGGGTATTCGACTATTTGGATATTCGACCATTTGGAGATTCGACTTTTTGAAATTCGACCAATTAGACATTCGCCCTTTTGGGTTTTTGGGTTATTTCCTGCACCATTGACGAATTTCGAAATGTTCGAATTTTCAAATAGTCGAATTTACAAATAGTAGAATATCCATTTTGTCGAGTTTCCAAATGATCGAATCTCATAATTGTCGAATTTAAAAATTGTCGAAATTGTCCAAATGATCAAATATCTAAATTGTCGAATTTCCAAATTGTCAAACATCCATTTGGTCGAATATCTATTTTGTGGAATTTCTAAATTTTCGAATATCTACCTTGTCGAATTTCAAAATTGTCGAATATCCACTTTGTCGAATTTCAATTTTGAAGAATGTCCATTTTATCGAATTTCCAAATTGTCGAGTTTCCAAATTGTCGAATATCCAAATTATGGAATATCTATTTTGTCGAATTTCCAAATGATCGAATATCCAAATAGTCGAATTTCCAAATAGTCGAATTTCCAAATTGTCGAATTTCTAAATTGTCGAATCTCCAAATGCTCGAATCTTCAAATGTTCAAATTTCCAAATGTACGAACTTTTTTTTTATGTGAGTTTCCTATCTATGAAATGCGTTGGTATAGTAGATTGGACAAATGCGCAAAATTTAAAATTTCCATAACGATTTTAAATTTCGCGCACTTGTCCAATCTACTATACCAACACATTTCATAGATAGGAAACTTACATGAAAAAAAAAGTTCGAACATTTGGACATTCGAACATTTGGAAATTCGACTATTTGGATATCCGATCATTTGGAAATTCGACAATTTAGAAATTCGACAAAGTGGATATTTGACAATTTGGAAATTCGACAAAATGGACGTTCGACAATTTAGAGATTCGACAAATTGGATATTCGACACTTTGGAAATTCGACAATTTAGATATTCTATCATTTGTAAATTCGACAAAATAGATATTCGACAATTTGTAAATTCGATAAAATGGATATTCGAGAATTTGGAAATTTGACAAAATGGATATTCGACCATTTGGATATTCTACCGTTTGGAGATTCGACTTTTTGAAATTCGACTATTTGGATATTTGATCTTTTGGGTTTTTGGGAAATTTCCTGCACCCGTCTCCACATTTTTGAAAGTTCCTTTTGTCGAATTTCCAAATTGTGGAAATTTTTAATTTCGCTTTTTTGTCCAATCTACTATACCAACACATTCTATAGATAGGAAACTCATATCTCATATGGAACAAAAAATTCAACCTTCTGGACATTCGACCATTTGGAGAATCGACTAAGTGGATATTCGACCCAACGGATGTTCGACAATTTTGAAAATCCGACAAAATGGACTTTCGACAATGTGGAGATTCGACAAAATGGATCAGGGGAGTAGAATAGACTAATCAGAAAATACTTTCCAATGTGACCAATTATCTGATTGGTTTATTTTAATCCCGTGATCCCTTAATCCTCGCTTTTGACTTCGCCCCTTATTCGTCCTACTTTTTTACATTTTTTACGTAACTTACGTCAGATACACCAAGTTACGCGTAACTTTCCATCCCTGACTGCCAATGGTGTGTGTGTACTGTGTAGTGTGAACCGCCTTAATTTTTACTAAGTTCACTATTGTTCACTATTGTTCACTATTTCGCTACTATCAGCAACTATCACTGTGACAGTCACAAATTTTTTTTGTGTTTGATTGATTTAAACTCAAGAGTTTCTAATACTTTTAGTGAATATCGTGCAAAATAAATAATTAAATAATGGGTAAAGGCCGTAGAAATAAACCGAAAAAGAATTTTGCAGAGAAACGTCGGGAGAAGAAAAAGGTAATGTCCGTTAAAAATTCCGATCGATAAACCGGTTTCCTAGAGGTTATGTTTATTTAGAAAACGTCTATAAATTTACTGCCTTAAATCCGCTTTTTTATTTAAATTTTCGAATTTCCAAGCTTTTTAATTTGCTTAAAATTAACAAACTTTGTCTTCAAATATAATTTTTTTCATTTTTTTGAACATTTCAATATTTTGTTCACCGTGGATTAAACTAACCTCAAAAACTTTATAACTTTCAAATGCACCATTGCTTTGATTTTTTTTATATTTTTATTATTATTTGTAATTAAAAATCCATTAGTAAAAATTATTTTATAAATAATGAATTTTTAAATAATATATACATTATTATATATATTTTTACAAGTATTAAAATTAAGATCCTGAAAAGAGCCATTTTTATAAAATATTAAAATTTTTCTAGAATAAAGATCAATGGGACAAAAAGCCTCAGAGATGTTACGCCGATATAATCCGAGAGAACAAAGATTTCGAAAATTACTACAAATCGCAACAAATTGTTCCTGAAGGGGAATGGGAGGCGTTTATAAAAACCATGAGAGAAAATCTCCCGGTTGCCTTTAGAATCACCGGCTCAAAATCTGAAGCCAAGGCACTGCTAGAAATTATCAAGGGTGATTTCTTTGAAGAGATTCTCAATTTAAAATTGGAGGAGGATCAGGATGAAGCCGAAAAAGTTGAGATAATGAAGCCGCACTGCCTTCCATTTTATCCTGAGGGTTTGGCTTGGCAATTGCAACTCACGAGAAAAGATATTCGAAGATCTGAAACTTATTTCAGGCTACATAATTTTTTAATCGCTGAAACAAACAGTGGAAGCATCAGCAGGCAGGAAGTAGTCAGCATGATTCCTCCGCTTGTACTTGATGTTAAACCATCTCACAAGGTTTCTATGAATTTTATTTTTTCTGACCCACACGGAGAAAATCTTGAATCTTTTTGATAGCACTGGTTACTGTGTATATTAAAAAACTAGCCAAAAATATGAAAAATTACATTTTTCATTTGCTAGTATAGTTTCAATACAAAAAATAGACTGAATTTACTTAGATTAAATTAGTTTAATCAATTAATACTTGAATTTACCGATTCTAAATTTTTTTATTGATGCAGACTTCTTTTTCTAAGAATTATTTGAAACAATTTAAAATCTTAATTTCCAAAAATTTAAATATCATTCAATTTTAACTTCTACGCTTAAAATTTAAAAGAATTTTTATATCAGCCAAAATATTTTTTTATATTTCATGATATCTCATTTTTATTCTTATTTATGTTATATTCCATAAAATTATAATTAAATCGTCTAATATATTGGAAACATTAAATTATTTCGAATTATTTGTACATATTTTTTCATTAATTTACATATTATGTTTAAAGTGTTGTAAATCTTTATTAAAAACTGTAAAGTAAATTAAAGTAAAACACACATTTATATTTGAATATACTATTGTTAAAAATAAAATATAAACTTATTTGTAATTTAAATTTTAAATTAAGGAGAATTAATAAATAAATAAGAAAATTAGAAATCATACCTACTTTGTGACTTTCATAGCAAATTTAAAAATCACTAAAAAAAATAACCAACAATTCATATAATTTTTTTACTCATTTATTAAAGAAACAATTTTCTTTTGCTTTGAAACTTGCAAACGATTAATCATTTTTATTAACTATTCTGAGCTACTTATAAATTTTATTAAAAATTTCAAATTATTTTCGATTTTTAAAAATTATATTTCATATAAAATTATTATGTCCATTTAATTTAGGTTTTTTTTTCAATGTACTTATTTAAATTATAATCAATTTAAATCAATTTTAAATATTTTCTTGAAATTAAAAAAAAAATTTAAGAAAATATAACTTTTTTGACAAAATTTAAAATTGTAATTTAAAATGATTAAATTTATCTATAGTTGTGTTTTATAAATTTAATATCATAAGTTGCTTCAAGATTTTCTCCGTTCAATCTGATAAAAAATCAGGGTTGATAAAAATCATAATTTATAAAAAGAAATTAAAAAAAATCGATTTTTCTTATTTTAATCGTATTTTTTTTATTTAAATCAAAATTTGATTTTTTTGTAAATATTTAAAATCAGTATATAAAATTTTAAAATGTTTTGTTACAAGTAGTTTCTTTTTTAAACTGAGAAAATTTTAATAAGAAATAATGAAGAATAAAACATTTAATCAAAATCAAACAAATTATGTCGAATGAATGAGAAAATTTTAAAAACAAATCTTCAAATTCATATGATGGCAAAATTAAGAAAATTAGGTAAAAGCAACGAAAAAGTAATAAAATATAAAATAAAAAAAAACATAAAAAGATGGGAAAACGGTAAAAAAACGGCAAAAAATTAAACTATTACTCGTATTTTTTTTACATTAAAAAAACAAATAAGAAGGTAATTAAAAAGACGTTAAAATATGTTATTAAAGAGAATAAAATTTTTAAATTAAAAAAATTAGAGAATTATTTGAAAAATTAAGTAAGAAAAGAATGAATAAATTTTTGGAAAATTTGAAAGGAAAAAAAATCTATGAAATAGAAGAACGATGTTAAAATGAGAATATTCCGTACAAGATTAAATTTACATAAAATAAAATAAAAGAATAAAAGTTTTCAAAAAAGTAGAAAATTGGGAAATTTAAAATATATAGATAAAAGCATCGAGTAAATGTTTTTACAAATTCGTAATTCAAGATAAAAACTAAACAATTTAAAAGATGGAAAAATGCTTCTTAGAAATATAAAATTGATGACGAAAATTGAAGAATTAATTAAAATGCAAGGCAAAACTAAAAAAATTGTGAAACAACAAGAAAATTAAATAAATAGGAAAAAAATGGAAAAATGTTTTTTTTTCCTGAATCTAACAGACTGTAAAAATGATCAATTATTTTCCTCAAATTTCTAATATTTTTTTCATATTTTCAAGTATTGTCTTAAAATTTTAAATTTTTTACACCAGCTTTCAATTATTTATGTTATTATTCAATTAGTTTATTCCCATTTTAATTATTTCGTTAATATCTTAATTATTGTACTCAAAATTTTAATTTTTTACACCAGTCTCAAATTATTATTTTTTACAAATTTGAATTATTTTTGTCATTCTTCAATTATTTTCTTGTAATTTCAATTATTTTCGAAACTTTCTAATAATTTTCTTTAAATTTCAATTATTTCGTTTTAATTTTTGTCTTTATTTTTTGATTTTTAATCAATTTTTCAATTAATTTTGTTATTTTACAATTTTTTTTAAACTTGAATTACTTTTGTCATTTTTAAATTATTTTTTCCATTATCGAATTATTTTCTTCAGATTTGAATGGCTTTCCTGAATATTTTTATTATTGTCGTGAATTTTTAAATTTTTTAAACACGTTCATTGGCGAAGTCAGATTTTTTTTTATTAAAATCATAATTTGAATGCAAATGTCCCAATGATTTAAATAATAGTTTATATAAAAGTGATTTAAATCAATTGCAGCTCTATAAAAAATGTTTTAAAATTTTTTCACCTAATTCAGGCAATTTATTGTTTAAAATTCCAATCGATCGAAATTTAAATTCATTTTAATTCTCAACAAGCATCAATTTAATCAATCGAAATTTAAATCAAATTTTGTTTTTTTCTAATTTTAACGTATTAAAAAGATTAAGATAAAAATAAATTATTTAATTTAATGTTTATTATTTATTTATTATATTATTATTATATTATTTATTATTTAATGTTAATTTCACAAGCCAAATTATATATTTTTCTACACATAAATTTTATATAAAATGTATAAAAGTATACTGACTCTTAAAAATCGCTTTTATTAATATTTTCTATCAATCCCGTTTTTTTTAGGTCTTAGATATGTGTGCTGCTCCAGGTTCAAAAACGGCGCAATTAATCGAAATGATCCATGCTGATGAAAAAGAAACACTGCCTGGTAATTGAAATGATAAAATACATATAAATTTTAACATAATATTTGCAATGTTCTATATTATGTAAAATGATTAATATATTAAAAAAAAGGTAAATTGAATGCAAGTTAAAATAATAAATGTATTCTTTACTTTTACAGAGGGCTTCGTTATAGCTAACGATTTAGATAACAATAGATGTTACATGTTAGTTCATCAAGCGAAGCGATTAAATAGTCCAAATATTCTTATCACAAATCATGACTCGTCAGTGATGCCAAATTTTACTATTACTAATCCCGATGGCTCTACAGGAACTTTGAAGTGAGTTGAAACGTTGAGTATTCTTCCACAGATTAAATTCTTTTCAAATCATTAAAAAAAAAGCAATTTTTGTAATTATTTACTTCAATCTTAAAACTTAAATCTATTTTGTCATTTTTCAATTATAATTGTTCATTTTCAATTTCTTGCTTTATTTTTAATTATTCTTATAGATTTTAAATTATATCATTCATTTATGGTCTTTTTTCATTAATAAATTTTCCAATATTTATTATTTTCATCCAAATCTCTTTTATATTTTTCTATATTTTTAATAATAATCAACTATATATCCATCTTTTTCATTTTTCAATTAAACATTTTTTGTTTCGTTTCTATTATTGTTTACTCTATTGGGATTTTTTTTTTTTTCTTAAAATGAAAATTGTATTTTTCAAGTTCTTTGTAGATATTCTTCAATTTTCAATTATTTTTTTGTATTTTAAATAAATTCTTCAATTTTTTCGATTATTTTCCGAAAATTTGAATTATTTTCTTCAATTTTCAATTATTTTCATCAGTTTTCAATTATTTTCTTTTATTATTAGAATCTTGTTCAATCTCTCAATTATTTTCCATAACTGAACTTTTTTCGTCAATGTTCTTTAACACTTTTTTTTTGTCAGTGTATTCTAAAATTTTTTATTGATTTCTCAGATTTTGTTAATTAATTTTCAGTTATTTTCTTTAATAATTTTTTTTCATTCATTAATTTATTGTCCTTAATTTTAGAAGTTTTATCGTTATTTTACAATAATTTTCCTGAAATTACAATTATATTCTTCAACATTTCCAATTAGCTTTATTTTCAAATTGTTTTCTTTTTTCTTGAATTAATGTCTTCAATTTTTAATTGTTTTCTCCAAATCTCAATTAAACAATTCAATTTTTTTTCTTTGTTTCAATTATTTTGTATTAAACTTTCTATAATTTTTTTTTTTGGAAATGTCACTTGTATGTTTTAATTATTTAATGATTTTTTTCAATTGTTAATTTATTTCTTCTTTATGTTTTAAATGTAAGTATTCGTCAATTTTTTCAATTATTTTCTTGAATAATAAATCTATTTCTTTAGTTATGATCTATTGATTTTCAGTTTTCATTTTTTTCTTCAATTTTTCAATTAAATATCTCAAAATATCTTTTAATAAATAAATAAATATTCAATTTTTTCGATTATTTTCTTAAACTTTCAATTATTTTCTTCTGTTATTAAAATTTTGTTCAATCTTTCAATTATCTTTCGTAACTTACATTTTTTTCGTCAATGTTCAAATAATGTATTCTTAAATTTCAAAATAATTTCTCAATTCTACTTATATTTTTCAATTTTTTAAATTTTGTTCATTAAATTTGCATTATACACCTACTTCAAAATTTTCAATTATTTTTTTTAATAAATTTTTTTTCATCTATTAATTATTGTCTTGAATTTTCGAAGCTTTTTCGCTATTTTACAATAATTTTCCTTAAATTACAATTATACTCTTTATTTTTTTTTATTTATAGCTTCTTTATTTTCAAATTATTTTCATATTTTTTTAATTAATTTCTTCAATTTTTAAATCGTTTTCTCTAAATCTCAATTAAACAATTCAATTTTTTTCCTTCATTTCCATTATTTTATATTAAACTTTTATCATTTTTTTTAAATGTCACTTTTACGTTTAAATTATTTAAAGATATTTATCAATTGTCAATTTCTTCTTCATGTTTTAAAGGTATTCGTCAATTTTTTCAATTATTTTCTTCAATTGATAGTTATTTTCATTATTTTTCAATTAATTTCCTAAATTTTAAATTACATTCAGAAAATTATAGTCATATTTTTGAATGTTTTCAATTATATCTTCAGTTTTAAATATATTCTTCAATTTTCAATAATTTTCTTCAGTTATTATTTTGTTTTCATTTTGAATTATTTTCTTCAATCTTAAGGGCATGTGATGGATTATGACGTCACTGGTATAGGCAAAATTTGTCCGCAACTTTTCTCTTAAAATATTAAATATTTTTTTATGAAACTTGATAGAATTACTTAAAATGTCATTAGGAACGTCTCTCAGACCCGAGTTTGTTTGAATTTTGTCTCAAAATAGATTTTTAAAAAAATTTTTGCAATTTTTCGAAAATTTCCCAAAATTAAGTTTGGGCCAAAATTTACACAAATTCGGGTCTGAGAGACCTTCATAATGACATTTTAAGTAATTCTACCAAGTTTCATGAAAAAATATTCAATATTTGAGGAGAAAAGTTACGGACAAATTTGCCTATACCAGTGACGTCATAATCCATCACATGCCCTTAAAACCTAAATTTATTTTGTCATTTTTCAAATTTTGTTTTTTATTTTAAATTATTTTCTTTATTTTTTAATTATTATTATAGATTTCAAATTATGTTATTTGATTATTCTCTTTTTTCTTTATTTTCTTGAAATGCAAATTGTATATTTTTCAACTTTTTCAAAGATGTTCTACTATTTTAAATTATTTTTTTGTATTTTAAATATAATTCAAATTGTTTGATTATTTTCCTAAAATTATTTTCTTCAATTATCAATTATTTTCATCAGTTTTCAATTATGTTTTCCTATTATTAAAATTGTGTTCTCTTTCAATTATTTTTCATAATTAAAAATTTTTTTCTCAATGTTTGATTTTATTTTTAAATTTTGAATTAATTTCTGTCATTGTACTTATCTTATTCTTCAATTTTTTAAATTTTGTTTATCAATTTCCAATTATATCCTTCCAATTTTTCGTTTTTCTTTAAATTTTATATTCATTTATTAATTTTTCCCTTAAATTTTCTTTATCATTTTCAATTTTTTTTAATTTTAAATTATTTTCTTTAAATTACAATTACTTTTTTAATTTGTCAATTAAATATTTCAACATATATTTTAAATTATTTTCTTGAATAATAAATCTGTTTCTTCAGTTATGATTCATTGCTTTTCAGTTTTAATTTTTTCATTCTTTTCTTAAAATTTAAATTATTTTCTTGAAATTACAATTATATTCTTCAATTTTTCAATTAAATAATTTTTTTATTGCTTCAATTATTTTATTAAATATTTATATTCTTTCTTGAAGTGTCAATTGTATGTTCTTAATTTCTTCAATGATTTTCTTCAATTTTCTATTATTTTCTTCATGTTTTAAATACATTTTTTAATTTTTTTAAAATTATTTTCCTCAATTTTCAGTTATTATTGATAATAACTTGAATTATTCCATTTTTTCATTTTCAATCTATTTTCTTCAAATTTTAGTTATATTTAAAAAATTTTCCATTTCTTACTTCAATTTTTCATTTATACCCGTCATTTTTACATATTTTTTCAAATTCAATTATTTTTTTTAAACTTTCTAATTATCTTTTCTCCAGCTTAAAATGTTTTTTTTCTCAATTTGCAATTTGTTTTTTTTTTAGGTTTGATAGGATTTTGGCTGACGTGCCTTGCAGCGGAGATGGCACTATGAGAAAAAATCCTGATATCTGGTGTAAATGGAGTCCTGCAAATGGAAACAATCTTCATGGGTATATTTAAATAGAAATAAAAATAAATTCAAAGTATCACGAAAATCGAAAACTGCCAAATTGAGATTAAATTTTAATTTTAAATTAAAAATGGTCAATTAAGGAACAATAGAATTAGAATATCAAGCACACTGCAACTTTAATTATTTAAAGTCTCGTTTATTTGAAGTCGCATTTATTTTAACAGCTCGAAGTCTCACTTATTTTAACTTGTCGACCAATCAAAACTAACTAACATTTTCATTGGATGCTGCGAATTGGACCATCCAATCAGAGAAGTTCTTTATAAGTATATGCAAGTTAAAATAAGTGCGACTTTTGTCATGGATTTGCGTTGACTGGGTTAAAATAAGTGAAACTTCAGTGTACTTTTTCTAACAATTATTTTATTTCTAGTTTGATTGTTATTTTAGGATTCAGTATAGGATAGCAAAGAGAGGATTAGAAATGTTAACAGTCGGAGGCAGAATGGTCTATTCTACATGTTCCTTAAATCCTCTAGAAAATGAAGCTGTTCTTCATAGGCTTCTAATGGAAACTGAAGATTCTGTTCAATTAATTGATTGTAGAGACCTTGTTCCTGGATTAAAATGCAATCCAGGTTTGTAATCTACTCAATTCTATTTATTTTCTTTTTTTTTTTGTGAATTTAAAAATTTTTTAATTCACTAAGAACAAAAAATACTATAAAAATATAAATAAAATGTACTATTTTCATTAGGAGTAACCAGTTGGAAGCCAGCCTCGAAAAATTTACAATACTACGAATCCTGGGAAGAAGTTCCCGAGCAATGGCAGACTCAAATTCGTCCAAAGATGTTCCCTCCAAAGCCTGAAAACGTTGACAAATTTCACCTGGAACGATGGTAATTTTTGTTCATTTCTATCTAAAAAAAAAAAATAATAATAAATCACTTTGCGTAAATTTAATTGTAAAATATTATTTATCAGCATGAGGATATTGCCACATCATCAAGACACTGGCGGTTTTTTTGTGGCAGTTTTAGAAAAAATCAAGCTTCTCCCTTGGGAAAATAATGCCGATTCTGAGAGTGAAGTCGTTGAGAATTCTGAAACGCAGGAAAATAAAATTGATGAAACTTCTGAGGAAACATCCGAGGAAAAAGTAGAGGGCGAGAGAAAAAGGGTTTTAACTGACGACAAGCGACCTTGGGGTCCGCAGAGAAAGAAAAAAAGACTCAGCGGTTATCGGGAAGATCCCTTTGTATTTTTCAAGGACGATAGTGAAGATGTTTGGTCTTCTATAAAGTGAGTGTTTAAGAAAAAAGAAATTGTAACTGTAAATATAAGATTTACGCAAAGAAAAAATTGTAAATTCAAATGATTTCTGATTTTTTCGAACTTTTTAGAAATTTTGAAATTATTTACGCTTAAACTATTTTCAGGGAATTCTATAACATCTCAAATGACTTGGACCCGAAGTGTTTGCTCGTGAGGTGTAACGAGGGCAAAAAGAAAAACATTTATTTCACTTCTTCAGCTATTCGAGACATTGTTATGTCTAACGAGAACAAGGTGAAGATGATTAATACTGGCGTGAAGACATTTGTTCGCTGTGATAATAAAAACATGAAATGCGCATTTAGACTCGCTCAAGAGGGAATGCTGAGCATTTTTCCATTTGTCGGTGAATTGAGGAAGATTCCAATTTTGAAAGAAGATCTTATAATGCTTTTGCAGAATGATGATCATCACACACCTCCAGAAATTGTGAAACTTAGTCAACAGACTCAGGAATTCGTTAAGGACTTTGGTAATATATATGTTTTGTTAATTAAAAAAAAAGGAAAAATTAAAAAGACCAAATTTATTTCAAATCAGACAGGCTTACTAATTGTAGTAATTTAAAGTTTTACTAAATTAAACGACAGTTGCTTCTTCTGTTATAAACAGGGCTGATAAAAATCATATTTTAAAAAATATAATCAGTAGATAAAATCTCCAAATGTTTATTTGTAGATAGTTTATTAAAGAAATGAAGAAAAATTAAAAAAAAAAAACAACACAACACAAGAATGAAACAGTGGTATAAAAATATGTAAAAAAGTAGAAACTCTTTTCAAAAAATTAAACCATTTACGGACATTTTTTTTTTTTTATATTAAAATAATAAATAAGATGATAATTAACAAAACGTTCAAATATATTACTGAACAGAACAAAATTTTAAAATTAAAAAAATTAGAGAATTATTTGACAAATTGAATTAAAAAAGAATGAGTAAAATTTTGGAAAATTTAAAAATATGGTAAAAGAAAAGAAATTCTATGAAATAGAAGAACGATGTTCAAATGAGAATATTTAGTACAAGATTAAATTTACATAGGTAATATAAAATAAAAGAATAAAAGCTTTCAAAAAAGTAGAAAATTGAGAATTTTAAAAAATGTAGATAAAAGCATTGAATAAATGTTTTTTAAAATTCGTAATTATGAGATAAAAACTAAACCATTAAAAAGAAGGAAAAATGGTTCTAAGAAGTGGAAAAATGATGCCAAAAATTAAAGAATTAATTAAAACGCAAGGAAGGACTAAAAAAATAATGAACTGTAAAAAATGTATAAAATACCTACAAAAAAATTTTTTTTGTTAGGATCTATTAAAAAATTACAATTAATAAAAATAAAATAAAAAATGTAGATATATATCAAGATAAATAAAAAGTTCACAAAAGAAATTTAAAATTCCTTTAAAAATAACAAAGTTTAGGGAAATTAAACGAAAAACATTTTTATAATATTATAAATTTATTTCTTTTTTTTTCATATTATATATTATATATTTTTATTTTTTTATATTAAACTTAAAACGAGCCCAACAATAAATGTAGAAAAATAAAGAAAATTTTAAAATTTTATGGAAGAAGTAAGTTTGCAAAAAATCTCGCAAAAAAATAGACAAGATGTGTAAATAAATTGAATAAATTTACAAAAAAATGAGCTTATTTTTAAAAATATGAAAATAATTATGAAAATCAACGAAATAAAAAGTTTACTGAATTTTATAATAACAAAATTGTGTAAAATAATATTAAATAATTTGCATAAAAAGAAGAAAATTGAAGACAATCCTACAATAAAAAGAGAAATATAAAAAAAAAATATATCAAAAGTAAAAGGAGAGAAAATGTTAACATTTTGTAAAAATAAGAAATTATAAGACAAAAATTAAACAGTTTCAAAAAAGTGAAATTTCTTGGAAATATTGTAAGAATTAAAAAAAGGATTATTGTGAATATGGTTAATAAGTAATATTATATTATTATTTTCCATTAATTAATATCTAAATGCATTTAAATTTGAATTAATTAAATTTTAAAAGTTGGAACAAATTGGAATAGAAGTTGATAAACTTTTGGAATTTATTTAAATTATAATGACTTAAATATAAAAAAAATTAATACTATTTTTTGCTGTCTTAATACCAAACATTTGTAAATCGTAGTTATTTTGATCATCGGTATTAGCACGTTTTTTTTTTAAATTTTATACATTTATTTAGCGCAAAATTTATAAAATTTAAGAATTAAAAAAATTGCAAAAATAATTTAAATTAAACAAAATAATTGCAACTTTTGCAAATTAATTGAAAAAAATAACGAAATCAATAAAATAAATTGGGGAAAGTAATTTAAAAAACAATAGAAATGTTTTAAAAATAAAGGAAATACTTTAAATTTGAGAAAAATACTTGAAAATCTTACATATAAATTGAAATGAAAAATTAGAGAAAATAATTAAAAATTAAAAAAAAATTATTCAAAATTGAGATAAATGATTTAAAATTGAAAAAATAATTAAAATTTAAGAAATTAATTTTAAAAAAATTACATAATATTTTTAAAATAAAGGAAAGTTTAAGAAAATTCCAGAAAAATACTTCAAACATTCAGAAGTTTATTGAAAAAAAAAAGAGTAAATAATTAAAAAGTAGAGAAAATAAATGAAAGAAGGATAAACATAATTCAAAATTGAAGAGAATAATTTTTAATTAAAGAGTAATAATTAAAAACTTTTTGGAAATAATAAAAAAAAAGAACAAAAGTAATTGAAAATTGAAGAAAATAATGTAAAAAATAATATAGAAAATTGAAAATTGAATGAAATAATTGAAATGTCAGATAAATAGTTTAAAATTTTTGAAGTTATAAAACAAATGAAAAAAAATTTTTAAATTGAAGGAAATAAATTTTGGAAAGAAATTGAGAAATAATTTTAAAATTTGAAACTTGAGAAAATAATTGAAATATGATACAAACATGAAAGTTGTAAAAAAGTAAAAGACGTTTGAGTTAAATTTGAAAAAATTACAGAATTTTTTTTAATTAAAAAAAAAATAGTTGAAATTTGAGAAAAATACATGAAGAATTTAGAAATTAATTGAAAAAAAATGAGAATAAATAAAAATTGGAGAAAAGAATTAAAGAAAGCTCAAAATAATTGAAATTTACGATAATTAATACAAAAATTTGGAAATTATGAAAACAAATTAAAATAATTAAAAATTGAAGAAAATAATTGAAATTTCAGAAAAATGCTTAAAAACTTAAAAAATAATTTTAGGAAATTAGAATAATAATTAACAATCGAGGAAAATAATTGAGAAACGATAAAAATAATTCAAATTTGAAAAAAATAATGGAAATAAGCTAAAAATGATCTAAGATTAAGAAAAAAAAATTGAAATATGATGAAAATAATTTAAATATGAAAAAGTGAAAGCAGCGCTTTGAGAGAAATAATTGAACAAATCATAGAATACATGTTTACAAAATATAATAATTTATAAAAATATAATCGAAAATTATTGATGAAAATAATTGAAATCTTTGAACATTATGCCAAAATAATGAAAAAAATTAAAAATTGAAGAAAATAATAGAAAATTTGCAGAATTTATTTTTAAGTAAAAGAAAATAATTGAAAAATCGTTTAAAATATAGAAAATTGATGACAATAATCTAAATTTGAGATAATAACTAAAGATTTAGGAAATTAATTAAAAAATAATAAAAGCATTAAAAGATGTCAAAATAATTAAAAATGGAGATTTACATTTTTGAAAGTTCAGGATATTAATTCAGAAATTATGAAAATGATTAAAAATTGAAACTAATATGTAATTGCAAAATGACAAAAATAATGGTAAATTAAAAAAATTAATTTAAATTTACGACGAATAATATAAAATTTAGGAATAAATAATTAAATTGATTTAATTTCAAGAGAAAAATAATTAAAATTGAAAAAGTGATTGAAATTTGAGGAAGATAAATTTAAGATTTAGGGGGACAATTTAAAAATAATTAAAAATTGTAGAAAATAATTGAAAAATGATAAAAATAATACGAAACTGTAGTTTAAGTAATTGGAATCATAATAAAAAAGAATTATTAAAAATTGAAGAAAATTTTAAATCATTTTAAATTTAGTATACGTGACGCTTCACGAGAAAAGAGACTTATCGCGGAAAAAATTAATTTTTATTTTTTTATGCTAGAAGATAATTTTTGAATTTTTTCCATGTTGAAAAAAAAATTTAATTCCATTTTTTGTTATAATGCTTCAAACCTAGGCGTGCTAAGTGTATTGCATTTTTTGGATTTTTTTGAACGATCGTCCCGCCGTTTTTTTTTTTTTTGTTAAACTCTTTTTTGGATAAATTTATTTAAAATCTCATCCTATTTTAACAAACAATACTTATCTTATACTCATCTTATACTTGTTGAAACATTTTCTAAAATTTTATTTGTTGGATTTTTTAAAATATTTTATTCAAAAGTTATTAAATAAACAATAATTTAATGATTTTTATATATTTTTAAAACAAAAAATATTTAACAAAAGCCAGCAAATAAAATTGGAAATAATGTTTTAAAGAGAAAAATGATATTTGTCAAGATTGGATAAAAATTACATATTTCCACTAGATTCAAAGAAAAAACAGAAAATGTTAAATAATTATTATTTGACAAACAAATTTTGATCGAACCTAATTTTTCCTAAGAAATGTGAAACTTGATATTTTAAAATTTGATGAAATTAATTTTAAATGTACTTTTATTTAGGTAAAAAACCACATCTTAATTTGAATTTTCTAATGAGTAAAATAAAATTTTTCTTTAAAAGAATAAAAAGCAATTTTTTTCTCTTCTACCAAAACCGGGCACAAGTTAAATTCTTATGGAAACTAAACTTTACTATGAAGACAGTTTGCAAAAATAATTTGAACCAAAAAAACGTCGGGGATTTTGAGTAATTTCAATTCAAAATTTTTTAGTAAAACGGCCGCCATTTTGTTATTTTAGAACATTTTTTAAAATTTTCAATGGATTTTTAAAGAGTACTAAAAACTCTTTCAAGGCGTAAAAAAAAATAAGATAACCCAATTTTTAATAAACGAGAGTTCCGACTTTAAAAATTAAATTCTTTATAACTTGATGAATAATTTTTTGTTTAGCTAAACAAAAAAATACGTATCGTCTAAAATTCTTTAAAAAACAACATTTTTGGATAAAAAATTAATTTTTAGTTCCGACCATGCCCAGTCTGTCTGATTTAAAATGAGTTTGGTCAAAAGATAATTTTATTTTACATAAATTTATACTCAATTGCAGCGACCGGAAGTTGTATATTATTGTACAGAGAAGAAGAATCGGGAAATCCTTATCCTCTGAATCTTGAAATGGTCGGATGGAGAGGAACAATGTCTTTGAGAGCTTATGTTCCAATTCACGACGCTATTCATTATTTGCGACTTTTAGGTGCCGATTGCTCGAAATTTGGTAAGATTTTTTTTATGTTTTTATATGTATTTTTTTTAACTGCTACAAAAAACATAAATAAAAAATTGTATTCTTCATTTTTACAATTCAGAGAAAAATAAATTCGAAGCGAATAGACTGCAGGCTTCTAAAGTTGAATCGGAGGAAAGCGAGATTACCAATACTTTGAAAAAAGAGGACGAAATTGAAAATGGAGCCAAAAAGTCAGACATTGAGAATGAAGATTCTGAAAAAAGTAACATGACTACAGAATAAGTAAGAACTGAAGTTGGTTTTTTTTTTTAAATTCAGAAACAATTTTTATTATTTTTTAAACTTGTTTTTAAACCTAATAAAAATATGCATATAATAATCTTTGTAATTATTCGATTCTGTACACACCTTCAATTTGTAGTTTATTATTTTTTAAATGTAAATTAAAAATCTGAAAAGACTTAAATTACTTGAAAACAAAGAAAAAATTATAAAATCTTCAACTTTTATTTTAAATCAAAAACTGCTGGGAATTTTTCTGACAGAGTCAACAGAACTGTGAAAAAAAATAAATGTGTAAAATAAAGTTGAAGAAAATCGACTAAAATTTCCCCCCGACACAAAAAAAAATAAAGAAATAAATTTATAAATTAAACTTCTATTTAAAAAAAAAAAGTTTAAAAATAAAACATAATATTGAAGATATTAAAATGAAAAATTTCTTTTATAAAAAATTGAAAATTAGTTAAATTAATTAACATTAAAATCATTAATTTAAAATATTTATTTTTCTAAAAAAAAATTGTTAATTGAAACCAAAAAGAAGTAAATTATTGTTAATACATAATTATAATGATTTTTTTAAATAAAAATGAAAATTTTATTTAATGCTATTAAATATTAAAATGTTTCAAATAAACTAAAAGAGCATTTGCGTAAAAAATATTTATTTCTTTAAATACTTAGAATTTAATAAATTATAGGAAAAAAGTGAACTGTATCGAGACAACAGAAAAATTGATCGTTAGATCAATTTATAAATCTTATAAAGGGAAATAGAAAATACTTTTTCTTTTTTAAGTTGAATGATATTTTAATAGTCAATTTTTCTATCAAACAATTAATGTACGAAATTACATATAATTCACTTTATAACATTTTGAGCGAAAAATACCCTTGAAAATGATTTATTGTTTGCTGTTATCGAGCAATATCTTAAAGATAATGGATGTGATTTTGTAAAATGGGCGGATCGAGAGGAATATCATAAGAATTCTAGAAAAGAAGCTGATTAAAAAGTAATAATTGATTGGAAACTCGCTTCTTTGAGAATATTTTCACTTTGAATTCGAATCATCTCACTATAATTTGCAGCAAAAGTTTTACTTACATGCCTCTTGAATTTTTATTCCTTCTAATAATTGAAGGATTTAAATGTAATTTTTTGTTTGTTTTCAATTTTATAATCAATTCAACAGATTATATTGCTTTTTATAGCACCTACTATCTAATAATTGATAATGTACTTAAGAGGACGGGTTTTTTTTTTCTATTAAAAGTTTTAAACATATACAAACTCCTTGAAAAACAAGTAACAAATACATTGATTATAAAAAACAAAATAGAAATTATCAAAATTGACTAGAGCTTTTCAATTTGGACTAAAATTGAATCAAAACTAGTAGTCTCTTCCTGTTGGAGATGTCATTTTTCCACCATGATTTTGCGCGTTTGAGGGTGATTTTGTGCCTGAAAAATAAATCATTTATTATAATAATTTTCAATTACACTGAAGCTTCACTTATTTTAACCAAGTCTACAACGCAAATCCATGACAAAAGTCGCATTTATTTTAACTTACATGTACTTATGAACTTCTCTGATTGGATGATCTAATTCACAGCAACCAATGAAAGTGTTAGTTATTTTTTATTGGTCAAGGTAAAATAAGTGAGACTTCGTTAAAATAAATGCGACTTCAAATAAGCGAGACTTTAAATAAGTGAAGTTGCAGTATAAATTAGGTGAATTACTGGAGTTTGTGACGTACAAGATTTGGTTGTTTTTAACCGCGGATTATTGGTGCAAGGATGATCTCCCATTAAGTGATCCCTCCACTTGTTTTGGTTCACTAACCCCCGACAAAGGGGACACTTTCCGAAACCATCCATTGGCTCTGAAAAAAAAATACAATTTCTAGTTTCGTTTTTGAAATTTATTATAGAATGTTTTAAAATGTCAGGAAAAAATTGTATAAAATTATTTCTAACTGTGAATAATAATCAAAATTTTAATGAAATTATTCTTATTGACAAAGTCAGAATTGCTGCTAAAGAAAAAGGAAAGTGGAATAAAAACCGATTCAAGAAATATAATTTTTAATCGTGAATTTTAAAAATGCGCATCGAGAGATTCATTTTGTAAATGAAATTGTGCTTTTTAATTAGAATTGAAAATCTTGGAATCAGAAAATTGCGATTGAATAAAAACTGACTGACAGTTAAAAACAAAATTCGAAAAATGTCTGCATAATTACACAATTGAAAAGAATAGTTTAAAAAATTAATAAACAATAAATATTAAATTAAAAAAAAAAGTTTAAAAATTATAGGAATAACTGTTGGAAATAATTTCAAATTGAACAACTGGATTAAAATTGAAGAAAATAATTAAAAATTGAGGAAATAAATTGAAACTTTAAGAATTAAATTAACATTTGAGAAAAAATTACAAAATGACGAGAATAATTGACAATTGTAAACAAAATTGAAAACATTGCTTGGCCATTAATAGGTACACAACTGAACAAAATAATTTAAAAAATTAAACAAAAATTAAAAAATTTTAAGATAATAATTTGAAAATTTTTAAAAAATTGTGGGAAATAATTGAAAATTGCGGAAATTAATGAATGAATGAAGGAACTATGACGAGAATAATTGAAAACAAAATTCGAAAAATGACTAGATTATTAATACAACTGAAAAAAATAATTTAAAAAATTAGACAAGAAATATTAAATTTACAGAAAATAATTGCAAATAAAATTGAAAAATTAAGAAAATTATAGAAATAATTGCACATTTAATAGCTGGATTAAAAAAGGAAAAAAATAATTGAAAATTGAAGAAAGCAAATTAAAGAATGGAATTAAAATTAAAAGAATATACTTAAAAATTGAGAAGTTTGGTGTAGACGTAAAACTAATTGTAACATGAAGAAAATAAATTCTAATTCTATTTAAAAATGTAAAAAAAGTAATTTAAAAAAGTCAAGAATTAATTAATATAGAAGAAAATAATTGAAAATTGAAGAATGGAATTAAATATTAAAGAATATAATTGAACAATTGTATTTAAAATTAAAAAAACTTATTGATAATCGAAAAAAATAATATAAAAAAGTCGATAATTTTTGACTATTAAATAAAAACTAATTGAAAATTGAAAAGTGAAATTTAAATTTGAAAAAATAACTAAGAATTGAAGAGAATATAGTTTTAGAATTAAATAACTGAATTGAAATTTTAAAACAATTTATACAAGTAAAAAAAAATAATTGAAAAAATCCGAGAATTATTGATTATTAAAGAATTAATTGAAAATCGATAAAAATAATTGAAAACTAAAGAATATATTTGAGAATTGAAGAAAATAAATGAAAATTGAAGAATTGTATAGAAATTTCAAGAAAATAATTGAAAAACGAAGAATGCAATTGAAAATTAAAGAAAGTTATTGAGAATTGAAGAAGATAATTAAAAATTAAATAAATAAATTGAAATTTTAAGAACATTATTGATAATTGAAACAAAAATTACAAAATGTCTAAAATAATTGAATATTAAAGAAAGTAGGTAATTAAATAAGTTTAATTTGCTCATACAAAAAAAAGAAGCATTTTGAGATCTAAAATACAATATTTATTTAAAGAAATTTAAGTTTTAAGATAAAAAATTTTTAATCATTAAAAAAAAAAATTATTTTAGAAAGATGTTTAAAACACAAAATATTTAAACATGGTGCTTGTTTTCTTTTCAATGATATAATAATTGATGATATTTTCTTATTTATCATTATTATTATTATATTACTTATTATTCTACTTTTTTAATAAAAGACAATTAATAATTAGATACATAAAATAAATACTCTTATGATTTGTAATTAATTTAAAAATATAAATTTTTACAAACGTAACTGATTTAAAACAAAAAAATATCTAAGTGCCTAACTTCAGATGTGAATTATTTTATTCAATATTTAATAATTTTCTCATTTTTTCAATTATCAATTATTTTCTTGCAATTCTTATACAATTCTTCTATTTTCATTTATTTTCTACAATTTTTTCCATAATTTTCGTTAGTTTTCAATTGACAATTTATTATTCTTCTTCCATTTTAAGTTCATTCATTAATTATAAAAAAAAATTTTGTTCAAATGCCGATTATTTTCACCATATTTAAAAATTTTTTCAAATAATTTTTTTTTTTAATAAGTAGTAAATTATTTTCGTCATTTAATTTTTAATTCCATTCTTCAGTTTTCAATTGTTTTCTTCTATATTCATTAATTCTCGGCTTTTTTCAATTATTTCTTTTCAATTCAATCTTGTATTGTTTATCACAATCTTGTATTGTGGGCACAGTAAGTAGATAAAATCAAATAAAATAATTTTTTTAAGTATATTCTTTAAATTTCATTTCCATTTTTCAATTTTTAATTGTTTTCTTCAATTTTAATTATTTTTTCGACTTTCAATCCAGTTGTTAAATGTGGATTGTTAAATTAACGTTATTAAGTTATTTCCAACAATTATCCCTATAATTTTCTTAATTTTTCAATTTTTCTCGTATTTTTTTAAACTATTTCCTTCGATTATTAATTATTTTCGCATTTTTAAATTATTTCCTACAATTTTGTCAATTTCCAATTGTTATCTTCAAATTCTATAATTATTGTTTGATTTTATAAAGTATTTTGTTCGGTTCTTTATTAATCTACCATTTTTTGAATTTTGTTTTCAATTTGTCAATTATTCTCGTCATTTTCCAATTTTTTTCGAATTATTAATTATATATTTAAATTTTAATTCAATTCTTAAAGTTTGAATTTATTTCCTCAATTTTTTATGATTTTCTTCAATTTCAATTATTTTTTTGTTTTTCAATCCAGTTGATTAATTTGCAATTATTTCCAACAGTTATTCCTATTAGTTTCCAACTATTTTGTTAAAGTTTAATATTTATTGTTTATTAATTTTTTATACTATTCTTTTCAATTGTGTAATTACCCAGCAATTTTTCGAATTTTGTTTTCAATTGTCAATTATTTTCGGCATTTTTCAGATATACTCTTTAATTTCGTAATTTTCATTAAAATTTGCAAAAATTTATAGTTTTAAATGACCAACAACAATGCAAAGTTTGTCCCGGTCGTTAATGTTGCTAGTAAAATTATATTTTAAGATTCTAAAATTATTTAAGAAATCCGGGCATACCGATTCAAAAAGTTTAATCGTTTTTATAATTCCGCCATTATTTGAAATAAAAGATTATAAATTGTTTAAGTAATATTTTCTGTCTTTTTCTATCACTTGCTTGCGTTCGCGTTTTTTTTATTTTTATTCTGCTTTGCAGGCTCTAATCTATGAAGAAAAATACTGTCATGGTTGTTATAAAGTTACGGTCACACCTCGACAACTGCCTGCCTGCGCAGGCAGCCGATATGAGATAAAGGGAGAGAAAAAATTCAAATTTCTATTTCTGTCCTCTGTTATCTCATATCGGCTGCCTGCGCAGGCAGGCAGTTGTCGAGGTGTGACCGTACCTTGAGACATCAGGTTAGTTTTCGCGCATCTCTTTTCGCTGACTTCTGATGCGCGTAAACTAACCTCGTGTCTTATAACGACCATGGTCGTATTTCTTTCTCCCTCAGTCTTTCTTTTTACAATTTTGTTGTCACAAATATGGCGTACTTTATATGTTCCAGCTCCTCACCCTTGACTTTTCTTTCGATTTTCTTGTTAAAAATATATCTAATTCGATATTGTTTCATCAAGGGTTAGTATCTTCAAACATTTTGTAAGTTTGTTTTCTTAAATATCGTCACAAAAAGTGACAGAAATAACACGCCAGTCATTAATTTATTTCCCAAGACAAGTTTTTATATGGGATATTAAATGCTGGTGTTTAGAAATAAAAACAAAAATATAAATTTTAGAATGAACATACTTGTGCATTTTTCGTCTTTTGAGTGTTCCTCGAACAATTTTTCACTGACAGCCTGCTTACACGTTTCGCACTTTACATAGTTGTTCCTCAAATCACATTCGTCTGAAAATGGCCAATTTTAGTTTTAAAATAATTTTTTTTGAATCAGTGTTTTTGATCACAGTTAGGTGAGATTATACTTACAAAGTAAATGAGAATTGAGGTGAGAAATTTCAACGACTTGTTTACAAGCTTCACACTTTGTTAACATCGGACAACTTCGCCAGTAATGAATATTCAATCCTTCCTCAGAATACACTTGTCCTTTCGATAAGCAGAAGATACACATTCTGAAAAATAAACTTGCAGTCAATTTCCATTAATTTTGAGCTAAAAAAATAAATGGCGTAATCACGAATTAAAAAAAGTGATTTTTTGAAGGTTAACCTTTTGATTTGTAACATTTATAATAAAAAAAAAAATATGAGGGCTTCAAACTACAATTTTGTTTTAATTTTTTGTACTTGTTTTGAGCAAGGCTACTTTTTACTACTAATTTTAATCAGAAGTTACTAAATGCTACTTTCTAAAAAGAAAGAATGTAATACATTTGACAGGAACTAAGAATTAAATTTTTAAGCCAATTTATTGAATTTCTAAAGTTGTCAACATAAAACAATTAAACATAAAACAACATAAACAGTTCAGAAAAAATGGTAAATTATAAACATTTCATGTTAACAATTTTTAATACTTTACTTAAATAATTCAGAAAATTATTAATTTCCAGCTCATCTTTAATTTTGTTTAATATGAATCCTACTGAATAAAAATTGGATTAAATACGAATTTAAAAAAAAAATATTATATGTAAATTCTGTAAGATGATAATTCTGTTAGATATACGAATTCGGTGATTTAAAAATTCTGTTAAATAAAAATTCGGATTTATTTAAATTCAATTAAAACTTAGGGCAGTCGGAAATACATTTTTCAAAGTAAGGAATTCCTACTTGTTCTTCGAATTAGAAGGAGCTCTAAAAAATTACATACAAAATAAAAATTTATATTTCATAATTATCTTCTCTTTTATGTCTAAATGTTTTCTTTCATTCTTTTTATATTTTTCAATTTTTTAAAATATTCTTGATTCTTTAATGACTTTTCAGCTTTTTTCCTTATTTAAAAGTTTTTAACAGTAATGTTTCTTTTACTTTAATTCTATACTTAATTATCTTGTTATTTATTCTTATCTTTTTAGTATTTTTTCCCCTTAGTTATTGTTGATTTTTGACTCATTTTTAAAATTTATAATCAGTTTTTTTTCAGTTTTTATATAGTTTTCAAAGTTTTAGTAATCTTTTTCCCTTTTTTAGATGCTTTCTTGAAATTCTAGTAATTTATTTTCATTTTCTAGATGTTTTATATCAATTTTTGGTTATTTATTTTCAACCCTAATTATTTATTCACTTACCAGTGATTTTTTTATTATTTATTTGTGACGCGATATGAATAAAGGGACTTAAGAAAGAAAAAATGTTAGGTTATAAATTAAGTATAATTATTTTTTGTTTCAAGTTGTTATCTTATAATTTCTAGATATTAAAACTTTTTTTTTAATTTACAGTAATTTTATTAAATTTTTCTCTTACATTTTTTCAAATTTCTTCAATTTTAAAATGATTTTTAATTTCAAATAAGTTTTATTTATTTTTTATATATTTTTCTTTTTTTGTTAGATTTTTTTCTGTGTGTTTTTCTTTGAATTTAAAATTATTTCAAGTCACCTTTTACGATTATTTTCTTCAAAATCTAATTATTTTTTAATTTCCCAGTAATTTATTTTTACATTTTTTTGTCATTTCTTTTATTTTAACGATACTTTCTGATTTACAATATTATTTTTTTCTCAATCGTTTAGTAATATCTCTTACATTTCTTTGTAATGTTTCATTTTCAAATAATCCTTTTTCATTTAGTAGTTTTTTTTCATTAATTTCTAATTGTATTTTCACTTTTTAGTAAAAAAAAGTCTAGTTATTTTTTCAATTTCTAGCAATTTTTCGATTTAAGTATTTTTTTTATCAAATTTTAGTTTTTCCCTTGACATTAAATTTATTTATTCCTAAATTCTATATTATTCATCGCAAACTAAAATTACTTTTTTTAATTTACTATTGTTTTTGTAATTTCGCAAATATTATTTTCAGTTTTTAATCATTTTCATATTTTTTGAAATTAATTTCCTGAACTTTAAAATATATATACCTACGTATATCTCAATTCTCAATTATTTTGTTCAATTTTCATTTCTTTTTATTATTTTGCAATTATTTTCTTCATCCTCGAATAATTTCATTATTTTCCAATTAATTTTCTAGATTTTCAGCTATATTCCCAAATTTTAGATTATTGACATCAATTTACCATATTTTAAACGATTTTTTAATTGTTTTCTTAGGTTTAGAAATACATTCTGAAACTTTTCTATTATTTTCTTCAATTTCTAATTATTTTTATTATTTTGGCATAATTTCCAAAAATTTCAATTTTTTATCTGAAATTTCAACTATTTTAATCAATTTTCGATTATTTCTGCGATTTTTTAATTATTCTCTATAATTAAAATCTTTTAAGTAATTTTGTAACTATTATCTTTTTTTAAAACATATATTCTATGATTTTTTAAATAATTTCTCTCAAATTTTATTTACTGTTTTCAATTTTTCATATTTAAATTATTTTCATCATATTTCAATTTTTTTATCAATTTTAAATTATTGTCAGCAAATTTCAATTGTTTTTTTTAAATTTTGAATTAATTTTAACATTTTTTAATTATTTTCCTCAATATTATTAATTATTATTCTCGTTGTCCAAAATTATTTTCTAAGATTTTTAAGTATTTTCCTAAAATGCCAATTTTTTTGGTCAATTTTTAATTATTCTCATTTGTTTTCATAATTTCCAAAATATTTTATTAATTAAATATTTATTTATTTATTAAAATCATTTTTCAATTCTTTTCCAAAATTTATTTCCTTCAATTTTCAAATTTTTTCATTTGTTTTATAATTTCCAAAATTTTAAACTATTTTTATGAGATTTCAATTATTTCATTCGATTTACAATTATTTATATTATTATATTATTATTTATATTATTTTCTTTAATTTTCAATTACTTTCGTTATTTTTCATTATTTCTAAAAACTTCTTAATTATTTCTCTTTAATTAAAAATTTTTCTCTTCAATTTTAAATTATGTTTATCCTTTTACATTTATTTTCTCTACTTTTTAGTTATTTCCTTTTTTTTCAATGAACTTCTGGAAGTCTTAAGTATTATACTGAAAATTTTCTTTAACTTTCCTTTGTTTACAATACATTATTTAATTATTTCATCAAATTTTGATTATTTTTTTTAATTTTAAATTATTTAGGTATCTCAATTCTCAATCATTTTTTTCAATCTTCAATTATTTTTTCTAATTTTTCATTATACAATGTGTATCAATTTCTTCTTAAGATTTCCAAGTATTTTTCTTAAATTGAAATTATTTTCTTTATTTTTAAAACATTTATATGATTTTTTAAATTATTTTCCCCAATTTTTAATCAATTTCATTATTTTTTTTTCAATTATTTTGCTAAATTTGCAATTATTTTGTTCAATTTTAATTATTCAGTTTGTATCAATTTCTTTTTAAGTTTTTCAAGTATTTTTCTCAAATTGAAATTATTTTCTTTATTTTTAAAATACTTCTATGATTTTGTAAATTACTTTCTCCAATTTTTAGTTGATTTCATTATATTTCTCAATTTTTTTTGCAAAATTTGCAAGTATTTTGTTTAATTTCAATTATTTATTGCAATTTTTTTTAATTCTAAAATTTTATAAATTTTGTCTTAAATAAATATTTATCCTTTTTATTTATTTACATAAATTTATTTTTAATATTATATTTAAAATATTAATAACATAAGGTGCAGTAACTAATCGCGCGCGAGCGTGCGTTGTTTAATTTACTTAAACTTAAAATTACAACAATTAGCAAGGTTTTTGGATTTTTTTTTTTTTTATAAAAGGTCTATTAGGGTTTTTGAATTCAAGTAAATATTAGTTTTATTTTAATTTTTAATATCAGTTTAATACTAACTTGTCACCCTTGTGATCTGCACTATTATCAGAAGGAGATGTGACACTGGTGGAACTTCCGGTGCTAACTGGAGGACTAGTTCTTGGAGGAGACTTCGTTAAACTAGCAACATTACTATCCATTGACCTTGTTCTCGTAGGTGTCGCCATTGTTTTCTGATTACCTTCCATTTCTTTCTTTCTCTAAGAACACAAATATACCAACAAAATATTTAAATAATTAAAATAATTAAAATATCCAATTTTAACTGCATCATTAAATTTAAAAATCCATCAGTTCCCATATCTCTATTACTTTATATTCATATTCGTGTGCTTTGAATTTTTCTTTTTGTTCTAACTCCCAATTGAAACAAAATTACATTATTTTTCTCTTAATTGTCAACCGAAAATTAAATCAAATTTCACAAAAAATGTCTTATTTAATTAATTTATCATTAAGATAGATTAAAAAATTATAGCTGACTTTGTATTTAAAATTATTATTATCCTATTTTCCCTTTTTTTTTATACATTCGAAAAATATTCTACTTAAGCAAGAATTGGACACCTACTCAAGAAGAGGTTATGTTTGAATCCATTATTCTGTTTTTTAAAATAGAAAAACTAACTTTCACTCTAATCTTATTTAGACAAAATGGGGCAAATTTAATTTAAAACAAAAGAAACTATTAAAACTCATAATTGGATGAAAATTAAAGATTTTTGAAATTCAGAAACGTTTTACAAAAATGAGAGAAACTGTAAATTTGTTTCCCAATGTCAGAAATCTTTCATTTTTATCCAATTGAGAATTAAAAAGGTTTATTTTGCTTTAGATTAAATTTACCAGCCTTCATCTAAAAAAAACTATATTTAAGGTTTGTTTTTCTATTTCAAAAAGCAAAATAATCGTTTCAAACATAAACTCTTCTCGAGTATGTGTCCAATTCCTCATTAAATGAAAAAAAAATTTCACCTGAAGATCAATGAGATCAAATTCGTGAAATAGTTGTCGATACAATAAATTTCTCCTGGTGATATCGTCGTCTGGCGGAAGTTGCTTTCGTACTAATCTTGGATTCACTTTGTAAACGAGAATTAAAATTCGTTCGGAAACTTTTCTTACAGCTTCTGCAGGATGATGCAAACCGGAAGAGCCCAATTCGGACAAAGTCCGACACGTCAATCCACTACAACAATCACAATGTCTTATCAGAGTACATGAATTTTGGATTTTACACTAGATTTCGAGACGGGACCACCCGAGTCGCTGACAATTTAATAAAAAGACTTTTTCCAGGTCTGAAAATTCTCTTCTTTATAACTCTCAAGACAACGTTTTCTTATTCCTTCTGATTTTTTATATTTCTTGGATCATTTTCTGGCAATTGTGGCTTTTTTGGAAAATCATGTCAAATTAAAATATTTTTATTTCTAACTAAGCGCCTGAGTTAAACAAATATTTTGTTTATTTTTTTATTTTGTAAATTTTGCTATATTACATTCTTAATAAGTTAATCTACATTAAAATGAAAACAATGATAATATGATTATTAATATATTAATAATAAATTTTACTTATAGTAAATACAAATTAAAATAAATAATATGTAATTAGAAAAGTTAATACATTTAATTAATAATCTTAATAATAAGAAAAAGTCTGACAAGGGAGGTCCAAATCTCCTTAAAACGTGCGGTTCTTTCAAAAATTGTTTTCAGGTGCTTTGTATTCGTTATGAACTTCCAGAGGACTTTGGGAGATTTATTAAAAATTTCGGAAAAATACTCAAAGTTTTTTTTCTGGTTTTTCAGCTTTTCAAAAGCAATAGAATCGCCGCGTGCAGAAACCGCGACTGCGCTCGAAATGCTGATATGAGCACAAAGTAGTTAATTCAGTCAATAAATTTGAAATAATTGAAATCTTAGAAAAATAGTTTATAATTTTAGAAATTATAAAACAAATGAATGGCAATGATGCCAAAATAATGAAAATTATTAGAAATTGAATAAAATAATAGAAAAATTAAATAAATTATTTTTAAGTAAAAGAAAATAATTGAAAAATTGTTTAAAACGTGGAAAATTGAAGACAATAATCTCAAATTTGGGATAATAGTTGCAAATTTAGGAAATTAATTAAAAAGTAAAGAAAATAATTTAAATTTGAGAAAAATACTTGAAAATTTTTAAAATAATTGAGAAAATTACATAATATATTTTAAATAAAGGAAAATTAAAGAAAACTTCAGAACAATAATTTAAACTATCAGAAGTTCATTGAAAAAAAATAATAATAATGAATAAATAGAAAATAAATAAAAAAGAGATAAACAAAAATTTAAAATTCAAGGGAAATTTAATTAAATTTAATTAAAGAGAAATAATTAATTTTTTTTTGAAATTATGCTAAATAACGAAAGTAAATGAAAATTGAAGAAAATAATATAAATAATAATATAAATAATTGTGAATTGAATGAAATAATTGAAATCTCCGAAAAACAGTATAAAATTTTTGAAATTATAAAACAAATGAAAAAAATTGAAAATTGAAGGAAATAAATTTTTAAAAATAATTGAAATAAGATTTTAAAATTTAAAAATTAAAAAAAATAATTTAAGTATGATACAAACAATGATAAGTTGTAAAAAATAAATAAATTAAAGATTTTTTTTTTAAATAAAAAAAAATAGTTGAAATTTGAGAAAAATACATGAAGAACTTAGAAATTAATTGAAAAAAATGAGAATAACTAAAAATTGGAGAAAAAAAATTGAAGAAAGCTAAAAATAATTAAAATTTACGAAGGTTAATAAAAAAATTTGGATATTATGAAAACAAATAAAAATAACTAAAAATTGAAATTTTTATAAAAATACTTAAAAATCTTAGAAATGAATTTTGGAAAACAAGAATAAAAATTAAAAATATTCAGGAAAATAAGTAAAAAATTAAAAAATTAATTCAAAATTATTGAAAAAAGTAATTGAAATATGCTAAAAATAATTAAAGATTGAGAAAAAAATTAAAATATAATGAAAAAAATGTAAATATGAAAATTTGAAATTAGTAAATAAAATTTGAGAGAAATATTAAAAAAAAAATTCATGGAATATAATGTTTAAAAAAAGAAAATAATTATACAATTACTTTAAAAAATTTTAATTAAAAAGAATAATTGAAAAATCGCAGAAATAATCGAAAATTGATGAAAATAATTGAAATTTTTGAAAATTATTGCCAAAATAATGAAAATAATTAGAATTTGAATGAAATAATAGAAAAATTGCAAAATTTATTTTTACGCAAAAGAAAATAATGAAAAAATCGATTATAATATGGAAAATTGATGACAATAATCTAAAATTTGGGATAATAGCTGAAAATTTAGGATATTAATTAAAAAATAAAGAAAATAATTTAAATTTGAGAAAAATACTTGAAAATTTTAAAAATAAATTGAAAAACAATTGAACAATGAAAAAATAAGGAAAATATTTGAAAAATTTAATAAAATTATGATTGTAAATTGAAGTAAATAATTTACAATTGATAAAAATAATCAAAATTTGATAAAATAATTGAAGTATGATACAAACAATAATAAGTTGTAAAAAATATATAAATTAAAGAATTTTTTTCTAAATAAAAAAAAAATAGTTGAAATTTGAGAAAACGACATGAAGAACTTAGAAAAATAATTGAAAAAAATGAGAATAGCTAAAAATTGGAGAAAAAAAATTAAGAAAGCTAAAAATAATTGAAATTTACGAAGTTTAATGAAAAAATTTGGACATTATGAAAACAAATGAGAATAATTAAAAATTGAAGGAATGATTGAAGTTTTTATAAAAATACTTAAAAATCTTAGAAATTAATTTTGGAAAACAAGAATAATAATTAACAATATTGAGGAAAATAATTGAAAAATTATAAAATTAATCCAAAATTATTGAAAAAAGTAATTGAAATATGATGAAAATAATTTAAATATGAAAAATTAAAAACAGTAAATAAAATTTGAGAGTAATAATGGAATAAATCATGGAATGTTTAAAAAAAGAAAATAATTACAAAATTACTTAAAAATGTGTAGTTAAAGAGAATAATTAAAAACTCGCAGAAATAATCAGAAATTGGTGAAAATAATTGAAATCTTTGAAAATTATGCCAAAATAATGAAAGTAATTAGATATTGAATAAAATAATAGAAAAATTACAGAATTTATTTTTAAGCAAAAGAAAATAATTGGAAAATTGTTTAAAACATAGAAAATTGATTAAATTTGAGATAATAACTGGAAATTTAAGAAATTAATTGAAAAATAATGAAAGTATTAAAAGATGGAGAAAATCATTGCAAAATAATACAAAAAAATTAAAATTGAATTAAATTATTGAAAATGGAGCTATATATTTGAAATTTCAGGAAATTAATTCAGAAATTATGAAAATAATTAAAAATTGAAAATAATAATTGAAAAATGATAAAAATAATTCAAAATTTTAAAAAAAATTACATTTTGCTGAAAATAATTTAAGACTGATAAAAAAATTGAAATACGATGAAAATAATTTAAGCCTGATAAAATAATTGAAAAGAGTAAATAAAATTTGAGAGTAATAATTGAAAAAACCACATAATACATGTTTATAAAAAATAAAATAATTACAAAATTACTTAAAATTCTTTAATTAAAGAGAATAATTTAAAAATCGCAGAAGTAATTGAAACTTTTGAAAATTATGCCAAAATAATGAAAATAATTAGAAATTGAAGAAAATAATAGAAAAATTGCAGAATTTATTTTTTAGCAAAACAAAATAATTAAAAAATCATTAAAAACATGGAAAATTGATGACAATAATCTGAAATTGGGGATAATAGCTAAAAATCTATAGAAAACTAATTGAAAAAGAATGAAAATATTCAAGAATGGAGAAAATAATTGCAAAATAAAAAGAAATGAAAATTAAACAAAGTAATTGAGAATTGAGATGTACGTATCTATTTGAAAGTTCAGGAAATTAATTCAAAAATTACGAAAATGATTAAAAATTAAAAATAATAATTGCAAAATGACAAAAACAATGGTAATTTAAAAAAAGTAATTTAAATTTGCGATAATATAAAATTTAGGAATAAATAATTGAATTGATTTAATGTCAAGTGAAAAGTAATTAAAATTGAAAAAGTGATTGAAAAAACTAAACACAATAATTGAAATTTAAAGAAAGGAAATTTAAGATTTAGGGAAACAATTTAAAAATAATTAAAACAATTAAAAATTTGAGAAAATAATTGAAAAATGATAAAAATAGTAGAGAATCATATTTGAAGTCATTAAAATCATAATAGAAAACAAGTATTAAAAATTTAAGATATTTTTAAATCACTTCAAATTTAGTATATTTGAAACGTGGATTAATTATACTTTTAATCAATGCGAGTTTAAATTAATTAAAATTTGAAGAAATTAAAATTGCTATAAATTTAAAATTTCAGAACATTTAAGGTGAAATATGATTTAAAATTTTTAAAGAAAAAAACATCTAGTAACAAATGTCAGGTGTGAACAGAATGAATGAATGGATGAATGAAACTTGTAAATTGTTATATATAATTGGGGCCCCATTTTCCTTTTTGCCCCAGGGCCTTTACCTTCCCAGTGACGCTACTGCAATCATTATCAGTGCGCCAAGACGGTTTCTGCACGCGGAGGCTCAAGCTTATTTTAATTTTGTTAAATTAGTTGTTTTAAGCAGTTTTAAATTGATGTTTGGTTGATTGAATATAATCACCAGTGGAAATTCATTTTTTTTCTTAAATTGTCACTTATTTGTATCACCTTTGTTTGTCTGTGGAAATTCCGTGATTTAAAATAAGTTGCTCAACCATTTCGAGCCTGCTAAGAGCTAATCTCTGATGTGTGCTGCTGCTCACAGTCCTCGTTAAATGAACAGGAATTATGTGCAAATCCCTGACACAATGACAATCAGCCATACTTAAAATTGTGTGCACTGCCATATTATGAATTCTCGGAGTTGTATCTCCAGATTTTGTCAAAAGTTCCGGAAGTAGCCGGTCCACGCTTCTAGCTATTTCCGTCGAAGAAACCCTGAGAAATTAAGTCATTTTGGGATTAGATAAAAGTTTAAAAAATTTTTTATTTAAATTTGCATTTTTACCTATTTGAGGGGAGGATCTAATGAAATTTTAACCTATCAAAATTTACGGTGTTGGGTGCCAATTTTTTTCTAGTTTAATTTCAGAACTAAAATGGTAAATTTTTTTTTCATGTTTTGACAATGTACTCTAATTCTAAATTCTAATTTTAATGGATTTTCTTTTCTATTTTCTTAATTTGAAAAACATCCGTAAATATTTAAATTTTTTGAAAAATTGTCTTTATTTTTCTTGACCTAATTCTTGATTTTTTAAATTTTACTATTTTTTGTATATTATCTCGACGTGTCTTGATTTTAAACAAAAACAATTTAAGCACTTTTTCGTAAACTTTCTAATATTTATTATTACATCATTTCTGAATTTTTCGCCTATTTAATTATAACTTTTTCATTTTTAAAAAATTAATTTATGTTATGTAAGTTTTTCAATTATTTTTGTACATTATCTATTTGTTTTTCATTTTCCCATTTTAAAGTACCTGGATTATTCTATTTTTTTTGCATTTAAAATAATATTTTTAATAGTTTTGATAATTTTATCGTTTTTGCATAATTTATTAGATTTTTTTTTATTGCTCATTTCATGTTCTAACTTTTTCTAATTTATTCCGTATTTTTCTGTAATTTTACTATCTGATTTTACGATCCAGAAAAATCAAAATAATTTGTCTCTACACAACCCAGAGTAATTTTTCATTTTCCATCTATTTTTCTTGAACAAAAATATACAAATTTACTTTCCAGTAATTTTTTTCTTTTTTTTACTCACTTATCTCTTTCTAAAGTTTTTTTAAACAGTTTTTATAAACAACGTTTTTACTCTTCATACAGATTCCGCCGGATCTTCTTAATAATTAAAAATTCAAAAATTACCTGTTAGTTGCAAATTCGGAAAAAAATATCCTGATGAGTTGTGCAGCTAGACTATAAACACTGAAAACTTTGTCCCTGAGGGCTCTGTGTAAAAGTAAAATTGCAGCTCTGGCTGTTTTATTAGCCGAATGTTTCGATTTGCTTGTATCAAAATCCATCAATTCCTGCTTTAATAACATCAGTCCTTCCTCCTTGTCGGTAAATTGCTTCGAGTAAAATTTCTCCACCTGCAAAAATTCACTATTATTAGAAAAAAAAATTCTTCCTTACATTTATTTGCAATTTTAACCTATTTTTCAATTGATTTTCTGTTTAAATTAACAAAGAAGTAAAAATATTGATATATTCTGCATCTTATTTGGAAAAAAAGTTTTTTAATTTTAAATAAAGTACCATATCCATTCCAAAAACAGCAATTGGCAGAGCCGCTTGCTTCTTTTCCCTGTCATTGAGTTTTGAGGGGATTTTCGAATCTGCACTGTCTGTATGACACTCTCTTGTAAATTCATTTGTGTGGGAGCTAAAAAATCAAAGCGCAAAAATTTTAATAACTTTATAAAATTAATAAATAAGTCACAATGATTTCTTCTCGAAATTATGAATTAATTAATCATTGAAATAATAATGAGATTTTGTTAATCAACATTAATTTTAAAAAATTTAATTTAAGAGAAATTAAAATTTTTTTTTTAAATTTAGATATTTTCTTCTTAAAGTATTTTTAAATTTAATTTATTTACTGTCTCAAGGCGGGAATTGTTCTTTCTTCATAGGCCTCATAACTTGATCTTAGAGCCGGTCCTGCTGATTTTATTTTTCTCCTTTGTAGAGAACCTTTATAGTCTCTTTGTTTTTCCAAACCTCCATTTGGTGGACTTTCAGTTACGTCTAAAAATGTAAAAATTATATTGTTTAATAAGAGAAAAAAGAACAGAGATCAGAAGAGACTTATAAATACGTTCTAAAATTCATTAACAATTTTAATTTGATCGAATTTCATTGGACAGAATTTTCTGATAATAGAATGTTTATTTTACAGAATTGGCTCTCAATACAATGTGAATTAATCAGAATTTCTACTTAAAGGAAAATACCGAATTCATATTTAACATAATTTTCACTTTAGAGAATTTCTTTTTTACCGACTTTTTGCGTAAAGGAATTCTAATTTATTTAATAGAATTTTAAATGAGTCGAGTTTTTAAATGATAGAATATCTATTTGACTAAATCTTCGTTTGTACGAATTTTCACTTGCTCGAATTAATATTTAACAGAATGCGTAAAACACAGAATTTCTATTTGTCTGAAATTTAAAATGACAGAATATGAACCGAACAGAATTAAATTATAAGTTAACTATAAGAAATTAACTATAAAATAAAACAAAATTACTCGAAAGTGAAATAATAAATAATTGTTAAATAATAACCAGAAAATAGTGAAAAATTGGGGTAAAGAGTGAAAAAAGATTGACAGATTGAAGGGAAATAATTAGAACATAAAGATTTTAAAAAAGGTATTAAAGTAACTAGGAGTTTTAGAAAAGTAATAAAAAATAAAGATAAAATTCTATAGTGTTAAAAAGTAAATATATATTAATTTAAAATCACTAAAAACTGTACAAAATTTTTTTAGAAAAATATAGAAAATATAAATTAAAAAAAAAGAATGAGAAAGAAAAAAAAATTAACCAATAGAAAAGAATTACTTAAAAGTAAAGAAAACTACTAGAAATGTACAAAATAACTTTACATGATGAAAATGACTGGAATTTATTGAAAAACTAGCAAAATAAAAAAAAAAAGTTTCTCATACATTTTAGAAATTATAAAATACAATAATCAATAATATTTATCTAATAAGAAGAAATAAATATTTTAAATATAATATTTTAAAATCAATTAATATAAATAAAACAAATATTTATTTAGGACCAAATTTATAATATTTTAGAATTAAAAAGAATTGCAAAAAATAATTGAAATTAAACAAAATAATTGCAAATTTTGCAAATTAATTAAAAAAATAATGAAATCAATTAAAAATTGGGGAAAGTAATTTAAACAATTATAAAGTTGTTTTAAACATAAAGAAAATAATTTAAATTTGAGAAAAATACTTGAGAATCTTAAAAGTAAATTAAAACAAAATTGAATAATGAATAATTAGAGAAAATAATTGAAAATTGAAAAAAACTACAGAATTTTTTTTAAATAAAGAAAAAATAATTGGAATTTGAAAAAAATACATGAAGATCTTAGAAATAAATTGAAAAAAAAAAGAAAATACCTAAAAATTAGAGAAAGAAACTGAAGAAATAAGCTAACAGTAATTGAAATTTACGATAATTAATAAACAAATTTTGAAATTATGAAATCAAATGAAAATAATTAAAAATTGAAGAAAATAATAGAAATTTGAGAAAATTACTTGAAAAAATTTAAGAAATTAATTTTATAAAATAAGAAAAACTAAAAATTGGAGAAAAATCTGGAAAAAAGCTAAAAATAATTGAAATTTACGATAATTAATAAAAAAAATTTGAAATTCTGATAACAAATGAAAATAATTAGAAATTGAATAAAATCTTTGAATTTTCAGAAAAATACTTAAAAATCTTAGAAAATGAGAATAATAATTAACAATCGAGAAAATTAATTAAAAAATGATAAAATTAATTAAAAATTGAAAAAAATACTTGAAATATGCTGAAAATAATTTAAGATTGAGAAAAAAAATGGAATTATGATGAAAATAATTTAAATATGAAAAATTCAAAACATTCAATAAAACTTGAGAGAAATAACTAAAAAAATCATAGAATATATGTTTAAAAAAAATAATAATTACAAAATTACTTAAAAAATTTTAATTAAAGAGAATAATTAAAAAATCGCAGAAATAATGAGAATTGATGAAATTTATTAAATTGTTAATTTTAATCATTTAAATCCAATTATTCTTGTCATTTTTTATACGCTTTTTTCCAATTTCATTTTTTGTCTTCAATTTTAATTTTTTAACAATATGTTTAATTAAATTTCTTCGTTTTCCAGTTATTTTCTTCGATTCTCATTTCTTTCTTTAATTAAAAACTATTTTGTCTACAATTTAAATTACTTTTAATAATTTTAAATAAGTTTATTCTTTTTCAATTATTTTCCACAAATTTAACTTGTAGCTTATAATTTTTAAATATTTTGTTCATTTTATAACAAATTTCTTTAATTAAAAATTTACTGTTTCAATTCTAAATTATTGTCTTTAATTTCAGTTATTTTCCCCATTTTTTAATGTTTTTTCTTTCAATTATTTTTTCGCATTTTTATTCAATGTCTTCAATTTTCAACTATTCTTCGCAATTTACAGATTTTTGTCTTTAATTAAAATTTTTTCTTAATTTCAAAATTAATTGCAGTGTTTTTCATTTATTTTCTTTAACTTTTATTTACTTTATTCAATTTAAGAGAATAGCCTTCATTTTCAATTACAATTGTACTTTTTAAAAAAATTGTCTTCAATTTTCGATGTTTTTCTTCCATTCTAAATTATTTTCTTGAATTTTTACATGGAATATAAATTTTGCAATTTTGTTTGTTAATAATTATTTATAGTCTTCAATTCAAATTATTTTTCCCATTTTTAAAGGATTTATTTATATTTTCGGTTATTTCCTTCTATTTTAAACTTGTAGCCTATAATTTTCAATTATTTTTGATATTTTTCGTGAAACGAATTTCTTCTATTTTGTAATATTGTCTTCAATTTTAATCATTTTTGTGTTTTTAAATAAATTTCTTGAATCTAAATGTTTCTCGTCATTTTAAAATGAATTTTTTACTTTTTCAAAATTATTTTCTTATATTTTCACTTTTTCTTTCTTCAGCTCAAAACTGTTGATTTAAATTTCAATTACTTTTGTCATTTTTTTTATGTATTTCTTGTTCAGTCAATTATTTTCTTTTCTTTTAATTTAAAGCCTACAATTTTCAATAATTTTTGGAATTTTTTTTGCAATTTTTTAACGAATTTCTTTAACTTCCAATTTCTGTCTTCAATTTTTAATTCTTGTCTTAAATATTCAATTATTTTATTCAATTTCAGAGTAGTTTTCAATTCTTTTATTTTAAAATTTTTAAAGATGTATTTTCATCGATCTCAAAGTATTTTTTTTTGACAATTTAAATTGTTTTCTAGCTGATTTTAAAGTTTCATTTACATTCTAAATATTTTACAATTTTTTTCTTTAATTTTCAATTATTTTTTTTTTTTTTGATTTTATAAATTTTTCAATATCTTATGTGGAATTTTAGTTCTTTTTTTTCTTAATTTTATATTCGTATTATTTTATATTTTCTAACAATTAAAAATTTCTTTAAATTTTTTACCAATTTTATCAATGATTCTTAATTTTTCAAAAATATCTTAAATTTTCACAGGTAGTCTAAAATCTTAATTTTTTTTGTCAATTTTTAGTTAATGACTTCAATTTATATAATCTTTCTTCAATTTTAAATTATTATTTATATTTCTATTATTTTTCTCATTTTTAAATTCAAACAATTTTTTTTTTAAATTTTCTTTCATTTTTTGTTATTTTCTTAAATTTAACTTGTAATTCTTATTTAATCTTATAAATCTATCTTATATAATCTATATAATCTTATAAATATAATCTTCAGTTATATTTGTGTTTTTCTAATGAATTTCTTCAACTCTCTATTTTTTTTTCTTCCATTTTGAAATTTGTGTTTTCAATATCATTTTTTTGTCATTACTTAATTATTAACTTCTTCTTTTTTAAATTATTTTCTTTAATTGTTAAATTATTTTAGTCATAACTAAATAGTTTTCTTCAAATTTTTAAATCTTTTTTTCAAATTTCAATTACAATCTTGAATGTTTTATTTTGTCTTCAATTTCTTCAGCAATTTTGGTTTTCTCTTTCAATTTAAATTATTGTATTCAATTTAAATTATTTTTCTCATTTTTAAATTAATTTTTCCAAATTTCGTCCACTTCTTATTTTTCAATAATTATTTTCGTATATTTTAACTTATAGTTTTTAATTTTCAATTATTTTTGAAGGAATTTCTACAATTTTCAATTTGAATCCTTTAAATTCAATAATTTTTTATGAACTTTTTTCAAATTTCTGTTCATTATAATATGTTTTAATAAAATTTGTTATTTTTTATTTATTTCTTTAATTTAAAACTATTTTGTCTGCAATTTAAATCACTTTTAATATTTTTAAATAAGTTTCTTCTTTTTCAATTACACTACACTGAAAAAAAAACTATTTAAGGTTTACTTGAGTTAAATGTAATTTTTACTTTTTTACTCAAGCAATGAAAAAAAATCAAAAATTGCTGTGAAACCAGGCAAATTTTATTTTGTTTATAAAGAAAAAAAAACAATTGACACTTTTGAAGCAAAATTTGACGTTTATGTGCCAAACTGTTAAAATTAAATTTTCAATACATTCCAGAAGATTTAATAGTGGAAGAATAAGTAAAAGTGAGTAAAAACGTTAATTGCATATTAATTTATTGTTTATTTCTTTTAATTAACTCAAACATTGTTTTAAAGTACAATATGTCAAATTTGTTTTAAAAGTGACATTTTGTTTTCCTTAAAAAACAAAGTAAGTTTTACTTTTTTTTGCACTGCTTGAGTTATAAAGTAAATTTTACTTGACAACTCAAGCAAATATTCCATTGTTTTTTTTTCAGTGTAGAATCCTCAAGCAGTTCCCTCAATCAGGAATGTATTTTTTACAAATTTAACTAGTTGCTTATAATTTATAATTATTTTTGATATTTTTGTCAAATGAATTTCATCAATTTTACTATATTGTTTTTATTTTCAATTATTTTTGTTTTTTTAAATAAATTTCTTGAATTAAAATTTTTTTGGCATTTTGAATTGAATTTTTTCGATCTATTTTTTTTTCTACGACATATTTTTAACAAATTAAAATCGGAAGAAACAACTTTTTACATAAATAAAAAATAGAATTGATTGAGAGTAGGATCGCTTAAAATTTCATTTGAAATTTTTTAAAAAAAATTTTCCAAACCACTCTCTCTTTTTTCACTTATTTTTAAACACATTAAATTTAATCTTAAAAATGCATAATCACCTGGACTTTGAGATTTTAAACGTAAAGGTGATATTGGCTGCGAGTGAGGAGGACCAGTTGGTGAAATAGTTCCCTCTCGATTAGGCGGAATCGTTAACTTGGCATTTGTTTCTTCTGTACCGGAAACAGTACCAGTTCCACAAATATCTATAGGAACCGTTTCAGCTGTCGACAGATTATTTTTCTCTAATGGCTGTCAGAACAAAAAAAAAAGTTTACTATAAAAACATCAAAAATGGTCGAAAAAACCTTTGCTGCTTTTTTTTTTTAAAGGTAAATTTTTAGTTAAACGGGAAATGGAAGTTTAAAAATCAGAAAAATAGAAAAATTATCGCTCTTTTAGTTTAGGTTAAATTATTTTTAAAAATTTTAATACGTACTCCGTTGACTTCTAACAAATCGTCGATTTCGAGACCTTCATAAACTTGCTGTCGATATTTTTGTGCTTGTGCTTTTTTGGCTTTTGCTTTGTCATAATCCTCCAAGGCTATCGCGTATTTTTTCTCCAATTCGTATTTTCCTAAACGTTCTCCAGCTTTTCGCAAATTTTCCATTGCCACTTTTAATTTCGACGCGTACTCGAATCTTTCCTCTGCAAAATAAAATGGAAATATTTATTTGTATCGAATAAATTGTAACAATAAAAAAAATATAATAATAATGATAATAATAACTTACTGTATTATTTAAATATTAATTTGGTTCAAAAAAATTATTAAGAAGAGTACTTTCCAAAATTTAAAATACGGATTTTTTATTTAGAAAAAAATTAGTTTGAAAAAGTACTAAGATAAAAGAGAAAAACTGTATTAGAAAATTAAAAAGAATCAGAAAGTCTAGGAAAAAATTGAAAAATTTAAACAAGGAAGTATTTACAAATATTTAAAAAAGTTTTTAAGAATAAGAAAAAAAGAGAACATTTAATAAAGAATGATGAAATTTAAGAAAATGTAAAAATTAAATAAAGACGTTTTTCTATCTTATTAAAAAAATTAATAAAAAATATATCTTAATAAATTAGGAAATTATTTTTTAAGTTTAGAAAAACAACAATGAATAAAATTTATAATTTAAAAAAAAAACAATTAAACAGTTTTAAGAAAAAGAAAGAATTTTCAAGAATTAACAAAATTGTGATAAAATGAGAAAAATGAGTAAAAAATCAATTTTACAGAAAATAAAATAAAAAGAAGAGAATTTAAAAAATTAGAAAAATAAAATGTATAAAAAGAAATTACCAAATGAATGTTTTTGAAAAAATTAGAAATTAGAGGATAAAAATTAAATAATTTTAAAGGGAAGACATTTTTATGAAATAGAAAATTAATGATAAAATTTACAAATTAATTGAAAGTTCAGAGAATGACAGAAAATTATTTTTAAAAAATTGAAGAAAAAAGAAAATTAAAAAGTTTAAAGGAATAAGAAAAACTAAGAACATCCAATAAAATTTTTTTTTGAAATCTAACAAATATTGAAAAAATGAAAAAATTACAAAGAATATATGATATTAGTTAATAATATAAATAATATAAATATCACTGATTTCATAATTTTCTTTTAAATTGAAGTTCTCAGAATTTCTCTGATATCAACATTTTCCTATTTTTCTAAAGTTATTTTAATACATATTTTTTTAATTTCCTCACTTTTTCTCGATAATTTTCCTAAATTTGTATTTCAAAAGAATTTTTCCATTTTTTTCATGTTTTTACATTTTCTTATTTTTTTTACAATTTATCTTTTATTCTTATTTTTGCCTTCATTTACTAAATTATCAACATTTCTTGTACTTTTCTTATTTTTCAATTATTGTGTTTAATTAAACTCATTTTTTTATACTCTTTCAAGTTTTTTGGCTATTTAAAAAAATTTCTTTTCTTTTTTGTACATTTTTTCAAAAACTTTCTGATATGTTAACATTGAATTTAATATTTTTAATTGATACCTTTTAACTTTTGATATTTTTTGACAACCTTTATAATATTTTAATAAAGTACCTTCCACTGCCTGCAGTTTTTTTGACTCCATTTTTCTAATAATGTTGGCAGCTTCTCGATCGACGTACATTTCGAAAGCCAGATCGTCATAAGGAGAAGTGTAGTGAGGATTATAAGGAGCGTCTCCTTGGCCACTTAATTCTTGTCCAAAAGGTTCTCCCAAAATATTAATCGCGATGAGACCCACCTGCAAAAAATATCGTTATTTATAAACCAAAAAAGCATTTTTTTTTTAAGAAAAATTGTTCTCGATAATCGATAGATATCACATTGTAAAGAGTTTTCTAAAAAAAGTAATTTCTTTATAATAATAAATTTTAAATTTAATTAAGGAATTGAAAAAAATTATTAAATTGTCAAAAAGTTTCTAAATTTATAAATTTAACTTGGGTCAATACCAAAACATTGCCAAGTTTCCTTAAAATCTATTCGGCATTTCAGAGTGATAAGCGTACAAAGTTTAGTAAAAGACAGACAGTCAGACAGACAGACACGAAATTAAAAAATTTTTTTTTTTGGATTTCTTAATCATAAAAGTTATAATTTATTTGAAATTTTGAAGCTCTAAGCAGAGTTTTCTAATAATTACTACAATTATTGAAAAAATAGAACTTTTACTGAAGTAAAATTTATTATTGACATTAAAAGAATTTTTAAAGATTACCTGCTCGTGAATATTGTGAGCATTATTGTGAGGTTTGTGCAGCTTAAATTTGAGAGAGACAGCCTCTGTTTCCGGAAGTGCGACACTTTTTAATTCTCTACTTTTATACATTGTGGATGCATTGTCAGAAAGAGTGATATATCCTAAATATGTAAAATCTCTGGACGATGTACTATTTTCACGAGAAGCCCAAATTTCCAACTTTTGCGCTGAAATCACAGAGATTAAGTTTAATTAATAATAGTTGGAATAAAAATAAATATATCGATAATAATCAAAGAAAAATTCTAAAATTGCCTTTTAAAAAATATAAAAAAATAAAAACGTTACGTTTTTTTTTTGAACAACCTTTAAATAAAAAATTATAAATGTGAAAAAAATCTACATAAAAGTACAGAAAAGTAATTGGAAATTTTAAAAAATTAACTTGCAAATAGAAGGTATTGATGAATTAGAAATTGAAGAAAAAGGAAATCACAAAATGGAGAATAATTTCTGGAAAGTGAAAAAATATTTAGTAATTTAAGAGATATTGCTAATAATTAAAAAAATTATTAGTAAATTGAGAAAATAACCATGTAAAAACTGAAAAATTTAACTAGATATTAACTAGAAAATTAAAAAAATTACTAGAAAATTGTAAAATAACTAAACAAATTTAAAAAATAATGATAAATTAATGAAAAAAACTAGAAAAATGAAAATGCATTTATAACACAAAAAAATCACTAGTAAGAAAAAAAACTAAAGTTGAAAATAAGTAGAAATTAATGAAAACTATTTAAGAATGAAAAAAGAAAATAATAAAAAGTGAAAAAAACATCTAGACTCTGAATAAAATTATTATTACCTACTTTAAAAAATAATAAAAAAATCAAAGAATTAATAAATAAATTATTTAGGTATGTTAAATTTCAATTATTTTCACCAATTTTGGATTATTTCTGCGATTTTTAAATTATCCTCTTTAATTAAAATTTTTAAAGTACTTTTGTAATTATTTTCTTTTTTTAAAAATTATATCCTATGATTTTTTCAATTATTACTCTCAAATTTTATTTACTGTTTTCAATTTTTCATATTTAAATTATTTTCATCATTTTTCAATGTTTTTTCTCAGTTTTAAATTATTTTTAACATATTTCAATTATATTGTTAAATTTTAAATTAATTTTATCATTTTTCAATTATTTTCCTAGATATTGTTAATTATTATTCTCACTTTCTAAAATTATTTTCTAAGATTCTTAATTATTTTTCTAAAATTTCAATTATTTTCGTCAATTTTTAATTATTTTAATTTATTTTCATAATTCCAATTTTTGTTATTAATTATCATAAATTTCAATTATTTTCAGTTTTCTTCAATTATTTTCTCCAATTTTTAGTCGTTATTCTTAAATTTTAAAATCATTTTATAATTATTTACCAAAATGTATTCCCTTTAATTTACAATTTTTTTTATTTTTTTTATAATTTCAAAAATTTTAAACTATTTTTCTAAGATTTTAATTATTTCATACAATTTTTAATTATTTATATTATTTTCTTCAATTTTCAATTATTTTCGTTATATTCATAATTTCCAACAAAATTTTAATTATTTTTTTTTAATTAAAAGTTATTCTCTTCAATTTTAAATTATTTTTATTCATTTTTCATATATTTTCTCTAATTTTTAATTTTTTTCTTTTTTTTTTCATTTAACTTCTGATAGTTTTGAGTTTTTTTTTGAAAGTGTCTTTAATTTTCCGTTATTTCAAATATATTATGTAATTTTTACAATTATTTTTTCATATTTTAATTATTTTTTTTAATTTAAAATTTTTATTCAAAATTTTCTATCATCCTTTTTTTTTTAATTTTCAATCATTTTCTCTAATTTTTGATTATTCAATTTTTTTTTAATTTATATTTAAGATTTTTAAGTATTTTTCTCAAATTTAAAACATTTCTATGATGTTTTAAATTAATTTCCTAAATTTTCAGCTATTATCGCAAATTTTAGATTATTGTTATCAATTTTCCATGTTTTAAACGATTTTTCAATTATTTTCTTTTGCTTAAAAATAAATTTTGCAATTTTTCTATTTTTCTCTTTAATTTCTAATTATTTTCATGATTTTGGCCTAATTTTCAAAAGTGTCAATTATTTATCTATAATTTAAATTATTTTCATCAATTTTTGATTATTTTTTAGTTTTTTTAATTATTCAGTTTAATAAAAAAAATTATGTAATTTTGTAATTATTTTCTTTTTTGTAAACATTATATTCTATGATTTTTTGGGATATTTCTCTCAAATTTTTTTCACTGTTTTCAATTTTTCATTTTTAAATTATTTTCATCATATTTCAATTTTTTTCTTAATCTTAAATTATTATTAGCATATTTCAATTATTTTTAAAAATTTTAAATTAATTTTATCATTTTTCAATTATTATTCTCAATTTTTAATTATTTTCATAATTTCTGAATTAATTTCCTGAAATTACAAATATATAGCTCCATTTTCAATAATTTTATTCAATTTTAGTTTTTTTTATTATTTTGCAATTATTTTCTCCATCTTTTAATACTTTCATTATTTTTTAATTAATTTCCTAAATTTTCAGTTATTATCTCAAATTTTATCAACTTTCTATGTTTTAAACAATTTTCCAATTATTTTCTTTTGCTTAAAAATAAATTCTGTAATTTTTCTATTATTTTATTCAATATCTAATTACTTTCATTATTTTGGCATAATTTTCAAAGATTTCAATTATTTTCACCAATTTCTGATTATTTCTGTGATTTTTTAATTATTATCTTTAACTAAACATTTTTAAGTAATTTTGTAATTATTTTCTTTTTTTAAACATGTATTCCATGATTTATTCCATTATTACTCTCAAATTTTATTTAATGTTTTTAATTTTTCATATTTAAATTATTTTCATCATATTTCAATTACTTTTTTTAATAATTTTGAATTAATTTTATAATTTTTCAATTATTTACCTCAATATTGTTAATTATAATTCTTGTTTTCGAAAACTAATTTCTAGGATTTTTATAAAAATTTCAATTATTCCTTCAATTTTTAATTATTTCATTTGTTTTCATTAGGTCCAAATTTTTTTATTAACCTTCGTAAAATTCAATTATTTTTAGCTTTCTTAAATTTTTTTCTCCAATTTTTAATTATTTTCTTTTTTTTCAATGAACTTCTGATAGTTTAAATTATAGTTCTGAAGTTTTCTTTAATTTTCCTTTATTTAAAATATATTATGTAATTTTTTCAATTATTTTCTCAAATTTTGATTATTTTTATCAATTGTAAATTATTTAATTCAATTTTCAATCATATTTTTGTTAAATTGTCAAAGATTTTCTCTAATTTTTCATTATTCAATTTTTTTCAATTTCTTTTTAGAATTTTCAAATATTTTTCTCAAATTTAAATTATTTTCATTATTTTTTAATTAATTTCCTAAATTTTAAGCTATTATCCCAAATTCTAGATTATTGTTATATAAATTTTTCATATTATAATCGACTTTTTAATTATTTTCTTTTGCTTAAAAATAAATTTTGTAATATTTCTAATTTTTTCTTAAATTTCTCATTATTTTCATTATTTTGGCATAAATTTAAAAAGTGTCAATTATTTATCTATAATTTTAATTATTTTCATCAATATTCGATTATTTCTACGATTTTTTAATTATTCTTTTTAATTAAAATTTTTAAAGTAATTTTGTAACTATTTTCTTGTTTTTAAAACATGTATTCTATGCTTTTTTCTATTATTACTCTCAAATTTTATCCACTGTTTTCAACTTCTTATATTTTTATTATTTTCATCATATTTCAATTTTTTTCAATTTTGAATTAATTTTATCATTTTTTATATATATTCCTCAACATTGTTACTTGTTATTCTCATTTTCTAAAATTATTTTCTAAGATTTTTAAGTATTTTTCTAAAATTTCAATTATTTTCGTCAATTTTTAATTATTTTAATTTGTTTTAGTTATTTCCAAATATTTTTATCAATTATCGTAAATTTCAATTATTTTTAGCTTTCTTCAATTCTTTTCTTCAATTTTTAGTTATTCACATATTTTTCAATTTCTAAGATCTTCATTTATTTTTTTCAAAATCCAATTTTTTTTTATTTTAAAAAAAATTCTGTAATTTTTTCAATTATTTCACTCAAACATCATTTACTTTTTAACAACATATCATGTTTGTATCATATTTCAATTATTTTCTTCATGTTTAAAATTTTAAAATAATTTTTTAATTATTTTCCAAAATTTATTTTCTTCAACTTTCAATTACGTTTGTTCTTTTTCATAATTTTCAAAAAGTTTTTAATTATTTTGCTTTAATTAAAAATTGTTCACTTTAATTTTAAATTGTGTTTTCATTTATTTTCTCTACTTTTTAATTTTTTTTTTTCAATGTACTACTGAAAGTATTAAGTATTTTTCTGAAATTTTCTATAACTTTCATTTTTTTAAAATATATTACGTACTTTTTTCAATTATTTTATCAAAATTTATTTATTTTTTTCAATTTTAAATTATTTATCTCAATTTTCAATCATTTTTTTTTCAATTTTCAATTATTTTCTCTAATTTTTCTTTATTCACTTTTTTCAATTTATTTCCAAGTAAGATTTTCAAGTATATTTCTCAAATTTAAATTATTATCTTTATTTTTAAAACATTTCTATGATTTTTTAAATTACTTCAGCAATTTTTAATCAATTTTATTATTTTTTTTTCAATTAATTGGCAAAATTTGCACTTATTTTGTTAAAATTCAATTATTTTTTTGCAATTTTTTAACATTTTTTTAGTTTTGTTCAATTTTTGTTTCTTTTTATTATTTTGCAATTTTTTTCCATCCTTTAATATTTCCATTAATTTTCAAAATTTTCAACTATTATTCTACATTTTAGATTATTGTAATCAATTTAAACGATTTTGTTTTGCTTAAAAATAAATTCTGCAATTTTTATATTATTTTGTTCAATTTCTAATTATTTTAATTATTTTGGCATAATTTTCAAAAGCTTGAATTATTTATCTGAAATTTCAATTATTTTTATCAATTATCGTAAATTTCAGTTATTATTAGCTTTCTTCAATTCTTTTCTCCAATTTTTAGTTAGTCTCATTTTTTTCAATTAATTTCTAACATCTTTATGTATTTTACTCAAATGCCAATTATTTTTCACTTCTTATCATTGTTTGTATTATAGATTTAAATAATTATCTTCAAGTTTCAAATTTTAAAATCACTTTTCAATTATTTTTCAAAATTTATTTCCTTCAATTTTCAATTTTTTTATTATTTTCAGGACTTCAATTTCAATTTTCAAAATTGTTAAAATTCAAGAATTCTTATTAGTTGTTTGCTTTCGGAAACTGTAAATAATTTTTAACACTAGGGTAAAATAAAAAAAAAGAGGATTATGTAGTTCAAATTTTATACTGAAAAAAAATTGATAAAATCCAAACTCTTACGAATTAAATATTGATGAACTAAAACTTGTATTCTCGTCAACTTTGCGGGTCCGTGAAGACGAAGAATCAGTTCTTGAGGATAAGAACATCTTTTTGCGCTTTGCCAGCCTCGAACTGTTGGTCCATGAATGTTCAATTCCAAAGATGAATGTCTTTCCTCTTCACCTGTTTCGAAAAAAAAAAATATTAAATGATATTTTTTTATTTATTTTTTAATTTTTTTATTTTAAACAATACTTATTGTTTAAAATAAATTAAAATTAAAATTAGATTTTCGATTTATTTATTTATTATTTTGCTGCATAAAAATAAATGTTCAACAATAAAAAAAAATAAATTTAAACAATTTTTAATGCAGAGAAAAAAGTTCTAACAGAATTTTAGAAAGTTTTAAAGTCTTGTTTCCTCTCGAAAAAATGTTTTTGGCACGAATTTACAAGGAATATTGAATTTTTTCAATTTTTCGAACTTTTCTTGAATTTTTTCGTGTTTAGCTTAATTATTAGATTTTATGCCAAGGTTTCAGCAAATCCATAGTGCCACCTGGCACTGAACTCATTAATTGGAAAACTTTGCCGAGTTTTATTACTGAATTCGATTTGACAGCTTTTTTTCAAATTTATAATTATTTTTTTTTAATCACACTATAAAATGTGAAATTTACAAAGAATAAAAAAGATTTATATTTAACTGTGATTGAGAAACGTATGCAAAATTGAACAAATTGATAAATAATAATACAGAAAAGTAATTAAATGTAAAATAATTGAAAAAAAATAATTAATCAAAAAATAATAAATATAAAATTACATTTGAGTGAAAATTTGATTTTTACTTCAAACAAATTAAGAGAAATGACAATACAAAATTTTTTTTTAGTATTTATTTCCTTCTACAAGGAAAATCGGTCAAAAATAATAATAAACTTTATAATTTTATATCAATTATAAGTTTACTTAAATTTTTTAAATTTCAAAAAAATTTTAATAAAAAATTATTAATAATCTTAAAAAAATTTTGAATTAAATTAATTTATTAAAAAATTAGATATAATTAATGTTGAATAACATTTCATGGCTAAAATTAAATTTAAAATAAACTTATTTTATAACACATTGAAATCGAAATAAAATATATTATAAATATAAAAATAAACAGATAAATAAAAGTAAATAAATATCTAAAAGTTTCCCAAAAACCTTAAAAACGTTCATTTAAAAAAAATAACAACTCGAATAACTTTAAATAAATAAATAAACCAAATAAATAAAAAAAAAACGCGAATAAGAGGTTAAAATCAAAAGAGAATTTATTTTTCAATAAAATCTTCCTCCTAAGAGGAATAATTGACTAAAAAGTTAAAATTTGCATCTATTTAAAATGAGGACAGAGGTTAAATTGCAAGAAGTGCTTTTTGGATGCAAATAATCAAGAATTATATATTTTTCTTACTTGTGGCATGTACGACGTTAAATCCAATTTTTCTTGGCATGCTGAGAGAATTTTCTGCAATGAAAAACGAAATATTTTTTTAGGAATTTGACGCGAAAGTAACGGAAATGTCAAACGCGAAAGGCACAGCCATTTGAAAGCTCTTTGTGTGGAGCTTGCAAGCTTAAACGTGCAGTCACTCCGAAGCTTGCGACGAAACTGAAACTGATGTGTCGGAACTTCGATCTATCATTGCGCAGTCTAAAGGGCTTTTTAACCAATTTATCATTTAAAAAAAGCTAAATTACTGCTTTTTTTCTTTACGAACAATTTACAAGAAAATATGTTTTTTTTCATTAAAAACAAATTTCGGAAATGCAGAATTTTAAGAGCGGAAATTAAAGGGACTTTAGGGGAAGAGGTTAATTAAAAAGGGGGAAGTACAAAAGATGAAAGAAAAAAGGGAAAATAAAAAAGGAAGAATTGTAGAATTAAAAACAAAGTATTTAATTAAAGTAATATTTATTTAAACTATTTTAAATATATTTTTACAAATTTTCTAAATTTACGATTTTGAAATATTAGTTATTATATTCTCGAAGTTTAAAACTAGACATTTCTGGTAAAGCAGAAGATTGATAAATTTAAAACTTCAAGTTTTGAAGTTTAAAAAACAAAATGTCGAAATTTTGAGGTTAGAAAATAAGAATTTCGCATTTTTTACAATTTAGGCTTGTGTACTTATTTCCAAGATGAACAAATTTAAATTTTGAGTAAAAAATGAAATTTTTTCGATATAAATTCCATTTTAAGATGATTTTCATTTGGAATTTCAACCGAAAATTAATTTTTAAAATTTTTTTTAACCTTGAATTTTCATTTAGGGGAAAGTTGACACCAATGAGACAAATATTTCAATATTATTATTATTGTGTTAATTTATTTAACTTATAAAATTTTTCGGAAGAATTTAATGTCGTATTAAAAGTAGTCTTTTAAAAAAAATAAAATGTCGGGGTCGATACTTTTTGGGCTTGGCAATGCAGTTGTGAAAATAGGGATAATTTTTTTCAGTGTATCCACGTGCGAGGCACGATTCTTTCTCGGACTTTGGGGGGAGGATGTGTGTCGTGATTTCTCTCCCCAGACTCACCCTCAGTTTTTATTAAGGATCGCGGAGAAAATGTTGGCGGATATTGCCAAAAGGGCAGTGCCGTCTGCGCGCGTCAAAATATAGACGGCAATTTCAGGAATGGATCAATAAGTGGAGTTTGCGACGTGAGAGGGTGGCAAAGTGTGTGCAAATCATAACATGCAGCGCCATCCACGTGTATCTATCACGTGTTCTCGGCAAAATTTCAATAAAAACGATACAAGTGAAAAAAGCACTAATTTCGTGTTTTTTTTTTTTCAAAGAAATGGTCGATTTTGGAAAAAAAAATCAAAATTACACTAAAGCTTCACTTATTTTAACCTGGTCTACACAAATCCGTGACAAAAGTCGCACTTATTTTAACTTGCATGTAGTTATAGAGAATTTCGCTGATTGGCTGATCCAATTCGCAGCAATCAATGAAAATTTTAGTTACAGATAAGTTAAAATAAGTGAGACTTGGAACGGTTAAAATAAATGCGACTTCAAATAAGCGAGACTTTAAATAAGTGAAATTGCAGTGTAGCAAAAACTTGTAAGTGAATTTTGAATGAGAATGTAAACAGGGGATAATTTGATTTTTTTAATCTAAAAAAAGCAAATAAAATTTTTTTTGCGGGTATTTTTAAAAACCCTTGTGTGTGATTTTAGATTTTAATGGGAGAAATAATGATACGAAGTTTCATCGAAATTCGATAAATGGTTTTTGAGTTATCGTGATTGTAAGAATGGGTGATACAGACACAAGCGCGCGCGCACGCGTGTGAAAGTTTCCTTAAGGAACTGATACAAACAGTAGCGTAATTGTTAAGGGGCAAAGTGCGGCAGTGCCCCACTTAGTTTCTACATCTTCTTTTATCAACAATTATAAATATTTTAAATAAAATATTTGAAAATAAATTTATATACATAAATAAATAAAGTAAATATTTATTTAGGTAAAAATTTATAAAATTTTAGAATTAAAAAAAATTGTAAAAAATAATTGAAATTAAACAAAATAATTGAAAAAAAAATTATGAAATTGATGGAAAATTGAGGAAAGTAATTAAAAAAATCATAAAAGTGTTTTAAAAATAAAGAACATAATTTCACTTTGAGAAAAAAACTTGAAAATCTTAAAAATTAATTGAAAAAAATTGAAAAATGAAAAATTAGAGAAAATAATTAAAAGTTGAAAAAAATGATTGAAAATTGAGATAAATAATTAACAATTAAAAAAATAATTAAAATTTGAAAAAATAATTTAAAAAATTACATTATAGGTATGTTTTAAATAAAGGAAAGTTAAAGAAAATTTCAGAAAAATACTTAAAACATTCAGAAGTTCATTGAAAAAGAAGAAGAAAATAATTAAAAAGTGCGAAAATAAATGAAAAAGGATAAACATAATTTAAAATTAAAGAAAATTTTTAATTAAAGAGAAATAATTAAAAACTTTTTGGAAATTATGAAAAAGAACAAAAGTTTGAAAATTGATGAAAAAAATATAAATAATTGAAAATTAAATGAAATAATTAAAATCTCAGAAAATAGTTTAAAATTTTGGAAATTTGAAAAGAAATGAAAAAAATTGAAAATTAAAGGAAATATAAACTTTGGAAAACAATAAATTAAAAAATGGTTTTAAAATTTAAAACTTGAAGATATTAATTAAAATATGACACAAACAATGATAAGTTGTAAAAAATAAATTACATTTGAGTGAAATAGTTGAAAAAATTATAGAATTTTTTTTAACATAAAAGAAAATAATTGAAATTTGAGAAAAATATATGAAGATCTTAGAAATTAATTGCAAAAAATGAGAATAACTAAAAATTAGAGAAAATAACTGAAGAATGCTAAAAATAATTGAAATTTAAGATAATTAAAAAAATTTGGAAATTTTAAAAACAAATTAAAATAATTAAGAATTTACGCAAATAATTGAAATTTTTAGAAAAATACTTAAAAATCTTTGAAAATAATTTTGGAAAACGAGAATAATAATTAACAATATGGAGGAAAATAATTGAAAAATGATTTTAATTTAAAATTGAAAAAAATAATTTAAATATGCTAAAAATAATTGAAAATTGAGAAAAAAAATTGAAATATCATCAAAATAATTTAAATATGAAAAATTGAAGACAGTAAATAAAATTTGAGAGAAATAATTCAAAAAATCTTTGAATATATGCTTAAAAAATAGAAAAAAGTTACAAAATTACTTAAAATTTTTTAATTAAATTGATGTCAATAATCTAAAATTTATAATAATAGCTGAAAAATTTGAAAATTAATTGAAAAGTAATGAAAATATTAACCCTTCGAGCCCGGAAGTTTTTTCTGTACCTTCCGAGCCCGGACCTGGGTCGTTTTCGTCCTGTCGTATTTGTAGGTAGAAAAAATGCTTTAAAAAAAATTTTAAAAATTTATAGATCTTCATTCATCCTTCTAGTTGAAGGAACAATTTTTTTTTTTTTTTTTAAATTTTTTATATATTATTATTATTTTTTATTTATTTATTTATTTACATAAACGGGCAAAAAAACAAAGAAGAGCCCTTTCGTACATTATTATTAAAAAATAGAGGCCGTTTTTAGAAACTACAGCAATTTGAAATTGTAGAAATTAATTGAAATTGTAAAAATTAATTGAAATTTAACAAAATAATTGCAAATTTAGCAAATTAATTGAAAAAGAAAAATGAAATTGATTAAAAATTGGAGAAAGTAATTTAAAAAATCATAGACATTTTTTAAAGATAAAGAACATAATTTCAATTTGAGAAATATACTTGAAAATCTTACTTGGTAATAAATTGAAAAAAAGTGAATAATGAAAAATTAGAGAAAATTGAAAAAAATGGTTGAAAATTGAGATAAATAATTAAAAATGAAAAAAAATAATTAAAATTTGATAAAATAATTGAAAAAATTACATAATAAATTTTAAAATAAATGAGAGTTATAGAAAAATTCAGAAAAATACCTAATACTTTCAGAAGTACATTGAAAAAAAAAAGAAAATAATTAAAAAGTAGAGAAAATAAATGAAAACGAATAAACATAATTTAAAATTGAAGAGAAAAAAATTTTAATTACAGCAAAATAATTAAAAACTTTTTGGAAATTATGAAAAAGAACAAAAGTAATTGAAAATTGAAGAAAATAATATAAAAAATAATATAAATAATTGAAAATTGAATGAAATAATTGAAATATCAGATAAATAGTTTAAAATTTTTGTATTTTTAAAAGAAATGAAAAAATTTGAAAATTGAAGGAAATAAATTTTGGAAAATAATTGAAAAATTATTTAAAAATTTTTAAACATGAAGAAAATAATTGAAATATGATATAAACATGATATGTTGTAAAAAAGTAAATGACGTTTGGCTGAAATAATTGAAAAAAATACAGAATTTTTTTTTAATAAAAAAAAAAAAATTGGATCTCGAAATTGAAAAAATGAGAATAACTAAAAATTGGAGAAAAGAATTCAAGAACGCTAAAAATACTTGAAAATCTTAAAAAATAATTTTAGAAAATTAGAATAATAGTTAATAATCGAGAAAAATAATTAAAAAATTATAAAATTAATTAAAATTTGAAAAAATAATTGAAATATGCTAAAAATAATTCAAGATTGATAAAAAAAATTGAAATATGATGAAAATAATTTAAATATTAAAAATTAAAAACAATAAATAACATTTGAGTATAATGATTGAAAAAATCATAGAACAAATATGTTTAAAAAAAGAAAATAATTACAAAATTACGTAAAAAATTTTAAATAAAGAGAATAATTAAAATATCGCAAAAATAATCGAAAATTGATGAAAATAATTGAAATCTTTGAAAATTATGCCAAAATAATGAAAATAATTAGAAATTAAATAAAATATAATAGAAAAATTACAGAATTTACTTTTAAGCAAAAGAAAATAATTGAAAAATCATTCAAAACATGGAAAATTGATGATAATAATCTAAATTTGAGATAATAGCTGAAAATTTAGGAAATTTATTGAAGAATATTGAAAATATTAAAAGATGGAAAAAATAATTGCAAAATAATATAAAAAAATGGAAATTGAACAAAATAATTTAAAATTGAGATATATATTTGTAAGTTTAGGAAATTAATTCAGAAATTATAAAAATAATTAAAAATTGAAAATAATAATTGCAAAATGACAAAAATAGTTGTAAATTAAAAAAAATTAATTTAAATTTGCGATGAATAATATAAAATTCAGGAATAAATAATTAAATGGATTTAATGTCAAGGAAATAATAATTAAAATTGAAAAAGTGATTGAAATTTAAAGAAGTTAATGTTAAGTTTTAGGGAAACAATTTAAAAGTAATTAACAATTGCAAAAAATAATTGAAAAATGATAAGAATATTTCCAAATTATAGTTTAAGTAGTTGAAATTATAATAGAATAGAATTATTAAAAATTGAAGAAATTTTTAAATCACTTCAAATTCAGTATATTTGAAACGTCGATTAATTGTACTTTTATTAAATGAAATTTCACATCAACTATAAAATTTGATGAAATTAAAATTGTTATAAATTTAAAATTTAAGAACATTTTAAAAAGTTGAAATATGATTTAAAATTATAAATGAAAAAAACATCTAGTGACGAATGTCAGGTGTAGCTTTTTTATGAAAAAAATAAATAAGAAAACCGCAATGAAACAAAATGATAAAATCTTACTAAAAAGACAAATTTTTTCAATATTAGAAACATTAAGAAATTATTTTTAAACAAGGAGAGTTAAAAAGAAACTTAAATAGTTCTAATCTAAGAGTAAAAAAAAAATTCTGGGGAATAGAAAAATGGTAATAAATAATTATAAATAATTTTATAATAATAAATAATTTTTTTTTAAAAAATAAGAAGTTACAAGAAAAAATTAAACAGTTTTAATAGAGCGGAAACATTTCTAAGAAACTGAAAATTGATGATAAAATTTAAAAATTTATTCAAAGACCACTCAAAGGTTTTTTGCAAACTTTCGATTTTTTTAAGATTTACTAACTCCTGTCGAATTCCAGGATTAAAAATAAACGTTATTAACTTCTTTTCTGTATCTATTTTACGTTAAAATTATCCATTAATTTATTTTGTATTGATGGCACCGTAAAGTTACAAAAATACAAGTTATTTTTAAAAAGGGGGAATATGTCTAAAATAGACCGAAAAGAAGAATATTTGGAAGGTCATAACTGTCGATCTAATTAGGTTAAAATATCATTTTTTTTATTGGAAATAAAACGAGTCTACTTTAACTTTTCCAATGATAAATAAAAAAAATTTTTTTAGTAAAAAATTTAATTTACGGAAAATAAAATAAAAGAAGAAGAGTTTCAAAAAATAGAAAATTTAGAAATTACAAAAAAAAGTGTAGAAGAAAAGTTTTAAATAATTTTTTTGTTAAAAAATAAGAAGTTATAAGAAAAAATTAAACAGTTTTAATAGAGGAGAAACATTTCTAAGAAATAGAAAACTGATGATAAAATTTAAAAAAATTATTCAAAAATCACTCGAAAATTGTTTATAGAAAAAATTCGGTTTTTCATAACTTTTAACTTATTAATAAACTTAGGGGATTAGGTTCTTTTTAAATTAGAAGAAATTTTATTCTCAGTTTTTTTAAAGCATTTTTAAATACTTACTTTTCAAAATACTTATTAAAATTTCTTACTTTCCCATCACTGGGTATTTTTAGATAATATTTAAAATCTTCAACAAATATTCATGTTTAGAAAAAATATTTTCAGAAGCATTTGGTGGTTGTATTTCTCTTATAATTTGACACTAAAATACCAGAATTGTTTCCTGATAATTTATTTATTAAAAAGTACAGTTCTTCCGTTCCTTCCTCACTTCATCAATGTCATAATAATTGAAAACAACGTCTTCTGAGTAAAATTTGTTTATTAAAAATACGAGAAAAAACTCGGGGAATGGATTTAATCAGTCTCATTAAAGTAGCGAAGTAAAAAATAAATATAACAGTCCTTTGGCGAATTGGAAAATTTCCGAGCCTCCTAATTTTGACTCGCCGTAAACTCGATCGACGAAAGTAATTGGTACTTCGCCAATTGTGTATTCAAATTGTCGAGCCTTAATCATCATTTCCATTTGAAATACGTAGCCTTTTGAGATGCAGGTCTGAGTAAGTTTCTCTAGGACTTCCTTTTTATAAAGTCTGAAAATAAAAAGAAAATAGAGAGATTTATAGATATAATTCCAGGTTAAAATATATTTCATGCCCTCAAAAAACGTTCAAATTAGCAAATTGTAACTAAATATTCTGTTGCATTAAAATTATTGTAAAAGAAAACTCGACTAAACAGCAATTTAAAAAAACACTTTCGCATCTATGGAATGGAATCTACGGAAATTTCATGGTCTTTGAGCGACCTTTGAATATTGTCTGATTTCGAAACAAAAAGATAGGGGTAATTTTTTTCAATTTGGAAAAAATCTGAGGACTCAGAGAAAAACATTTCGAACTATTGCCTTTTTTGGACCACCATATTACACAGCCCCATAAAAAAAGTTCTTGTTCCAGACACTACTTTAGTGTTTTCTGATACGTATTTTTTTTCGCTGAATCCAAATTAAAAGTCAGAATCAGGTTTTCGAGATTATTATCTAAAATTCATAATTATATCCATTTAATCCGCCCATCTAAAAGTTTTTTGACAATAAGAGATCGCATCTTCTCAATCCAATGTTTCTTAATGGTTTACAACTTCGATTTCTTCAGAGTGTGATGCAATCTTTTTAGAGTATGGGCTATTTGTTGGTGTAAATTTTCTATTGGATTTTAGAATTGCGATTACATTCTGTAAATGATAAAAAAGCCGTTGAGCAACCCCAATCTTAAACTTGTCTGATTCGTTTGAGGGTCCTAACAACGAGATCTGCAACAGATTTTCTGTTACTTTCACGAAGTATCCTGCCTTTTCATACAAAGCACAGTTGAATGACCAGAGATCTACGTCTTCTAGAAGTAATGAGAGCTTTTCTTTTCCGCAGAGAGGATACCAGATCTCTTAAATACTTAGGCGTACTGGGGGTACATATTGACCCATAATTCATGCAATCTAAGCATACATCCTCTTCTACTAGGACTACTACTTTGCCAACATAACATGATGTCTTTCCGAAGTTGATCCATCTATTTAAAATGTACTCGATCTTTTCCGGAGCCAATGTCTGGTTGTTGCAGGAATTCTATCCTAATGAATCTCCCAACTGAATCCTGATCTCTATTCGAGAGAGACCTATTGTGGGTTGTATGTCTGGTTGTTGTTTGGGTTCTGTTCTATTGACACTCCCAACTGAACCTTGATCTCCATTCAAGAGAGACCTATTGTGTCTAACACTATTCGTTATGACTCGCGTTCGAACTACTGAACTGTACACACGTGTTGAGAGGTATTCCTCTATGAACTTCAACGTCTTTTACAAAAAGTGTTGAACAATTAGTGTGGTGCTCTTTCTTTCTTGTTCTGACGAACACAGTGATTCTGGGTCTTAGCCAGGAGTGTTTTTTCTTTTGTCAAGTTCTCGAAATGGTTCCTATTAGCATTAAAAGGAAACTATAACCCCTTGAAATAAAGGTTCAGCCACGCCGACTCCAGCAGTTTTGACTCAACTTCTTCACAAATTCCGCGATTTTGCCGTGCACTGGATAGTGGAAAATATAAAGTGGAAACAAAATAATTTCTACTCAGAAGTAATCCACAATGAAGACTTGCTGAAATTAAAAGGTAGAAAAAACATTTATACTTTCATCGCCATGTGCTTGATTTTTGCTTGGCTTGAGATTAGCACTGACCTTGAAGCACTCTAGTAGAGGTCAAGTATTCAAACAAGACTGGGATGGACACACTGATTCACTTTAACCTTTCCAATACAATTACATACACACACCTAAATAAATCCATTTATCTCAATCCAGAATTATATTTGATTTTGCAACGAATTTAAGCTATATTTACAATTTTAGGGCTTGATACGCTGCTTTGCTGGGTTTAAGGACTTAGAGTGTTTGATTTTTTTTTCTAATGTGTTTTTGTGGTAAAGTATTGCAAATTATCTGAATACTTAAACGATTCGGTACTCATAATTTTGGTATGTTTAAGGTTTTGGCTTGCTACTGTGACCTCACTTGGCAAAAGCCGGTCGGCCTTTTGAAAGATGCTAGATACACTAGTACAGCATTCCCTCCCTTTAACGTTTTATTTCAAAGTACTAAACCGGGCTTGAATATTGGCAGATTTGAACCTCTTTCCATCGCAGATATCGTAGATTCAATTTTTTCGGCCCCTCGAACGATCCACCGGATCGGCCCGAATTTATTAAGAATCACTGGGGAAAAATTCGAGGACGCAAATGAATATTTGAATCTTTAAACCAAATTTATTGGGCATCATGCGGCCCATATTCTAGAGGGGGCTTTCAATAAACGTGGTTTCAATAGGGATATCCCTATCGCAAGATCGCCAAAGGAAATCTTTGAAATGCTTGACCCGGCTTCTCGTGAGTGCATCTCGGCCATCAGAAGATGTAAAAATTTCGACGGATCCCTGTCTTCGAGAGTGGATTACACTTTCTGCTATAACGAAATCCCTCGCTTTCTATATATTAGGAATGTCGGTATGCAGATTGTGTCTATCATCCCAAAACCAAAGCAGTGTTCCAAATGCCAAAAATTTGGGCATGAATCGCCCCAGTGCAATTCAACGATCCCTACTTGTGTATATTGTGCCAACAGACACCTTTCGAAAGATTGTAATAATCTATTGTATGATTCGTTTTGTGTTAATTGCAAGGGTGCCCATGCAGCCTCCTCGGTGGATTGCAGAGTTTACAAGCAGGAATTTGAATTCTTGAAAATCAAGATACTCAAAAACCTGGATCGGAAGGAAGCCTTGGCCTTTCTTTCCAAAACTAAACCAGCATTCTTCAGGGACTTTGACCCTGAGATTTCCAGAGTTTCCGCTTTCTCACAACCTTCGAATCAATCACATACCCAAATCGCTTTGCGGAAGAACATGGACGGCAGGTCTTCCACCCCTATGGGTGATTGCCTTCCTCCTCCGAGTGGGGAATCTGCGGGGGGTGTTGGCTCTGAGGAGGCGTTTACAGCCCCACTCCAGGGCGACCAGTTTCCCGACGGACTGGAGGGGAAGTTGCGCGACTTGGAGTTGGAGGAATCGTCGAGTAAAGCCCTCCTCTTAGCAGGGTGTCTTCAGTTCCGACGATGAACACTCCTCCCCCCCCCCGGATTTTCTAGGTTATTATGACCCAAGGCTCAGAAGGAACTCGTTGCCGACGACGACTTAGCTTGGAGGACCCCTTCTGGGCCGACCATACGGTCTTACCCGAATTTCATCCCCAAACCATTTTAGTACCGTTAGTAGGACTCACACTGTTTGTCCTACCTTAGTTTTTTAGTTCTTTTTGCAAATAACCGAATAGGATTAAGTTGTTATTTTAATTTTATTTCTTTTTTTTACGTTTAGTCGCTTCTCAAAAATTGAGGACTTATACTTTTAGGTAGATAAATACTAAGATTTATTCTACTTAGCTGCGATACAACCATACAACGCTCCGATAGTTTTTTTTTACTCTTTGTCTTTAGATATTAGTACTTGTTTGAGGTTTCACTTTTTCCCCTTTTTTCGTTTCTCTACTAATCTGCTAGTCTGATAGAATTCTACTATGCACCCGGGCGGGTTAGGAGGTATTTCTCGTATAGAGAAGATCGCGAAAGTGTTAACCCGAGTGGTGGAGCAATGATACTCATCAAGAAACACTTCCGGATCACCTCCCTTAGCCTGGTGGGAGACTTTCAGAACTACATAAATATAGTTGGCATTTCGTTTGCTTCTGCGATTGGTCCTATTCAGTTTTTGTCGGTATATGCACCCCCCTCTACTCATATTCTTGAAGCTTGTTGGGGCGAATTATTTGGCATGCTCGACAATACCAAACGTATTTTGATCTGCGGGGACTTTAACGCCCACTCAGGGATTTGGGGATCTAAACACAACTCACCTAGGGGCGACCATCTAGCTGTGGCTATGAACCGTACGCAGTTAGTCCCACTTAATGACTCCATACCCACCTTTCTTACTGCTTCGGACAATGAGGACAGTAATCTTGATCTTATTCTCATTTCTGAATCCATACGGGGTCTCGCCGATTTTTTAATATCTGTAGAATCTTACTCATCAGATCACCTGTTGGTTCAGGCAACATTGAACTTTGCTCCGGTACCAATCCAGTCCAATACTGCGGACCGCCTCAATGCCAAGGAGGTCTCGTGGGCTACAATCGAGGAGAGAGTTAATTCCAAATTTACTGAGAACCCTCCCTTTACCGAGAATGATCACAGTATCTTGGAAAAATATGATAAGCTTGTGGATGGCATCTCAGAAGCTCTCCTGGAATCCGAAGCATTTTTCCCTACAGGGACGAAGAGTGTTCCAAGGCGGTGGCAATAAGAAGCTTTATGAGGAAGGAATACCTCCGCTTCCAGACCCCGGAACTTAGATCGTGGTATAAAATTGGAGATACCCAGATCAAAAGTTTTCTAAAAAAAAAAAGAAATCGGCCTCTTATGCAACATTCTGTGAGTCACTTGACTCCTCCAAACCTCCCTCTATTATCTGGAAATCTATAAGGGCCTTCTCTGGTAGAAGTGCCTTTATGTCAAACAATAGCTGTACAGATCCGGATTCTGAGATGTTTAGATCTCTGAGGGAGGAACTGGTGCAACCTCAAGTCATTCCGGGTGATCCTCCTAGAGCAACATACGAAGACAGCGTTGATGAACAAATGAATCTGCCCTTTTCTCCGGAGGAGTTTCAGGCAGCTCTTTTTCACTGCAAAAATAACTCCTCTCCGGGACCGGATAATATAACCTATCAGGTTATTAAGAAACTCCTAGATAAGATTCTCAATGTTTTGCTCTGTCTCTTTAATGACTTTTTTGCCAACGGTATATACCCTCAATCTTAGAGACATACTAGGGTTATTTTCATACCTAAACCCAACGGGAAGGGATTCAGGCCGATTTCTCTATCCTCCACGATATGTAAACTCTTTGAAAGATTGATTCAACGGAGGTTAGAGTTTCTCTCAGAGAAACTTAATTGGGTACCCACATGTCAATTCGGCTTTCGAAGAGGCAGGTCCTCTTTGGATGCTGTGGCCAATGTTGTCACGGATGTGCAGCAGGGCTTTCTTTGTGATCAAGATACTCTAGCGACTGCTATTGATATCAAAGGTGCGTTCAACAACATTCTACCCCTTGTTTTGATCAACCATCTCATTGAAATGAAGGTCCCAGCGAGAATAGTCAACTTCATCTCATATTTTTTTGCGAAACGGCTTCTCTTCTTTTCAGCTGAAGACAAGGAGGGACGTCCTTCAGGGGTGGGCGTGCTCCAAGGGGGTATACTCTCTCCTCTTCTCTTTAATATATTGCTTAGAAAGATCATTTTCCTTTTCTCTAGACACATCAGAGTAGTGATGTACGCAGATGATCTGCTGATATACATTAGATGGCTGGCCTCTCTCGGCCTCCAGATATCTATCCCTAAAACTCAACTATGTATTTTCACTAGAGGAAATAAGATCAAATTCAACAACCTCCTCTTTACATATCAGGACACTCAAATTAGGATAGAGCCCAATCTTATGTATCTGGGAATTCTGCTCGACTCCAAATTGTCGTGGAAAAGCCACATCGAATTTATTGCGGCCCGGGCGGCTAGGACAGTGACGATGCTCAAGGCGCTGGCTAGGGTATCTTCGGGGGCCAGTCCCTCAGTATTGCTTAAGGTCTATAGGGGACTTACGAGGGCTCATCTGGAATGGGGAGCGCAGCTCTTTGAACAAGCGAGTCAATCTAACCTAGAGATTCTGGACAGGATTCAGTATTCTGCTCTCAGAGTTGTGCTTGGTTGTATGCGCACCACCTCGTACTCAATACTGTTAGCGGAGGCGAATGAACCATCCTTGGAGATTCGCCGCTCTCTTCTCTCGAACAGGTTCCTGATTGCGAATGCGTCATGGAGTTCGAATCCCCTAATGCCGAAACTCCAACTGCTCAAACAGCGGAGCTTAACACACAAAAAGGGCAGGAAATTCGTGAGTAAGTTTTCCCTCCTAAACGCATTTAACAGGTTACACATCTTTTTGAAAATGATAATGACGGGTGGGAAACCCTCGTACTTTGTTTATTCCTGGAGTGATCTGCTGATGCCAATTGATATAGATGTGCGATCGGGCCTGGACATCAAGGCCAGTTCACACCCTGAAAAGTGTCTGACTGAGATTTTGTCAAGTGGATATGGGGACCATAAGGTAATTTTTACGGATGGTTCTTCGGTTGAATCCGCTGAGTTGCAGGGTATCATCTCGGCTATACGCTATGTCAAGGACAAACAAATCCCCAACTCTGTCATTCTTTCGGACGCTCGTTCTATCCTAATAAAAATCCGAGATAGATTCCAAAATAACTCTCCACACCCGCTGGTCAGGATGATTGTCTCGAGACTCTCAGAGATGCGATCGAGGGGAATCCAGGTGCGGTTCCTGTGGATCCTTGCCCATTCGGATATTTCCGGTAATGTTAGAGCAGAGACGCTGGTTAGAGGTGACACAGAATTTCCCTTTGGAAATTTCTATAAGATCCCGGCAACAGATATAAAAGATTTTGCTCAGAGGGAATATCGGGCCTGGCAGGGCACCCTATGGCCGTTCCTTAAAAAAAAGATCGCCCCCTTAGAACAAGCAACCCTTATTTTACCAGAGTAGCGTACAAGACTCCCAGACCCTGATTCAAAGATATCGAGGTCTCTAGAAGATTTAGAAATCTAATCACACGAATCCGTACTTCGCACATCTGTACGGCAGACCACTTTGCACGTATGGGATGGAACATCCCCCCAGAGTGTCCATGTGGTTTTCATACCAAGACCCTGCTGCATATTTTTCGTGACTGTCCTCTACTTTCAGAGGGCAAACCTGAATTTTTTTCATTTCTAAACTCAAAAGTTGATAACTTCAACCCTGACACTTTCGATTTGAGGGAATTGGCCTTTGTTCCTGACAAAGAGATAGTCACAGCCTACGGAACCTTTTTTAGAAGGAGAGGGACTATTTTTTAAGGGGTCTGGTGTCAGGAGCCGATGTTCATGGTCCAATCTGTGCCAGACTACACGTTGTTCTGTATTCTGTAATGGTCATCCAAGTATTGAGTCAAGTAGGATCAGTATTTTTGAGCTCTTTGGTAACGGATGTAACCAAGCAATCCAAAGGGGGTTATTATTATTATTATTATTACTAATTGTAATTATTAGTTAAAATATTTATTAATAAAAACTGTAGTTAATTCTGCATTTAATTTATCAAAACTTTAATGCAACTTCCATCCAATTTTTTATCTAAGTTATAATCTATACAAATTTTAATTTTGTTATGGATATTTTTAAATTTAAATCGGAAAAAACTTTTAATGGCACTATCTATCTAATATAGAAAGATTTATTTAATTTGTGTCATTTTTTGTTTTGATACAAAAAAGAGTGTCCAAATAATTACTAACTCTCTTTTTTTATAATGGAAGTTTAAATACAAATTTTTGCTGACCTGAAACTTCCAGTGAGATCGCTAACGCCCGGTCTCAATAGAAATTGGGTTAAGAAGTTGGCACCGCAACTTATTACTTTTCTGGTAAAGTCCCATCCGTAGACACCGCCGTTTCCAGCATATCTTGTACCAGTTACGATATCATAATTACCTTGCTTCTGTTTCTTAATCATCTCAGGAATAAACTTTGGCTGAAACAGTTTTTACTCGTTATTAAAAAAAAAAAAAAAAAAATGTTCCTCATATTTTTGGCAACTGCTTTATTCACTCACGTGATGAGATAAATCGGCGTCCATAATTATTATAAAATTTCCGGTTGCATGCTCGATGCCGTGAAGATAAGCCGTGCCAAGACCGAGCTTTTTTTCTCTTGGTCTGAGAACGATTTTTTCTTTTCCGTAGAGCATCTGCAGTTGTTGAGCCATTTCTAAAGTTCCGTCGGGTGAGCCATCGTCAATTACGATAATTTCGTACTCGAAATCACTGAAATGAGAACACTTTTTTAACAAGATGATAATATTTAATACCTATATATATTTCTACAGAAATTCATGGAATTTATAGTAATTTTTCATTTTTATGAAATTTCAGGGCTGCCAGCGGACTTGCTGATTGAAAATAGTAAAAAAAAGTGACTTTATAATTAAAAAAAAAGTAAGTAAATAGCAGGCATCACAGTACCTTTTATCTTCAAAAAAGGTGAAAAAAGTGAATTTTTTCCTTGGAAAAGGTGACAAAAAGGTGACAAAAATATAACAAACAACAAACTGGAATGTGTTTAAAACAGGATTGCTACGTTTTCAAAATATAAATATTCAATGACTTCCAGGTTATCCAGACCATTTTTCATCAAATTCCATGGCCAAATATAAAATAAGTAGCAACATTGGCCAGAAAAACTTTGCATTGTTTTTAGTCATTTAAAACTATAAATTTTTGCAAATGCAATAAATCATGAAAAATACGTGAATAATTACAAAATTCAAAAAATGGCTAGACTAATACACAGCCGAACAAAAAAAATTGAAAAAATCCAAGAAGAATTATAAAATTTCAAGAAAATAACTAAAAATTGAAAAAATTGCAGGAAATAATTGAAAAATTTCCGAAAACTATTGAAAATCGAAGAAGATAATTAATAATTGGAAGAAATAATAGACTAAAAGAAATAAATGAAAAAATTATGCAAGAAATATTAAATTGTGAAATTACGAAAATTATAGGAATAATTGTTGGACATAATTACAAATTAAACAACTGCATTAAAAATCGAAAAAAATTGAAAAAAGGAATTAAAATTTAAAGAATATAATTATAAATTGAAAAAAAGTAATTAAAAAAGCTGAAAATTGTAGAATATAGAAGAAAATAATTGAAAAATGAAAATCTGAAGAAAATAATAAAAAAGATAAGAAATAAATTGAAAATTTAAGAATTAAATTCAAATGTGAAAAAAATAATCGATAATTGAAGAAAGGTAAGAATTACTGAATATTGAATAAAATAATTAAAAATTGAAGAAATAAATTAAAGATTAAAGAATTAAATTAAAATTTTAAGAAAGTAATGGACAATTAAGAAAAAATTAGAAAACTGTCGAGAATAATTGTCAACAGAACAAAATATTAAAGAATAATTATAAACTTCAAGAATAATTGTAAATTAAAAAATTTGTAGAAAATAATTGAAAATTGGGGAAAAAATTAATAATTGAAAAAATAATTTGAAAAATGACGAGAATAATTGAAAAATTGAAAAAAATATCTTAAATATGACGAAAATAATAGACAATTGGAAACAAAATTCGAAGAATGGCTAGATTAATAGACAGCAAAACAAAAAAAAAAGAAAAATTATAAAATTTTAAGAGAATAATTGAAAAAATTGTCGGAAATAATGATAAATTGTGGAAAATAATTAATAATTGAAAGAAATATTTGAAAAATGACTAGAATTATAATTGGAGAAAATATTAAAAATTGAAGTAATAAATTGAAGATTAAAGAATTAAATTAAATTTGTAAGATAAGAATTGATAATTAAAAGAAAAATTACTAAATTAATTAAATATTAAGAAAATTACATGAAAATTAAAGAAAATAATTAATAATTGTAAGAAATAATAGAAAAATGACGAGAATAATTAAAAAATTAAACAAAATATTTGAAAACTGAACAAAAAAATTGACAATTAAAAACAAAATTCGAAAAATGATTAGATTAATAGACAACTGAAAAAAATAAGTGAAAAATTAAACAAGTTGAAATATTAGATTAAGAAAATTAAAAGAATAAATTTTGGAAATAATTACAAATTGAACAACTGGATTGAAAGTTGAAAAAAAATCGAAAATTAAACAATTAAATTGAAATTTAAAGAATATAATTAAAAATTGAAAAACGCAATTAAAAAAGCTGAAAATTATGGCATATAAAAAAATTTGAAAACTGAAGAATGGTGTTGAAATTTAAAGAAAATAATAAAAAAATGAAGAAATAAATTTAAAATTTAAGAATTAAATTCAAATTGGAAAAATTAATTGATAATTAAAAAAAGGTGAGAATTATTGAATATTGAATAAAATAATTGAAAATTGAAAATAATAATTAAGAAGTGAAGAAAATAATTAAAAAATTGAAGAATTAAATTAAAGATTTAGGAATTGAATTAAAATTTTGAGAAAATAATCGACAATTGAATAAAAATTAGAAAGCTGTCGAGAATAATCGACAACAAAACAAAATAATTTTAAAAATTTAGGAATAAATATAAAATTTAAGAAAAATAATTTTAAACTGCAAAATTTCTAGAAAATAATTAAAAATTGCTTAAAAAAATTAATAGTTGAAAGAAATAATTGAAAAATGACGAAAATAATATCAATTGAAAACAAAATTCAAAAGTCGACTAAATTAATAGACAATAAAACAAAAAAATTGTAAAAATTTAAGAATAATTATAAAATTTTAAGAGAATAATTGAAAAAATTGTAGGAAATAATTATAAATTATGGAAAATAATTAATAATTGAAAGAAATAATTGAAAAATGACGAGAATTATAATTGGAGAAAATATTAAAAATTGAAGAAATAAATTAAAGATTTAAGAATTAAATTAAATTTGTAAGATAATAATTGATAATTAAAAGAAAAATTACTAAATTAATTAAATATTAAGAAAATTACTTGAAATTTGAAAAAAAGTAAAAAAAAATCGAAAGCTGTCGAGAATAATTGACAACAGAACAAAATAATTAAAAAAAATTTGAAGGATAATTAGTTATAAAATTGAAGAGGAATATTAAATTGTCAATTAAAAACTGAAGAAAATTATAGTAAGAATTTTAGAAAATAAATGAAAATTTATTAAATCAATTGATAATTGAAGAAAATAATTGAAGAATTATATTAAAAGTTCAAAAAAATAATTGCCAATTGAAAAAAGACGAGGATTATTGAACATTGAATAAAATAATTGAAAATTGAAGAAAATAATTGAGAATTAAAAAAAATAATTAAAAATGGAAGAAATAAATTGAAAATTTAAGAATTAAATTGAAATATAAATAAAATAATTGAGATTTGACAGAAAAATTACAAAATGATGAAAATGGTATGTTATGGTTATGTTAATTCTATTTACATAAATAGCAGGAACATAGAAAAGATTAGTTAACTGTTTATTCGACTCTATTCTTTTTTATGTCTTTTTTTATTAGTAAATCGGATTTGTTGTTGTTGTATCAATCATCAATAAAACTAAATTTAAACATTAAATCTGAATTTTATGAACATACTTTGAAATATTTACAAAAAATTATATATTTTTGATCCCAAAAAAGGTGAAAAAAGATGTAAAAAGGTGACAAGTCATCAAAAAAGGTGAAAAAGGTGACAAATAATCAAATAAGGTGAAAAAGGTGACAAAACTGAAAAAAGGTGAAAAAAGGAGAAAAGGTGACTGTCTGTGATGCCTGAAATAGTGAATTTTAACTTGGAAAAATTGAGTAAAAGTAAAAAATTTAAATTAAAATTAATTAAATTAATTAAAATTGTTTCTTTAAAAAATTTAAAGACAAAAATTGACAAATTCAAACATAAAATAATTCAAATTTGAAGATAATAATTGATAAGTTTAAAAACTAATTAATTACTAGAAAATAATCGAAAAAATTACAAAAAAAAAAATTTAGAAAAAAATAATTGGAGACTGATGTTAAAAAATTTAAAATTTGAATACAATAACTAAGATATTGGCGAAATAATTGAAATGTGAAGAAACTAATTGAATGACATAAATAATTAAAGGCTGATGTAAAAATTAAATTTTTTAGACAATAGTTGAATAATAGCAAAAATAATAGAAGTTTGCAGAAAATAATTTAAATATGCAGAAAATAGTTGAAAAATGACAAAAATAACTGAAATTTTTGTAGAAAATTAATGAAGGATGAGAAAATTAATTCCAAAACGGAGGAAAAGATAAAAAAAATGTAAGACATTAATTAAAATATTGTAAAAAATAATTGAAAAATGACAAAAATAATTTAATTTTGAAGAAAATAGTTGAAAAATTAACGATATAATTAAAATGTGGAGAGACTAATTTAATAAAGACATAAATATAATTGAAAGATGGTGTAAATATTATTAAATCCATGAAAATTAATAAAAAATTTTAAAAAAATGATTGAAATTTGAAGATAATAATTGAAAAGTGGTTTAAAAAATTGAGAAATTTATAACAAAAAAAAAAAAAAATGATTGGAAAAAATAATTGAAAAATATTAAAAGTAAAAAGTCTGAAAGAGAATTGACGAAATTATTGAAAATTTTGAAAAAGTAAAACAAATTTTTTACATATAATTGAAATTTAGAGAAAACAACTAAAAATTCGAGAAATTAATTCCTGGAAGAAGAAAAAAAAATTTTTTAATTAATAAATCAATTACAAGAAAAAGAAAATGATTTAAAAATGATGAATAGTTCAAAAAAAGTTTTAATTTATTTATTCATGTAAAAATCAAAGGGAACAATTTATTATTTATGTTATTCAATTAGTTTCTTCACATTTTAATTATTTCGCCAATATCTTAGTTATTGAATTGAAATTTTTAAGTTTTTACATCTGTCTCCAATTTTTTTTCCAAATTGTAATTATTTTTGTAATTTTTCAATTATTTTCTTGTAATTCCAATTAGTTTTAAAAATTTTCAAATATTTTCTTCAAATTTCAATTATTTTGTTTGAATTTGTCAATTTCTGTCTTCAAATTTTTTATTTTCTCACTTTTTTCACTTTTTATGCTTTTTAGATGAAAATGAATCGAATTAGACTATTTTTGAAAAATCGAAAATCTTAACGATCTCAAAGCTTCTTCTATGAGAAAGCAAAAATTGAAGAATATATTTGATTGAAATTTGAGGAGAATAAATAAATAATAAAGAAAAAGGTAAATAAATTACTGAAAACAATTGAAAATTGAAGGACAAAATTTAAAAAAATTAAAAATATAATTTCAATTTGAGATATTAATTTAAAATTAAAGAATGTAATTGAGCATGGACAAAAAAAATTGAAAAATTGAACAACATTACTGAAAATTGAAGCAGATAATAAATTATTAAAAACTCAAGGAAGTAATTGAAAAATTTGAACAACATAAATAAAAATTTAAGAAAATAATTGAATTTTGAGGAAAATAATTAAAAAAATGAAGAAATACTGAAATATAATAAGAAATATTTGAAATAAAATAAAATCACTGAAAATCGAAGAGCGTTATTGAAAAAATTAAAAAATAGATTTGAGATTTCAAGAAAATAAATAAGAATTTAATACAATTGAAAAAAACCATTAAAATTTCAAAATGGAAAAATAAAAAAAATGATTATAGATGACAATAATTAAAAATTGCATTAATAATTAAAAACTCAAGAAATTAATTGATAATAATAAAAAAAAAAATTACGAAACTAATTAAAAATAAGTAAGTTTTCATAAAATTAGTTGAAAAAAATTGAAGAATATAATTGTATTGTAAAGAAAATAAATGCACAATTTCAAAAAAATAGAAATTGAAGATAAAAAAAAAATTAAATTTTTAATATTGAAAAAATAATGGAAAAACTTAAAGGACAATTAAAATTGAAAGATTAATGAAAATTAAAGAAAATAATTAAAAACTGAACAAAAAAATTGAAGAAACTGAAAAATATAATTGACGATTCATCAAAATAATTGAAAAAAATGAAAGAATATATTTAAGATTGAAGAAAATCACAGAAAAAATTAAAGAATATATATTTGACTTTTTAAGAGAATAAACATAAATTTAATAAACATTTAAAACGTTATGAACGAAAAATTAAGAAAATTGGTAAAAAATTGTAAAAACGTTTCAAAACTGTCTATACAAATAAAATGAGAAAATTCTTTAAAATTAAAAAATGTATGGATATTTATTTATTTGGTACATATTAATAAATATTATTAATATTTAATAATAATATTAGATATTGTTAAAAAAATAAAAATTTAAAAAACTACATGAGAGTAATAAAAAAATGATAAAAAATATGTAACAGACTAGAAAATCATTTTAAGAAATTAAAATATTTACTCTCCATCGCACTTTTTGACTTCTCCGATTTTTTTTCAAGTTTAATTTTTTGTTACTTTTTTATGTAATAAAGGATTTCTCTCGTTTATGTTTCAAATAAATAAATTAATTATTTTAAATTTTAAGAGAAAAAAACAATGAATACATTTTTTTTAAAGCTTGAAAAAATGAGAATTAAAAAAAATTTTTAAATAAATCTGTACAAAATTAAATTAACATCAAATGAAATGAAAGAAAAGTCTTAAAAAAATTAGAAAAACTACAAAATTATGAAAGGAAAAAATTAAACAAATTAAAAGAAAAGATAACATGTATAATAAAGAATTATGATAAAGTTATAAATTTATTAAAAGTTTAAAAAACTACGAAGGAACAAAAAAATTGAAAAAAAAAGGAAAGAAAATTTAAGAATTCAGAAAGATTGAAGAATTAAAAAAAACTATAACAACATCCTACACAAAATACTACAAAAATAATTGAGAAATTCTTTTAAAAAAATCGAACGAATTATTAAAACAGAAAATAAATAAATTATATAAAATAAAAAAATTAATATTTTTTCGACTTCCTAGTTTAGAATTTTTGCATGGTTTCTTTTTTCTAATTTAATCATTTCTTGACTTTCATTTTTAAATTTTTAGGATTTTTAAATGAATTTTCTAATTTTCTTGGAATTTTTTCTTTAAAATATATAAAGTTTTTCTTCCATTCCTTCATTTGCTAAATAAATATTTTTTACAAGTGTTTCTTAACTTCATTCATTGAAATCAGAATGTTTTATAAAACACGTGAAATTTTAATTTATTAATTTTTAAATCGATTAAAACTGCAATCATTACATTTTTTAAATAATAAAATAAAGATTAAATGTATAAAATAGTTGCGGATTTATTAAATTTGAAAATCATTATATTTTTGAATAAATGGAGTCTTTGAATTAATAATTAAATGAATTTAGGAAAGATTAAAAAATAGTAAATTAGGTAAAATAGTTGACAAATTTTACATCAATAAAATAAATAAAAAATTAAATTTAAAAATTATTATATAATTTTGAATAAATAGAGACTTTGAATTAATAATTAAATGAATTTAGGAAAGATTAAAAAATAGTAAATTAGGTAAAATAGTTGACAAATTTTACATCAATAAAATAAATAAAAAATTATATTTAAAAATTATTACAATTTTGAATAAATAGAGTCTTTGAATTAACAATTAAATTAATTTAGAAAAGGTTAAAAAAATAGAATAATAAATATTAATGATATATATAGATATTAATACACAAAATAAATTAAAAGAGGTTATGTTTACTTACCATTTATCCAAATATTGAACAATTAGCCAAATGATAATTGGCAAATTTTCCACTTCATTGTAAGTAGGAAGTAAAATTGAGTATTTATTCTCCTTTTTTACTTCCTCAATATCACTTTTTTCAATTTTATCATTCATTTAGATGATTTTGATTTTTTTGGTTATAACAGATAAAATATACGAAATTCACGTCAGTAGAAGTTAAAAACTTTTAAATCACGACTTAGGTAAAAATTAAAAAAAGATTTATATTATTTTCTTCTTAAAAGCGTTGTAAATTGTATAAATTATTAATAAATACCACGAAGATAAATATTTATCAAACCGGACACGTAACACGTTGCATTAGTACAAAATATTTTGATTCAATGTAGATGGCGCTGCGGAGCCATTTGATTTTGACAGCTGTCAAACAAACTCGTATTTTCACGAGTTTGTCTCTTTAATTTGTTAATAAAAATCATCAAAATCATTTTCCTCCATACTAAATTTAAATTTCGTGAAAGTTAATCACTTCTTGTTTATAATTAACACCTATTTATGTTTGTTTGCAATCCGGAAAAATCCTGTTGTTATAATACAATGATATTAATGAGTTGTTTCCTTTGTTGATTTCTAATATAAAAAAATGAGACTTTTTAAACTATTACGAGAAAACAAGCACTAAACTAAAAAAATTATGGGAAAAACGACACGAGTAGTTGTTTGTGGAATGAAGGGAGTAGGAAAAACTGCTGTTTTAGAGCAATTAATTTATGGAAATGTTACTCCGAAAACTGTAAGTTTATAGGTTATAACGATATTGTTTATTATTTCTTGTTTTATTTTTAGATAGTCTAATTTTCTAACATACTTTTCACGGTTTTTATAAGTAGTTTAAATAATTTTTGTTATCTTATATTCTCATTTTTTCATAAATTGGTCGATTTTCATACGTTTTTTTAAATTTTTTTTCTTAAATATTTCTTCTTTTTGTTTATTTATCTTTTAATACTTTCTTTTTAATTACTTTTTAGCAGGAAATTTTTTATATTTTTTCAATTTGCAAAGTTTTATAGTATTTTAAACATTTTCTAGCGTTAAAAATAAAAATTAAAGCTTAAGGGATTTTTTCCAAAATTTTCTAATATTTTCATATTTTTTTGATTTTTCAAACTGATGTTTTTAAAATTTTTGCAACCTTATTTAATGGAAAATTTCCTCAATGTTTCTAAATAAATTTTCTTATTTATTTTCGTATCTTTCATATAATTTCTTGTTTTATTTTTTTATTAAAACAAAAATCTTAAATTATTTGGGCTTTTTTCTCAAAGTTTCTTATATTTAAAATTTTTTTTGCCCTTTTAAACTGTTAAGTTCTAAATTTTTTTAACCTCATTTTTTAAAAAATGACTAATTTGAAAATATTCTATTATATTCTAGTATACTTGTCCTGAATTTCAAAAATTTTAATATTCTGATTCGAGTATTTTTGCGATTTTGCAATTAATTTTTTCAAATATAAATTATTTTCTTCAGTCTTTAAATTATTGTCCTGAATATTTCAATTTTTTACGTAAGTTTTAATTTATTTTTGTTATTTTTCAATTATTTTCTTAAAATTTCAATTATGTTCTCCAATCTTTAAATTATCGTCAGGAATATTTTAATTTTCTACACAAATTTGAATTTACTTTCTTTTATTTTTCAATTGTTTTCTTCAAATTTCAATTACTTTTGTCTTTATTCAAGTATTTTTGTCATTCTACAATTATTTTCTTCATATTTCTATTGTTTTTTCCATTTTAGAATTGTTTTCTACAAATTTCAATTATTTAAAAAAAATTCTTTTATGTCTTGAATTTTTTAATTTTCTATACTAGTTTTCAATTATTTTTTTCAAAATTAAATCATGTTCTTCATTCTTTTTATTACTGTCATGAATTTATTGATTTTTTACACTTTTTACAATTATTTTCTACAAATTTCAATTATTTTTGTCATTTTTCAATTATTTTTTCCAAATTACAATTATTTTAGTATTCATTCAAATTTTTGGTCATTTTGAAATTATTTTCTTTAAATGTCATTTTTCTCAATTGTTTTATTATTGTCATGAATTTATTAACTTTTATACCGGTTTTCAATTATTTATGTCATTATTCAATTAGTTTCTTCAGATTTCAATTATATCGTTAATTTTTCAATTATTTTATACAATTTTTCAACCAAAGTAGAAATTTTTTTTTTACTCCATTTTTGAATTATATTTCACATTTTTCATTAATTTTTTACCAAATTCCAGTTATTTTTGTCATTTTTCAACTGTTTTCTACACATATAAATTTTTTTGAAATTTTTAAAATTATTTTCTTCAAGTTTCAATTATTTTTTCGAATATTCTATTATTTTTTTTCAATTTTTTAACAATTGTCTAAAAAATAAAATGTTTACACCAGCTTTCAATTTTTTATGTCATTGTTAAATTAGTTACTTTATATTTTAATTGTTTCGTCAATTATTTTCTTATTATTATTTTCAATTCTTTTCGAAATTTTTCAATTTTTTCTTCAAATTTCAATTATTTTCAGGGACCGTCACGAAATTAATTTGGTTTTTGGAGTTTTTTCAAAATATCTAGTAATAGTCAATAGATTTTACTCAAAGATTAAAATTAATTCATCAAATTTAAGGCAAAAAATAGTTGTACGTTGTTAAAATTTCAAAATTGATTTTCAATTTTTTTTATTTTGCTTGAACCGTAATTCGAAACATAATTATTTAGTTTCGTTTCGAATTACGGTTCAAGCAAAATAAAAAAAATTGAAAATCAATTTTGAAATTTTAACAACGTACAACTATTTTTTGCCTTAAATTTGATGAATTAATTTTAATCTTTGAGTAAAATCTATTGACTATTACTAGATATTTTGAAAAAACTTCAAAAACCAAATTAATTTCGTGGCGGTCCCTGATTATTTTGTTTTAATTTTTCAAGTTTTTTCCTAATTTTTAAAGTCCTTTTGTCAACTTTAAAGTATTTTTGTCAATTTTCAAGTATTTTTGCGATTTTGCATTTAATTTTTTCAATGTAAATTATTTTCTTCAGTCTTTAAATTATTGTCCTAAATATTTAAAGTTTTTACAATTAATGTCTTAATTTTTTTTTCTTTTCCTCCATTTTGGGATTAGTTTTCACATCTTTTTTTAAGTTTCTTCAAAAATTTCAGTTCTTTTTATTATTTTTTAAAATTATTTTCTTTAAATTTCAATTATTTTGTCATTGTTCAAGTATTTTTCTCATTTTTCAATTATTTTCTTCATATTCCTATTATTTATTAGTTTTCTCATCTTTCATTAATTTTCTTCAAAAATTTCAGTAATTTTTGTTATTTTTTAATTCTTTTCTTTAAATTCCAATTATTTTGTCATTATTCAAGTTTTTTTCCTATTTTTCGATTATTTTTTTCATATTTCTATTATTTTTGGCATTTTTGAAATATTTTATTAAAATTTGAATTATTTTTTTCAATCTTTTTTTTATAGTCACAAGTTTCTAAATTTTTTAAACCACTTTTCAATTTATTTTCTTCAAATTTCAATCATTTTCTTCAATTTTTTTAATTAATTGTCATGAATTCATTATCTTTTAAACCAGTTTTCAATTACTAATTGATTATTAAATTAGTTTCTTCACATTTTAATTATATCGTTAATTTTTCAATTATTTTATACAATTGTCCAATTAATGTATAACATTTTTTATGTTTTACCTCGTTTTTGAATTATATTTCTCACTTTTAATTCATTTTTTACGAAATTTCAGATATTTTTGTCATTTTTCAACTGTTTTCTACACATATAATTTTTTGACATTTTTTTAAAATATATTCTTCATGTTTTAATTATTCTCTTAAAACTTCTGTTATTTGTCTCAATTTTTCAACCATTGTCTAAAAAGTTTAATTTTTACACTAGCTTTCAATTTTTTATATCAACATGCAATTAGTTCCTTCAAATTTTAATTATTTATTTCATGATTCTACCATTTTCCTTGTAATTTCAATTATTTTTAATATTTTTCAATTATTCTCTTAAAACTTTAATTATTTTAATCAAATTTTAATTATTTTTGTCCTGCTTCAATTATTTTCTTGTAATTTCAATTATTTTTTTACTTTTTTATTATTCTCTTAAAATTTCAATTATTTTAATCAAATTTTAATTATTTTTGTCATGCTTCAATTATTTTCTTGTAATTTCAATTATTTTTTACACCTTTTAATTATTCTCTTAAAATTTCAATTATTTTCTAAAAACGTTAATTAATTTCTTCAATTTTTAATTATTTTCCTCTAACTTCCAATATTTTTATCAACTTTTATATTATTGTCTATAAACTTTTTATATTTACACCAGCTTTCAATTATTGATGTCATTCAATTATTTTCTTAAAATTTCAATTGTTTTCTCAATTTTTCAATTCTTGTCTTAAATAAATTTCTAATTTTTTACCTGTTCTCAATTATTTTTGTTTTTTCTCAATTATTTTTATTGCAAATTACTATTATTTTATCATTATATTTAAATATTTTTGACATTTTGAAATTATTTTCTTTAAATGTAATTTTCTTCCATTTTTTAATTATTGTCATGAATTTATAAACTTTTACACCAGTTTTCAATTATTTATATCATTATTCAATTAGTTTCTTCACATATTAATTATATAGTTAATTTTTCAATTATTGTCTAAAAAATTTAATTTTTACACCAGTTTTCAATTTTTTATATCATTCTTTAATTATTTTTTTTCACATTTTAATTATTTCATCAATATCTCAATTATTGTACTCAAAATTTTCATTTTTTACACCAGTTTCAAATTCATTTTTTTTCAAATTTTAATTACTTTTGTAATTATTCAATTACTTTTTTATATTTTCAATTATTTTTCATACTTTTCAATTATTTTCTTCAAATTTCAATTATTTCGTTTCAATTTATCAAATTTTCTCGTTATTTTTTTATTTTTAATCAATTTTTCAATTAATTTTATCATTTTACAATTTGTTTATTAAATTTAAATTATTTTAGTAATTTTTCAATTATTTTTTTCATATTTCAGTTATTTTTGCCATTTTCAGATTATTTTTTTAAATTTTGCTTTTTGCATTCGATTTATAAAAATTTGAGTTATAAGTATTTTCCTAAATACTGCTTTCATATTTTAAAAAAAATTTAAATCCTTTTAAATTATTTAGGTACTTTTTTTTTAATTTTCAATGTATTTTTACAATTTTTTTCTACAAAAAATTTTTTAATCTTTTTATATTTTCACTTTTAGTTATTTCTTAAACCTATTTTTAAAATTTTTAAATAGTTTTTTATTTTGTTATTTTTTAATAATTTGTTAGACTTTTTGGCCATTTTCTTAGTTTTTGGATTTGAATTTCTGTTTCTTTCCAGTTTTTTTAAAGATTTTTAAAAGATTTTCTCGGTTTGAAAAATATATTTTTTTTAAATTAAATATTATAACTTTTTTTTATTTTAACTGATATTTCGACTTCTTTTGAAATTTCCTTACTTTTCCGTAGACTTCTTTTCAATTTTTTAAATAGACTTTTTCAGTTTTAAATCTCAGAATAATTTGTCTCATTTTTTGTTTCAAAATATTCTATTATTTTATATTTTATTAAAAAAAAAAATTTTTCCCTAGTTTTTCCGTTAATTTTTTCTTCAAATTTTACAAAATCTCCAACTATTTTGAACCTTTTTTATTATTGAAGAATTTTCTCATTTTTTTTTTTACCATTTTTATGGTTTAATTTTACAAGACTATATCCCTTTTTCATTATCTCATTTTTTAAATAAATTTGCTGACTTCTATTTATTTTAAATATTTTTTGCAATTTTCTCATTTTTTGAAGATTTTTTTGTTTTGGGTTTTCAAATGTTTTTCGATTATCTTTTCACTTTGTTAGCCCTTCTGAATTTCTGACCTCTTACAGATTCCAATTTTTCATTTTTTAAAATACTTTTAAATTTTCGAATCATTTAATAATTTTCTTTGTTTTTTTTTTTTTTTTGGTTTAAGAATTTTAAATCAATTTTCTATTCAGTAAAAATATTTTCTGGATTTTTTAACCAACTTTTCTCTCTTTTCCTTCGTCTTTTGTTAAACTTTTGACTTTTTTTAGTTCCTAATAATATCTTTTAGGATCTTTTATGATATTAAAGTTTTCTAGTATTAAAAATCATTTTATTTCGTAATTAATCTTCCACTTCGATCACCCTGAAACTTCACTTATTTTAACCCATTCCACGCAAATCCATGACGAAAGTCGCACTTATTTTAACTTCCACGTATTTATAGAGACCTTCACTGATTAGCTGGTCCAATTCTTAGCAACCAATGAAAATATTAGTTAGTTTTAATTGGTCGCCAAATTAAAAGAACTGAGGCATTTGAATTGTTAAAATAAATGCGACTTTAAGTAAGCGAGACTTAAAATAAGTGAAGATGCAGTATATTTCATTTATTTAATTTGATTAATATTTATCTTTGCAGGAGATTCATCCAACAATAGAGGACATTTATGTGGCAAATATCGAATCCGATCGGGGAACAAAAGAAAAAGTGAGATTTTACGATACAGCTGGATTGGAGCCTCTTCATAATAATACAACTAATCAGCAATTGCCACGACATTATTTGGGCTTTGCGGATGGATATATTCTAGTCTACGACACAACGAAACCAGAATCTCTCGATGTTCTTTTACCTCTGAAAAAGGACATTGACAAAAATAAAGATAAGAAGGAAATAACGATTATAGTAATTGGAAATAAGACAAAAATTGAGGAATCACAAAATTTGGAGAATACTGCCAGTAAAGCTGCGAGTTGGTGTTCTCGAGAAAAAATACGACATTTTGAAGTAAATGTCATTGACAGGCCGAGTTTGTACGAAGCATTTATCTTTCTATCTTCAAGACTAAATCCTCCTTTAAATAAAAGTACATTTCCTCAATTGAGTATGGGACGAAAAAATACAAGAACCGAATCTACCTGATGGTTTGTCTAAGATCTGAATTCCATTCAAGTGATGTTTGAATCTCAAGCTTTAATTTAATTTTTTATTTACTCTTTTAAATCCTAATTTTGTGGGAGCTTTTTTTTTATAGATAATAGATTTTTAGTGAAAAAAAAACTGTTTTGAAATTGAACGGTTTGATTAATCAATGTACTTAATTAAATGAAAAAATGACAAGAAAAGTACAAAGAATTTACAATTTATATATCGATTTTTGGGGATAATTGTAATTTTGTCTTTTTAAAATACTGCATTTTTTGGTATTTTTTTTCCATGTACTTAAATAAGTTTAATATTTATTAATATGTAATGTTACTGTTTCTTTTTTTTTTATATTTATTTACACGAAGTGGTTTCTGTTGGGAAAATTGTCAAAATCTAAATTATACGCATTTTGTTGTCTCTGTTTAGGTATTTATAAAGTAAACGAGATAATATTAAAAATACAATTTTTATTTTAGAAAATCATTGAGAATTGTTTGAAAAAATTTATAAAACTGTTTCTTTTGTGTGTTTTCAAATTTATTGGCAAATTATTTTTATGTGAAAAAGTTATAAATATTTGCTTCGTTATAAGAAACGATATGACGTGCATTCCTCTTGTTTTCTACTTTATTTAAGAGTAGTTTTAAGATTTTTTTATTCTTTACATTGTATAAAAATAAAGTTCACAATAAAGTATTTTTGGAAAAATTGTTATCTACCATTCGATAGACTTTGCCAGTCTTCGGAGGTGAATTATAGTTTGAAAAGCGTGGTCCCATATTTTTGTGCTTATTCCAAAACCTGAAACAGAATATTTCAAGATTGAGTAATTAAATTTTAAAATTTGAATTAAAAACTGTTGCTTTAAAAAAAAAAATGTAAAAATTAGCCCTAAATTTTATATATTTTGAAATAATAGAAAAAAAAAAATTTAAGATACATACCAATGTCATGGTGAGAAAAGTGGTGGTAGTTATGGTATCTTTTCATATTATAAAGATATGAATCAGCCTTAGGAGATCCGTGATGCAAATAATAATGCATTAAATCGTAAAATAAATAACCTGTAAATCAAAGAATTGTATATTTGCATATAATATATATGTTTCTTTTCCAAGTTGTATTCTTTTTTAATATACTTATAAAAATGTGTTAAAAAATAATAAACTCACCTGTTAATGCTCCAGAGAGTACAAAGTACATCATTATTCGGGGTAATAATATTTTATACAAATTAAATAAAATAAAAGTGATTATCGCAGCAGGCACTGGAGGGAAAACCAATCTTTGGTTGTCAAATGGAGCCTGAAAATTTATTTTATTTAAATTCATAACTTTATTAAAAAACTTGATTATTTTATAATAAAAATATACGAAAATTATTATGAAATAAAATTATTAAATTTGTATATGATTCTTGACGAATAAAAGAGTTACTTAATTAGCGTTATTATTGTGAATAATTGAAAAATGAGATATATAATTGAAATTTTAGGAATTCAATTGAGGAATAGTAAAAATAATTAAAAATTGAAGAAATTGATAGCAAAATGAAAACAATAATAATTGAAAATTGAAGAAAATTACTAAAATTTGAGAAAAATATTTTAAAATCTAGGAAATTAATTAAAGAATAATGGAAGTAATAAAAAATTCAAGAAAATATTTGCAAAGTAATAAAAATAATTAAAAATTGAAGAAAATACTTTAAGTTTGTTAAAAATCATTGAAAAAATTACAACATGTATTTGTAATAAAAGAAAATAATTGCAGACAGTGGCGTAATTGTTAAGGGGCAAAGTGGGGCCTAAATAGACCTTTCTTTTTAAAAAAATCCAAAAACCTTACTAAATGTAGTAATTTAAAGTTTGACTAAATTAAACAACGTGCACTGGCACAAATAATTTAAAATTGAAATAAATAATTAAAATTTGAGAAAATATTTGAATAAAATTAATATACTTTAAATAAAGGAAATAAAGGTTAAAGAATATTTCAGAGCAATACTTGAAACTTTTAGAAGTACATAAAAAAAAAAGAGAATAATTAAAAATTAGAGAAAATAAATGAAAAAAGATAAACATAATTCGAAATTAAATAGAATAATTTCTAATTAAAGAGAACTAATTAAAAACTTTATGAAAATTATGAAAAAAAACGTAAGTAATTGAAAATTGAAGAAAATAACATAAATAATTGAAAATTGAATAAAATAATTGAAATGGCAGATAAATAGCTTAAAATTTCGAAAATTATAAAACAAATGAAAAAAATTGTAAATTGAAGGAAATAAATTTTGGAAAACAATTGAAAAATCATTTTAAAATTAGAAACTTGAAGAAAATAATTAAAATATGAAACCAATCATGATAAGTTTTAAAAAAATGATATTTAAGTGAAATAATTGAAAAAATTGAAGAAATTTTTTGAAATAAAAAGAAAATAATTGAAATTTAAGAAAAATACATGAAGATCTTAGAAATCAATTGAAAAAAATGAGAATTACTAAAAAATGGAGAAAAGAATTAAAGCATGCTAAAAATAATTGAAATTTACGATTAATAAAGTTTTTTTGAAATTACGAAAACAAATGAAAATAATTAAAAATTGAAGAAAATAATTCAAATTTTAGAAAAATATTTAAAAATCTTAGAAAATAATTTTAGAAAATGAGAATAATAATTCACAATCGATGAAAATAAGTAAAAAATGATAAAATTAATTCAAAATTGGAAAATATAATTGTAATATGCTAAAAATAATTTAAGATTGCCAAAAAAATTGAAATATGATAAAAATAATTTAAATATGAAAATTTGAAAAAAGTAAATAAAGTTTGAGAGAAATAATTGAAAAAATCATAGAATATATGTTTAAAAAAAGAAAATAATTACAAAACTACCTCAAAACTTTTAATTGAAGAGAATAATTAGAAAAATCGCAGAAACAATCGAAAATTGATGAAAATAATTGAAAAATCGTTTAAAACATGAAAAATTGATGACAATAATCTAAATTTGAGATAATAACTGGATAATTAGGAAATTGCGATATATATATTTGAAAGTTCAGGATATTAATTCAGAAATAATTTAAATTATTAAAAATTAAAGATAATAATTGAATTAAAGATAATAAATATTTTTTAAAAAAATATTTAAAAGTCTTAGAAAATAATTTAAAAAATTAAGAATAGGTAAATAAAAATTGTGGGAAATAATTGAAAAATGATTCTAAAATTTTACTTCTAATATTTTACTTAACTAACTGCCAAGTGCCTGGGCTTCCGGTCCACCCAAACACTTTCTCTATTCACTTTCACCACTCTTCCGTTTCTTCTTTCCACCCACGCTTTTTGCTCGAGCAGCCATTTTATCCTTCTCTCTCTCCATGTTCTATCAACATCTATTCTCTCCATACTTCCTTTCAACCTACTTTTTAATCTCATTACTTCCATCCTAGCATTCTCATCTTCTAATTCCACAATCCACAATTTCGGTTTTTCCATATCCTCTCCTCTCACACCCTTAACGTTCTTGATCTTAACTTTCGCCCCAATTCTTCACAACAGTTTTCCTACCTCCTCTCTGCCTTCTCTCCATCCTACCTTCATACCTTTAATCACAATATTTCTTTTTCTCTTCTCCTTCTCCATCACTTCTACTCTCATCGCTAATTCCCCCATTTTTATTTTTAAATCGTCATCTACTTTTTCTCTACTCCCCTCTTTTTCTTCTACTCCTTCATTTTATGTTACCCTCTCCCTTTCTACATATTCTTTCGTCCTTCTCTCCTCACTCTCTTTTATTTCTTTTTCTAACTCCTCCATACTTTTCCACATATCTTCTTTCTCCTCTTCCCACCTTACCTCCCACTTTTCAATCATCTCTAACATCGCTTTCATTGCCTTTCGTAATCCCTCAATCTGTTTAAACCTTTTTTTGTCTAATTTCCTAATTTCGTTTATTTCATCCCAAACTTCATCTAAGTCCTCATCGTTCTCCTTTACTGTTCTTTTAATTATCCTAAGTAAAACTTGACAATCCTTACATTCAACACTTTTCTCGTCAAATTCCTTTTCAAATTTTCGCGCCTTAGACTCATTCCCGCTTTTACCACTTGCATCATTGCTTTTCTCTTTATTCGCTAGAGTTCCTATAAAGAGAGTTAGGACACGTGAGGTTCAACTTTTGATTGGCTCAGCGTAACCGGAGACGGAAGTGTATTGAAAGTTTTTTCATTGGCTGAAAAGAGCGCGCTGATTTTAAAATGCTTTCTTAACAGACATTTTTAAATTTCTACCGCCCTTTTCAACCACTCACATAAATTACTTCATCGTCACTTCCGTCTCCGGTTTGTCAACAGGCTAATGGAAGGGGGCACATGTCCTAACTCTCTTTATAGGAACTCTAGACATTGCCAAGTTCTACCTTATCGACACTCTATCACTCTTTCTCTCTCTATACTACCTCTCACTTACTTCGCATGCCGTCACCATAACCTCACAATTTTTCTTCTTTTTTGCCGCTTTTTACACTTCATTCATTCAATTACCTCTTCATCCACTCTTTTCATTCACACCCTCACACTTCACTCTACACTTACCAATCACTCCACAGCCCACCCTTCAGTTATTATTTATGAATTTTTCACAAAACTATTTCCCTCTCACAAACGCGTCAACTACTTATCGGTACCGGAAACGGAAGCAGAACTTTTTTTAAATATAAAAGATAATTGAAATTTGAGAAAAATACTTGAAAATCTGAGAAATTAGTTGAGAAAAATAATTAAAAATTAAAGAAAATAAATGGAAAAAACATAATGCAAATTTAAGAGAACAATTTTTAATTTTAGAGAAATAATTGCAAAAAATACAGAATATACATAAAATACAAGAAAATGATAAGTATAATTTATTGAAAATTGAATAAAATAATGGAAATTTCAGATAATTAAATAAAAATAACTTGGAATTTATGAAAAAGAACGTAAGTAATTAAAAAAAAATAATATAAATTGTTTAAAATTGAATTAAATAATTAAAATATCAGGTAAACACCCAAGTAGATATCGCCACAGTTTTGCCATACTTACAAACAGGGCCCATACATGGAAGCCATCGATGGGCCATCCGAGTTTTGTAACATTGCTCCGCACTTTTGCCCGACATTCCAATTTTATGGAGATACTCATCCTGGTAGTTTCTTACGTTGTTCTAACGTTTATAATCCATCCTGCGTTGTCCAGGAACTAAGAAAAACATCTTTTACCAAAATATAGAAAATTCTGATCAGGGTGTCTGCACCAGGTACTAAATTAACACCTTCTTCTGGTAGTTCTTGTTCAAAATCAAAGAGAAGACAACATTTATGGGGTACAAGATGACGCCGTCATCCTGATAAATATTTCCAATGATCCAGGTGTGAAATTAACATCTTCTCCTAGAATTTTTTAAAGAAATTAGAATTTTATATCTTGTCTAATGTATTTTAATGGATGTCGTCATCCTGATTCATTATCTTACTGCTTTAGGTGTCAAGTCAACATCTTCTTCAAGGAAATTTTAGGAAAACTAAAATTTTACGTCCTTACTCGTGTTTTCAAATGGATGTTGTTATCCTAACACACAATTTTATTAATCTAGGTCATAAAAAAATAAGTTCTCCTGGAAATTTTTGCTAAAAAATAAAAAATATAAAGCATCCATTGTGTGCAAAAGGTTGACGCCGTCCTTACAAATGAATTTAGTGATCTAGGTGTCAAATTAGTATTTTCTCCGAGAAATGTTTTTGGAAACATAAAGTTCATATCTCTTCTGAAGTATTTGTACAGAAGACATCATCCTGGCACTAAAAGTTCAATAATTTAGGTAAAGGTTGTTATGAGTGTCCGTTTTTGCTTCTTGGTGCACAGGATTTAAACATTTTTATTTTTGTTTAAGATAAATAAAAGCAATTAAACATTTTGCTGGTGTTATCCTTGAAATTTATAATTTAAAATTATATCAAGAAAGTAAAATTAATATAACCCTAAAGATAGAGATTTGTAAAGATTGAGTTGTCAAATAGGTTAAAGGGTTAAGTTAATTTATATTTTCCCTTTTCTAGCATGTGCAACAAATTTTGATAAAAATACGGTTAAAATACTATTACTTATTTTGTTCTACATCAATTTCAATAAATTGATTTAAGATATCTGCGCCTGTTAACATAACATTCATACCTTTTCTTAGAAGAACATTCCTATTTTGTAGTTACAGCATTATACCGATAATATTTTTTATATTCTCATGCAGAACTTATTTATTTCATATTTAGATCTTCAGAATAAACTGTGAAATTTACCTTTTTAAAATAGTTGATCATTTATAAATGTTAATATTTTACAGAAATCCTGGAAGAAATTATTTTTCCAATTTTATTTTATCCTTTTTGACGTATATATCTGAAATAATTTTAATAAATTTAATGCCAAATAAAATAAATAATAGTATTTTAACTATATTTTTATCAAATTTTGTTGTATAAACTAGAAAACAAGAAATATAAATTAACATAACCCTTTAACCTATTTGACAACTCGACGTTTACAATAATCTCTATCATTAGGGTTATATTAATTTTACTTTCTTCATGTTATTTTAAACTATTTCTTTTAAGGATAACACAAGCAGAATATTTAAAAGCCTTTTATTTACCTTAAGCGAAAATAAAATATTTAAATCCTATGCACCAAGAAGCAAAAACGGACACTCATAACAATCTTTACCTAGAATATTGAACTTTTAGTGCCAGGATGATGTCTTCTGTACAAATACTTCAGAAGAGATATGAACTTTATGTTTCCAAAAACATTTCTCGGAGAAAATACTAATTTGACACCTAGATCACTAAATTCATTTGTAAGGATGACGACATCCATTTAAATACATTAGACAAGATATAAAATTCTAATTTCTTTAAAAAATTCTAGGAGAAGATGTTAATTTCACACCTGGATCATTGGAAATATTTATCAGGATGACGGCGTCATCTTGTACCCCATAAATGTTGTCTTCTCTTTGATTTTGAACAAGAACTACCAGAAGAAGGTGTTAATTTAGTACCTGGTGCAGACACCCTGATCAGAATTTTCTATATTTTGGTAAAAGATGTTTTTCTTAGTTCCTGGACAACGCAGGATGGATTATAAACGTTAGAACAACGTAAGAAACTACCAGGATGAGTATCTCCATAAAATTGGAATGACGGGCAAAAGTGCGGAGCAATGTTACAAAACTCGGATGGCCCATCGATGGCTTCCATGTATGGGCCCTGTTTGTAAGTGTGGCTTCCATACATGGGCCATAGATGGATTCTATGTTTCGTTTCTACTTGGGCAGTTTAAAATTTTTGAAATTAAAAAAAAAAACAATAATGGGAAAAAATATAAGAATAATTAAAAATTGGGGAAAACAATTGAAAAATGAATTTAAAATTTAAAACTTGAAGAAAATAATTGAAATATAATAAAAACAATGATAAGTTAAAAAAATAACATAAAGAAATAAACAATTGGAAAAATTGCAGAATTAAACAAAAATAATAATTAAAAATTGAAAAATAATTAAATTTTTAGAAAAATACTTAAAAATCTTAGAAAATAATTTTAGAAAATGAGAATAATAATTAACAATCGAGGAAAATAATTGAAAAATGATCAAATTAATTCAAAATTGTGAAAAAAATGGAACTAATTTAAATAAAAAATAGAAAATAAATAAATAAATAGAAAATAATTAAAGATTGAGAAAAAAAATTGGAATATGATGAAAATAATAATTTAAATATGAAAAATTGAAAACAGTAAATTTACTTTATTTACTTTCCCTTACGGGTTCGAGGGCCTCCACTCCCTTTACATATTTTTTACAAACTTATTCTATCTTAACCTAAATTACACTTAAACTAACGTTCTCTTATCTACTAACGCTTATAGTATTCCTAAACTCTTTAAAATGCACTTTGCTGTGCCAGGGCTTCCGTTTCCTATTACCTTAATAATACATTTTTATTTTTAACACGATTCTTTAGTTTTAAATTACTTCAAAATATTTTAATATATTTTTGGCCTTTTCATTATTCCATTCTCTCTCTCTTATTCTCTAATTCTCTCATCCACTTCTCTCCTTTTCCACTTTCATGCAAAATCTCTAACACTCTCTCTCCCAAACTTCTTTCCACATCTTCACCTACCATACATACATCCTACACATTCCCCCAGTCCTCCTCTTCATACATGCACACTCGGCATTTTCTCTCATCCTTTTCCTTCCAATATTTACACGCATTCATCCCTTCTCCCATTCTGAATCTCAACACTCTATTCCACTTGCACTCTTTTTTCATTCTCCCTAAGTATTCAGGTGCTCTTTCATTTTTCACCATTTTATACCACCTGTTGTACTTCGACTCCTCTATTTTTTCCCATCTCTCTACCTTATCCTTCTTTTTTAATTCCTCTTCTATACCCTCCCACCTTTCTACTTCGACCCTTCCTTTCCGCCCTTCTTTCCGCGCATCCCTCCTTTCCTTTTCCCATTCCTACATACCTGTGTCCCCCCTCTTGGCTCTGTCCTCAATTTGATTCAGGCATAATTGGGCAATCCTGCTTCCTTTTCCTTGTCTTAATCTCTCTTCCATCATCCATGCTCTGTTTCTCTGTCTGACCATTATTCGTTCTCTTCCTAATTCCTCCCTTAGCATATACCCTGGACAATTCCTGCTTACTCCCATCGTCCACCTCAGGTACTTCTTATGCATTCGTTTCACGTTCTTTTCCTCCTTCCATCCCCACACTTCCACTCCTTAGTTCATCACTGATCACACTAGCACGTTAAACATCCGAACTCTTTTCTTCCAATCATTCCTAAACCTTCTCTTTCCTATCCCCCATACCTGTCCCATCACCTTTCCCGCTCTCTCACACGTTTTCTTTAAATTCAATCTGCTACTACCCTTGCATTCAAACCAATATCCCAGATAACAAAATTCTTTAGCTTCCTCCACCATCTTTCCATTCAGTTTCCATTCCTCCTACCCCCCAGCCACTCTCTTCCTGAATCTCATTATCTTTGTTTTTTCCACATTTACCCATAGATCTTTCTCTCTTACATACTTCTCGCATTCACTCATCATCAGTCTCATACCCCTCTCATCCTCCACCAGCAACACCACCAATACCACCCCTCCTTTACCTCTTCTCCATAACTTTTCCTCTAAATCCGATATCAATAGATTAAACAACAAGGGACTTATCGGGCACCCTTGTAACAATCCTCTGCCTAACCAAAACTCCTCTCCCAATCTCTCTCCTATCTTTACTCCTACCCACGTGTCTTCATATACTTCTTTTACTCTTTCAATTAAACCTTCCTCTATTCCCCTTTCTTTCAAAACTTTCCACAGCTTGTCTCTATTTACCGACGGGAACGCTGACTTAAAGTCTATGAATAATGCTACTAACTTTCCCTTTTTCTTTTTTAAATTTCTTTCTATTAGATAGTTTAAAACGTATACATTATCCATTGTTCCCATTCCCTTTCTAAACCCTGCTTGATTGTGTGGAATACACCCAAGTTCTTCTACTTTCTTTTTTAGCCTCTTTCTTAAAATCTTCGCGTAAACTTTATAACCCACCGGCATTAGTGTTATCCCTCTTATACTCTTCTATGCTCTTCCCTTCTCCTTTCTTACCTAGTGGCACCACTAGTCCCGTCTTCCATTCTTCTGGCCATCCCTCTCCCTTCCATACGTTCTTTACTATTTTCCTCATTTGCTCCCTTACTGTTTCTCCTCCGTATTTTAAACTCTCGTTTTCAACTTCATCCCAACCTGTGGTTTTATTCCTTTTGAGCCTATCTATAGCCTCTTCTACCTCCTCTCTTCTTATCTCTTTCTCATCCCTCTTCTCTATCTTTTTTCTTCCTTCTCCTCTTACTCTACCTTTGACTCCTCCATACATTTCGCTAAAGAACTTTGTCCAGTCCTTCATCTCTATTTGTCTATTTATCTCTTTCCTACATTTTCTCTCCCTATTTATTGGCTCTTATTTTCTTTCTTCTCTTATCGCCTTTTCCACTTTCTCCATGAATCTTTTTTTCGACTCTTCTCTTTTCCCTTCTAACAGTTTCTCATGTTTTTTATGCTTTCTATTATGTTCCTTTTTTTCCATCCCACCTCTCCTCCACTCCTTTATATTCTTCCTCATTAGTTTCCTACTTTCCTCGCACTCTTCATCCCACCATCCGCTATACCTTCTATCACCCTGTTCTTCTTTCCCTATTTCCTCTTTAACTCTATCTATCCTTTCCCTTAGTTCTCTCAACCATTCATCTACGCTCTTTCCTTCCATTGCTTCTCCTTCTTCTCTCTGCATACTTTCTCTGAATTCACTAGGCCTTTTTTCTCCCCACTCTCCCATCCTGTACTTTTTCTTTCTTTCTTTACCTCCTCCTCCTCCTCCTCCTCCTCCTCCTCCTCCTCCTCCTCCTCTTCTTCCTTCCCTTCCTCACATCGTGATTACCAGTGGGAAGTTCTCCGATCCTACTTCCCTTGCCACTTTGAACTTTTTTATTCCCTTCCTCGTATTCTCGTCCGTCACTACATAGTCTATTACCGTTTCCCCCATACCTTTAAATGTATACTCTCCCTGTTCGTCTCCCTTCATATTTCCATTACAAATTGACCATCCTGCTTCCTCCACCAGCCTAATCATCTTTTTTCCCTCTTTATCAACTTCCTTATGCTTCGAGTTTCTCGTATACCTTTGCTTTTCCTTCTCCCATATGCCACCTCCCAATTCTCCTGTCCAAGCATTCCAATCTATACCTATTATCACTCTTTCCTCCTTCCCTACTTCCATCCACTTTTCCATTATCTCCCAACCGTTTTCTTCTCTTCTTCTATACACTCCTACAATAGTTAACTTATCCTTTCCCTCTCCTATCTTTCTAACCATACAACCTTCCTCCTTTTCTCTACCCTTACCTGCCTTCTCCTTACTTTCCTTAATTCCTAATCTTATTCCCGATACCATTCCTCCTGCTTTTCTACCTTTGTTACTTTTTTTCCTTGCTTCTTGCATCCTCCAAGTATATCCTGCCGGTAACTTTCTTCTCACTTTTCCCCACTCTTTCTCATCTACCCAAGTTTCACACAGCATTAGCACGTCCCATTTCCCTAGTACCTTCCAAAATCCCTCATCTTTGTTTTTTAGCCCTGCCAGATTCCAGAACGCAATTTTTATTTCTTCCATTTTCCCCCCTTTTTCTCTATTGCTGCTCTTCCCGAAACCCCTTATTCCCTATCTCTTTGCCGATCTCCCTTTGTTTCTCCAGTTCCTTTTCAACCTTTTTTTAACTCTAATCCTTCTTCCCCCTCTTCCACTCTCCATTTCTCTCCATTAATCTACATACACTCCCATCCTATTCTTACCACATTTCCTTTGTTTCTTTCCTCCCATGCTCTTCGGTTCAGCACTCCCAAAACCCTTCTTTCCCTCCTTGTTCTATCCTCTTCTATTCTTTCTTTCCTTCCCTTTAACAGCTCTTTCTTTTTCATCACCTCCCATTTTTTATCCTCATTTTCCATTTCCACTAACCATATTCTTGGTTTATTCCTCTCTTCTTCTCCTATTCCTACCACTCGTTTTAGCTGAACCCTCGCTCCTATACTAACCAGCAATTTTTCCAACTCATCCTTCCCGTCCTTCCTTTCTGTGTCCAATCCTTTGATTACTAAATTCGCGCGCCTTCTCTCCTTATCTACCCTTTTCAGCTGCATATCCAACTCTTTTATTTTTCTTTCCATCTCTCTATTCTTTGTCTCTTCATATCTCTCTTCCCCGTCTATTTCAACTATCTGCCCTTTTCTATTTTCCATTTCTTTTTCCAACGCTCCTAGTCTCTTCTTTAACTCCCCTATATCCTTTTCGACTTCCTCCTTTCTTTCTTTCATTTCATATTCCAACTCTTCTACTCTTTTTACTATTTTCTCATGCTCTACTTGCCACTTAGGCTCCCACTCTTTCCGCGCTTTCTTCTTCTCTCTTATCTCCGTCCATGTTGCTACTAACTTTTGGTTATGATCCTCTTTTTCTTTCCTTAACTCTCCAAATTCTTTATCTACCTTTTCAAAATTACTTTTCATATTTTCCTCCAATCCTTTTATCATTTTTCCTACCACCTTAATGATCCCCCCCGCCAAATCATTATTCACCACCCACCTGTCCAGTTTTTGTTCTGACTCTGAACTATTTGCCCTTTTCAATTTAACTGCATTTGACGGCCTACCTCTCGATTTTACCGGTGTGCCTGCCTTGCTATCACTCGCCTTTGTCTTGCTATCTCCCCCCTTACTCGGCGTACTATATGTCTCATCGACAGACTCTTACCCTCACCATCACTTGTCCCAGCAGCTACTAATTCTTCGCTCATGTAACGCCTATGTGTAATGTGCTCCTTTTATGTTAGAGGGCGCTTTAAATGCGCGGTTTAATTTGAATATTTATTAATTTAGAAATGATTTATTTCATCGATGTAATTCTTATAATTGGTAATAATGGCAAGCAACATGGGCAAATCGACTCGTAAGAAAACATAATTTTCTCAAGTTCAGTTTTTCGGCAAAAACTGAAGAAATTGAATAAAGGATAAATTATAGCATGTAATAGAGGAAACGAAAACTCGACCCTTTATTACAAACAATGGTCTAAAAGATTAAACCCTTTTAAAAGTCCAAAACGAAATGCATATGGGCTTGTTTGTCACGTTTCCGGAATTCCCTATTTTATGGTTTTTCTAAATCTAAAAGATACTTAAATATGGCGCACATCTGGTTGTCATAAAACTCCTCAAGCCGTTTCTTGACCTGCGTTATAAAAAAGGGGCTTCTGTTTTCGTCGCCTCCATTTAGAGGGGGACAAGGTCAGGGGGTATTTTCCCTCTCTTAAACCACGAAGAATTTGCAATAAAGTGCCCAGGTCAGTAAGGCCCCAGGTCAGCAACAACGATGATTTGGGTCGTCAGATAGAGATTCTGACTGGTACCGAGAAGATCAAAAATACGAAAAGATCTTAAGAAGGAATGAATAGTTGTATTCTGTCGAAACGTTTTAAATAAATTTATAGTTGGTACTTAACTTTAATTTACTGAGTTTTATTTTGATAGTTTTCCATTTAGTAAATTTTCAGTTTACATATTATAAGAAAGCAGTTACTTTCTTCGCAGGAGTTGAGCTTCTAAGCTCTTAATTGTGGAACGAGCACGTGGATATATCTCATCGTCAATTTCGTTTCGTTGCTGAATCAAATTTGACTTTTAATAATTATTGAGATTTGAAATTTGGTAGATTTGGCGCGTAAAGTCACTCTGCGCGTTACAGCTCACAGCCTTGTGCTGCTCTCTATCGTTCTCTTTCTTACCACTCATATCAATCCTCACGCTGCTCTCCCGCCTTTTCCCACCTTATATTCTCTCTCTCACTCACTCTTTTCCTAACCTACAATCCAGTCACACCACAAATTCACTTACTTACTTTAAACCATCCACTCCCACACATTTACACCTTCACTCACCTATACCTGGTTCTTCCACACAAATTCTCTCTACACTTTTTCACTCACTTTTCCACTTTAACTTCAACCAACGACCAATTTATTTTTCCAAAATCCGCGAACGTCAATCTACTAACGGTAATGGAAACGGAAGCCTTATCGAATTTAGTATTATTTTCAATAAAATTCAATTAATTTCCTAGATTTTGAAAATTTTTTCTTAAATTTTAATAATTTTCTTCAATTTGTAAGGATTATTGTTATAATTTGCAATCAATTTCTTCAATTTTTGATTATTTTACCTATTTCTCAATTAAATTCCTAAATTATCAATTGATAATTTAGGAATTTAATTGAGAAATAGGTAAAATAATAATTTATCTCATGTTTCCATTAATATTTTCAATTTTAATTTTCTTTTATCTTTTTGCAAGTATTTTGTTCATCTTTTAATTATAGATATATTAAATATTTTTCAATTACTTTTTGTCTTTTTCAATTATTTTTGATTGATTTTCTAATTTTTTTTATTATTTATCTCAAATACTAGTTAATTTTTCAATTTACAATTATTTTCACCATTCTGCAATTATTTTCTTTCATTACAAATATATGTTGTAATTTTTAAAATTTTTTTCGTCACTTTTTAATTATTTTTATTACTTTGCAAATATTTTCTAGGATTTTTCATTATTTTCATTATTCTTCAATTAGTTTCCTAGATTTTAAAATATTTTTCTCAAATTTTATTAATTTTCTTCAATTTTCAATTATTATTGTTATCATTTGCAATCAATTTCTTCAGTTTTTAATTATTTTTACTATTCCTCAATTAAATTTCTAAATTTTGTAATTATTTCTCTCTTTTTTCAATTACTTTTTTCAATTTTAATTTTCTTTTATCTTTTTGCAATTATATTTATATATTAATGATTTTTCAATTAATATCCTCAATTTCCATTTATTATTTCAAATCTAAGTTATTGTGTTTACTTTTCAGTGTTTTAATCATTTTTCAATTATTTTTCCCAATTTTTAATCATGTTCGTCAATTTTAATTTTGTTTTTAAATTTGTAGTACTTTTCACAAATATTATATTATTTTGAATATTTTTTTATTAATTCCAAGCCTACGTAGCTTATTGTATTATTTTTAAAACTGCACCAATAAAAATGTAAGTAAGTTTTTAAATTCTTTAGATTTGTGAAAAAATTTAATAACATTTTATATCCAATTGTTTGTTTACAATTAAAAATACTTTTTCTCTTTATTTATTTTTTCTTAATTTAAATTTAATCAAAAACAAAGTCTAACCTAAACGTTTTTCACTATATTCTTCTTTTCTTAAAATAAGTTTAATTAAACAAAGTTTAATTTGATTTACTTGATTCTTCAGTCCCGTTTACTATTAGTTATATGAAGCCTCCAGCGCAAAAACACAGATGGCGTTTTAAGTCCATGGCTGAAATAGACAAAGTCTTCTTGCGTAGAAGAAGACGCCATCTCTGTTTTTCCGTCCGAAGCTTCTTATATCTCATGCTAATTGGAAAAAGTTTTAAAATTCAATTATATTGGAAAATTACAAACTAAAAACAAAACAAAAATATTGTAAATAAGAAAGTGGAATGCCTACCTTATGATGAACTCCATGCAAAATAAAATGTAAAGTTATGAGAACTTTGGAGTTTGATGGTGGTCTCATATGGAATAGTTTTCGATGTAAACTGTACTCGATTAAAGTCCATAATAAAATACCACAGGCAAACGCTATTAAAATCTCTGGCAACATGAACACTGCAAAATACATATTAACAACTTTTGATATTATTTATTTAAATTTATTGTTTCAGGATTCCTATTGGGGGCCCTGGTCGAAGTGAAAAGATAAAAATCAATAGAAATTATAATTATATACTCCCAAGCACATACTTTGAATCTCTTTTTTAATCTTTTTCTATTCATGCCTATTCACAATGCCTATCTTTTTTTATCCATCGTGGATAGAAAGGGATTGAAATTTTTTATCCGTTCCAAGCAATAAATTTAATAGTAAATAGTATAATATATCGAATACTGAAATGAAGAAGGATCAAATAGTAAGTAGGTTGTAAATAATAGAAAGAAATTGAAATGAATATAAAATGGAGATTCAAAATGATTTATTTGGATATGAAAAGGAGGGATTAAAAAAGATTAATTGTTGCTCAAGTTGAAAGGGATAAAAAAAGATTAAAATTGATAAAAAGAATATAAATTTGGATGTTTCATAGTTTTAATTAGGACAGAAAAGATTTAGTTGTGATTAAAAATGATTTACTTGAATATGAAAACTAGGGATTGAAAAAGATTGGTAATTATTCAGATTCTGAAAAGATACAAAAAGAGATTAAATTGGATAAAGAGATGATAAGTTAATATAGACAAGCAGGGATAAAAATGTATACACTGTTCTGTAGCTTTGAATGGAATAAAAAAAGATTTAGGTGGAATTCAAAATTATTCATTTGGATATAAAAAGGAGATATTGTTTGGTATTCAGATAAAAAAAAATATTAAAATGGATAAAGAGAAGATATTAATTTGGATAGAAAATTGGAGATAAAAGTGGATAGATTCACTTAGGGATTAGAGATGAACAGAAAAAGATTCAAATGGATAAAGTTTTTGGGATTAGAAAAAATAGGCATTGTGGTGGATATAGAAAATAGAAATAGAGGTTAAATTTAATTTGTGGGATTAAATAGAGGATAAGAAAAGATAGACGTGAATAGAAAAATATATACGAAATTTACCCTTTTTATTAAAAAAATGTCATTTCTTTCTCTCTCATATAATACCCCCTCCAAAATCCTTCTTTGGAACACTAACGATCAAAATATATAATTAACCTCAAATAATAGTGATAAATTTGACGACTTTCAAAACGTGTTGAATCAGAAAATTCAAAATAGTAAATGTATCAGTAATAGTCGTAATTGTCAATTTTGTTAATTTTTGTAATTTTTTTCTCGATGCTAAGAAAATAAGGCCAGGAAAGAAAATTTAGAATTTTTTGTCATTTTTTTGGTTATGATTCAGACTGCCGATTACTACAGCGTGAGGCGACGAATACTGATGTATTTACCTTTGAGTAAAAAAGTTTCTTACATGTGTCACCGGATAATTCTGTTAAACAGCCAAGGTAAAATGTAAAGAAAATGATTGGTAGCCAAACCATGGGTACAACAAACCAAGGCGTGATGGAAAGATATTCCAGAAAATTGGAATGAAAAAGACGAATTGAACGATTTACTGGTAGATTGACCCATTTCCAGTAATTTTCTTCTAAAGAGCTCACCTGCCACAAAATTGGCTTATTCCAGTTAATTAGTCTCTGGAAAAATACAACATTCTTCAATAAATAATTTTATAAATATAAATTTAAATAAATAAATTTTTAATTCAAGAGAAATAATTACAAACAATAGATAATATACACACAATACAAGAAAAATAAAAATGTCATTGAAAATTAAATGAAATAATGGAAAATGCAGATAAATAAATAGAAACTTTTTGGAAATTATGAAAAAAAACGCAAGCAATTGAAAATTGAAGAAAATAAAAAAAATAATATACCTAAATAATTTAAAATTGAATTAAATATTTGAAATATCAGATAAATGGTTTAAAATTTTGGAAACTATAAAAGAACAAATTGAAAGTAATTAAAAATTTTAAGAAAAATATTTGAAAATCTTATAAAGTTATTTTTAAAAATGAGAATAATTGAAAATTGAGGAAAATAATTAAAAAAGAATTATATAATTTGGAACTTGAAGAAAATATTTGAAATATGATAAAAACAATGGTGAAAATTGGAAAAAATAAATAAATTTTAAAATAAATAATAAGAAATATTGCAGAATATTTTTTAAATAAACAAAAAAATAATTAAAACTTTTGAAAATTATGCCAAAAGACTGAATATAATTAGAAATTGGAGAAAATAATAGAAAAAATACAGAATTTATTTTGAAGTAAAAGAAAATAATTGAAAAATCGTCCTATATAAAAATTAAAATTGGAGGCAATAATTTAAATTTGAGATATTAATTGAAAACTTAGGAAATTATTAAAATAAGTAAATAAAATTCTTAAAATATAGACAAAATAATTGAAAAATAATAAAAAGAAATGAATATTGAACAAAACAATTGAAAAGTAAGATATATATATATTTGAAATTTCAGAATATTAATTCAGAAATAATGAAAATAGTAATAGTGAATTAAAAATTTTAGTTTAAATTTATGATAAATAAAATAAAATTTAGCAATAAATAATCAAATTGTTTTATTATCTAAACAGTGGCGTAACTGGGATGGCAAGGGCCCTGGGGCAAAAAAGAAAATGGGGCCCCAATTATATATAATAATTTACAAGTTTATAATTCTTTGATTCATTCATTCTGTCCACACATAAGATTTGTCACAAGAAGTTCTTTTCTTTTTAAATTTTAAATCATATTTCACCTTTTTAACATTTTCTCAAATTTAAAATTTCTGGCAATTTTAATTTTTTCAAATTTCAGTTAATGTAAACTTGCATTGATTAAAAGTTCAATTAATATCCAGATTTCAAATATACTAAATTTGAAGTGATTTACAAATTTCTTCAATTTTTAATAATTCTTTTTTTCTATAATGATTCCAATTACTTAAACTAGGTAGAGTTTTGTATTATTTTTATCGGTTTTCAAATATTTTTTGCAGTTTTAGTTAATTTTAAAATATTTATCTAAATCTTAAATTTACCTTCTTCAAATTCCAGTCATTTTGTTTAGTTTTTTCAATCACTTTTTTAATTTTAATTATTGTGCCATTGACATCAAATCAATTTAATTATTTCTTCCTCAATTTCATATTATTCATTGCAAATTTAAATTCATTTTTTTTAATTTACCATTATTTTTGTCGTTTTGCAATTATTATTTTCAATTTGTAATTATTTTAATAATTTTTTAATTAATTTCCTGAACTTTCAAATACATATCTCAAGTTTCAATTATTTTATTCAATTTTCTTTTTCTTATTTTTCAATTAATTTCTTAAATTTTCAGTTATGATCTCAAATTTAGATTATTGTCTTCAATCTCCAATTTTTTAAACGATTTTTCAATTACTTTCATTACTATGGCATAATTTTCGAAAATTTCGTTTATTCATCTGAAATGTCAATTATTTTCCTGAATTTTCGATTGTTTCTGCGATTTTCTAATTATTCTCGCGAATTAAAATTTTTTAAGTAATTTTGTAATTATTTTCTTTTTTTAAACATATATTCTATGATTTTTTCAATTATTTCTTTCAAATTTTATTTACTGTTTTCAATTTTTAATGTTTCAATTTTTTTTCTCAATCTTAAATTATTTTCTGCATATTTTAATTTTTTTTTCAATTTTGAATTAATTTGATCATTTTTTAATTATTATCCTCGATTGTTAACTATTATTCTAATTTTCTATAATTATTTTCTAACATTTTTAAGTATTTTTCTAAAAATTCAATTATTTTTTCAATTTTTAATTATTTTTATTTGTTTTTATAATTTTTAAAAAAATTTATTAAGTATCTTACATTTTAATTATATTTAGCTTTCTTCAATTTATAATTATTCTCATTTTTTTCAATTCATTTTTTCAGATTTTCAAGTATTTCCCTCGAATTTCAATTATTATTTTTGTTTAATTCTGCAATTTTTCCAATTATTTATTATTTTATGTTATTTTTTTTAACTTATCATGGTTTTTATTATATTTCAATTATTTTTCCCAATTTTTAATTATTCTTATATTCTTTAAATTATTTTCTAAGACTAATATTTTTCTCAAATTTACCATTAATTTCTTCAATTTTGCATTCTTTTTCATTTTTTTTCATAACTTCAAAATTTTTAAACTGTTTACGTGACATTTTAATTATTTAATTCAATTTTAAACAATTCATATTATTATTATTTTTTTTAATTACTTACGTTCTTTTTCATAAATTCCAAATTACTTTTACTTAATTATCTGAATTTTCCATTATTTTATTCAATTTTCAATTATACTTATCATTTTCTTGTATTTTATGTATATTCTGTATTTTTTGCAATTATTTCTCTTAAATTAAAAATTGTTCTCTTAAATTTGCATTATGTTTTTTCCATTTATTTTCTTTAAAATGTCTAAAAATAATTTTGTTAACTAATTTCTAAGATTTTTAAGTATTTTTCTCAAATTTCAATTATTTTTTATATTTAAAAAAAGTTCTGGAATTTTTTCAATTATTTATTTCAAATTTCCTTTTTTTTCAACTTATCATTCTTTATATCATATTTCAATTATTTTTTTCAAGTTTTAAATTTTAAATTCATTTTTCAATTATTTCCCCCAATTTTTATTTACTTATTCTTAATTTTTAAAATTATTTTCTATAATTTTTAAATATTCTTTAAAAATTTCCAATTATTATCTTTAATTTTTAATAATTTTAATTATTTCTGAATTAATATCCTGAACTTTCAAATATATATCGAAATTTCCTAATTATTCAGTTATTATCTCAAATTTAGATTATTGTCATAAATTTTTCATGTTTTAAACGATTTTTCAATTATTTTCATCAATTTTCGATTGTTTCTGCGATTTTTTAATTATTCTTTTTAATTAAAAGTTTTGAGGTAATTTCGTAATTATTTTCTTTTTTTAAACATGTATTCTAAGATTTTTTTCAATTACTTCTCACAAATTTTATTTACTTTTCTCAAATTTTCATACCTACTTAAATTATTTTTATCATATTTCAATTTTTTTGTCAATCTTAAATTATTTTCAACATATTACAATTATATTTTTCAATTTTGAATTAATTTTATAATTTTTTACTTATTTTCATCGATTGTGAATTATTATTCTCATTTTCTAAAATGATTTTCTAAGATTTTAAAATATTTTTCTAAAATTTGAATTATTTTCTTCAATTTTAATTATTTTAATTTGTTTTCGTAATTTCAAAAAAACTTTATTAAATATCGTAAATTTCAATTATTTTTAGCATTCTTCAATTTTTTTCTCCAGTTTTTAGTAATTCTCATTTTTTTCAATTGATTTCTAAGATCTTCATGTATTTTTCTTAAATTTCAATTACTTTTTTTTTATTTATAAAATTTCTTCAATTTTTTCAATTATTTCACTTAAATATAATTTTTTTTACAACTTATCATGATTGGTTTTATATTTTAATTATTTTCTTCAAGTTTTAAATTTTAAAATTAGTTTTAATTTTTTTAATTAGTTTTAATTTTTTTAATTGTTTTCCAAAATTTATTTCCTTCAATTTACAATTTTTTTCATTTGTTTTATAATTTTCAAAATTTTAAGCTATTTATCTGCCAATTCAATTATTTCATTCAATTTTCAATTATTTATATTATTTTCTGAAATTTTCGATTTCTTTCGTTCTTTGTCATTATTTCTAACAAGTTTTTAATTATTTCTCTTTAATTAAAAATTATTCTATTTAATTTCGAATTATGTTTATCTTTTTTCATTTATTTTCTCTAATTTTTAATTATTCTCTTTTTTTTTATGTACTTCTAAAAGTTTCAAGTACATCTCTGAAATTTTCTTTCACTTTTATTTCTTTCATTTAAAGATTTTAAAGTATATTAATTTTTTTCAAATATTTTCTCAAATTTTAATTATTTACTTCAATTTTAAATTATTTGTGCCAGTGCATGTTGTTTAATTTAGTTAATCTTTAAATTACTACAATTTTTCATAATTTCCAATACACAATTTGTATTCTAATTTTTCAAACTTTGGAAAAAATTATTATCTCTAACTTGGTGCATAGATTTAAAACTCGAGATATTCAAAGAAGTCGAAATATCAATTTTTCGTTATTTCTAAGAAAAAGAAAAGAAGATAAAAAGTGTTAAAAAAATAGTAAATTGTACAAAATTCATATTTAAACGCTCTTATTCATAAAATACACACTTGAATTCGTGACATGTTTAATCGTACAATTTCTAAGAATCCTTAACAAACGATAAGAACTATTGAGATCGCAATTTTTAATTATAAAAGATATTATAGATTTAGATTAACCCTTCCAAAGACAAATCCAACCAAGTTTATGAAAAATAACAATTGGACATAGTAAAAAAAAAGTAATGAGTATTTTGTTGCTTGCAATTTTAAATTATTTAAACAATCATTATAGAATTATAAAAAAGTTCTTTTTTTTGGTAAAATATCACAATCAATTTTCTGAGAGAAATTATAAATCTTGTAAATCTGAATTAATTAAAATGTTTACTAAATCAAAAAATAAGGACTGACTTTTTACTATAATTTTTTTTTGAATTAGTTGACATTTTTAGACACATTCATACACACGCACACACGTGCATAAATATACGACGATGACTAATCTTGATAATTGTTCTCACAAAGTTGATAAGTAAAAAAAATTTTTAAATAATTTTTTTAATTAAAATTCTGTTTAATTTGTCTAAGAATTGAATATTGGTTTTATTAATAATAAAACTTTTTTCTTTCTAACTTGATTAAACGGAGAGTGTACAATTTTAATTATTTATTATCATTCATTGTTTCACATATTGTGAATTACTAGACACTTTTTTATTGACCATGTTTGTTTGATATTAGTATTTTTTATTCATGAAACTCTAATATTATTATTGACTTAGGTGCCAGAATATTATAAGTAACTAGAGGGTGTGAAGAACTGTATTTTCCATCAATTATTAATTGCACCTGTCCGTGAGAACGACAGAAAAAAAGAAGTAATAAAATAACACTTCATAAAATATTTTATTATAATAGAATGAAATTTATTAATCAATTTACTTTTCAAAATTAATTTCGAAAATTCTGTCCAATTTTCTAAGGCGAAAAAATAATGAATACACTTTTCAAATTATTTCCAACAATTTTTAATACAAATTTATTACAACATTTCTAATAATTTAATAATTAAACAAAATATAAAAAAAATAATTGTTAAAAATAAAAATTAAATTAAAGTTAATTGAAGATTTATTATAATATTAATTATTCTTAAAATAGTTTATAGATTATTAGATTATTTATAGATTATTATTAAATGGATTATATTTAAAATTGGTTTTTAGTACAAATTTACAATCAAATTTTCAAAACCGTAAAATTTGAAAAAAACTAGCTTTTCAATATTTGTTGTTTTGTTAAATATAATTATTTATTGTTATTATAAGATTATATTTAGTTTTTATTGAACACAAAAATAAGGGTACTTTTTTTTATCTAAACAAAGAAAATAAACAATAGAGAGAAATTAATTTTAAAAATTGTTGCTTCAATAAAAAAAAAAATTTGTTTGGTTTATAGAAATTTTCTATGAATAAAAAAAGTTTCATTGATTCAAAGAAACAGTTATTTTTACTTGATTCTGTAAATCTAAATCATTTAAAAATAGAAACAGTCAACCACTAATTGAAATAATTATACTTCTACTAATAATTTAGTAATAAAATAACTAATTATTAGTTAAATTTAAACTTATGTCGAAATAACTAATATTTTAGTAAAATTCTGTAAACTAATTTACTTAGTTACATTTTAACTATTTTTTAGTTAGCCCTAAAGTATTAAAATTTTATGTTTACCTCAATGCTGTCATAATCTTCTTTATTTTCTTTTAAAAATTCGTGAAAAATGTGAAGTGCAGCTTCAGAATGTGGATTTTGAATCATCACATCATCAAGACTGAGTCCTTTGAACGGCTGCAAAATTTTACTACCGCCAGGATGTTTTTTCAAAAAATCACTAATCTCGTACACTTTCTCACGATACTTCACTAGAAACTCATTTTTTTCGTTAATCTGCATATCCTCATTGACTATTTTCCGTTTGGAAATTTTTTTAATATCTTCTATTGCTTTGTACTCTTCTGACATTATTTCATGACTTATTTTCTATTTAGTGATTAATACTGTGATTATCTATTTCTCTCGTACTACAGAACATGTTTAACATTTGAGTAAAAATCTATAGTTTAAATCAGGAAACTTCTTTATCAGATAAGATGAACAAGATATGATGTAACTGCGTACAAATTTCATTTATGTCTCATATTTTATCAACGAGTTAATAATGAAAAACTATTTAAATAAAAAATAATAATTTTTTGAAAGAGTTCCCCTCAATTCGTTCAAAGAATCGAAAATTTGAATTTTAAATGAAAAATCGACGATATCATATTTTAGATAATTGTTTGAATTTTTGAACAAGTTATAACTGCCATTTTTAAAAGAAGTGGAGAGTATTTAGTTTTTTGAGATCAGCATTGCTTAAATGTAAATTTAAAATGGTGAAGATTATAGAAAAAAAATTAATAAAATTGTTTTATGAAGAAAAATAATTTTTTGGATAGAATTGAAATTTTCCTTGGATTATGAAAAAATATTTTTTATAATTTCACTTCTATTAGTATTGTTTTCATGTTAATAAAATATTGAAATTGTTGGTGGTTTATTTGAAATATTTTTATATATAACCGAGTGATATAGTTTCATTGCTTAACAAACTTTAACTATGACTACACGAGACTGGAAAGGAAAACTATCCCACCCTTCTTCCTACAACTTTATATTGATAAAGAAAGTGGAAGTGGGAGAATCAAGAGCTGAGAAACAAACTTTATTGTTTGTAATGTAAATTGAGGATTTATTAAAATTAATCGAAAATGAGAAATTAATGTTGGTTAATGAAATAATTGAACAAAATTGTTATTATTATTATGATAAAAAAAGGGAAGATAATAATTTAACAATAACCTTTCTTAAAAGTTTAAAAACTAAAATTTCTGAATAATATTAATTAGTTTTTAATTAAAAATTGTTAATCAATGCTTTAATTCCCGGAATTTAAAAAAGTAATATATATTTTTAGTTCAAATTCATTATTCGACTATTAGAGTTTCTAATGAGGTGGTTATCAGTTGACTCGGAACGAAATTCAATCTATGTATTGCTCATCAAGTTTAAAAAAATTAAAAGTTTACTTTTTTTTAAGTTTTAAGATCTGAGTACGCGTTTTTTAATAAATAATCTAGAACAATTGTTTAAACAATGTTATTCCGGACATTAAAAAATTTTGAAATTGTTGTAAAAATCAACATCCTGCTGTTTTTTGAGATAATTTATTATGAATTTGATATGAGATTTTTAAAATTCAAAATGGCAGATTGCAGGAAAAATATAAAATTTTGCACAAAGTTCAATTTATTATAAAATTCGGAAATAAAAAAATTCTGATAAGTAATCAGTTGTTTTATTATTTATTAATATTTATTATTATTTATTATTATTATTATTTTTATTTTATTATTAATAAAAATTGTTCTAGTCATGAATATAAAATAAAATAAAAAAATTACTAACTTTTAGATTAAAAACTACCACGATTTCACTTTGATAAAAAAAACTTTGATATTTGAAGAAAATAACTTGAAAATAACTTGAAAATTGAAGAGAATAGTTTTAGAATTGAATAATTGAATTGAAAATTTAAAACAATTTTTATGAGTGAAAAAAATAAGAGAATTATTGAATATTGAGGAATTAATTAAAAATCGATTAAAAAATTGAAGATTAAAAAAATATTTGAAAATTGAAGAAATAAATTGGAAAATTAAGAATTAAATGTAAATTTCAAGAAAATAATTAATAATCAAAAGATTGCAGAAAAAATATACAATTTTTAATTGCACGAAGTTCAATTTATTATAAAATTTGGAAATATAAAAATTCTGATAAGTAATCAGTTGTTTTATTGTGGAATTCTATAAATTCAGTAAAAAAAAAATGTTCAGCGTCACGAAACTTGAACTAAAATAAAAGGTACATAAAACTTATTTCGTGTCATGTAGAGAAATAAAAATTGTTCTAGTCAGAAATACAAAATAAAATAAAAATGTACTAACTTTTAGATTAAAAACTCCCATGATTTCACTTTGATAAAAAAAATGTTTTAAAAATTATGAAAAACACTTTTAAGTTTTTTTTAAAAAAACTTTTCTTTTGGGAAAGTAAAAATTTAATTTTACTCAGTGTCTTAATGAAAGTTTTGTTAAGGCAAGAGAAATATTGTTGGAAAAATAAAAAATATTGAATTGCTTCTATTTCAAATTTTTAATTAAATATTTTTTATTTGAAACATATTAAAGTCAAACATTAAAAATGTACAAAATACATAATTTTCAAAATCAAAATGAAGGGTCTAATATGGCTGATTTAGTTATTAAAATCTGATTTTTAACTAATTAAAAATTTAATTTTTGAATTTATTTTGTTAAAAGAAAAAAAAAGAAGTTTTCGTTTATAGTGTTTCTGAATTTGATGAATTATATAAAGAATACTCTGAGTAGAAAAACGTTTTATTGCTACATACTTTATATTATCCTGTTTTAAGAAATTTATTGATGTTTTCAAACACAAAGTTTTGACAATTTTGACAGAAATTCGGTCTACTAAATAGTTCCCCACTAGGTACTTCAATTTCTACTATTTATTCATAATCAACAAACGAAGTTAAAAGATACCTTTTAACTTTTATTTCGCAGTTCTTTTATAACTTAAAGCATTAGGTACATAAAAATTATTATTATTTTTTTATATTCAATAAAGCTTGGGATCCATGGAATACTAAAATTGTTTAATCACGAAATCCGAACTATAATAAAAGTTTTAAAAAAAAAAAAATTCAGTGAAAATAGTGAAATCAATTTTAATATTTTTATTTTGTATGCAAAACCAGTTTTTAGTTTGAGGTTATGGTTAAATAAGTATATTTTTTTAAAATAAACAAAAACTCTGTGGTAAATAAATTATTTTCCTGAAACAGATGATTTGAACATAACCTCACATAATGAAGGAGAAAACAGAAATACTTAATTAATTATTTATGAACAAAGTATAGCTACGAAGTGTCAAGTCTAACCTAACTCGGGTAATTTTGCGGAACCAAAATGCTGATTTTAATAGACGTAAAAATATTTTGTTTCTGGATGTATATAAGAAGGAAATTGATCATTTTTAAATTATGTATGAATTTGAAATTTTAGTATTTGGGAAAGAAAAGTACGATTGACATTTTTCATTACATGATTACATGATTGGCAGGAAGAGGAAAAAGCTGTCAGGCTGATTTTCCTAAAGCGCCTCTAGAAACAGATTTTGAAAGTGTTTTATTAATTCATTGTCAGTCGGTAAAAAATTTTCTTCAATTAATAAACGTTAATTAATTCAGGTTGAAAATTTTACTTGCTTCTAAACAAAGTTATAAACTTTAAAGTGTAAAGAAATTTGAATATAGAAATTATTTTTAAAAAATAGCTTCGGGAGCAAAGAAACATTTTCACCGTTTGACAATTTATTTAATCAACTTTGAACCTTGATTTATTTCTATTAATTCAAGTTTTTGTAATTTATAACCTGCGAAAATTACCAAAAACAGTATCGGTCGATTTAAAAAATGATTTGATTTATAAAATGGTGGGACAGTTATTGAAAGAGAATTTGTTACCGACTGAGAGTATCAATAATTTATTTCGAAAATATGTCGCTAGGAGGCGCTTTTTATATATAATTGTGGGGAATCGCTGGTTGTGGCTTCCCCTTGTTGCCCTCTCCGCTCGAGGAGCGGGGTATCGGTGTGTGCGTGTGTGTGAGCCACCGACATTGGTTGCCAGGCTCGAGACTGGACAGTCGCGTATTGAAACGTATCTCACGTTATGTATTAAATATATTGGTGATAATTAAAGTATTGTTTAAAGTTAAATAAACAAGGTGTATTGTTGTTTCTTCCCGAACATTATTATGGATTTGATATTTTAACTTATCAATTATCCACATTTGGTGACCCCGACGTGATCGCGATGATGTCGATTTTGGATCCGATCGCATCTAAACAACAAAGTGCAATCCGAGGACTATTTTAAACATAACTAATTGGAAATGTGCGTGAAAAAAATCTGGCATCGATTCGTGAATTTTTTACGAAGCAAAATCACGAATTTTTAACCTTTTTCGCTCGAGCACATGTTCGCAAGAGACGACGCCATTTTTATTTGTACACATGCTGAGACTTTCATCAAGATTTTCTCCGACTCTGCAGCATCCTGAGTTTTTAATTCTTGACGAAGGACAACTTCCTGACGATCCTTGTTCCTGTTTATGTGCAGTTTCAACGCTTTTTGGTCATTTTTTTTCCTGCCGGAGTGCAAGTCACGTGACACGACCACGCCGAGCTGAGCCTGATGATTTCGCCAACCTGGACGACCGGTATTTCTCGAAGGATGATATAGTTCGAGATAAAAGGTTTCCTGAATTTCTGGTCTGGTGAGATAGCTGCAAAATTTTATTACGCTTTCTGAAAACGGCGCATGGGCATTTCTATTCTGAGCCCGTGCAAACAGGTGCGTAACGCAAACATAACCTGTTTTTGCCTTTTAATAGTTTTCAGTTTTTCCTTTCCCTTATGATTTTTTCTCTTTCATGAGAATTTTGCTGTCAACTTCTGGCGGATAATGGTAGCAGCCGATTTTCCGACAATTCAACTGGAATTCCTATTTGAGGTTATATCGCCGTCTAGTCGAGTTCCTGACTGCTTCATGGATTTTTCTATCACCATCTTCGGCCACTTCTTCGTGGAAAGAGACTTCGCAGCTTTCAGCACCATCATCTTCAGCATTTGCGTATTGTATTATTTGTTATTCGTGAGTATGAATGATCATTTGTGAACGTATTCATTTTTGCTTTTATTATTCGAAAACAAAAGTCCGAATGACTTTATATTTTCTTTTATATAACGCGATTCTTTTGCAATTTTGACGAAAAATTTTATCGTGTCGTACGTGTTCGATATTTAAGAAATTTATCTTTCGTTTTGAGAAATAATATTTTTCCACGAATTAAAATCGATAGAATTTTCAATGCTTATCATAAAAATCAGTGTTTCAAGTAGAGTTGAATAATTTCCTCTTAAAAAATTTGTGATTTTTCTTTCCGAATTTTATGATTTTTGTGACGGTTTACTCGTGCTTTTATTAAGCGTGTTTTATTTTCAAAACTTGTAATTACATGTTTGTTGATTACACCTGTCATGCATTAACCAGCATTGTTTTTCATTTTATAAAATTTTCAAAGATAGAATTTATTCTCGAACATAAATTTCATCACGATTTATTAATTACGATGTTATCACGACATTAAGGAATTTATTGAATATTTTTCGTACTTCGTGCTATCGCGAATTATTTCGATTTTTCCGTTTTTTGAGATTTTGATTACGTCACTCTCGTGCAGAAAGCGTTGAATACTGTTTCTTAGTATTAACGTGTCGTTTTGTTTTTATGTAAAAGGAACGTCATTCGTACTATCGATTATTTTTTTTTTTTTTTTTTTTTTGAAAGATTTCGTGTTTGTTGATTTTTATCGTTATTAATTCGAATTAATCATGGCTAACGTCGATGCGAACGCTGGTGGGAACCCTCCCGGTGCTTTGGGAGAGCAGCCTCCGGTTCGACAGCATGTCGATGCTTCTTATCGCATACCTAAACTCAGTAGTTTTTATCGTAATGAACCTGCTTTATGGTTTGCTCAAACAGAACTTTTATTCGAGTATGCACATCTTAATTCAGAACGAGCTCGCGCGGGTGCCGTTATGGCGGCCTTGGACTGTGATGTCATTCAGACTATCGGTGATTTAATTACTGCTGAAGAGCCTGTTCCGAATCTTTATTCGCAAATTAAAGAAAGACTGATTAGTAATTTTTCCGTGTCCCCTGAGAGTGAGCTCCGCCGCGTTTTAAAGGGAGATATTTTGAGCGAAGGAAAGCTTTCCGCGATCATGGCTAGGATTCGTCATCTTAGTCGCGGTCGTTGCAGTGATGACGTCATGCGCGCGATTTTTATGGAACAATTACCAAGTAATTGCCGAGTTGTCCTTGCTTCATCGGATTCTACTGATTTAACGGTACTTGCTACACTCGCTGATAGAATTTTTGACATTGGATGCGTTTCTGGAAATTCGGTATCTTCTATCGAAAAAAACAACGATCTTCATAAAAAGATTGACGAATTGTATCTTCGTGTTGAGGCCCTTTCGCTTGGAAATAGAAATAATCCTCAGAATTTTAATAGAAATCGAGCTAGATCCCGTTCGCGACCGAGATTCAATCAAAACGCGCAGCAGTCGAATAATATAAAACAACAATCTGACAGTAAAAGTATCGATAAAACTTGCTTCTATCATAAGAAGTTCGGTAATAACGCGATCAAATGCAGACCACCTTGTTCGTTTATAGGGACTCGGTCGGAAAACTAGTGCCACCACCTCACACCGACGAAATCGGCGCAATTCCTAATTCGAAACGCCTATTTGTTAGAGATAGAGAATCCGGATTCACTTTCCTCATAGACACTGGATCGGATATATCTTTAATTCCTGCCGATCACCAAACTAGGAAACGACCCGCCCAATCCGTACTTTATGCTGCGAATGATTCGCTCATAAATGCGTATGGCGAGCGTCGTCTTTCTTTAAATCTTGGTCTTGATCGATCGGTCATTTGGAATTTTTGCATAGCATCGGTGCCCTATTCGATTATAGGGGCCGATTTATTATCGGCGTATGGTTTTAGCGTTGATTTGCGTGGTCGCAGATTAATCGACTCTTGTTCTGGAGTTGAAGTACCTGGCGAGGTCAGATTTGCTCCTATTTCGGGCGTGAGTGTGGTAAATAAGTCAACCTCTTTTTCAAGCATTCTTGCAGATTTTCCGAGAACTACAGGTTTGCCTCAGTCCGGTGAGATTTTATCGCGCGGTATTATGCATCAAATTGTCGTAAATGGACCTCCTGTCGCGGAGCGTTGTCGTCGTTTGTCTCCTGAGAAATTGGCTGTTGCAAAAGAGTATTTTCGGGTAATGATCGAGTCCGGTGAGTGTCGTCCGTCGAGTTCTCCGTGGGCATCACCTCTTCACTTAGTTCCTAAAAAAAATGGAGATTGGAGAGTGTGTGGCGATTATCGTCGCCTTAACGAACGAACAGTTCCAGATAAGTACCCTGTACCGTTTTTGCAGGATGTCTCGTCAACTCTGTTCGGAAAAACCATTTTTTCAAAACTCGATTTACACGCCGCTTACAATCAAATTCCGATCGCTCCGGATGACATACCGAAAACTGCTGTGATTACACCATTTGGCTTATTTGAGTTCACCGTGATGACCTTCGGGTTAAGGAATGCCGGTCAAACCTTTCAGCGCTATATTCATCAGGTTCTCGGAGATCTCGAATATGTTTTTTCTTATATAGACGACATTTTCATATCATCTTCCAGTTTGGAGGAGCATGAACGTCATCTTCGAGTTGTTTTCGATCGTCTCAGTAAGGCTTCTCTTCGACTAAATTTAGAGAAATACGTTTTCGGTCAATCTGAGATAGAGTTTCTGGGTTACTTGATTAATAGCGAGGGTATTAAACCGATTCCTGAGAGAATTGATGCGATTCTTAAGTTTCCAAAGCCTGTAAATATTTTAGAATTAAGACGATTTTTAGGTCTTATCAATTTTTATCGCAGAAGTTTGCCTCTGACCGCTCGTTGTCAGGAGCCTTTAAATGCTTATCTTCACGATTCAAAGAAAAATGATCGCCGTGAGATTTCGTGGAATCCGTCGTCTGAGAAAGCGTTCGAGGAATGTCGTGATAGTATCGCGAAGGCTATTCTTCTCGTTCATCCATCGTCTAATTCCCCGATCCGTGTTGTGACGGACGCGTCTGACACGGGGATGGGAGCTTCGTTGGAACAGTCTCAGAATGACTCGTGGAAGCCTTTAGCGTTTTTCTCGAGAAGCTTTACTTCCGCACAGAGAAAATATAGCACGTACGATCGTGAACTTACAGCCGTTTTTGAAGCGATCAAGTTCTTTCGACATTTTCTGGAGGGAAGAGACTTTTCTGTTGTCACGGACCACAAACCTTTGATTTATGCTTTCAATCAAAAATCCGATAAGGCGTCTCCTAGACAGCAGAGACAGCTGTCATTTGTTTCACAATTCACTACTCGGTTTGAATATCTTCCCGGTAAAGAAAACGTGGTCGCCGATTGCTTATCACGCGTTGATCTTTTACGATTAGCGCAGGAAATCAGTTTGGCCGAACTGTCCGAAGCACAAAAGGATGACCTTGAACTTAAAGCTCTCTGTCAAGACAAGTCCACCTGTCTTAATTTAAGACGCATGCTCTGGGGTCCTGATCACACTCCAGTAATTTGCGATCTTTCAGGAGAAATCTTACGTCCGTATGTTCCCAAGGTCTTCCGAAGGCGTATTTTCGACGCGTTTCACAATCTTTCCCATCCTAGTGCGAAAGTTTCTGCTAAAAATATTAGTAGGAGTTACATTTGGCCCGGTATAAACAAAGAAATCAGAGAGTGGTGTAGAATTTGTCAATCTTGTCAAAAGGCAAAAATTACTAGACACAATGTTTTATTACCTATACAGTTTGTGGCACCTGAGAGCAGACTCCGGCATGTTCACATTGATATTATCGGTCCGATGACCTCCAGTGAGGGCTTTAGATATTGTTTAACGATGGTGGATCGTTTTTCACGCTGGACAGAGGCTGTGCCACTTAGAGATATCGAAGCCTTGACTGTGTATCGTGCATTTGTGGACGGGTGGATATCTCGTTTCGGGGTGCCCGAGAGATTGACGACAGATCAGGGTAGCCAGTTTGAGTCGGTTCTTTTTAAATCTTTACTCCAATTAACGGGTTGCCAGCGAATTCGTACCACGGCCTATCATCCGGCCGCGAACGGCATGATTGAACGATGGCATCGCACTTTGAAGGCCGCCATAATGTGCCATGACGGCGAGAATTGGACTCGTGTTTTGTCAACTGTAATGCTCGGTTTGAGAACTAACATTTTAGATTCGGGAGCTTCGCCGGCGGAATATTTACTCGGGACAACATTAACAATTCCAGGGGAGTTCGTTCTTCCTGAGGAATTTGCATCGGATCCGCAAATATTTTTGGAAGAGTTTCGTGAGCACATGCGACTTGTTAAGCCGATACCCGTTGAACATAGACACAAAAGGAAGATTTTCGTTTATAAAAATTTGGACACATGTTCGCATGTTTTCCTTCGCGTATGTCGACCAAGAAAATCTTTGGAATTACCATACTCTGGTCCCCATAAGGTGCTCGAGAGGGTTTCGGATCGGGTGATCGGTATTGACGTGAATGGCGTTAAAAAAGTCGTTTCGGTAGAGAACGTTAAACCGGCGTTTTTCGCCCGCGAGGATTTAATTATTTCTAATAATGTTGGAAATAAGAGTGCAACTGACGTTCCTTTATTAAATGTCGTAGTTCCTTCGTCTGATTGTAATGTCCCTCAAACGAGTGACAGTATCCCCTCGATTAGTGGGAACAGTCCAAATATGGGCTCAAACAGTATTCCCTCGACTAGCGATAATAGTCCAAGTATGGGCTCAAACAGTATGACATTACCTAGTCTTAGAACTTATGTAAATAAGAAAAAGAAAGTTAACTTTAACTTTGCGGATCATTCGGATCACAATTATGCTCGCTTAGGTAAATAATGTAAATAATAATAATAATTTAGATTTTATTTGTTTAAGAAAAAGAATCAATGATTACTATATTGTGATACCCCTTGGTTATTTTATATACTAACGATATATAGGTTTAGTTATCATTTTTTTTTTTTTTTTTTTAAATTTATAACGAAAATATTTTATTCTTTTCTCGTAAATTTTTTAAAAAAAAATCGTATCGTTAATCACTTGGGGGGGAGTATGTGGGGAATCGCTGGTTGTGGCTTCCCCTTGTTGCCCTCTCCGCTCGAGGAGCGGGGTATCGGTGTGTGAGTGTGTGTGAGCCACCGACATTGGTTGCCAGGCTCGAGACTGGACAGTCGCGTATTGAAACGTATCTCACGTTATGTATTAAATATATTGGTGATAATTAAAGTATTGTTTAAAGTTAAATAAACAAGGTGTATTGTTGTTTCTTCCCGAACATTATTATGGATTTGATATTTTAACTTATCAATTATCCACATAATAACTATAGCAACATTAAAGACAAACTTTGCAATGTTGTTGGTCATTTAAAATTATAACTTTTGGCAAATTTAAATAATGAAAATTACGAAATTAAAGAATATATCTGAAAAATGACGAAAAGAATAGTTTAAAAAAATAAACAATAAACATATTAAATTTAAAGAAAATAGTTGAAAAATTATAAAAACAACAGTTGCAAATAACTGCAAATTAAACAACTGGATTGAAAATTGAAAAAAATAATTGAAATTAAAGAAAATAATAAAAAATTGAGAAAAAAGTAAAAATTTAAAAAAATAATTAATTATTGAAAAAATTGTAGGAAATAATTGAAAATTGCGGAAAATAATTAATAATTGAAGGAAATAGTTGAAAAATTGGAGAAAATATGACAAAAATTACGAAAATTATCGTCAATTGAAAACAAAATAGAAAATAAATTAATAGAAAACTGAAAAAATAATTTTAAAAATTAAACAAGAAATATTAAGTTTAAAGAAAATAATTGTAAATTGAAAAATTAAGAAAATTATAGGAATAATTGTTGGAAATAATTGCACATTTAACAACTGGGTTGAAAATCGAAAAAAATAATTAAAATTAAAAAAAAAATTTGAAAATTGAAGAAAGCAAAAAAAAATTGAAGAATTGAATTGAAATTTAGGGATTGTAAAAATTGTAAAAAATTAATTTAAAAAAGCCGAGAATTAATGATTATAGAAGAAAACAATTGAAAACTGAAGAGTGAAAAAAATAATTGAAGAATAGAATTAAAAATTAAAGAAAATAATTGAACAATTGTATTTACAATAAAAGAAACTTAATAATAATCAAAATAAAACACAATGATAATAAAAAAAAGCGATGTTTTAATATTAAAGAAAATAATTGAAAAGTGGAATTTAGATTTGAGGAGAATAACTGAGAACTGAAAATAATAGTTTTAGAATTGAATAATTGAATTGAAAATTTAAAACAATTTTTATGAGTGAAAAAATAAGAGAATTATTGAATATGAAGAAATTAATTAAAAATCGATATAAAAATTGAAGATTAAAAAAATATTTGAAAATTGAAGAAAATAATTAAAAATTAAAGAAATAAATTGGAAATTTTAGAATTAAATGGAAATTTCAAGAAAATAATTAATAATCAAAAGAAAAATTATAATATGACAAAAATAATAGTCTCCTTCTTAAAAAAAAAAGATAATTAACAATTGAAAAAAAATCGACAGAAGGTGAGAAGAATCGTCATTCGTACAAAAAAATTTTTGTAAGTAATGAATATGCATAAAATTGAAGAAGAATAATAAATTGCCAGTTAAGAACTGATGAAAATTGTAGAAAAATATTGTAGAAAATAAACGAAAATTAAAGAAATCAATTGGAAATTCAAGAATTGTATTGAAAGAAAATAATTGATAATTGAAAAAATGCGGGAATTAATTGATATTAAGGAATTAATTGAAAATAGATCAAAATAATTGAAATTTAAAGAAAATTTTTGATGATTGAAGGAAATAATTAAAAATTGAAGAAATAAATTGGAAATTAAAGAATTAAATGTAAATTTCAAGAAAATAATTGACAATTAAAAGAAAAATTACAGTATGACGAAAAAAATTAACTATTAATAAAAATAATTCACAATTGAAAAAAAAATTAAAATTGATGAATAATCATAAAATTAAAGGAGAAAAATAAATTGTCAATTGAAAACTGATGAAAAGAATGGAAACAATTGTAAAAAATAAATAAAAATTAAAGAAATGATTAAAAAAAAAGATTTGATAGGTAATTGAGAAAATAAGAGAAAAATTATTATAATTTTAAAACTTATTTTATAATTGGAAATTAAAGAAATAAATGGAAGATTAAAGAATTAAATTGAAATTTTAAAAAAATAGTTGAATTGAAAGAAAGATAACAAAATTTTTTTTAAGTTTTCAGCATATTTCAATTATTGTCTTTAAATTTCAAATTTTAAAACCATTTTCCAATTATTCTTATTTTTTAAAATTATTTTCTAAAATTTTTAAATATTTTTCTCAAATTTCCTATTATTTTCTCTAATTTTTAATTATTTTATTTTTTTTCCATTTAACTTCTAAAAGTTTTAATTATTTTTCTAAAATTTGCTTTAAATTTCATTTATTTAAAATATATTATGTAATCAATTATTTTTTTGAATTTGAATTATTTTCTTCAATTTTAAATTATTTATATTATTTCTTCATAATTTTCTTAAATTTTCAATCATTTTAATCATTTTCAGAATTAATTTCGAATTAATTTTGAAGAAATTTTTTAAAATTGAAATTACTTTCTTTCATTTTAAAATTGTTCATAATTGTTATATTTAATAATAATTTTTAACACTTCATTGACTTATAGTTAATTCGTAATGATAATTATTTTGTTATTTATCCATTTTTTTTTTGTTAATAAATTGTTTGTGTTTTGTAATAGTGGGGCTCATTCAAACATAGAAAATTCTTATAAATTCTCCGAAAGGAGAATATTCTCGGTTATATTCTCGAGCATGTAACCAGATTTTAAATTACCGAGAATTTTGCAACTGTAGTTGTTTTCCTCTTTTTTACAGCTAGGGGTGGCAAATATCGATAAAAAAATCTATCGGCAACTATCGATAGTTTCGAAAAATCTATCGATATTTTTCGATAGTATCGATAGTTTACCCCCTCCACTAGTCCATGGCGGGAAAATTAAAAATTTAAACTGCAAGGTTCAAAAAATTATTAAAGAATGAGTAAAATTTTAAAAATAAGACAATAAATTTAATGAATTCAGTCTTTATTTAAAATTATTAAAATTATTTTTAACGGAAACTATTTTTAATAAACAAAAAATTTGTGTTTACAAAAATTGAAAGTTTTGCCTCATAAATATTAATTTTTCTGACAATTGCGGATTTAATTTCGATCTCCTTTCCGAAATTATGTTTCCCGCAGTTGAGTTGTCTACTTCTTTGTTTTGCTCAGACCTTTTAAACCTTATGTTTTGATTTTAGATACATGAGATACAAGATGACGTCACTTAACGATAGTATCGTTAAGCCTTCAAGACTATCGATAGTTATCGACAACAGAAATCGATACTATCGATTGTTATCGATATAGTTTTGCCACCCTTACTTCACACATCATATAAAAATGTCAACCGTTCTTTTCTTTGTATTTTTTAATTCATTAGCGTTCTCGGCGTTCTCCAAATTATTAAAATTTATTTCTTTAACCAAATATCGTCTTCTTATATTTAAAATATATATTACACTCATTTGGTAAGTTCTCTCAAATTTACATGAAGTAAATTAAAAAATTATTTTCATCTAATTTCATTTTATAGTTTATTTGTCACACTCGTATGACTTTTACATTCAAATATCCGTTTCAATATTTCCTATCTGCGATTCTCAAGTAAAATAATAAACTTTTTCTCTCGACTACGAGATATCGGTAAAAACACGAAATTAGTCTAAATCATCTGTGCAGAACGCGACATTGAGGCTTTTTTCCTAACCTTGAAAAAATTTTTTCCATAATGTGTTTCATAGAGAAGTAATAAATTCTGATTTTGTTTTTATTCGCATTAACACTATTTTTATTGAAAAAAATATTATTTTTATGACGACCGAAACGTCGTCATACCTTCTTAAAAAATAGTGTTTCTATTTTTTTATCCTGATCTTCCAACTATCGAAAAATAGTGCTTTTATTGAAAACATAATAAAAGAAGAAAATATTACTAATATTATTTCTTCTACTAAATAAAAAAAATTTGTGCGCGATTTAAAAGTTTAATGATTTGATAAATATGTAATAGTGATTAGATCTTGGGTCAATTTTTTTAAGAAATGTTAAATAAAAAAAAGTAAAAGTAGTAAAATAAAAACATTCAAGTTATAATTTATTACATAAAGTATAAATATTTGTATTATTAACATAATGATTTGTTTGAGCAAAAACTATAATAACTATGCTAATTTAACTAATTTTAAATTTGGTTACAGGGCATCAACACAATTTGAGAATTAAAATTATAAAATAAAATTATAATAATATATAAAAAGCGCTAAAAAATAAATGAATATAATAAGATACCTGCGAAGAAGAATGATAAAAAGTTGTTGACAATTTAGAAATTAAATATAAATTCCAGGGAAATTAAATTCATTTGGTTGATGTGAGGTATAGGTGGAGCTAGAAGTGATAAAGTGATTGCTGCATCAATATTAATTTCTTTCCTCAAACATAATAATATCCTGACTTTTTAACCTGTTTATGTAACCCCAATCCCATTTGGTTTTGCCTCCTTGGGGTCGATTATATAATTTATTTTTCATAATGTACGGTAATCAGTTCAATAATATTTTAAAAATTAACATTTTCAATTTTTAAATTCAAGTTAATAAAAATTATTTTATTTAAACTTTCAATTAAAGTTCAATTATAAGAAAATAGTTTATAATTATAAAAATTATAAGTTCTCAATTATCCAAGTATAAAATTAAAAAAGCGATTAGTCAATATAAATATTCTATTAATCTAATTAATAAATAAGTTCAGTAAATTATAATCATCACTATTTCTAATTATTATCCTCGATTATAAAAAAGTAACTCTGGATTTTGGCAATAAATAAGCTTTTATTTAAATACTTACAATTTTTGTATACAATACTTTTTAGTTCGATCTATATCTATTTTTTTATCAATTACGAGTTATACACTATATATATATATTCTGCAGAAACTTTTGCGCGCATTCGGGGAATTCAGCAATAAATTTTCTTTTGCCATAGAAATACTAATGAGTTTTCTTAATTAAAATATATCTACGGCTCCTTTTGCGCAACACTATATCACCTTTTTTCTAAATTTAACTTCAAGAAAATCTGGAAATATAGGATTAATTTTTTAAAAATTATTTTCATTCAAATCTGCGACGAACAAAAAATATATCTGCGCACAGGAATTTAACTCTTGTGTTTAATTAAAAACGTGATTGGTTTCATGAAAGTTTTGTTAATATTTTACGAATATTTAATTTTACTCAGAGAGATAAACTTTTAAGATACAATATTTACTTATCAGAAATTAAATTTGTTTTATTAACTTGGAGAAATAAAATTTAATATTATAAAGAAAAATTGTGATCTTGGAATCTACATAAAATCTTATTTTAAATAAATTAAATAAATTTTAATTTGAATCAATGCAACAATTATTGCGCAAATATTAACAAAACTTTTTTTGTTGTTTTTAATAAAATCATTTTCTTCACTTATTAATTAGTATAGTTACAATTATTGTACATTTATAGTTTATAATCTTTTGTATTCATAATACTATAAAATCCGATTAAATCAGAGCTTAAATTGTTCTTCATTATTCATTATATTATTCTTAAATTAATTCAAAATCTTATTTGAAAAAAATTTGAAAAAAATTATTTCGAAAATGTTATTAAAATTTTTTAAAATCTTTATCGAATATTTTGAGTTTATTAAAAGATTTAAAAAGAAAGAAAGAAAGTAAAAAAACTAAAAAAACACAAAATAAATGTTTACAGGTGCCATTAATTTATTTTGAAATATATTTTTAAATTAAATCTACGTTTAATTTAGAACAATTTAAACCCTAATTTTAAATAAATTTATCTCAGATTTTTATTATAATCGTCAGGAAATTTAATTACTTGCAATAACATTAATTATTCAAAAACTCGTCCCATTCTTAGAGCCACATTCTTTATATTCGCATCTTCTTAAAACTTATTAAAAATTTTTCTCCTTCATTTCACCAATTTTTTTTGTAATTTTGAAAACATTTTTTATTAACAAAATATGTAAATTTATAAATAAAAAGTTAATGGATCAATATAGTAAAAATTAATTTTTATTAATTTAATAAAATTTTACACAAACACTTTGAACGTTAGTAAAATTTTTCTTTTAGTTCTAATTTTTCGGATTATAGTTGAAGTAAAGATTTAAAAAATGGCAAAAATTCACAGGAACAATAAAAAAAAAATCATCAAGAACAAGGAGAGCTCTTTGTTTATTTAATAAAAGTTTTTTTTCCTGATGCATTAATTTAGTAGGAACTCAAGAATTCACTAAAATTACAATACTATTTCTATAATCTATTAACAAATCTACAATTTTTATCAAGAATTTAACAAAAATAATTCGAATTTTTTAAGCGACGAGTTTTCGATGTGGGTTTGTTTTTTTAAAATTAAATAATCGCTTTTTAATCAATCGCAAATGATTTTCTATATATTTACAAGTGAAAAGGAGAAGAAACTTTTGAAACAGGAAATACAAATCAGTCGAAGGAAAAATTAAAGCTTCGAGGATCCATTGTACACTTTACACATATAACGCATTTCGTAGTAAATTTCTTTAAATACCTGTCATAATATTCGATTGAACACACGAGATTTGGAACATTCGTATGCGTTTTATTTTTCCTCGTAGAAAAATAAAAAACGCCTCTTTATTTATATCGGAATCATTTCATCTACTTTTGTCGGGACGAAGAGAAAAATATTTTTTTTTCGATTATTATAATTTTTATTCAAAGTGTTGTTTAAATTTTACGATTTTTTTCATTTTGTAAATATTTTTTAAAAAAAAAGTTTATATTATTAGAATAGTAAGAGACCAGTTTTTCGGTGAAAAAACACAATTACACTGAAGCTTCACTTATTTTAACCAGGTCTACGCAAAATCATGACAAAAGTCGCACTTATTTTAACTTCCATGTACTTATAGAGAACTTTTATGATTGGCTGATTCCAGCTACGAATGAAAATGGCAAAAGTTAATTTTGAATGGTCGACAAGTTAAAATAAGTGAGACTTCGAAATGTTAAAATAAATGCGACTTCTTACAAACGAGACTTTAAATAAGTGAAGTTGCAGTTACAATCAAAAAGCTATTTAAAAATAATGTAATTAATGAAAACAAAAAATAATTTAAATTATAACATTTTTAAAGTTATACCTACAATTTAAAAATATTCTTTTTCATTTTCAATAAATGTAGCTTGAGGTTTTAACGAAACTTTGTTATCAAAAAGACAAAAAATATTACTTTGTTTATGTTTTTTTAACATTCGTATAAATCGAATTTAATTTCCACAATATTACATTTTTTTCACAAAATTTTAGTCAATTTAATATTTTTCTCTCATCACGATTCAGCTTTAGAAATGTCTTACGTGACTGTTTAATACATTTATATTAACTTTGAACTTTTTTACTTCCGCAAGAAGCAATCACAATTGGAGTATTCGAAAATTATGATTTAAAATAAAAATTAAAAAGAATAATAAATAAAAAAGAAAAAAAAAATTGAGCAGTTATAATGAACCAACGCGTTATGTCCAGCATTTTATAAACTAAAATAATAATCGATTTAAATACACAAAATAAGAACAAATTTAACACTTTATAAAATAAGATTTTTTTTTTTCATAACTTTATGTCGTATACGAATTTACATATATGAAAAATAACAAAGTTGAGCTAGAGAAAATCACAACAAAAGACTGAAAAGCAAGGCTTCTCTGATCTTTATTTATTTTTTTTTTCTTAAACTATGCAAATCTGCAGTTGGATCTGTTTAATCTGCAATTATTGAGCTCATAAATTAGATGATCGTCTAATTTTCTAATTGAGCCTGAATTAACTAAATGCTCCAATTAATTCACAAGATTTATATGTATCTCAAATTATTCTCATTGTTATCTCATTTGTCTGTTTATTTATTAATTGAATTTTTGCGCCAGAAATTTCAGATAAAAAAAGTCCAACTACATTGAGTTTAGTGTTTTCATTTGTTTTTATTAAAAATACTCCGTTTTTGTGACTCTTTATAACAGAAGAATATATACCTATACTATATATCTCTCGTCATAAATCTTTCGTCAATTCTGTTCATTTTGGATCACATCGTAGCTTACAGTTCATTGGTCATACTTAGCTTTTATAGAATACGTCTTATAAATATAGTAATTATTTACAAGTAAGATCGGGTGACCAATAGTGAACGCGACAAACTTATTTTACCTAAAAATCACGTTTTTTTCAAATTTTTTATTACGAAAAGGTGCCAATTTTCCAAAAAATTACATTGTTAAGAGAACAATTACCATTTTATAATAATTTACAAGTTTAATTAATTAATTCATGTATTCTGTCCACACCTGATAATTGTCACTAGATATTTTTTTCTTTTAAAATTTTAAATCATATTTCATTTTTTAAAAATGTCCTCAAATTTTAAATTAATAGCAATTTTAATTTCTTCAAATTTCAGTTAATGTGAACTTGCATTGATTAAAAGTTCAATTAATCCACGATTAAAAAATACTAAATTTGAAGTGAATTTTAACTTTTCAACTATTTTCAACAATCCTTAATTATTTTAATTGTTCTTAAACTGATTCTCTAAATCTTAAATTAATCTTCCTTAAATTTCAATTATTTTGTTTAGTTTTCTCAATCACTTTTTCAATTTTAATTATTTTTGCCTTGGCATTAAATCAATTCAATTATTTATTCCTTAATTTTATATTAATCATCGCAAACTGAAATTTATTTTTTTAACTTTCCATTATTTCTGCATTTTGTAATTATTACCTTCAATTTTTTATCATATTCATAATTTCTGAATTAATTTACTGAAATTTCAAATATATATCTCAATTTTCAATTCTTTTGTTCAATTTTCACTTCTTTTTATTATATTGCAATTATTTTCTCCATCTTTTAATGTTTTCATTATTTTTCAATTAATTTCCTAAATTGTCAGTTGTTATATCAAATTTCAATTATTGTCTTTAATATTCAATTTTTTAAAAGAGTTTTCAATTATTTCCTTTTGCTTAAAAGTAAATTCTGTAATTTTATATTATTTTCTCCGATTTTTAATTATTTTCATTCTTTTAGCACAATTTTCAAAAATTCAATTATTATTTTCATCAATTATTCTCGATTATTTCTGCGATTTTTTAATTATTCTCTTCAATTCAAATTTTTAAGTAATTTTGCTACTATTTTCCTTTTTTAAACATATATTCTATGATTTTTTCAATTATTTTCATCATAAATGTCAATTATTTTTCTCAATGTTAAATCATTTTAAGCATATTTGAATCATTTTTTGAATTTTAAATTAATTTCATTATTTTTTAATTATATTCCTTGATTGTTAATTATTATTCTCATTGTCTAAAATTATTTTTTTGAATTTTTAAGTATTTTTCTCAAATTTCAATAATTTTCTTTAATTTTTAATTATTTTTAATTGTTTCACTCAAATCTGATTTATTTTTTACAACTTATCATTGTTTTCATCATATTTCAATGATTTTCTTCAAGTTTAAAATAAAAAACTAATTTTTCAATTATTTTTTCGATCTTTTAGTATTTTTATTAGATTTCAATGACCTTCCTCAAATTTTAACTATTTTGTTTAGTTTTTTCAATCACTTTTTATTTTAATTATTTTTTCCTTGCCATTAAATCAATATAATTATTTATTCCTAAATTTTATATTATTCATCGAAAATTTAAATTAATTTTTTTAATTTACCATTATTTTTGTCATTTTGTAATTATTACCTTCAATTTTTAATCATTTTCATTATTTCTAAATTAATTTCCTGAACTTTCAAATATTTCAAATAATTATTTTGTTTAATTTTCATTTCTCTTTATTATTTTGCAATCATTTTCTCCATCTTTTAATATTTTCATTATAATATTAATTAATTATATTAAATTTGTAAGAAAATAATTGATAATTAAAAGAAAAATTACTAAATTACTAAAATAATTAAATATTAAGAAAAATACTTGAAAATTGAAAAAAAAGTAAAAAAATTTAAATGTGTCGAGAATAATCGACAACGGAACAAAATAATTAAAAAAAAATTAAAGGATAATTAGGTACAAAATTAAAGAAGAATATTAAGTTGTCAATTAAAATCTGAAGAAAATATATTAATTTATATATTATTTCTGCGATTTTTTAATTATTATCTTAATTATTTCCTTGATAGTTAATTATTATTCTCATTTTCTAAAATTATTTTCAAAAATTTTTAAGTATTTTTTTAAAATTTCAATTATTTTTGTTCAATTTTTAATTATTTTCATTTATTTTTTAATTTAAAAATATTTTTATTAATTATCGTAAATTTCAATTATTTTTAGCTTTCTTCAATTCTTTTCTCCAATTTTAAGTTATTCTCATTTTTTTAAATTGATATTCAATTCATATATTTTTCTCAAATTTCAATTATTTTTGTTTAATAAAAAAAAATTGTAAAATTATTTTTCAATTATTTTCCAAAATTTATATCCTTCAATTTTCAATTTTTTTTATTTTTTTTATAATTTCCAAAATTTTAAACTATTTATCTAAGATTTCACTTATTTCATTCAATTTTCAATTATTTATATGATTTTTTATATTATTTTATCCAATTTTCAGTTACTTTTGTTCTTTTTTGTAATTTCCAAAAAGTTGTTAATTATTATTTCCGTTTAATTAAAAATTATTTTTTTCAATTTTTAATTATTTTCATTTGTTTTCCTTATTTCAAAATCTTTTTATTAATTATCGTAAATTTCAATTATTTTTAGCTTTCTTCAATTCTTTTCTCCAATTTTAAGTTATTCTCTTTTTTTTCAATTGATATTCAATTCATATATTTTTCTCAAATTTCAATTATTTTTTTTAATTTTAAAAAAAATTGTAAAATTATTTTTCAATTATTTTCCAAAATTTATATCCTTCAATTTTAAATTTTTTCCATTTTTTTTATAATTTCTAAAATTTTAAACTATTTATCTGAGATTTCAATTATTTCATTCAATTTTCAATTATTTATATGATTTTTTATATTAATTTCTCAAATTTTCAGTTACTTTCGTTCTTTTGTATAATTTCCAAAAAGTTGTTAATTATTTCTGTTTAATTAGAAATTATTTTCTTCAATTTTAAATTATGTTTATCTTGATTCATTAATTTTTTTTCTCTAATTTTTAATTTTTTTAATTTTTTTTTTCAATCAGCTTCTGACAGTTTGAAGTATACTTCTGAAATTTTCTTTAAGTTTCCTTTATTTAAAATATATTATGTAATTTTGTCAATTATTTTCTCAAATTTTTATTATATTTTTCATTTTTATATTATTTATCTTAATTTTGAATCATTTTTTTTCAATTTTCAATTATTTTTCCTAATTTTTCATTATTCAATTTTTTTCAATTTATTGTTAAGATTTGTAAGTACTTTTCTTAATTATCAATTATTTTCCTTGTTTTTAAAACATTTCTATGAGTTTTTAAATTACTTTCCCTAATTTTTAATTGATTTCATTTTTGTTTCAATTAATTTAAACAATCAGCAATTTTTTTTGTTTAATTTCAATTATCTCTTGCAATTTGTTTTAATTCTAAAATTTTATAAATTTTGTCTTAAAAAAAGGTTTATTAGGGTTAACTGAGGGCCCCACTTTGCCCCTTAATAGTTACGCTACTGAGAGTAATATATGACAATTTTAGACACTAGTAAGGAAAATAAGCATTTTTATCACCAATGTCGAAATGATCAATTTTGTCCACTAGTGGGAAAAACGATAATTTAAAAACTTGTGTGATAAATGAAAATTTATTTTCACTGATGGGAAAATAAGTAATAAAAAAAAATATGTCAGTAATTAGTCAGAAAAATAAATAATTTTTTTTTGCTAAATTTAAATAATTTAAATTGGAATCTTTTCGTAATACTTTCATCTGAAATTACGTGATTTATCTAAAATGACATTGATATAATTTAATAGATTTAGTATTTTAATTGTAAAATTATATATTCATTATTATATAATATTAAACGAAAACATTATTTTTCTTCTTCAAGTTTTTCATGTGTAAAAATCATGTTGTTCATAATTAAAGATTATAATCATTTTGTAATTATAATTATTTTATAATTATAATTTTTTATTAATTATAATCATTATTTGGAATTGATGTTTGAATTTTTTGTTTTGATTTAAGAAACGCTATTACTGAAAAAATGTCAGTCAGTTTTTTAATTTTTGAAATTTTCGTCATGATAAAGCGGTTTAAAATCGAAAATGTTTTCGAGCTACGTAAAAAGTATCAGTAAAAGACAGTCTTTGATTTACATTTTTATTTCTGCGATAAAAAATGATTATGTATTTTCTCTCTTTTTTTTTCTGTTGATAAAAATTGCGCATTCATTGGAATAAAATTCGAAACTCTTGGTCATCCCGAGTTTTTGGATTTTTCGAAAATTCGCCAATTTTAGTGTAAACCTAAACAGCAAATTTAATGGAACATTGTAATTAACAATTTATAGTAATTTCTTCAAATTTTTTTCTCCGTTTTGAAGAAATTTTTTGATTAAAATCAGTTACGTCTCGACTTACAATAGAATTATTTCTATCAGAATTAGGCAAAACAGAAAAAAATGTTGAAATTGCTGGAATTTTTTTTTTGAATTATTAAAATCTTCCAAAATTAATTAACGTTAATGAAAAAAATTGAAATTCGTCAAAAATATGAATTTGAAACTGAAATTTTGCAATTGCAACATTTTAAAAAAGATATTACAAAATTTTACAGATAATATTAATATAATTAATCAAAACGACTGATGATTGTATTTTTTTTATCAGATTAAAAGTGCAGTTTAATTTTTACATGAAATTAGAATTGATTCGATAGGCGAACAGACTTGTTAGTTGAAAAAGTACTATAAAGAGATTTTCAAAAATTCGAGTTTGAAATTAGTAAAATTTGATTGTTTTTAAAATTTTTTTAAAGAGTAGACCACAACGACGCAATGTTAACTGTAATAATACTATTATATTATATTATATATTATATATTTATATTTATATACATATACAATATATATGTATATAAACTATTGCCCATTCTCTGTTCTATCTATTAGCGCAACTATCGCTAATTGGCAGTTAAATTCATTCAATTAGTTCCCTCATTAGACGAAATTTGAGGCTTCGCTTGACTACTTACAATTTACAGAAGCTTACAACTAAGTTGAATTAGTCAAGCTTGCAAATATAAACATACTATAAAAACTCAATTCATGGATAAAAACTATAATATGCAAAATAAATTTCATGTTTTTTTAAATTAAATTTGATATTTTCAAAATAAATATCATGGAAAGTGATTAAACAAAAAGAAAAGTTATAATAATAAATAAATAATTTAATATAATAAATATACATAAGCATATAATAAATAATATTCTAAATATATATTTTAAGGATCTGCGAATTCCAATTATTGCTTGTTATTTATTTTGTAGATTATAATTTTTACCATGTTTGAAAAACCCGATATGGATAGAAAAAATAATATATAATTTGAATTTATAAATAATAATGATTTAAAAGTAATATATGTAATTATGATAATTTATCATATAAATAATATTATAAATACTACCATATAAATAAAATATTAATAGTAATATGTCAATATTAATTCATTATGATAATAATGCATGAATAAGAACAACACGGAGAATAATAGATGGTATCAATTGCAATCAGTTTGGTAAAATTTACTAACATGATGGTAAATATTACAATTACGAATAGTAATAAGAATTATTATTAACAAGAATAGTGCCAATTAAAATTAAGATTGTAACCATTACCATAAAAATGGCAAATATTACTATAAGTTTGGTAAAAATTACTATAAGGTTAGTAAAAATTACCATCCGAAATAGTAACTATTACCATTATTTAATTCCATCTATTTTTCTCTGTGCTAAATAATATTATGAACTGAATCGGATTCAATTAAACCTGAATTGTCAACCATGAAATAAATAATTATAAATAAGAAAATAATGTTTATATTTTGTCTAATAAATAAATATATAAATATATATATATATATATAAATAAATATCATTGGTAATTAAAAAAAAATATTATTTTTGCAAATTTCTCGCACAACTTCATTCACGAAATTAAAATTCGTCTTTCTATTCTAATATTTGATCCACTCATTCTGTCCGTTCTTTCACATAATTTATCGGAAGTACGAGAAATTGAGCTAGTTAGAAATTAATCACCTTCATTTCGAAAGCTTTTCCTGTATCTTTCATTCGAGGGGGCGCATTATTATCGTCATCGCTATCGATATTCTCATCTTCCTCTGGAAAATCTTCTAGTCGATCTTGATAATCGTCCAACTAAGAAAGAAAAATATATCACTATAAATTATTTTGAAAAATAAAAGATGATTTCTTCTCAAGTTGATTACGCTTCTGAATCGTTTGTCAGTCAGGTGTATTAGCACATTTTTTATTGGGAGAGGAGGGGAGGGAAATATAAAAAATTCATTAAGATGGATATTTAATAACTCAGGATATTCCTAAAAATTCCCAGGAATGCCCAGGGATTTCCCAAAAGTTTCCAGGATTCTCAAAGGATACCCAGGAATGCCCAGATATTTTCGACGAATTTCCAAGTGAATTCCCAAGAATGACCAGAGATTTCCCAACAATTCCCAATAATTTGCAAGGAATTCCCAGAAGTTTCCCAGGTATGTATAGTGACTTCCCATGAATTTCCCAGGAATCTCAGGAAGGCCCAGGTCTTTGCCAGAAAATTCGGAAGAATTCCCAGGCCTTTTAAGGGATTCCCAAAAATACCCAGATATTTCCACGAATTTCCCAGGGATTTCCCAAGAATTTCCAGAAATCTAAGGAATTACCATAGATTTCCCAGGAATATCCCAAGAGTTCCCAGGAGTTTTCCAGTTATTCCCAGCAATGCGCAGGTATTTCCCAAGAATTCCTAGGAATTTCAGAGGAATCCCAGGAATTCCCATGTATTTTTCACAAACATCCCATTAATTCCCGGGATTTCATGGAAATATCCCAAGAGTTCCCAGGATTTTTCAAGAAACTCCTAGGAATGCCTAGGGATTTCGTAGGAATAGCCTAAGGTTTTCCAGAAATTTCTATGGGATTCCTAGGAATTTTCAGAGGTTTCCCAGGAATTTCCCAGGAATGGCTAGTGACTTCCCTTGAACTTCCTAGGAATCTCAGGAATTCTCTGAGATTTCCCAGGAATTTTTAAAAGACTTTTCAAGCTTCTCAAGGGATTCCCAGAAATACCAAGGTATATCCCAAGAATTTTCAGGAATGCCCAAGGACTTCCCAGGAATATCCCAAGAGTTCCCAGGACTTATCAAGGTATTCCCAGAAATGCGCAGGTGTTTCCCACGAATTCCCAAGAATTCTCAAAAATTCCCAAAAATTCCTAGGATTTTCAAGGGAATCCCAGGAATGCCCATGTATTTTTCACAAATATCCCATTAATTCCAAGGAAATCTCTGGGATTTCCTGGAAATATCCCAAGATCCCCCAGGATTTTAAAGAAATTCTCAGGAATGCCCTGAGACTTCCCAGGAATAGCCTAAGGGTTCCCAGGAATTTTCCAGGAATGGCTAGTGACATCCCTCGAACATCCAAAAATCTCAAGAATACTCAGGGATTTCCTAGGAATTTTTAAAAGACTTCCGAGGTCTCTCAAAAGATTCCCAGAAATACCAAGGGATTTCCCAAGAATTTCTAGGAATGCCTAGAGACTTTCCGAGAATTCCCCAGGAAACTCAGGAATGACCATGGATTTTCCAGGATTATCACAAGAATTTCCAGAGATTTTCAAGAAATTCTTAGGAATGCTTAGAGGTTTCTCAGGAATTCCCGGGGATTTCCCAGAAATATTCTAAGAGTTCCGAGGAGTTTTCAAGGTATTCCTAGAAATGCTCAGGTATTTCCCAAGAATTAACCATAGTTCCCAGGTTTTTTCAAGAAATTCCCAGGAATGCCTAGAAATTTCTAAGGATTGCGCAGGGATTTTCCAGGAATAGCATAAGTGTTCCAGGAATTTCCATGGGATTCCTAGGAATTTTCACAGGATTCCCAGGATTCTCCCAGAAATGGCTTGTGACTTTCCACAAACGTTCTAGGAGTTTTTGGAATGCTCAGGGATTTCCTAGGATTTTTTCAAGCCTTCTCAGGTTTCTCAAGGGTTTCTCAGAAATACCCAGCCATTTCCCAAGAATTTTCAAGAATGTAAAAGGAAATCCCAAGAATTTCCCAGGAAACTCAGGAATGCCCATTGATTTCCCAAGATTATCCCAAGAATTTCTAGAAGATTTCAAGAAATTCCTAGGAATGCTTAAAGGTTTCTCAGAAATGCCCAGGGATTTCCCAGGAATATCCCAAGAGTTCCCAGAAGTTTTCCAGGTATTCCCAGAAATGCTCAGGTATTTCCCAAAAAATTCACAAGAGTTCTCAGGATTTTTTAAGAAATTTCCAGGGATTTCCCAGGAACAGCCTAAGTGTTTCAGGAATTTTCATGGGATTCTTAGGAATTTTCACAGGTTTCCCAGGAGTGTCCCAGGAATGGCTAGTGACTTCTCACAAACGTCCTAGGAGTCTTAGGCATGCTCAGGGATTCCCAGGATTTTTTTCAAGCCTTCCTAGGTTTCTCAAGGATTTCCCAGAAATACCTAGCCATTTCCCAAGAGTTTTCAGGAATGCAAAAAGAATTCCCAAGAATTTCCCAGGAAACTCAGGAATGCCCATGGATTTCCTAGGATTATCCCAAGAAATTCCAGAAGTTTTAAAGAAATTCCTAGGAATGCCCAGAGATTTTCCCAGGAATAGCCTAAAGGTTCCCAGGAATTTCAATTGGATTTCTAAGAATTTTTACAGGATTCTCAGGAGTTTTACAGGAATGACTTGTGACTTCCCACAAACTTCCTAGAAATCTCAGGAATGCTCAGGGATTTAACAGTATTTGATTAAGGCTTCCCAGGTTTTTCAATGGTTTCCCAGAAATTCTAAGGTATTTCCCAATAGTTCTCAGGAGTTTTCAAGAAATTCGTAGGAATGCTTAGAGATTTCTCTGGAATTACCAGGGATTTCCCAGGAATATCCTAAGAGTTCCCAGAAATTTTTACAAGAATTCCCAGGTTTCTAAAGGGATTTCCAGAAATAACCAGCCATTTCCCAAGAATTTTCAGGAATGTAAAAAGAATTCCCAAGAATTCCCCAGCAAACTCAGGAATGCCCAGGAATGACCTGGGATTTTCCAGTATGATCCCAAAAGTTCCCAGGATTTTTAAGGGATTCCCAGTAAAGCCCAGATATTTCCTACGAATTGCCTAGAGAATTCCCAGGAATATCCTAGGATTTTCCAGTATTATCCCAAAAGTTCCTAGGAATTTTTAAGAGATTCCCAGGAATGCCCATATACTTTCTAAGAATTCTCAAGAATTCAGAAAAAAGCCCAAGAATTTCCATGAATGCTTATGAGATACCGAAGAGTTCTCATGAATTTCCAATGGTTTTCCAGGTGGGATTTTCAAAGAATTCAAAGGAATTTGTAGTAACTTTTCAAGAATAATCCAACAAATCTCAGAAATGCCCAGGGATTTCACAGGAATATCTTAACAGTTCCCAGGATTTTTTAGAAATTTTCGCAGGTTCCTCAGGAATTTTTACTCCTGGATTCCCAGGAGTTTCCCAAGAATGTCTAGTGACTTCCCATGAATTTCCCATGATTTCAGGAATGCCCAGGTATTTGCCAAGAAATTCCCAAGAGTTCCCAGGACTTTCAAGGGTTCCCCAGAAATACCCAGGGATTTTCCAAGAATTTCTAGGAACACCTTGAGACTTTCCCAAACTTTCCCAGGAATCTCAGGAATTTCCTTAGATTTTCCAGGAATATTTAAAGAGTTCCTAGGAATTTTTAAGAAATTCCCAGGAATGCCTAGGTGTTTCCCAGGAATATCCCAAATTTTCCCAGGAATTTCCACAAAATTTCCGGGAATCTTTACTGGATATCTAGGAGTTTCCCAGGAATCTCAGGAATGCCTAGGGATTTTCCCGGAATTTCCCAGGGATTTCCAAAAAGTTCTCCAGTATATCCAAAGGATTCCCAGGAGTTTCCCAGGAATGTCTAGTGACATTCTACAAGTTTCCCAGTAATCTCAGGAATTTTCATAGATTTCCTAGGAATATTCCAAGAGTTCCTAGGATTTTTTAAGAAATTCCCAGGAATGCCTAGCTATTTCCCAGAAAATTCCCAGGAATGCCCAGGTATTTCTCAGGAATATCTTAAGTGTTCCCAGGAATTTCCACAAAATTTCCAGGAATTTTTACTGGATTCCTAGGAGTTTCCCAGGAATCTCAGGAATGCCTAGGGATTTTCCAGGAATCTCCCAAAAGTTTCCAGGACATTTAAGGGATTCCCAGAAATACCCAGGTATTTCCCAGGGATTTCCAAAAAGTTTTTCAGTATATTCAAAGGGTTCCTAGGAGTTTTCCAGGAATGTCTAGTGACATTCTACAAATTTCCCAAGAATCTCAGGAATTTCCATAGATTTCCCAGGAATATTCCAAGAGTTTCCAGGACTTTCAAGGGTTTCCTAGAAATACCCAGGGATTTTCCAAGAATTTCCAGGAATATCTTAAGACTTTCCAAAAATTTCTCAGGAATCTCAGGAACTTCAGTAGATTTACCAGGAATATTCCTAGAGTTCCTAGGATTTTCCAGGAATATTCTTAGAGTTCCTAGGATTTTTCAAGAAATTCCTAGGAATGCCCAGGTATTTCCCAGGAATATCCTAAGTTACCAGGAATTTCCACAAAATTTCCAGGAATTTTTACTGGATTCCTAGGAGTTTGCCAGGAATCTCAGGAATGCCTAGGGATTTTCCAGGAATTTCCCAAAAGTTTCCAGGACTTTTAAGGGATTCCCAGAAATACCCAGGTATTTCCCAGGGATTCCCAAAAAGTTTTCCAGTATATCCAAAGAATTCCTTGGAGTTTTCCAGGAATGTCTAGTGACATTCTACAAATTTCCCAAGAATCTCAGGAATTTCACAAGAGTTCCCAGTAATTTGCAAATATATCGTAAAAAATCACTAAAAATTGTAATGTACGTGAGTCGGTTCTTAAGAGTGTTCAAAAAACAGAATTTCGTAATGTGCGATTCCATGTGAAATTTACGTTTTTTTCAGGCAGGTTAACGGCGGGAAAATATTTTGAAATATCAATATCTTCCGTTCTATCAGTCGTATCAAGGTTTTCTTTTTCTTAAAATACTCAGGAAAATATAAGGAATATTTGTATTTTAGTGCAATTTTTTATAATTTTTATATTAAAAAAGTTATTAAATAAAATATATATAACTTTTAAGCAGCAAGATAAAACTAAATGACTCAAATGCTAAAACGAACCTACCTGCGTTCTTTTCAAGATTCCAAAAGAAATTAACTTCACAGTTACTTTCTTGATATTTAATTTTAATAAATTATAACTGTGAAGTTCATTTCTTTTGGAATCTTGAAAAGAACCCAGGTAAAATCGTTTTAGCATTTGGGTCATTGAGTTTTATCTTGCTGCTTAAAAGTTATATAATTTTTATTTAATAACTTTATATAAATTATAAAAAATTATAAAAATTGCCCTAAAATAGAAATATTCCTTATATTTTCCTGAGCATTTTAAGAAAAAGAAAACCTTGATACGAATGATAGAACGGAAGATACCGACGTTTCAAATTTTTTTTCTAAATTTCAATTCTTGTAAACTAATTAATATTTTGACCTAAATATTTATGTAAAACATTAATCATGTTAAATATAATAAGATTTTAAAGTTTCATTTTCCGCCGTCAACCTGCCTAAAAATAACATACATTTCATTTGGAATCGCACTAATATATTTAATAATTTATTGTTGTTAACTGTTAGTTATGCAATATTAAAAAAACACCGAAAATCCGAAAAAATAAAAATAATGAATAATAGTTAATGTAACAATAAATTATTAAATAAAATGCGGTTTGTTTTTTAAACACTCTCTAAGAACCGACGTGGTGCATAAAAGTTTTAAATTATTTTTTACAATTTTATCCTAAATTTACGATTGTGAATGACGTCACTCCCTTAAAATGAATTTTTTTTAAATTTCGGAAAAACAGTGAATTTTTTAAAAATTAATTTTAAGGCGAAATACAAACAAATTTGGATCAGACAGTTCTTTCTAATAATATTTTAAAGAATTCTATAAAGTTTGGTCTCAAAATATTCAGTATTTTAACAGAAAGTTTGCAGACAATTTATTATTTATCTCTATAACAATTTTTTTTAATTTCGAAATTTGAAACTGTTGTTGAAAATTTCATTTTGAAGCAATAAACAATTGAGAAGAAATCAGTCGACACAAAAAGATTGGTAGCAAAAACTTGGAAAAATTTTTTTATTGTGAAATTGATGAATGTTCGATCGAAAGAAACATTCGTTTGATGGCATTCCATAAATGTTTTGGCGGCTGCGGCTGAAGATGATCTTCGAGCATTTTTTTAAAAATGATTTTCATTCAATGTTTAATAACATTAAAAAAATGAAATTAAACGTAACGTTTATCTAAACGAAAAAAGTCTACACTGTCAAATTTGAATTTTAAAATGATAAATATTGTATCAACTTACTTAAAATATATTTCAAAATTACATTGAAAATTGATATGAATAAGCATCTTTTCTTTTCGTTTAGATTGTATCAATATATTCACAAATATAATTTGTGAAAATATAAAGCTTTTACATGCTGATGATGATTATTAGATTTTATCATTAAAAATTTTCATTGTTTCATTTATTTGTTTTTTTTTTAAATGTTCATCACATTGCGATATGCTACAAAATATGTCCGGATTAACGTTTAAGTAAATCTTTTAAAAATAATAATTCTACTTGATTACTGCAATATAAATTAAAATAAATAATAAAATTAGTGGAAAGTGTGAAATCACTTATTTTTCTTATTTATTAACAAATTATTTACAATTATCTATTTTTAAGCTATTAATCCAGTTTGTTTAAAAGATGTTAGTGGTTGTGAATGAAAATGCAAGAAATGTTTTTTTTTTTATAGAGAATCTATAGCTATCTGCACAAATGACATGAAATGTGACATGATTTTGATTGATTTGGACTAAAGCAGTCCCTAATTGATAGAATCTAGCAAACATTCAAGTCATCTAAAAAATTTGCATTCTCAAAAAATCTACAACGACTCACATGTACGGTAGCTAAGTAGATACCGACGTTACCACAGACAGGGGTTGCTTACCCATATATCTGTTGATAATATTTATTGTAATTATTTAAAGCAATATATGCCAATTTATTATTCGACTCGGACATCAGTTAACGAACATTTATTTAAAGTATTATAACCTTTGGTTAATTAATGATACTCTATAAATTTTGAAGAAACAAGGCATAAAATTTATTATTAAAAAAAAATATTTTTAAAAGCATAAACTACTTGGTAAAGAAAACTTGTGATAAATTTTTTTTACTAGTGTAAAAAAGAACCATTTTATTCACTAGTGAGAAAAAGAACTATTTTATTTACCAGTAAAGAAATTAACATTTTCGCCGCTGGTCGGATTACTTTTATCACTTTGTGGGTAAAATGGCCATTTCGAACTAGTTAAGAAAATGATAATTTCCAACACTAGTGGGAAAATTAGTCATTTCCGACACTAGGGTGGTAAATGACCATTTCCGTTACCGGTGAAAATACCTTTTTAAACTGAATCGTCTTTGTGTAAATATATATAATAATTAGTGCGCTAAAAAATTTTAAGCAATTTACATATAAAAAAACATTTTTCTGTGTAAATTGTGAAATTAATTTTAAAATAACTCACATCAACATCTCCAATCATTTCCTTAGTTGAGACGGTTGTATCATTACGACGAATACTTCCATGATGAATATCGACATCGAGTTTCGTCAATTGGAACCTTCTCATTAAGAAAACTACGGGAATTGGGGCGACTCCGAGGAGAATAATTCCTACGCCGATTGCGAGGACCCAATCTGGGTAAATAGTTAATTCTGTCTTGCCCTGTTGACAATTTTAAACAGTTTAATTTTTGAAAATAGATTTCGATTAATAACACAGACCCACAATTGCTAAATAAATTCTAATTTTTTGGATACCTAATAAAGACAAAATTAAAACATTCTTTTTAAATTTATTAACTTCGAAGTTTAAAATAATTTTTTTACCAAAGAAGCATTCCAAGCTGGATATTTTGGTTTGTTCATGATCATCTGCACCACACTGGCAATAAGAATGGCGACCATGATTATAGGCGCTAAAAATCTCCATGTTAGTTGCCAATACCATCCTGGTCTGTAACCTGTCATTTCTTCAATATCTTTAGTGAATCTGTAATCATAAAAAATAAATTGTTAAAACAGATTTGTCTCAACTCAGTAGTAAAAGGAACCAAATTGAATAAACTTATAAAAAAAATAAGGGAATATAAATAAGATTAGAAAATTTGAAGAAAATATTTTTCTGTGACAAATAAAACTGAGAAAAATTTATCAAAAAACTTGACGTACTTTTCGTGACCGTAGACGAAAATTAGAGCCAGCATTTCCATGAGAGCAACCAGAACGAGACCAATTGTTCCAGCAAAACTATCAAACATAGTGAGCCAGTATTCACCTGCTCCTGTGCAGAAGATGAGTCCAACAAAGAAGCAGATAATGCACACGACTCCTAAAATTTGTAAATGATGATAAAATTTCGTAAATTACAGAAAATATTTTTTTATTCTAATAAACACTTAAATTACATTGTTCAAAATATTTTGAAATTTATAAAACTTTTATGTTACAGTTGCAACAGAGTTTTCTGTTTAGAAAATTGTCCAATTGACGCTTACCAGTCATGTATTGCTTCTTGATCCTCTTGAAAAGATCTATTTCAAAAATAACACAAAGCATCCCTTCTAAGAGTCCGATTTGAGATCCCAATCCAAGAGCAAGAAGCATCAAGAAGAAGATGCAGGACCAAAATGGCGCACCGGGAAGCTCGACAATGGCTTGTGTGAAAACTATGAAGGCTAGTCCTGTGCCTTCTGCAGCCTGTTGAAAAAAAATATTTAAGACTTTTGGAAGGTTTACCTCGATATGTCTAAATTTACATAGAGCTAATGCGCTAGAAACTGCAGACCCTAAAAAAACCTAAAAATTTCTCATTGTAGGAATTGCTAAAGATTTAAACTTTGTTAATAATTTTTTTCCCGGGAACCTGACAATTTGTAATGATATGGATTTTTTACTCCGGACTTGCTCGCCAGATGTCCAAAGTCCATTAGATTTCTTGAGAATACTTAATTCTAGAAACTAGATTTAAAAAAATCCCAGCCAGCTGGCTGACGATCTTTTTTTGATTTATGTTTGTTTCACTGAATCAAATTTAAGATTTTGTTAGTTAAAAGTCATTTTGAGTTTAACATTATATTTAGCTAATTTAGTTTTATAAATATTATGATTTAAACTTCTGGTTACCTGCCAACTTGTCGGACCGAATATTTGGTTTTTGTGCGATAAACATTTAATGTGTAGCGCTCTTTCTTTTTACACGCACGAACACTGTTTGACTCTGACGTGGAGTTTTCCACAACATAATTAATCGTCGAGGTGGTTCTCACAAGCACTCACAAGAGTGCCAGGACCAGAAGTTGATTTCACCCATGATCCAACTAACAAAGTTTCGCCACGCGCAAGTAAAAAAAAGTGATCCAATCAACGTTCAGCACTCACCACCGACATCTTGGCAAAATTTACGCGGTAAAACTGCTTCCATTGGTCAGCTGACCAATTCAAGATGGTTGCCGTCCGTGGTTGCACGAAAAAGTTCAGTTCTGGTCTGCTTTACGGCTAGACCTTGTTAGTTGGATCATGATTTCACCGGTCGTGTTTATGAATTGGTGGCAGCCATTTTGATTTTGGCACTAGACGTCAGCGCCGCCACCACTACTTTACGTTTCTCGGTCGCTTGCCGCTCGGCGTATGTGTCCCCGCACATTGACTTGACAACAACGCGTTCTCGCCGTCCGGCAGTCGTCATTCTAAACTGGTGTGTTCGACCTTTTGGTCCTGCATTATTTCTTAAGAGTTTTAAAACTAACCAACTTAACAACTTAACCAATATTAACAAACTTATGACCAATATTAGAGACATTGACTTGACAACAACTCGTTCTCGCCGTCCGGCAGTCGTCATTCTAAACTGGTGTGTTCGACCTTTTGGTCGTGTATTATTTCTTAAGAGTTTAAAAACTATGTAAAAATGTAACCAATATTAGCGACGGGGCTCTATTCGTGACCATTGTGCTCTTTCAGGTGAGTTCAAATATAACTTTTGTTTATTAATTTACTGAAGTTGGTTCTCCGACTATTTTGTTAATTTTTGAGTCAGTGTTCAGTGAACGTATCTCTCGTAAACTGTCCGTGCCATATTGCCGGTCATCTCATCTTATTTTGTTTATTAATTTATCAATAAAATAACTTAACGCTAGGGTTTTATTTATCTACTTGTTTATTTGTTTTAGGTAAACATTAATTTAAATTAAAAATATTAAACATTCAGAAGTTAATTGACCCACACCGTGATTCCCTAATTGTGGCATGTACTTAAAATTATTTACTCACATTATCTAATTGTTCGCTCAAGTCACACACGCTCAAGCTTATATTAGTAGAAGCATTGAAGTGATTCATAGCGTTTTCCAAGTCTGCTGCCGATGAATTTTCACTCAAGATTCCAGCCCCAATCAGCAGATTCTTGTTACTGGAAAAAATAAACTTTCTGTTATATTTCGTTAAACGTTATTTGAAAAAATATTATTGATATTGTAAAAAACTTCTTTGAGTGTGGGACAAGTTACAAATTCAACTCTTACCTATCAAGACATTTTTCCACGTTGCTCATCGCCTTGAATCCTAGGATTGCAAAAATCACAACACTTGCATAGATCGCAGTGAAAGCATTGCAGAAGCTCACGAGTAACACGTCCCTGACACAATTGTTGTTAACGGTGTTATAGCTACCAAACGCTATCAATGATCCAAACGCCAAACCAAAGCTGTAGAAAACCTGTGTCGCCGCATCCAACCAAACTTTCGGCTCCAACAATTTTTCCACCTGAACATCAAAAGCTAGACGTGAAAATTCTAATATTATTTTGCTTAATCCCAGAAATGTTTTTCAATTCTTTAAACTGTATTGGTGCCTCTTACGATTCTGCTTCGCCTTCAGGTTAAAAGTAAATTTGAAATAGTACATACAGCAATATAGTTAATGGTGTTTGGAATAATAATAATGAAAATAATATTAAGAGCAGTACCTTCGGTGTGTACATGTGGGCCAATCCGGCCCCTGCACCTTTTAGTGTGATCCCTCGAATGAAGAAAATAGTGAGGACCAAGTAAGGAAATATTGAGGTGAAATAAACCACCTGCGAATCGATGACGACGGATTAAGTTGGATGAAATTGCCTCTTGAAGGAAGCTGAGAAGAAAAAAGAATTCGGCGACTCCTTGCATTCGTAAATTGATTGCACGAGAGACGTCAAATTTTTATACGTACCTTTCCTGAGGATTGAATGCCTTTCATAACGATGCAAAAAACGACTAGCCAACTGATCAGCAAACATAGAACTATCCACCATTTTAAACCTTGGCCATCTTCAATTGTAGGTGCAGCGTCAAGGGTTACTCGGTACCAAAAATAAGCGGTCTCCGAACTCTTTGCACATTCTTCGACCGGTTTTCCATTTATCTCTGGACAGGAAGCCCATAATAGCGGTTCCTAAATTAATTTTAAAAATTAGTTTTATTTTTAAAAATTATAACACTCCTTTTACTCACAGTGCATTGTATACTTACTCCAAATTTATATGTCACAGCCTGATGATTGCGTTCAAATGAAAAAAGAGAATAATTAAAGACCAGTTTGATGACAAAGTAGAAGATAACTATTTACAAATTACCTGCAGTGAGTTAAACAAATAGTAGAAGCACCAGGTGATGATTACATTGTAATAAAGTGCCACAAAAAAGGTGACAACGCACGCGGCCATTCCTATGCCTCCTAGCCAAGGATGCACGGTATTCCAAACGCCTAGCGCACCTTGTCGCATTTTTTGACCAAGGCCCAATTCAATCAGGAACAATGGAATTCCTTCCAGAATGAGCATGATGAAAAAAGGGATGAGGAATGCCCCTGAAAATATAGAGAAACAAACTGTTAGATAAATTGTATTAATTTATGCAAATTAATAGAATAGTAATGTGGCTACATCTTAAGGATTTTTAATTATAAAGTTTGTTTTATAAATGTAAATAATTTTAAGCAGAGGGAATTGAAAAATCTGAACTTAGGACAGAGGTGAAGGTAACGCTCGTTCATAACAGTCTTTGGAACATTGAATTCAATTAATGTTCTCTACAATTTTTGAACGTGGTCAAAGGTAACGCGGCGTTTACTTTTTGGTTAATTCATGTCCATTGAAAATGATATGATCCATCATAATAATTAGGAATTTAACGAAACGGGGGTGAAATGTTCAAAATGTGTTTAGTTACACTACCGTCGGAAATTGTTAGTCCGATCGATTGGAGCCGATCGCAAAAACACAACTTAAATAAAACCACGATATCTTGGTTAAAAATTAAGATAGAAACTTGTCTTTTAAAAATTTAGAAAGCTTATTAAATTCTGATTTAGAATACCTATTAATTACATTTTTTAGAAATTTCAAAGTGATGTTATTAGTTGATGAGTTAGAAAAAAAAATTCTCGAATTTTTCAATTATCGTTCTCTAAATTCAATTCATTGCCTGATGTAGAAAAATTGAACAAAAAAATTGAACTCTATATTATTCTCTTCGTTTAATTGACAGCTTTAATTTGAGCCCAGAAAACTTGAAAAATATTAAGTTGTTCACGAGCTATGACTAAATATGTCCGAGCATGTTTTTCTCAAAAACCTTCATTTTTAGGCAAAACCACAGTTTTGACTGATTTTTGAGAAAAAAATGCTCGGACATATTTAGTCATAGCTCGTGATCCACTTAATATTTTTTAAGTTTTCTTAGCTCAAATTAAAGCTGGCAATTAAAGGAAGAGAATAATATAAAGTTCAATTTTTTTGTTTAATTTTTCTACTTTAGGCAACAAACTGAATTTAGAGAACGATAATTGAAAAATTCGAGATTTTTTTTTCTAACTCATCAATTAATAACATCACTTTGATGTTTCCAAAAAATTTAATTAATAGGTATTCTAAAGCAGAATTTAATAAGCTTTCTAAATTTCTGAAAGCGAAGTTTCTATCTTAAGTTTTAACCAAGATATCGTGGTTTTGTTTGAGTTGTGTTTTTGCGATCCAACCGATCGAAGTAACAATTTCCGACGGTTATGAATAAGGGAAATTCCTTGCATTTTAAACGGATTTTCTGTAAGCAATGTTAGATATTGCTTAATCTGTCAGACAATCCTTTAATAGAGCTTAAATTCTTATTAAGGTGGGTTTTCCGTTGGAAAACAGTACTTCTTTGGCTCTCGTCGAGTCAACATTGTGCTGGACGGTGCGATGGTGGAATTCGTGGTGTCTCCTTCCGGATTTTTTGTGACCCTTTGGGCCCCCTGTGGTCTGCTTTCTGCGTTCTTTCTGCGGGGAGCCTTTGGTCTTCTGGCGGTCTACTCAGTGCCTAGCAGGGCTCCTGTGGCCCCCTGTGGTTTACTTTCTGCGTTGCGGGGCACCTTTGGTCTTCTGGCGGTCTACTCCGTGCCCAGCAGTCTACCCTGTGGCCCCCTGCGGTCTACTTCCCGCCTTGCAGGGTACCTGTGACCTGTCTGGGGTCTACCTCTTGCCTAGTGGTGCGCCTGATATTCGTGCTAGATTCTTCGTGCATTGCAGTGTACCTGTGGCCTTCTTGCTGTCTACCTCGTTCTTCTGGCGGTGCACCTGGTCCTCTTGCTGACGTGCCTGTCGGTGCAACTGGTCTTCTGGCTTCTCAAATTTGTGTTTATAACGGGTGATCAAATGTGACGTATTCTTCATTATGATAATAATTAATAAAAATAAATTATCGTTTGTTAAATATAAAAGTGCTGTGGATTTTTGTGAACTACCATCAAACATTTCTAACACACATTATTCTTGAGTATTTACTGCTGCTCCTGACCACTCCTTCAACACAGGTTTGTAACGGTGCTAGTCGGTATTAAGTGTTAAATAAAATTCTAATTTAATTATTGATCCTTTAGTAAGTTGTATTATTTAATAGGCTATCTAAAAATGTCTAGGGAAGCTTTCAAGACATCTCTAGAAAAGCGTTCCCCGGAATCTCAGAAGAAACTGTTAAAGAAGTCTTCTAAGAAGCTTCTTCTAAGTTTCTAAGAAAGCTTTCTTTAGAATCTCCAGGGAGAGTTTCATTGGAATTTCTAGGAGAGCTTCGATTAGAAGTTCTGGAAGAGATTCCTTCGAAATTCCTAACAAATCTTTGCTCGGATTCTCCAGGGAAACATCTTCTAAAATCTCCAAGGAAGCTTCTAACAAAGGCTTTAGGGTACTTTCTTCAGGAATCTCCGTGAAATTGTTTTTTCAAATTTTCTAGGAAAGTTCTTTTCTAAAGAACTTTCTTCCTGATCACCAGGGAAGCCTGCTCTGGAATATTCAGAGAAGTTTTCTGCGGATTTTCGAAAGACAATTCTTAAAAAACTTCTAGGAATCTTTTGGGACTTTTTCACTGGAATTTCTAGAAGAGCTTCTTTCATAAACTCTAGGGAAGCTTCATTTAAAATCTTCAGCGCAGTTTTAACCGGAAATCCCACAGAAATATCTTCTGCAATTTCTATAGAAGCTTCTAACAAAATCTTCAGGGAACCTTCCACCTGAATCTCCAGGAAAGTTTTCTCTGAATTCTCCAGAGAATTTTTTTTAGAATCTTGAGAAAAGGTTTTTCTGGAATCTTCAGATCTTTTCTCCGTAGTTTCCAGAGACGTTTTTTCCGGAATCTCTAGAGGATTCCTTCCAATTACCAAGGGAAGTTTTCACAAGAATCTCAAGGGAATCCAGAATCTCAGAAGTTTTTTCCTAGTTCTTCAGGGAAGCTTTTTCCGGAATTTCTAGATAAGTTCCTTCCAGAATCTCCAGAATTTTTTTCCGGAATTTGAAGAGAAATTTTCTCAGGAATTTTCAGGATTCCCTCTGAATTCTTTAGGAAATTTTGCTCCAGAATTTCAAAGAAAATTTATTCCGGAAATTTTTGTGGAAAATTTGCTAGAGATTCTGTTGAAAATTTTTTTTCTTGAAGATTTTTGTGGAAGCTTTCCAAAGGTTAGATGATTCTCTAGAGATCCTAAGAGAACTTTTCCATAGCCTGGACATCTTTAGGTTCATTAAAACTTTTTGGAAGCTTTCCATAGAATTTCAGGAATCTTCTAAGATTATCTTTCAAAATAATATTTTAATAATATTTAAAATATTCATAATAATATAATAATAAATAATAAATAATAAATAATATAATAGTATTAATAATAAAATAAATAAAATATAATAATAAGTTAATGTTGATAAAATAATAAACTGTGTAATTATATTTTTATAGGTAATTTAGTATTAAATATATATATTTTTTAGTTACCTATTTTCAAGTAACTAACTTTACATTCACCCAAATAATATAATTAGTTACTCTAACTAGGTAAAAGTAGCTAGATACTATTAGCATATAGAAATAACCTTTTACTTTCAAAAACAACACAAAATAATAAAATAAATATGAAATGAAACAATTTTTTCAATTGACCTATCAAAAACGCCCTTGAAAGTAGACCCTAACCATCTCAACCCTTCAAAAAGCTCCACGGGATTTCCCTTCCGCATCTCTCTCCAGTTGCAGGCCAAGCAGCCAGACTGTCTCGTATTGATCCAGAAGCGTACTCTCAAACTTTCTCACTCTCTTTTCATTCCGATTCCAGTTCATAAAGAGTGAAAGGTACCGAGTTGAAAAGATGATAGTAAGAAAACAAAGAAAGAAAAAAGAAAATTTCTATTATGTAAAGATTTTCTAATTTTCAATTTACATGAATTTTGCGTGATCAAAATTTTGAGATCCAGAGTGAGAATTTACGACACTTTTAAATTTGATATCAGGTTCGTGTTTAGTGACCTCAAAAACCTCCGAGTAACGATTTTTAATAAAATCCTACAGAAATTCATTTTTTTGTCCGCCATATTGGATCCGCCATTTTGAAATTTGAAAATCCGTTGTTCGATTCGAATTCAGCGACCTCAATAACCTCCCAGTAACGAGTTTCAATGCAATTCGGTCATTTTTTAAAATTTCCTCCACCATATTGGATCCGCCATTTTGAATATTTGAAAATGGTATTCTAAACTCGTATTAGACGACCCCAAAACCCAAGAGCAGTGTGATTCAATGAAAAATGTTTTTATACATATTTTCAATTAAACTCCCATGGATTTTAATTCCTTTCGTCCACCATATTGGATCCGCCATTTTAGATTTTGAAAATCGGATTTTAATTTCTTTTTAGAAACTTTAAAAATCCACGAGTAATGATTAATAAAACCCCACAAATTTTTTTTCTCCGACATGTTAGATCCGCCATTTTGAATTTTGAAAGTTTTAAAAATTTGCTCTAAAGTGATAATTAATAATTTAAAATTTTAAATAATGAGTTAATGTCGAATCTCTATTCGGCGGAATTTCTGTATTTATCCAAATTTTTATTTAGGCAATTTTTCATTTAGCCGAATTTATATTTAACCAAATTTTTATTCAACATAATTTTCTTTTGTCATAAATTTACATTTATAATCTATTTTATCTTTCGAGTTTCCAATAAAATAACAATAATAATTTAAATATAATAATAACATATTAATATAATAATATAATAAGAATTTAATAGAATTTGCACAAATATTAAATAGTTTAAAATTTAAATTTCGCGCACAAATTTTACTATCTACTTTACCTACTGACGGGAAACTTATTAAAAAATAAATACATATTCAGTGTAATCGGAAATTTTGTATAATGGGAATTCTGTCAAATGAAAACTCGATTAAAAAGAAAAATAGATAAATAAACATTCTGTCACAAAGTGTAAGAGGATTGGAAATTATATTGAAAATTCTAATTAAATACATAGTCTGTCACAAAAATTAGATTGAACAGAAAATAACACTGAAAATTCTGTTAATTATTACAAATTCTACCATATGAAGATGCGGTCTTAAAAGAAATTCTATTAAATAAAAATTCGGCTAAGTAAATGAAAATTTTGTTAAATGTTAATTCTGTTAACTGAAAACTTCGTTAAATGAAAATTCTGTTTAATGAAAATTCTGCCAAAAAAAAATAATATTAAACAATTATCTATTAAAATATATTTTTAAATCTTTACTTAAAAAATTTTTTTTAATTGTTTATGTAATAAACTTTAAAAAAATCTACTGGTTCCAAAACCCAAAAAAAAAAAAACATTTTTGTCAAGTTTAATGTTTAAAAAAATTATCAATTTTTATGATTGAAATAGTTTAAAATATATTTTCAAAAATTGTATTCTGTTTACTTTTTTTAACTATTCACTCTAAAATAAAAAATTTTAAATTTAAATTTGATCTTAAAATTCATTAATATTCACTTTATTAAATAAGAGATTCTCGAAAAAAGTTTATAACTATAATTGTTAATTTATACGATTTTAATAAAATTTCTATTTACAATTCTGTTTAAATTGCTTTTACTTTAAGAATTTAAATTGATTAATAAACTTATTTATTCAAAAGAGAATTTTTTTACCGACTGAGTATTGGTACAAGATTACAAAATCTGTCGCTAGGGGCGCTTTAGGATCATAAATGCATAATCTTGTCAGTTTCTTGTTCTGCTCCATGAATCAAATAAAAAAAGTCAATCGTACTACTTTTCTTTCTAAATTTACGCATTTAGCAATGAATTTTTTCGGCGTTTCAAAATCGATATTTTCAGTATAAATAAGATACGGAAAATTTTTTAGGTTATATCAGTTCCAGAAATAAATATTTAGAAATTTATTATTTTTCTGAAACTGATATATAACCTAAAAACCATGGAGGAAATTTCAGCGGTTTTTATAAGTTATATTTCAAAAAAATAATTAATATCCGAGAAAGTTCTTTATATTCGAAAATAGACTTTTTTTAACCAAATATTGTCTTCATACCTCCAAAACATATTTCATGCAAAACATATTTCTGGTAAGTTTTCTCTAATTTACATAAAATAAATTACAGTCTCTTTTTAACATCAATATTTTTTCCCCTTAACTTTAACTATATAAAAAATATGAATATAAAAAAAAATTCAAAAGAAAATAACAAAAAAACTATAAACAAGAAATGGAATCCATAAAGATCGAAAATGTGAAATTCTTTTCAATTTTGTTCTTTTTACTGGATAGAGGTAATATCTACTACAATACGATGAGTGAGGATACAAATATAATATAATCGACCTATTCGAAAAAAGTCTCTAGTTTTGTCCTTGACCCCAATAATGTAGGAAAAATAAGATAAAAATCTTGGAGAATCGCTATTTCCTTTCGGTTGGATGTGTGAATATGCGTCTATAGAAAATAAAGAGGGGTTGATTTTTTTGCTGTAGACAGTTTTACGTTGAACAATTCGATTAAAATCGATTGGGCTGAATAGACGTGAGATTATGTATGCTAGTGAAAAGACGTCGTGAGTAGGGTAGCTAAAAATTCATTCTGTGATTTAGAAACCTAATGGTATATTTACCCCTAAAGAGCACATACACTCGCTCACATGGTTGGCTCTCGACTCGGAACACGAACGTGGGGTGAATCGATTTAATATTAGTTCCGACCTGATCCTGTGGAAATTTCCACACGAAGATTGAAAATTTGTTGCTTTTCTCTTGTCTATACATGTGTCTACATAAACGGTAGCATTATAATAAATATAAATATATATATATATATATATATATATATATGCATTTATATATACACATAATACATATATAGAATCAAATGGTACCGCTTTCCAGTAAATTTCCATGAATTTGCGTGGCATAAAATTTCTTTCATCGATTACCATTTTCTGCATTAAGATAATCATAAATGACACATCTTTCTCAATTATATGGGTCACGCGAATCTCATCTTTATTTTTAAGGTAGTATTATACTTTGTAAGCAGTCAAAACTGACTTTAAAAAACAATTTTTTTGTCGGTGATTATTTTATTTTGAGCAATGAAACTTTTTGCATCATATTATTGACATTTTTGTCTGTTAAGAATAGAGTTGCGAAGAAGTAATATTTTACCTGGAGAACGGTAATGAGAACGAGAATATAACCGACCAAAATTCAAATCGAGAATTTATAACAATTTAAGTTTTTTATTTACTTATTTATCAAATTAAGTCAAATTTTCTCAATCAATGTATAAAAATAGAATCTTTAGTGACATTCTTGTTAGTAATGATTTGCATTTTATTGTTAATAGTAAGAATTATATATAATAACTATAGCAAAATTAAAGACAAACTTTGCATTGTTGTTGGTCATTTAAAACTATAAATTTTTGCGAATACAAATAATGAAAATTACGAAATTGAAGAGAATAGTTTAAAAAAATAAACAATAAATATATATATAAAATTTAAAAAAAATAGTTTAAAAATTATAGAAATAACAGTTGCAAATTGAACAACTGGATTGAAAATCGTAAAAATTAATTAAAATTAAAAACAATAATTAAAAATTGAGGAAATAAAATAAAAATTTAAGAATTAAATTAAAATCTGAAAAAATAATTGATAATTGAGAAACATTTACCAAATGATAAAAATAATTGACAAATGAAAACAAAATTCAAAAAATAGCTAGATTAATACACAGCCGAACAAAATAATTTAAAAAATCAAAGAATAATTGAAAAATTTTAAGATAATAATTAAAAATTGAAATAATTGAAAATTGCGGAAAATATTAATAGTTGAAGGAAACAGTTGAAAAATTGAAGAAAATATGAGAAAAATTACGAAAATTATTGTTAATTGAAAACAAAATTCGAAAAATGACTAGATTAATAGACAATTGAACAAAATAATTATAAAAATTAAACAAGAAATATTAAGTTTAAAGAAAATAATTGCAAATTGAAAAATTAAGAAAATTATAGGAATAATTGTTGGAAATAATTGCACACTTAACAACAGGATTAAAAATCGAAAACAATAATTAAAATTGAAAAAAAAAATTGAAAATTGAAGAAAGCAATAAAAAATTGAAGAATTGAATTAAAAATTATGGAATATACTTAAAAATTGAAAAAAGCCGAGAATTAATAAAAATAGAAGAAAACAATTGAAAACTGAAGAATGGAAATAAAAATTGAAGATTGTAATTAAAAATTAAAGAAAATAATTGAATAATTGTATTTAAAATTAAAAAAACTTAATAATAATCGAAAAAAATAATAGAAAAAAGGTGATTATTTTTTAATAATTAAGAAAATAATAATTAATAATAATAAGAAAATTTAAATTTGAAGAAAATAACTGAGAATTGAAGAGAATAGTGCGATAATTGAATAATTGAATTGAAATTTTAAAACAATTTTTATGAGTGAAAAAAATAATTGATAAAATAATAGAATTATTGAATATTAAGGAATTAATTGAAAATTGGTAAAAAAAATTGAAGATTAAAGAGAATATTTGAAAATTGAAGAAATAAATTGGAAATTTCAAGAAAATAATTGATAATCAAAAGAAAAATTGCAATATGACGAAAATAAGTCAATATTTTAAAATTTATTAAAATTAAATTAGTTTATTAATGTTAAAAAAAAAAAAAAATTAACAATTGAAAAAAACTTCGACAAATGGTGAGAATAATTGTCATTCGTACAAAAAAAAATCTGTAATCAATATAAATATTCATAAAATTGAAGGTGAATAATATATTGCTTATTGAAAACTGATGAAAATTATGTAAAACAATTGTAGAAAATAAATGAATATTAAAAAAATCAATTGGAAATTCAAGAATTGTATTGAAAAAGTAGTTATTGATTGACATAATGCGGGAATTAATTAATATTAAGGAAGTAATTGAAATAATAGACCAAAATAACTGAAATTTAAAACAAAAATTTTGAGAATTGAAGAAAATAATTAAAAATTTAAAATAAATAATTGAAAATTGAAGAAAGCAATAGAAAATTGAAGAATTGAATTAAAATTTATGGAATATACTTAAAAATTAAAAAAAATTAATTAAAAAAAGCCGATAATTAATAAAAATAGAAGAAAACAATTGAAAATTGATAATTGAATTGAAATTTTAAACCAATTTTTATGACTGAAAAAAATAATTGAAAAAATAAGAGAATTATTGAATATTGAGAAATTAATTGAAAATTGATAAAAAAAAAATTGATGATTGAAGAAAATATTTGAAAATTGAAGAAAATAATTAAAAATTTGAAGAAATAAATTGGAAAGTAAATAATTAAATGGAAATTTCAAAAAAATTTTTGATATTTGAGAAAATGCGAGAATTATTGAATTTTGAATAAAGTAATTGAAAAACGTAGAATGCAATTGAAAATTGAAGAAAATAATTGAAAATTAAGAAATAAATGGAAGATTAAAAATTTAAATTTAAGATTAAAGATTTAAACAGAAATTTTAAAAAATTAGTTGATAATTGCAAGAAAAATAATAAAAAATTTTTCAATTTATTATTGCTTTCATTATAGATTAATTATTGACTTCAAGTTTTAAATTTTAAAATAAATAATTTTCCAATTATTTTCCACAAGTTTTAATTACCTATGCTTATTTTTTAAAATTATTTTTTAAAAGTTTTAAATATTTTTCTCAAATTTCCAATTATTTTCTTTATTTATAATCATTTTCAATTACGTTCTTATGTTCTTTTTCATAATTTCCAAAAAGTATTTTATTATTTATCTAAAATTTAAATTTTTTATTAAATTTTCAATTATATCTACGATACTTAATTTCAAATTATGTTTATCTTTTTTCATTTATTTTCTCTAATATTTAATTTTTTTTTTTGCAATCAAATTCTAAAAGTATCAAGTATTTTTCTGAATTTTTTTTTAAATTTCCTTCATTTAAAATATTTTATGCATTTTTTTCCATTATTTTTTAAATTTTAATATTTTCTTTAATTTTAAATTATTTATATTATTTCTTCATAGTTTTCTTAAATTTTTAATCATTTTCATCATTTTCTGAAATAATTTTCGAAATTTTTAATTATTTATCTAAATTTGAATCAGTTTTTCTTAATTTTCATTTATTTTCTCCAATTTTTCATTACCCTAATTTGTTTCCATTTATTTCTAAGATTTTGAAGTATTTTTCTTAAATTTAAATTACTTTCTTTCATTTTAAAGTTGTTCATAATTGTTATATTTAATAATAATTTTTACACTTCATTGACTTATAGTTAATTTGTAATGATAAAATTATTTATCCATTTTTTTTTTAAAATTGTTTGTGTTTCAAAATAGTGGGGCTCATTCAAACATAGAAAATTCTCATAAATTCTCCGGAAGGAGAACATTCTCGTTTATATTCTCGAGAATGTAACCGGATTTTAAATTACCGAGAATTTTGCAACTCTAGTTAAGAATAAAAAAAAAATTTTCTTACTGTACCGGTTTCATCATTAGAGGGCGCCAAAGTCGAGATAAAAAAAATTAACAATAAATCGGTGGACAAGCTATAGCCTCACAGAAACATGATCTGAAAAAATCAAATGTGATTTTAAAACTGATACATATAGTTAGGCATCCCTTCTAATCTCGATAAAAAATATTAAAAAATAAAAAAATGGCGCGAATTTAAAAAAAATCACAAAAAATGGGTATTTTTTTTGGTCATTTTTGAGTCGTTAAAAAAAAATAAAGAAAAAGTAGACAATTGGATTTAGGGGGGATTCCTGAAGGATTTCATAACGAAGAAATTGATCTAAGGTTTTTTAAAATTGATTAAAAAAAACTCGAGTTGTGCTGTCCGCCAGTTTAAAAAACATGTTTTTGAGAAAAACGTGTTTAAAGTTTTGTGTGTAATGAACCGATGTGCATATTTATAATTTTTACATGTGTATAACTTTTTTATTTCTTCGAATTTTAATCTGCAATTTGGGAATTATATTCTTGAGGTAATGTAGACCACAAAAATAAAATAAAAAAAATTAGATTTTTTGATTCTATGCAAAGTATAATACTACCTTAAGCTTTGTCCTTACATTCTACCCCATTTTATATAATATTTTTGTATTAAAGCTACGATTTTTGCACTGTCATAAAAAACAAAATAATTTATTCTCCCCTCTATTTTGAATCAATAAATAATGGATTTTAAAATTAAATATAAATTAAATTTTTTTATTATTTTATCCCAAATATGTGAAGAATTCCTTCTGAAATATTCTCCGGCTTCTAGGGTTAGATTATAAATTTTTTTTTTACATTGCGCGGTAAAATTTAAAAATCCAATATGTCCGATTAAAAGAGAAGCATGTATTTTAATTATTAATTTAAAATTTTGTTTTTCAACGTTATTTTTCATTTTTTAGAAATTTTTGTTTATATTTTAGTCTTGTTAATTCGATGTTATTCTTTTTTTAATTTATAGTAATTTTTATTTTCTTTTTCTAGTTATTTAAATATCAGTTTTTAAGTCAATGCAACATATTATGTATAAAATTCCCGCTTTGAGTATCTTTATATTTTAAAGTGACCCCAGGAAACCAATAAATATATCAAAAATTAAGTTTTTTAAAAATGTCCGTCCGTCCGTCCGTGTGTCTATCCGTCTTGAGTGTCCCTTCCGCCATGTGTTTGTCCGTCCGTGTGTTTGTCTGTCTGTGTCTATCCGTATCGCTAAGTGTTCATACGTGTCCGTACGTCTATCCGTCCGTCCGTGTCAATGTTCCAACAAATATTACGGGAGATATAAATTTTTTTCTAAAGTTAAAAGATGAATGTTTCATTCTTATTACTTTTCAAGAACGCGTCGATTGATCATTTAAAAAATAAATTTTGAAAATCATGTTTTTAACAATTTTATTTTTTAATTTTAACATATTTTCTCACTAATTTGTTTATTTCCTAAAAACACAAAAATTAAGGTATTAACGAACTATTTAGGGTTATTAGATTTAGAGTTATTCAAATTTGTAAGTAGGAAAATTTTGAAAAAATTAAATTTTGTAATTTTCTGGCAATTTATTTAAATTTTATGAGAAATACTTTATATCTATTTTTCAGATAATTCTAAAGTGAATACATGGAAAAATAAAGACTCCTTTGCGACCTGGTACTCAAAACATAGCAATTTATTAAAAAAAAAAAAAATTGCTGGTTTTTTTTTTTTTACTAAATTCTAGTAATTTTTATCACTATATTTTTAGTTATTATTTTACTCTCTTGTAATTTCTATACATTTGCTAGATATTTTTCACTACATTCTAGTAATATTAAAAAGTATGTAGTCTTTTTTTAATACTATAATTCTTTATCATTATTATCTAACAGTTTTGTTTAACTTTTAATTATATTTTAACACTCAAATTTTTTATATTGATTTTTTTCATTTTACACAAAATTCTCTAACATTTCTAGTTACTTTAATTTCATTTCTAGTTATTATTTTACTTTCTAGTAATTTTTCTTCCATCTACAGGTATTTCTAGTCATTTTTTTGTTGTTCTAGTTATTATTTTCTTTTCTAGTAATTTCTGTATAATTTAGCAACTTTTTAATAATTAAATATTTTTCCGGTTAAATGCATATTTCGTTTTACTTGTTTTTTCATTCATGCAGTTACTCTTACACTTCCTAGTGATGTTTTATAATTTTCTAGTTTTTTTTGTTGAGAAATTTCTAATAATTGTTTCGCTCTCTACTAGTGTTTCTTTATTTCTTATACTTGTTTTATCAATTTTATATCAAATTTTGGTTCTTATTTTTCTTTCTAATGATATATTTTTATTTGCTAGTTATTTTTCACAACATTCTAGTAATTTTTATCATTATATAATGTTATTATTTTACACTCTTAAGAATTTTTTTATATTTTCTAGTTATTTTTCCTATGTTCTAGTAGTTTTTAAAAATATGTAGTTATTCTATAATATTATAAGTTTTTATTACTGTTATGTAATTATTTTTGTTAAACCTCTAGTTTAAATTAAATTTAAATTACTTTAAATTCATTAATATAGTTATTATTTTATTTTCTAGTAATTTTTTCAGCCCATAGTTATTTTTCCACATTCTAGTAATTCTTCTCCTTTCTATAAGAAATTTCTAGTAATTTTTTAGTTGCTCTAGTTATTATTTTCTTTTCTAGGAATTTCTGTATGTTCTAGCAACTTTTTAATGTTTAAATATTTTTCCTGTTAAACGCATATTTTCTTTTATTTGTTTTTCATTAATTTAGTTACCCTTACACTTCCTAGTGATGTTTCATAATTTTCTAGTTTTTTTTTTTTGGAGAAACTTCTAATAAAATTTTTTCATTGTTTAGTAGTATTTTTTTATTTTATATACTTGTTTTATCAATTTGTAATTCTGTTTTTAATTTCTAGTAATGTTTTTTCTTACTAGTTACTTTATATCTAATTTTTGTTCATATTTTTCTCTCTAGTGATTTTTTTAAATTTGCTAGTTATTTTTCACTACATGCTAGTAATTTTTATCACTATATAGTTATTATTTCACTCTCTTGTAATTTTTATATATATGCTAGTTATTTTTCTCTATTTTCCAGTAATTTTTGAAAGTATGTAGTTATTTTGTAATATTATAAATTTTTATCACTATTATCGAATTATTTTTGTTTAACTTCTAGTTATTTTTTAACACTCAAGTTCTTTATATTTATTTCTTTTTTCATTTTACACAAACTATTCTAATATTTCTCGTTACTTCAAATTCATTTCTAGTTATTATTTTATTTTCTAGTAATTTTATTAGCTTATAGTTATTTTTTCACATTATACTAATTCTTCTCCTTTCTACTAGTATTTCTAGTAACTTTTTAGTTGTTTTAGTTATTATTTTCTTTTCTATTAATTTCTGTGTGTTTTAGCAATTTTTTAATGTTAAAATATTTTATCGATTAAATGCATATTTCCTTTTACTCGTTTTTCAATAATTTAATTACTTTTACCCTTTATAGTGATTTCTTTTAATTTTCTAGTTTTTTTTTAAAATTTACTAATAATAATTTTTCACTCTTTAGTAGTTCTTATTTATTTTATATATTTTTTTTTTATCAATTTGTAATTCTTTTTTTCAATTTATAGTAATGTGTGTTTTCTTTCTAGTTACTTTATATTAAATTTTAGTTCTTATTTTTCTCTCTTGTGATTAGTTTCATTTTCTAGTTAGTTTTTAATATATTTTAACAGTTTTTATTAATCTAGTTCTCGTTTTTAATTTTTCTACTTATTTTAAAAAACTCTTGTACTCATTTGTTTTTCAAGTTTTTTACTTAAACTTCTGATTATTTTTTTTTTACCTTTGAATCTTTATCCTTTTATTAACTATTTGTCAACTTCTAGTCGTTCTAATTATCTTTTTTATAGTAATTTTCGACTATTTTCTAATTATTTTTAAATGCTTAAATGTATTTCTTTTTTATATATTTTTCCTTGTTTCTAGTTGCTGTTCATAATTTAATTATTTCACACTATTTAGTATAATAATATAATAATATAAAATATTTAGTTACTTTTTATCATTTTTTAGTTATTTTCAATAAAATTTGGTAATTTTCGTCAATTTACTGTTATTTATTCCAGTTCTTTTATTTTTTTCCTTTCTAGTAATTTTCTCTTATTTTCTAGTAATTTTTTTATTTTCTAGATATTTTCACATTATTTTCTTTATTTTCTAGATTTTCGTCTGTTTCTTGTTATATTTTTATAGTTATGGTTTTAAAGTCATTTTTTCACATTCCAGTAATTCCTTTTCTTTTCACAGATAATTTTAATAAGCTTTTAGTTGTTCTAGCTATTATTTTTCTTCCTTGTAATATTTCTGTCTGTGTTCTAGTTATTTTTTTAACATTCTAATTTTTTCATGTCTATGTATTTTTCATATTTTTAGTGGTTTTTCCTTAATTTAGTTATTCTTACACTTTTTTCTGTCTTTTTTTCAGAGTAGTTATTTTTTAATAAATTCTAGTCGATTCATTCAGTTTATTTGGTTATTTTTTTCATTTTTTTCATTTTGTAAATTTCTAGTAATTTTTTACAATTTTAAGTTGTTAATATCCATTTTTTGGGTTTTTTTTTATATTTCTTATTCTTTGTTTATTCTGTAGTAATTTGTTTTTCCTGATAGTTATTTATTCTCAACTTTTAGTGATTTTTTTACTCTCCAGAATTTTGTCTTTATTTTTTAGTCATTTTCCAATACAGTATAGTAATTTTCATCATATATTTCTTTATCATTCTAGTACTTTATCCTTATTTTTTAACACCTTTTTTGCAACTTTTAGTTATTTTCAACTCTCTAGTATCTTATTATTTACTTTCTAATTATTCTTCCTCAATTCATCTTTTTTAATAATAATAAATAATAAAGTCTTTACAATAATAACAGAAATATCTTTACTTTTATAGTTACTTTGAATCAACTTCTAGTTATTATTCTACTTTTTAGTAATTTTCCCCTATTCTCTAGTTATATTTTCTACTGCCAAAATATTTTTTGGTTTTTATTTATTTTTCCTAATTTCTTCTTTTCTTATTCCTTTTTTTCTCATCTCTAGTTGTTTTTCTTTGTCAATTATTGTTGTTTAGTACATAAAGGTTTATAAAGTTTTTTTTAAACCTTTTTTAAAACTTTTTTAAAGAATCTAAGAACTTGAACTTGATTTTCAAAAATTCAAAATGTGGAATCGAATTTGAAATAGATGCTCTATTAAAAATTGACAGGTTTCCATAAAATTTGAGAGATCTAGGGGATTTTAAAAAAATATTTCTTTTTATGTTTTTATACGCAAACTTCAAAAATTTTTCAAAAGTTTCGATTTTTTAATATTGTTCTTTTTTTGAAAGTTATTGTCTGATGTTAGTAAATACGTCGAAACTGTTTAATAATTCATTGACAGATTGTTATAAAAGAAAATTGGGATGACACCTTAATATAACGCAACAGAATAATATATATATATATACATTGTTGGTCGATCAATACTTCCAGTATGAAAAGGTCAGCAGCACTTACTGCATTACGTAGTTGCAAATAATAATTATTTTGTTACGTCGCTTGTCCTTGATGACGAAGCATCATATCAAGATTTACGTTTCTAAAAAGATTTATACTATACTTCTATCAAATTCCCAATATTCGATATAGGCCTCTTTTAAAAACTACGACAGAATAATATAACAATAATAATAACAATAATAAACTAAAACACAAAAATAGAGACTAAATTGAATTGATTGCATTTAGCACTTGTTTGAAAAATGAGCAGGTCGAAGACTGGAAAAATAAATGAACCGGAAATAAGAAAAAATACTCCCTCTTTTTTCGACATCTCCTTGATATATCCGAGTTTCTCGTAGTTTTTAAATCAAGTTCCAAAAATAACACAAGTAACAGAAATAGCTTGGATATGTGTATAAAGTTTCATTCATAAGTAGAAAAAGTAAAAATATCTAATTGAGTACACACGAGTTTCAATTTGCATAAAACAGACTGCGCTATTTTTATTCAGGATAATATTTTTTATTTGTGTTTAGAAAATCTAATATTATATAAGGAACAATAATTATAATTTGGATGATAATATGGAGATAATAAGTAATATAAAAAAAAAAAAAATAATAATAAATAATAAGCAACGTGAATGATAATTATAAATACCAATAGCAGTGTAAATCACAAAATATCATTAACAATTTAAAAATTATTTAATAATGTGAAAATGTAAATTAAATTATCTTTAATTAAGGGAACAATTTCTTTTTAATTGTCAATCAATAGAAAATCGAAAAATGGTGTTTTCCGGTTGTAGAATTTTTTTTTGAAAAAAAATCTTGGCGCCTTGCATTAGATAAAAAGAAGTTTTCAAAATAAAATTAACTTGAAAATTTAAATTAGTTTTGAAGTCGAATTAAATTGAATTTTTAATGAGCTGAATGAATTTTAATAGTAAATAAATGTAAATGTATATTGTTAAATTTTTGGCGCGGTTAAAATTCTAGAAATTTAAATTCTACATTGATAAACTTTATGATAAAATTTACACCTCAAATTATACTCTGTCAAAATCTACACATAATTTATATTATAAAATTTATTATTACATTAATTATAACTATATTTATTTTATTGGTTAAACAAATTATAATTGTTTAATTTCAACTTTTCATTAAATTAAGCTACAGAGCAAATTTTTTTCACCATTTTGCAAATTTTAAAGCTGAATAATACCAAATACTAATAAAAACTGAAAATTTCAATTTTAATAATTGCTTAAACAAATTATTATTTTGTATTTACAACTATTTTTTAAATTAAGCTACAAAGTTGCAACTTAGTTTCTATTTTGCAACTTTTGAAGACGAATGTCATTAGTTACTTACATTAAATTAAAAATATCAAATCGATCGTTTGTTTAAACAAATTATTATTGTTTAATTTCAACTTTTTATCAAATTGAACTACAGAAGTCCAATTGTTTCGTAATTTTACAATTTTTTAAGCTTATTGTTACTAATTACTAGAAAAAGCAATAAATCAAAATTTCTTAATTGTTAAACAAATAATTACTGTTTAGTTTCAACTTTTTTTCCAATTAATCCACAGAGTTTTAATTTTTCCTCAATTTTGCAATTTTTGTAAAGAAAGTTAACCAATTAGTAATAACAAACTAAATGATAATAAATAATAAATAATAATAAAATAAATTTTTAAAAGTTTTTAATCGATCATTACTTCATAAAGTCAATTTCACCTCTCCAAAAAAAAAACAAGCCAAATTGGAAAAAATTTGCAACTCTGTACCTAAATTTAATAAAAAATGGAATGTAAACAATAAAAATTTGTTTAAACAATTGACATAATTGTTATTCTTAGTTTGTTGTCATTTGTTATATTTGTCTTGAAAAGTTGCAAAATTGAGAAAAAGTTGCAACTCTGTAGCTTAATATGCTAAAAAGTTAAAATTAAACAATAAAAGTTTGTTTTATAATAAAAATTTGTTTAAAAAATTGATAAAATTGTAAGTTTTAATTTTTTTTTTATAAATTTTTGTTTATAAATTGTAGTTGCAAAATTAAGAAAAAATTGCAACTCAGTAGTTTATTGTGATAAAAATTTGAAATTAAACAATTATAATTTGTTTAACCAATTGGTAGAATTAATGAATAATAATTTGTCTAAAAATGAGGTCTAATTGCTATTTTTAGTTTCTTGTTAGTTCTAAGTTACAAACTAGTTGTAAATAAACAATAATAATTTGTTTAAACAATTAGTAAAATTGTTATTCTCAATTCGTTGTTATTAATTGGTATTATTCAGCTAAAAAGTTGCAAGAAAAAGAAAAAGCTGCAAATCTAAAGTTTAACTTTATAAGAATTTAAAATTATCAATAATAATAATTTGTTTAAACAATTAGTCGAATTGATATTTTTAGTTTGTTGTTAGTAATTGCTTACATTCGTTTAAAAAAAATTCCAAAATTAAAAAAAAGTTGCAAATCTGTAGTTTAATATCATAAAACGATGAAATTAAACAATAATAATTTGTTTAAAAATTCAGTAGTAGAAATGATATTTTCAGTTTTTGGTAATAATTGATATCATTCATTTTTAAAAGTTACAAAATAGAGAAAAAATTGCAACTCTGTAGCTTAATTTAATGAAAAGTTGAAATTAAACAATTATAATTTGTGTAACCAATTGGTAAAATTGATATTTTTAGTTTATTTTATTAACGTTTGGTATATTATTCAGCGGAAAAAGTTGCAAAATAAAGAAAAAATTGCAACTATTTGGTTTGATTTCATAAAAAATTGAAATTAAACAATTACAATTTGTTTAAGCAATTAGTAAAATTGTTATTTCTAGTTTGTTGTAAGTGACTATTATTATTCAGAAAAAAAGTTGCAAATTTGAGAATAGATTGCAATTCTGTAGCCTAATTTAATAACAAATTTAAATTAATCAATAATAATTTGTTTGCACAATTAGTTGAATAGTTATTCTTAATTTGTTGTTAGTAATTTTATTCAGCTAAAAAGTTTCAAAATTGAGAAGAAATTGCAACTCTGTAGCTTAATTTGATAAAAAGTTAAAATTAAACAATAAAAATTTGTTTAAACAATTGATAAAATTGTAAGTTTTAATTTTTTTTAATTGGTTATTGTTTATAAATTGTAGTTGCAAAATTAAGAAAAAAATGCAACTCAGTAGTCTATTGTAATATAAAGTTAAAATTAAACAATAAAAATTTGTTTTAACAATTGATAAAATTGTTAGTTTTAATTGTTTTTCAATTGGTTGTTGTTTATAAATTGTGGTTGCAAAATTGAGAAAAAATTGCAACTCAGTAGCTTATCGTGATAAAAAGTTGAAATTAAACAATTATAATTTGTTTAATAGAAAATTAAAAATAATGAATAATAATTTGTCTAAACAATAGGTCTAATTGCTATTTTTAGTTTCTTGTCAGTAATTGATTACATTCCTTTACAAAAATTGCAAACGTGTAAAAAAGTTGCAACCCTGTGGTGTAATTTAATAAAAAGTTGAAATTAAACAATATTAATTTGTTTAAAAAATTAGTAGAATTTATTTTTAGTTTGTTGTTAGTAATTCTTAACATTAATCTTAAAAATTTTCAAAATTGATACAAAATTGCAACTCTAGCTTAATATGATAAAGAGTTAAAATTAAACAATAACAATTTGTTTAAACAAATTATCATATAAAATGATTGTTAAAGGTCTATATTTATCCTATTTATTGTAAATAGTGCAAAAATTGTCAAAAAAACTAAAAATTTTTTGTAACTCTAATTTTTGCATTTTTGCGGGTTTTTGGACGACCCACAAAAAATAGTGAAAATTAAAAAATAATTAAATAAAGAAGAATTTTTTTTTTTAAATACGTATTGTTATTTTGAACAGAATAAGTGTCTATGTGTTCATTTTTAAAAATAAATTTTACATTTTTCATATATTGGATTAATATACATATTATGATAAGCATGTATTTTGATTTTCAAGGTTTAGCAAACTTCTATTTCTGTATTACAATATCAGACAAAATTGCATACTTATTTGAATAGGAATATGCATTCCAGTCTCTCGAGTTAGTTCATGCACTGCTTAAATCGCATTTCATCAATTTGAATGAGATTAGCGAGCGTACGTAGCATATGTCATTGATTCGTTGATAACGTCACAAACTAACACTTTTGTGATTGTAACAACTTTATAGAGTGCTTTGAAACCAATTTTAATAGCTTGACAGACTAGTTTTGCAATTTAAACGAAATCTTTTAATTTCAATGGCCAATGTTAATTTTAATGTTCCCGACTTTCATGATTATTTTCCAAATTTCAATCTTATAATGTTTATTACGACGAAATTTTTATTACAAAATTGCTATTTGACATCAATTTCATAATTCAAATGACCATTTAGGATAATTTTATATTATGCTAATTTCTAAATAATACAATTCTTGTTTGACTTTATCACAAAAGATCGGGAAAGTAAAATTTACATTTTTCTGCAAAATAAATATTATGTCAAACATTTATTATTTATTATTATTAATATATATTTGTATTATTTAGAAATCATATAAATTTAAAAAAAGAGAATTATTTTCGTGTTTTAAATTTGAGAACATTAAAAAATGGAAAAAAAAATCAATTTGAAATGATTTAAGAATTACTGGTTGATAGATATTTTTATTTGAATTTAACGGTTGTTTCTGGAAAGAATCGTGTAATTATGGTCATTAGAATTATTGATCGGAGGCGTGCTTCTGTGACCAATAAAAATCCAGGTGATCATTAAGATCCTGATAATTTACGTGCTTGACTTTTAACAATTGACACTCAATTTTTATTGGTATTAAACAGAATTGAAATAAATAAAACCTTTAAGAGATTGTTTAAAATTGCAATTTAACAGAATTGTCATTAAACAGAATTAGTATTACATTTAGAAGTATAATTTATCTGAATTATCGTTAAATAACGTTTTCATTAATTCGAATTGTCGTTTAACAGAATTTTTAATTACCAATACTCTTCAAAATTAGAATTTCTATTTAAGTAACAAAATTGACATTTATGAGAATTTCCATAAAGCAGAATTTTCATTAAACAGAATTTTTGTTCAACAAAATTTTTCTGTCACTTCTTTTACGTTTATATACTTTTCAATTCTTGAAATGTTAGTTTAATTCATTTTTATACCTTTAAAACAACTTTTTTAATACGTTTGGGTCGAAATCAATATGTTCTATCCTTCTATTCGTTTTTATTCACTCTATTACTCAAAATTGGAATTAATGTCTAACTATTTTAATACTTGAAAAAGTTGTAACAACAATAGACAAAAAGTTGCGGATTGAAACGGAGAGAAAAGTATTTAAAAGTATTCAAAAGTATTCAAAAGGATAGAAAAAGACTAGACAAAAAGTTGCGGACTAAAACTCATTTGGAATAAAAAAAAGTTGGGTATTAAAAAGTATTGAGAAGGATTTTATGGAATCGAAACCTAAAAATAGTCGAAAAGTTATCGATTAAAATTAAATTTACAAGAATTAAAAAGAATTTAAAAAGATTCATTTAACTAATATAAAAGAATACATAAGAATAGAAAAAAATTGATGATTGACAAATGTGGATTGAAAAATATTCAGAAACATAAATCTAATGAAGAGAAAAGAAATCATGAGCACAGGCAAAAAGGTATGGATTAAAAAGAAATTAAAATGATTCATCTAACGAATAGAAAAGAATAAATAAGAATAGAAAAAAATTGCTGATTAATAGATGTGGATTAAAAAGTATTTAGGAGTATTAACCTAACGACTAAAAAATGATTCATAGGAATCGGCAATAACTTAAATTTATCAATTAAAATTGAATTTACAAGAATTAAAAAGAATTTAAAAAGATTTATTTAACTAATAGAAAAGAATACATAAGAATAGAAAAAAATTTATGATTGATAAATGTGGTTTGAAAAATATTCAGAAACATAAATCTAACGAAGAGAAAGGAAATGATGAGAATAAGCAAAAAGGTATAGATTAAAAAGAAATTGAAATGATTCATTTAACGATTAGAAAAGAATAAATAAGAATAGAAAAAAATTGCTGATTAATAGATGTGGATTAAAAAGTATTCAGGAGTATTAACCTAACGAATAAAAAAGGAATCATAAGAATAGGCAAAAAGGCATAGGTTCAAAAGAAATTAACAAGAATTAAAAAGTTGTTAACATTATTCTTTTAACGAATTAAAAAGAATTCATAAGAATAGACAAAAGATTGCTAATTAAAATTCTATTCTTAAATATTGAAAAGTACTCAGAAGTATTAATCTAACGAATAAAAAATGATTCCTAAGAATAGGCGAAAAATTATAGATTGAAATAAAATTGACGAGAATTAAAAAGTATTTACAATAATTCATGTAGCGAATAGAGAAGAATACATAAAAATAGACAAAAAGTCCTGATTAATTGATGTGGATTGAAAAGTATCCTGAAAAATAAATCTATCGAATAGAAAAGGAATCATGAGAATAGGGAAAATTTGGAAAGTTTTTAAAATGATTTATCTAACGAATTTAAAAGAATTCATAAGAATAGACAAAAGTTTGCTGAAATAAATGTTTTCTTAAATATTTAAAAGTATTTAGAAGTATTAACCTAATGAATAGAAAATTATTTTTAAGAATAGGCGAAAAATCTTTGATTGAAATGGAATTGACGATAATTAAAAAGTATTAATATGATTTATCTAACGAATAGAAAAGAATGCATAAGTTAGAAAAAAATTGCTGTTTGATAAGTGTGAATTAAAAAGTATTTAGATGTATAAATCTAACGAATAGAAAAGGAATCATGACAATAGGCAAAAAGGTATAGGTTAAAAAGAAATTAACAAGGATTGAAAAGTCTTAAAAATGTTTCGTCAAACGAATTAAAAAGAATTCATAAGAATAGAAAAATTGTTGCTGATAAAAATGTGTCGTTAAATATTTAAAAGTATTTAGAAGTATTAACCAGATGAATAAAAAATTATTCCTAAGAATAGGCAATATAACTTATTGATTAAAATTAAATTGACGAGAATTAAAAAGTATTTAAAATTATTCGTCTGGCAAATAGAAAAAAATAGAATGGAATATATAAGAATAGGAAAAAATCGTGAATAACAGATTTGGATTGAGAAGTATTCAAAAAAATAAATCTAAGGAATAGAAAAGAAATCATGAGAATAGGAAAAAAATAAGCGTTTAAAAAGGAATTGAAAAACTGAAAGGTATTTAAAATGATTCATTTATCGAATTAAAAAGAATTCGTCCGTTTAAATACATCTGACGGAAAGATACATTTTTATAAGAATAGAAAAAAGAATAGATTAAAACGTATTGACAAGTATTTAAAAAAAATCAAAACCATAATAAATTAAATAAAAGACTGTATTAAAGTGTCGCTATTCTTCTAAAACTTCTAAAAAAGAATTTTTTTAAATGATAGAGAAAGATATTTAAGAATAAATGAAAAGTTACGGATTGAAGAGTATTGATAAAAATGAAAAAATATTCAAAATTATTAATTTAACGTATTAAAAAAGATTCACAAGAATAGGCGAAAATTTTCTTCTAACTGTAATTCTCTTAACTGACAATTACTTTAGATAAAAAAATTTGTTCTGTAAAATGAATTTTTTTTAATAAAACTTTTATTAATTTTAAATTTCTTTAAATGTTGTTAATTTCTATTGAATTTTGTTAATAATTTCTATTAAATTTCTATTAAAAATTCCAATATGTAAGTAAGATTTTGTTGAATGAAAATTTCCTTAAATTAAAATTCTGTGTTAAATAACAATTTTCTTATAAATTAATTCAAATTTGCGTTAAAAATATTGAGAATTGAAAAACTAAAGCAAAATTTGTTGTAACAGAATCAATATAAATTTGATTATTTTATTTTTTACGAGTTATTGAAAATAACACGTAATAATTTTTGAATTTGAAAATAGTGCAAGGGTCAACGAAAAATTACAATAACAGAAAAAGAGATAAATATTTGGTCTGTTGGCAAAAGCAGTTTCAAAAGCTATAATTTTCAAACCTCAATTTTATTGGTTTTATTTGCAGATGAAAACAAATAGTAGATGCAACGTCAGAGAATCTTGAAAAAAACTTTCATTTAAAAACAAAACTGATGCATCCTTTCAATATATTCTTTTTGCAAAGTTATTTAAAATCATTTAATAAAGCTTTTCAAAGTTATTTTAAAATCCGAATAAAATTAAAATTTTAATTTAAAATTTTAGATAAACTGCAATTTGAAAATTTTCGTTTAAAAATAGTCAACACATGTTTTTCTTTTATTCTGAAATTAAATTTTAAATTTCGTACAATATTTTCCCGTAAAAAGAAAATCAAGTCTTTTTTCAAGAAAGTATTATCTTCTAATTCGATTTTTATCCTGTGTGTGAAGTTTAAATCAAAGAAAATCTCATTCCGTCCCAGACAGTGATTTCAATTGAGAATTGAAAAAGAGTGACGCAGCAAAATGTGGATCAACTTCTTTTTTCGGAGGAAAAACCCTTGATTTGTGGAAAATCATATTTCTCCCTTTTTACTTTCAAAGGTTTGTTACTTTTTTCTTTTATATAAAGAAAATGTGAAAAAAAGACTGAAAAATTGTGATAAGAAAATGGGAAAAAATTACTGTTGGTAGTGATTTCATTATTTTTCTAAATTGACTTTTAGGTTATGTCAAAATAACGAATAGTTTAGTTAAATTCTGTTTACTAATTTAATTGGTCAAATTTTGTAATTTTTAGTTTTATGTTACTGATATTTAGTTACATTTTACTAATAAATATTTATTTTTAACTAATTACTGAAAAGAAAAGTCAAGAACGATTTTACTAATAAGATTAGTTATTTTTAACTAACTCAGATTTAGTCAGTAAATTGACTTCCGATAAATTAATGTTAGTTTATAATCAAAATTTTGTCAGTTTTGAAAATGATAAAAAATAGAAAAAAATAGAAAACGAATTTTGAACTGTCAAATGGACAATTGGACAATTTGACAGTTGACAGTTGTCAAAATAACTGTCAAGTTTGCTAGATAATGACAAATTTAAAATAAAATATAAAAAACGAGCTTCTGGTTTCTGTTGATTACAAATTTGATGCCAAATTTTACAATTTTACAGTTGACAGTTGACAGTTGACAGTTGTCAAATCAAGTGACAACTTTACTTAAAAATCAACTGCCAACTTTTCTAGAACATGGCTGGTTTCAAATAAAATGTCAAAAAAGGTTTGGTGTCTCTGGTTCCAATTTGACATCAATTACGTAATTTGACAGTTGACAGTTGTCAAATTAAGTGTCAAGTTTTAATAAATTAAGTCAACTTTACTAGAATAAGGACTAGTTTTTATTAAAGTAACACAAAAAAAAATGTTTTTGGTGTTGCTATTTACTAAATTGTTGACAATTCTGCAGTTGACAGTTGACAGTTGACAGTTGTCAAATTAATTGTTAAGAATTAATTAATTAAGTTCACTTTGCTAGAATAAGTACTAGTTTTTGTTAAAATAATCCCAAAAAAATGTTTTTGATGTTGCTATTTACTAATTTGTTGACAATTCTGCAGTTGACAGTTTGACAGTTGTCAAATTAAGTGTTAGCAATTAATTACTTAAGTCCAATTTGCTAGAAAATGAATAGCATTTTATTAAAATACCTGCAAGAAAGTTTTTTTGGTGTCGCTAATTACGAATTTGTTGCCAATTTTGCGGTTGACAGTTGACAGTTGACAGTTGTCAAATGAAATATCAACAATTAATAAATTAAGTTCGCTTTGCTAGAAAATGACCAGATTTTGTTAAAATAACATTAAAAAGTGCTTTTGGTTTCGCTAATTACGAATTTGTTGACAATTTTGAAGTTGACAGTTGACAGCTGACAGTTTTCAAGTTAATTGGCAACAATTATTAAAAGAACTGACGACTTTGTTAGAACATGACTTTTTTTAATAAAATAAAGAAGAAAGTTTTTGATATTGATTATTACGAATTTGATGTCAAATTGTCATTTCAACAGTTGACAGCTGTCAAATCAAGTGTTAACTTAGCTAGAAAGTTTTTTTTAAATATACTCGAAAATGTTTTAATGAAAATAACAGAAAAGAGTTTTTGTTGTATCGAATTGCGAATTTGTCGTTAAATTAGTTATTTTACAGTTGTCAGCTGTCAAATTAACTGTCAATTTGGTTCGAATTTTGACAAGTGATGTAAAATTTTTGTCAATTGTTAGAATAAGTAGATAAAGTTTAAAATATAAGAAACTGGTTTTCTAATTTAAGTTATAAATTTTATGTCAATTTGACCATAAAATTGACATCAAATTAAAAGTATGACAATTGGCAGCTGTCAAATCAACTGTCAACTTTACCAAATAGTTTGAATAAAAATGATAAAGAAGAGTTTTTAGAGACACTAATCTCAAATCTGATTTTAAAACTGTTTATTTGACACATGTAAACTGTCAACTCTGTCAAACTGTCAAATTAGTAAATTAGTTAATTAGTTTATCTGTCAACTTTAGTTTTTGTTAACTAAAAAAACAATATAATAAGTTGCTTATGTCTATGGTCTCAAAAAAGGGTTTTTGAAGTAGTTTATCACGAAATCTATGGTAAATCGGCAATTTGACAGTTGACAGCTGTCAAGTCAAATGTCAACTTAGGTAGAAAGTGTTTTTTAAGTATATGTGAAATACTACCCCACTCAGAAAAAAAGTGCGGAATTCCTGTTGAGTTTCCGCGGTAAACTCCGCGTTAAATTCCTGCGGAGTTTCCGCAGGAAATTCCGCAGAAATTCCGCAAAAATATTCCGCAACGAGATTTCACAAAATCTGTGATTGAAAATGCACAACAGATATCCTGGTCGCTCCGGTCAACTTCTTCGAGGAAACTGACCTCAAAATGTGAAAAATAACTGCTACACGGTATTCAAGAGTAAAACCGACGTCTAGGTCGCTCGGGTCAACTTTTTAGGGAAAGTTAACCTCAAAATATAAAAAGTAACTGCTACACCGTTTTCAAGAGCAAATCTAATGTTCAGGAGGTCTGGGTCAACTACTTCAAGGAAGTTAACCTCAAAATGTAAAAAATACCTGCTACACCGTTTTCAAGAGAAAATTCGATGATCAGGTCATTCGGGTCAACGTCTTCGGGAAAGTTAACCTTAAAATATAAAAAATTACTGCTACACCGTTTTCAAGAGCAAAACCGGTGGCTAGGTCTTTCCGGTCAACATCTTCAGGAAAGTTAACCTCAAAATGTGAAAAATATCTGCTAACCCGTTTTCAAGAGAAAATTCGATGACCAGGTCGTTCGGGTCAACGTCTTCGGGAAAGTTAACCTCAAAATAAGAAAAATAACTGCTACACCGTTTTCTAGAGCAAAACCGATGTCTAGGTCGTTCCGCACAACATCTTTAAAAAAAGTTAACCTCAAAATAAGAAAAATATCTGCTACACCGTTTTCAAGAACAAAACCGGTGGCTAGGTCGTTCCGGTCAACATCTTCAGGAAAGTTAACCTCAAAATGTGAAAAATACATGCTACACGGTTTTCAAGAGAAAATTCGATGACCAGGTCGTTCGGGTCAACGTCTTCGGAAAAGTTAACCTCAAAATAAGAAAAATAACTGCTACACCGTTTTCTAGAGCAACACCGATGTCTAGGTCGTTCCGCTCAACATCTTTAAAGAAAGTTAACCTCAAAATAAGAAAAATAACTGCTACACCGTCTTCAAGAACAAAACCGGTGGCTAGGTCGTTCCGGTCAACATCTTCAGGAAAGTTAACCTCAAAATGTGAAAAATACATGCTACACCGTTTTCAAGAGAAAATTCGATGACCAGGTCGTTCGGGTCAACGTCTTCGGGAAAGTTAACCTCAAAATAAGAAAAATAACTGCTACACCGTTTTCTAGAGCAAAACCGATGTCTAGGTCGTTCCGCTCAACATCTTTAAAAAAAGTTAACCTCAAAATAAGAAATATAACTGCTACACCGTTTTCTAGAGCAAAACCGATGTCTGAGTCGTTCCGGTCAACATCTTTAGGGAAGTTAACCGCAAAATGTGAAAAATATCTGCTACACCGGTGTCAAGGGAAAATTCAATTACCAGGTCATTCGGGTCAACGTCTTCGAGAAAGTTAACCTCAAAATATAAAAATTTACTGCTACACCGTTTTCCAGAGCAAAACCGGTGGCTAGGTCTTTCCGGTCAACATCTTCAGGAAAGTTAACCTCAAAATGTAAAAAATATCTGCTACACCGGTGTCAAGGGAAAATTCAATTACCAGGTCGTTCGGGTCAACGTCTTCGGGAAAGTTAACCTCAAAATATAAAAATTTACTGCTACACCGTTTTCCAGAGCAAAAGCAGTGGCTAGGTCTTTCCGGTCAACATCTATAGGAAAGTTAACCTCAAAATGTGAAAAATATCTGCTACACCGGTGTCAAGGGAAAATTCAATGACCAGGTCGTTCGGGTCAACGTCTTCGGGAAAGTTAACCTCAAAATATAAAAATTTACTGCTACACCGTTTTCCAGAGCAAAACCGGTGGCTAGGTCTTTCCGGTCAACATCTTTAGGAAAGTTAACCTCAAAATGTGAAAAATATCTGCTACACCGGTGTCAAGGGAAATTTCAATGACTAGGTCGTTCGGGTCAACGTCTTCGGGAAAGTTCACCTTAAAATATAAAAAATTACTGCTACACAGTTTTCCACAGTAAAACCGGTGGCTAGGTCGTTACGATTAACTTTTCAGGGAAAGTTAACCTCAAAATGTAAAAAGTAACTGCTACACCGTTTTCCAGAGCAAAACCGATGGCTAGATCATTCCGGTTTACATCTTCAGGAAAGATAACCTCAAAATGTAAAAAATACCTGCTACACCGTTTTCAAGAGAAAATTCGATAACCAGGTCGTTCGGGTCAATGTATTGCGGAAAGTTAACCTCAAAATGTAAAAAGTAACTGCTACACCGTTTTCCAGAGCAAAACCGATGGCTAGATCATTCCGGTTTACATCTTCAGGAAAGATAACCTCAAAATGTAAAAAATACCTGCTACACCGTTTTCAAAAGAAAATTCGATGACCAGGTCGTTCAGGTCAACATCTTTGGGAAAGTAAACCTGAAAATGTAAAAAATATCTGATACACCTTTTTTAAGAGAATATTTGATGTCCAGGTCTTTCGTGTCAACATCTTTAAAAAAGTTAACCTCGAAATGTGAAAAATAACTGCTACACGGTATTCAAGAGCAAATCCGATGTCTAGGACGTTCCCGTCAACTTCTTCGAGGAAGTTAACCTCAAAATGTGAAAAATAACTGCTACACGGTATTTAAGAGCAAAACCGATGACTAGGTCGTGCGGGTCAACTTCTTAGGGAAAGTTAACCTTAAAATGTAAAAAATTACTGCTACACCTTTTTCCAGAGCAAATCTGATGTGCAGGAGGTCTGGGTCAACTACTTCAAGGAAGTTAACCTCAAAATGTAAAAAATACCTGCTACACTGTTTTCAAGAGAAAATTCGATAACCAGGTCGGTCGGGTCAATGTCTTGGGAAAAGTTAACCTCAAAATGTAAAAAATTACTGCAATGCCGTTTTCCAGAACAAAACCGGTAGCTAGGACGTTCCGGTCAACACCTTCAGGAAAGTTAACCTCTAAATTTGAAAAATACCTGCTACACCGTTTTCAAGAGAAAATTCGATGACCAGGTCGTTCGGGTCACCGTCTTTAAGAAAGTAAACATCAAAATGTAAAAAATATCTGCTACACCTTTTTTAAGAGAATATTCGATGTCCAGGTCGTTCGTGTCAACATCTTTAAAAAAGTTAACCTCAAAATGTGAAAAATACCTGCTACACCGAAAATTCGATGACCAGGTCGTTCGGGTCAACGTCTTCGGGAAAGTTAACCTCAAGATATAAAAAATTACTGCTACACCGTTTTCCAGAGCAAAACCGGTGGCTAGGTCGTTTCTTTGAACATCTTCAGGAAAGTTAACCTTAAAATGTCAAAAATTCCTGCTACACCGTTTTCAAGAAAACATTCGATGACAAGGTCGTTCGGGTCAACTTCTTCGAAAAAGATAACCTCAAAATGTAAAAAATAACTGCTACACCATATTCAATAATTCGATGTCTGTAGGGTCTATAGGTCGTTTAAGTCAAATGTGCCGCCCTAGGCAGTTTCCTACATTGCCTATCTAGTAATTCCGCCACTGTTTGTATGGAAAAATTATTATTAATTCATAATTCGCAGGGTATATTCAAATGTTTAGAAAATTTTAATTTGTTTAAACAATTTACATTTCTTATGGTTTCGAAATTAAAAAGATTTTTTTAACAGACATTGATTCTTTTGTAACAATTGACGGAAAATTTGTGCAATAAATATTTATTGTATTTGTTTAAACAATCGAAATTTTTAATAATTTTTTTTTTTAAATTCTCTTAGAAAAATTTTGCTTACGACTGTTATTATTAAAAAATATCACGAATTTTTTCGTCTGCAATTTTCAAGATATTTTGATTGTTTAAACAATTTATATTTGTGGAAACAATTTAATTTTCCCATGGTAGACGTTTACTAATTTTTTTAAAATAACTCATAAAGGAAGATTTTTAAATCTTTTTTATCTCATACTTAGCCAGAAATTTAATTTCCTTAATAAACAGTATATTAATTTAGAGAAAGATTTATATCATACAGTATTATTATTTAGGCTAGATAATAATAAGATAGGTACAGTTTGATAGCAGGATACTTAAGATTTAAATTTATTTGGGATTTTTTTATAAAAGTAGAAGAGGGGTAACTGGAAAATATTTAAAAAAGTACATTATTGTTATGGGAATATTGGCAAAGTAAAAACATTGATAAATTAGAAAATTACAAAATTAGAAAATTGGAAAAATTTGTAAGCTGGTAATTTAAGACATTGGAGATTTGGTTATTGGAAAATTGGAAAATTAGGAAATTGGAGAAGTTGTTATTTTAAAATTGGAGAAATTGAAAAATGATAAACTGGAAGATTGTCAAATTAGAAAATTGTTCAAACTGTTAAATTAAGAAGTTAAGGTTATTAATAAATTGTCAAAGTAAAAAAATTTGTAAACAGAAAAATTGGAGATTTTTTTATTCGGAAATTGTCAAATTAAATAATATTGGTAAAATTTAAAATTGGACAATCATTTTTGACAGCTTACAAAGTACCCTAAGTTACTTACTAACCTAAGTTAAACGTATTTTAGTTGAAATTCATTGTTAGGCTATAAAAATTTAAGGCTATATCCATTTTAGGTTTAATAGGTTTTAGACTACTCGGATTTTACTATTAATGAGTTTTAGGTTTCATGCATTTTAGGTTAAATGCACTTTAGACGGTTAAATACATTTTAAACGGTTAAATACATTTTAGACGGTTAGATGCATTTTAGGCTATAAAAATTGTAGGCTGAATGAGTTTTAGGCTGATTGAGTTTTAGGCTTAATGCATTTAATGTTAAATAGGTTTTAGATAACTTGCAATCTAGGCCTTATGAGTTTTAGGCTGCTTGCATTTTAAGTTATATGTATCTTAGTTTAAATTCATTTAAGCTATATGCATTTTAAGCTATATACATTTCAGGTTATATGGGTTTTAGGCTACAAGCATTTTAGGCGAAATATGTTTAGTTTTAATGCATTTTGGGTTAAAGAGGTTTTAGACTACATGCATTTTAGGGTGAATTAGTATTAATTCATTTTAGGTTAAAGGGGTTTTAGGCTACATTCATTTTAAGCTGATTTAGTTATACGCTTTATGCCTATCAGGTTAAATAGCTTGAAGGCAATCTGCAGTTTAGGCTAAATGAGTTTAGGCTGAATGCATATAAGGTTAAATGGGATTTAGGCTAAATGCATTTAAGGTAAAATGGGTCTCATGCTACTTGCATTTGCATTCTCACCTTGACTTCTTTATTCTCGTGCGATGAAGGGAGAGAAAAAATTCAAATTTCTATTTCTGTCTTCTTCTATTTCAATTCGGCTGGCTGCCCAGCCAGACAGTCTGCCAGCCGAGATGTGAAGGCTACATGCATTTTAGGTTTAATGAGTTTAAGTCTTAATGCATTTTCGGTTAAAGAGGTTTTTCGACAAATGGTATTTAGGCTGAATGGGTTTTAGGCTAAATGCATTTCAGGTTAAATGGGATTTAGTTTAAATACATTTTAGGTTAAATGAGATTTAGACTTCATGCATTAAGTTTTAGGCTAATTACATTTCAAGTTAAATGTATTTTGATATTTTAAATAAACTTATAATTTAAATGTATTTTAGTTAAAATTCAATTATGTTATATGCATTTTATGTCCAATGGGTTTAAGGTTTTATGCACTTTAGGCGAAATAACTTTAAGGCTCAATGCTTTTTAGGTTAAATCGGATTTAGGCAATATGTATTTAAATACATGTAGCCTAAACCCATTCATTGTAGCTTAAAGAGGTTTTAGACTACTTGCATTTTAGGCTGAAAGAGTTTTTGGCTAAGTGCATTTTAGGCTTAATGCATTTTAGGTTAAAAAGGTTTTAGGCTACATGCCTTTTAGGCTTAATAAGTTTCAGGATAAATGCTTTATAGGTTAAATATATTTTAGGCTATAAATTAAAGGCTATATGCGTCTTAGGTTAAATGGGATTTAGGCTACATGCTTATTAGACTGAACAAGTTTTAGGCGTAATGTATTGAAGGTTAAGTGGGTTTTAGACTACTTGCATTTTAGGCTAAATGAGTTTTATGCTGTATGCATTTTATCTGGTTTTGAGAATAGAAAATATAAATAATATAATTTAATTGGTTTAATTGCATTTTAATATAATAATTTTAATTTCAAAGTTCAAATTTAATGTAAGGAGTTTTTTATTAAGTTAAAAATTACAAATTTCAATAATAATAATAAATATTTTATATAAATTAAAACTAATTCTTACTATTTATTTCAAATTATTTCACTTTTTTCTTCGGATTGTAATGTTTCAATCAATTTCAATTTATTATTGAAGTTAAAAGAAAATTAACATATAATTGCTACTTTTTAATATTGAAAAACTTTCAATTAATATAGACCTCAATGGCTCTGAGACTGAACCCAGGACCTGCCAATTGGCTGTTAAATGCTCTAATACTGAGCTACGCAGGGTTACTGATCATATTCGCTCACAGTCCATTTTGTTTTTTAAGCTATTGCGATTATTTCAAAATACTCCCTATTACGAATTCCCATATAGGATCCGATTTAAATTTAAAATAAAAAATAAATTTAACTTAAAAAGCAATCAGCTTAAAACTTATTCAGCCCAAAATGTATTCAGGCTAAATCCCATTTACCTTAAAATGCATTTAGCCTAATACACATTCAGCCTAAAATGCAGGTTGTCTAAAACCAACTTAACCTAAAATGCAAGTAGTCTAAAACCTCTTCACCCTAAAATGAATTAAGACTAAAAACACATTCAGCCTAAATCAATTAAGTCTAAAACCTCTTTAACCTAAAATGCATTAATACTAAGCTCATTTAGTCTAAAATTCATGTAGCCCAAAACCCATATAACCTAAAATGCATATAGCTTAAAATGCATATAGCCACAATAAATTTAAACTAAAATACATTTAACTTTAAATGCAATCGGCCTAAAATTAACTAAGCCTAAAATGCATGTTGCCTAAATCTCATTTAACCTAAAATGCATATAGCCTAAAATGAATTGAAACTAAAATACATTGAACTTAAAATGCAATTAGCCTAAAACTCATTCAGCCTAAAATGCAAGTAGTCTAAAACCCACTTAACCTTCAATACATTACGCCTAAAACTTGTTCAGTCTAATATGCATGTAGCCTAAATCCTATTTAACCTAAAACGCATATATCCTTTAATTCTTATAGCCTAAAATATATTTAACCTATAAAGCATTTATCCTGAACTTTTAAGCCTAAAATGCATGTAGCCTAAAACCTCTTTAACCTAAAATGCATTTAGCCTAAAATCAGCCAAAAAATCTTTCAGCCTAAAATGCAAGTTGTCTAAAACCTTTTTAAGCTAAAATAAATGGGTTTAGGCTACATGTATTTAAATACATATTGCCTAAATCTGATTTAACCTAAAATGCATTGAGCCTAAAAGTTATTTCGCCTAAAGTGCATGAAACCTTAAACCCATTTGACATAAAATGCATATAACATAATGGAATTTTAACTAAAATCCATTTGAATTATAAGTTCATTTAAAATATCAAAATACATTTAACTTGAACTGTAATTAGCCTAAAACTTAATGCATGAAGTCTAAATCTCATTTAACCTAAAATGTATTTAAACTAAATCCCATTTAACCTGAAATGCATTTAGCCTAAAACCCATTCAGCCTAAATTACATTTGTCGAAAGACTTATTTAATCTAAAATGCAATAAGCCTAAAACTCAATCAGCCTAATATGAATGTAGCCTACACATCTCGGCTGGCTATCTGGCTGTGCAGTAGGGTGGTCCAAAAACAAAAAAGTTGAAAATATTATGCTCTCACCCCCCAGGATTGTTCTATATTGAAAAAAAAATTACCCATATTTTTTTGTTTTTATTTTGTTTAATATTTAGAGGTCGCTCAAAGAGCTCAAAGTTTCCCATGCAAAATGCATGGGAAAAAAAATCTTTTTCGAAGAATTGATATAAAATCCATGAAAATTAATATTTCTTCATCGGATAATGCTGCTTCTCTTCAGCAGAGTTCAAAAAACAAGATCCAATAATTTATTAAACAATTTTTTATTATTAACTATTTTTTAAAGGTCCCTAAAAAACCCCGTAAAATGAAAAAAACGTAAATTACGGGGTTTTTTAGGGACCTTTAAAAAATAGTTAATAATAAAAAATTGTTTAATAAATTATTGGATCTTGTTTTTTGAACTCTGCTGAAGAGAAGCAGCATTATGCGATCAAGAAATATTAATTTTCATGGATTTTATATCAATTCTACGAAAAAGTTTTTTTTTCCCATGCATTTTGCATGGGAAACTTTGAGCCCTTTGAGCGACCTCTAAATATTAAAAAAAAACAAAAACAAAAAAATAGGGGTAATTTTTTTTTCGATAAAGAACAATCCTAGGAGGTAAGAGCAAAACATTTTCAACTTTTTGTTTTTCCCATGTATTTTTGGACCACCCTACTGTGCAGCCAGCCGACATAAAACAGAAGAAGACAGAAATAAAAATTTAAATTTTTTCTCTCCCTTCATCTCACGAGAATAAAGAATTAAAGGTGAGAAAGTACCTTAAAACCTCTTTAACCTAAAATGCATTTATTTTAAAATGCGTTCAGCTGAAAATGCAAGTAGCATGAAACCCATTTCACCTTAAATGCATTTAGCCTAAATCCCATTTAACCTTATATGCATTCAGCCTAAACTCATTCAGCCTAAACTGCAGGTTGTCTTCAAGCTATTTAACCTGATAGACATTAAGCGTATAACTGAATCAGCTTAAAATGAATGTACCCTAAAACCCCTCTAATCTAAAATGAATTAATACCAATTCAGCCTAAAATGCATGTAGTCTAAAACCTCTTTAACTCAAAATGCAATTAAACTAAACATATTTCGCCTAAAATGCTTGTAGCCTAAAACCCATATAACCTAAAATGCATATAGCTTAAAATGCATATAGCTTAAATGAATTTAAACTAAGATACATATAACTTAAAATGCAAGCAGCCTAAAACTTATTAAGCTTAAAATGCATACATCCTAAATCCCATTTAACCTAAAATAAATTAAGCCTAAAACTCATAAGGCCTAGATTGCAAGTTGTCTAAAACCTATTTAACATAAAATGCATTAAGCCTAAAACTTAATCAGCCAAAAATGAAAGTAGACTAAAACTCTTTAAACCTGAAATGCATTCAGCCTAAAACACTTTCAGCCTAAAATGAATGTAGACTAAAACTCCTTAAACCTGAAATGCATTCAGCCTAAAACTCATTCAGCCTAAAATGCAAGTAGTCCAAAATACATTTAACCTAAAATGCATTAAGCCTAAAACTTGATGAGCATAAAATGCATGTAGCCTAAAACCTATTAAACCTAAAATGCATAAAGCCTACAATTTTTATAGCCTAAAATGCATCTAACCGTCTAAAATGTATTTAACCGTTTAAAATGTATTTAACCGTCTAAAGTGCATTTAACCTAAAATGCATGAAACCTAAAACTCATTAATAGTAAAATCCGAGTAGTCTAAAACCTATTAAACCTAAAATGGATATAGCCTTAAATTTTTATAGCCTAACAATGAATTTCAACTAAAATACGTTTAACTTAGGTTAGTAAGTAACTTAGGGTACTTTGTAAGCTGTCAAAAATGATTGTCCAATTTTAAATTTTACCAATATTATTTAATTTGACAATTTCCGAATAAAAAAATCTCCAATTTTTCTGTTTACAAATTTTTTTACTTTGACAATTTATTAATAACCTTAACTTCTTAATTTAACAGTTTGAACAATTTTCTAATTTGACAATCTTCCAGTTTATCATTTTTCAATTTCTCCAATTTTAAAATAACAACTTCTCCAATTTCCTAATTTTCCAATTTTCCAATAACCAAATCTCCAATGTCTTAAATTACCAGCTTACAAATTTTTCCAATTTTCTAATTTTGTAATTTTCTAATTTATCAATGTTTTTACTTTGCCAATATTCCCATAACAATAATGTACTTTTTTAAATATTTTCCAGTTACCCCTCTTCTACTTTTATAAAAAAATCCCAAATAAATTTAAATCTTAAGTATCCTGCTATCAAACTGTACCTATCTTATTATTATCTAGCCTAAATAATAATACTGTATGATATAAATCTTTCTCTAAATTAATATACTGTTTATTAAGGAAATTAAATTTCTGGCTAAGTATGAGATAAAAAAGATTTAAAAATCTTCCTTTATGAGTTATTTTAAAAAAATTAGTAAACGTCTACCATGGGAAAATTAAATTGTTTCCACAAATATAAATTGTTTAAACAATCAAAATATCTTGAAAATTGCAGACGAAAAAATTCGTGATATTTTTCAATAATAACAGTCGTAAGCAAAATTTTTCTAAGAGAATTTAAAAAAAAAAAATTATTAAAAATTTCGATTGTTTAAACAAATACAATAAATATTTAATGCACAAATTTTCTGTCAATTGTTATTAAAGAATCAATGTCTGTTAAAAAATCTTTTTAAAACTCTTTTGCTTTTAGAATCACAACTGTGAACTTTTCTTACTAGAGGGCGCCAAATGCAAGATAAAAAGCATGTAGCCTAAAACCTCTTAACCTACAATTAATTTAGCCTAAAACTCATTCAACCTAAAATGCGAGTAGTTTAAAACCCATTTAACTTAAAATGCATGCCTAAAGCCACTTGTTTTAGGCTATACCTTGAATGCATTAAACCTTGAATACATGTAGCCTAAAACTCAATTAGCCTAAAATGCAAGTAGCCTAAAACGAATTTAACCTTAAATGCATAAAGCCTATAACTTGTTCAGCCTAGAATGCATGTAGCCTAAAACCCATTTAACCCAAAATGCATAGGGCCTAAAATTCATATTGCCTAAAATGCATTTATCCTAAAACTCATGTAAAATAAATCTCATTCAATCTATATTCCATTTAACCTAAATCTCATTTATCCTAAGTCTCATTTATCCTAAGTCTCATATAACCTAAAATGTATTTAAGCTGGATCGTAATTTACCTAAAATGGAGTAAGCCTAAATCCCATTTAACCTAAACGTTACTCAACCTAATTCCAAGTTAACCTCAAATGCATTTAACTTAAATTCCATTTAACCTAAAATGAGGCTTTACAAGCCGTAATGTAATAGTGTGATACACTGGTTAGTTTCCCGCCCGGCTACTGCGGCGCTTTTGTCGCTACACACAGATGTAAAATTTGTATAACGACATGGCAGTAATGTGCGTTAGTAAATACCAACACATATAACTGCCATGTCGCTATACAAATTTTGCATCTGTGTGTAGCGACAAAAGCGCCGCAGTAACCAGTGTATCACACTAATATATTACGGCTTGTAGAACCTGCCTAAAATGCGTATAGCCTAAAAAGCATATAACCTAAAACTCATTAAGCTAAAATGCATTTAACTTAAAATGCACTCAGCCTACAACTTATTCGGCCTGAAATGCTTGTAGCCTAAATGTAGTTAACAGAATAAAACATTAAATAAGATTTAGGGTAAATGGGATTTAGGTTAAATGCATTTTAGGTTGCATAAGAATTAGGTTAAATGGGAATTATGTTAAATAGAGTTTAGGCTAAATAGCATTTTTGATGAATGCATGTTAAGTTTAAATGGGAGTTAGGCTAAATGCATTTTAGGCTTAACAGAATTTTGGATATATGTATTTTAGGTTAAATGGGCGATAGGAAAAATCGGAGTTAAGCTGACTGCATTTAGGTTAAACAGGATTTAGGCTGAATGCATTTAAGGTTAAATGAATTTTAGGCTGAATGCATTTTAGGTTAAATGGAATTTAGGCTTAATTCCTTTAAGGCTATATGGTTTAGGACAAATAGGTTTTAGTGAATATTCATGCTCCTACTCGATTTTGTACTTCAAATCAGAGTAGCAGTTGTTTATCTCATTTTAAGGTTCACTTCCACACTGAGGTTGTCCCGAAAGATCTTGACATTCTAGACATCGGTTTTGCTCTTGAAAACGGTGTAGCAGTTATTTTTTTTATTTTGAGCTTTACTTTTCCAAAGACGTTGACCTAAACGACCTATAGACCCTACAGACATCGAATTATTGAATACGGTGTAGCAGTCATTTTACACATTTTAAGGTTAACTTTTCCGAAGACATTGACCCGAACAACCTGGACATCAAACTTTTTCTTGAAAAAGGTGGAGGATTAATTTATTCTATTTTGAGGTTAACCTTGCTAAAGAGGTTGACCAAAACGACATGGACGTCGAATTTTCTCTTAAATACGGTATAGCAGGTATTTTTTTACATCTTAAGGTTAACTTCCCCGAAGAAGTTGACCCAGACTTCCTGCACATCGGTTTTGCTCTTGAAAACGGTGAAGCAGTTATTTTTCAAATCTTAAGGTTAACATTGCATTGAAGTATATAACGTTAAAAATAACGATTTTTTTTTTTTTTTTTTTTAATAAAAACTAAATATTTAGAAACATTATATACGTTTAATAAAAAAAATACATTTGTTAAATCACAAATCTAGGGTATAACAGTAAAATACAATAAAAAAAAACATCATTGACACAGATTTTCGCCCTTATCTGGCAGCACAATGAAATGTAGACTTTCTCACCTACGTTGTTCGAAAGCAAATAAAAAATCGAGTTATAAAAATGGACGACTTTGAAAATTAAGTGAGCGGACGACATCGTTCTTGTCAAAAGCCCAAAATTTTGACAATAACGAAGGCCGTCCGCTAACATAATTTTAAAGTCGTCCATTTTTTATTTGCTTTTGAACCAAGTAGGAGCAAATGTCAACATTTTATTGTTACTGCCAGAAAAAGTAGAAAATTTGTCAAAATTTTAGATTTTTGCCAATAACGAAGGCCGTCCACTAACCTAATTTTTAAGCCATCAATTTTTATAACTTGATTTTTTATTTGCTTTCGAATCAAGTAGGAGCAAATGTCTACATTTTGTTTTTTCTGACAGAAAAAGGCAAAAATTTGTCAAAATTTTGGGTTTTTGCCAATAACGAAGCCCGTCCCCTAACTTAATTTTTAATGTCGTCCATTTTTATAAGTCGATTTTTTATTTGCTTTTGAACCACGTAGGTGAAAAAGTCTACATTTTATTTTTTGTGTCAGAAAAAGTAAAAAATCTGTCAAAATTTGGGTTTTTGCCAATAACGAAGCCCGTCCGCTAACTTAATTTTTAAAAGTCGTCCATTTTTATATGTCAATTTTTTATTTGCTTTCGAACCACGCAGGTGAAAAAGTCTACATTTTTTTTTGTGTGAGAAAAAGTAAAAAATCTGTCTAAATTTTGGGTTATTGCCAATAACGAAGGCCGTCCGCTAACTTAATTTTTGAAATCGTCCATTTTTATAAGTCGATTTTTTATATGCTTTCGAACCACGTAGGTGAAAAAGTCTACATTTTATTTTTTGTGTCAGAAAAAGTAAAAAATCTCTCAAAATTTTGGGTTTTTGCCAATAAAGAAGGCCGTCCGCTAACTTAATTTTTGAAGTCGTCCATTTTTATAAGTCGATTTTTTATTTGCTTTCGAACCACGTAGGTGAAAAAGTCTACATTTTATTTTTTGTGTCAGAAAAAGTAAAAAATCTTTCAAAATTTTGGGTTTTTGCCAATAAAGAAGGCCGTCCGCTAACTTAATTTTTAAAGTCGTCCATTTTTATAACTTGATTTTTTATTTGCTTTCGAACCACGCAGGTGAAAAAATCTACATTTTTTTTGTGTCAGAAAAAGTAAAAAATCTGTCAAAATTTTGGGTTATTGCCAATAACGAAGGCCGTCCGCTAACCTAATTTTTAAAGTACTCCATTTTTATAACTTGATTTTTTTATTTGCTTTTAAACCACTTTGGTGAAAAAGTCTACATTTAATTGTTATGCCAGATAAGGGCGAAAATTTAGTTTTTATTAAAAAATCAATGCAATAGGTTAACTTCCCATCAAAGGTTGACAAAAACGACCTAAACATCGAATTTTCTCTTTAAAACGGTGTAGCAGTAATTTTTTTTATTTTGAGGTTAACTTTCCCGCAGACGTTGATCCGAACGACCTGTTCATCGAACTTTCTCCTGAAAACGGTGTAAGAGGTATTTTTAACATTCTGAGGTTAACTTTCCCTAAAAAGTTGACCCGAACGACCTAGACATAGGTTTTGCTCTTGAATACCGTGTAGCAGTGATTTTTCACATTTTGAGGTTAACTTCCTCGAAGAAGTTGACCGGAACGACCAAGACATCGGTTTTGCTCTGGAAAACGGTGTAGCAGTAATTTTTTATATTTTGAGGTTAACTATCCCAAAGACGTTGATCCAAACGACCTTGTCATCTAATTTTCTCTTGAAAACGGTGTAGCAGGTATTTTTCACATTTTAAGGTTAACTTTCCTGAAGATGTTGACCAGAACCATCTATCCATCGGTTTTGCTCTGGATAACGGTGTAGCAGTTACTTTTTACATTTTGAGGTTAACTTTCACTGAAGAAGTTGACCGGAACGACCTACTCATCGGTTTTGCTCTGGACAACGGTGTAGCAGTTATTTTTCTTATTTTGAGGTTAACTTTCCTGAAGATGTTGACCGGAACGACCTAGCCATCGGTTTTGTTTTGGAAAACGGTGTTGCAGTAATTTTTTATACTTTGAGGTTATCTTTTCCGAAGATATTGACCCGAACGAGCTAGTCATCGAATTTTTTCTTGAAACGGTGTACCAGGTATTTTTCACATTTTGAGGTTAACTTTCCTGAAGATGTTGACCGGAACGACCTAGCCATCGGTTTTGCTCTGGAAAACGGTGTAGCAGTAATTTTTTATATTTTGAGGTTAACTTTCCCAAAGATGTTGACACGAACGAACTGGACATCGAATATTCTTTTAAAAAAGATGTAGCAGTCATTTTTCTTATTTTGAGGTTAATTTTCCCAAAGATGGTGACACGAAGGACCTAGCCATCTATTTTGCTCTGGAAAACGGTGTGGCAGTAATTTTTTATATTTTGAGGTTAACTATCCCAAAGACGTTGATCCAAACGACCTTGTCATCTAATTTTCTCTTGAAAACGGTGTAGCAGGTATTTTTCACATTTTGAGGTTAACTTTCCTGAAGATGTTGACCGGAACCATCTATCCATCGGTTTTGCTCTGGAAAACGGTGTAGCAGTTACTTTTTACATTTTGAGGTTAACTTTTACTGAAGAAGTTGACCGGAACGACCTAGTCATCGGTTTTGCTCTGGACAACGGTGTAGCAGTTATTTTTCTTATTTTGAGCTTAACTTTCCTGAAGATGTTGACCGGAACGACCTAGCCATCGGTTTTGTTTTGGAAAACGGTGTTGCAGTAATTTTTTATACTTTGAGGTTATCTTTTCCGAAGATATTGACCCGAACGAGCTAGTCATCGAATTTTTTCTTGAAACGGTGTAGCAGGTATTTTTCACATTTTGAGGTTAACTTTCCTGAAGATGTTGACCGGAACGCCCTAGCCTTCGGTTGTGCTCTGGAAATCGGTGTAGCAGTAATGTTTTATATTTTGAGGTTAACTTTCCTGAAGACGTTGACCCGAACGACCTGGTCATCGAATTTTCTCTTGAAAACGGTGTAGCAGGTGTTTTTTACATTTTGAGGTTAACTTTCTCGAAGAAGTTGACCCAGACATCCTGCACATCAGATTTGCTCTTGGAAACGGTGAAGCAGTTTCTTTTTACATTTTGAGGTTAACTTTCCCTAAAAAGTTGACTCAAACGACCTGGACATCGGTTTTGCTCTTGAATACTGTGTAGCAGTTATTTTTCACATTTTGAGGTCAAGTTCCTCGAAGAAGTTGACCCGAGCGACCAGGATATCTGTAGTGTATTTTTAATCAAAGATTTTGCGAAATCTCGTTGCGGAATATTTTTGCGGAATTTCTGCGGAATTTCCTGCGGAATCTCCGCAGGAATTCCGCACTTTTTTTCTGAGTGGGACAATGATTCTTTAATTAATTCTTAATTAATCCTCAATCTTTAATTTGGCATAAAATGTGCAATTTGACATTTGACAGCTGTCAAATCAAGTGTCAACTTAGATAGAAAGTGTTTTTTAAATATATGTAAAATAATACAATGATTCCTTTATTGATCCTTTATTAATCTTCAATCTTTAATTCGTCATCAAATTTGGAAATTGATCGTTGTCAGGTGTCAAATCAACTGTCAAATCAACTGTCAACTTAGGTAGAATGTATTTTTAAAATATATTTAAAATATTACAATGGTTTATTTATTGATGCTTTATTAATCTTCATCTTCAATTCGTCATTAAATTTGGAAATTGACAGTTGTCGGCTGTCAAATCAACTGTCAAATCAACTGTCAACTTAGGTAGAAAGTGCTTTTTAAATATATGTATGTAAAATTCTGCAATGGTTCCTTAATTAATCCTTAGTTAATCCTTAATCTTTAATTTGTCATCAAATTTGCAAATTGACAGTTGTCAGCTGTCAAATCAATTGCCAACTCAGATAGAAAGAGTTTTTTTTTAAATATATTTTAAAAACTGCAATAGTTCTTTAATTATTCCTTAATTAATTTTTCATCCTTAATTTATCATCTAATTTGCAATTCGACAGTTGACAGCTGTCAAATCAACTGTCAACTTAGGTAGAAAGACTTTTTTAAATATATTTAAAATACTACAATGATTACCTTATCACACTTTAATTAATCCTCAATCTATAATTTGACATAAAATGTGCAATTTGGCAGTTGACAGCTGTCAAATCAACTGTCAACTTTGGTAGAAAGTGTTTTTTAAATATAATTAAAATACTGCAATGGTTCCTTAATTAATCCATAATTAATCGTCAATCCTTAATAGGTCATCTAATTTGCAATTCGACAGTTGACAGCTGTCAAATCAACTGTCAACTTTGGCAGAAAGTGCTTTTTAAATATATGTATGTAAAATTATGCAATGGTTCCTTAATTAATCGTTAGTTAATCCTCAATCTTTAATTTAGCATCAAATTTTCAAATTGACAGTTGACAGCTGTCAAATCAACAATCAACTTAGGTAGAAAGAGTCTATTTAAATATATTTAAAATACTGCAATGGTTTCTTAATTAATCTTTAATTAATCCTCAATCCTTAATTTGTCATCTAATTTGCAATTCTACAGTTGACAGCTGTCAAGTCAACTGTCAACTTAAGTAGACAGTATTTTTTAAGTATAAGTAAAACACTACAATGATTACTTAATTACACTTTAATTAATGCTCAATTTTTAATTTGTCATAAAATGTGCAATTTGATAGTTGACAGCTGTCAAGTCAACTGTCAACTTAGGTAGACAGTGTTTTTTAAGTATATATAAAATACTACAATGATTATTTAATTTATTAATCTTTAATTAATCCTCAATCTGTAATTTGTCATAAAATGTGCATTTTGTCAGTTGACAGCTGTCAAATCAACTGTCAACTTATGTAGAAAGAGTTTTTTTTAAATATATTTAAAATACTGCAATGGTTCCTTAATTAATTCTTATAATTAATCCTCAATCCTTAATTTGTCATCAAATTTACAATTTGACAGTTGACAGCTGTCAAATCAATTATCAATGCTGTTATAACAACAATTTTAACAAAATTTTGTTTGTTTGTTTATACAAACAATTTTTGTTTATTGTAGTAACAAAATTGTTGTTAAAATTTTATTTGTGTACTAACAAAAATTTTACCATAATCCCAAATTGCTAAGATGACAAAAACTTTGCTACAACAAGAAATTGGATTTGTCAGTTCTATTAACAATCCGATTTGTAAATCCAACAATTCCTTTTTCTCCGTGACAAATTTACATTAAATTGACATAAGCTTGAAACTTAATTGACATAAACTTGACATTAGATTTCACGTTAAATAATATTGTACCCAATTTGTAAATTATAAAAATTCTGTATATATATATTTATTGACAAAAATTTAGTCGATTAAATACATGTGCTTTTGTCGTTGAAAAATAACGTATATCAACTGTCCCCAGACATTCTTACTTTTAATCTCACTTTTTAGGTGCGAGAACAATAATTGTTAATTTATATGCAATTGTAATACTTGGAAGGTATAAATGTAACTCGATATAAATTCGGCTAATATTTCAAATCCCTTATGTCTGACTCATAAGACTTCATTAATTAAAGTTCTTAAGAAGTTGTGCTTTAGTAATTTCAATTTCAAAGTAGTAGTGCATCTGTACCTAATTCGCCAACTGACATCCTGTGCTATTGATTCTTTTAGACTGCACTTCAATCTAGGTTACCGAGAATCCACAAACCAGACAGAAATTGATTTCTCAACTTGAGCTTTGAACTTAATACTCATAATTCGTCAAATTACCACAACCATAAAAAAATAACTACTGTTTAAACTTACTCTGTTTATTGATTCAGTGCACAAATAAAAAATAAAGCGATTATCATATAATTTAAGTTTGCTCAAATTTAAGAATTAAAAATATCTTATACTTATAATATCAGTCACGTTATTTCTGGACTTTACAAATTAAAAGAAATTGTCAAATTTCATTTTATTAAAAAGAAAAAAACCCCATTTTTCCCACTAGTGACAAAAGTGGTGATTTTTTTTTTTTGGATTTGGAAAAATTTATTTTATGCATTTGCGAGTAAAATGTTCGTTTTCATCATCAGTTGCTAATATTGTCATTTTTACACACGTGAGGAAAAAGGCTATTTTTCCCATTGTCGAGAAAAACGGACATTTTTCTCAATAGTGAAAAAAACGATAATTTCTCCCACTAGTGAAGAAAACGGTTAATTCTCTTACAAGTAAGAAAATAGTAATTTTACACACTAGTGACAGAAATAGTATTTTAACACACCAGTGTCGAAAATCTTTATTTTTCTACTAGTAGGAAAAATGGATGTTTTTCCCATTAGTTAGAAAAATGGTCATTTTCACCACTAGTGAGAGAAATAGTAATTTTACCCTCTAGTGAGAAAAATGATCATTTTCACCACTAGTGAGAAAAGTTGTCATTTTCACTACTAGTGAGAAATTTGGTGATTTTTATGTTCATTTCAAAATGTTTATTTTCACCACTAGTAAGGAAAATGGTTATTTTTTCTAAGTAATGACTTAATTTTATTATTTATCGCCTCAATGCTAAAAATCTACATTTTTCTCACTAGGGAGAACTTTTTTATTGCTTTTTAATAATAACATTATTTATATTCTCGTATGTTCTTTTTACTGACTTTTAAAAGGGTCTGTCTGTCTGTTTGTCTGTCTGTCTGTCCGTTGGTCACACTCTACAGAAATCATTTTAGCACTAAATAACTTGAATAAACATTTATATAGGTATCAACTACATTTTTAGAAAGATAGAGTTGGTTAAATAATTCAAAAATTTTAAAAAATAAAAATCTTTCAAACTTCAAAAAATTTATGATTTTGTTTTCACAGTTTTACAATTTTTTTTTAATTTTTCCAGTTTTTCATTAATTGTTTATTTTATAAATAAATACTGTCTGTCTGTCTGTCTGTCTGTCCGTTGGTCTCACTCTATAGAAATCATTTTAGCACTAAATAACTTGAATAAACATTTATATAGGTATCACCTACATTTTTGGAAACATAGAGTTGGTTAAAAAATTCAAAAATTTTTAAAAATAAAAATTTTTCAAACTTCAAAAAATTTATAATTTTCTCTTCACATTTTTACAATTTTTTTTTTAATTTTTCCAGTTTTTTATTGATTGTTTATTTTATAAATAAATTTTCTATATTTATCAAGAATTTCTTTATTATTTTGTATTTTATATGTTCTTAGTTTTTTTCCTTTCAAACTATTTGACTTCTTAAATTCTTATTTCTTTAATTTTTTTTTCATTAAATCTCATAATATTTTTTCTATTTTCAATAAATTTATTTCTTTGAAATTGTTTAATTTTTATCTTATTATTCATAATTTTATAAAAATATTCATTTGGTATTTTTTCAACGTCTTTCCACAAGTTTTTAATATATCTTTAATTTTATAAAAAAATTTTTTTCTTTTATTTCATTTTCTGTAAATTTAATTTTATACAATTTTTTTTTCCTTTTATTTCATTTCCTGTCAATTTAATTTTGTTTTAAGGGCATGTGATGGGTTATGACGTCACTGGTATAGGCAAAATTTGTCCGTAACTTTTCTTTTAAAATATTGAATATTTTTTTATGAAATTTGGTAGAATTACTTAAAATATAATTAGGAAGGTCTCTCAGACCCGAGTTTGTTTGAATTTCGTCTCAAAATTCATTTTTATAAACGTTTGCATTTTTTCGAAAATGTTCCAAAATTAATTTTGGTCCAAAATTTAAACAAATTCGGGTCTGAGAGACCTTTTTAATGACATTTTAAGTAATTCTACCAAGTTTCATAAAAAAATATTCAATATTTTAAGAGAAATGTTACGGACAAATTTTGCCTATTCCAGTGACGTCATAATCCATCACATGCCCTTAAATTTTTTTTTTCACGTTTTTAAAATTATTTCTTATTGCTTTTTCCTTAAATGTTAAACTAATTTCTTAATTTTTCCTATTTTTTAACGATCTTACACTTTAGTAAACTTTTAACGTTAGATCATTGATATTTTACGTTAATTTCTTAATTTGAAAAAAGTCGGTAAATAATTTAGTTTTTCAAACGATTTTGTACCTATTTAATTATTATTTATTTTATTATTTACCTATTTATTTGTATTTTTACGATATTCACTTATTTTTTGTTCCATTTCTATGTGGTTTTTAAAAAGTGTTTTTTTTTCAATACTTTTTCTTTTCTCTATGTTTAAACATCTATCACAGAAATTTCTTCTTTTATTTTATTTTATCTAGTACTCACTAATTTTTCTCATTTTTCTATTTTTTAAAAATTTGTCCCTTTCCCAAAAATGCTAAATTTTTTCCTTTAAAATTTTCCACTTTCTCCAAAAATTATTAATAACTTTATATGTATCATTACATTATTATTTTTATTATAATTTTCCGTCTTTCTTCATTCTTTACATAATACCTTAATTTTATTTTATTCACATTTTTCTCTTCAGCATAAAATTTCAATGCTTTTTCATTGATTTTCTTATTATATTGTCTGAATTTAAAAAAAGGGTAAATATTTTTTTATTTTTTAAAGGATTTTCTAAACCTTGTCATATATTTTCTGAAATTTTTATAGTCTAGACTTTTGTAAATCCTTCAACTTGTAAATAAATAACTTTTTTAAAAATTATCCAAACTTTTTCAAATTTTAAAAAATTTTCTCATTTTTATCTTGTGAATTGTTTCCATATCTTTTTACATTTACATACTTTTTAGTACAGCTTTTCTCCAATCTTCGTATTTTTTGTGATTTTTTTCAACGCGTTCGATTTTTGACTACTTTTAAAATTTGCTCAATCTTTTATTACTTTTTACTAAATTTGACATAAATAAATAATAATAATAATAATAATAACTTTATAATAAATTTTAAAGTTTATAATTGATCAAAAATTCGTAAAGTAATTCATGTTTTTTTTCATATTTTTTGCCTGTAAAACTATATATCTTTAAACAACTTTTCCAATTAATTTTTTTGTTATTAATTTATTGCTTACGTGTAAGCAGAATTTTCACAAAACGGTCACAATTTTCACCTAATTTTCTTATTCCTTAAAATTCTTAGATTTATTTTTAAACACAATTCATTGAGATTCTTTCACAAAATTTCCAATGCTTTTAAATAATTTTAATAATTTTTCTGCACTTTTTCATTTTTCGGAACAACTTTGTATTTTTTCTAAATAATAACGCCGTTTACTAAATATTTAAAACTGTAATTAGTAATGTTTTTAATAATACGAATATATATTTGACAAGAATAATATATAAGTTAAAAAAAAATTATATATTTACTCTCTAAATCTGAATTAGTAGTTTTCTACTATGAATTAGTCAAATTCATGGCTCATTTTTCTCTAATTCATATAGTAGAAAACTACTAATTCTTAGTAGAAAACTACTAATTGAAATAGTGAAACTTTACTTTTAAAAAAAGTAGATTTTTTTACTAATTTAATTAGTAGTTTTCTACAACAAAATTAGTAGTTTTCTACTAAGAATTAGTAAAATTCTTACTATTTTAATAGTAGCTCACTTTTCGCTAATTCATTAGTAGAAAACCACTAATTCAGATTTAGAGAGTAAGTTTAAAAAAAAAACTATATATTTAAGTATAAAAAAAAACTATATATTCAAGTTTAAAAAAAAAAATTATATATTTAAAATCAAGAAACAAATCCTTTGAAAATACCAGTTTACAATTCGGGAAAATAAAAATAATCTATAGACACCCTGATTTAAGTAAATGACTTTTTAAATTCAAACTTACCGCCACCATTTTGCTGGCACAAATATGGAAACCTCCATATATTTCCAAGTCCGACACTGTAGCCAATAATACTGAGAAAGAATTGCATTTTTCCACTCCATTCGGCTCGATTTGCCTCCTCAGTTTCCTGATTTCTTGCATTTTGATTAGCAGGCACAACAATAGTGACATTATGTCCAAGCTGAAGTCTGTCCTCATTCAGGGGAGCCAATTCATGGCCATGCTTGGAATTTTCCGGATTCACCCCCATACTAAAATATTCTCAGTTTCGTGTTCAATGCCTCCAAAGCAACCAACAATCGCTTCCGTTTTTTCCTCACTTTGACTCTTTCCAATTTTACGCTCCGTGAAGAAATTTCGAAAGAATTATTTTTATTCCACACCGTTACTGTCTTAAAGAAGAAACCCACTTTTCTAAATTCACCAAAGAAAACATTCTACTTTTTTTTTTCTTTTCTATTCTCTCGACTATTTCCATTTATTTCATATTCTATTTTCTGTATTTTTTACAGTATTCTATTTTCTTTTTCTTTTTTTTCAAAATCAAAATAATACAGAAATCGAGATGCTGTAAAATTTAGGGAATTATGGAAGATATTTTAGGGAAGTGATAATCGGGGAAAAGATAGAAAATAGAGAAATTATTAGATTAATTTTCCACTGTTGATTTTTTACTCAAAAACACGTAACACCAATTAATTTATTTTTTGTCAAAAAAAATTTGTGACATCGATATCCAAATTGCGCAGATTCAAACATTTGTTACCCTTGGCACAGATTTTTTTTCAAAATTCTCGTCCACTCTCTTTTTTATTTTCTCTCTCTCTCTCTCTCTCTCTTTTCTTAATTTTTTGTCATTTGGATTCTTTTTTTCTGGATAACTATTGACACCCTTTTTCCCCTGCAGTTTTTTTATTTTCTCGTGAAAATTTGTATTTTTGTGAAAAAGTAGTGAGAGTAAAATTAGACGTTTTCTGGATTGTGTCTTGGTTTGATCGTAAACTCGTTTTTCATAAACAATTTAAAGAACACGGCGAGAAGTCGATAAAGCGTGATTTTGGTGTGACCGGCGAGGCGTGGATTACTTGAATTTGATGCTTTTGAGATTGTGCAGACTGGCGTTATAGTCGGTGTGAATAATGGCTGGAGTCAACTTTGAACCCATGTAGGTTGGTATTTTGAGCCGTTGACTTAGGTCAGAATCCGCCCCCAAGTCGGAATGTGGGTTAAAAAAAAAATTTCTTTTTTTTTTTACGTCGCGAACTGTTCTGTTCGTTGGCCGATAACGGACTAAAGGGACCAAACCGTTGCGAATTGTACCAGGGTAGGCGAGATCTCGACTCAGGGCCGGCTTCAGTTGAGAAACAAGGGTGAAATCGAACCAGGGGATGATTCTCAGTCGGGTAATTATTAAAGTCACTTTCGAGAAAATAACCTAACATAAAAAACAATTACCATAAAAAAAAATGTTCTTTCTGTTTAATTATAGAGCAAATTCAAATGTGCATCGATTTTATTATTCGACAACTATTAAAAATAGATAATAAATAAATAAATGATAATCAAAAAGAAAAAAAAAATAGAAAATCATTTTAAAGAGTTTTTTTTTATTCATTTGCAACATTTAAAGAGGTTGTTTGCTTTGAGTTACGATATTTTGTAAATAATAGTTGTTTGATTCAATATTTAACAAGTTCTTTGACTTCTCTCTCTCTCTCTCTCTCTTTTGATTTAGTGTCTTGAATAGTCAAAAAAAAAAAAAATACAAATTTAATAGTAAGTCCGAGAACGAGATTTTTCTATTTCAGTTAGTAAAAAATATGTAATTATCAGTAGAAAAGTAGTAATTCGGTAATCAAATTTGACTAATTAGTGGTAAAAGATGACTTGAGATATTTGTGGTAGAGAGAAATTTATGGATTTATTTAGTGGTTTAATATAACCTGAAAATTACTTTGATTAATTGAATTAGCAATTTTTTAATAAACTATATTAGTAGCGAAGTTATTCAATTTTTTGAGATGAACTTGTTTTAACTGTGAAATTAGTAGTTTTTTACTACACTGAGAAAATTGATATTAGTAGATATTAAAATTTAACATCCAGATATTAAAACTTAGTATTTATATATTCAAACTTAATATTCAGATATTAAAATTAATATTTTTTAATATCCAGGATAGTAAGTTTGACTATACATTTTTCTCAGTGTAATTGGGATTTACAGAGAAGAACAAATTATTTTGAGTAAAAATATTAGTTATTTATTTCTAGTTTTTTATATTAGGATGTTTAATAAAAATGTTAAATTACCAACACTGTGACAAACACTCATTCAGTATATTTAATGACAGAAAAAAAAATTTTTTTTATTACTTAATTATTATTAACAATAGTCAAAAAATTGCATTTTATTTGGTAAATTTCAAACTGATGTATTTTTCAAACCGATCATTACATTTTATTAGCAGATAATGCATTTGAAAGGTAATTTTATAAAACCTTTAAAACAAATTTTTAAAAATTGTTCTACGATTTTTTTTAACAAAGATATAGGTAATTGTTTCAAAAAACAGCACTTTTTTTTAAATTATGCATAAGTTCAAAACGGTTGATTTTGGAAAAAAAAATTATTAAGGACAAAAATGTGCCTTCTTATGTGTAGAATCAGAAGAGAATATTTAAAATAAAAAAAAAAGAAAATTTTTTTTACCACATTTTGCGTTTTTAAAAGTTTTTTTTATTAGTCATAAGTCCAGAACGGTTGATTTTAGAAAACAATTATTCAAAACAAAAATGTGCCTTTTTATGTGTAGAATCAGAAAAAAATATTTAAAATTAAAAAACAAAAAAAAATTTTTTACCCCATTTTTAAAAAACTCAAAATATAGTAAAAAAATTTTTTTTTTTAATTTTAAATAATGCCTTATCTGCTAGTAAAATGTAATTATCTGTTTAAAAAATACATCAGTTTGAAATTTACCAAAAAAAATGCAATTTTTTGACTATTGTTAATAATAACGAAGTAATAAAAATTTTTTTTTTCTGTCATTAAATATCCTGAAAGTAGAGCACATAAGCTTTAAAGAAAGTCCTCATTTATTGTTTTATCTTTATTATTTAGCAAAATATAAAACTTTTTGTAAAGACAAAAATTCTGATGGGTGGGCAAATCCTGCTGGACGGCACTGTATGAGTGTGTGTGTGGATTTACTTTTTCTTGTGAACACGATAACTCGCAAACGGTTTAACAGATTTAAATAAAATGTGGTATAGTTATTTTTACTACCAAAATCTGAAATCAGACACAAGGGCTTTTAAATATAACCATTAACAATTTTTTTTTTATTCAATTTCGATTATTTGAAATTTTTTCTTTTCAAAAAATAATTTTTTAAATCTATAAATAAATTTAAATACGTCAAAGAGTCGTTTTCCTTGCTTCGATTGACCTGTATAAAGTTTATATTTATTAAATATGATTAGTAGCAATAAAAATGGGTCAAACCATGCCTAAAAAATCAAAGTTGTCACCTACATCTCCAATTTTGATGAAACTTGGTGAAAGTGTATAGAAATACATGCAAAAGAAAATTCCAAAAGCGATTTTGAAAATTTTTGAAAATTTTTGGAGTTACAGGCGATTAAAATTTTTGTTTGAAATTTTCAAAACGTCATAACTCTGACAATTATTATTGGATTTTATTGATTTTTTCAGGGATTACTTATTATTTGGCAGCATTTGAAGAAAAATTGTGACCCAAAAAATTTTTTTTATTTAACATAAAAAAAAATAAAAAATAAACATTAAACAAATTTTTCGTTGAAAAGCGTATTTTTTTTTCTTTCTAATATCGATTTTTCGATTCCTTATGATTTCACGAGTATTTCAAAATACTCGTACGTGCATCCAAGTGCTAACAATCACTTACAGGCTGTAAATTTCAGTTGAATTAAAATCTGTTTTTTTTTGGCAAACATTCTGTGATAAACTGATATAAAATTTTCTACCCTTAATTCCTAATTATTAATTAATTAAAGTTTTATAAATAAACAAATAACCTGCAAAAATCTGAAGCTTTTTTTAACATATATATTTTTTCAATACATTAATACCAAAAATGTCTGAATAACTAATAACTATTTTCAAAAAATTCTTAATAATATTAGTTTTTTCAGAAATTTACTTTTCCTTTCTAGAAATCTGTAAAAATTAATTATTATTAACTCTATTTTTAGACTTTAGGAGTGGTTAAAGTGTCCTTTTTTTAAATTTAAATTTTTTTTTTAATTTTGAAGATTAAAAAATAGTGAACATTTTTGGAAAAATAAAAAAATCTGATTTTTTCAAAAACGTTTTTTCTTTTTATTTTTATTTTTTTAATTTTTTTGTTGTTAGAAGACATATAAACTTCTCTTATCTTATCTTTTTTTTAGATCCTAAAAATGTTTCTACTAAAAGAAAATTTTTTTAAACATTATCACAAAATTTTTTTGCAAAATGAACATTTTTAACACTTTTAATATGAAGAAAATAATTGAAATTTGATGAAAAAATAAAATAATTAAATAAATTTAATTTTTAATTAAAAAAAAATTCATTAATAAATACTTGACAGTAAAAACACTAATAAACAATTGTTGAAATTTGAAGAAAACAACAGAACTTTGTCGAAAAAAAATTAAAACCGTGTATAATAAATTAAGAGATTTATGACCACAAAAAAAGACTGAAAAAAATGATCAAAATTAGGTGAAAACAATTCAAAAATGACAAAACTAACAATTTTCGTATTTTTCGAAAAATATTCTTGCGTCTCTGATCACGAATTTGCAGATAGTAAACCTGATGTAAATAATTTTACTATATCAATAAATTGTTTTTATATCTTCTAAAAACAAAAAATTTAAAAGAATAAAATAAAGAGAAAAAACATTTTTGAAAGCTCAAATTTTTATTATTTTTGTTATTTTAAAATTAATATTGTTATTTTTCAAGTATACTGCTTGCAAAATAAAATTTTTTGCATTCTGAATTATTATCTTCAAATTTCAATTATTTTTGTTATTTTTCGACTAGTTTATCCATTTTTACTTATTTTGGACATAACTCAATTAATTTCTTTAAGCGCCAATTTTTATCTCAAAGTTTCAATTATTGGCATCAAATTTTTATTTTGTTTGTCTATTTTTCCAGTCTTCTCTACAAATTTCTAATTTTTTACCATATATATGTTTCAATTTGTTTTGTCATCGTTTAATTTTTTTCTTCAAATTTCAATTATTTTCTTCATATTAAAAGTATTAAAAATTTCCATTTTGTATTAAGTTTTGTAATAATGTAAAAAAATTTTTTCTTTTGGTAGAAACATTTTCAGGATCCAAACAAAAGATAAGATAAGAGAAATTTATATGTCTACTAACTCCTAAAGTCCAAAACTAGAGTTAATAATAATTAATTTTTACAGATTTCTAGAAAGGAAAAGTAAATTTCTGAAAAAACTAATATTATTAAGAATTTTTTGAAAATAATTATTAATAATAATTATTTTTCATGCAATTGAGCCCTATTTAAAAACCTTACGTAGGATCTGATGTAGGATCTTAGGTAAGATCTTACCTAGTAACATATGTTAGTTCTTATGTGATTTCTTAGGTAAGAAATTACCTAAGATCTTACGTGTGCATTTGGCAAAAGGTCTTACGTTAGTTCTTATGTAATTTCTTAGGTAAGTTCTTATGTAAGTTCTTATGTTCTGCAATAAAAATAAAAAAATTAAATTTTCATATTTTTAATTTTAAAAAATTTTATTTTCATAAATTAAATTAATTTTATTTATTATCTTTTTAATTTTAATTTTTAGTTTAAAAAATGTCCAAAAAAATATTTTCAAAATGTCTAAAAGAATATATTTTTAAAAACATTAATAGTAAGGTCATTTATAACCATTCATAATAGTTTGACTCCCTTTTATTTTTTGGTAAAGGAAAGATGTCTTGTATCTTGTCCTTTTAAAATACTGATTTTTCGTTCCTTTATAAAACTTAAGAGTACAATTTCGTTTGTGAGGCAGAATGATAATAGCCCTCCGACGGCGGACCGAAGAAACAACGTCGTGGGATTATTCTGTTTCAAACCGTTCCAGCTGTGAAGTGTATACGTCACGTAGTTTGTTTACATTGTGCACGGTTTCAAATAAAAGGTTATAAATTGAATAAATTACGAATTTTAAATAAAGTGTGGCGCTTTAAATAATTTTAAAATGCGAGGAAGACGAAAATTTAATGAATATGTACACAGTGTGCAGTTATAATATTGGTAAGTTTTTATAAATTAATTATGTTTAAACATTTTCACAAATGTAAGGTTATTGTTTTTATACATATTTTATTACATTTAAATAATAATATCAATTTGTTTAAATTATGTATTGTTTATAATAAATAATTACCTTAATAATATAATTTTAAAAGATCCTTTTTAATATTAATTTAATCAGTTTTGTTAATATAAAACTATAATTATTTAAAAAACTTGTTTAATAAATTGCAATTTTGAAAACGTAAGTGTTTAGATACTATTCTCAAAGAAATTTTAATAATATAAATAAATAAAGAATTAAATTTAATATTTTTAAAAATGTCTTGTATAATTTAAATTCTTTTTTATTCAAACTATATACTTTTAAAATAAAAATGGTAAAATATCATCATTATTTTAAGCATTAAGCTGAATCGTATAATTTTTTGACAAATTCTAGTTATTATTAAGTTCTTAATGTCCATAATTAAAACATTTAAGAATTTCTTTATTAAACGTTTCATTTAATTTTTAAATTTATTCAAATCTATAATTATAAAACATAATGCAGTTAATTTATGTTATATAATATAATATAATTATAATTTATATATTATATAATATGTTCGTCAATTTATTTTTAAATTATATTTTATCTTATTGTTTATTACAATAAATAAAATTATAAATTATTAAAATATATATGCTTGCTATTTGTCCTAACCTAATATGTAATATATAAATGTAAATAAATAATTAATTAAAAGAAGGATGTCATTGTTTTTTTAATTGATAATGGTAATTTCATTTAATACTTACAAAAATTCAAGTTTTTACATTTAGTTTTATTATACTATAAATTACATTTTGTATTTAACTTAGGGCTAAACGATTTAACTAAACTACAACTAGTTTTAATCTTACTATAAACTAAACAATGTTTTATAGAAATAATTAATCATATTCTTGTCGTTCCTAAAAGTAATCTTATTAAATCCATGACTGCTAAAGTACATTGGAATTAGAAAGAATTCTAATAAATAATAATTCTTCTTTTTTTTCAGAAAATATTGCAATAAAAAATTTCTATTCTTAAGACATTTCTCATCAGATGCTGTAGTCTTATCAAAATTTTGAAGAAAAAGCACCAAATTATGATGATATTACCTTTGGATTCCTATCTATACCTTTGTCTGTGTTAAAAGTTATAATACTTTAAAATAATATTCTAAAACTTTAAAACATTTAAGAAAAAGATAAGCAATAAAGATTAATTTAAATAATGATAATAATAATAATAATAATAAAACAGAAATATAATAAAACGCAATTAATATTATTTATTTATTTTGCAGGAAATCAACAACAAAAGAAAGGTCACAAGATGTTACATTAATGAGTGGCACTGATTTACAAATGATCTATTATCAAGAGGTGAAACCACCAGAGCAGCACAACACAAAAACACAAAAATAAGTTACTTATTTTTCTTTAAGTAAAACTATTACAATTTCCAATTTTGCAAAATTATACTGGCCAGTAATTAACGTTTTTTATTTTAAAGATAACTTTATTAACCGTCTCTAGATATTAAAAACACATGCTCCAATTGAATACATTACCACACTTTCTTATTCTTTCCGATAGTGGAGTTTTTTTAAAAATTCCAAATCACAATATTTTTGGCTCGGTATCCAATTTTTGACGTTTTCAAAAATGAATTATTAATAATATTTGTCTCTAAGAAATACATTATTCATGTTCTTGCACATACAAAAACTTCTTATTCTGCTCTAAGACGAAAAATAGTTCACATTCCAATTTGAAAAATATAAATGGACAATAACTAACATTATTCGTTTTTTAAAAATTAAAAGTAATTATTTTTGCTTTTTACCAACAGATATTCCAATTTTACACTTAGCAATAAATAAATAAAAATTTTCAGTACAAATTTGTTTGAACAATAAATAAATTTCCTACCGCAGCGAACCAGTTTGGTGCTACTGCAAATTTTTCGCTGCCTCGGCAAAGGTTGTTTGTTTTCCCTATATTAACATATATAGTTTGATATGTTAGCTAGAAGTGTGCTACTTCAGTTTTTTAGTGCGGATTATTAATTTTTGTGTATTAAGGAGGATGGTGACCAAAACAAAAATGATAAGATCATTCTAAAATTTATAAAAATAAGTTTTTGAGAATATTTCGAAGCTAGAACAATTTACTTTTTATTTTTTCACTGTCCCGTTTTTTAGAAATTAAATAACAAAGTTGCAGGTATTTACATACAAAAACCCCTCTTACCGCCTGCCCCTCAAAGACAGTCTCCTTCCTCCTTAAAAACACATGCTTCAATTTCATGCATTTTTATAGTTTCTTTATCTTTCCGATAGTAAAATTTTTTAAAGAATTCCAATTTTTAAAAATATTTGTCTTGGTGTCTCATTTTGGCGATTTTAAAAATACCTAATTAATAATTTTTGTCTCTTAGAAACGCGTGAATCAAATTTAAACATACAAACCTTATTCTTCTCTGAGTAAGAATTTATTTTAAATGCTTATTTATAAAATTATACTTGACAGTAATTAATTATTTTAGTATAAGAAAATATCAAATTAACTGGGCCATAGTTAATTTTCCTTTTTTCAAAATATATAAATAGCTATTTTTTTATCTTGAAAACAAATTATTCCATTTCTTACGTACAAACAATTTTTTAATCCTGCTTTAAAAAAATACTGCTCCAATGAACAAAACTACACTTCTCGAGAATTAACTTTTTTCGATTTATAAAACATGAATTTTGTTCTTTTTTTTTAAAAAAACAATTCATTTTATCACATACAAACAAGTTAATTATTTTTTTTTTTTGACTAAAAATGCTTTTGACATTACAAATTTTAAAATTTAGATGGCCAATATTTAAGATTTTTTGCTTTCCAAAAATCTTATATAATTATTTTTGCATCTTTACGACAGATTATTCAATTATTTACTTACAAAGAAGTTAATAATCTTTATGTTAGTAAAAATTTATTTATATTTAGATATGAACTAAACTTTTTAGCCCGGTATTCATAATACTTTACAATTATTTCCTGACCAATCAGACACAAAAATTAACCTTTTTTATAAAATAATAATTTTTCTATCACTATTTATTTAAAAATTTATTTACAATTTCAATTTTTAAATTATACTGACCCGTCATTTTTTTTTCGTAATTAAAAACTACTAACTATTTACTTTTGTTTCTTAAAAAAGCATATTTAAATTTTTATCACAAATATAAGTTATTCTTCTTTAAGTAAAACTCTTAAAATTTCCAATTTTGCAAAATACTGGACAGTAATTAACGTTTTTTATTTTAAAGATAACTTTATTAATCGTCTCTGGATATTAAAAACACATGCTTCAATTTAATACATTACCACACTTTCTTAGTCTTTCCGATAGTGGAAATTTTTTAAAAATTCCAAATCACAATATTTTTAGCTCGGTATCCAATTTTTGTCGTTTTTAATATAATTTCAAATACATTTTTACTTAGGGAAGAATTAGAATCTTGTTTTTCTGTGATAAAATGAATTATGTTTTTTTATAAGCCTAAAAAACCAATAACATGAAGATTATAAACTTGTTTGTAGGTGAAGAATTGAATAAGCTGTTGTAAATGAGCAAAAATAATTATTTTAGAATTTTAAAAAACGCTAAACTTAATTACAACTGAATTTTGTAGTTTGGGATTTTAAAAACATTTTTTCTCAGAAAAGAATATTAAACTTGTTTGTATTTAATAAATTGAATTTTGTGTTATTATAAGCCGAAAAAAACCAAATTTCATGTTTTGAAAAGAAGAAGTTAATTACCGAGCTGTAGGTATAGTTTAGTTCAAACTTCAATATAAATTAATTTTTATTAAAATTTAGATTATAAACTTCTTTGTAGGAAAAGAACCAAATAATCTGTTGTAAATAAGCAAAAATAATTAAAATTTTTTTAAAAATTTTACTATCGGAAAGTTAAAGAAACTATGAAAATGCATGAAATTGAAGCATGTGTTTTTAATACACAAAAATTAATAATCCGCACTAAAAAACTGAAGTAGCACACTTCTAGCTAACATATCAAACTATATATGTTAATATAGGGAAAACGAACAACCTTTGCCGAGGCAGCGAAAAATTTGCAGTAGCACCAAATTGGTTCGCTGCGGTAGGAAATTTATTTATTGTTCAAACAAATTTGTACTGCAAATTTTTATTTATTTATTGCTAAGTGTAAAATTGGAATATCTGTTGGTAAAAAGCAAAAATAATTACTTTTAATTTTTAAAAAACGAATAATGTTAGTTATTGTCCATTTATATTTTTCAAATTGGAATGTGAACTATTTTTCGTCATAGAGCAGAATAAGAAGTTTTTGTATGTGCAAGAACATGAATAATGTATTTCTTAGAGACAAATATTATTAATAATTCATTTTTGAAAACGTCAAAAATTGGATACCGAGCCAAAAATATTGTGATTTGGAATTTTTAAAAAAACTCCACTATCGGAAAGAATAAGAAAGTGTGGTAATGTATTCAATTGGAGCATGTGTTTTTAATATCTAGAGACGGTTAATAAAGTTATCTTTAAAATAAAAAACGTTAATTACTGGCCAGTATAATTTTGCAAAATTGGAAATTGTAATAGTTTTACTTAAAGAAAAATAAGTAACTTATTTTTGTGTTTTTGTGTTGTGCTGCTCTGGTGGTTTCACCTCTTGATAATAGATCATTTGTAAATCAGTGCCACTCATTAATGTAACATCTTGTGACCTTTCTTTTGTTGTTGATTTCCTGCAAAATAAATAAATAATATTAATTGCGTTTTATTATATTTCTGTTTTATTATTATTATTATTATTATTATCATTATTTAAATTAATCTTTATTGCTTATCTTTTTCTTAAATGTTTTAAAGTTTTAGAATATTATTTTAAAGTATTATAACTTTTAACACAGACAAAGGTATAGATAGGAATCCAAAGGTAATATCATCATAATTTGGTGCTTTTTCTTCAAAATTTTGATAAGACTACAGCATCTGATGAGAAATGTCTTAAGAATAGAAATTTTTTATTGCAATATTTTCTGAAAAAAAAGAAGAATTATTATTTATTAGAATTCTTTCTAATTCCAATGTACTTTAGCAGTCATGGATTTAATAAGATTACTTTTAGGAACGACAAGAATATGATTAATTATTTCTATAAAACATTGTTTAGTTTATAGTAAGATTAAAACTAGTTGTAGTTTAGTTAAATCGTTTAGCCCTAAGTTAAATACAAAATGTAATTTATAGTATAATAAAACTAAATGTAAAAACCTGAATTTTTGTAAGTATTAAATGAAATTACCATTATCAATTAAAAAAACAATGACATCCTTCTTTTAATTAATTATTTATTTACATTTATATATTACATATTAGGTTAGGACAAATAGCAAGCATATATATTTTAATAATTTATAATTTTATTTATTGTAATAAACAATAAGATAAAATATAATTTAAAAATAAATTGACGAACATATTATATAATATATAAATTATAATTATATTATATTATATAACATAAATTAACTGCATTATGTTTTATAATTATAGATTTGAATAAATTTAAAAATTAAATGAAACGTTTAATAAAGAAATTCTTAAATGTTTTAATTATGGACATTAAGAACTTAATAATAACTAGAATTTGTCAAAAAATTATACGATTCAGCTTAATGCTTAAAATAATGATGATATTTTACCATTTTTATTTTAAAAGTATATAGTTTGAATAAAAAAGAATTTAAATTATACAAGACATTTTTAAAAATATTAAATTTAATTCTTTATTTATTTATATTATTAAAATTTCTTTGAGAATAGTATCTAAACACTTACGTTTTCAAAATTGCAATTTATTAAACAAGTTTTTTAAATAATTATAGTTTTATATTAACAAAACTGATTAAATTAATATTAAAAAGGATCTTTTAAAATTATATTATTAAGGTAATTATTTATTATAAACAATACATAATTTAAACAAATTGATATTATTATTTAAATGTAATAAAATATGTGTAAAAACAATAACCTTACATTTGTGAAAATGTTTAAACATAATTAATTTATAAAAACTTACCAATATTATAACTGCACACTGTGTACATATTCATTAAATTTTCGTCTTCCTCGCATTTTAAAATTATTTAAAGCGCCACACTTTATTTAAAATTCGTAATTTATTCAATTTATAACCTTTTATTTGAAACCGTGCACAATGTAAACAAACTACGTGACGTATACACTTCACAGCTGGAACGGTTTGAAACAGAATAATCCCACGACGTTGTTTCTTCGGTCCGCCGTCGGAGGGCTATTATCATTCTGCCTCACAAACGAAATTGTACTCTTAAGTTTTATAAAGGAACGAAAAATCAGTATTTTAAAAGGACAAGATACAAGACATCTTTCCTTTACCAAAAAATAAAAGGGAGTCAAACTATTATGAATGGTTATAAATGACCTTACTATTAATGTTTTTAAAAATATATTCTTTTAGACATTTTGAAAATATTTTTTTGGACATTTTTTAAATTAAAAATTAAAATTAAAAAGATAATAAATAAAATTAATTTAATTTATGAAAATAAAATTTTTTAAAATTAAAAATATGAAAATTTAAATTTTTTATTTTTATTGCAGAACATAAGAACTTACATAAGAACTTACCTAAGAAATTACATAAGAACTAACGTAAGACCTTTTGCCAAATGCACACGTAAGATCTTAGGTAATTTCTTACCTAAGAAATCACATAAGAACTAACATATGTTACTAGGTAAGATCTTACCTAAGATCCTACATCAGATCCTACGTAAGGTTTTTAAATAGGGAGATTATTTTTGTCTGAAAATGTTGAGTATAAGTAAATTTAGTAGTTATTCAGACATTTTTGGTATTAATGTATTGAATATGTTAAAAAAAGCTTCAGATTTTTGCAGGTTATTTGTTTATTTATAAAACTTTAATTAATTAATAATTAGGAAATAAAGGTAGAAAATTTTATATCAGTTTATCACAGAATTTTTTTTAATTAATGAAAGCTGTAATAAATTTAAAATTGAATTAATAAAGAATTGGAGAAATTTACATTTTAACCCTGAAAACTGGTCAAATTTACGTCCAGTAGATCAAAACTACAAACATTCGATTTTGATCTTTTAAAAATTTGATAAATAAAAGAGAAAATACAATAGATTCAGATTAACTGGAAAGAAATAAATTTGCATTTGAATAAAAAAAAATCAGTTAAATTTAAATTTAGGTAAGTTTAAATGCAGTTAAATTGGAAATATTGGATAAATATACATTGGGTATTTCGATCAACTGAAAATCAGACAATTATGTTTGTTAATAATTAATTTATACTCTTCAATTCGAATTGTTTTTCCCATTTTCAAATAATTTCCTTATATTTTCGGGGTTATTTCTTTCAATTTTGAATTTGTAGCCTGTAATTTTCAATTATTTTTTATCCTTTTTGTAAATAGAATTTCTTTAATTTTAATTGTTTTTGTGTTTTTAAACAAATTTCTTAAATCTATATTTTTCGCGTCATTTTAAAATGAATTTTGTTCTTTTTTAAACTTATTTTCTTAAATTTTCATTTTTTCTTTCTTCAATTTAAAACTGTTGTCTTAAAATTCAATTACTTTTAGCATTTTTTCATGTCATTCTTCTTCATTCAATTCTTTTCTTCATTTTTAACTTGAAGCTTACAATTTTTAATTATGCTATTTTTTAACGAATTTCTTCAACTTTCAATTTCTGTGTTCAATTTTTAATTTTTATCTTAAATATTCAATTATTTTATTCAACTTAAGAGTATTTTTCAATTTTTTTAATTTTTAAATATATAGGTTTTGTTATCGATTTCAAAGTATTTTTTTGACAATTTGAATTGTTTTCTAGCTGATTCTAAAATTCCAATTACATTCTAAATAATACAAAATATTTTTCTTTAATTTTTAATTATTTTTTTCTACACATTTTCTAAATTTATCAACATCTTATTTAAAATTTTAGTTCTTTTTGTCTTTAATCTTATATTCGTATTGATTTATATTTTCTAACAATTAAAAATGTCTTTTTATTAAGTTTTTACCAATTTTATCAATGATTCTTAATTTTTTAAAAATATCTTCAATTTTTACAGGTAGCCTAAAATCTTAATATATTTTTATCATTTTTTAGTTAATGACTTTAATTTATATAATATTTTTCAAATTTTGAATCAGTATTTATATTCTAATTATTTGTCTCATTTTTAAGTTCAAAAAAGTTTTGTTTAAAGATTTTCTTTCATTTTTTGATATTTTTTTTAATTTAACTTGTAATCAATAATCTTCAATTATATTTTGGATTTTCTAATCAATTTTTTCAATTTTTTTATTTTTTTCTTCCATTTTGAAATTTTTGTTTTCAATATTATATTTTTCTCTTTACTTAATTATTAACTTCTTCTTTTTTAGATTATTTTATTCAACTTTCAGTTACTTAGTCATAATTAAATAGTTTTCTTCAAATCTCAATTATTTTCTTCAAATTTCAATTATAATTTTGAATTTTGTATTTTGTCTTCAATTTCTTTAATAATTTTGGTTTTCTCTTTAAGCTTCAATTATTGTCTTCAAATCAATTATTTTTCTCATTTTAAAATTATTTTTTCCAAATTTTGTCTAATTCTCATTTTTCAATAATTATATTCATATATTTTAACTCAGGTTTTTAATTTTCAATTATTTTAAAATGAATTTTCTCAATTTTTAATTTTAATCGGTTATCGGTTATTTCCTTCAATATCGAACTGGTGGCCTATAATTTTTAATTATTTTTGATACTGTTTGTAAAACAAATTTCGTCAATTTTATAATATAGTAAATAATTATTTTTACCACCAAAAATTATTCAAGAAAAAAAATTTTTATATAAAAAAAAAATAAACCCTACAAAAGATATAATCAATAAATAATCTAATATAAATATAAAATCCATTAATAAATATGATATTATAAATCTTTTTATTTAAAATCTAATTATTGTGGGACACTCATTATTATTATTATTACCATAAATAATAATAATTTATTTTTTTCCTCAATAAAAATAAATTTTTTAATCTTTCAATTTCGTTGTATTCAAAAATTAAATTTAAATTTATTAAAATAATTACATCATTTTTTGTGTGTTTTTAAATGAACTTCTTGAATCTAAATTTTTCTTGTCATTTTAAAATGAATTTTTTCCTTTTTCAAAATTATTTTCTTAAATTTTCACCTTTTCTTTCTTCAGTTTAAAACTGATGTCTTAAATTTCAATTTTGGCATTTTTTCATTCAATTCTTTTATTCTTACATTTAACTTGAATCCTGCAATTTTCAATCACTTTTTCTTTTTTTAAACAAATTTCTTCAACTTATAACTTCTGTCTTTAATTATTAATTATTGTATTAAATATTCAATTATTTTATTGAATTCCAGATTAGTTTTCAATTCTTTTAATTTTTAATTTTTAAAGAAATTTTCATCCATTTCTAAGTGTTTTTTTTGACAATTTTAATTGTTTTCTATAGCTGATTCTAAAATTTCAATTACATTCCAAATATTTAAAAATATTGTTCTTTAATTTTCAATTAGTTTTTTATTTTGTTCTAAATTTTTCAATATCTTATTATTTGAATTTTTAGTTATTTTTGTTTTTAATCTTATATTCGTATTATTTTATATCTTCTAACAATTAAAAATGACTTTTTAATTTTTTACCAATTTCATCAATATGATTCTTAATTTTTCAAAAATATCTTCAATTTTCACAGGTAGCCTAAAATCTTAATTTATTTTTGTCACTTTCTAGTTAATGACTTCAATCTATATAATCTTTGTTCAATTTTAAATTATTCATTATATTTCAATTATTTTTCTTTTCTTTAATTTAATTTGTAATCAATAATCTTCAATTTCAACTATTTTTCTAACTTTTAAATTAATTTTTCCAAATTTTGTCTAATTCTCATTCTTCAATAATTGTATTCGTATATTTTAACTTATAGTTTTTAATTTTCAATTATTTTTTAAGGAATTTCTTCAATTTTTAATTTTAATCCTTCAAATTCAATTATTTTTAATGAAATTTTTTCGAATTTCTGTTTATTATAATATGTTTAAATAAATTTCTATGTTTCTAATTTTTTCTTTAATTTAAAACTATTTTGTCTGCAATTGAAATTACTTTTAATATTTTTAAACAAGTTTCTTCTTTTTCAATTATTTTCTACAAATTTAACTTGCAGCTTATAGTTTTTAAATAGTTTAAAATTATTTTTGATATTTTCGTCAAACGAATTTCGTCAATTTAGAATTGATCGAGAGTAGGAAAAGCTTAAAATTTTATTTAAAATTTTTTAAGAAAGGGAGACCCAATTTTTTTTCTGAGGGGGGCACCCAAATCCAAGTTACGCTACTGCATCGCTGGTTTTCCTGCATTAATATTACTGTCCTATTGGCTGAAGAAACGAGCCGCTTCGACCAATCAAATTCGACTTTTAAAATCCCCTTCTTTGTCGGTTAAACGACCACCCTTATCTACTTCTCAGAAACAAACCCTAGATTATGTACTCACATGTATATTCGTGTTTTCTCTAGTCGCTTATTTCCTGACCGTGACGTTGAAATCATGCCACTGTACCAGGTGTAATTACCTAGTTGAAATACAGTCGATGTCTATATTTATATAGTCTAACTACATTTATAAATCTACCACTGTCATATATTCAGATGAAGACTTATAGTTGAACCAATGCAATTACTGAATTACCGGTACAAATCGCTTATCATAAAATTCTATAGAAATTTTACCTACAATTGAAATTTTATTATATATTTTTAAAATATTAATTTTCTCAGTTCTATATTTCTTATTATTTAAATATTCAATTTTTTGTGTCATCATTGTACAATTTATGATATTAAAAGTTTGTTTATGTTTTAATTCTCTACCAAAATATTGTCGCATTTGAGGAGGTTCTCTCGATTATTACATAACCTCAAAATAAATTTTATTCGTCTAATAACTCTTAAACAAAATATTCTTTAACAAAATCCAAAAAATAAAATTGTTAAGAATTTTTCAACGAGAAAAATAAGCTATTATTTGTTAAAATTGGATGAAAATCACTGATTTTAACAAGATTTAAAAAAAAGCATTAAATAATTATTATTTAACAACAGATTTTAGCTGAATGTAATTTTTTCTGTACAATTGGGTCTTTCAAAATTAAGTGAAATTGATTTTAATAATATTTTGGTGGGAAAAGACATTTTTTAGTTTGAGGTTATGTCAATGAGGAGAACCTCCTTAAAATTATGCTTGAAATCAAATTGGTGAGTAGCAAAAACAACCCTTTTTGTGTCTAAAATAACTAGATTATAAAGAAAAATTATTTCTTTTTTTAATTTAAAATATAAACAACGAGCAAGATAAAAATTAAAATATATATAGAATTTGGAAAAGTTATCGTAAAGTGAAAATACTTCCTCTAGTGTAACTGGAAAATAAAAAAGTTTTTTTTAGAAAGTTATAGAAAGGAACAAACAAATGAAAGAAATAATTAAGAATAGGAAAAATTATGAGAAAGTGAAAAGAATAAGTGATTCTTAAAAATTTAAACTAAAATAAAATTTAAAATATTAAATAAAACTAGGAATTGAAAAGAATTATTAAAATTTAAAAAATCACTAGTTAAATAAAAAACTATGAACATGAATAAGCAGATAAATAACTAGAAATAAAAACAAAATATAAAAAAAATTAATTTCATATTATCAGATCAAAATAATATAGACGACAAAATAATATTTTATGACATTTACGCATTTTTAATAAAATTATTCCCTGGCAACAGTATCGGATTGAATTCCAATCAGTTTGAATAAGTTTTAATCAGAATTCTTCCGGGGCATTCCGAAATTTGTTTCCGAGCCAATCAGTTTTTATCTGAATCTAAAAATGGATGTAACTTGACGAAAAATTCTTTCCGAATCATTCCGAAATAATCCGTTTTAATCCGAAGATAAATTTTAATCCGTTTGAATCCCGTTATTTCATTCCGAATCATTCCCAATCAATCCGTTCTAATTTTATTCGGGTTTATTCGAATATGAAACGGATTGATTCTGATTGATTCGGAATGAAATAACGTGATTCAAACGGATTAAAATTTAGCTTCGGAATGAAACGGATTAATTCGGAATGATTCGGAAAGAAGTTTTCGTCAAGTTACATCCATTTTTAGATTCGGATAAAAACTGATTGGCTCGGAAACAAATTTCGGAATGACTCGGAAGAATACTGATTGAAATTCAATCCAATACTTTTGTCAGGGTTATTAACAATTTATAATTAAATAGCATATAAAATGAAAAAATAAGAAACTAGTTTCTCTGGCAGAAATAAATTATTCAATCTGTGATTTACTGGCTGAATGTGTGCAAACGAATCATAATTCTAGAAAACTTCCAAACTTTAATAAACTCAAATAACTTTAGCGAACTTTAGGAAAAAATAATTCTACTTTTTATGATTGGTTATGTACTAGGAAAATGAAAGAATGCAAATAAACATTTTTGTTATATTTATCTCTACATGAAATTATGCCAATTTATGTGAAAAGTTTTATTTTTAGATTAATTATATTCAAAGATACACGCAAATATGCATACAATGGAATTTTCTGATAGTTTTTATTTACGAAAGTTTTATTATATTACATGATTTATAAAATAATAAATCATTTATTTTTAAAACTGTCTAATAATTTTTTTTTTTTATCAATACAAAGCATAAAAGAAGAGATTTATTTAACCAAAATATAAAAAAATATAAATAATATAGAAGAATAATAATTAAAAAAATTAAGAACAGAAATCTTAAAAAAAAAAAAAAATCAGTACTGTTATCAGGAATCGAACTCGAACTTTAGAAATCGAAATCAACGATGCTAGCACTCGGCTTATTTTGAATTTAAAAATAAACATGTTCAAAATAGAGAAAAGTTGCTATAAACTATGATTTAAAAATTTTTGTTTAAAAATAAACAAAATTAAAATTGTAATAATAAATTTAATAAACAATATTGCTATAATATTGTCATGTAAAAATTATACTAATAATTACTAAAAATGTATTAAAAGTGGAAAAATAATATATATCTAATGGTAAGAAGTTGGATTGAAAAATTCAAATTTTTTTAATCTAAGGGGGGAGGGAGGGGGCAGAGATTTTATGACGAAAGAAATAATACAAGACGATTTGGAAACAAGGTAAATACTATTAAAAGAAACTCTGACAACCTTCAGTTTTAAATTTAGAAACTAAGATTACAAAGTGCTTAAGGGTAGAGTGAAAAGGGTATAAGAATATTAAAATGTGAATACGTATACCTCGACCTTTTTATGACTGACATAAAACATCTTTTCCATTAAATTTTTTTTTTTTTTTTAGATTTTCATACATGTTTTTATTCTTAATAATGTTAAAAAAAAGCAAAAATGTTATAATAATTTTTGAGATATCCTTTGTAAAGTGATTTAAAATACATAACTTTAATATTTTATTTAACTTTTAATTTATCTCTAATGATCAAACATTTTTTGTTTAAAAGAAAAGTAGTCTTCTTGCATTATTTAAAGAAATGGAGTTATAAGTGAAAAAATGTAGATATTTTAAATGTTTGGAAAAAATTAAAAATGTACTACAATTTGGCGCAATTAATTCAGCATGATATCATTATCATTGATGTTCAAAAATTGAGAAAAATTTCCTTCGTCGTAATGTTTACAACTCAATGCTAGATCATTAATTTCTTCTTATTCCCTAATAAACTTCCGCCCTACAAATAATATTTTTGACAACAGAATTAATAATCAGGGAAGAAATCATTATTCACTTCTATTTACAACAGAAAGAAACTTTGCTTTTTGGAAATAAACAATTTTTTAATAATGTTTTTGCAATTTATTCAAAATGCCATGAATTGGAACTTTGATTAGAGAATTCTAAATTTTAGAAAATTTTTTAAGAGAAAAATAATACAACCCTACAAAAAAATAAAAGTATCGGGGTTGAAATATGAAACCTATATGGGGCATTATTTCTGAACTGTCCCAAATTTTATCAACACATCTTCGATTGTTTTCATACTTTCTGAATTTATTCCTCTATATGGCAGTAATATAACCGTCAAGTATTGAATTTTTAGCACCGACCGTTTTCTAGTTACAAAAAGTTAAATTTTCCATGGTGGTGGCTTCGCCGATAAATTCAGAAGCTCATAACTTTTTTTCTATTAAAGCAAATTAAATTTTTAAACTCGATTTTAAAAGGTCATTTTATGCCCTTTAATATTATTATAAGCTGATTAAAATTTTTTTTATTTAATACAGAAAAATTGCAAATTAAAGTTTTTTTTTAAATTTTTGAGGAAAGAAAGAGAGTTTTAATTAGTCAGACACTGTGCCGCCATTTTTAATAAAAAAAATGTTTAAATATATTTTTAAATTCTTTAAGATATGTATTTTTATATGTAAAAACCCAAACATTAATACACTTTTATAGCTATTTTACAAAAAAATCTCGGTAAGGACTATATACTTCCTTTTGTCCTTATAGGATTTTGTAGCTAAAAAGATGGGCTTATGATTGAAAAAAAGAAACAAAGAATTAAAAATGCCTGAAGGCCTCAAAAAGTTAAAAAAATATTTTAATTGACAATTTTTCTATATTAATTAAAAAAATTTTGAATGAGCTTATAATACTATTGAAGGGCATAAAATGACCTTTCAGAATCGATTTTAAAAGTTTACTTTGCTTCAATAGAAAAAAAGTTATGAACTTTTGATATTATCGGCGAAGCCATCACCATTGAAACTTTAACCCTTTGTAACTAGGAAAGGGTTGATGTTAAAAATCCAATACTTGCTGGTTATAGTACTGTCATATAGAGAAATAAATTCAGAAAGTTTGAAAACGATCGAAGATATGTCGAAAATTTTTTGGGTTGGTTCAGAAATAATTCCCCATATTCCTATTGGTTTTAATGCCCTGAATCCAAATCCGCCATTAGAATTGGATCAGCGCCAGAACTTCTAAGTTTGACCCCAACCTGAAAAACACCTAAAGAATTTTTATAATTTTAAAACTTTCGAAAACCTTTTGAAATTTTCTATTAAATGTAAATTTTTTCTTAGTTCTCTTCTACTTCTAATATTGACTATTTCTTTTCTTCACTCTGCATCTTTAATTCCTTTTTCTTCCTGATTTTTCTTCTGTTACACTGCTACTTCTTCTTTTTCCTGTCCTTTATTTATTGTTTATTATTACTATATTTTAATACTTTTTCTCATATTTTCATTTATATTATTATTTTTCTGTCTTCCTCCAATTCTTTCTTTTCATAGATTTTCTACTCATCTTCCTCTTTTTTATCTTCTTTCTTTTCCTTTCGTTCTTTTTATTTTTAACATTTTGGAATACTATTTCTTATCTTCTTCCTTCCAGTCTAATTTTGCTACTTTTATCTTTTTCTCTCTTCTTCTACCATTTTCTCATATTCTTTTTTATTATTATTGTCTTTTAATTTTTTCTTTAATATTCCTCGTCCTTTTCTTCTTTTCCTTCCTTTTTTTGTTATTCTTCTCATCAACTTCCTCCTTATTTTCTCTCCCTTCTTATTACACTGCTACTTCTTCTTTTTCCTGTTCTTTCTTTGTTATCACTATATTTTAATACTGTTCCTCATATTTTTATTTATATTATTCTTTTTCTGTCTTCTTCCTCCAATTCTTTCTTTTCATAGATTTTCTACTCGTCTTCCTCTTTTTATCTTCTTTCTTTTCCTTTCCTTCTTTTTATTTTTTTTTCTTCTCTTATTATTACTACTTTTAAATGCACTCTTTCCCAGCATTTTTAATTTTTCATCTTCCTTTTCCTTCTTCCTACTTTTTCTTCTTCTCCTCTCCTCTCCTCTCCTTTCCGTCTTTCTTTTCCTTCTTCCTACTTTTTTTCTTCTCTTCTCCTCTCCTCTCCTCTCCTTTCCGTCTTCCTTTTCCTGTCTATAAAGTATTACTATTTTTAAAATAATCTTTCTTATCTTTTTCTTCTTATTCTTTTATCTTTCTCTTTTACCATCTTATTCATCCTCCTCAACCACAAACATTTTAATATTTCTCGTCCTTTTCTTCTTTTCTTCCCATTTTTTGTTATTCTTCTCATCAACGTCTCATCAAAAGAAAAAAATTTATTTCTTATTTTAATAACCTTTATAATTTTGCCCCTCATTTTCTTCTTTCCCTTCCTCTTATTCTACTTATTACTACTATTTTTTAGCACACTATTTTCTCTTTTTCCTTCTATAATTTCTTTGCACTTTTACATTCTGTTTTTTTTCTTCTTACCACACCTCCTCCTCTTTGTTTTTCTTCTTCTTTATCTTCATCTTTGATGATCATCATCGTCATCTTTTTCTCCTTTTTTTTCTTCTCTTATTATTACTACTTTTAAATCCACTCTTTCCCAGCATTTTTAATTCTTCATCTTTTTTTCCTTTTTCCTACTTCTTCTTCTCTCTTCTCCTTTCCGTCTTTCTTTTCCTTCTTTCTACTTTTTTCTTCTCCTCTCCTCTCCTCTTATTTTCCGTCTTTCTTTTCCTGTCTATTTAGTATTACTATTTTTAAAATAATCTTTCTCATCTTTTTCTTCTCATTCTTTTATCTTCCTCTTTCACCTTCTTCATCCTCCTCAACCACAAAAATTTTCTTCCTTATAAAAAAAGCTTTCTCATTATTAAGATTTTCCATTATCCAAAAATAGTGCAACAGATAGAGCGGACCTCCTTTATTCATTAGCTTTAAAAAATATTAGATCTTTTTTCGGAATACTTGAAGAATATCTATAAATTTTACCGATTTAATTAAAAGTGCATTGTTTAATAGAAATACCACTTTTTTTGACTTTGGGGTGTTAGTCACCCTGTGTGTCTTCCACGCAATTCTTCTGAAGTGTCACCATCTAGGGTTATAATAATAAAGTTTTTCAATGTGACGTCACAAGTCTAAAAGGTTAGGTCACTTTGTCAGGAAGGTTAGGCTCAGATTCAAATTTACATTTAACTAAAAAAAGATTTTTAATATATAAAAAGGTATTTAAGACTAATTTATTTTCAAATTGCATAAATTGTCGTCACATTAAAATACTCTATGAACGCCGGCGAAGTTTGACAAATGGCCGCAGAGCGTCGCTAGTTCTTAGGGCGAATTGAGAACTTTGAGAAGTGAATTCAGAGTCTCTGCTCTGAAAATCCGGCAGACCTTGAAACACCCACGATACGTCGGGGAAATCCTCATGGATCAATGACAACATTTCAGTGGGGCGTAGCTTATGACGTTTCACATTATTGACTATATCTAGAACATACCTATCTCTATACAGAAACTTACCTATGTATATATATGTATATGGACATACTACGTAGCTTAACCGCTTATCCGATTTCCGGTAGCTGATGACGCGCAGTAGCAGCTGGTGTTTTTTTTCTTTTCATCATTCACTTTCATTTTCGCTTTAATTATTCAAATGCAGATTTATAGAAATATATAAAATTAAATTTTTTTTGTTATTGTATATTTTCGTCCTCCGTGCACGAAAAGTGGGTCATTTTGTGCATTAGAGCGGGCGCAAAGTAGAATTTCGCGCACGCTATTTTAGGTTCTAGGGAGTAAAGTGCACTTTTTCTGTCGTTTGTAAATTATTCTAAAGTGATAAAAGAATGAGATATTGACAAAAAAAAAACTAAAAGTGCAGAAAAATGACTTTAAAATGTGACAAAAATTACTTGATAGTTTTTAAATAAAACAAGTTGAATTATAAAATGTAAAGAAAGTGAGTTTGTTTTGACGAATATAACTAGGATTTGTTGGAAAATAAGTGGAAAGTAAAAAAACCCCAATAGTAAATAAAAGTAATGAAAAATGGGAAATTGAAAATAAGCTAAAAGATAGAGACTTTTTAAGATTGTAAAAAAATTACTGAATCATTACAACAAAAAGTTCGATAGTGGAAAAAGAACTATAAGATTATGAAAATTACTAGGATTTTTTAAAAAATCACTAGAAACTGAAGAAAAAAAGCTAGAAAATGTAAGAATAACCTAAATTATAAAACAAGAGCTGAAAAAAAAAAAACAGAAGCGAAAACATTTTTTCATTGGGTAAAAAGTTTTCAAAATTAAACTATTTTTAAAGAAATATTAATAATAAAGTGAAAAAACATAAAAGTTTAAAAGTAATAACTAACAAACGAAGATTATTTACTAAAAACTGAATAAGAAATTGTAAAACCAGAGTTTTAAGAAATAAAAAGAAAATATAGAAATAATTATAAATTTTTTTGAGAAATACTAGATATTTTGAAACACTATTAGAAAATATAGAAAAAGTACTAGATAGTAAAAGAATATAGCTAAGAAAAAGAAAAAAGTTATAAAATGAAAGAAGGATGGAAAATTATTAATTGAAAAAAGTGGATATAAAATATTTAGTGTAAAACTCTAAAAAGTTACTACAAATTTATAAAATAATTTGAAAATGTAGTAAATAACTAAAAATCGATGGAAATAACGATAGTATTTATTGAAAAATCTACTAGAAGCCAGGGCTGATAAAAAGCATGATTTATTTAAGAAAATCAAAAATTTATTTTTTTTTGATAAAGTTTTTAAATGTTTATTTGTAAGTAATTTATTTTTTAAACTGAGAACATTCAACAAGAAATAATAAAGAATGAAACATTAAATCAAAATCAAACAAATTATGATGAATAAATGAGAAAATTTCGAAAAATAACTTTTATCTCATATTTAATTGCAAAATTAAGAAAATTAGGTAAAAGAAAGAAAAAAATAAATAAATTGTAAAAAAATAAAATAAATAAAGATTATATAATTCTTTTAAATAAAAAAAGTCGTTAACAGTATTAAAGAAATAAAGTAAAATAAAAAAATAACACAATATTCAAATAATGATATCAAAATATCTAAAAAAGTAGATTTTTTTTCAAAAAATTAAACTGTTTATGGACATTTTAAATTAAAAAAATAAAAAATCAAGATAATTAAAAAAAACGTTAAAATATATTACTAAATATAAGATAAAACTGTAAAAAACATGTAAAAAGTACAACAACAAAAAATGTATATAATAAAGATGAATAAAAAGTCCACAAAGAAATTTAAAAATACTCCAAAAATAAAAAAGGATAGAAAAATTAAACCAAAAATATTTTTATAATGTTACACTCATTTTTTTGTAAATTTATTCAATTTGTTTTCACATCTTGTTTATTTTCTGCAAACTTAGTTATTATTTCATAAAGTTATTAGATTTTCTTTATTTTTGTTTACAAGTCCAACAATAATTTTAGAAAAATAAAGAAAATCTAATAACTTTATGAAAAATAACTAATTTTGGAGAAAATAGACAAGATGTGAAAATAAATTGAATAAATTTACAAAAAAATCAGCGTATTTATTTTTGAAAATATGAAAATAATTAAGAAAATTAACGAAATAAAATGTTTAGTGAATTTTATAAAAACATAATTGTGTAAAATAATATTAAATAATAATAATTAGGCATAAAAAGAAGAAAATTAAAGAAAATCATAAAATAAAAAGACAAATATAAAAAAAAAAAAATATCGAAACTAAAAGAAGAAAAAATTTAAAAATTTTGTAAAAATAAGAAATTTTGTATAAGGTAAAAATCAAACAAGTTCGAAAAAGTAAAATCTCTTAGAAATTTTGTAAGAATTAAAAAAAGAATTATTGTGAATATGGAAAATAATTAATATTATTTAATTATAATGCATTTAAATTTAAATTAATTGAATTTTAAAAGTTTGAATAAATTGGAATATGAGTTACCTAATGGACGATTGGAATTTATTTAAATTTTAATAACTTAAAGATATAAAAATTTAATACTATTTTTTGCTATCTTCAAAAATTTTTAGATCGTAGGTATTTTGAGCATCTGCATTAGCACAATTTTTTAAATTTTATAAACCATAAAATACTAAAATTTAAATTTTCAAGATTTATCCACAAATATAAGAAAAAGGAATAGAGACAAAATTTGAAGGATACAAAATTTTATTTTTTAAATGAACGAATTAAAAGAAAACTAAGTTTAAAAAAAACCACACACCATCCTTTGTAAATTAAAAAAATACTAGTAATTATTATTTAGATTATTTTTAGTTTTTAAAAATCTTGAATGAACTTTTAAAAAATTTAATTTCCTAAAATATCTAAGTAGTTAGACATTTTTTTTTTCATATACATTATAATAAAACTTATAAATATATTTTTATTAAACATTTTTGTTTCTAATATTTCTCTTCTCAAATTACAAATTAAATAATTTCAATTAATGTTTGATTATTAATTACTTTTAAAAATAATATAAAGCCTAAACAGTTGATAAAAATTGCAAATAATTAATATCAATTATAGAAATTAATATTTCATTAATTTATTATCAATAATTATATTTGAGGAGCAATTTTTCAAAAGTTGTTAAATCGACATTTTGTTATTTCGAGAAAATTGAAGAAATCAAGCTTTAATAAAATACATAACCCCTAAATAAGTTAATCATAAAGTAGAAGAATTGAACGAAATGATTTATGTCACAGTGCTCTTGAATCAAAAGCAGGATTTTTGAAAATGGATGGAAGATTTTCGAACGTAGAGTTTTCCCACATGAGTCTCTAGTTTCCGAATTTTTAAGACCCGAAATCGTACCTGATTCTATTTTAAAGATACATGTATATATAATTATATATATATATATATATATATATATATGTCGTAGGCAAGTAGAAGAATCAGGCATTTAGCTTAATTTCTAGGCATTAAGCTACACTTAGGCAAGTAGAGGAATGAAGATGTGTACACTGAAAAAAAAAACAATTTAAAATTTACTTGAGAATTAGGTAATATTTACTTTTTTTACTTAAGCAATGCAAATAAATTAAAACTTGCTGTGAATCCAGGTAATTTTTACATTGTTTTCTAAAAAGAAAAATAACAAATGACACTTTTGAAGAAAATTTGACGTTTTGTGTCAAACTCTTCGAAGTTAAATTTTAATTATATTCCGGAAGATTTAATAATGGAAGTATAAATAAAAGTAAGTAGAAAAGTAATTTATATATTAATTTATTATTTATTTTTCTTTAATTACTCCAAATATTCGTTTCAAATACAAAACGTCAAATTTGATTCGAAAAGTGACATTTTTTTATCCTTAGAAAACAAAGTAAAAATTACCTGGTTTCACAGCAATTTTTAATTTGTTTCCATTGCTTGAGTAAAAAAGTAAATAATACTTAAAACTCAAGTAAATTTTAAATTGTTTTTCTTTCAGTGTAGGATGCGCATTCTTTTGCTTGCCTGAATTCATGTAGGCATTAAGCTTATTGACTAGGCAATAAGCTAACTGCCTAAAGTGTTTCTGGCAAATAGAAGAAAAGGGATATTCTATAACGAACTATAAACACAGATATATAAACAAACTTTTGATGTACATAATTAATTAAAAGTAAACGTTAATTTGTATTTATTTTATAAAATTCAAAATAAAATTCAGTTTTTCGTTATTCGTTCCAACTAACAGTTGACGATTTTGCTAAATAATTTTAAAATGGAACTTAATTGAATTTTTTAAAAACTAACTTTAAGTAATTGTATTGAAAATTATTATTCAAGTTTAATATTAATTTTAGAATAACAAAATTTAAAAATAATTTAATTTTTTTTGAACTTTAAAAAGTTTATTTTTTTATTTTTAAAAACCAATTTTGATTTTTTTTGCTCATATTTTTTATATATTCTGGATAGTTATATTTAGAAAGTCATTTTGTTAAAATAAATTATTTAATTAAATGATTCAAATTTAAAATTTTTTTACATATATTAAATTTTTTTCATTTTTAATTTGTATTCAAATTTAGAGAATTTGTTTCTTAGTTTTATAAAAAAAAATGATTATTTTTTGCATGAACGAAAAGAATAACAAATAAAGTTAAATATTTATTAACTATCATTCTTTACAATTTGTTAAATTTTACTTTAAATTTAAACAGAAAAAATGGTGAATTTAAAATTTAAATACTTACATGAATATTTGTATTTATGTGACTTAAGTTTACATTTTAATAAAATTAAAGTCTTCTTTAATATTTTGTAATTGTTCATTAATTTTTTAATTTTAAAATTTTCGTTCTGTTTATTTTACAAGCAAAGGTTTAATGTGATTATTTTTATTAATATTATTTTTAATATTAAATGTTTATTTTTTCATCAATTTAATTTCTTTCTGATTTCTTTAAAACTAATTAATTTATTTAAATAATTTCTATAACATGAAAATCGATAAAAGTAGATTTAGAACAATAATTTTTAACCTTAGGACACACCTTTAAGAGTTTTTTAAATCTTCAAGAATTGAACAATTATTTATGGAGGATATTTATTATAAGTATTTCTTTATAATTAAGCGTATTACTTTTTAATAACAATCAGAAAACTATACAAATTTAAGAATTTGTATATTTTTTGTATTATTATATTTCTTTTCTTGTTTTTGATTAAATGCATAAAAAATTCAAATTCAAATAGTGGAAGTTTCCCGCCGCATCTATGCCGCGTCTGCGCGCCGAGGATTCTCACGCGTTTGTGGTTTCGGAAACTGGCATAGGGCGCGCATCGGTCAGCCTCTCTCACGATCGAGTTTCTTCAGCTCTTTTATATAAGGCCTGATCCCATACCTCTGAAAATACAATTCTAATGTGTCCAACCCTCAAATCTTCATTGTCAAATATTGGCTGAAGATTAAATTAACAACTCTGTTTCCATATAGAGTTGTAAAAATAAGATTGTTGGTTATTCATTGGCTCCCAAGGATGGACCAATATTGAAAGCCAATTATTGTATCAATACTTGACATGCATTAATAAATAAATTAAAATATTTATTAAAAAAAAAATTTTTTTTAAACAATAAATAAATTAACAATATAAAAATATAGATTTTAATATTGTTAATTTAAAAAATTTTATTTATTGGCATTATCATTGGCAACCAATATTGAACCAATGATGGCTGCCAATGACTGGCAAACCCGTTATCATCCCAAGGATTGACCAACTGTGGTCCAATATTGGTTTCCATTAATGCGCCAATATTGGCACCATTGGCTCCCAATACTGGTCCATTAATGCGCCAATCGTTAGTTTCCCATTGGGTAATGTGATACTCATAATTGCGGATCTACCACAGGTAAAATCAGTCTAACTCTAAAATAGGATCAGATACGATTTCGCGGTTTGAAAATTCTAAAACTAGAGATCATGTGGGTAAACTTTACGTTGGAAAATCTTCCATCCATTTTCAAAACCCTTACTTTTGCTTCAAGACCACTGTGATGTAGGAATGTTTTTAGAATTTAAAAAAAAAAAAAAATTTTTTAGTAATTTTTTCCACTAAATAGAAAAAAAATTAATAATCATCTTGGTCAAGTCCAGATGTTTAAAATTTTTAAATTCTTTGTTTTCTTTTCAGCGGTATAAATATTGATCTATCTTGCTTGAATATTTAGTTTATTTATTCAATTGTCAAGAAGAGGTTAACTTATTCTCACTTTTGAATTTCGAGATAAGATCTCGATTGTTTCTTGGTTTTCGTTCTTAAATACATCTCTACAAAAATTTTCAGCAATCACAGTTAAAAAAATAAAATTCGGGGTTATGTAAACAAATTAAAAACTGCAGATATGCTCGACGAAATAAAATAATTACGAGAGACTCTGTGATCAGAATTATCATGGAACGACAATCGGAAATATATACGAAAGTTTCTGATTGGTCCGTAATATTTCCAGAAAGTTTCCAACCAATCAGAGACGCGAGTCCATAAATCGCAAAATAAATCGTAGAATATTCTTATACTTAAAATTAAATTATCAAATCTCGAAAATTATTTCTTATCTTTTCATGTCATTTTTTTCTGTCATGTTTGCTGTCACACCGTTTCATCAAGATTATTATTATCATTATACTTTCTGGTGAGTATTAGTTAAATGTAAAATAATTACTTTAAGCGGAACTGGAAAATTCAAAGAGAAATTTTAATTAAAAATGCACGGGACGTTTTATTGGATAATAAATGACTAGTTTTATACACGTGTATGTAATTGTTTTTCGCTTGTTTTTTTTGCATCATATCTCTATACTAATACTAGGTTAATAGCTTTGCCTCTAATGAAGTCGACTTGCTATTATGATAATGACATTTTTTCAATAAAAAGTAAGTGCATGCTTGGGAAAAACAATTTTAAACAAGCGAGTTGAAAATGAAGCTGAAAAAAAATTGCAGGCAAAAAAGTTGCTATAAAGAATGACATAAGTGGATTCCTGTGTCGCGTGAGACGCCTGTTGATAGACTACCGGATTTACCTCATTGTCGGAAAGAAAACCAACTGCGAAATTTCTCAAATGCTTTTCTGCTCTCTTGAGTATTGTTTTTATCGAATTTACTACTTTCTCTATCCTTACCAATCCAAAACATATTGTTGGAAATTTTCCACGTTTAATGAAGTTAGTTTATTCAATTTATTTTTTATTTTATTAATATTTATTATTTTTTTTTATGAAAATTTGTAGCTGTAAAATTAAAATTTCCAAATTGAAAATGCTGTATTATAATTTCTGTATTATAATTTTTGGTTAAATAAATTGCTTTGTTAAAAAAAAAAATTCTGTCAATGTTATTTAATATCAAGATTATTTGTAAGTGAATGCAATTATTAAGTAGATTTTCTTTTGATTCCTGCTTATAATTATAATTGCGAGACTGAATAGGTATTCGAGCTTATCACCTTCTGATTTATTAAGTGCTCTATAATCTCTGCTGGTTCATTTAATTTGATGTTTGTAGCAAAATTACGTGGGTGAGCAATGATCCATTCTTGGGGACATCCTACGCTGGGTGACCCTTACAGAAAATGGGTCGAGGGCACACCATCAACAAATCAACAATGACTTTTTATTCATATAAATATTTTAATCAACAAAATTTTTTAATTTAACAACAAATTCATTGTTGAATCTATAAATATAAATATTTTTATTAGTAAAAAGATGATTGCAACATAATATTTCAACCCATCCAAATTTATGGCGTCTCACAGTAGGAAAAAAATTTCCTGTGGACAAATTGATTTTTAGCCCACAATTTTTGACCGATTTACAACTCTTTTTTTTTTAAATTAAAGGTAATAAAATTCTGCATAAAATGTACGTTTTTTATTTTTAAACAAAAATTGTTAACAATCGTTTATTAAACGTTAAAATAAAAAAAAATATTTTTTTGTACTTAAACGCATATTGTTGCTTATTGTAGGCTAGAATTGTAGAAATAGTAATTCAATTTATTATTTTTAATTAAAAAAAAAAAATTTAAATGAGGTTATGTCAAGTTAGATTAAACTTGAAACTAGAAAAATATTCCAGTGAGACATTTGTTTATAAATACACAAAGAAGTTTTCTGTAAAGTTTTCAATCGATTCTTCAAAAACTTGGTCAATTTTCAAGTTGAAAGATTTTTTATTCTTTAAAAGCCGTCTACAAGTTTATAACCAGCTTCCGCAAAAAAATACCCAAGTAACTAATTTTACCCTAATCGCGTTAATTAAAAAAAAGTCAGCCATATTGAATCCGTCATTTTGATATTTGAAAAATTATATTCTTCTATTTTGACGTTTTAGAAAACGATTTGAGTTTTAAAAAATGTAAGATTCAAGGAAAGAAGGTAACGCACGTGTTAGTTTGCATATATATAAAATCAGTGGAATGTACTTATTATGGTCAAGTATTGTGATAAGAGCAGCTTGCAATCTGTTCCCTCTAATTCTTGCATTCGCCTCACGTCACATCCTCATTCATGATCTTACTAATGATCATATTTGCTCCACAATCAAAAATAACTATCAGCATGATCGTGAATGATATAATACTGAAAATTATCATGATTAAGCACCGAGAATTACATATCGACAACAAAAAAGATGTATCTAAAATTTATATTTATAAACAAGAATAAAAAACTGATTAACTTAAGTAAAAAGAAAAAACGTAACTTTTTTCCTCTACACAATTTATCATCTTATTAAAAATGTTATTTATTTTAAAAACAATGCTTTTATAATGTTTTTAATTAATTTTACCCGATCAATAATGAAAACTCAATAAATTTAACCTATTAAAATTGTAATATTGCTAATGGATAGAAAATATTAGTATCGAACTAAGTAGATTGTGCATCCTGTAATAAGAATTAAGAAACTTTTATATATTTCTTCAGTACAATATCAACGCAAGACTATATATTTTCAAGTATCTCAATTATTATCCAATACTTAAGAATCTTTAGTTCGATTGTTTGTTAGTAAGAAAACAACAGAAGTACCAAAAATGCTATTTTCAAAATCCAATAAAGTTTTTACAATAACAATGCCACAAAATTTAAACTCAAATTTTACCAATTTGTCAAGACAGATTGCGAAAGAAAATTTAATTCGGGACATAAAACCAATTTTCCAAGTGGCTCGAATTTTTGGAAATGCTCCTTATAAAATTATAGGTACTGGAAATATAACCTGGTCGAAAAGTGGACTAATATATTCTGTAGTGAATTTGTCTTTCTGTTGTTATGTTTATACCAAACGAATGCTACAGTTTTCCGCTAAAAATCCGCCTATAAAAATAACAATCATTTACTCTGCAATGCTTGTTACATCAGCAATAAGCATTGGTCTGGATATTTTTGCTTGTATATTTTTTGATAAAATGCAACAAGAATTTTTTGATACTGTTGTTAATTATGACGTTTCTACGAAATTTGAATACAATATTAAATACAGTTTTGTCACATGGAGTTGGATAGTATTGTTTGGAGTGTTGCTGCATATGATGGGAATTTTAGTATCTGCATATCAGTTTGAGGAGAGTCCTCTTTTGACATTAATATCTGCTTCTATGTTTTCCATCACTTTGGGACTTTCAGTAATGAAATTTTTGCTGCTTGCAATTATGATTTGTTTAAGATTTCGGGCTTTTAATCTACAACTTTTGAAAGGTTTGTTATGTAGATTAATATATATTAATCCGAAAAAAAACCCAAGCTCATATTTGATGCATTTCATTTTGAATTAGGTATCAAATTAAGTAAATGATAAACTTCAAGTTACTTAAAAAGTCAGGTTATGTTAGTTAAAACTGTAGTTGAAAATTTCCGATTTTTAAGTTGGTAGAATTTACAATTTTTAAATCATGTTCAACCTAGATATTCAAGGTTAAAAAATCCTGTTTACTATAAAATAAATAATATAATAAAAACAAAAGTAATAAAGCAAATAATAAGTTTTTAATGTATAAATTCTACGAAGTACCGAGGGGTAAGGGAATCTGATTTAACCCCCCCCCCCCCGTGATTTGTAGAATTTATATTTCTGAATACGTAATACAAGAAACATTTTGATTTTCGCGCGCTTGTTAGGTGAAAACAGCTGATCTACTTATAGCCAACTTCAAGGCTCATGTGTCTAAACTGCAGCTTAACCTACATTTTAATTAACAAAATCCTAAATTTGACTAAATAAAACAATCATTATAATGAAAATAAATACTAAAGTTAAATGTTTTTTTTAATATTTAAATGTGTAAACTCAAAATAATAAAGGCGCAAATTGACGAGTTTACACTTGGCTGGACAATAAAAAAAAATGGCACACAAAAAAAAATTAATTTGGAGTGCCAAAGACTAGACTATTCAATTCTTACGTATTTTGGATCGCTGAATCCGAAACCGGCGTCAGTTTTCAAAAGTTAGCTCTCATTTGTTTTCTAACCTCAAAAAACAACAAATTTAAGTTTACCCTGTTGTAGTATGCATAAAAGCTGTTGAAAAAATATGAATGTCAAACTATTGTAAACTGTGAAGTATCACCTTTAATTTAAGCCCAGAAAACTTAAAAAATATTCAGTAGTTCCCGAGATATGATTTAAAACGTGCAAGCATTTTTTCCTTAAAAGTCAAACAAATCGTGACTTAACCTGAAAATTATGGTTTTTCAGAAAAATTAGCTTTAACGTTTTGACTTATATCTCGGGAACTACTGAATATTTTTTAAGTTTTCTGGGCTTAAATTAAAGGTGATACTTCACAGGTTACAATAGTTTGAGATTCACATTTTTTCAATAGCTTTTATGCATACTACAACAGGGTAAACTTAATTTTGTTGTTTTTTGAGGTTAGAAAACAAATGAGAGCTAATAACTTTTGAAAACCAACCCCGGTTTCGGATTCAGCGATCCAAAATACGTAAGAATTGACTAGTCTGGTCTTTGGCACTCCAAATTAATTTTTTTTTGTAATTTTAGTCGAACATATGTATATTGGCGTAACTGTTAAGGGGCAAAAATAATTAAAATATGATACAAACAATGAGAAGTTGTAAAAAATAAATGACATTTAAGTGAGACAGTTGAAAAAATTTCAGAATTTGTTTTAAATAAAGAAAAAATAATTGAAATTTGAGAAAAATACATAAAGGTCTTCGAAATCAATTGAAAAAAATGAGAAGAACTAAAAAATGGAGAAAAGAATTAAAGAAAGCTAAAAATAATTGAAATTTACGATAATTAATAAAATTTTTTTGGAAATTTTGAAAAAAATGAAAATAATTAAAAATTGAAGATAATAATTAAAATTTTAGAAAAATACTTAAAAATCTTAGAAAATATTTTTAGAAAATGAGAATAATAATTAATAATCGAGGAAAATAATTGAAAAACGATAAAATTAATTCAAAATTGAAAGCGCTAATTAAAATATGATAGAAATAATTTAAGATTGAAAAAAAATTGAAATAAGACAAAAATAATTGAAATATGAAAAATTAAAAACAGTAAATAAAATTTGAGGAAAATAATTGAAAAAATCATAAAATATATATTTAAGAATTAAAATGATAACAAAATTACTTAAAAAATTTTAATTAAAGAGAATTATTAAAAAATCGCAGAAATAATCAAAAATTGATGAAAATCACTAAAATTTAAAAAAAATAATTAAAAATCTTAGAAAATGTAAATAATAATTCTGCCGTCAGAAACAAGAACTTAGTTAAGTCACTTTGTCGCTTAGGCTGACTTTTGTACGTTCATACTACTGGAATAGCGACCTAAGCGAGAAATTGACTTACATAAGTTTTTGTTTCTGACGGCAGAATTAACAATCGAGAAAAATAATTTAAAATTGAAAAAAGTAATTGAAATATTAAAAAAATAACTTAAAATTCAGAAAAAAATTAAAATATTATGAAAATAGTTTAAATACGAAAAATTGATAACAGTTAATAAAATTTAAGGGAAATATTTGAAAAAATCATAAAATATATGTTTAAAAATTAAAATAATTACAAAATTACTTACAGACTTTTAATTAAAGAGAATTTTTTAAAAAAAATCGCAGAAATAATAAAAAATTGATGAAAATAAATAAAATTTAAAAAAAAATACCTGAAAATCTTAGAAAATGTGAATAATATTTAACAATCGAGGAAAATTATTAAAAAGTGAAAAAAATAATTGAAATATTCTGAAAATAACTTAAGATTCAGAAAAAAATTGAAATATGATAAAAACAAAATTTAAATATAAAAAACTGAGGTAACAGTAAAAAAATATGAGGGAAATAATTGAAAAAATCATTAAATATATATTTAAGAATTAAAATAATTACAAAATTACTTAAAATTTTTTAATTAAAGAGAATAATTAAAAAAAAATCGCATAAATAATCGAAAATTGATGAAAATAAATTAAAAAAAAAATACTTAAAAATAATTGAATATGAATAATTTATTTACTCTCCCTTACGGGTTCGAGGGCCACCGCTCCCTTTACAGTTCTATTACATACATACACGCTTTTCTCCTCTCTTCCATCCAAATTAAATCTAATTTCTTACTTATATCTGTTACAAAATCGCTTAATTTCTAAAATGTGTACATTTTCAATTTCGCTTTCCCTATCTTTAGTGCCAGTGCCAGGGCTTCCGTTTCCTATTACCTTATTTTCATTCTTCGTTTCCACCTTTACTTTATGTTTTAGGTTTCTTTTCCTATCCGTCGCTTACACTGTTTTTTCTCTTTTGCCTCCCAGCTCTCTCATCCATTTTTCTCCTTTTCCACTCTCATCCAAAATCTCACACACTCTCTTCCCTAGCCCTCTATCCACATCCTCATCCACCATACATACATCCAAAACATGTGCCTAGTCCTCAACCTCGTACATACACACTCTGCATTTTCTGTCCTCTTCTACCTTCCAGTATTTGCATTCATTCATCCCTTCTCCCATCCTAAATCTAATCACCCTATTCCATTTACACTCTTTTTCCATTCTCCTTAAATACTCCGGCGTTTCCTCTCCTTTTATCATTCTATACCACCTGTTGTATTTTGATTCCGTTATCCTTCTCCACCTCTCCTCCCGTTCCTTCCTTTCCATTCTTCTCTCTATATCCTCCCAACTCCCTATTCTTTCTCCTGACTTTAACCCTTCTTTAAGTGTTTTTTGCCTCCCCTCCTCCCAATTCGACATACTACTATCGCCCCCTGTCCGCTCTATCCTTTATCTGCTTCCAGCACAGCTGCGTGAAACTACTTCCTTTCCCTTGTTTCAACTTCTCTTCCATCCCCTACGCTCTTTTCCTCTGTCTTATAATCATTCTCTCTCTTTCTAACTCCTCCCTTAACATATACCCTGGGCAATTCCAACTCACTCCCATCGTCCACCTTAGGAATTTATCATGCATCCGTTCCACATTCGCTTACTCTCTCCAACCCCATACTTCCACCCCATAGCTCAACACCGACCATACCAGCATATCAAATAGCCACACTCTCTTCTTCCAGTCGTTCGCAAATCTTCTCTTTCCTATCCCTCACACTACCCCCAACACTTTGCTTGCTCTCTCTATCCTTTTCCTTACATTCAGCCTTCCTCCCCCATTTCTCTTAAACCAGTAACCCAAGTAGCAAAATTCTCTCACCTCTTCCACCATCTTTCCATTCAATCTCCAAACTTCATCCACTCCGTCCACTCTCTTCCTGAATCTCACCATTTTCGTTTTCTCTACATTCATCCACAAATTTTTTTCTCTCACGTATTTCTCAAACTCTCTCATCATCATTCTCATACCACTTTCTTCCTCTGCCAACAACACCACATCATCCGCATATGCTAGGGTATAGATCTTTATGTTTCCAATAACTACTCCCCCTTTACCTCTTTTCCACATCTTCTTCTCTAGGTCTGCCATCAGCAGATTGAATAGCAGGGGGCTTAACGGACATCCCTGCAGCAATCCCCTACCTAACCAAAATTCTTTTCCTAGTCTCCCTGCCGCCTTCACTCTTATTCTCGTGTCTTCATACACCTCTTTTATCCTTTCTATTATTCCTTCTTCTATTCCTATCTCCTTTAATACCCTCCAGAGTATCCGCCTATTTACTGACGGAAAAGCCGCCTTGAAGTCCACAAAAAGCGCCACAAACTTTCCTTTTTCCCTCCTTAGATTTTTATTGATTATAAAATTCATCACATTCACGTTGTCCATCGTTCCCATCCCTTTCCTAAAACCTGTCTGATTGTGTGGTATACACCCTAACTCCTCCACCTTTTCCTCCAACCTCCTCCTCAAAATCTCCGCAGATACTTTATATCCTACTGGCATCAATGTTATCCCCCTATATTCCTCTATCCTTCTTCCTTCTCCCTTCTTTATCAGAGGCACTACCACTCCCGTCTTTCATGCTTCAGCCATCCCTCTCCTTTCCAGACTTTATTCACAATACCCCACATTTCTTCTTTTATCCCTTCCCCCCGTACTTTAAACTCTCGTTTTCTATCTCATCCCAACACGCCGCTTTATTCCTCTTCATCCTGTTTATTGCCTTCCTTACCTCTTCTCTACTTATTCCCTCTTCTTCCTTCTCTTCTAGCCTTTTCCTACCTTTCACCCTGCTCCTGACTCCCCCATACATTTTACTAAAATATTTCGTCCACTCTTCTATTCCTATATCTTTATTTATCTCTTTCCTGCATTTTTTCTCTCTATTGATTATCTCCCACTCTCTACCCTCTCTAATCACCTTCTCCACCTCTTCCATAAATCTTCTATTCTTCTTTCCCCTCCATTTCTTCTCTTATTCTCTCTATCTTTTCCTTTAAGGCACTTAAACACTCGTCCACATTCCTTCCTTCCATATTTTCCCTAGCCTCTTTTCCCATCCTTTCTCCATATTCTATTAGCTTGTCACCTTTCCATTCTCCCATTTTACTTTTCCTCTTTCTCCGCTTCTCTTTCTCCCATCTTCTACTTTTAAGTTTCACCGTCACTACTATTGGGAAGTGCCCCGATCCAACTTCCCTCGCCTCCTTCATCTTTACCATCCTGCCTCTCGTTATCTCATCTGTCAGCACATAGTCTATCACTGTTTCCCCATTACCTTTGAATGTGTATTCTCCCTCCACATCCCCTTCCATATTTCCATTACATATCGACCACCCAGCCTCTTCTACCATTTTAAACAATCTTTCCCCCTCTTCTTCCACCGCTTTATGCTTTGACTTTCTTATAAATTGCTGCTTTTCCTCTTACCATATTTCTTCTCCCTCTTCCCCTGTCCACGCATTGAAATCGCCTCCTATTATTACCCTTTCCTCTTTACCTACGTCTATCCATTTTTCTACCGCTCGCCACCCTCTTTCTTCTCCCCTTCTTCTATACACACCTACTACCGTCATCGCATCTTTATCGACCTCTATCTTCCTCACCATACATCCTTCCTCTTTCCTTACTGCTTCTTTCTCTGCTCTCTTTTATTCCTATTTTTACCCCCGTCACCATTCCTCCTGCTTTCCTTCCCATCTTACTCTCCTTCTTCGCCTCTTGTATTTTCCATCTATACCCTATTAGCAACTTTCCTCTGATCGTCTCCCAATCCTTTCGATCTATCCAAGTCTCGCTCATCATTACTACGTCCCACTTTCCTAATACCTTCCAAAAACCCTCATCTTTATTTTTTAGCCCTGACACATTCCAAAACACTATTCTAATTTCTTCCTCCACCCCTTTTCCCTGACTCTTCTTCTGTTTAGAAGATAGGTTTAGATAGGTTTAGAGATAGGGTTATGAAAAGGGTAGAAAGTTTAGAGAAGATGCAAGAAAAGATAGTAGAAGGGAATAAGGAGGAGAAGAGAAAGGTAGAGAAAAGGTTTGAGGAATTGGAACAAAAGGTAGGTGCGAGAGCAGAGAGAGGAGACGGAGGAGAAGGAGGAGGTGAGAGAGAGGAGATGTTAGAGACAAGGGTAAGAGAATTAGAGAACTTAATGGAGCAGGAAGAGAAGAGGAAAAGGAGAAATAATATAGTGATTAGAGGGCTAAGAGTAGAGAGGAAGGAAGGAAGGAAGAGAGGAAATAGCAAAAGTATTAGGAGAGTTAGGAGCAAATGTAGAGATTAAGGGAGTGATTGCACTGGGAAATCAGGGGAGCAACGCAAAATTGTGGGTAGTCGAACTGGGTAGTGAGGAAGAGAAATGGCAAATAATAAGGTTGAAAAGCAAGTTGAAGGGCAAGAGAATTTGGAAAGAAGTAGATAAGACGGAAAGGGAGAGGAAGTTAGAGAGACAGTTAGTACGGAAGGCGGAGGAGGAGTGCGAAAAAGGTAATAAAGTAATAGCAAGTAGAGGATTTGTATGGATAAAAGGAGAAAGGTGGACAGTGATAGAAGAGGAAGGGGAGTTGGTAAAGGTAGATGACATAAAGAGAAGTAGGGTAAGAGAAGCAAGGGAGAAAGAAAAATAATTGAATAATAATTAACAATCGATGAAAATAATTAAAAAGTGAACAAAATAATTGAAATATTCTGAAAATAACTAATGATTCAGAAAAAAATTGAAATATGATTAAAATAATTTAAATTTAAAAAACTGAGGTAACAGAAAATAAAATTTGAGGGAAATAATTGAAAAAAACATAAAATATATGTTTAAAAATTTTAAATAATTACAAAATTAATTTAAAAATTTTAAATAAAGAGAATTATTAAAAAAATCGCAAAAATAATGGAAAATTGATGAAAAAATTGAAATTTCAGATAAATAATTAAAATGGTTTATAATCATGTAAAAATAATTAGAAATTGAAAAAAATAATAGAAAAATTGCAAAATTTATTTTCAAGCAAAAGAAAATAATTAAAAAATCGTTTAAAATATGAAAAATTGATGACAATAAACTAAATTTGAAATAATAACAGAAAATTTAGGAAATTACTTGAAAAATAATGAAAATATTATAAGATGGAGAAAATAATTGCAAAATAATGAAAAGAAATAAAAATTGAACAAAATAATTATTATTTGAAATATTTGGAAGTTCAGGAAATTAATTTAGAACTTATGAAAATGATTCAAAATTGAAGGTAATAATTGCAAAATGACAAAAATAATGGTAAATTAAAAAAATGCAATTTAACATTAACTGAAATTTGAAGAAATTAAAATTGCCATAATTTAAAAATTTTAGAACATTTTAAAAAGGTGAAATATGATTTAAAATTTTAAAAGAAAAAATATCTATTTAAAAAAGCATATATAATTGGGGCCCCATTTTCCTGTTTGCCCCAGGGCCCTTGCCCTTGTTAATTTTTTTTATTTTTATTTTTTCGTATTACTAAAAGCTGCACCAATGAAAAGGAAAAATTGTTTAGACGTTAAAAAAATATTATTAAAACAATAATAAAAATCACTGGAAAGTAAAGTAATAATCCTAAAATATTAATAACTGAAAAAAATTAGCAACTTAAGAAATATAAGTAGAAATGGTAAAAAATACTAATAAATGAAAAGATAACGATAAGATAAAAGTGACAACTGAAAAGTGAAAATAATTATTAGGAAATGAAAAAGCAACTAGAAGAACAATATACTTAATAAACTCAGATCACGCCACATATATTTTTTTAATTTCATATTATATTTTAAAAATATTTTGATTATACTTTTATTTTTATTTGAACTTGAAATTAAAGGGAGTTGTTTGAAAAATTTGAAAATCTTTGGAAAGTAAATACATAACTAGGAATGAATTTTCCTTTTTTGTTGACAGCTTCAATTGGTTGAATTTTTATTTTTAGTAAGAATATTTAAAATATTTATCAACAAAAATACTTTTTACAGATTTTCCATCTATAGTGAAATTGGAAGAACCGAATAGAAACCTTTATTTTCGGAAAGCATGGCAAAATCATGAATATTTAACTTTAGCTGCAAACATTTTGAATTCTATGTACACATTTAAACTCTTAATTTGGTTTTTAATCTTATTTGTGACTGGTATTATGCAAATCTTTGGAGTGTTCTCATTTCACTATAAGTTTCTTACTGTTGCAAGTAATTTTCTCATATCTTTCTTTTACTTGGTGCAATTATTAGCAGTAGTAACAGTTTGCCACTGGACTTCATATGAAGTAAGAAAATTAAAAAGACATTAATTTTTTAGATTTTTGAAAATATAAATAAATCCATATATATGTATAGATCATTTGTGTGTAAAAATGATTAAGAATAATATACAGTACTTTAAAATCAATTTTTTATATTTAAGGCTAATAGAATGGGTGGACTCTTGGCCCAGCCCAAATATTCTCAACGGCTTTCTTCAATTGAACAACAGGTATTAATTAATTTTTGGCAATTGGATGGCTCATACATTTTGTGTATTTATGCCTTGATTTCAGAACATTTTTTTAATTGGGCAACATTTTCAATTTAATCCATTTCACTTTTCCGCCTTTGGATTGTTTAATATAAATCTTTCTGTTATCTTAACTGTAAGTAGATTATATATTAATATTAAATATAAAGACTTTATTGATTTGCTATTTTCAAAAATAACTTGTTTTTACTTTAGGTAGCAAGTGCGATGACAACTTATGTTGTGATATTAATGTCACCCACCGATCGTTAAATTTGTCGCAGAGATACGAATTCTAACAAAAAGCGTTGTAAAATAAACAAAAAAATAATTTTTGAATGTGAAGAAAAACAGAGCTTTAAGGCTAATCGTTTAGAGTATGTTTAGAAATTGTTACTAGTTTATTTACGACTTAATCCTTTTGTATCTTCATTTAGGACTTAATACTTTTAGGACACTATTCAGGTCATAATATTTTTACGACTAAACTTGGGATTAGTAATTTTATGACTTAGTTCAGGACTTGGTGTTTGTAGGACTATCTTTGGGACTTGACATTTTAGGACTTTATTTAGAACTCGATATTTTTAGAACTTCTTTCAGAACTTGATACATTTAGGACACTATTAAGCACATAATAGTTTCATGACTCTAATTATGGCTTGGTATTTTTATGATGTAACGGTATTTACGAAAATACACGTTGGTAAACAAAGCTCCGGGATTTCGCCGAAGCTAACCTTACCTGATCGTCGGGCACACGGAAAGTTAAAAGGATTAAATCCGCGAAACACTCTCAGTACGCACTCAACACACAAATTGCCATTTGTTTATCGACGTTGATCTTTGTAAATTAATTAATCATCGATCCTTTGTAAAATTGTTTGTTTTGTTTCTTGAAAACACGATGTTTATTTGATAGCTTTGCTTCTATTAGTACTTGTAAATTACCGATGCGAAGCACAGTCAGCTAGCCGCATTGCACAACCACAACGCAATACCAACGCACCGAGACGACGGGGCCGAAGTGGAGGATCCGGACAATCGATTTCAAAATCGTTGGCCAGCTGATCGAACCGTGTTGACATCTGGCCAAGCAGACGACGTAAAGTAACCGCTGAAAGTGAGTCCCGATAGTGACCGCCAGTGATCAGCAGAGGACGGAGTATAATCCGGGGCCATCTATCGGCAAACGCAAGCACCTACGTTGCGAGCGCCGGGCCCCGGAAAAACTCAGTGTGTACTGAGACGTCGGAATGAGAACGTACATTTTGTTTTTGTGACAACTAGAGACGGGAACTTTTACGGCGGCTTGAAGGTCAGTCTATTTCTCTTAATCTTTGACTCGGTGGCTCGAGAAGCCTTAATGTGCGAGGTCGCGGCTGTGCTGAGCCAAGGTGCTTAGTTTATTTTTATTATTTTTGTACTTGTGTTCTGTAATATTAAATTGGTCAATTAAAGTAAATTTTATTCACGATGAGCTCGTTCTATTGGGTTTAACCCTTGATAACGCGCGAGTGTTTTTCGGTAGCTTTAAGAGAGAGAATCCCAACTCCTGAGGAGGCCTGTGTGGAGATCTCCACCTGGCGCAGAATAAATATAAACGGGTTTCGCGGGGGTCTCTAGTTAATCGGAAGAGCGTGGTTTATGAGTTAAGAAAGGTTAAAAGTGCCATCTAATATAATCGTTCTCTTTCGAACCCATTATCGCTGCGAGTTGCGTGTGTTAGAGGAAATGTTACAATGACCACATTTAAGACTTATTATTTGTAGAACTTCTATTGAGACTTGACATTTTAGAACTTCATTTAGGACATGGTATTTATAGGAGTTTATTGGGACATGACATTTTAGGTCTTCAGTTAGGACTTGATATTTTTAGGACATTATTCAGAACATGAAATTTTTAGGACAATAATTAGTGCTTGGTATTTCTAAGATTTTAATTAGGACCTGACTTTTTCGGTCTTCACTTAAGACTTGGTATTTTTAGGGCTTTATTAATGATTTGATAGTATAGGGACTTTTTTTAAAATCCTAAAACTTTTTTTCAATGTGATATTTCTGGAACCTCATTGAAGACTAATTATTTTCGGGATTTCTTTAGGGCTTGATATTTTTAGAACTTCTTTTAGGATTTGATATTCCTAGACAATTAGTTCTTGATATTTTTAGAATTTCTTTTAGGGTTTGATATTCCTAGACCTCTAATTAGTTGTTGATATTTTTATGACTTTATTTAGGACTTAGTATTTTTAGAACTACTTTTTTGGGACTTGACATTTAAAGACTTTATTTTAGATTTCACATTTTAGTATTTCATTTAGGGCTTGATATTTCTACCACTATTTTTAGCACTTAATATTCCTAAAACCTCATTTAAGACTTGATATTTTATGACTTCATTTAGGATTTTATATTTTTGATACTCAATTTTAGACTATATTTAAGACTTCATAATGTTATAACTACTTTTGGAACTTGGTTTTTAGGTCCTTACTTAGAACTTAATATTTTAAGGACTTCATTTGGACTGGGTATTATTGGGACTTTGTTTAGGAAATGCTGGATATTTTTAAAACTATTCTTAGGACTTTATGTATTAGAGAACCTGTAAAGAAATCGTCGAGAAATGCACTTGAAATCCTGCCTGATGTAGACTATAAGAAGGCCAAAAGAAAAATAAACTGCATGATAACGTCAGGCCCTAGCTGAATGATAAAAGAGAGTTCGCAAGTTAAATAATTTTTTTATTTTAAGATACTTTATTCTCTAGAATGTAATGAGAATCAATATTGTAAATTTTATTTATTTGCTGCAAAGAATCTCCCTCTAAATGTAATATGGATATAAAGATTTTATTGAATTTCTCATAAATAAAGACAATTTGAAATTTTAAAATTAATTTAACATTTGCGTTGGGTACTGTTTTTGGAAGGTGCTAAGGGACTGAGCCCGATTACCGTGGCTTCTCTCTAGAATAATCAATTATAAAAACTCAATAAATTTAATCCACTAATATTGTAATATTGCTGCCATTAAAATTATTATTTTGCTAATGGATAGAAAAATATTAGTATCGAGCTAAGTAAATTGTTGGAATGAATCCTGTTATAAGAATTAACAAACTTCTATATTTTTCTTCAGTACAACATTAACCCAAGACTATATATTAACAAGTATCTCAATTATAATCTAATACTTAAAAAACTTTAGTTCGATTGTTTGTAATTCTGAAAAAAAACACAAGTACCAAAAATGCTATTTTCAAAATCCAATAAAGTTTTTACAATAACAATGCCACAAAATTTAAACTCAAATTTAATCAATTTCTCAAGACAGATTGCGAAAGAAAATTTAATTCGAGACATAAAACTAATTTTTCAAGTGGCTCGAATTTTTGGAAATGCTCCTCATAAAATTATAGGTACCGCAAACATAACCTGGTCAAAAAGTGGACTAATATATTCTATGGTCAATTTGACTTTATGTTGTTATGTTTATACCAAACGAATACTACAGTCTTCTAATAGAAATCCGCCAATAAAGATAGCAATCCTTTACTCCGTAATGCTTTTTTTATCAGCAATAAATATTGGTCTGGATATTCTTGCTTGTATATTTTCTGATAAAATGCAACAAGAATTTTTTGATTTTCTTGTCAATTATGATGTTTCTACGAAATTTGAATTAAAAATAAAGTACAGTTTTGTAATATGGAGCTGGATTGTACTATTCGGAGTGTTGTTGCATGAGATAGGAATTCTAGTAGCTTCATTTCAGTTTGATGAAAATCCACTTTTGGCAGTAATATCTGCTTCTATGTTTACCGTCAGCTTGGGATTTTCAATAATGAAGTTTTTGGTGCTTGCAATTATGGTTTGCTTGCGATTTCGAACTCTTAATCACCAAATTTTAAAAGGTTTGTTGTAGATTAATATTCATATTGAATTTTGTATCAAATTGAGTAAATGACATACTTTAAGTTATACTTAAGCAGTCAGGTAATGTCAACTTATATTGTTGGTAAAGATTTTCGATTTCTAAGTTAATAGCATGTATAGTTTTTAAACCATCTTAACCCTCAAAATACGGACTGGGTGAGCGTGACCCAGACAAATTTTAAATGTTGCGCCATTTCTAAACAAGTCGATGGAGGGGGCTCGGACCTAAGGGGGAAAAACTTTCAAAGTACCAACCGAAGGTATCTCCTTTGGCAGAGCCATTCGACGCTTGCTCTTTAAGCTGGTATTGTTGAAAATTTACGTTAGGATAAATTTCACCCAGTCTGTACGGAACGTTACAATATCAAAATTTTTGGAAATATTGAAAGTTTTCAAAAATAAAGAAACATTATTTTTAAATTTTATTGCAATTTATTAAAGTGTGAAGCAGAAGTGTTTATGTAAAATTGGACCTTCTTTGTAATTTTTTTTAAGGATTTCGGTCACTTTTGTTGTTATACGTGACACGTTAACACACGACTACAAGCAATTATTTTTAGAATTGAACAAACTATGTAATCTAATATGTTACTTCGATAATTCCTTGCATTTTTATATTTAACTATTTATTATTGTTATTATTGAGCAGTTGTTTTCTGTTTTTTTTCTAAATTATTGAGAAACAAAATATTGAAGTCAAAATTTTTAAATGCAACAAGTAGTGTGAGGGTAATTGAACTTCAGAAAAACAACTGAAAGAACATTAAATGAAAAGGAAAAAATGTTCAGGGATTAAAAAAATATTATTAAAAAGTTAATAAAATCTGTAGAATAGAAAGAGAAATAATAATATAATGCGAAAATTTAGAAGAATTATTTTGAATTGAAAAAATACTTATAGCAAGTTTGAGAAATATAAGTAAAAATGTTTAAAAATGATTAGTTAGGGAGAAAATAACAATAAAATGATAGTGAGAATTAATAGATGAAAATAACTATCAGAAAATGAAAAAAAATAGAAAAACATGAAAATAATTATAATTTAATTTTTTACATTTTAAAAATATTTTTATTATAATTTTATTTTTATTTGAACTTAAGATTAAAGATGGTTGTTAAAATATCCATAGAAGGAAAAAAACTGAAACTAAAAGAAGGTATAATTTAAAAAAATTAATTAGATTGTAAAAAACTAGGTACATTTTGGAATAAGAAGCTATAAGTTAAAAATGCGAAAGTGACAAAAATAAATGTGAATTTATAAGTTGGTAATAACTAAAGATTTTTGTTATTTGTTGTTCATTAATTTTGTTTTGTTTTTTTCTTTATTAGAAAATACTAATTCAGGCTAGCATAATTTGTTTTTAGTTACGTTATATAGAGATATTTATTCACAAAAATAATGTTTACAGATTTACCATCTATAGTAAAACTGGAAAAACAGGATAGAAACCTTCATTTTCGAAAAGTATGGCAAGATCATGAATATTTAATTTTAGCTGCAAACATTTTGAATTCCATGTACACATTTAAACTCTTACTTTGGTTTTCAATCTTATTTGTGACTGGTATTATGCAAATCTTTGGAGCATTCTCATTTAGCTATAAGTTTGCTACTGTTGCAAGTAATTTTCTCATATCGTTTTTTTACTTGATGCAATTATTAGCAGTAGTTACGGTTTGCCACTGGACTTCATATGAAGTAAGAAATTTAAAAATACATTAATTTTTATGATTTTTAAATTAAGAAATACATTTATGTATGAAGCATTTGTATGTAAAAACGATCAATAATGCAGCCCCACAAAAAAGAGAGAGGCCTTAAAAAAATTGCTCAAAATCACGACAAAAAAAAAAAATTATTTTGTGTCTCGCATAAAAATTTTTTTTGTTGGGCTGTGTAATCAACAGTACTTCAAAATCCATTTTTTTATTGAAGGCTAACAGAATGGGAGGACTTTTGTCTTCGCCTAAATATTTGAAACATCTTTCTTCAATTGAAAAACAGGTATTAAATACTTTTTCGCAATTGTATGCGCCAATTAATACATCTTGTTTATTTATGCCTTGATTTCAGGACATTTTTTTAGTTGGACAACATTTTCAATTTAATCCATTTCGCTTTTCCGCCTTTGGATTGTTTAATATTAATCTTTCTGTTATATTAACTGTAAGTAGAATATAAATAAATTCTAAATATAAATACTTTATTAATTTGTTTTTTTCAAAAAAAACTTGTTTTTACTTTAGGTAGCAAGTGCGATGTCAACTTATGTTGTGATATTAATGTCACCCAACGATAGTTAAATGTCTCAGATAGATGTGAATTCTTAATAAACGGCATTGTACAATGAACGGAAAAATTGTTCTTGAATATAAAGAAAAATAGAGTTTAAATGCTAATCGTTAAGAACTTTTTTTAATTTAGAAATTCTGACGACTTACGATTTGTAATTGCAACTTAATCAATTATATCTCTATTGTTTGAATTGCAATATTTTTAATGGATTCAACAATATTCTTATGAAACCATTTAACAGAAATTCAAAAAAGTTGTTAAGAAAAATGTCGAAAAAATGTATGATTTGAGAATTAAGACCAGTTTTCCAAATGGACCTAATTTTCGGAATTGCTCCTTATAAAATTATGAGTACCGGAATTATAACCTGGTCTTAATATCGTCTAATGTATTCTATAGTGCATTTGATTTTTTATTATGTTTATATCGAAAGAGTACAAGATTTCATAACGGCCAAACTGCCGCTGATGGTTACAATTATTTACATTGCAAACTTGGTTTTCTCAGGAGGAAAGCTTCAAACAGAATTTCCAAAGAAGCTTTCACCTACATCTCCAGGAAATAACCAGAGAATCTTTCACCAAAACTTTAAAAAATCTTTGGGAAATCTTACATTGAAACTTTCAAGCAATCTTCCATCGAACCTTTCAGGAAATTTCTCAACGGAATTTCCAAAAATTTCTCAACGGAATTTCCAAAACAATTTTTACTAGAATCGCTAGGGAAGATTCTCTAAAAATAAAGCTTCGCTCGTAAACTCCAGGGTTGTTTTCACCGCAATCCCGTGAATATCCAGGAAACTTCAAGGAACCATTTTCTAAATTTCTAAGTAAATCGAAGAGATGCCTCCATTTAATTTCTAGGTAAATCTTTCACTAGAATCTGCGGGAAAGCATACATCTGAATTTGTTAGAAGTGTTTGATGAAATTTAAACTAAAGTCACAGCATTTTTATAGTTAACGAAAGATAGCTTATTCTTATTACAAATTTAGAATACGTCACACTTGTTCATCCGTTATAAACACAAATTGGAGAACCAGTAAAGAAACCATTGGGGAATGCACGAAAAAACGCGTCCGATGTGGACTAACAATTCGAGCACTATCCTGTAGAGACAGAAAGAGAGCAGGCATGGTCACAGTATAGAAGAAAACTGTTAGAAAATATTTAATGTTAATTCACAAAAATTCTTAGCACTTTTAATTTTAAACTAACGATAATTTATTCTTATTATAATTGAGAATACGTCACATTTGTTTACCCGGTATAAACACAAATTGGAGAATCAGGTGAGAAACCGTCGGGAACTGTACCGCAAACGCGCCCGATGTCAACTGTATAAAGGCCAAAACGAAACTCAACTGTAAGAAGGCCGCGATGGAACTGACCCGCACAAAACCGATAGTACAAAGCATGATCCAACTAACAAGGTCTCGCCACGCTCAAGTAAAAAAAAGTGATCCAATCAACGCTAAGCATTCACCGCCGACGTCTTGGCAAAATTTACGCGCTAAAACTGCTTCAAGCCAATGGCTAGACCTTGTTAGTTGGATCATGGTACGAAGGCCAAAGATGCACGGCTCGTTTCTGGAGAATTCACCAGTGCCAATTAGGCCAAATCCCACGATGCCGATTGGTGGGAGTCAAGAAAGCAACATCAGTTCACCGTAGATCTCACGAGAGCCACCAGGCCACCCACGCATGATGCAGAGTGGTGGGAAGTTAAGAGGGTCCTGTCAGTGACATAAGACCCTCACTCAGGCAGAAAAACTAAAGATCCTACCAACTAGAACTCCAGCTCGGTCCTATAGAGGGAGAGGTGGGAAACAAGCAGGGTCGCAGAAGAGAGAAAAATCCATCTCAATAGGAACTTTAAACTCTGTTAAAGACTTTAAGATAAAGTAAACATTGTTTCTCAATTCTTACAGAAAACCATAAACAACCCATCTAAACCCCACAAGAAACCCTCCTTATAACTTTAAACATTTTAAACAAAAACTCCCCTTAATAGAAACTTTAAACTCTACTAATAATTTTACAGAAAGACATAAACCACCCATTTAAATCTTGCAAGAAATTTTCCATAGAACTTTAAATATTTCAAACAGAATCTCTAGGAATTCTTTTAAAAAAACTGCTACTTGAATCACTAAGAAGATTTTCACCCAAATTCTAGAGAATCTATCGGAATTTTTTCGCCTAATGATAAAGTAGTTTTCAGGAAAGCTCCAGGGAATCTTCCACCTACATTTCCAAGGTATATTCTTTCAAAATATCCATGAAATTCACAGATAAGAATCCACTGGAATCTTCTGGTCAGCTTTCATCGAAGTATATTAAAATTCTTCATCGGAACCTCAAGGATAGCTTCTACCGGAATTTTCAGAGCAGCTCTAGTAAACGTTCTAACGAATCTCGGAGGAAATTCCAGTGCAGGTGCCACAGGAATATCCACAGAATATTTTATCATAATTTCTTAGAGGCTTTCACCAGAATCTTAATGGGAAATGTCAGGAGAGATCCAAAGTTACACTGACTGAATTCTGAGGTTTGCCTTCACTTTATCTCCAGGAAAGCTTCCAGTGGAATATCTCAGAAACTTTTAAGAAGCAATTCTTGAATTTACAGAGAATCTCAAAAGTTATCACTACCCTATCTTCTGAGCACCTCCTGGGAGGCTATCACCACAATCTACGAGTAAATTTAAACCTGAATCTTGAGAAATTCTTTAAGAAAGCTCCTACCGGAATCTCTAGAGAAACGCCAGAAGAGTTTTGGTTGAAATCTCTAAGGAAATCCCAAGAACTTCTAAACCACCTAAACCCTTCCTAAACCCTTTCTTCTGGGAGACTTCCACTAAAATCTACAAGGAAGATAAAACTTGTATCTATAGGAATTCTTAAATAGTAAATCTACTACCTGAGTCTCCAAGGAATCTCCCACCTAATTTCCAAGGTATTCCCAAGGTTGATTTCACATAAGATCCAGGGAATTTCTAAGGAAACTTCTACTTAAAGATCTAGGAAAGCTTTCTGACAGCTTTCATCGAATTTTTAGTGGATTTCCGGATGTATCATTAATATCTTCAAAAAATCTGCAATCAGAATCTCTTATGAAGATTCAGAGTTCAAGCTTCAGGAGTACTTGACCGGACATTCAGAAAGACATTATAGTTCTTAAAGATAGTGTTGGTCGATTTCTTGAAGATATCGGTAAAAGCATTCTTGGACCTTTTCTGGAGATTTGGGAAAGCTTGTCTAGAGGTTCCCTGGAGATTCCATTAGAACCTATCTTATTGACTGACGTGTAGAAATTTCTGGAAGCTTCCTAAAATGAATTTTTAGAAAAGATAACTGAAAACTTTATAGAAGATATTGTGTTATGTGATTGAATTAAATCTTAACCACATATATACATTTTTAGAGTTATTCAAAGCATGTTAATTTATAATCAAATAGATACGTCACACTTGTTCACCCGTTATAAACACTTATACACACTTACTTAAAACTAACATAAATCCCATTTGCTATAATGTTTAAAATGTTTATTTCTTGCAAGATTTAAGTGGGTGATTTATGGCTTTCTGAAAGCAATGTGAAACAATCCTTAATCTGACAAAATCTTAAATAGAGTTTAAAGCTCCTATTGATGATCTGGTTTTCCCCTGTTCTGTCGTCATGCCTGCTCTTTTTCTTTTTCTGCAGGCTGCCCAGTTGAAAATTTTGTGAGTGTTCCCGTATGGTTTCCTGTATGAGATCCCTTAAAGGTTCCTATAAGGGTTCCCATATGGGATCCTATGTGCCAGGGAACTTTGGCACGAACCCTTGAGGGAATACTGTACATAGGATCCCATGTGTTTGTGTTCCCTTACAGGATCCTTAATTTATTAAACAATTTAAATGAATCTACAAAAAGATTATTGTTAAGAAAATAATTCATTTGTCAATAACTGTTGCACACCATATTTACAAGAACAAAAAAATCTACTGCGCAGCCGTAAGTGCTATAGAAAACTACTCCGCAGCATGTTAAGGCCAGATTACTCTGAACAATTTTGAAAAAATCGAAATTTTTTTTTTATAAATTGCCACTGTATACTCGTAGAAATAGTATAGAATTGGTCCCAAAGATCAGCAAAACCGAGAAGCAGGTATAAAAGAGTGGGGAGCAAGGCATTTTGCTGATAGGGCCAACAACAGACGTGTTGATCGAGCTGAGCTAGAAGCTACTGAAGCGTCTAAGGATCACAGAACTGCTTTAAGAAATGCAAGAATTCTTTAAAATGATGCTTACGAAGACGAGGAAGGAATTGTGTATGCAGCTGGAATGGATATGTAAGTAAAATTTACTTTTTTACGATTTTTCACGAATAAAAACTTTGAACTGATTTTTCTCCAAACCACGTTTTTTCGCATGGATGACACTCTCATTTCAAAACTATTGCACTTATCGATATGAACCAAACGGCATTTTACTCTCTAGATGTCTGGCTAGGGCCTCAAGCAGAACCAGAAATATTCATTATTACTTAAAAAATTTATAAACAATTAGAACTGAAAAAAAGGTTGAAAAAATTCAAAAGTCCGCCAGTTTTTTTTTCATTAAAAATGTTTTATTCTGCTTAAGGCCATAATCAATTCGATACAGAACATGAAACCGTTTTGTTTTTTGCTTTCAGATAATTATTTTCCAAGAACTTATGTCATCCATCTACGAAGTAGATAACTTTCAGCAGCCATTTTCAAGACCGCCATTTTGAAAAAAAGTAAAATAAAAAAATTTCAAGTAACTTCATGTATGTACTATCATATGTAAAAAAGTTTATTACTTAACATTTTTTGTATTATAAATAAAATGTATTGAAAAAATCACGTTTTTCAGAGTAAGCTGGCCTTAAGTTTTCAAAAATTGATTTGAAATCCTATGTGCATGGGATCCTATGTACAGTGTTCCCTCGAGGGTTCGTGCCAAAGATCCCTGGTACACAGGATCTCATATGGGAACCAATACAGGAACACACGTGGGAACACATACAAAATTTTTAACTGGGTGGAGCTCAAATCGTTGCTCGGAGATCTCCATCTCTTTTCGTCAGTCAGCTAGGGTCTGATGTGATGATGCAGTTTAGTTCCGTTTTGGGCTTTTTACAGTCTACATTAGGCACGTTTTCCAGTGCATTTCCCAATGGATTTTTAACTGGCTCTCCAATTTGTGTTTATAACCGATGAACAAGTGTGACGTATTGAAAATTTGGAATAACAATAAACTATCATTTGGAAACTATAAAGGTACTGTGAAATTTTGTGAAATACTATAATACATTTCTAACAATTTCGTGTCAAACGTAAAAGGCTTGGAAGGGCTTATCCCGATAACGAAGGCTCCTCGTCCTTGAACCTCATAGAGGGGTTGAGCTTCCCAGTGTTCCATATAAATGTTGGCGTGGTGGAGGGGGGCGCTCTGGTAAGTTCAGGGTACTTTAACACCTTAACCAGAACTCTACTAATGGGTCCTTTCAGAGGATTGAACTCCCCCTAGTCCGAACTAAACATGTTCTGATACTTTATAATGAGGGTTTTCGTTGGGTAGCATCTTTGGAAGGCTCAAAGGGACTGAGCACGATTACCGAGGCTCCGACCCAGAATAATCAATAATGAAAACTCAATAAATTTAACGCATTAAAATTGCAATATTGCTAATGGACAGAAAAATATAAGTATCAAACTAAGTAGATTGTTAAAGTGCATTCTGTACTAAGAATTAATAAACTTCTATATATTTTCCTTCAGTACTACTTTAACGCAAGACTCTATATTTTCATCTATCTCAATTATAATTTAATACTTAAAAATCTTTAGTTTGACTGTAATTAAAAAAGTAATTAAAAAATAACAAGTACCAAAAATGTTATTTTTAAAATCCAATAAAGTTTTTACAATTACAATGCCACAAAATTTAAACTCAAATTTTACCAATTTGTCAAGACAGATTGCGAAAGAAAATTTAATTTGGGACATAAAACCAATTTTCCAAGTGGCTCGAATTTTTGGAATTGCTCCTTATAAAATTATAGATACCGGAAATATAACCTGGTCGAAAAGTGGACTAATTTATTCTGTAGTGAATTTCGCCTTCTGTTGTTATGTTTATACCAAACGAATACTACAGTTTTCTAATAGAAATCTGCCGATAAAGTTAATGGTCCTTCACTCCGTAATGCTTTTTTCATCAGCAATAAACATTGGTGTGGATATTTTTGCTTGTATATTTTTTGATAAAATGCAACAAGAATTTTTTGATTTCCTTATCTGTTATGACGTTTCTACGAAATTTGAATCTAAAATAAAATACAGTTTTGTAACATGGAGCTGGATTGTACTATTTGAAATGTTGTTGCATGTGATAGGAATTTTAGTAGTTTCATATCAGTTTGATGAGAATCCTTTTTTGGCAGTATTATCTGCTACTATGTTTACCGTCACCTTAGGACTTTCAATAATGAAGTTTTTGATGCTTGCAATTATGGTTTGTTTGAGATTTCGGGCTCTTAATCACCAACTTTTAAAAGGTATTTTAAAGACTAATATGCATATTAATATCCGTTTGTCGGTCTGTCTATTAAAGCCAGTATTTATGCATTTACGGTTCTGGGCACGAAAGAGGCTAAGAGAAAGAAAACAAGAGTTTTAGAAGAGAGTCGAGAGCTTTCAAACGTATCCAAAAGTTTCTAGTGATTTTTATTAATTGTTTAGTTATATTTTTTAAATCTCTAAACCTTTTCTTAACTTCACTAATTTTTTTCTACTTGTTTTTTTTCAATTTTGTTTTCTTTTATTTCTTCTTTAGAAATTATTAATTCAGGCTAGGATAATTTATTTTTAGATACTATATGTTGAAATATTTATTCAACAAAATAATTTTCACAGATTTACCATCTATAGTAAAATTGGAAAAACAGGAAAGAAACCTCCATTTTTGGAAAGCATGGCAAGATCATGGATATTTAACTTCAGCTGCGAACATTTTGAATTCCATGTACACATTTAAACTCTTACTTTGGTTTTCAATCTTATTTGTGACTGGTATCATGCAAATCTTTGGAGCGTTCTCATTTAGCTTTCAGTTTATTACTGTTGGAAGTAGTCTTCTCATAACTTTTTTTTACTTGGTTCAATTATCAACAGTAGTTACGGTTTGCCACTGGACTTCATACGAAGTAAGAAAATTGGAAAGACATTAATTTTTTTTAATTTTTAAAAGAAGAAATAGATTCATGTATAAAGCATTTGTATGTAAAAATGATCAATTACACAGCCCCACAAAAAATTTTTTTTTAATAAGACACTACATTAGTGTATTAGTACCTAGTTTTCTTCGCAGAATCCGAATCCAAAGTCAGAATTGTAAGATCGGTTCTACTTTTTGAGACAATCCCAAAAAATTTTAAAAAGCATAAATCAAGACCAACTTTTTTTTCTTTTTGTCCTGGAATTCTATTTTTTTGCTGACTTCGATTCCAAAATCAAAATAACCAAATTGGCTAAAATTTTTTAGATAAACACAAAAAAGCAATTATTTTCGTGTTTTTCAACAATTTTTTGAGATTATCTAAAAAATTATAGGTAATCTGGTTATTCTGTCTTCGGATTCTGATTTTGCGGAGAAAAATATGTAGCAATATACTAGTTTAGTTTCTTGCACAAAAACTTTCTTTTTGTGGGTCTGTGTAATCAATACCTTAAAATCAATTTTTTTGTTGAAGGCTAACAGAATGGGAGGACTTTTGTCTTCGCCTAATTATTTGAAATGTCTTTCTTCAATTGAAAAACAGGTATAAATTAATTTTTCGCAATTGTATGCCTCAATTAATAATTAATACATCTTGTGTATTTATGCCTTGATTTCAGGACATTTTTTTAGTTGGACAACATTTTCAATTTAATCCATTACGATTTTCGGCTTTTGGATTGTTTAATATTAATCTTTCTATTATATTAACTGTAAGTAGAATATAAATAAATAATAAATTTAAATACTTTATAGACTTAGTTTTAAGAAATAACTTGTTTTTTTATTTAGGCAGCAAGTGCGATGACCACTTATGTTGTGATATTAATGTCACCCAACGATCGTTAAATTCCTCAAATAGATGCGAATTCTTAATAAAAAGCGCTGTAAAATGAACACAAAAATTGTTCTTGAATATTATTGTAAGCAATACCGATAGAGAGAAAAAGGTCGAAATTTCGCTCACTGAATTAAAGAGAAATAAAATGATAAAAAAACCTTGAATTATGGGAAAATTCTTTTATTGGAGAGAATTCGTGGTCAGTAGATAAAATGAAATAAACACGTTGAAAAACACATACACGCGTGCACACAGTCCTTTTTTTTTTGGTTTTGATCAAAGAGAATTCAGATATATACACAAATTCACCCTTGAGAACAATTCTTGATACAACTTAGAGACAACCTTTTGAGTTTAACATTGAGAAAAGCCTTGAAAAAGATATGTATTAAACGCTCCATGCGTGAGAGACACATAAATTTTGTAGAGAGAAAATTTTACACACTTGAGAAAATGCCATTACATCGTTTGAGCTTGACCTTATTGATAAAAAACACCATTAGACATACCAAAACGCTAAAGCGTGAGACAAGAGATAAAAAATGGTTCCATGAGAACAGAACAGATTTTTACACTGAGCACATGGCGAGAGACGCGTGGCGAACAGCTGTGAAATTGGCCACCGGGAGCCGCTGCCACTATGCGCTCACTAAACACACTACTTCACTTTTCCCGTGATATTTGAATTTGCAACTAGTCTCGAGTCGTAAATTCGAGCCAAGCCTAATTCTGTGAAATCAAACACTGAAGTCTGAACAAATATAAAGAAAAAAGATTTTAAATGCTAATCGTTAAGAAAGTTTTTTTAATTTAAAAATTCTTACGACTTCATTTGACTTGCTATTTTTAAGTCTTTATTTGGGATTACATTTCGGATTTACTATTTTTAGCACCTCATTTAGGACTTGACATCTTAGGACTTTATTTAGAACTTGGAATTTTAGGACTTCATTTAGGACTATATTTAAGACTTGATATTTTTAAAATCTCATTTAAGACAAGATATTTTTAAAACATTATGTCTTGATTTTCTTGGTATTTTTGAAACTTAATTTAATATTTGCTGTTATTGAAATGTAAGTGCTACTGATTAAAAATGTTTTTAATTTATAAATTTTTAATACATGTTTGATTAATTCGTACCAATTAGTAATGACAACTTAATCAATTATATCTCTATTGTTTAAATTGCAATATTCCTAATGGATTTAACAATGTTTGTATGAAAATATTAGCTTGAAAAAATATAAAGAAACAGATATGGTTTTATCCAGCACATCAATTGCTCGAAAGTGAATGTCATTTACAAACTGATCTATAACAATTTAATATTTTAATCATATTAATTAGATTTTTACAGTGTACAAAATAATATAATATAATTTTTTAAAAGCACAAAATAATATAAAAATAATATGAATACATTTTTTAATAATCAATTGTCATATTTTTTGGCATGCTACCCCACAAATCAAAGGGTTAATTTGCCAAAAACACCCACGTTTAACTCAAAATCATTAAAAAAACATATTTTAGTTGTCGGTAAGTAGAATTTGATAATTTAAATTAAAATTTAAGGGGGGCCGAAAACAGGCCTTAGAGGTCCTTTTCCTTTTATTTATTTGCTGCAAAGAATCTTCCTCAAAATGTAATATGAATATAAAGATTTTGTTTAATTTCTCATAAATAAAGACAATTTAAAATTTTTAAGTAATATAACGTTTGCGTTGCGTACCATCTTTGTAAGGTGCTAAGGAACTGAGGCCAATTACTGTGGATTCGACTTAAAATAATCAATTAGGAAAACTTAATAAATTTAATTTACTAATATTGTTATATTGCAACCATTAAAATTATTATATTGATAATGGATAGAAAAATATTAGTATTGAGCTAAGTAAATTGTTAGAGTGCACCCTGTAATAAGAATTAACAAACTTCTATATTTTTCTTCAGTACAACTTCAACGCAATACTATATATTTTCGAGTATCTCAATTATAATCCTATATTTAAGAAACTTTAGTTCAATTGTTTGTAATTCCGAAAAAAACACAAGTACCAAAAATGCCATTTTCAAAATCCAATAAAGTTTTTACAATAACAATGCCACAAAATTTAAACTCAAATTTAACCAATTTCTCAAGACAGATTGCAAAAGAAAATTTAATGCGAGACATAAAACCAACTTTCCAAGTGGCTCGAATTTTTGGAAATGCTCCTTATAAAATTATAGGTACCGCAAACATAACCTGGTCGAAAAATGGACTAATATATTCTGTAGTATATTTGGCTTTATGTTGTTATGTTTATACCAAACGAATACTACAGTTTTCTACTAGAAATCCACCGATAAAGATAGTAATCCTTTACTCCGTAATGCTTTTTTTATCAGCAATAAATATTGGTCTGGATATTCTTGTTTGTATATTTTCTGATAAAATGCAACAAGAATTTTTTGATTTCATTGTCCATTATGACGTTTCTACGAAATTTGAATCTAATATAAAATTTAGTTTTGTAACATGGAGCTGGATTGTACTATTTGGAGTGTTGTTGCATGGGATAGGAATTTTATTAGCTGCATATCACTTCGATGAGGATCCTCTTTTGGCAGTAATGTTTACAGTCACTTTGGGATTTTCAATAATGAAATTTTTGGTGCTTGCAATTATGGTTTGCTTGAGATTTCGGGCTCTTAATCACCAACTTTTAAAAGGTTTGTTAAAGATTATTATACATATTAAATTAGGTATCAAATTAAGTAAATAATAAACTTTAGCATAAAATGAAAATAACTATCGGAAGATGAAAAAAATAACTAGAAAATCAAGAAAATAATTATAATTTAATTATTTATATTTTAAAAATATTTTTAATATAAATCTATTTTGAATTGAATCTGTCATTAAACGGAGTTTTTAAAAAATAAATAAAAATTATTGAAAAGTGAATAAATAATTACGAATGAAGATAAATAACAAGATATTAAAAAAGTCATCAACAAAATGTAAAAAAAATAACTAAAAATTATAAAATATATTAAAATATCTAGGTTTTTAAAATATTAACTGGAAACTGGAAAACTATATTTTGAACATAACAAGTGGAATATTTTAAACATCCCTAGAAAAAAAAATTACAAAAAAAAAATCCTAGATGTTTATAAAAGTAATTAGTATGTAAAAAACTAGGTACATTTTGGAATTAGAAACTAGAAGAAGTTAAAAACCCTTAGAAAGAGAAAATCTGAAACTAAAAAAATTACTATATTTTAAAAGAAAAACCACTAAGAATAGAAAAAATAACGATGAAGTTAACAAGTAATTAAATAATTAAAGAAATAACTAAAAAAAAATACTGTCTGTCTGTCTTTTACAGCCACTAATTTTTTTTCTAGTAGTTTTTATTCAATTTTCTTTTTGTTCCTGTTTTAGATATTACTAATTTAGGCTAGTATAATTTGTTTTTAGTCACAATATGTTGAAATATTTGTCCACAAAAATAATGTTCACAGATTTACCATCTATAGTAAAACTGGAAAAACAGGATAGAATCCTTCATTTTCGAAAAGCATGGCAGGATCATGAATATTTAATTTCAGCTGCAAACATTTTGAATTCGATGTACACATTTAGACTCTTACTTTGGTTTTCAATCTTATTTGTAACTGGTATTTTGGAAATATTTGGAGCGTTCACATTTAGCTACAAGTTTGCTATTGTTGCAAGTAATTTACTCATATCGTTTTTTTACTTGGTGCAATTATTAGCAGTAGTTATGGTTTGCCACTGGACTTCATATGAAGTAAGAAATTTAAAAAGACATAGGTTTTTGTGATTTTTAAGCAAATAAATATATTTATATATAAAGCATTTGCATGTAAAAATGATCAACAATGCAGCCCCACAAAAAAAAGTTTTTGTGTAAGACACTACACTAAAACATTCCTACGTATTTTTCCCCGCTGAATCCCTATCCAAAGTCAAAATTGTTAGCTTGGTTTTACTTTTTGCGATAATCTCAAAAAAGTCAAACCAAAAACAAAAAAATGTCTTATGCAACTCAGGCGTATTATTGTCACTTTATCTACCTATGCAGGCACACCCTAAGTCATTTTTTATAGCCCAGAGGTCAAGAAAGTGACCATTATTACATTGGGGTAATAATGGATACTTTATAGATCGCTTCCAGGACAATAAAGTATCCATTATTACTCTAGGGCAATAATGTTCACTTTATTGACCAGAGCTCATAGGTCAATAAAGTAACTATTATTCCCCTAAAGCAATAATAATCACTTTATTGACCTACTGTGCTATAGATATATTTCAACAATTTTTTGAGATTATCTCACAAATTTTAGCCAGTCTGGTTATTCTGTTTTCGGATTCAGATTCAGCGGAGAAAAATACGTAGGAATTCTCCTTGCATAGTATCCTGAACCAAATAAAAAAAAAAAATTTGTTCCGAATTGTGATTTTTAAATTATTTTAGAGAGTATCTCAATAAGTAGAACCAATTTAGCAATTCGCACTTAAGATTCGGATTCAGCCAAGAAAAATATGTAGGAATACACTAGTGTAGAGTCTCGCATAAAAAAAAAATTTTGTGGGGATGCGTAATCAACAGTACTTCAAAATCAATTTTTTTTATTGAAGGCTAACAGAATGGGTGGACTTTTGTCTTCGCCAAAATATTTGAAACATCTTTCGTCAATTGAAAAACAGGTATTTATTAACTTTTCGCAATTGTATGTCCCAATTAATACATCTTGTGTATTTATGCCTGATTTCAGGATATTTTTTTAGTTGGACAACATTTTCAATTTAATCCATTTCGATTTTCTGCCTTTGGACTGTTCAATATTAATCTTTCTGTTGTATTAACTGTAAGTAGAATATAAATAAATAAAAAAATATAAATAGTTTATTGATTTACTATCTTCAAAAACAACTTGTTTTTATTTTAGGTAGCAAGTGCTATGACAACATACGTTGTGATATTATTGTGCCCTAATGACCGTTAAATTCCTTAGATAGATACGAATTCTTAATAAAATAGATCACATTAGGGCTTTCTGTATCAAAGTTTCTGGTTCTTGCAATAGCTATTTGCTTAAGGTTTAGAGATCTTAATCTTGAACTGAAAGAAGGTAAATAATTTATAATTTGTATTAGTTTTTAAGAGATTTATATTTTTTGAAAATGGTATTGTTAATGTAATTAAATAAATTTATGCACTGAGAGACTTTTAATTACAGTTTTTGCTTTTTTCAATTTCTATATTTGTAATAAAACGTAAGAATTTAGGGATAATCGAGGTTCGATCATAATAGTTCTTTTAAAAAAAAGAGATTGTGTTACCTTGTTTTTTATTATTGTAATTTCGTGAGAAAAACATTAATATATACAATTAGAATTAGTACTATTTGAGGTTAGAAAAAAGTAAAAGTGAAAAAGCGATATTAATTTTTAACACATTTTGATCTTCTCAAACCACATGAAACTTTTGCTAGTTAGTATATAAGGAAAGTTTAAAACACTCTTTTCTAGCGACGCGCGCGATTATTCGATGTCATCGAAATGTTATATGTTTGTAGTTTAGGATTAAAAGTGTGCGTAATGTATGTATCATAGTATAGGTTGTTCGATACACAGATTTCATCAAATACCACTATAAAGATACAGAATACTTGTAACTATACAAATATCAAAGACGAACTTGCATCTGTATCTCTGACCTGTCAAACAAATACTGCCATCTTTCTTTTTACTGCGCGCGCACCCCATGATTCTAAGTTTCTAACACGCGTTTTATAAATCTTGCAATTCTTTATTTTCATCTCTCTTAAATTCTTTAGGGGTAATATAATTATGTGTCTTATGAAGTATATAACACTTTTACTACTTTTTATCAAAAAGACAACTGTTGCATCTAAAACGTCTTTTCTTAAACAGTGTATTAGTTTTTATAAACACATCTCGATTATCCCTAAACTCTCAAATTTTATTGTACATAATAATAAGCAATAAAGCAGATATTAAAATCAAAAGTTCCTCAGTGTGATGATAAAAACATAGCATGACACTTCTCTAAAAGTTCTGAGAAAGCTCCAGGGAATCTTGAAGGAAGCTCATATCAAAATATCGAGGGAAGCTTCCTTCGAAATTTTTCACGAAGGATAGTTTATTTTGAATGACACTTGAGAATACGTCATATTTGTTCACCCATTATAAACACGAATGAACACTGTTCATTCGTACGATTAAGGTCTATGTAATGACGATCGTCTTAATATATTTACAATGGTTTTTAATTTTTGACTGAAAGAAAAATATTTTTTCTTTCTTTTATCTATGTACTATTTCATGTATGCATTATATTGTTAGTTTAAATCTCCTTGAGAATGAGAACGGTTCGTTTCTCGAAACATCGGCTTATAATTGAATAAAATAAAAAATATAAGACTGTCCGAAAGTGTCGTTATTCTTTTAATATTTAATAATCTCGGACGTAAAATACAAGAATAATATTCAAGGATCATATTACTCTTGAAAGACCTAAAGATTTACCGTTTAGTTGTTGAGTATTATTTGTCCTAAAATTAAAATGTTGCCAAAAAAATTTTTGTATGTTGAAAACACAAAATAAGAGACTAAAAAAGTTGAATACCGCGAACATTCGAATAAAACGAAAAATTTAAAACGAATTTTTGGGCATGAAAAGGGAAGTGACACAAAAAACTTCTAATAAAATATAAATTTATTTAGTTAAAGTTTTAATAACTGTTACTGAACAAAATATTTTTCAAATAATAGTCACAAACTTAAAATCGAAAATTCTGTAGCTGTCATTGAAATCATGATTAGTTTGACAGATTTCTAAATGTTCTGCACTACCTTTTTCAAAAAATTACTATTTTTCTTTAAAATTTTATTACTTATATTTTTTAATGCCAGAACACAAGGAATATTGTTTAAATATATAAAATTGAGTTTTACATAAAACTTTTTATTTCATGTTTCACATTTTAGAGAAGAAAAGTTTTTACCTTGACCAGCTCATTCAAACTATCCTCCTTAAGAATAAAATATTCTAAAAATAAAAAGAATGATCATAAATTAGGACGCATATTCTTAAATTAAGAATATTTTCTTATGTCCTTGACAATATGCTTCTTATTTTTATAATATTTTATTCTCAATACTAGAATATTTAATCTTTAATATTAGAATATTTTATTCTTAAATAAACGTTCAGAATAATTCTTAAAGTAAGAGTACCGTTTTTTCATAAATTTTTAGTAAAATTTCGCTATTTAAATTAATAATAATTGATTTTTTACTAATTGAGATTAAGATAGTAGTAAACAAAAATTTCTCTCAAAAACGTCGAGAATACACCTTGAAATTAAATTTTCTTGAAGTGTACATTTTGTTGAAAAATAGTAGATATTTATTCATACAAATGTCTCAGGTACGCAAATTTCAGAATTGTGATTGGTAAATTTTCGTCTAGAGGAACAACTGCATTTTTATGTATCCTTTAAGTAGATGACCTATCCTTGAGAATTTTGACCAGTTGTTGTTAGAACCTTACTTGGGACAGACATCCCAATAAAAGTGTTAAGTGAATTTCTAAATACTTTCTTACGAGTCTTTTCGAGTACATTTTTAATAAAGTGAATTTCTTTTAGTGAAGTTTAAAGAAAGAAGTGAAAAATCGTGAAAATTATCATTATGGAGAGCACAAGTACGGTAAATAAAATTATTCTTTACAATTTTATTGTTTTACTTTTAAGTTAATCCTTTGACATATAATTACTGCAAACCCTAAATTCAATATTTGCTTCTTTTTGATTACGTATAACATTTTAATTTTTAAAACATTTTTTTAGAAATGATTTTTGTATTTAACGCAGTTTCCTGTCATAACAAATTAAAACTCACTTAAAAAATAATATACGCCCGCCAAAAAATTGATAAAATTAAAAGTGTTAAAAATTAAACTAAATAATAAATTTTATTTTTTTAATATATAAAAATATGAAATTAAAATCTTATATTCTGAGTAACAATTATGTCCATTTTTTAAATGAAATTTTTGAAATATTTTGTTTCGTTCTGACAAATATGGGTGCATCACTAGATAATGATAAACATAAACATCTGGCATCCAAATGTTTTAAACCTTTTTGAGGTACGTAAGTATACCAAGTGTCAAGAAAATTGGTTTAGAATGAAACTTTTAATTAGAATCATAACTTTTGTTTAAAATATTTTTCTCAATTTTGCGTATTTTAAAATAGCATGATTTTTAATTCTTCTATTTTTTTATTTAAACAAATATTAAAATATTTTTTTAAAAACTTTGCAAAAGTAATTGTTCTGAAAATACTAAATCGCAATATTCCATAACTTTATATTTAATTTATCTCTTCGCTTGCAAAAACTATTTTTTTGTTATATTTCTTAAATATTTGACGTTTTTAAGTTTTTTCTTCAACATTTGCCCTATGTTAAAAATACATTTTTTTTAAACCTGAAAATGTTGAGAGATTATATTCTGTGTTTAGACTGAAAAGTTTCCACAATAAAGATTCAATTGTATTTAAATGCCCAAATTGACGCGCGGACTCTGTTTATTTTTGTATTATTTTAACAGTTTGGCCATAAATTTAATATGACCGATTGCTTTCTTTACTAAGTTATTAGTATGTAAATCCTATTGTTCTCATGGGTTCTGCTCGTCTGCCTACTTACCCATTTTGAGATTAATCCGTGAAATTGATTGAACAATATAATACAAATACTTAGTAAGCAAAAGTGTTCTTTTAATTGTCGAAATGACCCTTTTGAGATTAAAGATATTTCCTGCAGTTATATTGAAATGTCTTATTGTTAGAAATGTACCATATTTAACTAGTTTGTTTTTAGTACTGTAAGTGCTGATTAAAAAAAATCTGACACCATATTAATTTTGATTTTTCCAATAAGCTGAAAATAATAAATAAATAAAAATTTTTATATTTATTTTAAAAATTAAAATTTTTTCCAATCTTTGTTTGTACAAAAAAATTAAAAAAAATTTTTAAATTTTATTCAGTGATACATATATTCATTCAAGAATAGTCTGTTAAGAAAAAATATATTTATTTAAATTCGATCTCTAAATGTGTTAAAATTTAAAACAGTTAAATACTTTTTGCCTTCTAGAATAGTAACCATCTAGCTGAAGTTCTTAGTGAATCACAAACAATAGTAGACGAATTTACCACTTCCTCAAAATATACAATATACAACAATTAGGTAATAACAAACTATATTTGTAAAAATGTAGGATAATTATATTTTTATTAATATTATGACAATTATATATAATTTCATTTAATATATAATTTGCAGACGTTCATTCATTGGAAAATAATGAAAATACGACTTCAAATATAGAAAATTGTAATTCCTTGTCGCCTGTTCAACCAGATTTAAATCATAATTTCTCTTTTATAAACAATTCAGCTCTATTATTCTCTAATGATAGATTTAAACGACTTCAAGAAAAAGTTGCGACTGAGGATGATATTAAGGTATAAACAATAAATTTTACTCTAGTACAAAGATAACAAGTTTAATACTGTGTAATTTATATTTTGTTTTAGTTGATTGACTACTTGATAATTAATACAACAACTAGTCATTTGGAAAAAAAATGGCGAACTAGCATCTAATATTCAGTCGAAATTAGTAAGAGCATTATTGGAAAGAGAGAAAAATAATATTCTGAGAGATGCAGTGGTAATATTCTTACTGCCACGATTAAAAAAACCGTCATTTATGCAATACGGAGAATTGAAGAAGAATAATAAAAGGAAAAGGTCTGACGATGATAATATTAAAAAAGAAAAGCCCATGAAATCAACTGTAAATGAAATACAAGAATCCTTTGTAATACACGCTCAGGTAAAATATTATATTCTTAAAATGAATACTAACGATTAAGAAATAATTTTGATTCATTTTTAATTTTTTTTTTATTTTTGTAGAATGCAGCAGACGTGAAAGTCCAATTAGATAGGCAAAAACAAGTTTGGTTGGAGAAAAAACTTCCTCTTCAGCCATTGTTAGTTTTGGTTGGACTGATTCGTAAGTTGGAAGTAGTTTATGCAGTCATCGACGACGTAAAATACTAATTTTAAAAACCCGTTGAAGCTTTTGATATCGTCTTCAAGCTGTTTTACACCAGAGATGTGGAATACCCTCGAGCAGTCTACCCTGTGTGGCTCATTTTTCAAAAAGTCATTTATGACATTTGCAACCCTTTTGACAGGTTTGGAACGGCATTAAATGTTTTAATTAAAAGAATTTCAAGGGGTATTTCACAGTAGTGTCAAAGCATTATCTACGATTTTATAAATATGAAAATTCAATAATATGAATACTTGTTTTGTTTGAAGAGAAAATTTCAATAGTAATAAACTACTATTAGAACGCGGAGTGGCGGACTAACTAGATAGGCAATGTAGGCAGCTGCCTAGGGCGGCACATTTTCAGGGGCGGCAGATTTCGATAAGCCACACTAAAAACAATAAAAAAAATAATAAATAAAGTAAAGGTATGTCTAGAAGGGCGGCAATTTTTAATAACTGCCTAGGGCGGCAAAATGTGTTAGTCCGCCACTGAGAACGCATAAGATTTTTACATGAAAATTTGACAAAGTATCGGTGTCAAGACTTTGGTTGCGATCGCAATTATTCAACATATAATTCTTTTTTTAAACATAGGCACAATAAACATGAAGCTAAAAGAAATACAAATAATGAAAATAAACATATTTCAATTCATGACAACCATATAATTGTATATGGTTTTATATTGCATATTATATTGCATATAATTTAGATAGAAATTTAAAATCATTTACCGCTTCTTGTGATAAGGTTAATGCATCTGTCGAAAACGACCTTCATAGTGACAAAAAACGACATTGAAATTGGTACAAGTAAATTTGGGAACCTTTGTAATAAAGACGGTGATGACATAGATAACAGTGAAAAAGAATTAAGTATATCTGAAAATTCAGAATGTATTTACAGTTATATTCAGAATACAAGTAATACCTGTTTCACAGAAGCTTTATCGCAATATTTAAAAGTAGAGACTTCTATTCTTGTAACTGAATTGTACAATTATGAAGAAGTCCCTAGATCTAGAGTACCCTAGACAAATACAAAACAAAAAGGTAAAAATTTTTTTCTATTTTATTTATGACCTTAAGCTTTTTACTTTAGAAGAGTTAAATATAAGGATTAATGGGTTTCGTTATGAAGATTTAGATGAATCACGAAAACCTCCAGAAATAAGCGATTTACACTTAAAATACGAGCAATTGTCGATGAGTGCTGCTGAGTGTTTTGCTTTAATTATTAATTTAGGAATGAGTTTAGGCGACAAAGCACCACGAGAAAACGAACCGGGAAACCAACATTGGCATTTTATAATTTTATTAAAAAAGATTGTAGACATTATAGAAGCAAAAAATCATCAACGTGGGATGCATAATTACTTTGATTCTTTAATAAACAAATATTTGAATTTACTTAATAAATTATTTCCAAATAGTTTGATTCCAAAACACCATATCCTTATACATTATGCTCGAATAATGTTTTTAATAGGACCTCTATGTAAGCTTTCATCAATGCGATTTGAAAGTAAGAATAGAGAAGGCAAAGTTATCTCTCACGCAGCAATAAGTCGTGTCAATGTTACCCACACTATAGCAATTAAGCATCAGCTGAAACTAAATCGGCGCACTGATTCTCAATTCTATCAATTTTGGCTAAAGGCTATGGACTCCTCAAAATCCATAAAAAAGAAGTTCCGTTTCGACCGATAATTTCATTAGTAAACAGCCCTACACATTTTTTAGCCAAAACGATTTACAACGATCTAAAAAGAGGAATTACAAAACCTAGTTCTCATATTGATAACAGTTTTCAATTAGTGAAAAAATTACAAAATTTAAATGTTAATGATGACTATGTCTTTCTCTCATTGGATGTGACTTCTCTGTTTACAAATGTTGCTTGCAGTCTTGTTTTACAAAGTCTAGATCGTCGTTTTCAAAGTATAAATAGTAATTGTAAAATATAATATTGTCCCCTTATTTTACTGTCGCTATGTTGATGACACACTTTTTTGCGCCAAAAAGGAAGAAGTCAGTTTGATTTTGGATGTTTTCAATTCTTATGAAAAAAGATTAAAATTTACATTTGAATTGGAGCAAAATTCCCAAATTCCTTTTTTGGATGTATGTATAATTAGAAAAAATAATCATGTTGTGACTAATTGGTATCAGAAGTCTACTTCTTCTGATAGACTAATTAGTTACTTGTCTAATCACCCTATCCAACAAAAGAAAAACATTGTTTTTAACTTAGTCGACAGAGCTATTTTGTTATCACACAAAGAATTCCATGCTGATAATTTATCCCTAATAAAAAGAATTTTAAAAAATAATGATTATCCTTTGGATTTTTTTGAAAAACATATTAGACTCAGATTAAATAAAATTAAATTTAGCAATAATTCAGTAGACAATGGCAGCTGTCGAGCGTTGATGTATAGTCAGTTCCCAAAAGTTTGTTTACCTTTTAATGATGCTTACCAAAAACTCAGCAATGTTTTAAAAAAGTTTAATGTCTTGACTATTCCTTCTGTTGAAAAAAGCCTAAGTTCAAATATTAGTCTGGGTAAAGATGTTTCAGAAAAATGGGACAGGACCAGTGTAGTTTATACATTTAATTGCAAGGACTGTGATGCTTGTTATGTGGGCGAGACGAAGAGATCGTTAAGAGTTCGAATGAATGATCATATATCAAAAGAAGAACCACAATCTGTTGTTAGTAAACACTGGACAGATGACGATCATATCTTTGATTGGGAAAATGTCAAAATTTGGGACTACGAACCTAATAGAAATAAAAGGTTAATTTCTGAAATGATTTTTATTAAATCAAACAATTTAACTATTAACAAAAAAAAAGATATATTGTTTTTTAGAAAATCTTATTTCCCACTAATTAGAAAATTAAATTCATAAGCGTATTCTTATTTCTAATTTCTCTTTGATTTAATTTTGTCAGATTTAAATGTCTTTGATGGTAAACACAGAGGTCATCGACCTACAATTTATACAAATATTATCGCTATCAAAATTTTCGCTCAGTCAGTTTTGAAATGTGTTGGACTCAACTGAAATACTTTCAGTTTCGTTTTTTCTGAAAAAATGTTTTTTGATGAAAAACTATAGTTATGAAAATTTTTATTGTTTTAAAAGGTAATTTTATGAATAGTAATATTTTATTAACAAATAGTTTTAAAAGTGACTGTGGTTGTATATTTGGTTTTTTAAATTTTGTTACTACTGATATATAATAAATATTTTAGCCTGAGGAGGTTGGCAAATTAGACCAACGAAACGTCGCTATGACAAATTGAAAAAATTAATTATTTTTTCACTTAACCTTCCTGTGATCGTTCTTTCCTACTGGAATTTCTTTTAAATTATATATTTTAAATTTAGATAATATTATATTTACTATGTTTAAATTTGATTATTATTATTATTTTTTGGGTAAAAATATTAAGTTGATAGTACAATTTGTTTTAAAATTTAATTATATTAAGCAATAAAGCATATAACTTTTTGTGATAAGTTTATAGGTTAAATTGATTTGCTTTTTGTAAAATTCTTAAGAAATAGCAAGCATAAGTCACTTTTCAAGGTTGTACATTTTACAGTAAATGATCAACAAAATTTAATAATCGAAAATCAGAAAGTTACTATGCTGAATATCATAAAGTATCTTAAGAAACAAGAAATAAGGCAATAAAGGATGTGATTTTTTTTAGTTTACCTTAGTTAAAAGTGCTATGCTGTTCTTCATAATGTACATAAACCTAGTATAAAGCAGGTAACAAGTCTTACTCTTGTTAAAACGTTTTTTACACTTCGCTTTTGTTAATTTGTTCAAAATTTTACAAGGCTTTTTTAGAAGTAAAAGCAAATCTCTTTTTAAAAAAACTCTCCTGTTTATTTGGACTACATGTTTCGACACATTTGTGTCCTCTTCAGGTCAATATATAAACAACTTAAAAATAACGGTTAAGAATATGTAAAGGAGGTTCCTTTTTAAACATATTTTTACATTTTATATTTTATATTTTCGAGTTACAAACAATAAACCCTTCATTTGACAGTTAAAGGTTATGCCATGATAATATCAAACACTAACGATAAATGTTATGTCATGATAATATCAAACACTAACGATAAATGAAAAGTCAAAAGTCGATGAAAGTTGATTTTTCGAGTTCATCACTACCAAAAGTGCTATGCTGATGTCATGATAATATCAAACACTAACGATAAATGAAAAGTCAATAGTCGATAAAAGTTGATTTTTCGAGTTCACCACTACCAAAAGTGCTATGCTGAATTACACAACGTGTATGAACAGGGCGTAGAGTAGGTAATAAGAATGGGCCTTTTCCGAATTCGCTAATGCTAAAAATGCTATGCTAAACTATATAAAGTATATAATCTAGGTATAAATCAGGTAATAATACTGGGCCTTTTTCAGGTATACAATAAAGAAAAGTGCTATGCTGAACTGTATAAAGTTCTATGGAACACTGAAATTATTTCTTTACGCATATTAATAAATACTCGAAATGTCCTAGATTTAATTAAAGAAATCTTTTTAAAAACTTCTAACGCAGAAGACTAAAATGTAATAAATATGAAATTATATTTTACTACAAAACGTCAATTGTCAACAAGTTACATGAATACACAGTCGTTTTTACCAGAATTTCTAGCACAAACCCTCAGAGTTTTCTCTCAGTGAAGGCCATCTATCGGCAAACGCAGGCACCAACGTTGCGAGCGCCAGGCCCTGAAAAACTCAGTGTATGCCGAGATGTGGATCCTACAAAAGAAAATGTGCCATAGTTTAATTTTGTTGAAGATTCCCGTCAATTTGTAGGAAAATTGAGATCGTCGTTGCCGGAACTGTAAAAAGGTGGATGTCGGATCCACGTAACGTTTTGATGCAGCTGAAAGATCAGTGCTCTTTTTTTTTAGTGTTAAATTGAAGGCTCGATGAACATAGCGTTGAAGGTCGCAGCTGTGCTGAGTCGAGGTTTGTTTAGTTTCTTTTATTTTGTATTTAGGTCTCTTAATTAATTAAACTTTACTCATTGCTCTTTTGTTACATTGTGTTTATCAAGTAACAACGCACAAGTGTTTCTTAGTTTATTAAATTGTGTTCGTCTGTGTCTTTTTCTTTCTCTATAGTACGTGAGCGGGCCAACACCAGAAGATAGTGGTGTTCAGGGTCTTGCCGGACAGCACTCACGTCAGAGGTTCTTGATTCCAGAGGAAACTCGGGTGGAGATTTTCACCTGGTGCAAAATAAATTCAAACGGGCATCGTAGGGGTATCTTGTGAGTTGGAAGAGCGTGGCTTACTACTGACCCGTATCTGGGTAGAAACAGTACTATGAACGACCGGGTGACACCGGAGACTTGTTCTTGGCCCGGTCATTTGAGGTTTTACTTAAGGTGGCAGTGGTTAACAGCTCGATGCTTGAGCGAGCTATTGAAGGATACATGTGTTCAGCTATTTAGACGCATGAGAGTCAGTACTAAATGTGGTGATGTGTGAATTGTATGTCTCAACTCGAATAGCAGTTATGCATAAACTGTTAAGACTAGGGAAGACAGGAACCTATAGCACCGCGAACGATCAGTCGGAAGAGTTAATCAGTGTATAACCCGAATACATTGCAGCTGGGTGGCCTAGAGGAAAAGGTTTGTACCTCACCAAGGTAATGCACAAATGGAATTCACGTTTGTGTAGAGATTGGTAGTTACATAACGTTTCAGTGAAAACCTATTAAGTTGGATGAATGGGGGGCGCGGGACCGATTCCACCCGTTGCTTCCAAAAGATCCAACAAGGTGTTTTTTATTTTAAATTCTCACTTCCGGAAGTGATGTTAACTGTGAAGTGAAGTTGGGTTCAGGTAATCCTCTGATTGCCTAAGGTCCCCACTTTGGGCGCCAAATTGTTACCAAAATTTTTCATTAACCGATAATTGGTACAAAGTTTTATTAATAAAAATAAATAAGTAACTAGTTAGATAGTTAGGAAGAAAAAAAAACATTTAAATCCAGAACCGTCCAATCCTACAGGAGAATCGGAAATGATTCTAGATCTTATTTCTCAGTTTTCGATGAAGAACGAATCAAAGGAAATGAATTAACCAGACAAACGCGAATATCCTCATTCCATCGCCAGAACCGTCATTAGAAAGGAGCTGTTTAATTAAAATTGTTCTTATTAGGATATTCTCCGGTTTAAAAAAGTACTGACAAACTGTTGAGATGATCTTAAAAAGGGTCACCGAAGGAAAGGCGGCAAGCGGTTTCATCCAGTCCGAATTAAAGTTTAGAAACGAACAGAAAAAACGACACCTTGAAAGGGAATCCGCTACTGGACCCCACTAAAAGGTTGAGCAGATTTTAAAACCTTTTCGAGAAGTTTAGCTCCCCTCTGTTTCATATAAACGTTGGCGTTAGGGGGCCGCTCTCAGAAGTTGGGAGTGCTTCAACACCCAGATCAAGATTTTACTGATGGAGAATTTATTTCCCCCTAGCCCCAATTAAACTCCTTCTGCTACTCCATAAAATTTTTTGCGTTGCATAGCATCTTTAGGAAGGTCGAAGGAACTGAGCCCGATTACCGAGGCTCCACCACAGAATAATCAATAATAAGAACTTGATAAATTTAATCCACTAAAATTGTAATATTGCTAATGGAAAGAAAAATATTAGTATCGAACTGCGTAAATTGTTAAAGTACATCCTGTAATAAGAATTAAGAAACTTTTATATTTTTCTTCAGTACAACATCAACGCGAGACTGTATATTTTCAAGTATCTCAATTATAATCTTATACTTAAGAAATCTTTAGTCCGATTGTTTGTAAAAATCCATTAAAGTTTTTACAATAACAATGCCACAAAATTCAAACTCAAATTTAACCAATTTCTCAAGACAGATTGCCAAAGCAAATTTAATTCGAGACATAAAACCAATTTTCCTGGTAGCTCGAATTTTTGGAAGTACTCCTTATAAAATTATAGGTACTGGAAATGTAACATGGTCAAAATATGGACTAATATATTCTGTAGTGAATTTGGCTTTCTGTTGTTATATTTATACCATACGAATACAACAATTTTCTAATAGAAATCTGCCGATAAAGATAATGTTTCTTTACTCCGTAATGCTTTTTTCATCAGCAATAAACATTGGTCTCGATATTCTTGCTTGTATATTTTTTAATAAAATGCAACAAGAATTTTTCGATTTCCTTATCTGTTATGACGTTTCTACGAAATTTAAATCTAAAATAAAATATAGTTTTGTAACATGGAGCTGGATTGTACTGTTTGGAGTGTTGTTCCATGTGATAGGAATTTTAGTAGTTTCATATCAGTTTGATGAGAATCCTCTTTTAGCAGTAATATCTGCTTCTATGTTTACCATCACCTTGGGAGTTTCATTAATGAAGTTTTTGTTGCTTGCAATTATGATTTGCTTAAGATTTCGGGCTCTTAATCACCAACTTTTGAAAGGTTTGTTAAAGATTAATATGCATATTGAATTTTGAATGTCTAAACATTTTATTACCTTCACTAATTTTTTTTTACTTGTTTTTCGTCAATTTTGTTTTATTTTGTTGCTCTTTTAGTAATTACTAATTCAAGCCAGTATAATTTTTTTTTGTCACAAATATATTGAGATATTTATCGCCAAAAACAATGTTTACAGATTTGCCATCTATAGTAAAACTAGAAAAACAGGAAAGACACCTTCATTTTTGGAAAGCATGGCAAGATCATGGATATTTAACTTCAGCTGCGAATATTTTGAATTCCATGTACACATTTAAACTCTTATTTTGGTTTTCAGTCTTATTTGTTACTGGTATTATGCAAATCTTTGGAGCATTCTCATTTAGCTATAAGTATATTACTGTTGCAAGAAATTTCCTAATATTTTCTTTTTACTTGGTGCAATTATTAGCAGTAGTTACGGTTTGCCACTGGACTTCATATGAAGTAAGAAAATTAAAAAGGCATTAATTTTTGTGATTTTTAAAAAAAGAAATATATTCATGTATAAAATGATCAATAACACAGCCCCACAAATAAAATTTTTTTTGAGTAAGATACTACATTAGTGTCTCGCGCAAAAACTTTCTTTTTGTGGGACTGTGTAATCAGCAGTACCTCAAAATAAATTTGTTTTATTGAAGGCTAACAGAATGGGAGGACTTTTGTCTTCGCCCAAATATTTAAAACGTCTTTCATCAATTGAAAAACAGGTACTAATTAATTTTTCACAATTGTATGCCCCAATTAATACATCTTGTGTATTTATGCCTTGATTTTAGGACATTTTTTTAGTTGGTCAACATTTTCAATTTAATCCATTTCGATTTTCGGCCTTTGGACTGTTCAATATTAATCTTTCTGTTGTATTAACTGTAAGTAGAATGTAAATAAATATTAAATATAAATACTTTATAAACTCAGTTTTAAAAAATAACTTGTTTTTTATTTAGGCAGCGAGTGCGATGACAACTTATGTTGTGATATTAATGTCACCCAACGACCGTTAAATTCCTTAGAAAGTTACGGATTCTTAAAAAAAAGCGTTGTAGAATGAACACAAAATTTTTTCTTTAATACCTATAAAGAAAAATAGAGTTTAAATGCTAATAAAAAATTTTTTTTTCTAACTCATCAACTAATAAACCAAGATATTGTGGTTTTATTTGAGTTGTGTTTTTTCGATCCGCTCCAATTGATCGGACTAACAATTTTCGACGGTAGTGTACCAAAATCCTTTGAAAACATTACAAAGAAGGTCCAATTTTACATAAACACTTCTGCTTCACACTTTAATAAATTGTAATAAAATTTATAAATAATGTTTCTTTATTTTTGGAAACTTTCGATATTTTAAAAAAATTTGATATTGTAACGTTCTGTACGGACTGAGTGAAATTTACTTGAACGTAAATTTTCAACAATAGGAGCTTGAAGACCAAGCGTCGAATGGCTCTGCCAAAGGTTAAATTTGACCATTAACCTAATGAGTATGACAAACATTAGTCATCGAAAAGTCACTTTAATAATAAAAAAGCACATAAAAAAATTAGGTTTGAATAAATTGTTAAATTTAATCCACTAAAATTATAATATTGCTAATGGATAGAAATATATTAGTATCGAACTGCGTTGATTGTTAAAGTGCATCCTGTAATAAAAATTAATAAAATTCAGTATGTTTTTCTTCAGTACAACATCAACGCAAGACTCTGTGTTTTCAAGTATCTCAATTTATAATCTAATACTTAAAAATCTTTACTTTAATTGTTTGTAATTAAGAAAAAAACCACAATTACCAAAAATGTTATTTTCAAAATCCAATAAAGTTTTTACAATAACAATGCCACAAAATTTAAACTCAAATTTAACCAATTTCTCAAGACAGATTGCAAAAGAAAATTTAATTCGAGACATAAAACCAATTTTTCAAGTGGCTCGAATTTTTGGAAGTACTCCTTATAAAATTAAAGGTACCGGAAATGTAACCTGGTCGAAAAATGGACTAATATATTCTGTAGTGAATTTGGCTTTCTGTTGTTATGTTTATACCAAACGAATACTTCTGTTTTCTAATCGAAATCCGCCGATAAAGATAATGATCCTTTACTCCATAATGCTTTATTCATCAGCAATAAACATAGGTCTGGATATTTTTGCTTGTGTATTTTTTGATAAAATGCAACAAGAGTTTTTCGATTTTCTTATCCATTATGACGTTTCTACGAAATTTAAATCCAAAATAAAATACAGTTTTGTAACATGGAGCTGGATTGTACTGTTTGGAGTGTTGTTGCATGTGATAGGAATTTTAGTAGTTTCATATCAGTATGATGAGAATCCTCTTTTGGCATTAATATCTGCTACTATGTTTACCGTCACCTTGGGACTTTCAATAATGAAATTTTTGATGCTTGCAATTATGATTTGCTTGAGATTTCGAGCTCTTAATTTCCAACTTTTAAAAGGTTTGTTAAAGATAATTATGCATTTTGAATCAAATTAATTAAATGATAAACTTCAAGTTACTTAAGAAGTTAGGTTATGTTAGCTTATACTGTAGTTAGAGATTTTCGACTTTTAACTTGGGTAGCATTTACAGTCTTTTAATCATTTTAAATCTAGGTACTCAAGGTTCAAAAATCCTTTCAAAATAAATTTACTAAATTTTTTATTTTATAAATCTTCCTTATTCTTTATGAATTTTTTTTTCTTGTCTCTCTGGTTACTTTTTAGAGTTTCGTGGCCAATGTCCGAAGCCCTTTGGTGTCCGTTTGTCTGTCCGTCTGTCTTTGACAGACAGTATTTATACATTTACGGTTTTGGGCAACAGTTATAGGTCTAGAAAAAGGCTAAGAGAAAAAAAAGAGTTTTAGAAAAGAGCCGAGAGCTTTAAACCATACCTAAAAGTTTCAAGTGATTTTTATTAATTGTCAAGTTATATTTTTTAAATGTCTAAACATTTACTTCTCTTCACTAATTTTTTTCTACTTGTTTTTCTTTAATTTTGTTCTGTTTTGTTTCTCTTTTAGAAATTATTAATTCAGGCTAGCATAATTTGTTTTCAGTCACGGTATATTGAGATATTCATCCAAAAAAATAATGTTAACAGATTTACCATCTATAGTAAAACTGGAAAAACAGGAAAGAAACCTCCATTTTTGGAAAGTATGGCAAGATCATGGATATTTAACTTCAGCTGCAAACATTTTGAGTTCCATGTACTCATTTAAACTATTACATTGGTTTTTAATCTTATTTGTGACTGGTATTATGGAAATCTTTGAAGCATACTCATTTAGCTCTAAATTTATTACTGTTGCAAGTAATTTTCTCATATCTTTTTTTTACTTGGTGCAATTAATAGCAGTAGTTACGGTTTGCCACTGGACTTCATACGAAGTAAGAAAATTAGAAATACAATCATTTTTGTGATTTTTAAAAAAAATAAATACATTCATGGATAGTGCATTTGTATGTAAGCATGATCATTAACACAGCCCTACCAAAAAAAAGTTTTTGAGTAAGACACTACATTAGTGTATTCTTACGTAGTTTTGAGTTTTCTCCCCTTAATTTGAATACGAAGTCAAAATAACCGGATTAGCTAAAATTTTTGTAATAATCTCAAAAAATCGATTATATTTGTACTTTTCAACCATTTTGTGAGATTATCTGAAAAAGTATAGACAATCTGGTTAATCTGTAGGAATGCACAGTGTCCTAAACGAAAAGAAAATAATTTTTTTGGTTATGATCAGTCATTTATAAATTTTTTTGGGATCATTTTAATAACTGGAACCAATTTAGCAATTATGACTTCGGATTCAGCGAAGAAAAATATGTAGGAATACACTATTAAAGTGACTTGCGCAAAAAACTTTCTTTTTGTGGGGTTATGTAATAACCAGTACCTTAAAATAAATTTGTTTTATGAAAGGCTAACAGAATGGGAGGACTTTTATCTTCGCCCAAATATTTAAAACGTCTTTCTTCAATTGAAAAGCAGGTAATAATTAATTTTTCGCAATTGTATGCCTCAATTAATACATCTTGTGTATTTATGCTTTGATTTCAGGACATTTTTTTAGTTGGACAACATTTTCAGTTTAATCCATTACGATTTTCGGCCTTTGGATTGTTCAATGTTAATCTTTCTGTTATATTAACTGCAAGTAGAATATAAATAAATACTAAATATAAATACTTTATAGACTCAGTTTTAAAAAATAACTTGTTTTTTATATAGGCAGCAAGTGCGATGACAACTTATGTTGTGATATTAATGTCACCCAACAATCGTTACATTCCTAAAATAGATACGAATCCTTAATAAAAAGCGTTGCAAAATGAACACAAAAATCATTCTTGAATACTTATAAATATTTATAATATATATTCGATTTTGAAAGATTTCTACATTTTTAAAATTGTATTATTAATGATATTGTAATAGATAATAAAGATTGCTTTTGGTCTGATTTACATATTGTTGTTTAGGTCGAGAGTCCTATATAACGGTTCTTAAAAAACTGTTTGTTATGAAAATGTATAATAAAATCATAGCACGATATCTTTTTTAAAGCTCCGGAGAAGCTCCAAAGAATTTTGATGAAAGCTCTCGTTGAAATATCTGGGGAAGCTTTAACCGAAATCTTCAGGGGTACTTATTTCAGAGCCTATTTTTATTAGCTATTTTTATTAGAAAAGGTTTAACCGAAAATTTGTGAGAAACTCATACCAAAATCTTTAGAAATTCATCCAGACACCTTATATTGTAAACTCCAGGTAAGCTTTATACGAAATTTCTGAGGAACCTTTCACCTACGTCTCCAGGGAATTACCACAGAAGCTTCCACCGAATCTCTAAAAAGAATCTTCGGGAAATCTTCCAACGAACCTTTCAGGAAAGTTCTGAACGGAATTTTTAAAACATTTTCTACCGGAATCACTAAGGAAGCTTCTTCAAAGATATTTCAGGAAAGCTTTGGTCGGAAACTCCAGGGAAGTTTTCACTACCATCTCTAGGAATTTTTCTAAAACGCTTCCACGAGAATCTTTAGATTTTTTCAGTTGAAATTACGTCCCAACCTCCAGGAAAATTAATGAACCATTTTTCAAATTTCCAATTAATCCGAAGAGATATCTGCGTTCAATTTTCAGGGAAAACTTTCATTAGAATCTGCGGGGTTGCATTCATCTAAATCTGTTAGAAGTGTTTGATGATTTTTCACAAAAATGCACAACACTTTTATAGTTAAGAAAAGATAGTTTATTTTTATTACAAATTTAGAATACGTCACATTTGTTTATCCGTTATAAACACAAATTGGAGAACCAGTTAAGAAACCGTCGAGAAATGCACTTGAAAACCCGCTCGATGTAGACTGTAAGAAGATTAAAAGGGAACTGAACTGCATGCTTACGTTAGGTTCTAGCTAAAAAGAAAGCTAAGGAGTGTAACGAGTTACTAATAATTTAAATTTTACACCTAACTCGAAACGATAAAATATTTTCATGACTTCACTCCGAAATAAAAATATCTACCCTACGCTGAACCAAAGGGGAGATCCTTCAAATCTCCAGATTGGTGTAGAATCTGGATGAGACAAAGAAAATTTGAAGAAATAAACTTACCAAACGGCTTTCCGCCAAAAATTAAAATAACGTATTGCCGGCCTCGGCAACGCAGAAAATAAAAATTGAGGAAACTTTAATTTAAAATAATTCCAAATTTCACAAAATGGTCTCTTTATTAATTTAACAACGAACTTAACACTTACACTTTTCAAAACTCAAATATTTAAATAATTATTTTCACTATCTCTCATAGACCCCGAAACACATATTCCCAACTCGTTGATTCTGATAGGATAACTGCGAAAATGGCCGTGACCTCCGAATATATGGATCAACCGGTCGACCCTTTTCCTTCGATCTTCTTCCTAGCTTTGTCCTTCGTTATTCTTGTCTCTCGGTCCTATTCTCTTCTTCGTCACTCCCCTGGAACCCGAAGACTTACGAAAAACGCTCGGAAAAACGAAGCTGACCTCACGCAACTCATCATTCCTTGGACACTCAAGCTAACGACCAAAATCACATGCAGAAACGAATATGAAATAAGAAAATACTGACAAAACTAATGAATCAGAAACCTTTTGTAGCATTTAAATATTTTAACACCAAATTCTATTTAAAACTATTTAAGTAACGATTTACAACGTTACAGAAGATTTCCACCTAATTTTTTAACGAATCCTAGGGAATCTTCCAGCTACATTATCAAGAGTAAAGGTTCCTCACGAGTCTCCAGAGCACGGATTCTCTGTAACACCAGCGCTACGGTAGCGCTTTTTGCTTTGTACTACATAATTTTGGGATATTTTAACTGAAATGAATTACCAGTAATGTAAATAACACTAATATTCTTTGACATTAAAAAAATGCGAATACACCCTTGTACTAATACAAAAAACTTGAACTTAAACCCACTAGATAGCGATTTGACATAGATATTTTGTCAAAACGTTATGAATAGCTATGAAAATCAGTAGCTATTCATTCAAATCGTAGCAGTAGTTGAAAATGAACATGTTGACAACTGCTTGAAAAAAAGCAGATTATACAAGGTGTCACGATAAATTAGAATTCAAGTAGTAAATACAATTATAATTATAATGAAGTTAATAGGTTTACGGAAATAAGGTAGTCTAACCTATAGAAAATATTAACACGAGGGTCCTAATAATTTTCAACCAACGGTCCTGAGAATTTTTAACAATCTTGTAAAATTTTCATGGCTAGTGTTGTGACTTTGACTCTACGTTTTTATGAAAATTCACTGGACACTCCTGTGTAATTTTATGTCAACCAACTGTCGGTGGAAAATTAAAAGACAATGTATCCTAATATTTTTACTGTATGGTTATACTAAAAATACTATTTTACTTTAATTTTCCTTTTTTTTAATTTAGAAATAAATAAAGTACTTATATTGGTTTTCTTTAAATAATATTATTAACTTCATAATTGCATATTTATAATTAAATAATGCTATTATTAAAAACAATAATTATTAATATATTGAAACGGTACGTTCCATGAGAGTCTCGTTCTCGAGCACGGGGCGAAAATGTAGTGAAGTCACGCCTGAGCACAGGGCTGCTGACGCGACGTAGTGCCCTATGGCGCCAGAAAGGGTTCACGAGTTCGCCGCTAGAGAACTCTGTACTCCTGCCGTGAAGAGATCGCCCGCTATCGAGTTGGAGAATTTAGGCTATTAATTGTCCTAGCCTGCTCCAACTTGAGTCAGTTCAGCCCGGGAGCAAGCTCGCGGACCTCCATAGGAGGAGCCAGCCTCTTAGACCGGATAGTGGTGGAAGGCCTATTCGGTGATAACTGCAACACCGGTGACGCAAGGAGGAGAGGTGGTGGTAAGTAAATCTGGTACTATTCCGTTCGCCGGAAGGCAGGAATTTACCAGTCACGTAATTATTTCCCAGTGTACGCCGGAAGGCTGCTGGGAACAACTAACGCCACCTGTCCAACTCCCAAAAAACCGCGAGTGTATTTTTTTTACGAATCACCAGAAGGTCGCGAGTGTTAGTAGAGCCAGTGCGAGTAATCCCAGTGTTCATAAGTCGGGTCATTCCATGTCGTGTTGAACCTGAAATTAAAAAGAGACTATTGTATTCATTTATTAAAATATAAGAAATTCATCAATTAAGGGGACTGTCTCATGCAAACGACCTTTTTTCAAGATTTCTTTTTTTTCATAAATTTTTTTTAAAACTTTTTTATGTTTTCATACATCAAAATGCACATATTAAATTATAAGAAATAACGTTGTTTATTGATTTTTTAAGGTTTATTTCCGAGAAATCACTGTTTGAACTATACCACTTTCTTCCTGGTTGACACGATATCTTTGGAAGTCTGCATGTAAAACTAAAAAATAAAACGGATTATTAAAATATAGATCACTCGCTATTGCATGAACTAGAATTTTTGTGAACGGGTAAAACAAAACAAAATGGCGGACATTTTTTAATATTTTTACCATGTTTTTACAACTTAAATTGTTTGAAAATATTAGTAAATATTGATGAAAAATTAAAATCCTAGTTCATGCGATAGCCACTTATGTGTAGAAGAAGTCCTGACAAATTTAACGTGATCGATGCAATAGTAGCTTTTTTAAATCGTGTCAACCGTGTCTAAGAACACGGTTTCGAAAAAAACGCGTTTAAAGTTTTTAGTTTATTCATTTGCAATGCCGAAGCAATTTCTAAATGTCTTCTCATGACGTTGCATATGTAAATGTTCTTTGCGTCGCTTATTACGAATCCATAGTCTGATTTTCAAAATAGCGGTTTTAATATGGCGGACATTCTTTTTTATCTAGACCTTTTTGAATAGTAAATTACATTTTGGTCCCACTGAGCGGAGACACCCTTCTATTTTTTGGCTTCTGGAGCCTGTTCTTGTGCTCGGAAATATTAATAACTATTTTTTCCTGATTTTTACATACATATACAGTATAAAAAAATATTTTTGAAATTTTTGTATGAGACAGACCCTTTAACTAGCTTGTATAAATTAATACTAAACATCACTCATTTCAAGTTAGGAGAATTTCATAATATATAACTTTTTAGTAGTATGAAGAATTTAACTTTGTCAAAAAATGTAGTTTTTATATAGGTATAAATAAAATTAATGATTTACGCGATTACTTAAATATTAATTTCCTTTACAATTTTAATAGGTATATAAAAATTCTTAACAAAAAACTAATTTTCTTAAATTATCTGTAAATATTTTTAAACATATCTAAATGCTGATAGTGCGAAAAAACGATACTGCTTCAAAGATGTGTTCTAGTGTGGGCTTTAGCAGGGACCACAAGATCTTTTTTTCATTAAATAGAAGAAAAGGTGAATAATTATAAATGAAATAGGTGAAAAAATGGTGACGGGAACTGATAATTCCTTATCTATAATAATAGAAATTTCGCTGGATTAAAAGAAGATAATTTTTTACCTATAAACGATAAGGCATATCGTATTACATTTTCATTTTATTTAATCCGGATGAAATACATTGCAATCCTTAAGGTAGTTCTCTTGGTTTAGTGGTTCTCAACTCAAATTTGATCATTTTTTACTTGTTTTTTGATGTTTAATAAATAGCGCCAACTTTAAAGTATAGAGTCTCTCTCACGGTGCTCTGGAGCGAATTTAAATAAAATTTTCAAGTGGATTCTGTTTCTAGGTGATATTAGAAAAAAAAAAATAAACGTAAAATGAAAAAAATTCACATGGCGCTTTTTTTTGGCAGCAAAAATAAGATTTTTTGCTTCATTTTCAAACTTTCATCTATAGCTTCTTCTGAGAAATAATATTATCACCCTAGCAATGCATATTAAGACAAAAGTTTCCAGTATATTTTGCAAGTAGTAAATACCAGCTTTCGAAAAAAGCTTGTTTGTGGTACTAAAATTATGTTTTTCTGGAAATATAGAATTTAAATCGTAAAATTTGCAAACGTTTTATAATTTCTCGACTTTTAGAACCAATTTAGTCAAGAAAATGAATTATTAACAGAAACATTAAATTTTTTCTAAATGATATAAACTATCTGTATTATGAACAAAATCTCTTAATGATCAATATTTTTTATTAAAGTTTTTTTTACAATATCACATGTGATATAAAAAATAATGTAATTTTTTTGCATTTTTATCTTTTATGTTGCGTTACATTATAGTTTATTGTAAAAAAACTTTAATAAAAAATATTGATCTTAAAGGGTTGCCGTCACAAAGCGAAAAAATCGATTATTTTTAAGATTTTTTTTTCGTTTAAACTAATAGGGTCAGCCTTTATTAATCTTTTTGAATTCTATTGTACATATTTTCATTAATATTGCGTGTAATTTTGATTAAAAAACTATTAAAACTTTATGAGTTAACATCAATTTCTCGAAGGTATGCTCTCAAAAAGCGTTTTGCGGTGAGCACTCTCCTTCTGCACAGAGTCATCTCAAATAAAAAACTTAAATTGATTTTGATAAATTATTAGTTTTTCTAGTCCTTAATCGAAGCGATTTGATAGAAAAAAAATTTTGACAAAATGGCGGCAGGTCAAAGTAAAAACTTTGAATTTAGAGAACAATTTCTCTGTTTAATTGTTAATAAATAAATTAGATTATATCAAAAAAAAAATCCTTCGATTAAAGACTGCTTTTTAATGTATAAAAAAAGAGTATCCAATTTGAGAAGGATCGGTCAAGCTGTTTTCTTGCTCACCAATATTGAAAACATGGTTTTGAGAAAAACGAGTTTAAAGTTTAAAGTTTAGCTTACAACTCGTTACAAATCTATTGCGCAACGCCACAAACAACTTGCTTACTCCCTTAATTTAATAATTTAGTTTATTAATCATCTTAATAAACAAAAAAAAATCGATTTTTTGAAAGTTATGACTGCGATTAAACCCTTAAGAGATTTTGTTCATAATACAGATAGTTTATGTCGTTTAGAAAAGATTTAATGTTTTTGTTAATAATTCATTTTCTTGACTAAATTGGTTCTAAAAGTTGAAAAATGATAAAACGTTTGCAAATTTTACGATTTAAATTCTAAATTTCCAGAAAAACATAATTTTAGTACCACAAACAAGCTTTTTTCGAAAGCTGATATTTACTACTTGCAAAATATACTGGAAACTTTTGTCTTAATATGCATTGCTAAGGTGATAATATTATTTCTCAAAAGAAGCTATAGATCAATGTTTGAAAATGAAGCAAAAAATCTTATTTTCGCTGCCAAAAAAAGCGCCAAGTGATTTTTTTCATTTTACGTTTATTTTCTTTCTAATAACACCTAGAAACAAAATCCATTTAAAAATTTTATTTACCTAAAAATTTTATTTAAATCCGCTCCAGAGCACCGTGTCTCTTTTGTATTTATTTAAAAAAATTAATAAAACGTTAAAATATGAATTTCAAAGTACTATTTTTCGAAATTTATTACCGCAAGCCACATTTTTAAAAAAGAATCTTATTTCTTATACTTTAAAATATTAATTAGTACTTTTTATTTTTAAACCTAAAAAAAATTTATTGCGTGGTTAGTAAAATTGTATTTTTCAACTATGTCTTTTACATTTTTCCATGTTAAAAGATTCAATTTCATTCTCAAATTCTACAAAAAACAATTTTCAATATTTTCGAATATTCGATAAGAATATTCGGTTATTTGAAATAATGGAAATCTTGTATTCGACTACACAATTTTCGACTATTCGAAGCTGATATTCGATTTTAGTCGATATTCGAAACGGATTTCGCAATCCGGGGTCAAAAAAATTTTATTTTTTAAAATTTAGGTGTTTAACCTTGACGTGACCTTGAACTAGACGTGATGGAGTTATGTGGATAATAATTAATTAATTATTAATATCTGGTCCAATATTAATATTTGATTAGACACCAAGAATTAAAGAAAAATTTTGTTACACAATCTACAAGCAAGGAAAATATATAGATATTAAATTAGCTTCAAATTAATGTATTTAAATTTGTAAAGTATATTTTCAATACTTGTAAAAATGTCTACCCTATTAATTTTGTTATTAAGAATCAGCCTCTGCAAAAAAAATTAAAAAGTGCTCATAGTTCAAAAAACCAAATAACCCAGGAAGGGTGAGCTGAGTAGCGTGATTCTGAATTGTAATTTTTGCAGTTCAGTTCAGTTTTAAATTATCTTTATTAATAATTATTTGTTCAGTTTACAAAAGTGTACATAATTTAATTTGTGAAACGGTCTTTTTTTTACACAAAATCCCCGGTTTTTAATATAAACCTACCTTTGAACAGTATTTTATTTATTTTGCTTCCTCATAAAGGAAGCTTTGTGATCGTTAAGATTTTCGATTTTCCAAAAATAGTCTAGATCGACTCATTTTCATCTTAAAAGCGTTAATTTTCATTCCTAAGCAAATGTCCAGATGTGTGTGTGTGTGTGTGTGTGTGTACGTCTGTGTGTATAGCGTTTTTTGTCGCCAGGATATCTCGAGAACGCTTCAACGGATTTCAATAAAATTTGGACGACTTTTTAAGCTCGTGAATGTCAAAATTTGGACACAGGGATTTTTGAAAATACCCAATCAAATTTTGTTGAGCACCTTTTTTCATTGAAAAAAATCGTTTTTTGCCAAAAAATTTTTTTCAAGCTAAAAATTCAACTTAATGAATAAAAAAATCATATTCCTTATCTCAAAACGAATCGATTGACCTATATAACTTTTATAATTGATCAAAAATTCGTAAATTAATTGATGTTTTTTCATTTTTTTGCACTTAAAATTCCTTTTTTTACAGAATTTCTCGAATTAAATTATATATTATTAATATATTGCTTTTTCTATAAGAAAGTAAATTTGTTTGTTAACTTTGAAACGAAATATCCACGAAATGGACATAATTTTCACCAAGTGCAATAGTGATAATAATAATAATAATAATATTACTAATAATATTAACCCTCAACCGCTAGACTATCGGGATTTAGCGTAACTGCTAGATTGGGTCTACGGGACCCTAGCGATTTTCAAACGCTGATTGCTCAGAGCCTAATGAACATATCAGGACGTCTTTTTTTAAAACTTATTGCTAGAACCTGTAGAAAAAGAATATCTAGCTTAAATTAATATGTCTTTAATATTTTTTTAAATATTTCAAGAAAATTAGTGATGCATGTCGAGCAAACGATCTGATCGACTTCACATTTGATTGTCTGCTGTTTGCTCGATTATGATTGAATTGAACAAATTACTTTTTATTTACCTTTCAATAATTAGCATAACTTTTGAGAATATCGTTAAGTAAGAATCCTTTCTGTTTGTTGATATATACTGACATACCAAAATTTTAAAAAAGTAACCTCTTTTATGATTAATTGCAAACTTAAACATTTTATAAATTAAGCAAAATAACCTCGTAAAATTTGAATATAGAGTTTATTTTGTACAAACTTAAATATGTGTTAAGTTTGAATCTTTTAAAAGCTTACAGAAGAAAGATACGATGTGTTGAAAGATGTCATTTTTCATGAATTCGAAATTTAATTTTATAATAAACAAAATTTTTTTTTAAGTTATTGTTCTGAATAAGAAAACTTAATGTATTAATTTCAAACCTCGTAAGTATCCAAATTTTTTATTAAATAATTTTATAAAAAATATGCTTCTAAATATCACAGAAATTGACAGTCTTTATAGATCAATCTTAAATCCATTTTTCTTATTATAATTATGCTTTATATAAAAAATAAATTAGCACACACAAATCTTTAAAATATATATTGACATTCTTTTTTATCGAAATTTTATTTAAACCTATATTTAGTAATTTAAAAAAGTTTGAAATATGAACTGAAAACGCTATACTTTCACGTCTTTAATTAACATTTTTTAAATGCCACACCGGATGTTTCAGCAACATTTAATAATGACTTATAAAACAAAGTTAATTTTGAAACACTTATGGCAGCAACATCCCTTAGACAAAAGTCAATGAAATTACCCACGTGACAGATAAAAAATGTCAACATGATTCTTACTTAAAGATATTTTAGAAAAGTATGCTAATTATTAAAAGATAAATAAAAAGTAATTTGTTCAATTCAATCATAATCGAGCAAACAGCAGACGATCAGATGTGAAGTCGATCAGATCGTTTGCTCGACATGCATCACTACAAGAAATGTAAAGATACTTTTTTAAAAAGTCGTTTTTTTCAAATAGCTATAGTAACACTAAAAATAGACATAAATAAAATTTCTAAGTGGATTTTTAAAGCTTTAAACATGTACCTTAAGTCTGTTTAAGCCATTTTTTGATTGGCTAAAAAAACATATTTTTTGGGAAAAATGAAAATCATCAAATTTGGTTCATTAAGTGGAGTCACCTGAGAAATTTTAATCCATCGAAATATATGTTACTTATCGGTGCCAATTTTTTTTCTGGGACTATTTTGGATGTAAAAGAATGCCATATTATCAAAATTAAAAAAAAATAATTTTGAAAAAAAAAATTTCTTTTTGTTGATTTTTTTTTGTAAAAATCTATCTCGTCCTACAATTTTTCATATTTTTTTAATGCCAATTTTTTTATATGCCTTTTTTAAGATTTCAAACAAAATATCGTATGGGTTTTAACATTTTTTAATTTTTTCAAACAAAAAAAAAAAAAAAAAATTTTTAAATTTTTTTTTTAAATCTTGATAATATGTCATTCTTTTACATCCAAAATAATCTTAGAAAAAAAATTTGCACCGATAAGTAACATATTGCGATGGGTTGAAATTTCTCAGGTGACTCCCCTTAAATAAAGAGAAACCACATTATTAAGAATACAATATTTCATTGTTTCCAAAACATACAATTTAGGGATTTTTGAAATTAACTAATCAAATTGTTTTAGTATCTTTTTAATCAAAATAATTCATGTTTTTTTAATTTTTGTTTTTATTAACTTAAAATATTTAAAATATTATTAAATTATTGCTTTCTCTATGAGGAAGCAAATTGTTTGGAAGCGAAGTGTCCATGAAATGGACAGAATTCACACCTAGTTTATTGCTATGTCTATTTACATTATTTTTGGTATTTATTTTTTGTTTTTGGGAAAATAAGATTTTGAAAAAACCCACACTATTTATGTAGAGAGAATAAGTTTTTCTTACTTAACAAACATAAAATTTCTCAATAAATTAAACAAAACAATGACTAAGAACAACCAGAGTCAATTTAAGTAAAAATTACAAAATTGTATTTGTTTTAAAGCAGTATATAATACATAATTTTATTCCTCATCTTGAAAAGAGATTGCTCGGGTGTTAATACTTTTAAGTCTTTAAATTCTGGATTTGTATCAATTTGATTTTCATAGAATGATTTGACTCTTTGTATAATACTACTTCTGAGTGAAGGAGTATTAGTTTTAATGTGTATTTTAAGATTAATTTCTCTTGGGCCAGCGTTTGTAATCATTCTAAGGCACTTATTCTGCAGAACCTGCAGTCTATTCACATTTGTGTTTGTTGTATTGCTCCATACTGGAGCTGCATACAACAAAAGTGATTTAATAATTGAATTATACAAAATCAATTTATTTTTTAAGGACAAAAAACTCTTACGTCCAATTAACGGATATAGAATTCCTATCATTTTGTAAACTTTTTCTTTTAATATCTTCAAATGTTCTGTAAACTGCAATTTGTTCTGCAGAACAACTCCTAAGTACTGTGACGTGGCAAATAATTGCCACGCACAATAAATTAAATTAATTTAATTTAAACTCCTTTATTTTATAAACAAGTAGATTATTATTAATTTAAATATAAACATCAAACCTGGAATCATAACATCAACTTCAATTATATTAATTAATTTTGATTCTTTTCTACTAACTAAAACTTAATGAACTATATGTAAACCATATCCTGCCAGATTGCCAGATCAGGTTCACTATAAAAATATAAAGCAGTTTCTAAAACTGAATCATTTCTTTACATGCACGAACACATCACGTATCATTTGGGAAAATATCCGCCATCATCTACATTAGAGGGTTTGTAGTTAAAAGATCTTCGTGGGAGTGTCCTGGCATATGGGATTGGATGAGAGTCCCGATCTCACAAGAATGCCAGGGCCAAAACTCGAATTCTTATCAGCCGTTAAGAACCTGTCGAAACCAACTATAGTTGGTAAACTTCAAGTGTGACGTTAGTCACTCAGATTTGAATTACGGTGGACTTATGCGACGCTAGTGGCGCCGCAAACGAAACTCTGGAAGAAATAATGTTCCTCTATTCATTCCAAGTTTGGTGGTGATAATGTGCACCGACGTGTTTAACGTCCATTCAAATTTTGTTTTATAACCTGTTAATTTTAAAAAAAACGTGTGCTCGAATTCCTATCCTGGACAGATGGTGCATGGGCGGTGAGTTCTCGATAGAGAATTATTGTAACAATAATCGGAGTCGTCTCTCCGATTAAATATAAGTAAATGTATTTCTTTGCTCAGTGTAAAACGAAAGCGGACATCATGCCGCATAACTTTGTTATTTTCAAAATTTAAAAATAAATGGTTGTTAATTTTAATCGACTAATATTAATTGGTGTTGTTCCTTATCACGCCACTCTCCATGGCTTGCGGGCAAGTAAATTTAGTGAAGTCAAAAGAAGTAACGTAAGGTTTAGTTATTTTCCTGATTTGTAGTTGATATTGCAAATTTTAAAGATAACTTGGCGCATCACGCCCAAGTAGTCTCTTGGTTCATTAAAATTAGTAACACCGTTAACTTATATCAATTAATTTAATAAGAGCAATAACAATAATAAAATAATAATCAGCTTATTAAGTAAAAACTGGTTACAGTACTTAACCCGATCACTTTGCTCTATTATTTCGTTTCCCATAAGAAACTGTGGTATTTTTTCTTTTTTATTTCTGCGTGAAAAAAATATTATTTCAATTTTACTTAAATTTAACCTGAGTCTCCATCTATTAAAATACTGAATTAATAAATCCGCGTACTTTTGTAATTTTAGAACCGCTAAGCGCTTACTAAAAGATGTTGTATAAGCCGCCGTATCATATGCAAATATTAAAATTTGTATTTCTGGAACTTTTGGAATATCATTTATATATAGTAAAAATAGGATCGGACCAAGAATGGAGCCCTGTGGCACTCCTGCTATTGTTGTTAATTCAATTGAAACTTCACCATTTAGTGATACTTTAAATTTTCTGTTTTGTAGATAATTAGTTAAGATTTTTGCAAATAATTAGGAATTTTAAACTTATAAAGTTTAAATATTAGGCCCTGGTGCCACATCGTGTCAAAGGCCTTCTCCAAATCCAGTAACAGCATGGCTGTTGAGATATTTTTATTAAAATTTGTACTTATTGAGTTTGTCAATTTAATAAGTTGTTGAACTGTATTTCTTTTTGGTCTAAATCCGAATTGTTCCGGAATCAAAATTTTATTTATATGTTCAAAGTATTTTAATCTATTAGATATTATTTTTTCAAATATTTTAGCTAATGTTGAAATTAAACTTATGGGTCTGTAACTGGATGTGGAGAGCCTGTCCTTTCCCGGCTTTAGAAAAGGCAGTATTACTGCAATCTTCCATGTGTCAGGAAAATATGACAGGGATAGGCATGAATTAAAAATGTACATTATTTGTACCAAAGCCTTTTTAGGCAAATTTTTTAATATAATATTTGGTATATTATCAGGGCCAGGGGCCTTTCTTGATCCGGTCCTGGTAATTGCTTTTTTGATTTCCTCTGGTGTCGTTAATTTAATTTCATTTGTATTAATTTTAGAGTCTAGCACTTTATTGTATATTTTCGAGACAATTTCGTCATCCTTAACAATGCGTCTGCTTTATCTACTTTTGAAGTAACCAAACCATTTGGTCCTTGTAATTTTTCAATTTTTGTTTTATTCCGTTTAGTAAGATTTTTTGCCAGTTTCCATAAGCTGTTATCCTTTACATTAATTTTTTCTAGTTTTTTATGCCAATTTTCATTTTAAAAATTTATGATTTCTCTTCTTATTTTATTTGCTAGCTTATTTTTAATTTTTTTAATTTCTATAGTTCCAAATTTCTGATATAATTTTCGCAGTTTGTTTCTAATTTTTATCATTTTTATTATATATTTAGGTAATTTTTTAATACGATTTCTTAATCTATTGAATGGAATAGCTATCTTCTTGGCTTCAGTTATTACTCCGATCAACCGACCAACAGCATTGTCTATATTATCCTTCTTATTAAAAATTTTTTCTATAGTCAGGTTTTTATTAACGATTTCCCTAAATCTAGACCAATTTGCTGTGTCATAGTTTTCGTATAGATATTCTATTCTATTCTCAGCATATTCTTAACAAGAAACTCTAAAAGTACTTTTCCGTTATCATTTTGTCTACAGCAATTCCATGCTTTATTTTTTGCATTTAAATCGCCATATAGAAAAATTTTACTACCCGTTTTAAAAATGTTTTGCAATTCAACTACGTTTAATTTAGTTTTAGTTGGATTGTATGCTGTTACCAGAATAGTACCATCGGAAATTTGTATCGCTGCCGTTTCAAAATTTTTAGTTTCTAGTATAATTTCTGTATATGTGATTGAACTTTCTATTAATATTAAATCCCCACCAGCTGATTTACCATTTGGCCTATCCTTTCTGACAATATTAAAACCTGGTATATAAAATTTAAGCTTACTATTTAGTTTTGTCTCGTTTATAAACATTATTTGGATTTTGTTTTTACAAATAAAGTGCTTTAACTCACCAATATTTTTGCGAATTCCATTTGCGTTCCAGTGCGCAATCTTAATGTCTCTAATTATAGTTTTAATTACAGCCATTTCCTAATACTTGTATAAACACTTCCAACTTTTCAACATCATTTTTACACTTTTCTAATTTTGCATTTAAAATTTTCACTAAACTTAGCATTTTGCTCACATTACACAATTTATTAAGCTTTTCTATCTCCTTTTGCAGCTGTTGAAATTCTCTGTTGAGTCCCCCGTCGCATGATCCCCCGTTGTCGTTGTTTCTGTTTTCCTACATTGTTGATTGCTTGTCAGCTGATTTCAACCTCGTGCTACTTTGCCTTGGTGCCCCTGTGCCAGTATTTTCGGTTACTGTTGTCCATACGTTTTTCCTTTTCATTTGTGGAAAGTTGTCAGTATTTGCCATTGGTACCACGGCTTTTTTAACACCAGGAAAATCCTGCACCAATGCTGCAGGATTTCAGTTCATTGATTTTTGCTGTCGACCTTTCCCAAATAATCTAGATATACCTTGCATTTGGAGTAATTTGCCGGATATACTTTTTTACAGTTTGTACACTGTACAGGTTGTTCTTTACATTTTGTGCACATCTGTGTAAAATGTCCTTCTATGCACTTTACACATCTTGGTTCATTCATGCAGTTAATTGCGTTATGTCCAAATTTTTGACAGAGTCGGCACTGGGTTGTCCTCCTCGAACTGATGAATTTTTCCCATCGAATCTTGATATAGCATATATATTTTATAGACCTTATCTTTTGTATATCTGTTTCCGGTCCGAAGGTCACCAGATAATTTGGGTGTCTAATCGTCATGTTTTCTCCGCTGTTTGTTGTGGGATTTGCATTGTTATAAAATTTAGATTTCAATATTACTACCTTTTCGCATTTAACATAAGTATTTATATCTTCCATAACTTCCTGTTCTGGCAGGTTTAGCAGTCCCTTTAGAACGAAGTTCCTTGGTTTCTCTTCTTTTAAGGTGTATGTAAAATATGATATATTTCTGGCGCACAATTTTACTTATTAAACTTTAAATTTTCTTTGAACATATAAAAATAAAACTTATTATAATTATTGAAATATTTGTAATTAAACTTTATTAGAATTAAAAATAGGAATTTGTAAAATTCACACTTCGATTAATTTCAAATTAGTTGGGTAATTAAATTATTTAAAGTAGTGACGAATTACATTAAACTTTAGCCTGAATTTTAAAACTAATAAAATAAAGCAAATAAATATTTATATTTTAGAACCTAATTGAAAGTTTTTAAAATCTATATAGTTAGTTTTGAAGTACAATTAACTTACTTAATATAGTGATTAAGCTTTTACGCGTGCTCCACTCGACCTTGAATCCGTCTACTTCGATTCGGGGAAGTTGGTACTTACGTCTGTCTGTGACCATGAGCGCTTCTGTTTTGTCCAGAGCCATTTGAAGACCTCTGGCATCCAGCCAGCTCTTTGCTAGTCGCAGACATTCGTTCACCAAGTTTCCAAGAGCTTCTGCAGTCTCGGCAGAGAATACGATCAACGCGTCGTCCGCGAAGCCGATGATTACCGCGCTTTTAGGTAGACCCATTCGCAAGAAGTCATCATAGGGGACGTTCCATACGAATGGTCCTATCCTTGAGCCTTGAGGGGCACCTCTTTGCATCTCTTCTTTTAGACTGCAGGTGTCTCCCTCATATATTACCCACCTGTCGCTAAGATAATTATTATTGAAAATTGTCTGCATTCAACTTGCTAAAAAACAATAAAGACCTTAAAAAATTGAATTTTTAGTATTTTATTCCTAATCACCGAATCTTAAAATATAAGAATACTATGTTTACAAACATAAGGGAGTTTGGCTTTAGCCATCAGAGAGTGCAGACGTGTTTTGAATTCGTTCCCTGTGAATGTGTTTACTAAGTTTAAGTGAATATCTATAGTAATAGTTTTGTGTCAAGTGTGAAAAATTCCTTGTTCTGTTTTTTTTTTTATCTTCTCAATTATGACTACTAATGAGGATTTAAGGGCACTTATGCTCTCAGTGCAGAAAGATGTAAAATCTTCAATATCGAAAATGGACAAACTTACGGAAGATGTTAAGACCATACAAGGTGCACACACGAAAATACTTGAAGACGTGAAGGTTTGCAAAACGAAGTGTCTTGATATAGAAAAAACATCCCATGCTCTTAAAAAGGAAATCTCCTCCCTCGAAAAGAGGCTGGAACGGTTGGATATTAAAGATCGTTCTAAAAATATTATTCTCTACAATGTCGAGTATGCTAATTTAGATGGAAAGAATCTTTTAGATCCTGTTCAGATGATTTTTAAAAAAGCAGGAATAAACATTCCGGATGATGACTTCGAAGCAATTTTGCCCTTGGGGAAAAAAAATGATCCTAGGCCGATTTTGATTAAATTTTCTAATGAGAAATTCAGAAAATATATCTTTCGAAATGCCAAGAATCTACGTTCACTCAATGTTTTCTTTTCTGTTGACTTCACGACAGAACAACAACAAACACGCAAGGAATTGAGACGATATCAAAATATTTTGAAAGACCAAGGCAAAAACGCTGTTATCAGAGGGACACGTCTGCTCTTGGAAGAGAAATTGTATAGTATATCTGAAATCAAAATTTTAATCCCAGAAACGGATGGATCTATTCATTCTTCAGAAGAGGAAAATTCGGTTATATCTCAAAGTTCTACAGGTAGTCGCAAAAGAGGTCGTCCAAGGATAAGTAATTTGTCAATAACTGACAGACTTAACAAAAAAACTAAAACCGCTGTACATGATAACTCCATTAAACCTTTTCTACGTATAAAGACAATGGAGAAGACCGCTACTCCGGACGTACACCAGGAAAAAAAAAATCTCAATCCAGACTTCTGCCCAGAATTGTCTTCTGGAACGTTAGAGGCTTGAAGAATTTTGACAACATTCTCAAATATACAACGGACGATGACGTAATTTGTTTGTGTGAAACTTGGGCATCATCCTCTACTCAACTACCACCATTGCGGAATTCTGACTTTCACCTGATATCCAGCTTGGCTACGAGGGACTCCGCAAGGGGTCATAGCAAGGGAGGACTTCTGGTCATCGCAAATAAATTAAAATTCATAGTAGTTGTGATTAGTTCGTCTAAGGACTTTATTTTCTTCTTAATTAAGGGTAAGAAGTTGTCTTTGATAATTGGTTCTATTTACAGTAATCCAGCTTCAGATATTAAAAATTTTTTAATGAATATTAAACAAGAAATTTACGATATATTTTTAAAATATCCTAACCTCCCTCTAATAATAGGAGGTGATTATAATGGTAAAATCGGTGAATTGAACCGGTTGGAAGATAATTTTTTTTCCTATTCTAATATGTCAGGCAACAGACACAGTTTAGATGCAGATATAGATAAGCGCGGCCGTGCAGTAGTAGAATGTTTTGAAGAACTTGGAATGTTTGTCTTGAATGGAAGGATGAATGGGGACTTCCCTTCTCAATATACTTTTATAAGGGGCACTAGTCGATCTATTATCGATTTTGTATTTGTTAATTCTGCTAGTATACAACTGATTAAAAATTTTAATGTTTTGAATATTGTTACGGGATCTGATCACTTTCCTATTATAGTTTCTTTATCTGAGGACTCTATAAATAATGCTTATTTGGGAAGTGATAATAATATCCAGTTATTCAAATGGAACAACGATAAAGTTGATTTATATAAAAATAGTATACAGTATCCTCGAAATACCGATGCTGATAAGTCGTCTATAGAGAGGGTAGCATTGAATTTAATTAATTCCATTAAAGATACGGCCATGAAATTAAAGATGGTGGTCACACCCCCAAAAAGGTATGGAAAATCTAAACCCTGGTTTGATGAAGAATGCAGAGATAGGAAAAAAAATCTTAATCGGTTATTAAAGCAATGCAAACATTCTAATTTTAGTGAGATTGATTTGGTAAAGTACAATAAAAATAAAAAGACTTTTATGAATCTTGTTAAAAAAAAAAAAAGAGACTATAACAGTTCTATAATTGACTCACTTGGCAGGGTGAAAGATTCCAAACAATTTTGGGGTACAGTTAATAAATTTAGATACAGGGGCCAGACCGCGGAGTGCATAGAAATGAATACTTGGTTAACGTATTTAAGATTCTTGTATCCACCTCGTAACGAGGACATTAACTTATTGAATCAATTAGATTTTTCACACAACCCGTATCTGGATTCCCAGATCGCGATAGATGAAACCATTAACAGCATAAATAGATGTAAAGAGGGAAAGGCCCCGGGTCCGGACGGCATTCCTTTTGAGTTTTTCAAGAACCTGCCTGCTAACCTGATTTTATACATGAACTCAATTTTCAATAAAATAATGAAAGAAGAAAGGTTACCAGAACTCTGGTCTCACACTCTGATAAGAATGTTGCATAAAAAAGGTGATCTAAATGACACGGCTAATTATCGACCTATAGCATTAATTAACTGCATCACGAAAATTTTTACGCAAATTCTTTCAGAAAGATTAACTAATTGGGCAGAAGAGAGGCGTATCATACCAGAGTGGCAGGCGGGTTTTAGAAGAACGAGAGGGTGCATTGATCACATATTCACATTAAATTCTGTAATACAAAACAGATTGCATTTAAAGGGCGGTAAATTGTTCGTGCTGTTCGTGGACTTCAAATCAGCCTTTCCTTCTCTGAATCACAATATTTTATTTAGGAAGTTGTATGCTCTCGGGTGTGGATCTAAATTTCTGAATATTATAATGAATTTTTATCGTAGCGCAAAATTGTCAATAAAGCTAGGAAATAGGATTTCAGAGCCAATAGACATGACGAAAGGTGTCATGCAAGGGGAGGTTCTGAGCCCATTATTTTTCGCGTTATTCATTACTGACCTGGAGGAATTCTTAAAATCCAAGGGTATTAGGGGTGTCTCAATGGGACATCTAATTGAAATTTTACTTCTGGCCTATGCCGATGATTTAGCCATTTTAGCGGATTCTCAGGTAGAAATGAGAAGAATTCTTCGTGGACTGAGTGAATATTGCGAGATAAATGACCTAGAAGTTAACTTAAAAAAAACAAAAATTGTTATCTTTAGGAAAGGAGGCCATGGTCATAATAAAAATTTGTCAATTTTTAAATATAGAGACTCCGAGGTTGAAATTGTTCAAGGCTATACATATTTGGGCATCCTTTTTTCGCAATCAGCGCTCTTTGTTAATGCAAGGGATGAAGCGATGAGAAAGTCTAATCTGGCCGTGAATTCTGCAATCTCACTTATCTATAGAATGGACCTAGAGTCCTTTGAACCTGTTTTGCGCCTCTATAAGAGTCTTATCTCTAGTGTACTCCTATATGCAGCCCCAATATGGAGCTTAAGATATTTCGATTATATCGAAAAAATCCAATCGACTTTTTTTAAAAGAATTTTGAAGGTCTCTAACAATACGACAGATTATGCAGTAAGACTGGAAACAGGGTTGCATCATGTTTCGTATGAAGTTTTTAAAATGACACTTAATTGGTTGGAAAAAATTTTGAATATGCCGGATGATCGTTATCCAAAAATTTGTTTGATGAGGTTAAGAGAACTGGACAGACCGGGGAGCGGTGATGAGGCATATAGTAAATTCAATTGGGCGCATCAAGTCAGAGAAATATACATGGGGATTGATGCAGGTGAAGCTTGGGACAATCTTTCATCCTCTTCCTTACAAGAAAATAAAAAACGGTTACTATATACTTATAAAACTAAAAATAGAGCATCTGATCTAAGTAAGGCCCGAGCTTCCTCCTCGCTCTCCCTGTATCCGTATCTGACCCCCTACTTAATAGAAGGTCCTCAGCGTTACCTCTCCTCATCTGACATTCCTCTTAAATATATTAGAATAATTGCTCAGCTAAGACTAGTCAATAAATTTCAACCTTTAGTTAAATTGGGCCAAAAAACCTTTGGGTTTAAAGAAAGAGAATATTGCGACTTCTGTTTCCAGGTAGTCGTTGGATTAGAATATCTTTTTCATATCCTAGTCGAGTGCCCGAGATTTTACTCTGAGAGACAAAGCATAAGCAATTATTCGGAAATAAGTGATATAAAAGACGACTGGATAAAAAATCTTAGCAACCTAAGCGGAAATAATGTGAAAAGTATTGCGACATTCATGGTCAGTCTTTTTAATACCTTATAAGGATATTTCTGGTACTTTTTTTAAGATATTTAATAGGCTGCGGAGAAACATTTGTAACCACCGATATTTGTCAATTAAATATGAGGCTGAACTCTTTGTACAAATCAGTTGATTTTTGAACAAATAAACTATTATTACAAACATAAAAAATCACAGCAGACATTAATAATCGAGAAATAGTCATGACGCCATTTTGCTCATTTTTTACAGCTCTGGGACACTTCACGCATGACGCCAATTTTGGCGTCATACCGCCGAAGTGGTTAATTTTATAATCTTTTAAAATTCTTTTAACCCCAAAATAGTGACGATTTCAAATTATAAACAATGATCACAAAGGCAAACTGACATTTTACAAAAAATTTGAAAATCGAACTTGCGTTTTCGTTTTCGGTTTCATTTTCAAAATTACGTGATAAGGGCCTAGTTCCAAGGAACAGATCGTTTTGCACTATCCTGTCTGGAATTAACTGAATGTTGACCAGCGAATCAATTTTTCCCAAACCAAGAACGCGAAACTGGGTTTGACGATTCACATGCTTGGTGCATTCTCTCGCAACGTGTCCGAAACCCTGCGATTTTTTTGTCAGTTACTTGAACGATGACTGCATTCTCCGCAATTGTAACACCTGTCATTTTTTTAACGATACCTTTTGTTTCACTGAACTTAACTGCCCTTTTTGAATTTGCCCAGAGGCGAGTCTGATTAAGTAAAGCAATACCAAAATGTAACTCCTGTTGCCGGAATGTAGAGTAGAATATAGTGCAAATTTAGCGCATTTGCAACCTGTCACTTGTAATAGGAAGTTTGGGCTACGAGTCGTATGATATTAGGTTGGTTTAAAACCCGACCGCGACCTCTGTTAAGCTAATTTTTCTCTGTTTGTGGCGAATCCCTAGTGGTGGTAGTAGCTGGAGAGTGAAAAGTGCAAATCAAAGGGAGAAAGAGCAAAAGAAAGCGAAGGGAGAAAGATAAGCAAGAAAACAGCATGTTAATGTGAAGTAGTTGGAATATTAAACAGCAAGAGCGTATAACAAACATCTATACCGCTGTTAAAAAAAATGGGTGATGGTATCGCACAAAAAACTCATAGTACTTTTAGTTTAATCAAGTTATAATTGATTGCTTTTAACTACCAGAATACGTCACAATTGTAGACTCTGCACAGGCTCAACTTAAGAGAACCGGTGGAGAAACCGTCGAGAATTGCACGAGAAAACGCGCCCGATGTGGACTCCACAGAAGCCAAAACGGAACTGAACTGCTTCATCACACCAGGCCCCCGCTGGCCGACTAAAAAGGGGAGGGATAGCTACAACCAACGATCCAAGTTTCATCCTATAGAAGAAGAAGGAGGGCAGTCATGACCACAGAACCAGGAGAAAAACCCACCTCATTGGGAACCTTAAACTCAATTAAGGATTGTGTGACAGATTATAAACAACCCATTTTTATCCTGCAAGGAATCATCCTTATAACTTTGTCCGCAGGACCAGGAACGATCGGGTATAACTCAAAGAGTACACAAGGTAAAAATTCTAATTTAATCTGCCCTTTTCGAATAATTGTCTCGTTGGACTTTTTCCACCTTCACTGTAATATTGACGAGAATTCGCTCTCTAAAGCCTGTTTCAGTTGATTCCTAGTTCTAACTGCTTTCTCAGTTTGCACGAAAGTTTTTGACAATCCTTTCAATGATTTCTTAGAGAATATCATCCTTAGTAGATAGTCCTATTCGAACAGAATAGAGGCTTCTTTAAAATTCAACACCCACCGCTCAACTGGATAATCGTCTTCCCCGCTAAATGGTCGCATCGACTCCTCCACGTCTTTAAAACTGAGAGCAAATCTCATAGGATTTCTTTTAACATACACGCCGTCCATAGCACGTTCTCTTCCAGGTTCATTCCTTTCACTTAGTCCTAGCGTAATTGTTTGCACACTTCTCCGTCGATAATCATTTTCTTCCCTGCCCGCTTCCTCTTTATTACGACCTTCGTCATTGTTCTCGTCATTATCGCCACCTGTTTCATTTTCATCTTGGCTATTTTCATTATCCGATTCCGGCACTAGACTATTAATGTCCATCAGACTAAATATAATGTTTCTTTTCATCTGCTATATTGTCCCTTCATGTCCAATTCCTAACAGATTACAAACTGACACGAGATCCTCCATAGCCAACGTACCCATGTAATCTATTTTTGCTCTAAATTCATCAGAATCCTCGTCAAATAAGAATCCCGCATTTTGCTGAAGTTTTTATCGATTGCTCCTATCACCTTCGATTTCAAACAAAACCTTATGAAGAGCCACGATTGTTGCCCATGGAACATGCTTGTTGCTGGGCAAACACAAAACACATGAGAGAATTTGCCAATATGGACTCAAAACAACATTGTCTCCAACTACTGCGCCACAATGGTGCGGCGTCCTCGACATTGCGTTACTTCGACACACGCGATCAATTCAGAGAATTTCTTTCTTTTATTAGTTTTACTGCGTTCTGTGTCCTTTTCGCGTCTTTCTTTTTCTTTTGTTCGTGCTACACGTTTTTCATTTTTCATTTCCCATCCAAACCTTCATCCACGGAATTTCTCCATCTCGGTTGAGTCCCCAATTGTAAGGTCTATAAAGCGTTTTGGGGACGTTGGTTACAAATTTGGCATCAAATGTTAATAATTGAAAATGGCTAATCCAATATCGTCGAACCAAAATGCAATCTTACTTTTGATTTATACAGGAACCGCTCTAAAGGTTTTTGGGGTAGCTGATTATAAATTTCACGTCAAAAATTCATTATTTAAAAAGAATGATCCAATATGTCCGAACAAAACGCAAAATTGCTTTGGATTTACAAAAGAATCCCTCGATCGTTAATGGGATACTAGAAATTGATGTGATCTTTAATTCATCGTGTATGTCAATTTGTAAAGTTTTATTAACTAAGAATTAATTAAATACAATTAAAGATAAAGAATAAAATGAAGAATATGGAGAATAATTATAAAAAATTATGATAAACCTAATACCATTTAAAAACTTTACTTTAAAAAGTTTACCGATCAAAACTCTCTGCTCTTAATATTTTGGAACCTTCTTCCAATATAACCAATAAATGAATGTGTGGTAAACCGCGCTTTTGAAATTAAATAACATAAACATAAGACCTTACTTGTCCAAATAGTTTATCATCTACCATAGTTTCGATTATTTTTTTACTTTTAAATGAAAGACTTTTGCAACCGCGTCAGGTTTATTAGAAGCTGACTGATTGAGTAATAAATTTTCTTAAATTTCTTTCCATTTTGAACTACATGTCATTGTAATAAATAAATCTGGTCTACCATGAAAAGCTACATAATGGTCATTGCATATGAATATTGTTTTGACATGTTACGAGGTGATCCTATAAATATCAGCATCTTGCCAACATGTACATTATTTTCAATTTCTTGATTATCTAAATGGTCAATTATATTAAAAGACAAGTATATGATTAAGGGAAGGTCAGTAGAATAAAATTCACAAATTTAGCGTCAAAAGAGCTACGTTTCGTCGACTCAGGTTTATCGACCTCATCAGGCTACAATTTTTATTAACAAAAAACACATCTGATTAACAGATGTGATTAACAGATAACACGTCATTTAACAAATACAAAATTTTTTTTAATTAAAAATAATTACCTAATAAGTTAAAACATATATTTTGTTTTAACTAGTCAAGAATAAACGTAGCTCTTTTGACGCTAAATTTGTGAATTTTATTCTACTGACATTCCCATAATCATATACTTGTCTTTTAATATATACAGTCGAACCTGGATAAGTGACATTCCAAGGGACCGATAATTTTTTGTCACTTATAGAGGTTTTTCACTTATAGAGGTTTTCACTTATGGAGGTCGAAGAGTGGCCTCTGTCACTTATAGAGGTTTTGTTAATCTACAAGGAATACGAATTTTAATTATTTGAATAATTTATTTAAAGAAAATTTTATCAAAAAGTAATTCGATAATTCACATGAATATTAATTAATTGATTGAAAAAAGTCTGTCAGTTTTGTTTGTTTTTGGACTTTACTAATATGCACATGCTTCTCAAGTTCATACATTTTGTCAAAAACGGATTTATCAATTTTCGTCGAAAATTCAAAAAATCTATGAACTGTTTTTAGAGCAGCTAAAGCTTCTTGATGTTTAGGGATTGAAACTTCTTTAATAGTCAAATTTTCGTCTACTTCTTCGTCATTATCATTATCATCATCACTGTTGTTTGTGTTATTTACTACTGCCCTTTAGAAAAATTAAATACAGAAGAGATTTTCACTTATAGAGGTTCGAGAGACGTTTCTTTCACTTATAGAGGTTTAGCCGAGAAAAATGAAGGAAAGGATATTCACTTACAGAGGTTGGAGAGACGTTTTATTCAGTTATAGAGGTCTTGCCGAAAAAAAATGACCGGTCACTTACAGATTACTCACTTATAGAGGTTTTTACATGGGAAATTGAAGGGACCTGGCGATAGCCGGTCACTTATAGAGGTTTTTCACTTATCCAGTTTTCACTTATCCAGGTTCGACTTTACTATATACTGTTGGGCAGACTCCCTTATAGCAAATTTAATTTACCTACATTTATATTAGATTTATGTTAATTAATATTAATTTTCATATATATTTATTTTTAATTCATTTTCATATACATGTATTTATTAAGCACAATACAGAAATTTTTAACAGTGCTGTGACTCATCGTTGTTTTATTTGCGCATTTTTTTTATTATTACCTATAAAAACATTTTAATATTTTAAAAATTTATCAATTTTCAAAGGTCATATTTATGAGCTTCACGATTTTGTAAGAGTATAAACATTTTTTTTAAACAAAATCTTAACTATAGCTAATATTTTTTTCGAATAGCATTCTTCAGATAGCATTGTTTATGGGTGTGGCTGTGTTTGTGTGTGGAGATATACTTTTTCTTATGCACTCGATAACTCAAAAACGATTTAATGGAATTAAATAAAATTTGGCATGGTAATTTTTACTACAAAATTAGAAAATTAGACACATGGGACTTTAAAAACCACCATTAAAAAACTTTAATAATTAAAATAGTTTATAAAAAGAACGAATTTTTCATCCTATAAATTTTTTGTGCACTCAACAAATATATACAGCCCTCTCCAAAGAACGAGTTTTTTAACAAGTTTTTTTTTTTCAAGACAGAAGTTTCAAAGACTGAGAAAAAAATAAATGAACAATAAATTTTTTTAAGAGACGTCATAAACAGACATTTTTTCAAGACATTTTTGAGACGTCCTGGGGAAGTCTTTCGGACATTCTGGGCACGTGCTTGGGGTCGCCATAAGATGTTTTTGGGATATTCTAAAGACGTTTTTGAGTTGCCTTCGACTGTCACTCGTATACAAATATCAACGTAAACAAATTGGACAGACTTTAAACTTATGTTACTTAAGATATTTTTTATTCCAAAGGCACAAACGAGGTGCTTTTAAATATAGGTAGGGTCTAAATGCGTTCATTTGTTTGACCGTATGAAAATGGCGTCCATTTTTTCTCTAAGGTGAAAAAAATGCATGGGACAGCTGTTCATATTTTCCCTAGGGAAAAAATAGACCCCATTTTCACACGTTGGAACAAATCAATGCAATAAGACCCTGTCTACAGGAATCTAAAAGCGCCATGTTTGTGTCTGTGGGATAAAACAACTTTTTTAACATAAATATTATGTTTTAGTAAATCACAAAACGTTACTAAATCGTCCTCACATTTGCTTATATAGGTAATAATCTTTCTATCAAAATTATAAAACTCGTGTTTGATTTAAAAGTGAACCTTATTTTATAATTAAAAAGTTAATGGCTTTTATAGGAATGTAATTAAAAAATAAAAATCGTTCTCTAACAAATAAGTGAATTTTTAATTATACTCGTAAATTAAACAAAGCCCATTGAGTAATAGCGCAAACGCTCTTCTTCATAGATCGCATTTCTTGGAATGTCACGGACCAGATATTTTTGCGAGCACTCAACGAAAATATACGGTCCGCTCCAAAGCTTGAGTTTTTAATGAAAATAATTTTTTTCAAGACGGTGGATACAGAGACTGAGAAAAAGAAAAAAATATTCAGTTAAAACAACTCTATTTATACTAAAGGACTCGGTAGAGAAACTGAATAACAGAAAATAATCATAATTGAATGATGATTCCGTAATTATTGGAATCCATAATTATATTATGAGCATCGATTTATTTGGACGTCAGTTTAAGAAATCAGAAACTCCGTATCTTGGTCTACCTGAAATAGGATTTAAGATCATTCTGTCATGGAAAGTAAAAAGTTATGCAATGTATCTGAAGCAGAACAACTAAATGATGCAGTTACTTTAAATCTTGTTAAAAATATTGTACAAACTAAAGTGAATGCAATTAATGTTGTAGTAAATTATTTAAGGTGGATAGTTTGAATGAGCTAGTCAATGTAATAGCTTTTTTTATAAAATGCCAAATATAAAATAAAAAGTTTTATGTAAAACTAAATTTTATATTTTTAAAAAATATTAATTGTGTTACGACATTAAAAAATGTAAGTAATAAATTTTTAAAGAAAAATATTAACTTTTTGAAAACTGTAGTGCAGAGCATTTAGAAATCTGTCAAACTAACCATAAATGACAGCTACAGAATTTTCAATTTTAAGTTAATGACTATTATTTGAAAAATATTTTGTTTAGTAACAGTTAATGAAACTTTAACTAAATAATTTTTTATTTTATTAAAAGTATTTTGTGTTACTTCCTTTTTTACGCGAAAAAATTATTCGAATCTTCACGGTATTCAATTTTTTTAGTCGCTCGTTATGTATTTTTATCATAAAAAATTTTTTTTGCAACATTTTAATTTTAGGATGAATAATACTCAACAACTAAACGGTAAATCTTTTGGTCTTTCAAGAGTAATATGATCCTTGAATATTGAATTACTAGCAAAATAAAACGCGCGCCAGCGCGCGATTAGTTTTTCATACATTTTAGAAATTATAAAATACAATAATAAATATAACAAATCGGTAAACAATATTTATCTAATAAGAAGAAATATATAGTTTAAATATAATATTTAAAAATCAATTAATATGAATAAAATAAATATTTATTTAGAACAAAATTTATAATATTTTAGATTTAAAAAGAATTGCAAAAAATAATTCAAATTAAACAAAATAATTGCAAATTTTGCAAATTAATAAAAAAAAATCGGGCAAGTACGAGTTATACCCGTACCAAAATCTAGGGTTCCGTACATTTACGAAACAAAGATATACCTTACTATTTTAGTTTTACTATTTTAGTTGGACAACATTTTCAATTTAATCCATTACGATTTTCGGCCTTTGGTTTGTACGATATTAATCTTTCTGGTACATTAACTGTAAGTAGAATATAAATAAATACTAAAAATAAATACTTTATATACTCAGTTTTAAAAAATAACTTGATTTTTATTTAGGCAGCAAGTGCTATAATAACTTATGTTGTCACTAAACACACCACTTCACTTTTCCGGTGATATTTGAATTGGCAACTGGTCTCGAGTCGTAAATTCGAGCTAGACCCATTCTAACAACTTATGTTGTCACTAAACTCACCACTTCACTTTTCCCGTAATATTTGAATTGTCAACTGGTGTCGAGTCGTAAATTCGAGCCAGACCCAATTCTGTAAAATCAAACACTGAAGTCTAAACAAATTTAAAGAAAAAAAAGTTTAATGCTAATTGTTAAGAACGTTTTTTTAATTTAAAAATTCTTACGACTTCATTTGACTTGCTATTTTTAAGTCTTTATTTAAATTTATATTTTGAATTTACTATTTTTAGCACCTCATTTAGGACTTGACATCTTAGAACTACACTTAGAACTTGGGATTTAAGGACTTCATTTAGGATTATATTTAAGACTTGATATTTTTAAAACCTCATTTAAGACAAGATATTTTTAGAACATTATGTCTTGATTTTCTTGGTATTTTTGAAACTTTATTTAAGATTTGATATTATTGAAATTTAAGTGCTACTCATTAAAAATGTTTGTAATTTAGAAATTGTTAACACATGTTTGATAAATTGATACCAACTAGTAATGACAACTTGATAAATTATATCTCTATCGTTTGAATTGCAATATTCCTAATGGATTTAAGAATGCTCGTAACAAAATGATAGTTTGAAAAGATATAAAGAAACAGACATATTTTTATTCAAGACATCAATTGTTCGAAAGTAAATGTCATTTACAAACTGGTCTATTACAATTTAATATTTCATCCATATTAATTACATTTTTACAGTATACCATATAATAGAATACAATTTTTAAAAATGCTCATTTCTAAATCTAGTAATGTATTCACAATAACATTTCCGAAACCATTTAACAGAAATTCAAAAAAGTTTTTAAGAAAAACGGCGAAAGAATGTTTGATTCGAGACTTGAGACCAATTTTCCAAATGGCTCGAATTTGCGGAATTGCTCCTTATAAAATTATGAGTACCGGAAATATAACCTGGTCTAAAAATTATCTAATGTATTCTGTAGTGCATTTGGTTTTTTGCTGTTATTTTTATACCATACGAATACAAGATTTCTTAACGACTAAACCGCCTCTGCTGGTTACAATAATTTACATTGCAAACTTGGTTTTCTCAGCAGTGTGCATCTGTTTGGACATTCTGACTTGTGTATTTTTTGAAAAAATGCAACAAAATTTGTTTGAACATATTATTTGTTACGACGTCTCTGCAAACTTTAAGCACAAGATGAAAAACAAATTCGTCTATTTGAGCTGGATCTTATCACTTGGAATTTTGATGATTTCTCTGACAATTGCAGTACCTCTTTGGCAGTCCAGTGAAAATTCTTTCACGGCAGTAACTACTGCATTTATATTTTCCCTCACATTAGGGCTTTCTATATCAAAATTTTTGGCTCTTGCAATAGCTATTTGCTTAAGATTTAGAGATCTTAATCTTAAACTGACAAAAGGTAAATAATTTATCATATATATTCGTTTTTAAGAGATTTCTATATTTTTAAAATTGTTTTATTAATGATATTGTAATAGATAATAAAAATTGCTTTTGGCTTGATTTACAATGGAATAATGCAAGCCACATTGTTGCTTAGGTCGTGAATCCTATATTACGATTCGTAAAAATCAGCTTGTTATGGAAATGTATAATAAAAACATAGCAGGATATCTTTCTTAAAGCTCCTAGAAAGCTATTCCAAAAATATTTAAGGAAAGCGTTGGTCGGAAGCTCCAAAGACGTTTTTATCACAATCTCTAGGAATTTTTTTGGAACGCTTTCCCGAGAATTTCCAGGAAAATTCAAGGAACCATTTTCAGAATTTCCAATTAAACCGAAGGAAAACTTCCATTTACTTTCCAGGTAAAATTGTCATTAGAATCTGAGGGGAAGCATACATCTGAATCTGTTAGAAGTGTTTGATGATATTTCACAAAAATTCACAGCACTTTTATAGTTAACGAAGGATAGGTTATTTTTATTAGAAATTTAGAATACGTCACAATTGTTCATCTGTTATAAACACAAATTAGAGAACCAGTAAAGAAACAGTCGGGAAATGCACGAGAGAACGCGTCCGTACCGTATAAAGGCCAAAACGGAACTGAGCTGCATCATAACATCTGGCCCTTGCTGCCAGACAAAAGGGAGGGGAGGCTCCTACCAATGATTCGAGCGCCATACTGTAAAAAAAGAAAGGGAGCAGGCATGGCCACAGAGGAAAGGAAAACCTAACTTCATAGGAACTTTAAACACTATTAAAGATTTTATGACAGATTAAGCATTGTTTCACAATGTTTACAGAAAGTCATAAACCACCCATTCAAATCTTGCAAGAAATTTTTCTTATAACTCTAAACATTTTAGACGGAATCATCAGGAATTCTTTAAGGAAGCTGCTACTTGATCTGGAGGATGTCTTAAAATTTCTGGAAGCTTTTTAAAAGAAATTTTTAGAAAAGCCAACTGGGAACTTAATGGAAGATATTGTGCTAGGTGGTTATATCTAATCTTAACCACGTTTACACTTTTAGAATTATTCGAAGCATGTCAATTTAGTATTATTTATTATATATTATTATACTTCTAGAAAAGTAATTGGAAAATTTTGAAAGTAAGCTAAATGAAACCTTGAACTATTACCTTTAAAATAAGCCAAAAAAAAAAATTAAAATATCTTGACTGGTTCAAAAGTTATGAGTAAATGTGTATAATGAACAAAAAGCAACATTCCGTTATTTTCTCCGCTTTCGGCCAATTTACCATAGAGTGCACTAGAATCGTTGCGTTTTTTCGTATCATAGATTTTCTTCTAACTTTTGAACCAGTCAAGTTATTTTAATTCTCTTTAGCTTATTTTAAAGCTAAAAGTTCAAGGTTTAATTCAGCTTAGTTTTATATTTTTCCAATTACTTTTCTAGAAGATGCAGCCCACCGAACTTGAACAATGAAAATTCATAAAAATTGAAAAATTCACCTTTCTTTATCACATTGAATCTCCGTTTCTATTAATCAAAAAAGCTTTAAAATAGGACCATTTAATGGCAAATTTTATTAGCTTTCCAATGGTATATAAAAAGTTTCTTTTTGCTAATATCTGACAAAGTTATCAACATTTTAAGACGGTCATGTTTTTATTCCCATTTTTGTAAATGGTCACTCAATTTTGGCCGGTATAGTGTACTTTTAATAAATTTATTTATTAATAAAAAAGTATTTAATTATCGAAGGAAAATTGAAAGTAGACATAGATTAAACTCATGTATTCAAGTTAAACACAGAATGTGTTAAACTATTTAATAATCTTGTTATCTGAGTATAACCTCGAAATTGCTAATATCGTTATCGTAAAATTGATACAATAAATTAAACAATCAGAAAGATTATGATTCTTGTAGTAGTAAACATAATATTAAAAGGAGAATTGAAATAAAACATAAATAAATAAAAATAATTAATTAAAAAGTACTATTAAGTTTAAACACAACCAAAGTAATAATGTGACTTGTAGGTATTAAAATTTGTAATTTTTTTTTTGCAAAGCAGAATTATAATGTATACAACACTTTTACAGATTTCTCTAGCAAATTAGTGTCGAAAGAAAAAAATATAAGCCTGCATTTTCGAGAAGCATGTCAACATCACGAATACCTAATTTCAGCCACGAAAACTTTTAACTCTATGTACACATTTCAACTCTTAATTTGGGTTTTATTTTTATTTCTTGCTACTGTAATGCAGGTCTTAGGGTCTATCTCCAAAAAGTATACTGTTACATCTAATTTATTCATATCTGCCCAGTACATTGTTTTTTTACTAGCAATAGCCACAGTCTGCCATTGGACTTCATTTGAGGTAAAAAACTTTTTTTCAGTATATTTTAAAGTTTAAAAAAAAATTAAATTACAATATGCATACATTATTTACATAATCACATCTAGAAAGGTTACAAATTTTACTTAAATCGGACTAGCCGCTTTTAAGTTATTCACGAACAAAATATCTACAGACAGACACCTAAATTTTTTTTTTCATTTTCTTATTTCTGAATGCTCAAATTAAAAAAAATACGTAAAAATATCCAAGTTCTGAGCAATAAGCAGACAGACATTTTTATTTCTATAGATATTCATTTTATTACAGGCAAATAAGATGTCAATAATTCTATCTTCTCCGAAATATTTTGAACGCTTTTCATTAACTGAGAAACAGGTAAAAATTATTTTTTCCATTTTTATCTAATATTTCGTATTGCTAATGATTCATCAGTTTCTGTTCAAACTGAAATTTTTATATTTCAACTTTGTTTCAGGACATTTTTTTAATTGTACAACACTTTCAATTAAATCCTGTCTATTTTTCGGCCTTTGGATTTTTTAACATGAATCTCTCTGTTGTATTAGCAGTAAGTGAGTCGTAAATATGTTATCTATTTTAAAAATAATAAAATACAATTTTAAAAATGTCATTCCCCACTTACGCAAATCTGATATTCAAAAATCGAAAATTCAGAATACTATTATCCGGAATTTATTTTTCCGAGGGTCTAATGTCGATATTCCATTAAATAAAAAATTTTATTTTCATTTGTAATGAGGGATTTAATTTATAAAATTTTTATAAGAGGATAAATAAAAAAATCTTTGTAAACCTGTTATTGTAAGAATGTTAACAAAATTATAAAATTAATCCAATACAAATTTTTTAAAAGTGTATAAATAATTTTAATTTTAATAATTATAATTTTTAAATATTAAAATAATTGTACACAATTTCTCAAGTGTAAGTCTGTAATTTACACTATTCTTTTGAATTTATTTATAGTAAACCAAGAACAAATACACTGTTTATTAATTTATATTAATAACTTATTCTTTTTTTATTTTAGGTGGTAAATGCAATGACAACATATCTGGTAATTTTAATGTCTCCCAACGACTGTAAACATCCTAAGTGAAAGATTATTTTTAAGAAAATTTAAAATTAACAATAAAGGATTCTTTAAACAATTTTTAAATGCCTAAAATTATGTAACAGAATACAAAACTGTTATCATACAAATTTTTATATATTAGAAATATTTCAAAATATTCTTAATATGATTTCCGATGCAATTTTTGACTTTTTAACACTTTCAGTTATATATTATTTTATAAAACGAAATTTACGGATCTTTGACTCAAAGTTTAAAAATTCAAAATGGCGGATTCAACGTGGTGGAAGATTTGAAAAAAAATAATTCATATAAAACTTGGTTTCTGGGGTTCCTGATTACGAATCTGTAGTTAATTTTTGAAAATTCAAAATGGCGGATCCAATATGGCGGGAAAAATCGGCTCTGGATTTAATTAATGATTACATTGCCTTTATTTATATTAAAAAACAATACAAAAACAAGACTAATTATTTTATTGGCTTGTTTGGAAATTGGAAGAGATTGGTCATGAACAATTTTAATAAAAAAAACTTTTTTCTGTTAAAACAATCACAAATGTATTTGTTTAGATTAGAGATACATGACTAGTAGCAAGAACGAAAATTTATCTACTAATTAGATTCGAAAGTAATGGAATTTTACAAAATTCTTCCCAGTTAAATTGAACGTTACAGTTTTCGTGTGGTACAATTTTTATTCCATTTATCGTTGACTCTTAGGCGAATAATTGAATAGAACGCGAATTGCAGATTTAATTACAATATTATATTTCCTAAATTACACAAGATTTCTCGTACAAACCTGGAAATTTCTTTCCAAAGTTTTGAACAACTCACGAGAATACTTCATTCTAAGGTTTTTTTTTCTTAATTCTAAGATTTGGCACGTAATTCACGCAACACAATTGTTGATTGTGCTATTCTTAAAGTTTAATTAAAAGGACCAATAAACTTCAATTTTCACCGTTTAAAACTTTTTCATGCTTGAGTTGATTTGAATTTCACTTCTATTAATTATTTAATAAAATAGTTTGTCATTTAGACATTAATTATTAAATAAATTATTATTATTCAATACCGAATAAATAGAATTTATTAAATAATTCATGATTAATATTGATGCGAAATTTTTTAACTTTCTCGACAATTTGTTTGAAAAATGTGAAAATTCAAGTTTTTTTTTTTTAATATAAGTATCTTACTTGCTACAATAATTAATGTAATAAATAAATAATTTATATAAACTGTATTTTACACTTGTATTTTTATATCTATAGTTGTTTAATTAGGTACTTTAAAGCGAAGAAAAGTGTTTCAGTCATAGTTGCTAATTTTGTGAGACAAACACGAACCACGACAGAAGTAAATTAAAACAAATTAAAATTTATTAATTATCTACTGAAAAAGTTTGAATTTTTTTTTATCTATTTCGAATTAGAATAATTTGTTAATTATAACTCTATTCCTAAAGTAAAAATGTTTACTGCATAACGTAGCCTATAAAATTACAAACATATTTTTATTGCACAATTTTTTGTTGCATATTAATAATTACAACAAATTAATAGTAACTTATGTTTATAATTATAAAAAATTATGAATAATAATAAAATATAACTAATTAATTTAATTGTAATTGTTTGTTTATTTTCGTTTCTAATTCTAGTGGAAAAAATAACCACTTTTCTCACTAGTGGTAAAAATTACCATTTTGGCGTTCTCTATCCTTTTATGGCGCCATTTTATAAAAAAAAATTTTTTGTTCTGTGACAATTTTATTTGAACAGTTTTCTTCGCGTCTTTAATAATATTTGGTACATTACAATAATTTAATTGTGAACACTTTTAAATTAGAATATTCTATCTTAGACAGTGGAATATTTACGAAGAAAATTAAATTTGTAATTTAATTTCAAATAAATAATTTAATAATAATAACAATAATAATCTTAGAAAATTGATATTTCTCTCTGTATAATAATAGTTATCATATTAAAAATTAAATGCATAAAATGAAATTTAAAATTGTCCCTACTGTCTGCTTTTTTCTTGCTCACAATTTAAAAAACTTTATTGCATATTAATTATTTCATTAATATTATTATACATCTAATGTTCTTAATAATAATTCTTACATCACTACTGTGTTCATTTTGGCAAGAAATTTTTGGCATGCTGAGTTATAACTACGGATCCTAAAGATTAGTTTTTTTTTTATTGAAAATCGATCATCGAAAAATCGATTTTCACTTATTATTAATAATACTGATACAGGTTGTTGATGTACACTTGTCCTTAACCTTTTTTTTTTTTTTCTTTACAAAAGTACAGAAAAATTTGTAGGTAGAAAAACTCGTACAAGACTTGTTAGTTTTTTAAAAAAAATTATAAAAATCTTTGGATATAAATGTAAATAAGAAAATTTGCAAAAATTGGGCCTTTCTGTACTGTTCAATTACTTGCGCAGAAAATTGTATATTTTACGATAGATAAATAAATAAATAATTAAATGTATAAATATAAATAAATATAAGAAAGAAACAAAAAAGTATTTATTTATAAAAATTTGTAAAAAATTTCATCAATTTAAAAATAATTATAAGATATGCTACGAGAATTATGCAAAATGGTTTTAAAAAAATTCAGTCTCCATTTTGTTTTAAAATATTAATGATATAGTACGAGAAAGATATTTTTCTACCTGATGATTATAATATTGAGCAAAGGGAAGATGCGATAGATTCACTAACAATTAAAATTGCACATGTACAAATTTTTTTCTGTTTTAGCTTAATCCTTTAAAATTCAGAAAATTTTTCATTTCACAAAGTTAATTAAAAGAAAATTGTTCCCTTTATTGAAAACGAATTTCTTTTTAATCTCCGATTTATAAGACACATTTTTGAAACATTAAAAGCAAAACAATAATTAAATTTAACAACAAAACTATTACAATTTTCGTGATTTCTGAAAGTAGAAGGATTAAACATCAAACAAATTGTACATATAAATATACACTTATTGATTAAATTTGTTTTATATCGTAGTTTCTTAAAACATTTTTTAATTATAAAGTTAGGTGTACCTAGGTATATTAAATATTTAATTGCGATTTCTTAGTGTCTAATTTTAACGATCAATCAGTGTAAAAATATTATTTCCAGATTATCGTGCATTTGCACTCATTTGGACGTTCTCATTTAATGCGACGCGTATTTTTTCTTCCATTTTTTTTTCTCATTTTCTCTCTTTACTTTTAAGGAAAAATTCAAACGAAACTAAATTTTGAAAAGTGGATTTTGAAGTTGCGTGATTTGGACCCTGAAATTTTTTTAATGGCCATTACAAAATAGTGCAAAAATCCAAAATCGTTTCTATTTCAAAATCAAAATTTCCGTTTTGACGATTCAGTAGTTTTTATCCATTTTTCGAAATCCGTTTTATAAAAATGACATTTTTTGAAGAATTAAAGAAACGTGTAAATTCGTTTTTATAGGTACAAAATTCATCTTAAAATACATCGAAAAAGACTTTCCACAAATGTGGATATTAAAATGGAAAATTTGCCATGACGATGAAAAATTGAATTTCGTTTGAATTTTGTCTTAAATTCCGTTGACTCCTGATAATTTGTTTCACTTTCTCGTCAAAATACGTTTTAAAATTATTTCAGTTCTCAAAATTATTTCTCTTTTTCGAAGAATTTATATCTGGAGAATAATTTCCCCTTAATTTATGAAATTCATTATAATTAAGTTAACTTTGAGAACCGCAGTGATTCAATTATCGAGAAAAGATGTTTTTTTTTTAAAGACATTTATGAATAAATCAATGCTCTATACAATGGAGGGACATTTTTTGAGCTATACCAGACAATAAAATGAAAATTTCAATTACACGTGTTTGTGAAGTTCTGGAATTTTTTTTTACCTAATTCTATATCTTATTTCATAAAGTGTATTTACAAATTTTAGTCAAAAAACTAGAAATCAACTGAGCAGTGATGCAGATACGAAATTCATATTTACAATATGATTTTATATTTAAAGCTGAAAAATGATTGTTTTTGGAAAAAAAAATATTTTAAATTAACAATAAAAAATTGTAAAATTAAGAAAACATCTTATTTGAATAAGAAAACAATTATTCGATTGTAAACATATTCTTAGCCTCGAGATTTTTAAGATTTTAATCTACGATTAACTTAGATTGAACAATTTTTTTGAACAAATTTCAAGTAAAATTTTGAAAATATTTTGTAAACTCTGTTGATTTTTCAGAATTATATATGAATGGGACAAAAAAATGTTTACGTATTTTTTAGTTGAGAAAAATTAGGCTAAAAAATTGTAGATTATTTGTTAAAAAAAAGAGAATTTTTATAAATTTTCAAAGATAATTGAATTTTAAAATAAATTAATTAAATTAATTTTTAGAAAAAAGTTTTAGTTTTCAAAAGAAAGGAATTTTTTATTAAAAATATGTTACTTTTTATAAATTGAAGCTAACTAAAATTCTAGTTAATGGGACTAAAATTATAGTGAAATAAACCCCAATTAAGGCGTTATATTAACCCTTAACTAGAAATTTTCAGTAGTGGATTGGAAAAAAAAAATTTTGATTAAAAAAATTTCTGGTTTTTTAAAAAAAAATTACACGGAGAGAAGATTTCTAGAGTGAGTTTATATCGTCTCACAGTGGGAAAAAACGACGCTGCTGGACAAAAGTCTGCTGACAATTCAAATCTTATTGGATTTAAACTGTTTTTTAAATTCTCAACAAAAATTGCGCAAGCCTTGGGTGCTACTTTTTTAAAATTTTGTAACATAACCTCAAAAACTTGTTTTATATGTATTTAGTTACTTCAAATACTAAAACCAGAGAAAAAAATATTTATAAAATGCAATAACTTTTAGTCCCTTAATAAAAATCTGGCTCCAAATTTGCAAATTTCAAAATGGCGTATCCAAGATGGCGCCCGAAACAAAGAAAAATGTATTTACGCCTTCTAAGTAGTAAAAATAATTACAAACAAATGACACAAGCTTATGAGGTTTTTTGGGATCGGTGATCACGAATTTGGTGTCAAATTGAGATTTTGACAGTTGACAGCTGTCAAATAAAATGTCAACTTTGCCAAAAAGCAATTTATTTTCATGAAAGTGACAGTATAAGGGTTTTTGGTGACGCTGATCATGAATTTGATGTCAAATTGGCTTTTTGACAGTTGACAGCTGTCAAAAAAGTGTCAAATTTGCCAAAAAGCAATTTATTTTTATAAAAAAGACAGTAGAAGGGTTTTTGGTGTAGCTGATTTCAAATATGATGTCAAATTGAAATTCTGACAGTTGACAGCTGTCAACTAAAGTGTCAACTTTGCCAAAAAGAAATTTATTTTTATGAAAGTTACAGTAGAAGGGTTTTCGGTGTAGCTAATTTCAAATATAATTTCAAATTGGCTTTTTTTTACAATTGACAGCTGTCAATTGAAGTGCCAACTTTGCCAAAAATAATTTCATTTTTATTAACATAACAGTTAAAGAGTTTTTGGGATTGCTTATCATGAATATGATTTCAAATTGACAATTTGACAGTTGACAGCTGTCAAATCAACTGACATCTTTGTCAAATAGCATTTCATATTTTTGAAAATGACAGTTACAGAGTTTTCAGGTTTGCTGCTTCCAAATATAATGTCAACTTGACACTTTGACAGTTGACGGTTGTCAAATTTACTGTCAACTTTATAGAAAAGGAACTTGTTTTTATGAAAATGACAATTAAAGTGTTTTGGGGATCGTCAATTACAAATTTGATGTCAAATTGACATTTTGACAGTTGACAGCTGTCAAAAAAGTGTCAATTTTGCCAAAAAGCAATTTATTTTGATAAAAAAGACAGTAGAAGGGTTTTCGGTGTAGCTGGTTTTAAATATAATGTCAAATTGGCATTTTGACAGTTGACAGCTGTCAAATAAAGTGTCAACTTTGCCAAAAAGTAAATTATTTTTAGGAAAGTAATAGTAGAAGGGTTTTTGGTATAGGTGATTTCGAATATAATGTCAAATTAGCATTTTGACAGTTGACAGCTGTCAAAAAAGTGTCAAATTTGCCAAAAAGCAATTTATTTTTATAAAAAAGACAGTAGAAGGGTTTTTGGTGTAGCTGATTTCAAATATGATGTCAAATTGAAATTCTGACAGTTGACAGCTGTCAACTAAAGTGTCAACTTTGCCAAAAAGAAATTTATTTTTATGAAAGTTACAGTAGAAGGGTTTTCGGTGTAGCTAATTTCAAATATAATTTCAAATTGGCTTTTTTTTACAATTGACAGCTGTCAATTGAAGTGCCAACTTTGCCAAAAATAATTTCATTTTTATTAACATAACAGTTAAAGAGTTTTTGGGATTGCTTATCATGAATATGATTTCAAATTGACAATTTGACAGTTGACAGCTGTCAAATCAACTGACATCTTTGTCAAATAGCATTTCATATTTTTGAAAATGACAGTTACAGAGTTTTCAGGTTTGCTGCTTCCAAATATAATGTCAACTTGACACTTTGACAGTTGACGGTTGTCAAATTTACTGTCAACTTTATAGAAAAGGAACTTGTTTTTATGAAAATGACAATTAAAGTGTTTTGGGGATCGTCAATTACAAATTTGATGTCAAATTGACATTTTGACAGTTGACAGCTGTCAAAAAAGTGTCAATTTTGCCAAAAAGCAATTTATTTTGATAAAAAAGACAGTAGAAGGGTTTTCGGTGTAGCTGGTTTTAAATATAATGTCAAATTGGCATTTTGACAGTTGACAGCTGTCAAATAAAGTGTCAACTTTGCCAAAAAGTAAATTATTTTTAGGAAAGTAATAGTAGAAGGGTTTTTGGTATAGGTGATTTCGAATATAATGTCAAATTAGCATTTTGACAGTTGACAGCTGTCAATTAAAGTGCCATATTTGCCAAGGAGCATTTCATTTTTATTAAAATGACAGAGGGTTTTTGGGATAGGTGATCATGAATATGATTTCAAATTGACAGTTTGATAGTTGACAGCTGTCATCTTTTCCAGATAGCATTTCATATTTTTAAATATAACTGTTACAAAGTTTCCAGGTTTGCTGATTTTAAATATAATGTTAACTTGACACTTTGACAGTTGACAGTTGTCAAATTTACTGTCAACTTTATAGAAAAAGAACTTGTTTTTATGAAAATGACAATTAAAGTGTTCTTGGGATCGCCGATTACGAATTTGATGTCAAATTCACATTTTGACAGTTGACAGCTGTCAAATAAAGTGTCAATTTTTCCAGAAAGCAATTTCTTTTTATGAAAGTGATAGTAGAAGTGTTTTCGGGGTCGCTGATTTTAAATATAATGTCAAATTGACACTTTGACAGTTGACAGCTGTCAAATTGACTGTCAACATTATCGAATAGAAATTTTTTTTTATGAAAATGACAGTTATAGTGTTATAGTGTTCTTGACCTTTTTAGAAAAATGGATTAGTTTTTGGCAAAGTTGACAGTTGATTTGACAGCTGTCAACTGTCAAAATGCCAATTTGACATCATATTCATGATCAGCGATCCCAAAAATCCGTATAAACTTGTGTCACTTGTTTGTAATTAGTTTTACTATTTAGAAGGCGTAAAGATATTTTCTAAATTTCAGGCGCCATTTTGAATTTTGTAAATTTGGTGCCAGATTATTATTAAGGGACTCAAAACCTTTCAGTTACTGTATTTCATAAATAATTTTTGACATTAGTTTTGGTATTCGAGCTAACTAAATACATATGAAACAAGTTTTTGAGGTTATGTTACAGAATTTTGAAAAAGTAGTACCCAAGGCTATACCGCAATTTTTTCAAGGAATTTAAAAAAAAAGTTAAAGTCCGTTTAAATTTGAATTGTCACTAGACTTTTGTCCAACAGCTTTCTTATAACGCGCCTAAACGCATAACTCGCTTTCTATTTCACATTGAGGTAGTATTATACTTTGCATCGATCAAAAAATCGACATTTTTAAATTTTTTTTTCGTGATCTACATTACCTCAAGCATATCATTTCCAAATTGCAGATCAAAATTTGAAGAAAATAAAGTTATACACATGTAAAAGTTATAATTATGCACATCGGTTCATTACACAGAAAACTTTAAACGCGTTTTTCTCAAAACCATGTTTTTTACACTGTCGGACAGCATAACTCGAGTTCTTTTTAATCGATTTTAAAAAACCTTAGATCAATTTTTTCGTTATAAAATCCCTCAGGCATCCCCCCTAAATCCGACTGTCTGCTTTTTTTTCTTTTTTTTTAACTTCTCAAAAATCACAAAAAAATACCCGTTTTTTGTGATTTTTTTTTAAATTGGCGCCATTTTTTTATTTTTTAATATTTTTTATCGGTGTTAGGGTGGTTGCCTAACCAAATGTATCAGCTTTCAAACCACATTTAGTTTTTTCAAATCAGATGTTTCTCTGATTAACTGATTACAAAGTATAATACTACCTTAATAATAATCCCTTAGTATTCTAAGATACTTTACTCTTCTCTCAGTATAATTAAATAAAGAATCAAAATAAGTTTGTCAAAATGTTAGAATAATTAAAATTTTCCATTATTTGGCTTCTTAATGACAAATGCGTTCGCCAACTTCCTTTTTTTCTGTGACTTTCGTTGCTTTTTCTTTTTAAAATGCGAAAACTGACTCTTAGAACCTGCTAACAGCCTCGTCTTCGGCAAAAAAGTAGTTGCAACCGTGCACAGTTGAATTATGCATTCCACAAGTGGGACTAATAACAGGCCCAAAAGTACTGCCGTGCAGTCTATTGTCGTCTATTACTGATGGAAAACGAGCAATCACCGAATGAGGCCTTTTATCCCTTCGCAGTGTCAAGCGACCGTCTTCAGGACGAAGAGGCATTGATGGATAAGTCGGCTGTCTGGCAAGTGTAGTCAGTGTTCGATCTCCAGTGTCGTTAAAACTGAAAATATATTTCGATTGTTAATATATTTCAACGAAAATGTAATTTTTTGCTGATCATTAAATATTTATATAGAATTTTATATTTATTTACTAGCAAAATAAAACGCGCGATTATTTTTTCATACATTTTAGAAATTATAAAATACAATAATAAATACATATAACAAATCGGTAAATAATATTTATCTAATAAGAAGAAATAAATATTTTAAATATAATATTTAAAAATCAATTATTATAAATAAAATAAATATTTATTTAGGACAACATTTATAATATTGTAGAATTAAAAAGAATTGCAAAAAATAATTTTAATTAAACAAAACCAATTGAAAATTTTGAAAATAAATTGAAAAAAAAAATGAAATCAATTAAAAATTAGGGAAAGTAATTTAAACAATCATAAAAATGTTTTAAACCTGAAGAAAATAATTTAAATTTGAAAAAAATACTTGAGAATCTTAAAAGTAAATTAAAACAAAACTAAATAATGCAAAATTAGAGAAAATAATTGAAAATTGAAAAAACATTATTAAAAATTGAGTTAAATAGATTAAAATTAAAAAAATTAATTAAAATTTGAGAAAATAATTAAACAAATTACATGAAATATTTTTTGAATAAAGGAAAGTTAAGGGCATGTGATGATAATGATAAACTTGTCCGTAAACTTTCTCCAAAAATAATAAATATTTTGAGACCAAACTTTGTAGAATTACTTAAAATACCCTTAGAATGGTCTCTCTGACCTTATTTTATTTCATTTTTGTGATTAAACTAATCTTTTGTCAATTTCAAGAATTTTGGAAAATTTTGAAAAATCAGGATATTTTAAAATAATTTCGTTTCAAGACAAAAATGAAACAAAATTGGGTCAGAGAAACCATTCTAATGGTATTTGAAGTAATTCTACAAAGTTTGGTTTCAAAATATTCAGTATTTTAGGAGAAAGTTTACGGACAAATTTAACATTATCATCACATGCCCTTAAGCAAAATTCGAGAAAAATACTTAAAACTTTCAGAAGTTCATTGAAATAAAAGAAAATAATTAAAAATTAGAGAAAATAATATAAAAAATAATATAAAGAATGAAATAATTGAAAAGTCAGATAAATACTTAAAAATTTTTGAAATTATGAAACAAATGTAAAAAATTGAAAATTAAAGAAAATAAATTTTAGAAAATAATTAAAAACTGTTTTTAAAATTTAAAACTTGACGAAAATAATTAAAACATGATACAAACAATGATAAGTTGTAAAAATTAAGTGTGATAATTGAAAAAATTACAGAATTTTTTTAAATAAAGAAAAAATAATTAAAATTTGAAAAAAATACCTGAAGATCTTAAAAATAAAAAAAAAGGAAAATAACTAAAAATTGGAGAAAAGAATCGAAGAAATAAGCTAAAAGTAATTGAAGAAAATAATTAAAACTGAAAAAGTTTTATTTAAAAAAATTAAAAAAGAATTGAAACTCGCGGAAACTGAATTTAAAAATTGGGAAAAAATAATGGAAATAATTAGAAATTGAAGAAAATTTTTGAAAAATGATAAAAATAGTTGATAATTAATGCAAATAATTAAACTCATAGAAGAAAAGAATTGTTGAAAATTTAAGGAATTTTTAAATAATTTTAAATTAACTATTCTCAAAGATTAAAGAAAAGAATTGAAACTTGGTAAATAGAATTTAAAAATGAAGGAAAGGTCCAACGAAAAATAAATTTTTGTTTTTTTATTTGCAAAATGCTTTTTGTGCAATTTACTCTTTTGAATTATATGTTTTACGCATTGTATTGAACTTTTTGTTAATTATAATTAATTATTAATATTAATAATTACTATTATTATTATTAATTTTTAATTAGTAATAATAAATAATAAATTAATAATAATTATTAATTTTTAATTAGTAATAATAAATAATAAATTAATAATAATAATACTATATCGTCATAGAAAATGTGATAGTCAACGTGACTGTTGTAGTAAAAATTTTTTTATAATAATTTCTATTGCAATAATAAATATTTTTACATAAAAGATTTTAAAGTTAGTTAAAATATTTTTAAGTATTCCTGTCTGTACGAAACTAGATTAAATTTGTTTAAGTTATTTTAAAATATTTAATATTATTTTAGTTAATTTTATAAAATTCAAAATAAAAATTTATAACTATAATATTAAATAGAAAACAACAAATACATAATTGCAATGAATAACATAATCGATTAATTATAAATGTATTATCAAATTTTTTTTATAATTTATTATTAATATTGAGTATTATTATCATTATTACTGGCAATATTTTTGAAAACAATACTTTTGAAAATACTAGAAATTATTATACATACCTATTATACCTATTTCTCGAATTTTAATTATTTTCTTCAATTTTTAATTAGTTTTATTACTTTGAAAATATTGTCTTGAACTTTTTATTAGTTTCATTACTCTTCTATTAGTTTCCCAGATTTTAAAATATTTTTCTCAAATTTTAATCATTTTTTTCAATTTTCAATTTTTTTTGTTATCATTTTGCAATCAATTCCTAAGTTTAAAATTCTTAAAATCATGTTGTAATAAGGTACTTTCTTTTACTTCACAAATAATCTGTATTTTTTAAAATTAGTTTTCTAAAATTGGAATTAATATCTACAATTTTTAACTATTTTTATCACTTTACAAAAATTTTCTTCAAGGATTTTCATTATTTTTCAAATTTTCCTCTAAATTGTAAATTTAGTTTCCGGAAGATTCATTTATTTATTTTTTTTTTAATTTTTTCAAATAAAACTTTTTCCGTTTTCATTATTTCCTTCAATATCAAATTAATTTCATTATTTATTAATTCACTTTCAATTTCTCTAGACACTTATCAATTATTTTAAAAAATATGATTTTTGTTCTTCAAATTTTCAATGTTTTAATCATTTCTCAATTACTTTTCTCAAATTTCAATTAAGTTCGTCATTTTTTAATTGTTTTTTTTAACTGGCAATGGTTTCCACAAATTTTATATAATTTTTTTATTATTTGGCTATTAATTCCGAAAATGTACTCGAAATTAAATAAAATTGTCAACTTTTGCGTTACAATAATGACGCTAATTAAGAAACTCTTTGATTTATTATTGTTTTATTTCTCTCCCCCCTTTCACCCCCTCGGTCAATATTAAGTTTGCAGATGGCAAAAAGCAAAATGGTGCCCCAATTATATATAACAATTTACAAATTTCATTCATCCATTCATTCATTCTGTCCTCATCTGACATCTGTTACTAGATGTTTTTTTTTCTTATAAAATTTTAAATAATATTTCACCCTTTTAAAATGTTCTCAAAATTTAAATTTCTACCAATTTTAATATCTTCAAATTACAGTTAATTTCAACTTTCATTGATTGAAAGTTCAATTAATCCATGTTTCAGATATACTAAATTTAAATTGATTTAAAAATTTCTTCAATTTTTAATCATTCTGTTCTACTATGATTTCAAGTACCTACTTAAAATACAATTCTGTTCTATTTTTATCGTTTTTCCATTATTTTCTGCAATTTTTAATTGTTTTAATTACTTTTAAATTGTTTCCCTAATTTTCCCTAATTCTTAAATTTATTTTCTTCTAATTTCAATTATTGTGTTTAGTTTCTTCAATCACTTTTTACATTAATAATTTTCATCCTTGACATTAAATCAATTTAATTACACATTAAAATTTAAATTACACATTATATTATGCATATATTATTAATTTATTGATCGTAAATTTAAATTACTTTTTTTTAATTAATTATTGTTTTTGTCATTTTGCATTTCTTATTTTTATTTTTTAATCTTAAATTTTGTTTAGCATGTTTAAATTATTTTTTAAATTTTCTAATTAATTTTATCATTTTTCAATTATTTCCCTCAATATTGTTAATTATTATTCTCATTTTCTAAAATTATTTTAGAAGATATTTAACATTTCAGTTCTTTTCTATAAGTTCATTTTCCCATAATTTTCAGAAGTTTCAATTATTTATCTAAAAATTCAAATTTTTTAAATTAATTAATTTAAATTTTAATTAATAAATTTTAACTTAATTAAACATTTTTAAGTAGTTTCGTAACTATTTTATTTTTTTAAACATATATTCTATGATTTTGAAATATTTCTCTCAAATTTGATTTACTGTTTTCAATTTTTCATATTTAAATTCTTTTCATCGTATTTTAATTTTTTTACTCAATATTAAATTATTATAGCATATTTTTAATTATTTTTTAAAATTTTTAATTAATTTTATCATTTTTCAATTATTTTCCTCAATATTGTTAATCATTACTCTTCTTTTCTAAAATTATTTTATAAGATATTTAACATTTAAGTTCTCTACTAAAATTTAATTATTTTCTTCAATTTATAATTATTTTCGCATAATTTTCAAAAGTTTCAATTATTTATCTGAAATTTCGATTATTTTCATCAATTTTCGATTACTTTAACGATTTTTTAATTATTCTCTTTATTCTCTTTTTTTCAATATATTAGCATTTTTTTTAAAAGAGGTACAGATTTTCAAATCTTTTTTTAAATAGGGGTGATTCCATACAGAAAGGCAAATAGCTGACTCCACTCGTAGTTTTAATCAATTTTAAGGATCTATAAAGCAGTTTTTATTATTATTATTATTATTTTATTTAATTTTTTGATTTTCTAGATTTAAGAGATTATTATTTTTATTGTTTGGGACAAATCAAAAAAATAAAATATGACTAAATGATCATAAATAGAAAATTCAAGATGGCGGATCCAAAATGACGGCTAATTTTCAAAATTTTATTGGATTTAACTGAAACTTGTTACTCGGGGGTTTTTGAGGTCGCTGATTACGAATCTAATGTTAAAATTAAAAACATCAAAATGGCTGCCAAATTTTCAAAATGATATTAGATTTAACTAAAACCTGTAAATAATCGCTTAAACACAGAAAATCAAAAAGTTATGTTTAGATATCCAGCTGTGGGTGCCGCCATTTTAAAATTCTCAAGAAGTACCACACGGCATTTGATTCCTTATAAAAAATGCTGAAAAAAAAAATTTTAAAAAAATTTAAAAAAAAAACTACGAGTGGACTTAGCCATTAGCCTTTTCGTTTGGAATGACCTATAGACAAATCCAAAAGTGTTGAAGTGAGCCTTTTTCATGTCGACCAAAAAAATTTGGATATTATATTTTTCAAGGGTTCTTTTAAAGTACAGATAAAAGAAACAAAAAACAGTAAATTGACTTTATAATATAGATAATTTAAATTATTTACCTGTGATGCCTAACAATGCCTCTCTTGATTCTACAATGTTCGTTGGTTATTTGACCTGGAAGAGCAGTGCCGTGTGTCTTGCAAGCCTCAACTCCTGGCACAGGTGATAATGAACTGGGACCATAAGAACCACTACTTTGTCTCCTATCAAGAATATGAACCAGTTCTACCGACGGAGTTGGTGAAAATGTGCCCTAAAATTTTTTTTGAATAATTTAGTAAACATTTTTTACCACTAGTGACGAAAATTGTCATTTTTTAAACTAGTTATGAAAATGGGTATTTTTCTCACTGGCAGCTTAAATATTCATTTTACACACTGGTGCACACTGGGCCAGATTGCAAAAAACCTGGCAAAAATCCCCCAAAATTTTTTTTTAATTTAAAGGTTTGAACTATTGAATAAAGCAACTGACATATTTCTGCATACTGTAGTGAAATATTAGGAAGCACAGGGTCCCTAAGGAGTAAGATACGTTAATTCAATGTTGACCTACGCGTTCAATTGGTTCGCTAGCTAACAGCGCTGAAAAACGTGCAGTTACTTTTAGGAGGAATATATTTTAATTGTGTGCGTCAATCTTCACGAGACAAAATAGAAAATATTTCTAAAGGTATGTATTTTAATATCCTGTTATCCAATTAAATATTTAATTATTATTGTATTTCGGAAATTTTACATATTTTAAGGTTATCTTTTTTTAAATTACTTTTTTTGGAAATTAGAAAAAAGTATTCAAAAAGTAGACAACCCAGAAGATTCCATGAAACTGTCAATTGAAATATTTAGATTAATATACTATAGAAAAAGAAATACACAAAAAAATTAACCAACTCTTTCCAGATGTAGGAGATATAACCTAAAAAAAGTGCAAAATGTCATGTAACACGAAAATGGCTCTATGTATACAATACAATAGAAGAGCGCTTCAGGTGCTTAGAAACCATTTATATACCCTGTAACCACTTTCTCTTTTGTATATTAATATAGAAATATATACAGGTTGTTCAGAAATTATGTAGACAATTACATGTAATCATTATACTTTTGTTAGGTTAAGGGTATGTGATGGAGAATGACGTCATTGGTATAAGCAAAATTTGTCCGTAATGTTTATCTTAAAAAACTAATTATTTTGACACCAAACCTTATAGAATTACTCAAAATATCATTAAGAAGGTATCTCTGACCCAAGTTTGTTTAACATTTGCCTTAAAGTTAGTTTTAAAAAAAATGTCTGCTTTTCAGAAAATTAAAGCAATTAATTTTAATGTCAAATTTAAACAAACTTTGGTCAGAGAGACGCCCTTCCATCACACGCCCTTAAGGTAACAAGAAAAACTTTAAGATTTTTAAAATTAGAGACTTTTAGTTGCTTAATATTGGAATGTTAAATTAAAAAAATTTATATTAATTTTTTATTATGTTACAGATAAGGATAAATATACTCGGATTTATAAGAGAAAAGCCGAATCGACGAATTAACAGACATGGAGGACGAGTTTGATTAAATTTAAATAAAAGAAGCTTGAATTTGAATTTCTCAATTTCTAGTATTAAGTTTTACATATTTTAACATTTGAACTGTTATAATAAATTTACTATTTGGAAAATCTGACTTTCATTTCTTAATCAGTTACTGTAAAAAACCTCTAAATTCTAATTTATGTTATAGTTTGAGAATTTTTAAAAAATTTGTCCGCTATTTTGGGTACGTCAAATTTAATTTTAAAAAGCTAAGTTTAGATTTGTAACCAGCGACCCGAAAAACCCCTAGATATCAATTTATATAAAAATCAGTTAATTTTTTTTTGTATTTCCGTCATTTTGAATCCGCCATTTTGAATTTTGAAACAATAATATCGGATTCGTAATCAGCGACCCCAAAAACCCCTAAGTAAGAAATATTAGCCAGTTTTAAGCACATCTAGGGGTTTTGGCAGGTTTTTTTCAATCTGGCCCACTGTGTGGTGGTTAAAATTGTCATTTTACACACTAGTGACAATAGGGGTTATTTTACACACTAGTGACTAAAATGGTCATCAGTCTAGTTAGCGATGCAAATTATTATTTTTTTCTATTAACTATTATTATCAATAGAATAGAACATTTTTCCAAGATATTCTGGAAATGGTTCTTTTACTCATTAGTGGCTAAAATGGTAATTTGTTTTAAAAGAAGAAAATGTTCACTTTTCTTTCTACTGATGAAAACGGTTATTTTTTTACTAGTTACGAAATTTTAATTTTTAAGAATATTTACGGAAATGTTCATATTCCTCTTCAATGAATAGAATTCTTAATTTTTCCACTTGTGACATTTTAGGATTTCGTAGCCCAGGGCCGAAACCCCTATAACGAAACTTGAAATGGAATTGAAATGGAATTAAAGTAAAATTGAAGTGCAAGTGAAGTGGAATTGAAATAAAGTGGAATTAAAATGGAACTGAAGTGGAACTGAAGTAGGCTTAAAATAGAATTGAAATGGAATTGAAATGGAGTTGTAATGGAATTGTAATGAAATTAAAGTGAAAATAAAGTGGACTTGAAATGAAATTTGAAGTAGAAGTAAAGTGAAATTAAACTGGAAGCTAAGTGGACTTGAAATGAAATTCAAATGATTGAAATAGAATTGAAGTAGAAATGAAGTGAAAGTGAAGTGAAAGTGAAGTGAAAGTGAAGTGAAAGTGAAGTGAATGTGAAGTGTAATTAAAGTGAAATTGCATTGGGATTGAAGTGGAAGTAATGTGGACTTGAAATGAAGTTAAAGTAGAAGTAAAGTGAATTAAATTGGAAGCTAAGTGGACTTAAAATGGAATTCAAATTATTCGGGTGGAATTGAAGAAGAAGTGAAGTGAGTGTAAACTGGAATTGAAGTAAAATTAAATTGTAATTTAAGTGAAAGTAAAATGAAGTTAAAGTGGAAGTGAAGTAGACTTGAAGTGGAATCGAAATGGAATTAAAGTGGATGTAGGATGGAATTAGAGTGGATATGAGATGGAAGTGCAGTGGACTTAAAGTGTAATCGAAATGGAATTGAAGTGGACTTAAAGTGGAGTCGAAATGGAGTTGAAATGGTTTTAAGATGGAAGTGAAGTTGACTTAAGATAGATTTGGAATGGTATTGAAGTAAAAGTAAAGTGGAAATAAAGAGAAATTGAAATAGAAGTAAATTGGAAGTAAAGCTGAATTGAAGTGAAAGTAAAATGGAATTAAAGTACAAATAAAGTGGTTTTGAAGTGCACTTGAATGAAATGTGAGATGGAATTGAAGTGAAAATGAAGTGGAGTCAAAATAGACTTGAAATAGAATTGCAGTGCAATAGAGACTAATATAAAGTGTCAATGATATGGAATTGAAGTGGATGTGAGATTAAAGTGAAGTAGACTTGAAGTAAAATCGAAATGGAATAAGAATAGATGTTAGATGGAAATGAAGTTGACTTAAAATGGAATTTGAATGGTATTGAAGTAAAAGTAATGTGAAAATAAAGAGAAATCAAAATTGAAGTTTTATGAAAGTGAAGTGGAATTGAAGTAGAAATGAAGTGGGTGTGAAGTGAACTTGAACTAGAAATAAATCGAATTTTAATGGAATTAAAGTGGAAATCATGAGGACTTGAAATAGAAGTGAATTGTAATTGCAATTAATATGAAGTAGCATTGATATGGAAATGGAAGTGAAGTGGATGTGAGATGTAAGCACAGTTGACTTGAGATGGATTTGGAATGGAATTAAAGTAAAAGCAATGTGGAAATAAAGAGGAATAGAAATTGAAGTAAAATTGAAGTGAAGTGGAATTGATGGAGCAGTGAGTAGGAAGTGAAATGCAATTGAAGTAGAAACAAAGTGGGTGTTAAGTGGACTTGAACTAGAATTGAAATTGATTTGTAATGGAATTAAAGTGGAAGTGATGTCAAATTAAAATAGAGTAAAAGTGTATGCGAGATGGAAGTGGAGTTAAAATGGAATTGAAATGGATGTGAGATGGAATTAAAATGAAAGTGAAGTGGAATCAAAATAGAATTGAATTAAATGTGAGACGGATGTGAAGTGGACGTGAAGTGGACGGGAAGTGGACGTGAAGTGGAATCGAAATGGTATTGAAATGGACATGAGATAGAAGTGAAGTTGACTTGAGATGGATTTGGAATGAAATTGAAGTAAAAGTAATGTGGAAATAAAGAGAAATTGGAATGGATATGAGATGGAAGTGAAGTGTAAGTTAGGAGGAAGTGAAATACAATTGAAGTAAACAGGAAGTGGGTGTGAAGTAGACTTGAACTAGAATTAAATTGAATTTAAGTGGAATTGAAGTTGGAAGTTATGTGGACTTGAAATAGAAGTGAACTATAATTGTGATTAATATGAAGTTACAATGATATGGAATTGAAGTGGAAGTGAGATAGAAGTGAAATGGGTGTGAAGTTGACTTGAAGTGTAATCAAAATGGAATTGAAATGGATGTGAGATAGAAGTGAAATTGACTTGAGATGGATTTGAAATGGAATTAAAATAAAAGTAAACTGTAAATAATGAGGAATTGAGATTTAAGTAAAGTCGAAGTGAAGTGGAATTGAATTAGAAGTAAAGAGGAAGTGAACTGGCATTGATGTAAAAATGAAGTGGGTGTGAAGTGGACTTGAATTAAAATTAAATGGAATTTTAGTGGAATAAAACTTGGAATTTATGTGGACTTGAAATAGAATTCGTGAAGTGTAATTGAGATTAATATGAAGTAAAATTGATATGGAATTGAAGTGGAAGTCAAGTGGTCTTGAATTGGAATCGAAATGAATTAAAATAGATGTAAGATGGAAGTGAAGTTGACTTAAGATAGATTTGGAATAGTATCGAAGTAAAAGTAAAGTGGAAATAAAGAGAAATTGAAATAAAAGTAAATTGGAAGTAAAGCGGAATTGAAGTGGAATTGAAATGGAATTGAAGTACAAATGAAGTGTTTGTGAAGTGGACTTGAACTGGAATTGAAATAGAATTGTAATATAATTAAAGTGAAAATTATGTGGACTTGAAATGGAATTGAAATGTAATTGAGAATATTATAAAGTTGCAATAATGTGGACTTGAAGTGGAAGTGAACTCGAATCAAAACGGAATAGAAGTGTATGTGAGATAGAAGAGAAGTGGAAGGGAAGTGGACTTGAAGTGGAGTTGAAATGTAATTGAAATAAATGTGAGATGGAATTGAAGTGAAAGTGAAGTAAAGTCAAAATGGACTTGAAATGAAATTGCAGTGCTATAGAGACTAATATAAAGTGTCAATGATATGGAATTAAAGTGGATGTGAGATTAAAGTGAAGTAGACTTGAAGTAGAATCGAAATGGAATAAGAATAGATGTGAGATGGAAATGAAGTTGACTTAAAATGGAATTTGAATGGTATTGAAGTAAAAGTAATGTGAAAATAAAGAGAAATCAAAATTGAAGTTTTATGAAAGTGAAGTGGAATTGAAGTAGAAATGAAGTGGGTGTGAAGTGAACTTGAACTAGAATTAAATCAAATTTTAATGGAATTAAAGTGGAAATCATGAGGACTTGAAATAGAAGTGAAGTGGATGTGAGATGGAATTGAAGTTTACTTGAGATGAATTTGGAATGGAATTAAAGTAAAAGTAATTTGGAAAAAAGAGGAGTAGAAATTGAAGTAAAATGGAAGTGAAGTGGAATTGAAGTGGAATTGATGGAGCAGTGAGTAGGAAGTGAAATGCAATTGAAGTAGAAACAAAGTGGGTGTTAAGTGGACTTGAACTAGAATTGAAATTGATTTGTAATGGAATTAAAATGGAAGTGAAGTCAAATTAAAATGGAATAGAAGTGTATGCGAGATGGAAGTGGAGTTGAAATTGAATTGAAATGGACGTGAAATGGAATGTAAATGAAAGAGAAGTGGACTCAAAATAGAATTGAATTATATGTTAAGTGGATGTAAAGTGGATGTGAAGTGGACGTGAAGTCGAATCGAAATGGTATTGAAATGGATATGAGATAGAAGTGAAGTTGACTTGAGATGGATTTGGAATGAAATTGAAGTAAAAGTAATGTGGAAATAAAGAGAAATTGAAATGGATATAAGATGGAAGTGAAATGTAAGTGAGGAGGAAGTGAAATACAATTGAAGTAAACAGGAAGTGGGTGTGAAGTGGACTTGAACTAGATTTAAATGGAATTTTAGTGGAATTAATGTTGGAAATTATGTGGACTTGAAATAGAAGTGAAGTGTAATTGAGATTAATATGAAGTAAAATTGATATGGAATTGAAGTGGAAGTCAAGTGGTCTTGAATTGGAATCGAAGTGAATTAAAATAGATGTCAGTTGAAAGTGAAATTGACTTGAGATAATTTGACATGGAATTTAAGTAAAAGTGAAGTGGAAATAAACAGGAGATGAAATTAAAGTAAAGTAAAAGTGAAGAGGAAGTAAAATGGAATTGAAGTAAAAAATGAAGTAGTTTTCAAAGGAACTTGAACTGGAATTGAAATGGAATTGTAATGCATTTAAAATGAAAATGAAGTAGACTTTAAAGGGAATTGAAATCTTATTGAGAATAATATGAAATGGCATTGATGTGGAAGTGAAGTGAAAGTGAAGCGGAATTGAAGTGGAATGAAAATTGAAGTGAAATGAACTTGAAGTGGAATTTAAACGGAATTGAAGTGGTAGTGAAGTATAATTAAAATTAAACCTGAAGTGTAGAATTGATATGGAAGTGAAGTGGAAGTAAAGTAAAATTGAATTGTTATTAAAATTGATGTAAAGTGGACTTGAAGTGAAATTGATTTGGAATTGAAATGGAAATGAAATCGACTTGAAGTGTAATTAAGATAAAAGTGAAATTAATCTAAAGTGGCATTGTGATATGAGAATTTTCAATTAAGAACAATTTTTGACAGGACCGAACTTGTTAAAAAAATAGTTAAGCCTCCTCAAGGCTATTCTATAATTCTGCTATTTAACGCCATTAATTTAAGAAGAAGAACTATATTTACCTGAATGGAAGTTCTCCTCAAAGTGCCTCCTTCCATTCCAATTAACTTAACCCCTTTAACGCTCTTCTTAACAATTCCGGGACCATCGTGAAGATTTAAATTGAGTTCCATATTGCTACGATCAGCGACTTTATCATTCTCTCGAGGTTTTTCGGACTTGGCATAGGAAGTGGAATTATTCAGCACCGTTGCGTCCATATGCTTAATGGAATTTGGCAAACAATTGGCCGACACCTCTTTGCAGATTATAACTGGTTGACCCAGCGGATTCGTGAGATTCCTCACCCCAAGAATCTGACCTGTGTGGTTGTTCACGGGAGTATGAGGAATTGGATTCAGTCGATTGGGCGATCTCACAGTTTCTTGCAAATTCTGCAAATTTCTTAAGCTTTGATTCGCTTTCTGTAGATTCTCCTCAGTGTAGCTCTTTGGTATTTGATAGAACTCGTTTGTGCTGTCGTAACGATTCAATTGACTATTCATAGTCATGCTCGAATGGATCCTATCCCCATCTAATGTACTTGGTCCACTCGACGATTCCTTCAAAGAAAGAAATGCATTTTTTTCTAATCAAAAAAAAAATTATAGATAAATTTGTAGAGAAGGAGCATTTACACTACCGGTCAAAATTGTGGGAACACTTATAAAAATAGGTTTAAAAACATGACCGTCTTAAAATGTTGATAACATTGTCAGATAATAGCGAAATGAAATTTTCTATGAACTATTGGAAAGCTTATAAAATTTGCCGTTAAATGATCCTATTTTAAAGCTTTTTTGATTAATATAAACGGAGATCCAATGTGATAAAGACAGGTGAATTTTTCGTTTTTTGTGAATTTTCATTGTTCAAGTTTGGTGTGCTACATTTTCTAGAGAAAAAATTAGAAAAATTTGAAACTAAGCTGAACTAAACCTTGATCTCTTAGCTTTAAAATAAGCCAAAGAAAAGTAAAATATCTTGACTGGTTCAAAAGTTATAAGTAAATGTGTATAAAGAACAAAAAGCAACATTCCGTTATTTACCATAGCGTGCACTAGAATCGTTGCGTTTTTTCGTATAATACATTTGCTTATAACTTTTGAACCAGTCGAGATATTTTAATTTTCTATGGCTTATTTTAAAGTTAAAAGTTCAAGGTTTAATTGAGCTTAATTTCAAATTTTTCCAATTTAATTTCTAGAAAATGCAGCACACCGAACTTGAACAATGAAAATTCACAAAAAGCGAAAAATTCACCTGTCTTTATCACATTGAATCTCCGTTTCTATTAATCAAAAAAGCTTTAAAATAGGATCATTTAACGGCAAATTTTAGAAGCTTTACAATAGTCCATAGAAGATTTCATTTCGCTATTATCTGACAGAGTTATCAACATTTTAAGACGGTCATGTTTTTAATCCTATTTTTACAAGTGGTCCCACAATTTTGGCCGGTAGTGTAAAGAAATCATGTTAATATAGAGAAAATGAGAAAGTAGAAAAGCGGGACAAAATAAATTACAAATAAAATGCTCGTTGTGTTTGGAATGTGTAGTTAAAGCTTTAGTAGTTGTTTTCTGTTAGAGAAACTCACATTTAAAGTGGAGTCAATTAAGGCTGCTCCCGAATTGCTTTGAACGACTCCAGTTTGATTTTTCGTCTTTCCAGTTGAATAGACACTCAAGACGTCGCAGCATCTTGGAAAGTACCCTTTTCCCAAAAGGTTTCTTGTTAAGAAACTAACAAAAAGTTGGGTAAAAAGAGCGGACAGCATTGCAGCTGTTCGGAAAGGAAACTTTTGTGTGTTTGTCTTTCGATCAAAGAAAGGATATTCTAGAAAAATTGGAATGCCCAATGACTTCTCTCCTCCTGAAATTGAAACGATCATTATTATGATTTAAAAATATATCATATAGTAGTAATTATTAAAAGAAGTTTAGTTACATTCAGTGGCGTAACTAGAAGGGTAAGGGTCCCGGGTCAAAAAGGAAAATTGGACCCGAATCAAACACTGAAGCTTCACTTATTTTAACCCGGTCTACGCAAACCCATGAAAAAAGTCGCACTTATTTTAACTTTCATGTAGTTATAGAGAACTTCTCTGATTGGCTGATCCAATTCGCAGCAACCAATGTTAGTTAGTTTTGATTGGTCGACAAGTTAAGATAAGTGAGACTTTGAACTATTAAAATAAATGCGACTTCAAATAAGCGAGACTTTAAATAAGTGAAGCTACAGTGTATAACAATTCAGAGTTTCATTCATCTATTCATTTATTCTGTCCACACCTAACATTTGATACTAGATTTTTTTTTTTCTAAAATTTAAAATCATATTTCACCTTTTTAAAATATTGTCAAATTTTAAATTTATAGCAATTTTAATTTCTTTAAATTTCAGTTAGTTTTTAACTTGTATTGATTAAAAGTGCAATTAATCCACGTTTCAAATATAGTAAATTTAATTCATAAAAGATTTAGTTGATCTTAGGAAGGTCAGTGAATAAAAATTATCTAATTTTTATCTTCGCTATAAAAATTAGATAATTTTTATTCACTGACCTTTCTAAGATCAATTAAATCTTTTATTTATCTAATTTTTTATCTAATTTTTATCTTCGCGATAAAAATAAGATAATTTTTATTCACTGACCTTCCTAAGATCAACTAAATCTTTTATTAATTATATTTGGAAGGAATTAAAACTTTTTATTTATAGTAAATTTAAAGTGATTTAAAATTTCTTTAATTTTAAATAATTCTTTTCTATTTTGATTTCAATTACTTTTATCGTTTTCCAATTATTTTCTGCAATTTTTAAATGTTTTAATTATTTTTAAACTGCCTCACTAAATCTTAAATTTAACTTTTTCACATTTCAATTATTGTTTTTGGTATTTTGCAATTATTATTTTTTAATCATTTTCATAATTTCTAAATTAATATCATGAACTTTCAAATATATATAGTACATATATCTCAATTCTCAATTATTTTGTTCAATTTCCATTTCTTTCTATTATTTTACAATTATTTTCTCTATCCTTTAATATTTTCATTATTTTTCAATTATTTCATAAATTTTCAGAATTTCAGCTATTATCCCCAATTTTAGAATATTATAATCAATTTTCCATGTTTTAAACAATTTCTCAATTATTTTCTTCTGCTTAAAAATAAAGTCTGCAATTTTTCTATTATTCTCTTCAATTTATAATTATTTTCATTATTTTCGCATAATTTTCAAAAGTTTTAATTATTTATCTGAAATTTCAATTATTTTCATCAATTTTTGATTATTTCTGCGATTTTCTAATTATTCTTTTTAATTAAAATTTCTTATTTTCTTTTTTTAAACATACATTCCATGATTTTTTCAATTTCTCTTAAATTTAATTTACTGTTTTCAATTTTTCATATTTAAATTAGTTTCATCATATTTCAATTTTTTTTATTAATTTTAAATTATCTGAAGCATATTTTAATTATTTTTTAAATTTTTTAATTAATTTGATCATTTTTCAATTATTTTCCTCAATATTGTTAATTATTATTCTCATTTTTTAAAATTTATTTTCTAAGACACTTAGGTTTTTTTTCTAAAATTTCAATTATTTCCTTCAATTTCTAATTATTTATTATTTTCATTATTTGGCATAATTTTCAAAAGTTTCAATTATTTATCTGAAATTACAATTATTTTCATCAATTTTCGATTATTTCTGTGATTTTTTAATTATTCTCTTTAATAAAAATTTTTTGAGTAATTTTGTATTCATTTTCTTTTTTTAAACATATATTCTACGATATTTTGATTCATTTCTTTTCAATTTTATTTACTGTCCCCAATTTTTCATATTTAAATTAATTTCATAAAAATTTCAATTTTTTTTCTCAATCTTAAATTATTTTTAGCATATTTTGAGTTTTTTTTTAAATTTTTTAATTAAAATAATTTTAATTAATTTTCTCATTTTTCAATTATTTTCTTCAATATTATTAATTATTGTTTAGTAGCGTAACTGGGAAGGCAAGGGCCTTGGGGAAACAGAAAAATGGGGCCCCAATTATATTTGATTTTTTAAATAGATGTTTTTTGTTTTAAAATTTTAAATCATATTTTACATTTTTAAAATGTTCTCAAATTTTAAAATTACGTCAATTTTAATTTCTTCAAATTTTAGTTAATGTGAACTTGCATTGATTAAAAGTTCAATTAGTCCACATTTTAAATATACTAAATTTGAATTTTGAACTATTTTTACTATTATATAATTATTTTCTGCAATTTTTATATCTTTTAATGATCTTTAAATTGTTTACCAAAATCTTAAATTTACCTTCCTCAAATTTTAATTATTTTGTTTAGTTTTTCCAATCACTTTTTTAATTTTAATTATTTTTCCTTGACATTAAATCAGTATAATTATTTATTTCTAAATTTTTTATTATTCATCGCAAATTTAAATTAATTTTTTTAATTTAGAATTATTTTTGTCATTTTGCAATTATTACCTTTAATTTTTAATCATTCTCATAATTTCTAAATTAATTTTCTGAACTTTCAAATATTTCAAATAATTATTTTGTTCAATTTTTATTTCTCTTTATTATTTTGCAATCATTTTCTCCATTTTTAAATATTTTTATTATTTTTCAATTAATTTCCTAAATTTGCAGTTATTATTTTTCAATTAATTTCCTAAATTTGCAGTTATTTTTGATTCTTTTGTTTAATTTCTAATTATTTTAATTATTTTGCATTATTTAAAAAATTTGCAATTATTTATCTGTAATTTCAATTGTTTTCATCAATTTTCTATTATTTCTGCGATTTTTTAATAATTCTCATCAATTAATAATTTTAAGCAATTTTGTAATTATTTTATTTCATTCATGTATTTTTCTTAAAATTCAAATATTTTTTCTTTATTTAAAAAAATTCTGTAATTTTTTCAATTGTCTTACTTAAATGTCATTTATTATTTACAATTTATTATTGTTTGTATCATATTTCAATTATTTTTCTCAATATTGTTAATTATTATTCTTATTTTCTAAAATTATTTACTAAGATATTTAAGTTCTTTTCTAAAATTTCAATTATTTTCTTCAATTTCTAATTATTTATTATTTTTATTATTTGGCATAATTTTTAAAACTTGTAATTATATATCTAAAATTTAAATTGTTTTCATCAATTTTAAACATATATTCTATGATTTTTATAATTATTTTTCTCAAATTTTATTAACTGTTTTCTATTTTGTATATTTTAATTATTTTCATCATATTTCAATTTTTTCTGAATCTTAAGTTATTTTTAGAATATTTAAATTACTTTTTTTGATTTTTAATTACTTTCCTCCATTCTTAAATATTATTCACATTTGCTAAGATTTTAAAGTTTCTTTTCTAAAATTTTAATCATTTTCATCAATTTTCGATTATTTCTGCGATTTTTTAATAATTCTTATTAATTTAAATTTTTTAAGTAATTTTGTAATTATTTTATTTCTTTAAACATATATTCTATAATTTTATCAATTATTTCCCTCAAATTTTATTTACCGTTTTCAATTTTTCATATTTAAATTATTTTTATCATATTTCAATTTTTTTTCTCAATATTAAATTCTTTCCAGCATACTTCAATTAGTTTTTTCAATTTCAAATTAATTTTATCATTTTTTAATTATTTTCCTCGATTGTTACTTAGTGTTCTGATTTTCTAAAATTATTTTCTAACATTTTTAAGCATTTTTCTAAAATTTCAATTATTTTCATCAATTTTTAATTATTTTCATTTCTTTCCATAATTTTCAATTATTTTTAGCTTTCTTTAATTCTTTTCTCCAATTTTTAGTTATTCTCATTTTTTCCAATTGATTTCTAAGATTTTCACGAGGATTTTCATGTATTTTTTCAAAATTCAATTATTTTTTCTATTTAAAAAAAAAATTCTGTAATTTTTTCAATTATCTCACTTAAATGTTTTTTATTGTTTACAATTTATCATTGTTTGTATCATATTTCAATTATTTTTTTCAAATTTAAAAACATTTTTCAATTATTTTCCAAAATTTATTTCCTTCAATTTTGAATTTTTTACATATGTTTTATATTATAATTTCCAAGATTTTTAATTATTTATCTGACATTTCAATTATTTCATTCAATTTTCAATTACTTTCGTTCTTTTTCTCGTTCTTTTTTATAATTTTTAAAAAAAATTTACTTATATCTCTTTAATGAAAACTTGTTCTCTTCAATTTTCAATTATGTTTATCTTTTTTCATTTATTTTCTCTTATTTTTTCATTATTTTCTTTTATTTCAATGAACTTCTGAATAAAAATAAAATAAAATTTTATCGGTATACAAAATCCTATATATTTACCAGCCACGCGTAATGAAATGGCAACTAAATATCCAGCCAAACATCCATAAGTGTCAACCAAAGATGGCCAATGAATCACTGCCAAAAGTTGTGGAAAAAGTACAACATACACAAGTTCTGCACACAAGAATCTGAAAAATTTATTGAATTTGCAATTTTTAAATTAAACTTTGTAGCAGAAGAGTAAAAAATAAAAATTGAAAAAACTGTCTAACTACCATTTGCAATAATAAATGTCAAACTTTTACGACGAGAAATAAAAATGAGATCGACTTACGACATCCGATAAATACTGCCTAATGTAAGTGCAACAGCAGCTGAAAGAGAGGTCACCCCAATTATCGTAAAACGCAAAATCCACTTCAATTCTCTTTCCGATGCCTGGAATTTTAAAAATCGAATATTAGATAAAAATAAAATTAATCTGCTTGACTTGATGAAATTTTTTTCTCCATTAAAGAACTTTTTTCAGATTAAGGCGACAACTAGCCTAGCGCACAAAAAAAAAACTTTCTTTGTTATTTTTTTTTCTCTCAAACTACTCAATTCATTAAAACAAAATTTTGAGATTTTATTGAGAATTTCCTTTACTTTCTTTATTATTTTTTTTTCACCCTCAGGGTACAGACTGGGTTATCGTAACCCAGGCGAGTTTTAAAAAACTTATTCTTGAAAATTTACGTTCGGGTAAATTTCACCCAGTCCGTATGGAACGTTGCAATATCCACTTTTTTTAAATATCAAAAGTTTCCAAAAATAAAGAAACATTTTTTTTTTTTAAATTTTGTTACAATTTATTAAAGTGTGAAGCATAAGTATTTATGTAAAATTGAACCTTCTTTGTAATGTATTTACAAACATTTGTTGCAATTGCGCAAACTGAACTTCAATTTTAATTGGTAATTTTACGATTTTTATTCTTAAATTAGTTTTTTTTGTTCTTTCAAAAATACAGCATTTTCAATTCTAAATAAATTATACTTCTTGGAATGAATTGAAAAATGGCTAACGCTATCTTAAACATAAACTTTCCACCATTCCAAAACCCTAATATAAAATATTTTTATCTTTTTGTTAAACAGAAATAGCAGCTTTTGAAAAAAAAGTTTTTTCACGAAAATTTTTGAAACTCTGTTAGTATTTTTAACAATAACTTTCGGAAATAAGAAAATAACCCAAATCTGACAAAGCCATCACATTTCTAAGAAAATTTCAAGTAGATTAAAAAAAAAAAGTTTTAATTCATCAATTACAGCCCACGATACAGGCGACTAAAGTTGCTGGGTTACGCTAACCCTGTCCGTACGGACCGTTACCTTTTTATAGTCCGTACCCTGAGGGTTAATCTACAGTAGTTTTTGCTTTAGAAGAACGTAGGATTATAATTTTATTTTAAAAAACAGCATACGCAGATTCTCTTTTTAGTCAAAAATCAGTTCCAAGTTATACCTACTGCCGCGATGCTATTTTTTATTTTAAAATTAAACAAAAAATATTTTTGTGTACCTTAGAATATGTAGAATAAAGTCAAATTTTTTTTTCTTTTTTTGATTAATTGAGTAGTTTCTGAGGAAAAAAAATACTAAAATTGTTTTTTTCAGTGCGCCAAGTTGATATAACCTCTTTAAGAATACATTATGACTAACCTTTGGTCTCAAAGCAAACCTGTAGACATTTCTGGCAAACATGGAGCTACTCGAAAGAACACTGGAGTCTGCAGATGACATTGCTGCCGCTGCCATTGATCCTAATCCTAAAAGAAAATTCACTTGTGATAAAAAATATTTCAAGTTTAAAAAGATAACCCTGACAGGTTATTAACCTAAAAATATTGTATGAAAAACACTTGATTTTCCAAAAAATTGATTTTCGCAATGAAAATACCCGCAAACTTGATTTTCATGGTAAAAAAAAACCATAAAAAAAACTTATATGATTCACACTATTAGATTTTTGCTATTATCTCATAAAATATTCCAAATTTCAAAAAATGTTTCAGACAAAAGTTGTAGATCTGATAAAAATACACATTTTATATTCTATGCATGTTTTTCCAAAAGTCAATAGTTTTCGAGAAAAATACAAAAATATGTTAACAACCTCACAAGTGTGTAAAAACACGATCCACTTTTTGTGGCACCCTAACCCTCCTGTATAATGTTAAAAACCATAAAAAAAACTACCATGATTCACAGTTTTTTGCCATTAACCTCATAAAATACTACAAATTTTAAAAAAATTATACTTATGTTTATGTAAACGCTAATAGGCAGTGTTTACATGCTTTACCATTTTTTTTCATTTTTCTCGAAAACTATTGACTTTTAATAAAAAATACATTTAATATAAAATGTGTATTTTTATCAGATCTACAACTTTTGTTTAAAAAGTTTTTTGAAATTTTAAATATTTAAAGAGATAAAAGAAAAAAAGAAAAAAATTGTAGTTTTTTATTGTTTTTACTATGAAAAAAAAAAAAAATTTGCTGTTATTTTCTCAACAATATTCGTAATCAGAGCATCAAAATAAGTAAGTATACCAAGTTTGATCAAAATCAGAGGTAAACCCTTTTCGGAAGTATATCCTGAAAAAATTAATAATCAAAAAGAACGTCTCAGAATAAATAAAGAATTAAGTTTTTCTGCACTGTATGGGACTGACCAATTTTTAGATTTTTTGTTAGATTATCAAGGTTTAAAAAAGTATGATTTTCAATAGAAAGCTTACCAATAAAAGATACCCATTGGGGAGTTAAAAGCCTTAATACCATCGGCAATATTGCGTTTCCGTTATCCGTCGATATAGTTCTATTGTAACCCTCGACTAAATACCAATCTGTTGCACGAGCTACAACGCCCATCAATGCAGCAGGAACTGCTAAAGCCATGCATCCGATCATTGATGTGATCGAGAGTGTCCTTCCCATTGAACTACTTTTCATACTAAGGACTCGTCGGAAATAACCCTGTTCAAAAAGAAAATTACCTTCAATTTTATGTCCAAGATTAAATTCAATACGGTCTATTTATAAACTAATTTTTTTTATAATAAAAATACGATATTCTCAAGTACGAAATAACAAGGTGTTTTTAACACCGCCTAAGACGGAAATAAAAAAAAAATTATTTACAGTTTTGTATTATTATATTGTTTTTTCTGTGTATTTAATTCTAATAGGTATTTTTGCATTTTTGTGGGTGAATTTCAACAAACAGTTAAAGATTGTAACATTCTAATTGTTAGTTATTGTGGAGGAATTCTTATATTGTATTATTGTGAAAGCATCATAATAATGATGTCCTAATTTTGTTGTGTTTTAAAATCATAATCTTTATGGAGATTTAGAAAGCATCTTAAAATTGTACTGCTGTGGAGACACCCTAATGATGTACTGTTGTGGAAGCACCCTAATGATGTACTGTTGTCGAAGCACCCTAATGATGTACTGCTGTGGAGGCACCCTAATGATGTACAGTTATGGAGGCACCCTAATGATGTACTGTTGTGGAGGCACCCTAATGGAGCATTGTTGTGGAGGCACCCTAATGAGACACCCTTGCTGTGGTCAATTGTGAAAGCACCCTGATATGGTATCCTTAAGATGGATTATTGTGGTTGCACAACTGTGGTTTTAAGACCTATTGTGGGGAAAGCCTATTTTTGGGTGGACTACTGTGGAATCACTGTAATAATTAAATATTCCAGAGTCAACTGAATAGTAAACAATGTGGATGCACTCTATAGTGAACTATTGTAACGGCACCTTAATTGTGCACTAATGTGGAGGCATCTTAATAATGGACGATTGTGAAATCATCTTAATGAAGAAATATTGTAGATGACTCTGAATGATTGGTTCTTGTAAATGTTCCATTATACTAGACTTTTGTGGAGGCACTATGATAATTTGTTTTTACCGTGGAATCACCTTTATAAAAAAATACTGCAGAGAATTCAAAATTGTGAAGTTTTTTTAAGATTCCCTTGTAGTAGACTATTGTGAATGCACTCTAATACTAGATTATTGTGATGACATCTTAGTTGTCTTTTATTCTAGGAGTATCTTATTTGTATATTACTGTCGACGTACGCTTATGGTGAAATTTTGTGAACTCATCTTTATGGTAAATAATCATGGTGATACCCGAATTATGGACTATTGTGAAGGCTTCTTAATGGTAGACTACTGTGAAATCACCTTAAAAAAGAAATATTGTAGAGGCATTTGAATGGTGGACTTTTGTGAACGCATCCTAATAGTCCACTATTATAGATGCACTCTAAAGATGGACTATTGTGGTAACATCTTAATTGTGGTCGATTCTGGAATCATCTTAAAAGTAGACTACGGTCAATTTACGCCCCTGGTGGAATTTTGTAAATTAACTTATATGGTAGACAGTTGTGGTGACACCCTAATGGTGTACTATTGTGAATGCATCTTAATTGTAGACTACTGTGAAATCACCTTGATGAAAAAATATTGTAGAGGAATCCGAATGGTGAACTTTTGTGGATGCACGTTTATAGTGGAGTATTGTGGATGCACTCTAATACTGGACTATTGTGGAAACATCTTAATTGTGGTCGATTCTGGAATCATCTTAAAAGTAGACTACGGTCAATATACGCCCCTGGTGGAATTTTGTAAATTAATTCTTATGGTAGACAATTGTGGTGACACCCTAATTGTGGACTATTGTGAATGAATCTTAATGGTAAATTATTGTGAAATCACCTTAATGAAGAAATATTGTAAAGGTATCCGAATAGTGGACTTTTGTGGATGCACGTTTATAGTGGACTATTGTGGATGCACTCTAATACTGGACTATTGTGTTAACACCTTAATTGTGATCAATTCTGGAATCATCTTAAAAGTAGAATACGGTCAATATACGCCCCTGGTGGAATTTTGTAAATTAACTTTTATGGTAGACAATTGTGCTGACACCCTAATTGTGGACTATTGTGAATGAATCTTAATGGTAGATTATTGTGAAATCACCTTAATGAAAAAATATTGTAGAGGTATCCGAATGGTGGACTTTTGTGGATGCACGTTTATAGTGGACTATTGTGGATGCACTCTAATACTGGACTATTGTGGGGACATCTTAACTCTAGACTTTGTTTTAGGCATCTTAATGATTGACTAATGAATCTTTATCAAAATGTACCCTTATGGAAGACTATTGTCCTTATGGTGGACTACTGTGAGAACACCTTAATAAAGTGATAAAAGTAAAGAAAAAGACATAAAATTTTTCTTATTTAGAATCTATGTTTAAATACAATCAACTTTAAATCTGTCATTTATTTGTTAAATTTTGAAAATAAAATGTTTATGATTAGTAATAACTTGTATTTTGTTGATAAATTTGTATTTCAGTTTTTTTTTTCAATTTTATAATACTAATCAATAATAAATAAACCCATTGATTTCAATTCAAGAAAAAGGGATTGAAAAAATTTCAACATAGAGGGTCGGGTGGAGATTCGACTGCAATTTTGAGCCGGAAATTAATTTAGGAGTTGGCTAATTTTATCTATCCCTCAATCACAGTTTTTGAGAAAGGGATTCTTGAATCGCTAAGGGAGCGTAGGATCTGACAAATCGAGTAAAATAATATAACAAAATTTCGTTTCTAAAATTTTTCTGTGCCAGGACAATTAAAATTCAAATAGTTTTAGTTTGAAAAGGGGAAAAAAAAATTTAAAAAAGCTTGAAAATTATTAATTAAAATTATAATGAAAATTTGGTTCCCTTAGAAACTAATACGTTATATATAAAAATTACATTATATGTTCTTAAAACTTATAAGCGTATATAAGTCTTGCGATAAAATCCTGAACTAAAGAATCTTAGATGTCTGACTTTGACGGCACTTGACTACTTTGAAAGATATTCATACTAAGTGATTAAAATAACGTGAAGTCAGACAGAATATGTGTATAAAACTCAAATAATAAGAGAACTGATTTTTTTTCAAAATAAATAAAATTTTGCAAGATTCGTAAAATAACTTGTTTAAAATTATTCATTTGCTGTATTAAAAAAATGTATGACCGATTAAAACGTTTTCGTACTACTGAGAAGATGCTTTATTTTAAGTAGTAAAACAACCTTATAATGAAACGTACTATAAGAAAAATTATTTCTTTTTAAAATTTCTATTTTTCTTTTTTTAAGTTAAAAATTCCTTTCTAAACAAATTATTTTTAAAAAATCGAAATATATTTTCTGAAAATTACTGCACTTTCGGAAATATTTTTATAATTTTAAATTTAATTTTTAAAAAATATTTTACTGACATTGGGAGCTCCAATTGAGAGAGAAAAAGACAGAAAATATATCTATCTTTCTCTCTTATTTTTAAGAACTAACGACTTCTCAATTTGAGACATATAATTTAATTCCATTTTGGAATTTTTTTTCATTTTCAATTTTTTTTCATTTCTAATTAAATTCTTCTTTTTTAAATAATTTTCTTTTATTTTCAGTTATTTTACGTCATAGTAAAATTAATTTCTTCAAATTTCAATTCTTTTCTTCAAATTTCAATTACAATTACTGAAAAATTAATTTTTCCAAATTTCGTCTATTTCTCATCTTTCAATTATTTTCTTATATTTTAACGTATAGTGTTATATTTACAATTATTTTTAAGGAATTTCTTCAATTGTTAATTTTCATCTTTTAAATATAATTATTCTTGTCATTTTTTATAAACTACTTTTAAATTTCAACTTTCGTTTCAAATTTTAATTTTTTAAAAATAGGTTTAAATGCTATTTTTTCGATTTCCAATTATTTTCCTTGTTTCTCATTTCTTTCATTAATTAAAAACTCATTCTTCTGCATTTTAAATTACTTTTAATATTTTTAAATAAGGTTCTTCTTTTTCAATTATTTTCTACAAATTTAACTTGTAGCTTATAATTATTATTTATTTTTATCATTTTATAACCAATTTCTTTAATTAAAAATATAATTTTTTAATTCTAAATTATTATCTTTAATTTCAGTTATTTTCCGGATTATTCAATGTTTCTTCTCAATTTTCGAATATTTTTCTTCGTTCAATTATTTTTGGCATTTTTATTGTATGTCTTCAATTTTCAACTATTTTTCGCAATTTATAAATTTTTTTCTTCAATTAAAATTTTTTTGTAATTTTAAAATAAATTGCAGTGCTTTTCTTTTATTTTTTCTAATTTTCAATTACTTTTTTCAATTTAAGAGAATTGCTTTCATTTTCAATTACAATTGTAGTTTTTAAAATAATTTTCTTCAAATTTCGATGTTTTTCTTCTACTCTCAATTATTTTCTTGAATTTTTACATGAAATATAAATTAATTAATTATATTCTTCCATTCGAATTGTTTTTCCCATTTTTAAATAATTTTCTTATATTTTCGGTTATTTCTTTCATTTTCGAATTTATTTATATTTTCAATTATTTTTTATATTTTTTGTAAAACGAATTTTTTCAATTTTATAATATTATCTTAAATTTCAATAACTTTTGTGTTTTTAAATAAATTTCTTAAATCTAAATTTTTCTCGTCATTTTAAAATCAATTTTTTCCTTTTTCAAAATAATTTACTTAAATTTTCACTTTTTCTTTCTTCAGTTTAAAACTGTTGTCTTAAATTTCAATTACTTTTGTCATTTTTTTCTTGTATTTCTTCTTCATTCAATTATCTTCTTCACTTTTAAATTGAAACATACAATTTTCAATTATTTTTGCTATTTTTTAACGAATTTCTTCAACTTTCAATTTGTGTCTTCAATTTTTATTTATTGTCTCAAATATTTCATTATTTTATTCAATTGCAGATTAGTTTTCAATTTTTTTTAATTTTTAATTTTTAAAGATGTAATTTTTTCGATTTCAAAGTATTTGTTTGACAATTTAAATTATTTTCTAGCCGATTCTAAAATTTCAATTAGATTTTAATAAATATTTTAAAATATTTTTCTTTAATTTTCAATTAATTTTTCTAATGATTTTCTAAATTTTTCTATATCTTATTTGAAATTATAGTTCTTTTTTTTCTTAATCTTAAATTTGTATTATATTTTATATTGTCTAACAATTAAAAATGTCTTTTAATTTTTTATCAATTTCATCAATATCAATCTTAATTTTTCAAAAATATCTTCAATTTTCAAAGATAGCCTAAAATCTTAATTTATTTTTGTCACTTTTTAGTTAATGACTTCAACTTATATAATCTTTCTTGAATTTTAAATTATTATTTATTTTAACTTATTTATCTCACTTTTAAATTCAAAGATATTTTGTTTGAAAGATTTTCTTTTATTTTTTTTTTATTTTCTTAAATTTAACTTGTAATCAATAATCTTCAATTATATTTGTGATTTTCTAATGAATTTCTTTTATTGGAAAATTAATTTTTCCAAATTTCATCTATTTCTTATCTTTGAATTATTTTCTTATATTTTAACTACAGTCTTTAATTTTCAATTATTTTTCAAGGAATTTCTTTAATTAATAATTTTAATCCTTTATATTCAATTATTCTTGTCATTTTTTAAAACCTTTTTTATAATTTTAACTTTTGTCTTAAATTTTAATTTTTAAAAATTATGTTTAAATGTAATTTCTTCATTTTCAAATTATTTTCTTCGTTTCTCATTTCTTTCATTAATTAAAAACTATTTTTTCTGCAATTTAAATTGCTTTCAATATTTTCTACAAATTTAACTTGTAGCTTATAATTATTATTTATTTTGATCATTTTATAACCAATTTCTTTAATTAAAAATATAATTTTTTAATTCTAAATTATTATCTTCAATTTCAATTATTTTCCGGATTATTCAATGTTTGTTCTCAATTTTCGATTATTTTTCTTCTTTCAATTATTTTAGTCATTTTAAATGAATTTTTTCCTTTTTCAAAATTATTTTCTTAAACTTTCACTTTTACTTTCTTCAGTTTAAAACCGTTTTCTTAAATTTCAATTACTTTTGTCATTTTTTCATGTATTTTTTTTTCATTCAATTATTATCTTCAGTTTTAACTTGAAACCTACAATTTACAAATATTTTGCTATTTTTTAACGAATTTCTTCAAGTTTCAATTTCTGTCTTCAATTTTTAATTATTGTCTCACATATTCAATTATTTTATTAAATTACAGATTTTTTCAATTTTTTTAATTTTTTTATTTTTAAAAATGTATTTTTGTTCTTAATCTTAAATTCGTATTATTTTATATTTTCTAAGAATTAAAAATTTCTCTTAATTTTTTATCAACTTCATCAATATGATTCTTAATTTTTCAAAATTATCTTCAATTTTCATAGGTAGTCTAAAATCTTAATATTTTTTTATCACTTTTTAGTTAATGCCTTCTATTTATACATATATAATCTTTGTTCAATTTTTAATTATTATTTATATTTTTATTATTTTTCTCATTTTTAAATTTAAAAATATTTTGTTTTAAAATTTTCTTTCATTTTTTGTTATTTTCTTAAATTTAACTTAAAATCAATAACCTTCAATTACATTTGTGCTTTTCTAATGAATTTCTTTAATTCTCTATTTTTTTCTTTCATTTTGAAATTTTTGTTTTCATTATCATTTTTTTGTAATTACTTAATTATTAACTTCTTTTTTTTTAAACAATATTTTTCGAATTTTTAAAGAAGCTTTTTGATTGCTGTTTAATAATACTCGATAATATTAAAAAAAAAATTTTTTTTAAAGAAATAAAAATGTTTGATTACCTGCCAAGGAATACCGCCAAAAATTAATAAAAGAGCGCCATCAGCCCAAATTCCAAGATCTTCATTTCGAATTTCTCCAATCCAGTCTTGTCGAGCTAAATTCTTTTCTAGTGCAACTGCAGGATGAAATATAATATACGGTGCAGAAACTGCGAGTCCAAGCATGATACAGATTAATTGTAATGCATCTGTACCAGCTAAGTAGTACATTCCCCCAAATAGAGAATACCTAAAATATAAAAAATTAACTTAATAAAGAATTATGTTACATTCTTAAGGAGTTTCTCTCATTTGACATAACCTCAAACTAAAAAATGACTATTCCCATCAAATAAAAATATTTAAACTAATTTCATCAAATTTTGAAACATCCAGTTGTACAATTTTTAGAAAAAATTAGTTTAAGCTACAATTTGTTTTCAAATAATAATTATTTAACATTTTATGTTTTTTTTTAAATTTAATGAACAACTGCAATTTTCATCAAATTTGGACAAATAATAGCTTATTTTTTTCCTTGAAACATTCTCTACAATTTTATTTGTTGGATTTTGTTGAATAATATTTTATTCAAAAGTCGTGAAACAAATAAAATTTGTTTTTTACGTGTTTTTTAACCAGAATATTATTCAACAACGCCCAACAAATAAAATTCGACGGCCCCCGTCTATAAAATGTTTATTGAAAAGCCAGTGGAATAAAATGCTAATTCAAAAGAGCGCGCTATATAATTCTTATTCAATTGTCTGTACAATAAAATGACAACTGATTTTCAGTGCAACAAAATGCTATCTTAAAAAACTAAATATTAATTTTGTATGCAAATATAAATGTAATTTTCATATTTATACCATCAGATACATATTATTTATTATATATATTACATCTTAGATACAATACGGAGTTAATTTGTAGTCAGAAATAATGACATTTATGTTAAAATAATTATTCTGAGATAACGTTTTGTTGAACTGAAAATCAGTTGTCATTTTATTACACAAACAATTGAATAAGAATTATAAAGCACGCTCTTTTGAATTAGCATTTTATTCCACTGGCTTTTCAATAAACATTTTATCAACGGGGGCCATCGAATTGTAGAAAATATTCCAAAGAAAAAAATTAGCTATTATTTGTCCAAATTGGATAGAAATTGCAGTTGTTTATTGAATTTAAAGAAAAAATAAAAAGTGTTAAATAATTAATTTTGACACTAATTTGTAGCTTAACCGAAATTTTCTAAAAATTGTACAATTGGATCTTTCAAAATCTGGTGAAATTAATTTTAATAATATTTTTATTTGGGGTGAAAAACGACTTTCTAATTTGAAGTTAAGTAAATGGAGACAGCCTTAAAACCAAAGTCTTGAAAATAAATTTACATTACTAGAACAGTAAAAAATGCCAAATTTTTAATTAGGCATCAACAATTAATTTTCTTAACCTGAATTAGTGAAAAATTAGTCAAAATCTCTACAAAATTTGTTATCACTTTTCACTAAAGCAATAGTAAAAATTTAAAATCGATTAATTCAAAATGAGAAATTTGACTAAAAATTAGTGAAATTATTCTCTAGAGAAGCTACAAAAAAGCTCCAAATCAAAGTTGGTCTCGGGTCTTTCAATTTTTATAAAACTTGGTGAAAATGTATATAACAGAAGTTTTGGCACAAAATATTTTTTAAAAATTTTCAAAATTGTGGTTTTTACAGGGTATCAAAATTGTAAGTACCGTTTTTTTTTCAAAAACGAATATCTTTGTGGCATTTTACTAAATTTTGTTCATATTTATAGTGTTTATAAATAATATATTTATAATACAAGACAGAAAAAAATTTCAAAATTTGCCCCGAAAAAAGTCAAAAATTTTTTTTTTTTTTTTTTTTTATTAAAAACACCTCTACGATTTCTGTTTAATAACGATATTTCGTTTTCTTATTTTTTTCTGAATTGATTAAAAAAAAAAATTGCTGGGGACTTCAAAAACAACCGAGATATTCAACTTTTTGTATCGCGGCCTACGCGCTTTAAATTCAGGCAAATGGACAATCCTGCCTTCTCTACGCGCTCTACGAAAAACTTTAATATCGATTTTCTCGAAAACTATTAAAAATATCATTAAAATTCATTTTACAAAAAATGTGTATTTTTAAAAGTCCTACAACTTTTGTAAAATAAAATTTCCAAAATTTTGAATATTTATTGAGATAATTGCAAAAAAACTAAATTTTTATGGTTTTTTAAAAGGTTTTTACGATTAAAATGACCTAGTCGACAATTTTCATAATAACTAAATATTAATATTATCGTTGTACTTCCTACGCTTTTTTTAAGGGTTATGAATATATTTAAATATATTAGTCGACAGATTAAACACCTTGTATACATAATTGTAATTGTCATAAAAAGATGGAATAGCCAAACTTACACTGCTGCCAAGAGGGCGGAGGCACAAACACTAAGATATGTGTCTAGTCCTGTGATCACTGAGAGATAACTTCCCAAAGCTCGTAAGACCGCTCCACACCAAAACAAATCACCGCAAAGTGCTGGTAGAAACAATAAACCACCAACTTTGGCACCGTAACGTTGCTGCAGCGGATCAAGCATCGTTATGTATTCCGCCTTTCTCATAGGTTTTGCAAAAAATATTGCACCTGTTTAAAAAAAACCAATCGTTATTTCTTTTTCAATTACAAAGCACTACAAAAAAAAAAAAAAAATTTTGTGCTAGACACTACTGTATTCATAAATGTATTTCTATTCGCTAAATTCGAATCTGAAGTCAGAATTGATAGATTGGTTTTAAGTTTTTAGATAAATTCAAACAAAAATTTAAAACACAAATCATAACAAAAAAAAAATTTTTTTTTTTTTGCTTTGTATATTTCTCCCCTAAATCCGAATCTGAAGTCAGCATAACTTGATTGGCTAAAATTTTTTAGATAACCTTAGAAAATTGCTTAAAAAAATATATATATTTTTTTTTTGAGATTATCTCAAAAAGTTTAGATTATCTGATCATTTTTACTTTCGATTCGGATTCAGACGAAAAAAGTACATAGAAATACACTAGTGTAGTGTCCCAGACAAAAATTTTTTTTTTTATTTTTGACCAGTTTTTTTAGATTGTCTCAAAAAACTCAGATAATCTGATTATTTTAACTCCGGATTTGGATTCAGCGGAGATCAGAGATAAATACTTAGGAATACACTAGCGTAGAGTCCCGGAAAAAAAGAAATTTTTTTTTTTGGTTCTGATTTCTGTTTTTAAATTTTTTTGGGGCAACCTCAAAAAACCTGCTCAAGAAATCGAAAAAATAAAAATTTTGTTTTGAACAATATGCTAGTGTATTTCTACGTATTTTCCTCCCCTGAATCCAAATTCAAAGTCAAAGTAACCAGATTGGAAAGAATTTTTAAGATAACCTTAGAAAACTGCTCAAAAACACAAAAAATCACACTTTTTTGAGATTATCTGAAAATTTTTAGATTATCTGATCATCTTGACTTTGGATTTGGATTCAGCCGAGAAAAGTACATAGGAATACACTAGTATAGTGTCACAGACAAAAAATTTTTTTGTTTTTGGTTTTTGTATTTCTGAGCAGTTTTTTTTTAGATTATCTCAAAAATCTTAGCCAATCGGATGATTTTGACTCGGGATTCGGATTCAGCGAAGATAAATACTTAGAAATACACTAACGTAGAGTCCAGGAAAAAAAGAAAAAAAAATTTTTGGTTTTGATTTGTCTTTTTAATTTTTTTTTTTGAGATAATCTCAAAAAATCTGTTCAAGAATTCGAAAAAATAAAAATGTTGTTTTTGGACAATATGCTAGTGTATTTCTACGTATTTTTCTTCTCTGAATCTGAATTCAAAGTCAAAATAACCAGATTGGTTAGAATTTTTTAGATAACCTTTGAAAACTGCTCAAAAACACAAAAAATCACACTTTTTTGAGATTATCTGAAAATTTTTAGATTATCTCATTATTTTGACTTTGGATTTGGATTCAGCGGAGAAAAATACGTAGGAAAACATTAGCCTAGAGTCCAGGAAAAGAAGTAGTTTTTTTGATTTTGATTTGTCTTTGTAAATTTTTTTGTGATAACCTCAAAAAACCTGCTCAAGAGTTAAAAAAGAATTTTTTTGTTTTTGAACAATATGCTAGTGTATTTTTACGTATTTTGCACCTGTGAATCCGAATTAAAAGTTGAAATAACCAGATTTGCTAGAATTTTTTAGATAACCTTAGAAAACTACTCAAAAACATAAAAAAGCAAAATTTTTTATGTGATTTTCTCAAAAATATTAGCCAATCTGGTTATCTTGACTCCGGATTTGGATTCAGGGGAGAAAAATACGTAGGAATACACTGGCGTAAAGTACCGGAAAAACAGTAGTTTTTTTTTATTTGTCTTTGTAAATTTTTTTGAGATAACCTCAAAAAATCTGCTCAAAAGTTAAAACAATTTTTTTTTTTTAACAATATGCTACTGTATTTCTACGTATTATTCTCCTTTTAATCCGAATTCAAAGTCAAAATAACCAAATTGGCTAAAAGTTTTTAGATAATTTTAGAAAATTGATCAAAAACACGAAAAAAATCACACTTTTTTGAGATTATCTGAAAAATTTTAGCTAATCTGATAAATTTGACTTGGGATTCGGATTCAGCAAAGAAAAATACATAAGAATACACTAGTTTCAGCCAAAAAAAATTTTTTTTTGTATTTTTAAGCAGTTTTTTTTTTAGATTATCTCAAAAATTGAAAAATGTATTGATTTGAATATTTTCTGCATTTAACTATTGTTTCTTTATTTGTTCTTCTTTATATACATATATCTAACAAAATGTTTGCCAAGTGCAAAAAAATTTAGTTGGTTTTTGTATTTTCAATCATTTCCCCAAAATTTCAATTATTTTTCTCCAATTTCAGTTGTTTGCCTTAGTTTTTATTTATTTTCTCTAATTTTCTATAGTGTTGTTAAATCTTTTAATTATATTCTTTAATTTTTCCTACTTTCAATTTTAAATTAATTTCCCAATTTCCAATTACATTCTTCAATTTTAAAAATGTTTTTCAAATTTCAATTATATCCTTTAAATTATTGAATTATTTTTTCAAATGTGAAAAATTGAATTAATTTTAAATCTTTAATTTTTTACTGTTTCATATATATTCATTTTCTTTTTTTCTAATTGCAGCTATGTTCCTCAATTTTTCAATTAATTTTATCAATAGTAATTTTTAATAAATTTCGGCTATTTTTTATTTTTTTCACTTAAATTTCTTCAAATTTTCATTATTAATGCAAATTTCAATCATCTATATCAATATTTTTAATTAATGTCATCTATAGAACACTCTTTTCATTATAAAATTGTATTTCTTTCAATTATTCAATTATTTCTATAGATCAGTAGATTTATTTTTTTATCGATAAACTTTTTTCTATTTACACAAATTATTATTAAATTATTATTAATTTTAGCTCAACCTAATTTTTTCCGAAAAACATACAACTAAATCTTTAAAAATCTGGTGAAATTAATTTTAATTATATTTTTATTTGGTGTGAAAAACCAATTTCTTGTTTTAGGTTATGTCAATGAAGAGAATCTTCTAAAGTTGAATTTTTAATTTTAACTCATTTCACTTTTTAAAAAACAACTCTACTGGCAGGAACTGTCTCAAAATAACTACTTTAGAAAAGAAAATGTTTTGCAGAAAAATAAAAAATTTGTTATGTTAAAAAAAAATTTTTTTTATAGTTAAGTGTTTATTTACATTTTTTATGTTAAAAAAAAAAAAATTATTGTTAACTGTTTATTTACATTTTTTATGTTTTTCATTCCTAAAAACTCAAGAAGCAAGGAAGGCGAACATTGACATTTTTGCTAAGAAAATATTCGAGAATAGAGTAAATCATAGTTTTTGGATTCTTTTCAGAATTCTCAACTCTTTTTTTTTTATCAAGATGTGCTATCAAGATACATCCTGTGTGAGTTTACACATACCAAAAAGGAGACTGAGACTGTAGCAAATGGGAACCTGGCACCACGCCAGACCTCTTGTGAACATCGCCTCGGCTGTTCCATTCACAAAGGCGCCACCGACCCATGTCGCTGTAAAAAAAAAAATTTACAATCTTTGTTACGACTATGCAAACTATTAACTTTCACTTTAATCGTTTCATTATATACTACACTTACACGTAAACAGCAAAAGTCAGTGTTTAAAAATGTATTTAAAAAAATTAATGATTTTCTAAAATTTTCTAAAATTTCTTTAAAAAATAGTAATTAAGGAGGTTTATCCAAAAATCTATTTTCTACAGATTATTTTAAAATCTTAAGAACATATTAAATGCATTATTTTACATGTATGGTTACAATTTTATTTAAATTTACCGTTCTGCTTTTAAGATATAAATTTATAAAGTTGGGTCTTTTACAAACAAAATGCGCAAAATGACTATATTTTAATTAATTTAAAAAAACGGCTCTACAAATTTAAAAAAAAAATTAATGTATTTTAAACTATAATATAATACAACTTTTACAGAAATATTTAATTAATTTACCGTACGGTTGTTGAGATAATGTTATTTAAGGCTAGTAATTATTCTCTTTTTTTAAATAATCAGGAAAGAGAAATTTTCATAGCTTCAAGTTCTTAATGGAAATTTTTTTTTTTCAACAAAATTCGTTTGTGTGATGATTTTAACTATAAAATACTATTTAGAAACCAAGTTATAAGAAGAAATGAAATTAAAAAGATATTTAATATCATGGTCCAATAGAATGAGAACCGCTTGAGGGTATAAGCGTCCTTAATAAATTACTATTTTTTCCTCTCTAGGATATCGAAAATTCGACAAAATTTAAAATAACAGAAACCTAAATTAAAAAATTCTGCAAAATCATTTCTAAGCGCAGGAATTGGTTAGATTTTCTAAATTTTTAAAAATTAGCACACGGCAGAAAATGAAGATATTTATTTTTTATTTGTTCTAAAAAGAAGTCAGCCCCCTTTGTTTTGCATATGTACAAAATAGAGATTAAGTATTGAGGCGCAAACTAATGAATTCGACCCACCCTTCATGAAGCAAATAATTCTCGAACACGTTATTGCACTCTGCTAAATGGTTTTCTCTCAAACTTTATGCGTAATTCAATTTATGTCCACAGTTTACCTCGAATTCGTATTATTTTTTCTGATCGTAGAGAATCAGAGACGCGTGGATATTTTGCAAATTCCAACCTGTGTGAATTTAATGTGGTAACGAAATTAATCATAAAAAAAAAATGAATTCTAGATAATTCTAGGTTTAAAATCGAAAATTCTAAAATCAAGATTCAATATTCTAGATTCCACATTAGAATTTTATTTTCCATAGTCTAGATTTCCGATTTCATACTCCACATTCCAGATTTATCATTATATTCCAAAATCTGAATTCTACATTCCAAATTCAAAATCCGAAATTCAATATTCCAGATTCCACATTCAAATTTTACATTCCGAAATCCGAATTCTACATTAGAAATTCCATATTCCAGATTCCAAATCCCTGATTCAACACTTCAGTTTCCACATTCAAATTGTACATTCCGGAATCTGAATTCTACATTAAAAATTTCACATTACAGATGTTACATTCCGGATCTCACATTTTAGATTCAAAATCCAAGATTTAACATTACAGATTAAGCATTCAAATTTAATATTCCGAAATCCGAATTCTACAATCTAAATTCCAAAACCGAAATTCAACATTCCGGATTCTGAATTCCAGATTGAACATTTCAGATTCCACATTTAAATTCTACATTCCGAAATACGAATTCTATATTACAAATTCCAAATCCGGAATTCAATATTTCAGATTCCACATTCCTGATTTTTAATTCCAAAGTCTACATTCCAGATTCAACATTTCGGACACCAGAGTTAAATGCCACATCCCAAATTTCACATTTTAAATTGTCCATTACAAATTCTACATTCCAGATTCAAGATTCCCAATTCCCAGATTTAACACTTCAGTTTACACATTTAAATGGTACATTCCGAATTCTACATTCCAAACTCCAAATCCGAAATTTAAAATTCCAGATTCCACATTTCAGATTTTTAATTCAAGAGTCTACATTCCAGAATCAATATTTTCGACTCTACAGCTGAAAGAATTAACATCCAAATTCCAAAACCGAAATTCAACATTCCAGATTCTACATTCCAGATTTTCAGTTCAAGAGTCTACATTCCAGATTCAGCATTGCGGACTCCACTGCTAAAAGACACTTTCCAAATTTCACATTACAGATGATAAATTACGAATTTCCGATTTACGATCACACATTTTAGATTTAAAATCCAAGATTCCAAATCCCAGATTCAACACTTCGGTTTCCACATTTGAATTCCACATTCCGAAATCCAATTTTACATTACAAATTCTACATTCGAGATTAAGTATTCAAAGTTTATATTACAAAATCCAAATTCTACATTCCTTTTACAGTTTACACATTCCAGATATCACATTCTAGATTCCAGATTCCAAATCTCAGATTCAACACTTCAGTTTCCACATTTAAATTCCACATTCAAAAATCCGAATTCTACATTACAATGTCTACATTCCAGATTAAACATTCAAATTCCACATTACGAAATCCGAATTCTACATTATAAGTTCCATATTCCAGATTCTAAATCCTAGATTTAACACTTCAGTTTCCAAATTTCAATTATAAATTCCAAAATCCAAATTCTACACTCCAAATGTCACATTACAGATGTTAAATTCCAAATTTTCGATTCCGGATCCCACATTTTATATTCATAATTTAAGATTCCACACTACAGATTCAACATTCCAGATTTCACATTTAAATTCCACATTCCGAAATCCGAATTCAACATTCCAAATGAAAATTCTAGATTCCACATTCAAAATCCACATTCCAAGTTTCACTTTTTACATTTTCAATTCCACTTTTTAAATTTTCCGCGTCACACGTTTCACATTCCATTTTCCAGATTCAACAGTCCAGATTGCACATCTCAGATACAACATTCCGGAGTCTGTATTCTACATTCCAAGTTTTACATTCCACTAGTTAAATTCCACATTCCAAATTCCTGATCCTACATCTGAGGTTCAAAATCCAAGATTCTACATTACAGATTCAAAATTCCTGATTCCACATTCGAAATTTATATTCCAAAATCCTAATTCTACATTCCAAATTTCGAATCCGAAATTCAACATTCCAGATTCTACATTCCAGATTTTTAATTCAAGAGTCTACATTACAGATTCAACATTTTGAACTTCACAGCTAAAAGCCAGATCCCATATTTCACATTTCAAATTGTGCAATACAAATTTAAGATTCCAGATTCCAATTCCCAGATTTAACACTTCAGTTTCCAAATTCAAATTCCACATTCCAAAATCGAAATTCTACATTACAAATTCTACATTCCAGATTCCAAATCCTAGATTCAACACTTCAGTTTCCACATTCAAATTCTACATTCCAAATTCCAAATCCGAAATTCAACATTCCAGATTCCACATTTTTAATTTACATTCCGAAATTCGAATTCAACATTTCAAACTTCACAATCCAAATGAAAACTCTTGATTCCACATTCAAATTCTTAGGTTGAAAATCTAAGATTCTACATTACTGGTTCAAAATTCTAGATTCCACATTCAAATTTTACCCTCCGAAATCCGAATTCTACATTCCAAATTGTAAATCCGAAATCCAACATTCTAGATTCATTTATTCCAGATTTTTTATCCAGGAGTCTACATTCCAAATTCAACATTTCGGACTCTACAGTTAAAAGCCAAATCCTAAATTTCACATTTCAAATTGTGCATTACTAATTCCATATTCCAGGTTTCACATTCCAGCTTCAAAATTCCTCAGTCCATATTAGTACATCCTAGATTCCACATTTTTGATTCCAAAACCAAAATCTTACATTTCTTATTCAACGTTCCAGATTCCACATGCAAATTCTATTTTCCACATTCTACATTTTAAATTCTTCATTCCAAACACTACATTCCAAATTGTACATTCCATATTCTAGATTTCACATTCCAGATTCCGCATCACGTATTTTGACGATCTCGACTCTATATTCTATTTTCCCGAATTCATATTCCATATTTCAAAATCCACTTTTTATATTTAGTGTTCTACATCTTATAGTCAGATTCCACATTCCAGAATTTGCATCACACATTTCACATTCGAGATTCTAGATTCCAAATGTTTTTCTGGATGTAATATTTGCAATGGGAAATCCAATACCACGGATGTAACATTTGGAGAGTTGAATTTGGAATGTGGAATGTGAAACTGGAATGTGGGACATGGTATCTAGGACGTTAAATTTGGAATATGGAATTTGGAATGTCGAATCGGGAATGTGGAATTTGATTGGTAGAGTCTAAAATCGGAATCGGAATCTAAGATACACAATTTAGAATCTGAAATGCGAAATCTAGAATATAAAATCTACAATCCAAATTCTGAATTGTGAAGGTTCTCAGCGCAGACGATTCTTACAGATGGCGATTCACACATATGACAGTTCTATATATTGACTTTTCATAGAAATGCCGTTTCCGACAAAAGGTGATTCGTAAATTGGGGATTCTTAGTCATGTCAATTCCAAAATATGACAGTTCTACGGAATGACTATTCCATAAAATACAATTTCGGAAAAACGAAAGTTCCTAAATTAGAGATTCCTGTTTATGCTAATTCCCATAAAAGGTAATTCTAAATAATTACTATTCTACAAAATAACAATTTCGCAAATTAGGAATTCTAAAAATAATTATTCTGGTAAATAATAATTCTCAATAATGAAAATTACGTGAAATGAAATTTCTAAATTATAAATTTCTATGAAATAATATTTCAGAAAATTAAAAATTCGAGTAAATGATAATTCACTAAAAAAAAAATTCTAGAAAATAAAATTTCTGATTTAAAAAATTTCTATTAATGGAAATTCTAATTTTAAAAATTCTATCTTTTGACTTTTCCGTTAAATAAAAAATCCGTTGAATAACATTTCCTATATAAATAATTCAGATAAATGTTTATTCCAAATAATAAAAATTCTGTAGAAAAAAATTCTAATAAAGGCAATTTCGAACTTTCATGATTTCGAAATATGAAATTCATGAGAATAAGCATTCTGCATATGACGATTAGGACTCAGGCATGCGCCCCGATGAAACATATGGAATGTGGAATAAGGAACATAAGATTTGAAATTTGGAATATGGAATCTGAGTTGTGGAATCTGGAATGTTGAATTGGGAATTTTGAATATAGAATCCATAAGTGGGGGTTTGGAATTTGGAATGTGAAATATGAAATTTGTTTAAAGGAATTTTGAATGTTGAATCGGAAATGTGTTATCTGAGATGTAAAATCAGGGTTGAGGAAACTGGGATAAGGAATATGGATTATGGAATGTGTATAACGTGGAATCTTGGAATTGGAGTATGAAATGTTGAATCTAGAATGTGGAATCTGAAATGTGGAATGTGGAATCCGTAATCTCGGATATGGAATCTGGAATCTGGAATGTGAAATACAAACATTGTTTATGGAACTTTGAATGTTGAATCGGTAATGTGTTATCTGGAATGTAAAATCTGGGATGTGGAATATAAAATTTTGAGCATAGAACCTGGTATGTGAAATATGAAATGGGAAATCTGGTTTGTGAAATCCGAATGTGGAATCTACAATGTAGAATCTGGAATGTGCAATAAGAAATTTTTTTTATTAAATTTTAAACCTTGAATTAGGAAACTGAAATCAATGAATGTGCAATTTGGGATGTGGAATAGATGTAGAATTTGGAAAGTAGAATCTGGGATTTGGAATATGGAATGTGAAATTTAATATCTAAGTTGTGAAGTATGTAATACTGAAATTGGAATGTGGAATCTGGAATGTGGAATCTGGAATGTGGAATCTGGAATGTGGAATCTGGAATGTGGAACCTAGAATGTGGAATCCATAATATGGAATTTTGAATCTGGAATGTGGAATATGAAATTTTTTTTTTATTAAATTTGGAATCTAGAATTGGGAAACTGAAATCAATGATGTGAAATCGAGAATGTAAAATCTGAAATATGGAATATGGAATTTGATTTTAAAATGTAGAATTTGGTAAATAGAATCTGGTATTTGGAGTGTTGAATCTGGAATGTAGGATCTAGAATCTGGGATTTCAAATCTTGAATGTGGAATATAATATCTCAGTTGTGAAATCTATAATGTTAAAATCAGTATGTGGAATCTAGAATGTGGAATCTGGAATGTGGAATCTATAATCTTGGATTTGGAATCTGAATTGTGAAATTTTTTATTTGGAATTTTGAGAGTGAAATTTTACATGCCTTTTTTATGTTAAATCTGGAATATGGAATCTACAATGTAGAATCTGGATTATAATATCTGAGTTATGAAAACTGTACTGTTGAAATTGGAATGTGGAATCTGGAATGTGGAAACCAGAATCTGATATTTGGAATATGGAATATGGAACATAATATCCGAGTTGTGAAATCTGTAATGTTCAAATTGGAATCTGGAACCTGGAATGTGGAATCTATAATCTGGAATTTTGAATCTTGAATGTGGAATATGAATTTTTTTTAATTAAATTTTGAATCTAGAATTGGGAAGCTGACTCGGGATGTGAAATCGAGAATGTAAAATCTGGGATATGGAATATGGAATTGGATATTTAAGATGCAGAATTTGATAAGTAGAATCTGGGATTTGGAATGTGGAATCTGGAATATAATATATGACTCACAAATTCTGTAATTTTAAAATTGCAATGTGGAACCTGGAACGTGGAATCCATAATCTGGGATTTTGAATCTGGAATGTGGAATATATTATCTAAGTTGTGAAATATGAAATGTTGAAATAGGAATGTGAAATCTGGAATGTGAAATCTAGAATCTGGAACCTGGAATGTGGAATCCATAATCAGGTATTTTGAATCTGGAATGTGGAATATTAAATTTTTTTTATTAAATTTTGAATCTAGAATTGGGAAACTAAAAGACAGTGATGCCCCATTTGGGGTGTAGAATCGAGAATGTAAAATGTGGAATGTGAAATATGGAATTTGATATTTGAGATGTAGAATTTGGCATGTAGAATCTGGGATTTACGAATCTGGAATGTGAAATATAATATCTAAGTTGTAAAGTATGTAATGTTGTAATTGGAATGTGGAATGTGGCGTGTGGAATCTGGAATCTGGGATTTGGAATCTGGAATGTGGAATATAATATCACAGTTGTGAAATCTGTAATGTTGAAATCTGTAATGTTGAAATTGGAATGTGAAATCTAGAATGTGGAATCTAGAATGTAGAATCTAGAATGTGAAATCTGGAATGTAGAATCTGAAATGTGGAATCCATAATCTTGGATTTGGAATTTGGAATATCTACAATGTAGAATCTGGAATGTAGAATCTAGAATGTGAAATCTGGAATGTAGAATCTGAAATGTGGAATCCATAATCTTGGATTTGGAATTTGGAATATCTACAATGTAGAATCTGGAATGTAGAATCTAGAATGTGAAATCTGGAATGTAGAATCTGAAATGTGGAATCCATAATCTTGGATTTGGAATTTGGAATATCTACAATGTAGAATCTGGAATATAATATCTAAGTTGTGAAATCTGTAATGTTGAAATTGGAATGTGGAATCTAGAATGTCAAACCTGAAATGTGATATCCATTATCTTGGATTTGGAATCTGGAATTTGGATTATGAAATTTGTTATATTGAATTTTTAATATACAATTAGGAATTTATTATCTGACATGAAAAATCTAGAATGAGAAATATAGAATTTGGAATATGGAATCTTCTATGTGAAATACGATATGTTAAATCTGGGTTGTAAAATCCAAAATATGTAATTTAAATTTTATCTTTATTTAATAAATTACATGAAAACTAGGATAAGTGAAAAATATACTGAATGTCAATTCAGTAAAACAGAAATTGTGGAAAATAATAATTATAAGGCAAATAGTGCATTATTTATCAAACAACCAGCGTCTCATAGGAACAAAGAAAAAAAATTTTATATTCTTTTTACGTCTCGTTTCCAACATATTAGCATTTAGTGCAGCTTCATTTTATTTGTTCTTCGTTCTTTTACTCGTTTTATCCATCTCATACTATTTTCTGTCTTCTAAACCCTGCTCTCGTTCTGTGTAATTCTGCTTTTTTCATTTTTCCACACGATTCCATGCTCACACTAGTAAAACTTTAATAGTGAGAGTCAGGAAAAACAGGAGAGAAAAATTTCGTAGTTATTTTCACGTTTTTTCTTTTTTTTTACATTTATACCTCTTCAATAACATTGAGAGAGTTCATTAGTGTAATGGGTACCAAAGGAAAATCACAAATCGTCGTACTTTAAACTGAACTTTCAAACATTATTTGCCTACAGATTTCGCAGTTTATTTGTTTTTTAAATTAGAACGTAAACTTAACATTAATTAAATCTGTGGCTGAAAGGCATAACATCATAACTAACATTTTATCGAATTTGAGATAATATCAGATTTGAGTTTATTAAGTAATGCTCTTTAAAGTTTCATAACGGTAAAGTGATTTAAATGTTTATTTACGTAGAAAATAATTAATAACATAACAACATAACTGCATTCAAATCGAAAAAAAAGAATTGATATTCTTCTTTGAAGCGTTTATATTTTATTAAAATTGATAAACAGATGTAAAAACTACACTAGAAAATAGGATACAATGCCAAACACCAAAAATATTGGTTAATTTTTTGATTTTACGAAACCAAGAAAAAAACAAAAACAGATTTTTCTCAAAACAATGAAAATGCAGTTATGATGTTCTGCCTTTCAGCCACAGAAATATTCTTTCAAAAATCAAATGTCTTATAATTAATTCACATTATTTTTTTACAAAAATTTTATTCACTTATCGAAAAAAAAAATTTAACTCAAAAGTGCATTTTTTGGAGAATTAAACCAATTATGAACTATTTTTATGAAATATTTCCTTGTTCTTAATAACAGCTAAAATTTTTCTTCTGTATATTTAATTAATTTCGTTGTAAATTATATTAAAAAATTATCTTTATCGAGGGAAAGAATATTTACCAAGAAGTGATTTTTACTATGCGAAAATTAAGTTATTTTGAAATTAAGAATAAAAGAGAGATGAAAATTCACACCGGTTAAGAATTATTAGAAAGACGAAAATTTAAAAACTCGTTTTAATTGCGTTACCTCTACATATTTGTCTGCTTTACCTTTCATATTTTACGCCTGTTTTAATGAAGTAACGAACCTAACGTACTTTTTAATTGTCAAAAAAAATTATTATGATTCACAAGATTATAATTAAAAATTTTTTAAAATTTTAATTATTAAATGTTTAGTAACAATTTTTTTGTGCAATAATCAGTACCGGAAATGATTATTTACGCCACTAGTAACTAAAATGGTCATTTTACCCACTAGTGATGAAAATGGTCATTTTACCCACAAGTGATGAAAATTATTATTTTTATCACTAAAAATTAAAATGGTAATTTTCCTACCAGTAACGAAAATGTTCATTTTTCCAACTAGTAATAAAAATTGTCATTTTTTCCACTTGTGACAAAAATTGTTATTTTATCACTACTCTTAATAATTGTCATTTTTACCACTAGTGACGAAAATAGTGTTTTTTCCAATTAGGGGCAAAAATTGACTTTATCCCACTAGTAAAAAAAACAGAAAGTTTTTCTACTATGGATACTTTATATAAAATATATAAAGTAATTTTATAAAACACGCATTTCCAAAATATACTTTTTGTCATTTATTTATTTATTATAAATTAATAACATTCTCAACAAAATCTTCCATTTTATTAATCTGTCAGAATTCTCGCTGACTTGACGTCATAAAAATTGCACATTCATTTATGTATGTATGCAGACTTATGCATAATGGCTATATTCATAAAACCCATGTTGAATTTTCTTTTTGCACAATCTTCCAAGTGAAGGAACTTTTCTTCATGTAAATTTATTTTACTCAAATTACCTTTTACGTATACAAATCCGAATAAACAAATTGCTAAAATTTATAATACTGAGAAAACAAACTTTTTTTGAAACAGTCAAGGTTGGGTCACAGCGAGTGATTAAGGTTGGAACACCTGAAATTTTGCCAATTTCTAAAATCACTTTTTTGGATTGTAAATGCATTATTGGAGAAAAATTTTGCAACATTCTATGATTAATTTTCAGCAAACATTTCTCGACATTCATTGAACTACTTTCACTACTTTTTATACATTTTTCGTTTAATGCACGACTTGAAGTGTAAATGAAAACCTTCTTTTTCCTCTTTAGAAAAGAAAGTCTCTTTCATAGAATTTTTACAGTTATTCTCGACTTTTATACCCGAGAAGAATGTAGCTGACTAAGAATGTAAAACTGCTTATAATGCATATAATCTTAGAAGAACCTTTAACTTGAAAAAAAAAAAATTCTGTACTATTTAAACTCCGTCTTTATGGATACATTAAACGTCAAATTTTGTTATTTTACTAATTAATAGATAAAGGTTTACAAACGTTAGATATTTAAATGAATATTTATTTTATATTAAAAATATAATTTTAAGCTTTGTTTGGAAGCATTCGGCTTCTCTCGACCAAAACTGAGAATGCGTAACGGACGAACGGACACAAACGGACAGACGGACGGACACTTAAAATTTTCCCAGTAATGATATTGTTCTTAATTTGTATCAATAATCAATTTTTATTGACTTTTTATTTTTGATAATAATAATTTTAAATTTTATAATGGGTTAGATTTCTTACCAATAAGAGAAAATACTCCGCAGAAAATCCCAAGATCTCTATTCCCTAAAAGCATTTGATCCTGTCCTTGCTGGATTTTTCTTCTTTTCAGTACTGCCTCCCATATTCCAACTCCCAGGATTCCAGAATAGAAAGTCGCGAATCCAGCTACACCTGGTACGTAGAGACCCATTCTCTATTCCACAATGGACTCCTAGAAAACCATTTTTCAAGTAAATATGCATGCGATTGAAAAAACTTTTTTTTATTCTCAACCATTCTACAGATTTCTTTTCACTTCTTTTCATTTTGGAAAAATGTCTAAAATTGAGAAAAATATTTGTTTTTAGTCTCAATACCATTTTATTTACCATTAATTAATCATCATTGTTGGACAAATTTTAGAAATTTTTTTTTTTTTTGAAATAGCGATGAAATAGCACAAAATAAATAATAAACCTAACCTCTATATATTTTGAGGTCAGAGGGCACTCGATCAACCCTAATAGACCTTAAAAAAATATTACAAAAACCTTACTAATTGAAGTAAAATAAATATTTATTTAGGACAAAATTTGTAAAATTTTAGAATTAAATGAAATTGCAAAAGGTAATTGAAATTGAACAAAATACCTAATTGCAAATTTTGCAAATAATTTAAAAAATCATAGAAATCTGTTAAAAATAAAGAAAATAATGTAACTTCGAGGAAAATACTTGGAAATCTTAAAAATTACTTGACAAAAATTGAATAATGGAAAATTAGAGAAAATAATTTAAAAATCTGCAAAATATATTTCAAATAAAGGAAAATTGAAGAGAATTTGAGAAAAATACTTAAAACTTTTAGAAGTTCATTAAAAAAAGAAAGAAATTCATTGAAAATTAGAGAAAATAAATGAAAAAAGATATAAACAAAATTTAAAATTAAAGAGAATAATTCTTAAATAAAAAGACATAGGGGAGAGTGGCCATCAATGTACCAGTTTTTTGAATGAACCATTTCAATTTTCTCAGAAACAATTAAATAAAAATTCTCCTAATTTTAAATATAAATGAAGTTTGCATAAACACACTACGTCCATAAATTTGAGACATGTGGATTTATTCTTTATAGAGAAAACTGAAAAAAACTGTTTTTGATGCTCTGAAGAAAAAATTTACCTAAAATACAAACACGTTTTTTAATTGAAATAAGGCAATTTAAAAATAAATGAACTTACGATTTATTTTGTATCGGGCCTGAACTACAATATTCTAATGAGAAAAAGATTTTGAAATATTGCATTAAGTTATAAAAACCATTTTTGTTGCAAATGTCATGTTGATTCAATGTACCAGGGAACAATGAACCACCTGGAATTTCAGTGTATTTTCGATTTCCAGAGTGGTATGCCTGATTATAAAACTAGGCATGCGTACAGCATGTGACAGCGATTGTTATCAGTACTCTTCTTAACATAGCAAAACTAAAATGCCATTTTAGCTAGTTAACTTAAATTTGAGGTATATTTATGTTATACATTATAAATTAAAAAGTGTTAAGTAATAATTTTTTATAGTATTTGATAGAAAATAAGTTTTTTTACAAAATGAAAATGCAATATTATTATTGTTGAATATTTTTAGTGTTTTTATAGAGGTGGTTCATTGTGTACCCAGGTTGTTGAAAATGAAAATAGCTTGTTAGTTTAGAAAAATCCTAAATTTTATTATTTAATCAAAATAAATCGGGTATAATATGTGTGCATTACCTAGAGAAGTGTTGTAGTTTTATATTGATGCAAAGAAGTGATTGAAATTAGTAAAATAGAATAAATAATATGACCTTGAAAAAACCCCGGTACGTTGATGGCCACTCTCCCCTAATTAAAAATTGTTTGGAAATCATGAAAAATAACGAAAGTAATTAAAAATTTGAAGAAAATAATATAAATAATTAAAAATTGAATGAAATCATTGAAATCTGAGAAAAATATTTTAAAATTTTTAAAATTATGAAACAAACAAAAAAAAAATGAAAACTGAGGAAATAAATTTTGGAAAATAATTGAAAAATGATTTTAAAATTTGAAACTTGAAGAAAGTAATTAAAATATATACGAACAATGATAAGTTGAAAAAAATAGATTACATTTGAGTATAATAGTTGAAAAAATTACAGAATTTTTTTTTTTTATAAAAAAATTAATTGGAATTTGAAAAAAATTCATGAAGATCTTAGAAATCAATTGAAAAAAATGAGAATAACTAAAAATTGTAAACAGAATTGAAGAAAGCTAAAAATACGTGAAATTTACGAGACTTAATAAAAAAATTTGGAAATTATGAAAGCAAATGAAAATAACTCAAAATTGATAAAAATAATGGAAATTTTTAGAAAAGTACTTAAAAATCTTAGAAAATAATTTTGGAAAACGAGAATAATAATTAATAATATTGAGAGAAATAATTAAAAAAAGATACAATTAATTCCAAAATCAAAAAAAAAATTGAAATATGCTAAAAATAATTTATTAGAATCACCAAAAAAATATTACAAAGGAATACATGGAATTTTCGAAAAAATTAAAATCCACAAAAAATTTTTTAAAAACACATAATAACCTGATCTTTACCACTGCAGATAAGGGTAATCGTACAGTTTGCCTAAAAAAATCGGATTACATATCGAAAGCCAATACTCTTTTGAATGACACACTGAAAAAAATCCCTTGCACCCGTACACAAGGAATCAACCAGTTTTCCTTGTTAGTTAAGGCGCCAACTAGGGAAGCCTAGTTAAAATACAAGGATAATTTTCAGTCTAAGAAATTAGAAATTATATTATATTGAACATCAGAAATTGTGGGACCGACTGTTTTTATTACTCAGAAAGTCTATTATTTCATAAAATATTAATATTTTCTATCTCTAAAACATTAGTGGTTACGGTAAATGACTTAGTTGTGGCCGTCATATATTTGAAGGTTATGTTGATTTGACATTTTCAAAAAACATTATTAAAAGTTTAATGTATACTTTTGTATTATTTTAAGATTATGTAATACAACTTTACTCATTTGCACTATAGAAAACTGTAAATTTTTAGCTGATTGACAATTTTTTCCCCCGTTTTTAAGAATTACAAACAAACAAGTTTGATGTGTATTAGAACTAACTTTGCTTTGATTGTAAGCTTAACTTGGAATCCTTGTCATTTTAACTAAAATGGCTTCAACTATAGACAAATAGTTGATTTTGACAAACATATTTTTTTCAGTGCAGCAGTGTTTACAAGGAAATTATTGCTAATCCTCTAAAACCTTTACAGACTAACGTATCAAAATTTCTTAAAAGTTTAAATAACAACGGCCTCCTTTCATCCAATTTTCATAATAACGATCTAACAGAAACAGATAAATCACTGCCTTTGTTTTATGGATTACCGAAAATTCATAAAACAAATGTTCCACTTAGACCAATAGTCTCCTGTGTTAACTCTCCCAACCACTCCTTAGCCAAAGTTTTGTATAATAATTTAAAGAATGCTATACCCCCTCCAACTTCACATATTAACAACAGTTTTGAACTAAAAGAAAAAATAAAAAAATTTACAATTCCAAAGGACTATGTTCTACTTTCCCTGGATGTCAGTTCTCTGTTTACAAACATCCCTTATGATTTGGTAATACAGAGTCTAGATAAACGTCATCATAAGATCAGAAATAAATGCGAAATTCCGTACTCTGAAATCATTGACATAACCAAGTTTTTATTTGAAAATACTTACTTTAAATTTAATAATAAATTTTATAAACAAATCCATGGGACTCCCATGGGTTCTCCAATCTCCCCCCTTTTTGCAGATCAGTCTAATAAAACAACTACTTTTACAAAATAGCTATACAGAAAATTGTATCAACTCTTGCATTACAAAAAGGATCCAATTTTTGAAATCTAAAAATAAGAATAATAACAAAGAAGTGTCGAGTCTTAAAAAGTCTTTGTATGCTAAAAAACAAAAAATTATTATACCATTCAAAAATAATAAATTTTATTCTAAATGTAGTTACAGTTTAAAGGAGTTTAACTTATGTACAATTCCGAAAATTAAGAAATCCTTGAATAATATTGTTACATTAGGCAAAGATGTCACTGACAAGTGGGACAAAAATGGAGTAGTATATAAGATATCGTGCAAGCATTGTTCAGCCGTTTATTATGGTGAAACAAAAAGAACTTTGAGAGCTAGGATTAATGAACATATTAAAAATATAAAAACAAATCAAGTCATAAATAAACATTGTATTGAACATCAACATGAATTTGACTTCGAAAATGTAAAAATAGTGGATTTTGAAAAAACTGGAGAAGACGTACATTATCTGAAATGATGTTCATTAACCACGATTCTAATAGCATTAATATTCAAATAAATAGTGGAAATCGAAATCACATTTATAAAAATTTTTTTAAAAAAGTAATTATTTAATATATCAGCTAATATTGTGCATTTATATTGTAATTCGTCTCCAGTTACAGCTGATTTACATGTGATAATAACTGTCATTCCCTCTGTTTACCATTTTGTCTGTTTGTGTTTACGTGATAATTTGACGCCTTTAAATCTAATTTCAATTCAATATTTCTCAGTCTGGTTTTGTATCTTGGTGAAGATGAGTTATATTTTGACAAAATCACCGGTTCATTGATGATTTAAATTAAATTTAATTGTTTATAAGGTAAAATTTTAACCAATTTTAAATAAGAAAAATATTGTTATTTAGTGTTGTTAGTGTTAAAAATTTGTTTACTCACTATCTGTCACATCTTGTTACAGCCTGAAGAGGTCAATGGACTATTGACAAAACGTCGCAAATAAATAGCGATCAATTTTTTAAAAAAGTGTTTAGTGTTTTTTTAAATATTAATTAAAAAACCTGAACCAATTTGCTTCTACAGATCGAATTTTCTTTCTAATCAATTAACAATGGAGAGCGATCAAACGTTAACTAAGATATACAATTAATTCCAAGTTCAAAAAAATAATTGAAATATGCTGAAAATAATTAAAATATGAAAAATTGAAAACAGTAAATAAAATTTGAGAGAAATAATTTAAAAAATCATAAACTATGTGTTCAAAAAAAAGAAAATAGTTACAAAATAACTTAAACGTTTCTAATATTAAAGAGAAAAATAAAAAATTGCGGAAACTATCGAAAATTTATGAAAATAATAAAAATAATTAAAAATTGAATGAAGTAATTGAAATCTCAGAAAAATAGTTTAAAATTTGGAAAATTAAAAAACAAATAAAAAAATTGAAACTGAGGAAATAATTTTTGGAAAATAATTGAAAAATGATTCTAAAACTTGAAACTTAAAGAAAATAATTGAAATTTGTAGAAAAATACTTTAAAATTTTAGGTAATAATTTTAAAATGAAAATAATAATTAATAATATTGAGGAAAATAATTAAAAAAAAGATCAAATTAATTCAAAATTCAAAAAAATAACTAAAATATGCGAGAAAGAATGTAAGATTGAGAGGAAAATTTGAAATATGATGAAATTAATTTAAATATGAAAAATTGAAAACACTAAATAAAATTTGAGAGTAATAATTGAAAAAAACCATAAAATAAATAATGTTTAAAAAAAAGAAAATAGTCACAAAATAACTTAAAAATTTCTATTTAGAGAGAAAAATTAAAAAAAAGCGGAAATAATCGAAAATTTATAAAAATAATATTATAAATAAATTGAAATTTTTAGAAAAGAACTTAAAAATCTTAGAAAATAAACTTGGAAAACAAGAATAATAATTAATAATATTGAGGAAAATAATTGAAAAAAGATCAAATTAAATCAAAATTCTGAAAAATAATTCAAATAATTATGCTAAAGAGAATTTAAGATTGAAAAAAAGAAATTAAATATTATGAAAATAATTTAAATATGAAAAATTGAAAACTCTAAATAAAATTTGAGAGTAATAATCATAGAATAAATACATGTTTAAAAAAAGAAAATAGTTACAAAATAACTTTAAAATTTTTAATTAAGGGCATGTGATGGATTATGACGTCAATGGTATAGGCAAAATTTGTCCGTAACTTTTCTCTTAAAATATTGAATATTCTTTTATGAAACTTGGTAGAATTATTTAAAATGTCATTAAAAAGGTCTCTCAGACCCGAGTTTGTTCGAATTTTGTCTCAAAATTGATTTTTATAAAAGTTTGCATTTTTTGGAAAATGTTCCAAAATTAATTTTGGGCCAAAATTTAAACAAATTCGGGTCTGAGAGACCTTCCTAATGACATTTTAAGTAATTCTACTAAGTTTTATGAAAAAATATTCAATATTTTAAGAGAAATGTTACGGGCAAATTTTGCCTATACCAGTGACGTCATAATCCATCACATGCCCTTAAATAAAAAAAAATTGATTGGAATTTGAGAAAACAACATGAAGGTCTTTGAAAATGATTAAAAAAAATGACAATAACTAAAAATTGGAAAAAAGAATTGAAGAAAGCTAAACATAATTAAAATTTTTGATAGTTAATAAAAAAAATTTGGTAATTATGATAGCAAATAAAAATAACTAGAAATTGAAGAAAATAATTGAAATACATATTTAGAAAAATACATTAAAATCTTAGGTAATAGTTTTGGAAAACGAGAATAATAATAAACAATATTGAGGAAAATAATAATTGAAAAATGATAATTTTAATTCCAAAATGTCAACAAAAAAAGAAAATAGTTACAAAATTACTTAAAAATTTTAATTCAAGAGGTTAAATAAAAACTCACAGATATAATCAAAAAATGATGAAAATAATTGAAATATCAGATAAATAATAATTGAAACTTTTGAAAATTATGCCAAAATAATGAAAATAATTAGAAAGTTAAGAAAATAAAAGAAAAATTGCAGAATTTATTTTTAAGCAGAAGAAAATAATTGAAAAATCGTTTAAAATATGGAAAATTGATGACAATAATCTAAAATGGGGAGATGAAAATTTAGGAAATTAATTTAAAAATAGTGAAAATATTAAAGGATAGAGAAAATAATTGGAAAATATTAAAAAGAAATGAAAATTGAACAAAATAATTGAGAATTGAAATATACGTATATATTTGAAAATTGAAGAAATTAATTCAGTATTTATGAAAATGATTAAAAATTGAAAATAATAATTGCAAAATGACAAAAAACAGTGGTAACTTTAAAAAAGTAAGAGAAGGTAAATTTAAGGTTCAGGGAAACAATTTAAAAATAATTAAAACAATTAAAAATTGGAGAAAATAATTGAAAAACGATAAAAATAGTAGAAAATTATATTTTAAGTAATTGAAACCATAATAGAAACGATTTATTATTATAATTAAAGAGATTTTCAAATCACTTTAAATTTAGTAGGGGAGAGTAGTCAGAGTTGGATATAGTTTTGACTTTTCTCTATAACTTCTCCTGTAGGCCGAATTTTGCGATGTCTCTTATATTATTGGAAAGTTCTACTAAAATGCAATGTTTTTGCTTAACATTGCAAAAAATTTGGACCAAAAGTTTCGGAGTTATAGGCAATTAAAAAAAAAAAAAAGGTAGTCAGAGTTGAACATGGTAGTCAGAGTTGGGTCACTGTAGAAAATCAATGAAATATGAAGATAAATGATTGAAAATGACAATATCTTTGCCTTCGCATGATAGAATGGCACTCAAATACATTTGGAAATGACAAAAGGAAACGTGAAATTGAAATAAATCATATTTCCTCTTGTATCGCAAAATTGATCTGAAAGTGAAAAAGTATTACCAAAAATTTGAATTTTCTTTCTTTCCAATAGAAATGTAGTTTTTGACACCTTTTTAAGTTAACAAATTCATTTTCATTGCAAAAATGCTTCAGAATTGCAAAATTTTGGGTGTACCAACCTTGACTCAAGCGTCATTTAGCTTCATATCACACCCACACCATGAACGCTTTATACAAACACCAAATTACGTTCCACATTTTCTTATAACATCTTAATGAACAATTTTAGTCAACTTAATTTGTCTTTAGCATATTTCTTCTACATTTAATTATCTAATTTTGAAACTACAAATACGTTTTTTGTTAAGCGTATAACATGGACTCGCTTAATACGTCTATATAGTTCGCACACTTCACTGCAATCAATGTAAAAAGTTTTCTGGCATTGCTAACAAGTATTTACACACAACGACAAATGGATCTACTGTAATAAAACAAAATAAACGCGATGATTCAACTCTGACCACTGTTCAACTCTGACTACTCTTCCCTATATTTGAAACGTGAATTAATCGAACTTTCAATCAACACAAGTTCAAATTAACTGAAATTTGAAGAAGTTAAAATTGCCATAAATTCAAAATTTGAGAACATTTTATAAAGGTAAAATATGATTTAAAATTTTAAAAGAAAAAAAAAACATTTATAGTAACAAATGTCAGGTGTGCACAGAAAATCATGAAAATTCTGAAATTAATTTAAAAAATCTTTTCGTAAACGAAAGTAAAAAATTTTTTTTATTATTTTAATTTTTGACAAAACATTGATAAGGTAATTTTCTTTTAATCACAGAGAGTGCTCGTCGTTAAAGCAAGATCATAAATAAATTAAGCGGTTCCTGACGGATGAATGATGAATACGGCAAATGGGAATAAAGGCACAATTAGCGAAAAATAGTAGCGGAAAGCATCTCAGCTCAGAGCCTTGGAAATTGCGAGAAAGCAGACTTATAAGTACCCAAGTTGAACTTGAAGTGGGTGAATTCTCGACCAGATGCGGTTTTGCTGACGATTATGTGCCAGACTGTTAAAAAGGTGCATTAAAAAATGTGCGCCTCGAAAATAAGAAAATTTTCCCTCTATCAGCAAAATTTAGAAGAACTAATTGCAAGGAATTTAAAAAATTCTCTTATCTCGTCATATTGTAAGATATTTTTCTCAAAAGATCTCTTCATTTTATTTATGAAAATGAAGAAGAATTATTATTAGTTTCATTTTTCTCTTGAATTTCGCTACCTTCTTAAATATTTTATTTTTTTAAAGAGTTCCTATTAGAGCTACTTGAAGGATTCTCAAATAAAACTTTTATATAAATAAGCAAATGCATTCTTTTTAACTACAAAATATTGCGATTCGAATTTACGGAAAAAACCAGGAAAGAAAAAGGTCACATGTTTATTTATCTTATTTTATTTTAATTGTTTATAAACGTTTTACAACTAAAAAGTAAACAATTAAACGAAATGCATTCTTTGTTACAAATAAATATTGCAATTTAATTCTGCTAAAAAAATTACTAAAGAAATATGTTACCTACTTATTTTTCTTATTTTATTTTAATTGTTTAGAATTTGTTTATAACAAATGAGTAAATAAGTTAAGAAGATTTAGTTTTTGACACAGTTAAATATTGTTTTTCAATTCTACGGAAAGAATAACTGAAGAAACATGTTACATGTATATTTTTCAAATTTATTTTAATTGTTTATAATCTGTTTATAACAAATAAGTATAAACAAATTAAGCAAATGCATTTTTTACTTCAAATAAATAAAACAATTCGATTCTACGGAAAAAATCGCTAAAGAAATATGTTACATGTTTATTTTTCTTATTTTTTTTTAATTGTTTATAATTTGTTTATAACAAATAAGTTGGTAATATAATAAGATTCATTTTCTGATATAAATAAATAATGCTTTTCGGTTCTTCGGAAAAAATCACTGAAGAAACAGGTCAAATGTTGAATTTTTCTTGTTTTATTTTAATTGTTTAGAATTTGTTTATAACAAATAAGTTTTTAAATTAAGAAGATTCATCTTCTGATACAAAACAATGTTGTTTTTCTATTCTACGGAAAAAACCACTGAAGAAACATGTTCCATTTTTATTTTTCTTATTTTATTTTAATTGTTTAGAATTTGTTTATAACAAATGAGTAGATAAGTCAAGAAGATTTAGTTTCTGATACAATTAAATATTGTTTTTCGATTCTACGGTAAGAATAATTGAAGAAACATGTTACATGCGTATTTTTCACATTTTACTTTAATTGTTTATAATTTGTTTACAACAAATAAGTATAAACAAATTAAACAAATGCATTTTTTGCTTCAAATAAATATAACAATTCGATTCTACGGAAAAGATCACTGAAGAAACAGGTCAAATGTTGATTTTTTCTTGTTTTATTTTAATTGTTTATAATTTGTTTATAACAAACAAGTAAAGAACTTAAGAAGATTTAGATTTTGGATACAAATAAATATTAAAATTTGTTTTCATGGGAAGAATTACTAAAGAAACATGTCACATGTTTATATTTTTCCCCATTTTACTTTAATTGTTTATAATCTGTTTATAAAAATTAAGTAAACAAATTAAGCAAAGGAATTCTTTGCTACAATTAAATATTGCAATCCAATTCTACTAAAAAAATTACTAAAGAAATATGTTACATATTTATTTTTCTTATTTTATTTCAATTGTTTATAATTTGTTTATAACAAATAAGTTATTAAATTACGAAGATTCATCTTCTGATACAAATAAATATTGTTTTTCGATTCTACGGAACAAATCACTAAAGGAACATGTTACATGTTTATTTTTTCTTATTTTATTTCAATTGTTTATAATTTGTTTATAACAAATAAGTTATTAAATTACGAAGATTCATCTTCTGATACAAATAAATATTGTTTTTCGATTCTACGGAACAAATCACTAAAGAAACATGTTACATGTTTATTTTTTCTTACTTTATTTTAATTGTTTGGAATTTGTTTATAACAAAAAAGAAAATAAGTGAAGAAGGATTAGGTTCTGATACAAATAAATATTGTTTTTCGATTATTGGGAAAAAACCACTGAAGAAACTTGTTCCATGTTTATTTTTATTCTTATTTTTTTATAACTGTTTATAATTTGTTTATAACAAATAAGTTTTTAAATTACGAAGATTCATCTTCTGATACAAATAAATATTGTTTTTCGAGTCTACGGAAAAAATCACTGAAGAAACATGTTCCATGTTTATTTTTTCTTATTTTATTTCAAAATTGTTTTTTTATTCAAAATCGTTTTTGTTCTTTAGGCATGTATAATGAAATTTATATTACTTATTTAAACGTAATAACCATCAAGCGTTCATATTAAATTTTATTTAAAATTCCAGTTTTCAGTTAGCTCATGAAATAAATCCATATAATTACGTTTATGTGACAACTGAATTATGAAATATTAATCTTGTTTTACGATAAATTTATAATTCAATAAAATTTTGTAAATTTAAGGCAACACGGTGTGCGCACGATTATTATTGGAAAGCACTCAATGTAGGTCAACAGGATCAAAGGTAATTTATTGAAAACCATGAAACCAGGTCACGGGGAATATTTAAATTGGAATAAATATATATACCTAAATTGAAAGTCAGTATGTATTTTTGTTCCTATATAATATAATGTTGGATGTTGCTAACTTGAGAAATGATATATGTAATTAGATTCATTAGTTTTATTTTATCCTTTTAGAAATCATATCTCTCATTTTCATACAAACAAGAAAAAAACAAATCGAAAAGTAATTTTTTATTTTTTAAATAGAACCTAAGTTTTTAGGTTACAAACGATCCGGTCAAGTCGGACAAAATCGATAATTTCTGAATACATCTCTTAAGCCCAAAATACAACGAATACGGTTACGGGAGCAGGACATGAGATAGTAAAGGACAGAGAATGTTTCTGTCCTTTTCTGTCTCATGCATTGAACCCGTACGCGTACTCAATCTGCTTAGGGCTTTACAAAGCAATTTTTTGCAAATAATACATTTAGAATTAAAAACAGAGACTTCAAATTTTATTAATATTGACATGCGAAATATTAAACTCATGTAAAACACAGTGAAAATAAATAAATGTCAATTTTTATATTTAGTAGCAGACGAAAATTTGAAGAATGCATTAAAGATTCAGGCGCGAAAATTTAAATCAATAAAGTAAAAGTTGGTAGTTATGATTTATATTATATTAACATTATGTATTAAAACTTATACTGTAATGATTATTTTAAATAATTAATATACTAAAAAAAATATTTATTTTAATTAGAGAGTCTACAACTATTCTGGACATAATCCTCGGAATTATAAAATATATTTTCGCGCTTGATTTCACAACATTTTTAAAATTTTCGTCTGATATAAAATTCACATTTATTCATTTATTAAATATGTTCTACTTAACCTGAAGTATTTAATTCTTATGACATTTAAAATTAACCTCTTTATTATCATTTTCTTTCGTTTAATAAGTAAAAACTTAATTGCTAATTAAGAAATGACCGATTTTGTCCGCCCTTGTCCAAGCATGACCGGTCAAAGTTGGACATGATCGGTCATGCCCGTCAACTATCCATCACCACAAACGATTTATAATAATATATAACATAACATACTTAATAAACATTTTTTTTTAGAATTAAACATTTTTAAATAAAGCAGATTTTTTTAAACGAGAGAATTTTTCGGTGCATCTGTTTTATTCAGTCCACATCAGTTCATTACTGGGTCAATATTAAACTCAATTACTTGGACAAATTTGTACTGCTTTTAAGCATTTTTCAGCCTGTTATTCGAATGATCAAACGTGCAATTCTGCTTTTATAGTTTGGTGCTTTAACATTTCTATTTTCAATCGACATGAAAGCAGTACATCCTTTCCTGCCAAACATTCAGTAATGGAAAACTTTGTAAACATTGACAAGTAAATAAACGAAAAACTTCATAAAGAATTTTCTTTTTCACGATCGCATTTGTAATTACTATAAATCCACATGACCAGATGGTTCGAGTCGAAATATTGATTCCATTTTAAATCCTTCGGCGGTTTTTCAGATAAGAAAAATTTTTTCTTATCCGAATAAATAATTTTCAATTCCATCTACATTTAACTATCCATTTTTATTCCGGATTTGTATTCAAAGTTATCTTCTCTGTGTGCATTTTAATCTTTTTTATTGTTAAACACGTTTTTTTTTTAAAACACATATTTTTCATACAATTCGAATTTTATAAAATAGAAAAATGTCCGCATTTATTGGAAAAGTCGAGAGTAGGTTCTGCTCTAGATAAAACGCGATCTCTCAACAATTTTAAGAGAATAGAATTTATTTGCATGAAATTTCTATGAAGGTTTTTGTGCATGTGGAATAAAAAAATTTGTTTTTCTCTCAGTGAGTAGGAGCTTTTTCGCTTTTTTTAACCACCAAAGTTTAATATGATCCGTCAAACTCGGTGACCCTATTTGTGTGTAAAAGCTATGTGATAGCCGATGATGGCAAAGACTAGGTATAAAATAGGTTTCGGTATCCTCGTTACTTTAATGGTCGTTGATCCGTATACTGACTTTGTTCAAGAGTCAACCGCCAATTTTATTACTTCAATATTGACAATGCTCGAGCGGCAAATAAAAGTTTTGATTTTTCATTTCCACCAGGTCAAAAAATTCAGATATATGCAAATTCGATGAGGTCATTGTTTTAAGCTTAACTAGTTATATCTCCTTCTTGATTGAAAGTATGTGTGATTAAGAGCAATCCGATTCTTATTGACCCAGATTCCATAAAGATATTAATATTTGTTTGGACATTTTGTAACAGAGGAGGCAAACTTACTAAATTTAGAAAACTTTAGTCATTTACTAAGATCAGCTAAATACTGATTTTTAAAAAAGTGCCAGAGGGGTCTTGAGAAACTTCAAACTTATCTTCTATTTACTACCCTCAACGATCGATGATTAAGATAAGACTAACATCAAGATTAAAAGAGATTGAATTGTAACTACGTTGAAATTTAAGATCTAGAATAACAATTTAGGTTTTTTTAAATATTCTAATTTTTAATCGACATAACCTGTATTTGATCTATTGATCATTTAGCATAGTTTTAGTGATTCACAGAATTTGTATACAGTATGATTTTCGTTTTCTTCTTATCTCTATTCGATATAATATTTATTTTGCATAATTTTCATTTCAACTTATTCAACTTTACCCAAATTCTTGCGAGCAATAATAACTCGAATTTATATTTATCTTAAACAATCTTAAATAACTTCTAATAAACACAAAACTCAACATCTGTCAAAGACAGGATTGAGAAGTTACGGTATAACTTGAGCTTTCTGTCAGAGTTGGGAAGCTACGCGTAACTTTGAGTTTTTGACCTAAGTTACGTGAGTTTTTTAGATTTCTAAAATACGTAATTTACCAAGTAGTAGAATATTTTGGTATCCTCATTTGACTATTTAAAAGTAATAAATCATAAAACAGGTCATTAATCTTAATTTATTTTTTATTATTTACAAAAATAAATATTAACAAAAATGCAAATGAAAATCAAAGAATAATTGAGGTTAGGCCAAGACAATAAGAACCACGTGGTAATTAAGTTAATTTTCAAGTAGAAAACTACTATGGTAAAATACTTAATGGTACGTTACCGGTAGAAAAACATGCAATTTACTAATTTACCGACGTAACCCTGGTGAAAATCAAGGTTGAGCAGTTACACGTCCGTAAAATTAAAATTTTCAATGTCAATTTTCAACAGTTTTAATTTTTTGTCGATATCTTTAAAAGGTAAATTACGCAGGCTCGTAGAAAACTAGTAACTTAAGGGTGAAATCAAATTGGACCGTCAAATGTTGCGTCGTAATTAGAAAAAGAAAGACGTAAATATATTTTGTCTCCCTCTTTCTCATTACGACGTAATTATTGACGCATCCATGTGATTTTACCCTTAATAATTTACTTACGTAAAATACGTAAAAAAATTTAAAGATACATTTACAGTGTTTACACTTTATTTGTAAAGGAATTCCAACAGGAAAATCTACATTGGAGTAAGAAAGACAGCTTGTATTTCTGTCTCTTTTACTCCAATGGAAATTTTTCGAACTTGGCAAGTTTTTTCAATGGTATAAATGTAGCTTGGGGTGAAATCCATGTGAGCAGAAAGCGTAAAACTGAAAGTAAAAAATCATTAGTGTAAGAGAGACAGATAGATATCACTGCCTCTCTCACTCTCATATTTTCTGCTTTCAGGTTTAACGCTTTCTGCTCAAATGAAATTTCACTCTTATGGTTTGCTGACATCTTTAAAAAGTAAATTACATTGTTTTGTAAAAAACTAGTGACGTAATTTTTATACGTAAAATACGTCCCGTAAATTACCTAACGTACGCAGCCCATGTCAGAATTTTCAAAACAATGTGTACACGTAATTTACATAAACTAACCAATCAAAAAACAACAGATATACGTTCTGATTGGCTAATTGTGGATTTATTTCTGCTGGGTTGGTATTATGAGAAATAGGAAGAAATGATTAGCCTAATGGCCTGTTTACACCTTCGAAAAAAAAATTTTTTTCATGAGAGTAAAGAGGACAGATACACAGTCTGTCCTCTTCCCTCCAATGCGAAAAATTTTTTTTTTTGAAGGTGTAAACAGGCCATTAAGCACAACGAATCGTAATCGTTAATCCTTAATCGTAATAATGAGAGGAAGCAGGACAGAGATATATGTCTGTCCTACTTCCTCTCATTCTTACGATTAAGGATTAGCGATTACGATTCATTGTGCGTTAGGCTATTGTTGTTTTGACAGATGTTGAAATTATTAAATGACTCTTAGGCTATTTTATCAAATGGATATAAAATATGTATCAATTAATATTTTAACTAAGTGAAAATACGACAAATGGCAATTAGAGCAAACGGAAGTTAACTATATATAATCGGTAAATTCGAGTAAATAGTTATTATTGATAACAAGAATTTGGATAAATTAAAATAGGTTGAACTGAAAATTATGCAAAATAAATATTATATCGAATATCAAATGAGAAAAAAACTGAAAATCATACTAAATAACAGTTCTGTGAAACAAAAATAGTTATAAAAGTGATCAGCAGAGCAAATAGAGGTTATGTTTGTTGAAAATTTGAATATTTTCAAAACACACGGTACATTGCCGATCTGGATTTTAAATTTTGATCCCCTAGACGTTTTATTAAATGAATTTTTAGAATTAAAATATGTTAAAAAATATGTATACTTTTTTTTAGGAATTTTTTTGCAATATTATGAAAAATATATGTAAACAAAACAAGGATAAAATTTGTTATTCCGATAAAATGAAAAGAGATAAGGTTTAGAAATAAAGAAAGAATAAAAAGAGATTAAATAGTGGTATCTATAGAGTAGAAGGTATTAAAAAAGATAAAAGCAAAAGAGGGATAAAAAATACAAAGAGATAATTCAGAGATTTGAATAAAATAGAACAGAGCAAATTTCAAAATCCAAATTAAAAAAAAAAGAAAATTGAATATAACCACGAATATGTGTTTAATTTTATTATATTTCTTTTTTAATTTTTTAAATTTCTTTAGATCTAAAATTATTATCATGTAGATAGAAAATTTAAATATAATTTAAAGTAAATTAATTATATTATATGCTATTATATCGAAACTTTTTTAAAAGGATTTTTTTAAGATAGTTAATTTTTTTTAAATGTAAAAATAAATTCAAAAAAAGAAATAAAATATTTTTTTATGTGATTTTATAATAAAATAGATATTTTTAAAGCATTTTTAATTAGCCTTGGAGGTAATTTTTACACTTTTCAAGAAAGGCCAAATCGATAATTAATAAACTTCTAACATTTCAGTAGGTTCAAAGTCGTGGTTGACTCTTCAGTTAATGCGATTACCAATATGCAACTCAATATGCCACTAAGATTAATCATACTTGGATGAGCTGGATGTCATGCAAGCGCATTCTCATTAGGGTTATGTTCGAGGTCTATTGAGCTATATCCTATTAAATCGACAGTTCGTATAAATGAATTTGCAAAGTTTTAATTATTATTATTATTATTAATTATAATATTTGAGTTTTCCACTAACAAATCCGTTAATGATTTTTCAAAATTCAAAATGTCGAATCCAAGATGGCGGAAAATAAAAAATTTTGGTAACTAGTAGAAAAAATTACCAATTTAAAACGCAAGCTGGTGATTATAAATATGTATTATTATAAAAATTAGTCAAGCTTTTAATTTTTCTGAATTTTAAATTAAATATATTGAAAACAATTTAGTTACTTTAGTTGAATTTAAAAATTCGATTTAGAAAATAAATATTATCTAATTTTGCATGAATTGAAAGCTGGCTGTGTGTTAAAGCGACAAAAAGTTTTCTAAACTCGATACATTGAAAAATCGACAAACGAGAAACTTTCAAATGAAATGTAGAACATAAGCCGGAAGTTACAGAACACTTCAGAAACAATTGAAAATGTCTGACAAAAATGATACACACATTTATATGTATATAATCTCGATTTATTCAGTCTTTTAATACAAGAAACTATAATAAAATAATATTCGAGTTTGACTGTGTTATTAAATTTTTTTTATATTTAGTTTTTGTATTATTTTATAGTCTTTATAATATTATACAATAATAAAATAAAAAATAGTTAAATTCAAAAAGTTTAACCAACTTAGATAAAAATAGTGTTTTAAAAAAATTTAGGGTTAGGTTAAGTAGGGTCAAAATTATTTTTACCACATCCACCATTTTGGATTTTTAAAAACTGATCTCAGATTCGTAATCAGCGACCCCAAAAACCCTAGATTAACAAAATTGAACTAAATCAAATTTATTTTAAAAAGTTGGTTTGAGAATCAAAATCCACGATGTTTTTTGAGGTTAGGAAAAAATCCTGACGTGATGTAATTAAACAGATTTCAGGTTCGTAATTAATTTTCTGAAGAACCCTGAAGTAACAAGTTTCAAGTTATTTATTAGACTAGTTACAAAATTCATCCGCCATATTGGATCTGTTATTTTGAATTTTAAAAATTGGATTTAGTATATGTTAGCAACCCCAAAACTTTCTTAAAAACAAGTTTTAAGGAAATTTATTAAGATTGTTTATGTTTCCGCCATTTTGAATTTTGGAAATCTAATCAGCGACCCAGAAAACCGCCGAGAATTACAAGATCCAAGTAAATTCGACGAATTTGCAGTAATTCATCCATTATATTAGATCCGCCATTTTGAATTGTTGAAAATCAGTTTTAAAAAAATTTCAAAATGGTGGACTCCAAATTTTTGAATCCTCGAAGTGAAACTAAATCAAACTCGGTGTCAAAATGTAAATTTTTAAAAAATTTTCTTGATGAACAAAAAATATAAAATTTTAAATCCACCAATTTGGAACAAAAATTTTGAAAATTTATTTTTTGACCCCGGTTTTGTAATAAGCGACTCTAAAAATTTCTTTACATTAATGGTCAACTATACCAAATTCGTAGTAAGCCACCTAAATAAACTCTTTAAACTGGATTTCACTTTAGGGTTAATTAAAAAAATACGTAACTCTTTTATGGATCTATTTTAACCTCCCCCTCCTCCCCCTGCCTAATGGGATGGTACAAAAGTCCATTTTTTACCCCCCCCCCTACCCTGTAAGCGTTAGATATTTTTTGAAAGGCCCCTTTAATTGATCAAAAATTTTATGATTTAAAAAAATTAAAATTTGGATAAATTGTAATTATTTTAAATATTTTAATTTTAATTAAAAATAAATGATGAAAATGAAAATTCTGTTAAATATAAATTCGTTAACTTGGAAAATGGGGGAAAGACCCTTTGAAGGATTTAAAGAACGATTTTGAAAATTCAAAATGTCCGAATTAAGTTGGTGAATGAATTTTAAATTATTTTTCAAAATAGTTTGAAGCTTGTTTATCCGGGATTTTCAAGGTCGTTGATTATGAATCTGAAGTCTATTTTTCAAAATTCAAAATGGTGGATTCAATATGTCGGATTAAGAAAAAAAAAATGTTGAACGGATTTTTGTTTAAACTGGCTTTTGGGAGGATTTTGGGGTTATTGATTGCGTATATTGAATCCAATTTTGAAAATTCAAAATGGTGGCTCCAATATGGCGGATGAATTTTGTAAATGATCGAAATAACTTGAAACTTGTTACTTCAGGGTTTTTGAGGTCGCTGATTACCAATCTGAAATCCATTTTATTCCATCGTGTCAGGATTTTTTCCTAACCTCAAAAATCATCGCGGATTTTGATTCTCAAAAAAAATTTTTAAATTAAATCTCGGATTTAGTTCAATCTTGGTATTCCAGAGTTTTTCGGGTCGCTGATTACGAATCTAAGATTAGATTTTTAAAATCCAAAATGGCGGATTCAATATGGAGGACTAACACACAAAATTAAAACGGATTTTTTAAAAACTTGCAGTTAAGAAACTTTTAGAGTTGCCAATTATGTATTAACTCCAATTTTTAAAATTCAAAATGGCGGATTCAATAGGGTGGATTACACAATGTGGCAGACTAACACACAAAATTAAAACGGATTTTTTTAAAACTTGCTGTTGAGAAACTATTAGAGTTGCCAATTACAAATATCAATTTTAATTTTCAAAATTCAAAATGGCGGATGAATCTTGTAAACGATCCAAATAATTTGAAACTTGTTACTTGAGGGTTTTTGAGGTCGCTACTTACGAACCTGAAATTTATTTTACTCTTTCATGTCAGGATTGTTTCCTAACCCCAAAAAAACATCACGGATTTTGATTCTCAAACAAAATTTTTTAAATAAAAGTCGGATTTAGTTTAAACTTGGTATTTTAGGGTTTTTCGGTTTGCTGATTACGAATCTAAGATCAGATTTTGAAAATCCAAAATGGCGGATTCAATATGGAGGACTAACACACAAAATTAAAACGGATTTTTTTAAAACTTGCTGTTAAGAAACTTTCAGAGTTGCCAATTACGTGTATTAAGTTCAATTTTCAAAATTCAAAATGTCGGATCCAGTATGGTGGATTACACAATATGACGGACGCGGACAAAGACACAAACTTAAAACAGATTTTTTTAAAACTTGCTGTCAAGAAACTGTTAGAGTTGCGAATTACAAATATCAATTCCAATTTTAAAAATTCAAAATGGCGGATTTAATACGGTGGATTCCGTTTTTGGAATAGAAGCTCAGAATGAAAAAAAAAAACTCCAGATCGATCCTTTTCTTAATTTAGGAATACAATTCTCGTGTATCCGATTCACAAGAATGTAAAAAGCACGAAAAATCACAATTTACAAAAATTAAAAGAAGATCCAAAATAAAAAATAAAATAATATAACTGTATCAAGTAAGAATCGAAAAATGAAAAAAAGAGTCAAACTCTCATTTACAAAAAATCGACTTACACAGATTGTCGCAATTCACCACATTCTTTCTTAAATTCGATCGCTTTCGTGCAGCATCACCATTTTATAAAACCAGGAACTCTTATTTCGGCATTTTAACTCACGGCGCTCAACACACCCAAATTCTCCAAGAGCCCTATTTATCCGAGATTAATTTTTGTCCCCCTGACCGATCAATTTTTTCCCGTGATTGTCTTAATTACGTGTTAATTAAAATTTTGGATAAATTAGAACTGGGGGATGGATGAAAATATATCGCGTGGTCCTGACCACAGACTCCTCAACTACTCGGATGCTAAAGAGTCAGGCCGTCAGGCGTACGACTGAATTCTAGATTCAGCATCCAGTTTGGCTCTGGACCACATCTAGGGGTGGATTCTAATGAGTCGAAGGGAGATAAAGCCGCGAGGGTGAATGAGGCTGCGAGAGCGAGTGAGAGAGAGATCCACGTGTAGGGGGTCGACGTATTGATCTTTTCGCGCAAACTCCCGCCTCTTAAGGTTCCTCCACAACTTTTCTTCTCGAGCTGGAGCCACCCCTTGTGAAACGTGCCACCGTGATGAGATGACTCTCATTCCAATTCTGTTGAGAAAAACACTGGCTGGCACAAGTGTCGACAATCGGATACTGTGCGGGGTGAAAAAATACTTTTTCAAGTGCACTGCACGCCCCTTTAAAAAAAAAAAAAATAAAAAAAAAATAAGAAAACTCATGTACTGTGACATGTGTCATTCGTGGCACTTGGGGTAACTGAAAATGTTTCGATAATTGGTCATAATAAAAGGGGGGAATTATTGTACAAGTTGTAATATTTCCGGATGGGTGACATTGCGTGTAGATTAGGGTAAACGTTAAAAATGAAATTTTCGAATTTAGTCCATTTCCGCCCCTCATTTTGTCACAAATCGAAAAAAAATCAATACGTATTTTTTTTCAATTGATATTTAGTGGTGCCAGGCTGCTATTGAAATTTTGCATTGTAAAAAAACTTTTTTTTTCAAATTTTTTTTTTAAATATACTGTAAAATCGTTGAAAATCAATACTTTTTTCCGGACTGCTCTGTTTCTCTTCATAAATACTCATAGAATAACATCCAATTATTTACACATAAAACTTGTTTATGTTTACTATTTTTTACAGCAACCAAAAGTTGTCCAGAAGTATACAAAAATAGGTTATTACACTGTGTTACAAAAAATTTCTTTTAATTGGACCTAGCCTAAGTTGTTCATCATAAAAAGCTAAAAAAAAATGTGTATTAAATCCCCCCCCCCCTCGCCCCAAAATTTCATTTTACAGATAAAAAACAGTTTTTCTGCAATTTTTTGTATAAAATATACTGCTATTTCGTCATTTTTAATGCCAATTCAAAAAAAAATTTTTTCTTTTTTAAATAGTTGCAAAAAAATAAAAGAAAATGAAAAATGAAAAAAGTAATTGATAAATGAGATAAATAATTAAAATTTTAGGAATTTAATTGAGGAATAGTAAAAATAATTAAAAAGTGAAGAAAATATTTGCAAAGTATTAAAAATAATAAAAATTGAAGAACAACATTTTAATTTGTGAAAAATAATTTAAAAAATTAAAACATATATTTGTAATAAAAGAAAATAATTGCAGAATGATGAAAAATTATTGTGAATTGAAAAAATATCTGGAATTTGAGATAAATATAAAAAAAAAATTAAAGAATTTATTAAAAAATAATTAGAAATGACAAAAGGTAATTAAAATATGATAAAAATAATTGAAAATTGTAGAAAATAATAAAAATTTGTAAAAAATAATTGTAAAAATTACAGAATATATTTGGGATAAACAAGACTCCTTGAAAAAACATAAAAATAATTGGAAATTAAAGTTAATTAAGTAAATTTAAAAACGAAATTGAGAAAGTTACAAAATTTATTTGATACAAAAGAAAGTGATTGGAAATCGAAGAACATTATTTAAATAATTGAAAAATCATGGTGCCTCTAAAATGGTTTTTTTATGAAAAGCTCTTGCACTCAAAATTTTCTTGTGAATTTGAACCTGTTAAGTTCCTAGAGTATTTTAAGACTAAAAAGAAAATAATCGCCGGAGCCCTTTTTAAGAAACATCGATTTTTATTTAAGAAATAACAAAAATTCAATTTCGCTTCAAATATTTTCATTTTTTAAAAACACTTTTTATACAAGAGTTATAGATATTAAAAAAACGGAATATATTTTATATAAACTTTTTTATTATATAATCAATAGTTTCCATGAAAATCGAGAAAAACTGATTTTTTAAATGTTTTTAAATCAATTTAACCCAAAAGTTCGGTCATCTGGATATTTCTTGTTAATTTAAGGTTATGCAATATAAATATATGATTGCACAACAGAAATAAAAATATTTGCACAAAAAAAAAATTTTTTTTTGAGAAATTTTTATTAAAAATTTTATTTAGACAAAAATATTTTGCTGTGCAATCGTATATTTATCTTGTATATAACGAAAATGTACAAAAAATATCCAGATGCCAGCACTTTTGGGTAAAATTGATTTAATAACATTTAGAAATCAGTTTTTTTTCGATTTTCAGGAAAACTATTGATTATATAAAAAATATTCCGCTCTTTAATATCTATAACTCTTGTATAAAAAGTTTTTTCAAAAATGGAAAATTTTTGAAGCAAAATTACATTTTTGTTATTTTTTTTTTTTTTTTAATCAATGTTTCTCAAAAAAGGCTCCGGGGATTATTTTCTTTTTGATCTTTAAATACACTAGGAACCTCACAGAATCAAAATCCACAAGATAATTTTCAGTGAAAGAGCTTTTCATAAAAAATCATTTCAGGCGTTACGTTTACTATTTTTTACAATTGTCGAAAATTAAACCAAAATAGGTTATTACACTCTGTTGCAAAAAATTACTTTTAATCGGACATAATCTAAGTTGTTCCTCATGAAAAACTAAAAAAAAATGTGTATTAAATGCCCCCCCCCCTCGCCCCAAAATTTCATTTTAGAGCTTAAAAAAACTGTTTCTCTGCAGCTTTTGTATAAAATATACTGTTACGTCGTCATTTTTAGTCCGATTTCAAAAATTTTTTTTTTAAAGCTGAGAAATTAATTAGCGTTATTATTGTAATGCAAAAGTTGACAATTTAATTGATTTAGTGTAACTTTTTGAAATTAATAAACAAATAATCAGAATAATATAAAAATTTGTTGATATCATTATAAATTAAAAGAAAAAGAAATTAAAAATTGACGAAATTGATTGAAATTTGAAAAAAATAATTGAAAATGATTAAAACATTAAAAAGTGGATACAATAACTTAGATTTGAGGTAATAAATGAAAATTAAGGATATTAATTGAAAAACAATTAATATATCTAATTAAAAGGTGGAGGAAATAATTGCAAAAAGATAAAAGAAAAATAAAAATGAAAAAAATAATTGAAAAATGAGATAAATAATTGAAAATTTAGACACTTACATGACAAATAGTAAAATTAATTAAAAATTGAAGAAATTGATTGCAAATGAAAACAATAATAATGAAAAATTGAAGAAAATTACTGAAAATTGTGAAAAATATTTTAAAATCTAGGAAATTAATTGAAGAATATTGAAAATAGTTAAAAATTCGAGAAAATATTTGCAAAGTAATGAAAATAATAAAAATTGAAAAACATAATTTTAATTTGTGAATAATAAATAAAAACAATTACAACATTTATTTTGTAATAAAAGAAAATGATTGCAAGATGATGAAAATAATTGTGAATTGAAAAAATAACAGGAATTTGATATACAATGATAAAAAAAAATTAGAAAATTAATCAAAAAATTATTGATAATGACAAAAAGTAATTGAAAATTAATTGAAAAATAAATTTAATAAAAAAAAAAATAATTGATAGATAATAATTAATAATTGTAGAAAATAATAAAAATTTGTAAACAATAATTAAAAATTTACAGAATATATTTGAGATAAACAAGACTACTTGAGAAAAGATGAACATAATTGGAAATTAAAGTTAATTGGAAATTTAAGAACAAAATTAAGAAAATTACAAAATTTATTTGAAATAAAAAAATGTGATTGAAAATCGAAGAATATTATTTAAATACTTGCAAAAAAAACACTGAATATATCCACTTTATTAACATTTTGCTTTCAAGTAAGCAAAATAATTTGATTCCTCATAGAGGCAGCAATAAATTAATAATATAAAAGTTTATTGCAGAAGTTATTGAAAAAAAAAATTTTTTAATAAAAAAATGAAAAAACATTAATTATTTTACGAATTTTTAATGATATATAAAAGTTTTACGGGTCAATAGATTCGTTTTGGGATAAGGAATGATTTTTGTATTCCTTAAGTTGTATTTTTCGCGTGGAAAAAAATTTTGTAAAAAACGATTTTTTTCGATGAAAAAAGGTGTTAAAAAAATTTGATTAGGTATTTTCAAAAACCCTTGTGTTAAAATTTAAATATTCATGAGCTTAATAAGTCATCCAAATTTTATTGAAATCCGTTGACGCATTTTCGAGATATACTGTCGACAAAAAACGCTATACACACACATGCAAGCAAACACACACACACACACACACACACAAACATACATCTGGACATGTGCTTAAGAATGGGAATTTACTTAATAATGAAACTAATTTGATATTAAAGGAAATAATTAAAAATGATTATTTAAAAAAATTTAAGACAATAATTGAAACTTGCAGAAATTGAATTTAAAGATTAAGGGAAAAATTAAAAAATAATGAAAATAATTAAAAATTGAAGAAAATTTTTAAATTATGATAAAAATAGATGAAAATTGTAGCAAATAATTAAAATCACAATAGAAAAGAATTGTTAAAAATTGAAGAAACTTTTAAGTAATTTTAAACTTATTATTCTCAGAACGTGGATTAATTATATTTTTAATCAATGAAATTTCAAATTAATTAAAGTTCGAAAAATTATAATATATAATTGTAATTGGAGTCTTGTTATCCCAAATATATTCTATAATTCTTTCAATTATTTTTTACACATTTTATTTCCTTCAATTAACAATTCTTTCTATCAATTATTTTGTTATTAATGTTATTCTCTAATTTCAATTACTTCGTCAAATTTTAATTTTTTTTTTTTCATTTGGAATGATTTTCACAAATTTTATATTATTTTGAGTATTTGTTGATTAATTCAAAACATTTCAATTATTTATCTCAAATTTACATTATTTTCTTCAATAAATTTTCGATTATTTCTATAATATTATAATTATTTTCCTGAACTTAAAATTCTTGAAACCATTTTGTAATAAGGTACTTTCTTTTACTTCAAAAATATTCTGCATTTTTTAAAATTATTTTTCTAAAATTGCAAATAATATCTACAATTTTCAACGATTTTTATCATTTTTTAAAAATCTTTCTTCAATAATTCTCATTATTTTTCAATTTCCCCCCTAAATTTTAAATTTAAAATTTCCGCAAATTTTAATTTTTTTCATTAATTTTTTCAAATAAAACTATTTTAGTTTTAATTATTTCTTTCAATATTAAATTACTTTTTCTATTTATTAATTAACTTTCAACTTCTTTTGACATTTTTCAACTATTTTTAAAATATGATATTTGTTTTTTAAATTGTAATTTGTTTTTTAAATTACATTTAATTTCTTCAATATCAAATTATTAATGCCAATTTGTAATGTCAAATAATAGAAGGACATGACTCACCAAATTTGTTAATTTAATTATCAGTTTCACTATTTTCATCATTTTCCAAATAATTTTCAGTAATTAAAAATCTTGTTTCTTCCTCCATCAATTTTTATTTAACTTTTAGCTATTGTTTTTATATTTTAGTTGTATTTTTCAAGTATTTAAATGATGATCTTTGATTTTCAATCACTTTCTTTTATGTCAAATAAATTCTGTTATTTGCTCAATTTTTTTCTTAGTCATGTTTAGAATACGCTTTAACGGATTCAAATAAAATTTAGATGACTTATTAAGCTCATGAATATTTAAATTTGGACACAGGGATTTTTGAAAATACCCAACCAAATTTTTTTAGCACCTTTTTTTATCGAAAAAAATCGTTTTTTGACAAAAATTTTTTTAATGCTAAAAATACAACTTAAAGAATACAAAAATCATATTCCTTATCTCAAAACGAATTTATCGAGATCGACCCGCGCACCGCGGCGCGCTTGTTATTTTCTTCTCAATGAATGTCTATAATGTGAACTGTTTAAGAAAATTCATAAAGTGTAATTATTTATATAAATTGTTTATAACAATGTTTAAGCGCAAAAACTTCTTTTTTACTATTGACACACCCCCAAACATCAAATCCATACATTATTAAGTATGCAAAAAAATTTTTGTGCAAAAGAAATCAAAAATTTTAAAAAATAATTTTTTTATACTTTTTGCATTAACATTAAAAATTTATAAAATAATAATATAAAAACCGACTCTCACAGATCTCTTTAGAATTTAGTTCTGCGTTAGAGGAAAGAAGAATTTTTTAATTTGGTTTAAAATTGCGGTCCAAAAATCAATTTGAACCAAATTTTGTTATTTTATCCTACTGTTCTAACTAACCGGAGAATAATAACAAAAAAAATAACCTTAAACATGAAAGTATAATATTTTTACTTTAAAGAAACTTAAAAGGTTAATGAATTATAAATATACAATAAAACAAAATAAAGAACTAAAAATTATTATTACTTACCAGTTTCACCATTTCCACTTGGCCGAAAAGAAATCCGATGACAATCACCACGTGCATTTCAATAAAAAGAAATATCAAAACCTTAAATGACATAAACAATTATCATACTTTAAGAAAAAATATAACATTTAAATATAATAAAACTAAAAAACAGATAAATAAGTTACAAATAAAATAAAAATAAATAAAAGATTATTGATATTATTATCATATTACTCACCTAGCAGAAATGAATGCCAATGTAAACAAAACATTATTTTACTCAAAACACTATAACCTTAACAGCTTCACTAAAATCACAGTCACTTCTTAAACTATCACTCCTTAATTATTACAATTTACTTTATTTTCAATTTATTATTATTTAATAAAATGCAATTATTCAATAAACGAAGATTTTAAACAAACTAAAAAATACTACAAATAAACGTCTAACCTGTGATGTTATTGTTGACAAAAAATATCGAAAATATGCTAGCCAATCAGAAGCCCGATAAAACGCGTTACACGTCTGAAGTTGGTCGAAAGGGTTCTCGTATAGGGAAGTCAAGGTGAAAGCTAATTTCTATGTATTAATTATTTTAATAAAATTTTTTGTTATTTTAGATTGCTACCATTATAAGAAACTGTATAAAATAAACTTGAAGTTACAATATTTAATTGAAAGATTTTAATTCGTATGCAAAACAAAAAATCGAAACTGAAAACTATCGATAGTGAGGATTGTATCTACTGACCAATGGGAAACTCGGAAATGGAGTTACACGTTTGAAGTTAACCACAACGTCCGTGCTTTTTAGAATAGGATACAATTAAGATAAAAAATGTCATGTTTAAACTTTTAATCGTCACTATCGCACAATTCATTTAGTTTGTCCCTGACCGAGGGCTAAAAAACATTTAATAAATTCACAATCTATGATATTTCCAAATTTTTAACGAATTCTGTATGGGGTAAAAGTTAATTTCGAGTTAGTTTTGTCGATTTCTTTAATATAGTATCTTTGATCGAAGGAAGAAGCAGTAAATAAAATTAACTTCACTTAATGGAAATTTTTTTAATTATTATTTAAATATAACTTAATTTAAAATTCATAAATTATTTTGTAATCTTTCAGACAACTTACAAGTTTTTGGATTTTCAATTAAGAATGCAAACCTAGATTATTCATTTGAAAGGCTGTATTTAATCCTTTCTAATCAACATATGCTCGAAATGTTTCAATCGGTTTTCACTAATCCTCCTCGGAGAACCAGGGAACACGAAATCTGTAAGCATAATACAATTGTTCTCCACGTAAAAGACTGAAAATATTCGAATTTTTCATCCGATAGAAAGCAAACTAGAATTTATATTTTTTTTAATTTTGTACATTTGAGTAAGATACAAATAACACCAAACAATAAATAAATTATGAGTTTTCAACTTTTTTAAAAATAATCTATAAATAATAATAAAGTAGATTTCTTGTTTACAAATATGAAAGGCATACTTGTAGTTGACAGATAAGTTTGACGTCAAAAATTCTCGGAAAATTTTAAATAATTATAATAATAATAATAATACTAATAATAGTATAAAATTTACACATGATGCAAGAAAAAAACTAAATAAATTAATTTTTCTCAAAATTATCCATTTATGAAACTCTAATATCTTTTAACAGCAATAATATAAAATGTTCGAAAATAGCTCATTCGATGTGTTTTTTAATGACCTACAGGTTAATGAAAATATATTAAATCAAACACTACGGTATAAAACTAAAATTATTAAAAAATAGGATTTTCCAAATTTTTAATTTTTAAAATGTTAATAACTTTAAATAAAATTGCTCTAGAGGGTTCGCTAATAGATCAAACGATTCTTTTTTAAAACATAAAAACATTTTTGTCTAGACTTAGTCTATAGGACCCGCACTAGGACTTTACGTTTGTTGGTTATGTTATGTGATACTAAAACATTAAAACACTTCTGTAAGGTTAGTAAAAAGATTGTTTGAGAAAAAGTCTAAGTCTAAGTCGTGAAACTCTTTATCCTCATCTGATTCGGTTTCCGACTCCAGATACTCCGAATTTCCACAATCAATCTGCATTTGAAAATTCTTACCGTTCGCTTCATTTTGATAAGGATTCTTCTGTTGATCATTACAATCCAAATCACTGCTGATATAGATTTTGCGTCAATCTGAATCCATTAATCAATAATTCGTAGAGTCGCCATCGTATTTGACTGATAGCTGCTGTCTTCAATTGTTTATCAATGTTTCTTGCTAAGAACATTCATCTCGCGGGAGAGTCGCTTCGGCGAAGGAAACAAGGATATAATTCCAGCACGAAGGCGATACGCGCTGCGTTGAAAGTGATAGTCTAGGGTGGTCTTAAGTAGGTTCTAGCGTAAATAGAAGTAACTATACTATTTTAATCAAATTTGGTTCACAAGTAGATAATGGTTTTATAATGATACACAAAAAAAATTTTAGACCTCAAGGTGCTTTTGAAAAAACATATAAATATATATGACAGACTACTCAGTTTCCATAAGACTCAATGTAAAATGTTAAAGAACAAAAACGCTTATAACTTTTTTCACAAGTGACTTGAGTCTCAAAAATTTAATTGCATCATCTTAAAACCATTATTATCTATCAGCGAACCAAAATTCTATCCTGTAGTACGTTCAGCCTGGGTTGCTTGGTGTCATCCGTTACCAAACAGCTCAAACATGATGGTCCTACTTTGCTCAATACTGGGATAGCCATTACAAAACATCTTGTAGAGATTTGATCGAGTTGGTAAGGGACTGGATGTTCCCGTTACGGGATATCACAGAATTTTTGTGAACATGATCAAATACTTGAATGGCATTTGAGATAGGGTTTTCAACACCATAATCGGGTGCCTCCGCAGGTATTAGATAGGGGAAAACCTCTCAGATATGTGAGATACCAAGAAAATTAAAATACCCGAGGAGGACGAAAGTTAGATAGAGATAGGTACCCGATATGAAATATGATATTGTTCAGTTGTCCACTCTGTATTGGCTTAAACTCCCACATAGAGTTTTTGCGATTACGACGACTATAACGCGCAATACCACCTACAATAGGTCTCTCTCAGTTGGAGATCAGGGTTCAGTTGTGAGTGGCAATAGGACAGAATTCAAGCAACAACTAGACATTGACCCGAAACAAGCTCGAGTACGTTTCAAATGGATGGACCAACTTCGGAAGGACATCTTGTTATGTTGGCAAAATAGTAGTTCTAGCAGAAGGGGATACATGATAAGGTTAGATGAGCGATGGCTCAATATGTACCTCTGATACGCTCCAATGACACTTCAATATTTAGAAACTCAGGTATTATCTCTGTGGAAAAGTGTATATGATGCTTTTCTTTACGAACAAGACGAACCCTCAGAAGAACCTTCAAAGAACTTTCAGGATCCAATAGTAATACCTATGCCAACGACCGAAGAAGAGAACATGAGATGCAGAGAAACCAAAGTCCATCTAACGGATTCTTTTAAAAATGTCTGATTAATTTTTCTTATACTCAGTTATTTAGGAGGGATACGAGCTTCATTTGTGAGCAAATTTAAAAAATCTTTAGCTGAAAGCGTCAAGCTGATGCAGTGGCAATCCTCATACTTTCAGCAGGTGATCTTGGAATTTTGAATACAAAATTACTCAGGATACCGGTTATGTCCGGTCAATGGTTCTTTCTTGCAGTCTTTTTTGGGTACATGCTTACAACCTTCTTTTATTGTCTTTAGGCAAACAATTCCACGCACTTGATTACATTAAACAATGTTTCTTATTTCTTAACTATGATTTTGATTTACTTACTGCAGTACTATTACTTACATTTATATGTCATCTCTATAATTTATACTATAAAAGCATGACACGAATACTTCTTTTACAGCGTATCTTATAAATTATCGGTAAGTGCGGTAATATACGGTAAATTAGGGGTCCAGGAAAATTAAATGGGCCAAAACGATAATTGGTTATATTCGTAAGCATTTTGTGCCTGGTGTATTTCATTCGCCTGATTTTACGGCATTTTTTATTTGTTTATTAATGTCGCAATTTTATTTCCATTTATAGACTGTAAGGTGTGAACTAAGATAAAGTATTGCAAAAGAGTAAATTTACAATTTTTTTTACAGTCATCATTCAGTGTCAAAAAACACCAAATTGGTAGTTTTCAAGACCACTTTTCTGCTAGAAAATAGAAATTGTTCTACATCTAACTTTATGCTATATGAACATTTATTTCTTAAACATAAGATTCTGTAAAATTAAAAAAGCTACATAAATATTAAAAGGGCAATTTGTTAAATTGAATTTAGCATATTTGAATTTTCGTCGGTTTACAGCCATCATTATTAGGGAAAATGAGATTGGCCTGCTCATTGCTATTGCCGAACGTCAAACCGGATCAAAATGATCAAAATTAAAAAGACGAGATTTTTAATACAAATTTTGGGATGTGTCAAAATTACAAAGTAAAATACAAAGTAAAAGAAGATACATTTTACAAAAGGGAAGGAGTCAATATTACATAATACGGGAAGTAGAGTCAAAATTACATTCAAAAAGATGTTTAATAAATTGAAGAATCAAAATTGAATTAATTCAGTATTGAATTACCTAGTAACCAAACAAATTAATAATTTAAATTGTCAATACTGAATTTAAAGACAATTCACTCACCGAGAATAAATCCAAAATAATGTTAGGAAACACTTTAAATGAATTAGCACAACACAATTTTAAAGTAATTTAAGTATTAAAAAATTTTTGTTTAAATAAACTAAGAGTTCGTTATTCCTTGATGTTGACACTTCGGAGATTGCTGACAAAAGATGATCCCCTCTTCATTTTCATTAACAACGTCAATTCGTTTTTCAAGCTCTTCAATTGTTATTAAAAAAAACTTAGTCCGTTGACGTTGCTAAGATACCTTAGGAGCGTATAGTTAAAGGGTTCTAGCTCCAAATTTGAATTCTCCAAGTAAACTTGATTTACATTTCATCCAGATAGTAATATTAAAAGCAATAACTAATTCCACTAGGCTTCTTCTTCTTTACTTCTTCTTCATTGTCTTTAAAACTTTAAATACATTTCTAATGACAAAATTACTCCACCCCTGGCAATTAGGCGAAAATTGAAGGAAAATCGAATTCGCTCCCCGTTCGATCCCGGTTCGATTTTCGCTCAATCCAACGCAAAACAACAATATAAAATGACTTAAAAGTTATTGCAAATGAATAATGGATGCCTCCTCTATTAGTTTGCACTTGCACAATCTTCAAAAATTGGCAAATTAATAATAAAAATAGTGAAAATAAGTAAGTTGTTTAAGCCAACTAACCTGCAAAGATTGACAACCAATCAGAGGGGGTCACGTGCTTTTCCGCACGAAAATCAAATCACTCTTGTTGACTTAAAGAATATATAAGAACAAAAATCAAAAGTTTAAATAAAAATGATCAATTATTTATTTATTATCACTATTGAAAGAATAATTATTTCATTTCTTAAAAACGAAATGTTACAATTAAATAAATTACATTTAAAAGTTAACTAATAAAATCCAAAAAAAAATAAATTTAAAATATTTATCTACCACAAAATTAAAAATTAAAAAAAAATAAACTTCAATTACAAAAAAAAATAAAATTGAGATATTAAGATAATAGAAATTAAAATGTACGACAGGTAGTAGCAGACAGGGGCACAAAAATAAATTTGCACGAAAAAATCTAATAAAGATCTAAAATAGTTGATCATACAAAGAAATATACAATTTAATTATTTAAATTAATAACAAAAATTATCAAACGCTAAAACCACCCTAAATGATAGCAATCGGAAAAAATTAAAAAGAAAAATATCAATTCGCAAAAAATTCTAAAAAATATCTAAAATGGAAAAACATACTCTGAAATATTAATTTTGTTCGTACTTTCTTTTATAATTATGCCTCGCCAGAAAAATTTGGCAAAATACACTAAAAAATTTTCAGACAAATATCAATTATTTTCCATATTTCTAGATCTAATTTTAAACTATTTTATCTAGTAACGAACAAAATTGAACAAAAATTGAAAAACTGCGCGATACTTTCAACTAGTGAAAAAATGAAAATTCAATCAATTTTTGCCTCGCCAGAAAAATTTAACAAAATACACACAAAAATTTTCAGACAAATATCAACTATTTTTCTTATTTCAAGATCTAATTTCAAACTTTTTCATTTATTACCGAACAAAATTGAACAAAAATTGAAGAACTGCGCGTTACTTTCAACTTGTCAAAAAATGAAAATTCAATCAATTTTTGCCTCGCCAGAAAAATTTGGCAAAATACACAACAAAATTTTGAGACAAATATTAATTGTCTTTCATATTTTTAGATCTAATTTCAAACTTTTTTATCTATTACCGAACAAAATTAAACAAAAATTGAAAAACTGCGCGTTACTTTCAAATCGTAAAAAAATGTAAATTTAATCAATTTTTGCCTCACCAGAAAAATTTGGCAAAATACACAAAAAAATTTTGAGACAAATATTAATTATTTTCCATATTTCTAGATCTAATTTTAAACTTTTTTATCTAGAAATATGGAAAATAATTAATATTTGACTGAAAATTTTTTTGTGTATTTTGCCAAATTTTTCTGGCGAGGCAAAAATTAATTGAATTTTTATTTTTTGACCGGTTGAAAGTAACGCACAGTTCTTCAATTTTGGTTCAATTTGGTTCGGTAATAAATGAAAAAGTTTGAAATTGGATCTAGAAATATGGAAAATAATTAATATTTGTCTCAAAATTTTTTTGTGTATTTTGCCAAATTTTTCTGGCGAGGCAAAAATTGATTGAATTTTCATTTTTTGACAAGTTGAAAGTAACGCGCAGTTCTTCAATTTTTGTTCAATTTTGTTCGGTAATAAATGAAAAAGTTTGAAATTAGATCTTGAAATAAGAAAAATAGTTGATATTTGTCTGAAAATTTTTGTGTGTATTTTGTTAAATTTTTCTGGCGAGGCAAAAATTGATTGAATTTTCATTTTTTCACTAGTTGAAAGTATCGCGCAGTTTTTCAATTTTTGTTCAATTTTGTTCGTTACTAGATAAAATAGTTTAAAATTAGATCTAGAAATATGGAAAATAATTGATATTTGTCTGAAAATTTTTTAGTGTATTTTGCCAAATTTTTCTGGCGAGGCATAATTATAAAAGAAAGTACGAACAAAATTAATATTTCAGAGTATGTTTTTCCATTTTAGATATTTTTTAGAATTTTTTGCGAATTGATATTTTTCTTTTTAATTTTTTCCGATTGCTATCATTTAGGGTGGTTTTAGCGTTTGATAATTTTTGTTATTAATTTAAATAATTAAATTGTATATTTCTTTGTATGATCAACTATTTTAGATCTTTATTAGATTTTTTCGTGCAAATTTATTTTTGTGCCCCTGTCTGCTACTACCTGTCGTACATTTTAATTTCTATTATCTTAATATCTCAATTTTATTTTTTTTTGTAATTGAAGTTTATTTTTTTTTAATTTTTAATTTTGTGGTAGATAAATATTTTAAATTTATTTTTTTTTGGATTTTATTAGTTAACTTTTAAATGTAATTTATTTAATTGTAACATTTCGTTTTTAAGAAATGAAATAATTATTCTTTCAATAGTGATAATAAATAAATAATTGATCATTTTTATTTAAACTTTTGATTTTTGTTCTTATATATTCTTTAAGTCAACAAGAGTGATTTGATTTTCGTGCGGAAAAGCACGTGACCCCCTCTGATTGGTTGTCAATCTTTGCAGGTTAGTTGGCTTAAACAACTTACTTATTTTCACTATTTTTATTATTAATTTGCCAATTTTTGAAGATTGTGCAAGTGCAAACTAATAGAGGAGGCATCCATTATTCATTTGCAATAACTTTTAAGTCATTTTATATTGTTGTTTTGCGTTGGATTGAGCGAAAATCGAACCGGGATCGAACGGGGAGCGAATTCGATTTTCCTTCAATTTTCGCCTAATTGCCAGGGACAAAACAAAATAAGACTAAATCCCAAAAACTTGAGTGAATTAATTGACATCAGGTCCGCATGATGATTTCAATGGATCTCCGGCATAGAAGCTTCGCGTGTAGGATACGGAAGCATAGGCCAAGGATATTTAAATAAAAATAACAACCTTTTTTAACATTGAAAAACTGTGAAAAAATATGGACCTGTACTGCGCACTTTTTGCCACTTTTTTCAACTGATGCCACTATTTAGCTACTATTTTGAAAAAAATGCCACTAATGACACTTTTTTTTTAAAAAAAAAGGTCACTAAAGACACTATTTTTAACTCAAATGTAATAAGTCACTTAATAAGTCACTTAATAAGTCTCTAAGTATTAGACTTCAATTATAAAGAATGTATTTAATTTGTTGGAATTATAAAATTATTAAAAATTATTTTTATTGAGACGGAAGAAAATTACCGAAAAACTGAAGCAGAAGCCAAAAAAGAGGAAACGCATTGTGGTTTATTGTAGGATTTGTTTCTGAATTTTGTGAGGATATCCATTATATTATTCGGGAAATTGTCCAATCTTTAGGACTAATTTCCGATTTTTTTTTAGATAAGTCCATTTTTCTGAACTACGGAAATATTTTCATCTAGACTTAGGATTTACATTTTTTACTTCTGGGAAAAAATTCATCGCATTTAGACAATTTTCCAATTTTTTGGAAAAAAATTCCAATGATTTGATAAAAATAGTTTTTTTTAAACATTGGAATTTTTTCCACCAATTCCTGGGATTTATTTACGAATTTTCGGAAAAAATCCACTATGTTTGGAAATTTTTCCAATCTTTAAAAATAATTTCCATTTTTTTTACATAGGGAATTTTTCTAAACTTTACAAAATAAATCCAGTAGTTGGGAAGATTTTTTAATTTTCGGGAAAAAAAAGACTTAAAATAAACCTTAAAATATTGGAGACTATTAAAAAATCACAAATCACACAAAATTAAAAAATGGACAGGTTGATAATATTCCCATAAAAGAAAAATATTAATAGGTATTCAAAAAATTTTGTAAATGAAGTATTTCATATTTTTGTTTGGCGTATTTATTAATTTTTTTAATTATTTTGTTCTTTTGTCGATTATTCTCAACAGCTTTCGAATTTTTTTGTCAATTGTCAATTAATTTATTTCCTCCATTTTCAATTATTTTCTTCAATTCTCAATTATTTTCTTCAATTTTCAATTATTTTATTCAATATTAAATAATTTTCGCCTTTTTCCAAATATCAATAATTTTTTTTTTTTAGTTTCAATACAATTCTTTAATTATCTTCTTCAATTTTCATTTATTATCTAACCTTTTTTCTATAATTTTCTTCAGTTTTTAATTGACAACTTAATATTTTCCTTCAATTTTATAATTCTCGATTTTCAATTATATCTTTCGATTATTAATTTTTTTCCGCAATTTTCAATTATTTTCTACAAATTTTTGAATTATAATTATTTTCCTAAAAATTTATAATTATTCATTAATTTTGAAAATGATTTTTCTGTTGTCGATCATTCTCGACAGTTTTTTAATTTTTTTTTATTTGTCAATTATTTTCCTAAAATTTTAATTTGATTCCTTAATCTTTAATATTATTCTTCAAGTTTTAATTATTTCTTCAGTTCTCAATTATTGTTTTCAATTTGAAATTGCAGTCTTTAGTTTTCAATTATTTTATTCAATATTCAATAATTCTAACCTTTTTTTTATTATCAATTATTTTTTTAAATTTGAATTTAATTCTTAAATTTTCAATTTATTTCTTCATTTTTTTATTATTTTCTTAAAATTTCAATTCCATTCTTCAGTTTTTAATTATTTTCTTCTATATTCCATAATTAACAGCTTTTTTAATTACTTTTTTCAATTTTTAATTATATTCCTTAAATTTCAATTTTTTTCGATTTTCAATCCAGTTGTTCAATTTGTAATTATTTACAACAATTATTTCTATAATTTTCTTAATTTTTTCTTGTTTCTTAATTTCTTAATTTAATATTACTTGTTTAATTTTTTCAATTATTTTTTTCAGTTGCTATTGATCTAATCATTTATCGAATTTTGTTTTTAATTGTCAATTCTTTTTTTTCATTTTTCAGATGTTTTCTTCAATTTTGTAATTATGAGGCATTTTACGTGTAATGTCCCAAGCTCAAAATTAATTTCTTTCAAAAAAATTGAAACTTAGGAAATTTATTGTCCTATCTAGTAGTAATAAAACCCAAAAAAAATTTTTTACTTTTTTGAAAAATTGAAGGGGGTAGAGGGGGGTTAATTTTGTCAAGTTTACTTAATACCGTCTTCTTACTTAATTTTCTCTGTCTTGGCGGGTAATGAAAAAAATTTCTTCAAGTATGATTTTTAAAGGTTTTTTAATGCTCTTTTCATTGGTAAATTTTATTTTTTAATATTTCAAAAATTTGACCCTAATTTTGTATAATTAATATTTAATTTGCTATTTTCACCAAAATCGATCGGTTTAATTTTAAAATAAAGTATTGCAAACGAAAGCTGAGGTTTTTTCCTATCGATATAGAAATTTTTGGAATGCCCTTTTTTTTTGTTTTTAAGATATTAATCCTCAAAGAGCAGATTGAGGCCCCAAGTGACCACAACGGGTTAACTTTCTTTTTTTTAAAATACTCGAGAATGTTTGTCCTACAACTCTCAACTGCTAAAAAAATAAGATTTTTTTTATTAACTGAAATAAATGTTAATAACATTTAAAAATTGAAAAAAATTATTTTTAAAAAAGTGACTTCAAGGTATCCTTTGATGTCAGAAACTTTATATACTTATATAAATACACACAAAACTTATCAAAAGTATTTTTAAATTGTTCCTAGTTAATAATGCCCTAATCAACAATTTTCAAATTGATTAAACAATCTTAGTTAACAAATTAATAACTTTAAAAATATTCATTTTTTAGATTCCGTTTCTTTTGTGAAATTATTAAATTACTATTTACTTTACTTACGTTTCGTGTCTTTTGTAAAATTAATAACTATTGGCCTAGAATAATGAAAGAGTTAAAGAACGTTCACAAACATTTTTTGAATTGTTTAAACAATCTTAGTTAACAAATTAATAACTTTGAAAGTTTTCCTTCCTTAGATTCCGTTTCTTTTGTGAAATTAATTAATTACTATTGGCCGAGTATTGTATAGCAGTTTAGGATGTTTACTAACAACTATTAAATTTTTTAAACAATCTTAGTTAACAATTTAATATCTTCGCCATTTTTTATCACTTATATTTCGTTTCTTTTGTGAAATTAATTAATTACTGTTTATATCTAAATTTATAAAGTAATTTAAATATTTTCCAACTGTTTTAAATTGGTCCAAAAATTTTAGTTAATAAATAATAACTTCGAAAGTTATTTTTATTTAGATTTCACTTCTTTGAGTAATTAAAATAATTATTTTTGGTTCAGATTTTAAAAATACTTATGGTCCTTATAAATATTTCAAAATTTGTTAAAAATATTAGTTAACAAATAAATAATCTCGGAATTTTTATTTGCTTCGATTTCGTACCTATTCTGAGATAAATTTTTCAGCATTTCCTGAGAGTTTTTCAAGCAATCTAAACACAAAGAATTTTATTTCATCTTTAAGATCATCAAAAAAACAAAAGAAACGAAATATAAGTGATAAAAAATGGCGAAGATATTAAATTGTTAACTAAGATTGTTTAAAAAATTTAATAGTTGTTAGTAAACATCCTAAACTGCTATACAATACTCGGCCAATAGTAATTAATTAATTTCACAAAAGAAACGGAATCTAAGGAAGGAAAACTTTCAAAGTTATTAATTTGTTAACTAAGATTGTTTAAACAATTCAAAAAATGTTTGTGAACGTTCTTTAACTCTTTCATTATTCTAGGCCAATAGTTATTAATTTTACAAAAGACACGAAACGTAAGTAAAGTAAATAGTAATTTAATAATTTCACAAAAGAAACGGAATCTAAAAAATGAATATTTTTAAAGTTATTAATTTGTTAACTAAGATTGTTTAATCAATTTGAAAATTGTTGATTAGGGCATTATTAACTAGGAACAATTTAAAAATACTTTTGATAAGTTTTGTGTGTATTTATATAAGTATATAAAGTTTCTGACATCAAAGGATACCTTGAAGTCACTTTTTTAAAAATAATTTTTTTCAATTTTTAAATGTTATTAACATTTATTTCAGTTAATAAAAAAAATCTTATTTTTTTAGCAGTTGAGAGTTGTAGGACAAACATTCTCGAGTATTTTAAAAAAAAGAAAGTTAAAATCGGATCATTTTTGAGTAGTCTTTGAGGATTAATATCTTAAAAACAAAAAAAAAGGGCATTCCAAAAATTTCTATATCGATAGGAAAAAACCTCAGCTTTCGTTTGCAATACTTTATTTTAAAATTAAACCGATCGATTTTGGTGAAAATAGCAAATTAAATATTAATTATACAAAATTAGGGTCAAATTTTTGAAATATTAAAAAATAAAATTTACCAATGAAAAGAGCATTAAAAAACCTTTAAAAATCATACTTGAAGAAATTTTTTTCATTACCCGCCAAGACAGAGAAAATTAAGTAAGAAGACGGTATTAAGTAAACTTGACAAAATTGACCCCCCTCTACCCCCTTTAATTTTTCAAAAAAGTAAAAAATTTTTTTTGGGTTTTATTACTACTAGATAGGACAATAAATTTCCTAAGTTTCAATTTTTTTGAAAGAAATTAATTTTGAGCTTGGGACATTACACGTAAAATGCAAATTTTCGTAGTTTTCATTATTTATTGCATTTGCAAAAATTTATAGTTTTAAATGACTAACAATAACACAGCCCCACAAAAAAAAAAGTGTCATGTACTTTTGACCGGAATACCTTAGCCCTATGTATTTTGACGCGCTGAACACGAATCCGAAGTCCATTTTGCTCCATCACGTCAGGATTTTTTTCTAACCTCAAAAAACATGTCGGATTTTGAGAGGTAGGCGATTTTTTAAAAAAATGTATGGATTTACTTCAAACTTGGTATCTAAGGGTTTTTTGGGTCGCTGATTACGAATCTGAAGTTAGATTTTCAAAATTCAAAATGGCGGATCCAATATGGCGGACGAATTTTGAAAAAATTTGAAGATTTACTTCAAACTTGGTATCTGGGGGTTTTTTGGGTCGATGATTACGAATCTGAAGTTAGATTTTCAAAATTCAAAATGGCGGATCCAATATGGCGGACGAATTTTTAAAAAATTTGAAGATTTATCAGGAATAAGATGCAGAATGGAACAATGTACTTTCTTATTTGGCTTCTGCACCAAACATATCCAATCTGTTACCAAGGAATATTTTATAATAAAATTGTAATAGAAGTCATATTTGAAAATGTGAGAAACTCGCTTCGAAATCACACTCAGCAACTTAAAAACCTGAAGATACCAAATTTCATAAAAATTTCGAAAATATGACGTCATATTCGCAATCAGCGACCCAAAAAACCCCCAGATACCAAGTTTGAAGTAAATCTTCAAATTTTTTCAAAATTCGTCCGCCATATTGGATCCGCCATTTTGAATTTTGAAAATCTAACTTCAGATTCGTAATCAGCGACCCAAAAAACCCCCAGATACCAAGTTTGAAGTAAATCCATAAATTTTTTTAAAAAATCGCCCACCTCTCAAAATTCGACATGTTTTTTGAGGTTAGAAAAAAATCCTGGCGTGATGGAGCAAAATGGACTTCGGATTCGTGTTCAGCGCGTCAAAATACATAGGGCTAGGGTATTCCGGTCAAAAGTACATGACACTTTTTTTTTTTGTGGGGCTGTGTAATGCAAAGTTTCTCAGACCCTTGGGCGCGTGTTAATGTTGCCACTTATTTTGTGCAATACCTACAAGAAAAGTACCATTTATCATGCGTCCAAAGAAAATGCAAAATAGGTCATTCCTGCACTAGTGCAGCAAAAGTAAATTTTGCTGCATTCTTAGCCAAAAACTGTACAGAAAAGTATATTTTGTTGTACTTTTTGACAAAATTGTTCAAGAAAGTGTACTTTGATATACATTTTGACAAAGAAATGTTCATATTTTTGCCATAATATCGGTTTTTGCGAGACCAGAAATTCAGCGAAAACGGAGCCACAAAAATAATGCTGTTTCGTAAATTACACATATCTCTTTAATTAGTGCTTTTCCCTAATTAATTTTTAAAATTTTTAAAATGCCTTCAATTTTCTTCAAAAGTCACTCGATACTCTGATTGATATTTTATTATTCATTTAATTTTAATATTTTATATTTGGACCTGGAACTTTTGTAAAAATGGTCTGAAAAACCTGGAAAAGTCATGGAATTTTCAAATTATGTTTTTGTGGCAACCCTGATTAATGTATTTTTAATATATTTTATAAAATAAAAACAGTAATATTATTAATTTTTGTTATTTTTACAACCATAAGATTAAATAAATAAATAGATTTATATATATTTGTTAACAAAAAAAAGACAATATTTTTCCACCTTTTTGAACAGTTTATGCCACTTTTGACACTATTTTTTGTTGCAAAACTGAGTATGAGGCCTGTATTTTCTTACAGTCTTTTTCACCTATATCGGTGTCATGTTAGTTTCAACTATTTCAAATTTTCCCTGAATTTTTGACGTCAAACTTATTGGCCGAGCCTTATATGGGCTCGTTTCCCAGCGCAGTAGAGGTCCATATTTTTTCACAGTTTTTCAATTTTAAATTAATTATCGGAGTCATCTGGGTGGAAATCACCATATCTCTGAATTTTCAAACGTTTCGATCAAGCAGGTTTCTAGTTCACAAACCCAAGCGAATGTTACTTCTGATTGGCCAATAAGTTTGACGTTAAAAATTCAGGAAAAACATGAAAAAAAAATAACAACAATTTGGCAAGCAGAAGGGTTTGAAGGCAGCATTCTCATACAAATTAACGTTTTAACAGAATAACAATACTGCATGAGGTCTTTTATAGGGATTTAAATTATTTCTACGAAAAGAAGGGTCAACATTAAATTCTTGCCGGGAATCGAAATTTCTTTGTGAGTAAAACTTTGGATAAGATTCAGAACTTTTTTCGAAGTTAGTCTGAGAACAAGTTTCTCTGAGAAATATATGGAAAGTCTAACAATACAAAAAGTCCAAAGGTACTAATTGTCCAAAATATATACAATTTTATAGAAATACAAGTTACAGTACAAAAAGTCCAAAAGAACAAATTGGCCAAAATATATGTAATTTTATAGTGATACAAGTAACTAGAAGTGTCAAATGTTTAAAGATGTAAGTGGTGCCCAAGGGCTTCTATATAATCTATTTCTCGATCGTCATCTACGTAATTTGGATACTATTCCACAATACTAGTAACTCTTTCCTCCTGTTCAGTTTAACAATACCACTCTTGAAATGTTGGGTGATAATTCGGTTCAGAAAGAAGCAGGTGTAGGAAAAATTCACAACGTGTTAATAAGTAAGTGGAAGGAAAGTGACGAAAAAAGTTTAAGTAAAGAAACAAAAGAAGAATTACTTAAAAAGTAACATCTCAACCAAAAATTGGTACATCAATATGCGCTATCGCTATGGCATTAACTAGCATTTTTAACGATGGCATAAATGAAAAAAATTCCAATCTGGTCTGCTACTTAAGTGACGCTGGACGAATTCTAGCGCACGTGCACTACAATTCTACAACGTATATGTAATGAGACAAGCTTTTATTATACCAAAAGTAAATCAGAGAGTCAAAGATGTCACTTGAGAGCCATTACAAAAATGCTTTTCAGTGAAGATCTTTCAATGAGAATGCAGGCGGCCAAGAAAATAGAGAAAAATAGCCAAGACTTAGTAAAAGCACCTTATTTGGGAACCAACAAAAATGAAAGAGGAGCCTTGAAAAGAGTACCAAAAAAGACGTCTTATAAGTCGTTGAAGTCCATAGGCCCGAACCGAGGATATTTGAGGAACCAAACAGATTTCAGAGCAGGGTTGAACAAGCAGGGCCGAAGAGAGGAACCCAACAATATAAAAAAATAAACCTATTGAGCCCAATTTTACAATTTCCGAGTTTCACGTTTATGTCTCAGATAATCAGGACCTTCTTCATAAAGGTAGTTTAAGAGACGTTCAACACTACGATGCAGAATTTTTATCGCCTTATTCAACCAGAGAAAAACAAAATGGTCAAAAAATATGTATTTTAAACTTAAAAGAATTAAATGAATTTATAGAAACGCAACATTTTAAATTAGAAGATCACATAATTGTAACAAAATTAATCATATGTAATTGCTACATGGCATCAATAGATTTAAAAGACGCGTATTTTTTAGTACCCATCGCAGATGGATATAAAAATTTTTACGGTTTAAATTTAACAAAATGGTTTTTGAGTTTACCAGTTTAGCTTTTGAACTTTGTACTGCACCTTTTATTTTTACGAAACTCTTAAAATCAGCTGTTAAGGTACTCAGAAGTCAGGGCTACATCTCTGCTATCTATCTAGATGACATAAGCCTATCAGGAAAATTTAAAAAAGCACGTTCGATGAATATTTCGAAGACAAGAAAACTGCTAAAATCATTGGGTTTTATTTTAAAAATCGAGAAATCTTCCTTAATTCCTTCTCAAAAATGCAAGTTCCTAGGTTTGATTTACAATAGCAGAGAATTTAGTGTAGAACTAACGTGAAAAAATAAGAGAATATATTGCAATTAACCAAATCTTATCAAAACAAGTCTAGTTGCAAAATAAGAGATTTCGACCATCGTTTGGGGGTTTTAGTTTCAACTTGTCCAGGTGTAAAGTACGGGTGGTTATACACAAAAACAATGGAACGAGAAAAATTTTTATCCTTAAAAGAAGTAAACTATAATTTTGAAAAAAGTATGGAAATTTCCCAGGATGTAAAAAATGAATTAGGTTGGTGGAAAAACAATATACTCACAATCAACAATCCCATCTGAAACTCACAATTCGTAGCAGAAATATTCTCTGACGCTTCTTTAACGGGTTGAAGAGCAAGTTCTGAAAACGAAAAACCCACGGCTGGTGTGTTGCAAAAGATAAAAATCAATCAATCAATTTGTAATGTTAGTAATTATTATTGAGATTTAAATTGAATTAAGACCCAATAATTGGCCAAATGACTCCATTATTAAATTCACTTTACCGAACGAACAACAAATCTCACGAGAGACAACCTCAGAGGAGATTTCACGAGAATCACACCCTCGATGGCCACGAAGATGTTCTGACAATTCACGCAAAATTGGATCGACACTAGGACAGATTTTGACTCACCAACGATGACCAACTCCACGACACCCTTGACGAGATCCTCGAACTCAACTTGGGCTTCCAAACGATGTACTCCAACTACTTCTCGAGAAGAAAAATAAAAGGGTTTTCACCAACACACAGTCAAAATAATAACGCACGTTTCACAAAAAGTACAATCTTTAATTAAGTCAATAGTTCCTTTTCCTTACAACTCAATCCTGAATCAGTCAGGTTACCTCACAATAACTCACACTACAGTGTCCTACTCTTTAATTTGATACGGTTCTCAGTGGAGAAGTAAAAATACAAAGTTTTTTTTGTGTTAAATTAAACAGATAGATTTATTTAAATAAATTCAATTTTTACACTTAATTTAGCCAAACAGTTCAACCAATATGCGACGTATCTTAGGTTTTAATTGGACGGAGTCCGGGTTCGAAGGATCCGTAGGTGTGGCGTTGCGTTTTCGCCCCTTGCAGGAGGGAGAAGCAGAGACAAGAAATCCTGGGTTCCGTTGATGACGGGATCTAAAAGGTCATGCTTGCCCGCATCAGTTAGATATCAGATGCCATCACGAACCTCCTGGGAGACTAAATTTTCTAGAGCCGAATTTTTTGGAGCAGGGGATTCCTCCCAATAGGCTTTGGCCACTGCAGGATATTCGTAAACGGGAGTCTTGTAACCAGGTGGGGTAACTGGGCAGTTGTCTGGAAACAGTTCGTTCCAAGGAGCGTCAGGTAGGGGGGACGTCCCCTTACCCACGGAAGAATCTTTAGAAAGCACGGTTATATTGGAACGCGTGCGTGGTTTAATACGCAATACGTAAGGTACTTCAGGAGACGAACTAGGAAGTGTAGTAGGCCGGGGTAAAACGACAGGTCGGAGAGAGCGTCGGTAAGGAACATAGAAATTAGTTTGTTTTCGAGGTGGGGTTTTTATTGGAGATGCGGATTCGGCGTCCAAAGGGGGAGACAAGGGTATAGTATTTGGAAAATGAAAAGGTAGGGCGACTTTGTCACGATGTGGTGGGGAGAGATGAGGCCCCAAATGTAGAGGTAGGGATGTCCCTACAGATGAAATCCCTTGAACGATTAAAATATAATCGTGTCCTTGGCGACTTGCAAACCCCTTTTGCAAGTGGACATAGTAAGTGGGCACTTGATGGATCACGGTGGAGAGCAAACGGGTTCCACAACTGCCCGACGTACGAACACCTATTACTGGTCTAGGAGGCGTGATTTTGTCAACGGTGGAGTCAGAGGGCCGCTCTGAATGATTTCGGATCCCGGGGTCAGCATAGGATGCCCGAGAAACTGGCGGAGGTGGACAGACCGTAGTAGTTGCACGTCGCTGATTCTCTCCTTTCTGGGTAAAATACCCGATGTTGCGACAAGCCTCCTGCTGACGATGTCGCTGGCTCCTCTCCTGAGATTGTTTCTTAGAACGACCCTATGACATTAATGGCAGATTAGTATTGGGTTTTTCTAGGTCTCCATGGCAGCAGAAGACGACGACTTGATGGCCGACGAAAACGCATACGAGCGGAGCTGAACGAAAAATTAAAGGGGTGTCCAAGGAAACCAAGACACGCCGCGCTCAAGGAAGCGAAGAGTGTAAGGGGGACCGGACACTTAAGGAAGTCAAGAGTTTTGAGGAAAAACGTCCAAGGAAACCAAGACACGCTGCGCTTAAGGAAGCCAAAAGTTTAAGGGGGGACCAGACATTCAAGGAAGCCAAGAGTGTTGGGGAAAAGCGTCCAAGGAAACCAAGACACGCTGCGCTCAAGGAAGCCAAGATCGTTAGGGTAGAGAAAAGCAAAAGGTCTATTTACCATTAGACTTTATGTTTAGCTGTTAGTACAAGGCCAGGCTGAGCAGGCTTAGGAAAAGGAAACCAATCCCTAGGAGAGCTCGACGACGAACTGAAGATTTCCTTCGAAGGGCCGACTATTATAGACAAGAGGGCCTCGCCGGAGAGAACTTGGAGTATGGGAGTACAAAATTCGGTGAAGAGGGAAAAGTTGCGTGGCTAGATGCGCGCACAGTCCTCGCGTTCAGCGAGAGCCGTGAGCGGCAGTAGAGTAAGGGCGCAATTACATGCCTTCGTCAAACGTTGCGTTTTTGCGTTGAATGGGGAGAGTGACAAAGATGTGACTATATTTCTGTCTTCCTCTCTCTCAACATAGAACGCAATAACGCAGCGTTCGACGCAAACATGTAATTGCGCCTTAAGGCGTTTTTTGGGTCGGTCAGACTTCGTGGAGTCTGACTGTTAACGCTAGTAGAAAAAGCACTGCCATGACGTCTTTCCCTCTCCACCTCCTTCCTGGACTTACACTTCAAGCACGCTTAAGCAATTCTCACCCGTAAAAGTTTTCTCTTATGAAATCTTCTACAATTTGTAAATATTATTAATAAATACAATAATACTTAATCTATAAACTTGACAAATGTGAGCAAGGTTAAATATAAATTACTTCTATGCACTAGTGTGCGTTACAAATTCTAATTACAAAAATTCGCGACAACTGAAATACGTTTTACACATTTCACCGCCCGATTACAAGTATCTTTCTAAGACACGACTATATTCGACAATAGCCCGGTTAAAAGTGATTAGCACGTGTCACTGCTCCTGAGGTCCCGCCGGTCCCTTGCCCGCTAAAAAGTTCTTCCTCTCCTTCGACTTCTTATCCATCCTCCGCCTTCTTATCAGTCCTTCGTCTAGGATTGGTCATCACGCTGACCATGAATTTGAACCTGGAACGCGTAAACTGACGACTGGTGCAGATGGAAAAGGGGAGAGGTGACTGCTGAATTCAGAATATTCAACGACCAAGAAATCAACCAAAATTTACGAGGGGAATTACTTATTAGCGGAAAAACGTCAGTCAGGCTCGTCTCAAGAAAAATCGAACCCAGGCGCAGATGTTTAACTAATAATTTTCCCTTAATCAACTTATCTGAATTAATACTAATAATACTTAAACTCTTAAGTAACAAAACACTTCGTTACAAATTTTTTAGAACCAAAAGCGGATCTTAACACATTAAAATGTTTTGCATCTGAATTTAGATCGTGTCAAATTTTGCTAAGGGTAGATAACACTACCGCAATATCGTACGTGAACAGAATGGGGGAATTCATGTTCCAAGACAGAACGGCATAGCAAGGCAGATATGGCCATGGTGCAAAAAAAGAAATCTGTGGGTCTTCGCATCCTGGTCAAATCTCTATTTTTACGTTTTCCTCCGTTTTCATTGATATTATGGGTATTAAAAAAATTATCGAAGACAAAGCGAGAGGGGTGGTTGAAGTTCATTTTTTGCCAATTCAACCCTGATACCCTCTGTTTTTAGACATTCTTGTTGATCAGATAATCTATTTGGGTCCAAACTTAAATTTACTACTACTAGGTACTGTAGGAAATTTTCGAGAAAATAGGACCCTTAATTCGTACAGATCCGCAGTATCTCTTAATTCGCTATCAAATGCTGCCTGCAACCCTCTAATAAAAATACTTCTAAATGGTTTATCAACAGTAAAGCCTCAAATTCCACGGCACAGATACATTTGGGATCTACAGATCGTATTAAATTTGTTGAAATCATGGAACCTAAATGAAAATTTAACTCTAAAAAATCTAACGTTAAACAAGTCACATTATTAAAAACAGTAAACTGAGAAAAACTTATGCCGGGCAAAGGGCGGGAAAAATTAAATTCTTACCAAATAACTTTAAAAACTGTGTCCAGATCAAGCAGACGATTAAATTCTGATCTATTCAAACGAAACGACTCATAATGTCGATTGAAATTCACTTAAAGTCATATCGATTAATCGATCTATTATATAAAAATATATATTATATAAATATTTAATATATATTTAATTTTATAAATTAATATTTATGCTTCAAATATAAAATAATCAAAGTTACCGACAAACTTATAAAAAACCATGTTTCTTTTTTATTTCTTTTAACATTCTTTGCTTAATTTTCTTATATAATAAAATAAAAATGAAAAATTTAACTTTAAAAGCAAACAATTATTTAACTTATTAGTGTTATTAAATTATAACTATTAGTCAACGTTTTTATAACGAAAATTAGATGCTGAAAATAAAGAAAAAATTAACTTGTTACTCTTCGCGGGATAGAAACAACGGATTCGGTTTAAATTTTTACATAGCTTTCTCTCATTTTCAATTAAATTTAATGAAAAGAAAACCTTTCTTTGAATTTTTAAACATGTAATCGGCAATTAAAAGGTCCTGAGTTCGTTTTTAGTGTAGTTAGAGGTGTCCAAATTTTATTATAATTTTCTCTTATTTAAAATTAAAATTTTATTATTAGGTACTATTATTTATATTACTAGAATAATTTTCACATCCTTTCAATTATTATTATAGACAGAAGACAAACAAAAAGGACATCGATAAAATAAATTATTCAATCATTTTACGTTTCGAAGCTATTATTATTATTAGAGACAGGAGACGAACAAAAAGGACATCGATAAAATAAATTATTCAATCATTTTTTATTTGAAACGTAAAAACGTAAAATGATTGATTAATTTATTTTATCGATGTCCTTTTTGTTCGTCTTCTGTCTATAATTTATATTATTATTATTATTTTTAAAAATGTTTGTTTTCAAATGTCTTGTCCATATAACCTAAAAACACTTGAAAAACATTAATCTTTTCATTTTTCATGTAAAATAAAATAATGCGCGATTTGCGTAATTGTTAGTATATAATTTGTTTATAACAATAAAATAAAAAATACGCTTGTTAAAAAAAAATTATTTTAACAATTAAAAAAACAAAAATTTCCAAATAATTTTTTTTCTTTTGCATAAATATTCTCAAATTAAAAAAAAATTGGGGTATTTTTTCCATTTTTAAACTTTTTTGGGAATAGCAACAAAACACTTCAGAAGAAAATTTTTTCTGTACGTATTTTTGGACCATTTTGGTATATGGGTGGTTCTTCACAAAGTGGTAAATTTTGCCAATAGCAAATTTTTAAATCAAAAATTTTTTTCCTTCAATTTTTTTTATGTACAATTTATTAACATATCTATCTATTAAAGAAATTATATAATTTCTAAAATTATAGAAATTTTAGCTTATATACATTAATAGAGATTAGGGTTTTTGTCTTATTTTTAAATAAACTTTATAAAAAAACAATGTGAAATATCATAAACAAATTTACTAATCATTTTTAATACATTGATAATCAAAATATATAATTTGCATTCAGTCGAAAAAATCAAACGCATTTAATTACAAAAGAAGATAACAAACATCCTAATATTATTCTACAAGTACTTTGTACTGAAAACATTGAGGTAAATTAAAATAAATATAATAAATTACGCAAAAATTACAGTAAGATTTTCCTATTTTACGACAGGAAATTGAGTCTTTTATTTGTTCAAACTCGTTGCAATTAACTGGCAAAAATATGCTTTTCAAATCTTTTCTAAAAAGACTTTATTTGACACCGGTGCAATTATAAAAGTACCTTTCAGTACAAATCCTCGTTTCTAATTTATCAACAATTAAAGAATTTCTCATTATTTATAAGATTTCTAACTTAACGAATTTAAGAATTTTAAGAACGAACGAAAAAAAATAACAAATTTTGCTATATTTCAAATTTAAAGATAGTTTTGATTTCTTGACAATCAAAAGTTAATCAGTCTTTTGATTCCTCTATAATCAAAGGTTTCTTTATATTTCTTTACAATCAAATATTCAAATCAACAGAAATCGGTTGATTTCTCTAATAATAAAAAAAAAATAATACGCCGAACATTACAATTTTCAAAATCCATAACGAGGAAAAATTTTGGACGAATCAGACAAAGAATAGGGAAAAAAGTTAGTCCGCATATTTTCGTATATTTTAATTTAAAAAAATATCTGAATTTTAAAAACCTTATGGTAGAAATGGTAAGCAATTTTATTTTCAATTTAAAGTTGCATTTGAATAAAGCTTACAATTCCTGTTTATTAGAAGTGACTTAGAAAACATAACCTAAAATTTGACAATCATTTTCCAATGAATTTGTAATTTTTGTATTCAAATGCAACTTTAAATTGATCAAAATATTTTAAATAGTATTGTTTACCCCTCCACCAAAAAGCTTTAAAAATCTAGAAAGACTTTTATTCAAAATCTATGAAAATATGCAGTTGGGCTAACATTTTTTCAATTGATTGTCCGATTCTTCGTTCAACTTGCAAAACAGTTGAACGGTAAAGCAACTGTATTCACTCAGCATTATTTCCTTAAGAGAGTTTAAAGGAAATTTTATACCGGGTGTATTAAAAGCTTTATACTGAAAAGTGAATTAAACATGTAAATCAACAACGAAATTTTTCTATCTAAAAATGCCTGGGGCTCTTGGACAGATTTTAAAGTCATTTCTGTCAAAGGCAAAGCAAAGAATTCTTAGTCTCACTTTGATTGTCCAAACGCTTTGGCTTTTATGTAACATTAACAATCTAGCTTTAATTTTTTTTTTCATTTTTGTCTAGTAGGAAACAAGAGAGAAAAAGAGAATAGAACAAACGATAAAAAAGTCGACCGTTCTTTGTCTAGAAAGACGCTTTTGAGGTATACGGAACCACTAGACATTCAAAGGTCATTTTTCTTTTGTGCTTTTCCCGTTTTATCTCCTCCTCATGTGACAATCGAAGAGACTGTGCAGTACAATAATTACACACGAACTCTTTTTCTTTTTTTTTATATTCTCATTGTGAACCGGATCATCCGAGAATGTAATGACATTTTCCTTTCTTCTTGTTCATTATCCAGCTTCCTTAAAGTTTTAAATAATAACTTGCAGTCTTTCATGATTTTTTTGTAAAATACAGATCTCTTATCAGCATCGAGGTAATTGAAGGCACTTGCTTTTGCTCGTGTTTGATTGGATTTAAATCGTCGTAGGACTCGTACTCGATGGCTACTTTTCGAGACGTCATTGTCAGCATTTTTATCAGGTCCGTCGTCTCGGCAAATTCATCGATTATTTCGCATAAACATTTAATGTACCAAGTGCCCTCTTCGGGATTTCTCCAGGAAAAAAAACCTAAAAATGAGATATTAATTAGAAATTTGTGAGAGTTAATCAATTTAATAACATTTTTAATATATTTTTTTATAAAATTAATTAATTTTTTATACTTTAGTTTAACCGCAAATACTGGCACTTAATTAATCTATAATTATAAATAATTTAATTTCCTTGTTATTTAACAAATTAAAAATTTCCTTTTTTATTAATTTATTTAATTAAATTTTTTTATGAAAATTTATATATTTATTTTAATTTTATAAATTAATTTGAAATATCAATTAAGTTTAATTTTATTCAATTTATAATTATAAAATTTAAATTATTTTTATAATGAAATTATAATGTTTTATTTAAATTATACAGGTACCCTATTATTTGAATTTAAATTTTATTATTCATAAGTTAAATTTAAATAATTAAATTAATAAATTTGACGGTATTTAAGATTATTCTAGGGAATTTGTTGAATAATTTATTTTCCACAATAAAATAAACTTATTTTAATTAAAATTTTTATATTTTTGTTTAAAAAAATTTTTTATGAAAATAATGTTAAAATTTTGTATATATTAAAAATTATTTAAATCAAAGTGTAGTTAAATAATTAAGATTTAATGAAATTACCTGCAATAATTTTATAATTTAATAATTAAAATTTTAAATAATTTTAAAAAATAGGATTTGAAAGTAAATGTTATTAAATTAATAAAATTGATTATAAATTTTAAATATGTATAAATTGCCCGTCCATTCAATTTAATTAAATTTAAATAAGTCGTAACAAAGTAAATATACTGGAAAGTGTATTTAAGAAATTTAAAAAAAATTTTAATAAAAATTTAGCAATTTAAAACTGTATAAAATTGAAAAATTTTTAAAAAATCGAAAAAATGTCAAAAGTAATAATAAAATAGTAAAATAAATAATAAAACAAAATTAAAATAAAATTCACAAATTTATATGTTTTCCTTCTTAAAAATTGATTGATTAATGAAATCCAAAAATAAACACTTTAAATTTTAATTTTCAATTCAATTCAATTCATCTCCGTGGCTGTGTGAAATTCCAAGACTTGATCCATAATTTATAAATTAAATACATTAGGAATTAATTCTGTAAATTTTTTCCTTTATTTTGCGTTATCCCGCTTCGAGTCAGCTCATCCTTTCCAAGAATTCCTGATTTAAGAAGATTTCCAAAAAATTCATACATTCAATGATTTTTCTGATGAAAACATTCTTCCTGATTCCTAAAATTTGACCGAAATCTACTTTACCAACATTCTGAAAATTTAAATTATTGAAGAATTATTTAACCATTGATGTTCCTACCTTTTGGATTATTATCAAAAAAATTACCTAATTAACTAATGGAATTTTAATTAAGAAGATTTATTTGGAATTGGCTAAAATCAAATTTTTGTTTATTTGAATTTTGCCGCCTAACCTAAAAATTGGACTACGAAACTTATGAAGAATTTTATTGATGCCGATATTAATTATTATATTTTGGAAGACTTGATTATTATATCTAATTTATATAGAGCTCTTATTGTTGCGGATTTGTCAAAATCCTGTTTATTTAAAAGATTCATGTGGTCAGGACGAAAAACTATTTAAATTCAAGAAATATGGATATCCTATTGTTGTATAGGGTTGTAAGCTGTGAATCGTTTCATTGAAACATTGAAACTTTCATTGAAACTTTCAATGTTTCATGGACGAAAGTTTCAAAGTTTCATGAAACTTTGAGTGGAGGGGATAGAATTTAAATTTCGCGCCTTCAAATTTATTTGTCAAGTAAGGTAAGGTTAGTTTGCCCATGTATTTGCGCCATATTGAAACTTTGAAATGTTTCATGAAGCATTGAAACTTTCATGAAACATTTCAATTAGGAAAGTTTCATGAAACTTTCCAACCCTATTGTTGTATCAATTTCTTGGGTTTCTGGATTCAAGTTGGCTGATTTATTAATCAAGAATAATTTACGAAGAGTGCAATAATGATTTACCATCTCTCAGATCGAATTAATATTGTTAATTAATTCCGAAGATTAATTTAATTTTGGAAGAATTTATTAAAAAGATTTGAATTTAGACGCCACTTTCCATCGACCAATATGAGTCAAGACATACCGGATGCGTTATTTTTATGTTAAATTAATTCAGTTGCTTACTTGATTAACTTAGTACCTCTCAAATGTCATGGTAACGATTGGTTACCATGGTAATAATAAACGGCCATTTTTCATCTTTTTTTTTTCACCATCCGTGGAGACAGGACGTAAAAATGTTGAGTCTTTGGATTTTTTTATCAATATTTAACAGAATGATTTGATCTTTCTTTTTCTTGCTGTTCTTCGACCTTTTGTTTGATGTTTTCAAATAATAGTGAATCCGGTAAAGTTTCATTGCTAATCAATTATACGAAAATAGAATTTTGATTATTCCAGAATGATTTCGTTAATATTCAACTTAGAGTAACTTAAAATTTAATTTGATTTAACTCAATTTAACCTTTGGTCTAAATTATTGTTTCAATTATTTGGTCACATGAATTATTCGCCAAATTAACCAACCGTTATCAATATTAAATTAATATTGATATCATATTTTCTTTTATTCATTTGCCAAGCCTTGGAATATTGAAAGATCATTGATTTAACATGGATTTAAGAATCCTAACCTCAAATATAAACTTCCCCTTGAATTTATTTTAGAAATAAATTATTTGTAAACGTGAATTTTCTAGACAAAATTATTCATTCTATCGATTAAAATTGTTTATATTATTAATTTAAATGTTTATGTTCTTTTTATAAATCTATCTGAAATTTTTGAATAATGACTTTTGGTCATTAATTTAGTTTTAGGTTTGCCAAAATTGTCAAATACTTTTTTAACCTCAAAATTATAATTTCCTTTGAGATCTCTGTTAATAATTTCTATGTTGATATTTTTATCTTATTAGATAAATTTGGTTCGTTTTCAGAGAATTTAATTTATTATGTGAAATTTAACTTGTTTTCGAGAGATTTAATTTAAGTATTTCATCAAAATTTAATTTATTCCAACAAAATTTCATTTATTCACGAAAAGTTTGATTTATTTTATAAAATTTAATTTAGTTTCACAAAGTTTAGTTTATTTTGCATAATTTAATTTATTCTTTCGAAATTAATTTTGAATTTAAATCAATTTGAAATCGAGCCACCCCCTTTACTATTATCCAAATTTGGTTTAGCTAGCCAAGGTAATTATAGAAGATTCTGTTTCGTTTTTATTCTTAATTTATTTAATTTTCTTTTCATCTTGTGGGATTGAGCTTCCAATTATTTTATTGGTCGGAAATCCAGTTTCCTTGACAGATTGAGCTTCCAATCGTTTTTGATCGGAAATCTGCTTGTTTATTTAAATTCAATAATTTTCTTTTCTTGTCCCGTTTTGCTTAATTTATTATTATTATTTTTTTTTAGAATGATCAAAGAAAGATCTGGCGCCCTTTTTTTTGAATAAATCAAGAATCCTCTACATTTGTAATCGAAATAATTAAGATATATTATTTTCTGGTTACAATTTAGATATTTAGAGTAAGGTCAATCTATGTTTTGGTGCAAAACACGTTTCTCTTATAGAGAATAAAAAAGGGGAATATGATCATGAATGTTATTATTCGACAATCGCAGATTCAATAATGGATACTATTGACGCGCTATATTTGCATGATATGTGTCCAAGTTTTATAAATACGACAGTTGAAGAACCTTATGTATTTTTAATCGATTTTCCCGAATTTAATTTCAATATTTAATGTAATCAACAGAATTAATTTACTACCTTAAAGCTCTAAAATTAGAATCGACTAAAAATTTATTTAAATTCTACTCAATCGTAATATAATTAAACTCCATAATAAAAGTTTTTGTCGGTTATTTCACTATGAAACCTGATATAGTTTTTGAATGTTGTGAAATATCCTTCAATTAGGTTATATAATTTTTTATTTAAAATTTAATTTGATTTAATTTGATTAAAATTCAATAAAAGTACAAAATAATTATTTTTATTCAGGAACTATAAAAAATTTTAGAAAGTGGAAGTAGATATAAAAATTGAAGTAAAAAAAATGTTATCAAATAGAAAATAATAAGGTCCTAGAAAGTTAAAAAATATTTTGAATTTTAAGAGACGTATCTAACTAAAAAACATTCATAAATTACTGTACAAGTCGAAAAATAATTGTAAAATGAAAATGATAACTAATTGGTTTTTTTTTATTTCAGATGATGCTGTAAAGAAGTATCTGTCAACCAGTAAAAAAACTTTGTTCAAACACGTCTTTAACAGTATACAGTCAACGGTTCATTTTTATATATTCTTTAATAAAACTTTTAGAAAATTTGTTTCAAATGTATTTAAAATGACACATATTGATGTATTGAGAAGAAAGTTCTAAAAACTAGCTTCCATTCTTTTTAAAAAAAGTTTGTCTTGAGAACAGATTTAATATATCAGCGAATGAAAAAATTTATTACCTTGAACTGTACTGTGAGCAATAAGAAAATCCGCATGGGTCGGAATTTTATATGCAGCTGTAGCAGAATCTGTTTCTGTTCTGACAGCACTTCGCATTAATGAAATCCCGGAATCCAGTTTGTCGCCTCTACAAGCCTTAAATGAGAATTAAGATTTTTATTAAAAAAATATATTCAGAAGTTCTTTTATGTAATATTTATAGATCAGGCATCGAGTTAAAAATATTGGACGATTATTAAAACATTAAAAAAAATTTTTTTCTAACTTATCAACTAATATAATCATTTTGAAATATATAAAAAAATTATTAATAGGTTTTATAAAGCAGAATTTAATAAGCTTTCCAAATCTTTAAGTTTCAACTCTCTATCTTAATTTTTGATCAAGTTATCATGATTTTAATTGAGTTGTCTTTTTTCGACCAACCGAAAAAAGCATTATCGATGTCAATTGCAATTTATTTCTATTTTTTTTTTCAGAAAGCTGTTATATTCAGTGGTGATCATGAATCTTTAAAAAATATTTAAGCTTCATTGCAAATAAATATAAAAATCACTAAAAACAAATAACTGGATCTAACATACAGGGTGTCCGGAAAGTCTGGAAACGGTCAAATATCTCGGAAAATATTAATTTTAGAAAAAAAAGTTTTAACCAAAAGTTGTGCAGTAATAAAAAATCTATAATGTGAAGTTTTAAGAAAAGAGGCCCGGGGCCCAATGTAAGGCCCAAGGGAGAAAAAATTGTTTTTTGTACTAAAGATCATTAACTTTCAACTAAATATTAATAATGCCGGTGATTTTACGAATCCAGGCATGTGTGACACATGCCCAAAATATTGGGCCCAAGGCCCAATGTAACATTAAGGGTTCATTATGTGCCTCTCGTAAATCTGTTTAATTACCATAAAGTCAATATTGCATTCCGCATAATTTTCCAAACAAATAATCAGAGTTGTGTACGACGAAGAAAAATTTTTGGGCCTTGGGCCCAATGTAACACCCAAGATCAAACCAATGATTTCGGTAAATAAGATCAGAAAATTTTTAGTAAATATTTTCTGTCGTCGTGACTCCTTAAAATAGGACATGTGTGATACATACCCAACATTGTACCCAACATTGTCACATTGGGCCCAAGGCCCAATGTGACATCCTGGATAAATTGCATGCATTTCGTAACTAGGTTTAATTACCTTAAAAGGTCAGGAATGCGCTCCACAATTTTTTCCAAACAAATAATCAGAGTTGTGTACCATGCAAAATATTCTTGGGCCTCAGGCCCAATGTAAGACCCCAGGTGAAATCAATGATTTCGGTAAAAGAAATCTCAAAATTTTTAATGAATATTTTCGGTCATAGTGATTCTTTGAACTACTACATGTGTGACACATACCCAACATATTGGGCCCAAGGCCCAATCTGACATACTGGATCAATTACGTGCATTTCGTAAATAAGTTTAATTACCATAAAGTCGATATTGCATTCCACATAATTATCCAAACAAACAATCAGAGTTGTGTACGACAAAAAAATATTCTTGGGCCATGGGCCCAATGTAAGACCCAAGGTAAAATCAATGTTTTCGGTAAATAAGATCTCAAAATTTAAAGTAAATATTTTCTGTCCTCATGATTCCTCAAACTGCCAAATGTAAGACCCAAGGTCAAATCAACGTTTTCAGTAAATGTGATTTTAAAATTTTTAGAGAATATTTGCTGTCATCGTGATTCCTTGAACAAAGATATGTGTGATACATACCCAACACATTGGGCCCCAGGCCCAATCTGACATCCTGGATAAATTACGTGCATTTCCAAACTTCTAATGAATTTAAGATCAGCATACAGTATTTTTCAATCAATTAGTCTAACACAAAAAAATGTTTAGACTCAGAAAAATTACTGACAGCATTAGGTGTAGAGAAATTGTACAGGGGGTGAATTTTAGGGGATGATCAAGGAAGGTCATCACTTCTCAGCAAATATCAGATGCACAACAAATATTTTTCAATAAATAAGCATCACCCAAAAAAATGTTTGAGATCAGAAAAATTGCTAAGAGCGTTAGGTGTTGATAATTTGTGCAGGGGGTGGATTTTAGGGGATGATCAAGTTAGGTCATCACTTCTCATCAATCATAGATTACCAACAAATATTTTCCAATCAATTATCATCACCCAAAAAAATGTTTGCGCTCAGAAAAATTACGAAATGCGTTAGGTGTAGATAATTTGTACAGGGGGTGAATTTTAGGGGATGATCAAAGTAGGTCATCACTTCTCATCAATCTTAGATGAACAACAAATCAATAACCAATCAATTAACTTGACCCAAAAAAATGTTTACGCTCAAAAAAATTACTGAGAGCATTAGGTGGAGAAAATTTGTAGAAAGGGTGGATTTTAGGGGATGATCAAGTTAGGTCATCACTTCTCATCAATCATAGATTACCAACAAATATTTTCCAATCAATTATCATCACCCAAAAAAATGTTTGCGCTCAGAAAAATTACGAAATGCGTTAGGTGTAGATAATTTGTACAGGGGGTGAATTTTAGGGGATGATCAAAGTAGGTCATCACTTCTCATCAATCTTAGATGAACAACAAATCAATAACCAATCAATTAACTTGACCCAAAAAAATGTTTACGCTCAAAAAAATTACTGAGAGCATTAGGTGGAGAAAATTTGTAGAAAGGGTGGATTTTAGGGGATGATCAAGTTAAGTAATCACTTCTTATCAATCTTAGATAACCAACAAATATTTTCCAATCAATTAACATGTCCCAAAAAAATGATTGCGCTCAGAAAAGTAACTGAAAGTGTTAGGTGTAGACAATTTGTACAGGGGGTGAATTTTAGGGGTTGATCAAGGTAGGTCATCACTTCACATCAATCTTAGATGAACAACAAATATTTCCCAATCAATTAACATGACCAAAAAAAATGTTTGCGTTCAGAAAAATTACTAAGAGCGTTAGGTGTTGATAATTTGTGCAGGGGGTGAATTTTAGGGGATGATCAAGGTAGGTCATCACTTCTCATCAATCTTAGATGACCAACAAATATTTTTAAATCAATTAACATGACCCACAAAAATGATTCCGCTCAGAAAAATAACTGAGTGTGTTATGTGTAGATAATTTTTACAGGGGGTGAATTTTAGGGGATGATCAAGGTAGGTCATCACTTCTCATCAATCTTAGATGACCAACAAATATTTTCCAATCAATTAACATGACCCAAAAAAATGATTGCGCTCAGAAAAATAACTGAGAGTGTTAGGTGTAGACAATTTGTACAGGGGGTGAATTTTAGGGGTTGATCAACGTAGATCATCACTTTTCATCAATCTTAGATGATCAACAAATATTTCTCAATCAGTTAGCATCACCCAAAAAAATGTTTACGCTCAAAATAATTACTGAGAGCATTAGGTGGAGAAAATTTGTAGAGGAGGTGGATTTTAGGGGATGATCAAGTTAAGTAATCACTTCTCATCAATCTTAGATGATCAACAAATATTTTTCAATCAATAAGCATCACCCAAAAAAATGTTTGAGATCAGAAAAATTGCTAAGAGCGTTAGGTATTGATAATTTGTGCAGGGGGTGAATTTTAGGGGATGATCAAGGTAGGTCATCACTTCTCATCAATCTTAGATGACCAACAAATATTTTTCAATCAATTATCATCACCGAAAAAAATAAATGCGCTCAGAAAAATAAATGATAGTGTTAGGTGTAGATAATTTGTACAGGGTGTGGATTTTAGGGGATGATTAAGGTAGGTCATCACTTCTCATCAATCTTAGATGTACAACAAATCTATTAACAATCAATTAACATGACCTAAAAAAATGTTTACGCTCAAAAAAATTATTAAGAGCGTTAGGTGTAGATAATTTGTACAGGGGGTGAATTTTATTGGATGATCAAGGTAGGTCATCACTACTTATCAATCTTAGATGACCAACAAATATTTCCCAATCAATTAACATGACCGAAAAAAATGTTTGCGTTCAGAAAAATTACTAAGAGCGTTACGTCTAGACAATTTGTACAGGGGGTGAATTTTAGGGGATGATCAAGGTAGTTCATCACTATGATTGATGAGAAGTGATGAACTAAGTTGATCATCCCCCAAAATCCACCCCCTTTACAAATTTTCTCCACCTAATGCTCTCAGTAATTTTTTTGAGCGTAAACATTTTTTTGGGTGATGCTAACTGATTGACAAATATTTGTTGATCATCTAAGATTGATGAAAAGTGATGACCTACCTTGATCATCCCTTAAAATTCACCCCCTGTACAAATTATCTACACCTAACACTCTCAGTTATTTTTTTGAGCGTAAAAATTTTTTTAGTCATGTTAATTGATTGTTAATTGATTTGTTGATCATTTAAGATTGATGACAAGTGAATGACCTACATTGATTATACCCTAAAATTCACCCCCTGTACAAATTATCTACACGAAACGCTCTTAGTAATTTTACTGAACGCAAACATTTTTTTCGGTCATGTTATATGATTGGGAAATATTTGTTGTTTATCTAAGATTGATAAAAAGTGATAACGTACCTTGATCAACCCCTAAAATTCACCCCCTGTTCAAATTGTCTACACCTAACACTCTCAGTTATTTTTCTGAGCGCAATCATTTTTGTGGGTCATGTTAATTGATTCAAAAATATTTGTTGGTTATCTAAGATTGATGAGAAGTGATGACCTGCCTTGATCATCCCCTAAAATTCACCCCCTGTAAAAATTATCTACACCTAACGCATTTAGTAATTTTTCTGAGCGCAAACATTTTTTTGGGTGATGATAATTGATTGGAAAATATTTGTTGGTAATCTGTGATTGATGAGAAGTGATGACCTAAGTTGATCATCCCCTAAAATCCACCCCCTCTACAAATTTTCTCCACCTATCGCATTTAGTAATTTTTCTAAGCGCAAACATTCTTTTGGGTGATGATAATTGATTGGAAAATATTTGTTGGTAATCTATGATTGATGAGAAGTGATGACCTAAGTTGATCATCCCCTATAATCCACCCTCTCTACAAATTTTTTCCACCTAATGCTCTCAGTAATTTTTTTGAGCGTCAACATTTTTTTGGGTCATGTTAATTGATTGTTAATTGATTTGTTGTTCATCTCAGATTGATGAGAAGTAATGACCTAACTTGATCATCCCCTAAAATCCACCCCCTCTACAAATTTTCTCCACCTAATGCTCTCAGTAATTTTTTTGAGCGTAAACATTTTTTTAGGTCATGTTAATTGATTGTCAATTGATTTGTTGTTCATCTAAGATTGTTGAGAAGTGATGACCTACATTGATCATCCCCTAAAATTCACCCCCTGTACAAATTATCTACACGTAACGCTCTTAGTAATTTTTCTGAACGCAAACACTTTTTTCGGTCATGTTATATGATTGGGAAATATTTGTTGTTCATCTAAGATTGATAAGAAGTGATGACGTACCTTGATCAACCCCTAAAATTCACCCCTTGTACAAATTGTCTACACCTAACGCATTTAGTAATTTTTCTGAGCGCAAACATTTTTTTGGGTGATGCTAACTGATTGAGAAATATTTGTTGATCATCTAAGATTGATGAAAAGTGATTACCTACCTTGATCATCCCCTAAAATTCACCCCCTGTACAAATTATCTACACGTAACGCTCTTAGTAATTTTTCTAAACGCAAACATTTTTTTTGGTCATGTTAATTGATTGGGAAATATTTGTTGTTCATCTAAGATTGATGAGAAGTGATGACCTACCTAGATCAACCCCTAAATTTCACCCCCTGTACAAATTGTCTACATCTAACACTCTTAGTTATTTTTCTGAGCGCAATCATTTTTTTGGGTCATGTTAATTGATTGGAAAATATTTGTTGGTCATCTAAGATTGATGAGAAGTGATGACCTACCTTTATCATCCCCTAAAATTCACCCCCTGTACAAATTATCTACACCTAACGCATTTAGTAATTTTTCTGAGCGCAAACATTTTTTTGGGTGATGATAATTGATTGGAAAATATTTGTTGGTAATCTATGATTGATGAGAAGTGATGACCTAAGTTGATAATCCCCTAAAATCCACCCCCTCTACAAATTTTCTCCACCTATCGCATTTAGTAATTTTTCTAAGCGCAAACATTTTTTTGGGTGATGATAATTGATTGGAAAATATTTGTTGGTAATCTATGATTGATGAGAAGTGATGACCTAAGTTGATCATCCCCTAAAATCCACCCTCTCTACAAATTTTTTCCACCTAATGCTCTCAGTAACTTTTTGAGCGTAAACATTTTTTTGGGTCATGTTAATTGATTGTTAATTGATTTGTTGTTCATATAAGATTGATGAGAAGTAATGACCTAACTTGATGATCCCCTAAAATCCACCCCCTCTACAAATTTTCTCCACCTAATGCTCTCAGTAATTTTTTTGAGCGTAAACATTTTTTTGGGTCATGTTAATTGATTGTTAATTGATTTGTTGTTCATCTAAGATTGTTGAGAAGTGATGACCTACATTGATCATCCCCTAAAATTCACCCCCTGTACAAATTATCTACACGTAACGCTCTTAGTAATTTTTCTGAACGCAAACACTTTTTTCGGTCATGTTATATGATTGGGAAATATTTGTTGTTCATCTAAGATTGATAAGAAGTGATGACGTACCTTGATCAACCCCTAAAATTCACCCCTTGTACAAATTGTCTACACCTAACACTTTCAGTTATTTTTCTGAGCGCAATTATTTTTGTGGGTCATGTTAATTGATTCAAAAATATTTGTTGGTCATCTAAGATTGATGAGAAGTGATGACCTACCTTGATCATCCCCTAAAATTCACCCCCTCTACAAATTACCTACACCTAACGCATTAGTAATTTTTCTGAGCGCAAACATTTTTTTGGGTGATGCTAACTGATTGAGAAATATTTGTTGATCATCTAAGATTGATGAAAAGTGATGACCTACCTTGATCAACCCCTAAATTTCACCCCCTGTACAAATTGTCTACACCTAACACTCTCAGTTATTTTTCTGATCGCAATCATTTTTGTGGGTCACGTTAATTGATTCAAAAATATTTGTTGGTCATCTAAGATTGATGAGAAGTGATGACCTGCCTTGATCATTCCCTAAAATTCACCCCCTGTAAAAATTATCTACACCTAACGCATTTAGTAATTTTTCTGAGCGCAAACATTTTTTTGGGTGATGATAATTGATTGGAAAATATTTGTTGGTAATCTATGATTGATGAGAAGTGATGACCTAAGTTGATCATCCCCTAAAATCCACCCCCTCTACAAATTTTCTCCACCTATCGCATTTAGTAATTTTTCTAAGCGCAAACATTCTTTTGGGTGATGATAATTGATTGGAAAATATTTGTTGGTAATCTATGATTGATGAGAAGTGATGACCTAAGTTGATCATCCCCTATAATCCACCCTCTCTACAAATTTTTTCCACCTAATTCTCTCAGTAATTTTTTTGAGCGTAAACATTTTTTTGGGTCATGTTAATTGATTGTTAATTCATTTGTTGTTCATCTAAGATTGATGAGAAGTAATGACCTAACTTGATCATCCCCTAAAATCCACCCCCTCTACAAATTTTCTCCACCTAATGCTATCAGTAATTTTTTTGAGCGTAAACATTTTTTTGGGTCATGTTAATTGATTGTTAATTCATTTGTTGTTCATCTAAGATTGATGAGAAGTAATGACCTAACTTGATCATCCCCTAAAATCCACCCCCTCTACAAATTTTTTCCACCTATTGCTCTTAGTAATTTTTTTGAGCGTAAACATTTTTTTGGGTGATGCTAACTGATTAGAAAATATTTGTTGGTAATCTATGATTGATGAGAAGTGATGACCTAAGTTGATCATCCCCTAAAATTCACCCCCGGTAAAAATTATCTACACCTAACACTCTCAGTTATTTTTTTGGGTGTAAACATTTTTTTGGGTCATGTTAATTGTTGTTCATCTAAGATTGTTGAGAAGTGATGACTTACATTGATCATCCCCTAAAATTCACCCCCTGTACAAATTATCTACACGTAACGCTCTTAGTAATTTTTCTGAACGCAAACATTTTTTTCGGTCATGTTATATGATTGGGAAATATTTCTTGTTTATCTAAGGTTGATAAGAACTGATGACGTACCTTGATCAACCCCTAAAATTCACCCCCTGTACAAATTGTCTACACCTAACACTCTCAGTTATTTTTCTGATCGCAATCATTTTTGTGGGTCACGTTAATTGATTCAAAAATATTTGTTGGTCATCTAAGATTGATGAGAAGTGATGACCTGCCTTGATCATCCCCTAAAATTTACCCCCTGTAAAAATTATCTACACCTAACACTCTCAGTTATTTTTCTGAGCGCAATCATTTTTGTGGGTCATGTTAATTGATTGAAAAATATTTGTTGGTCATCTAAGATTGATGAGAAGTGATGACCTGCCTTGATCATCCCCTAAAATTCACCCCCTGTAAAAATTATCTACACCTAACGCATTTAGTAATTTTTCTGAGCGCAAACATTTTTTTGGGTGATGATAATTGATTGCAAAATATTTGTTGGTAATCTATGATTGATGAGAAGTGATGACCTAAGTTGATCATCCCCTAAAATCCACCCCCTCTACAAATTTTCTCCACCTATCGCATTTAGTACTTTTTCTAAGCGCAAACATTCTTTTGGGTGATGATAATTGATTGGAAAATATTTGTTGGTAATCTATGATTGATGAGAAGTGATGACCTAACTTGATCATCCCCTAAAATCCACCCCCTCTACAAATTTTCTCCACCTATCGCATTTAGTAATTTTTCTGAACGCAAACATTTTTTTCGGTCATTTTATATGATTGGGAAATATTTGTTGTTCATCTAAGATTGATAAGAAGTGATGACATACCTTGATCAACCCCTAAAATTCACCCCTTGTACAAATTGTCTACACCTAACACTTTTAGTTATTTTTCTGAGCGCAATTATTTTTGTGGGTCATGTTAATTGATTCAAAAATATTTGTTGGTCATCTAAGATTGATGAGAAGTGATGACCTACCTAGATCAACCCCTAAATTTCACCCCCTGTACAAATTGTCTACACCTAACACTCTTAGTTATTTTTCTGAGCGCAATCATTTTTTTGGGTCATGTTAATTGATTGGAAAATATTTGTTGGTCATTTAAGATTGATGAGAAGTGATGACCTACCTTGATCATCCCCTAAAATCCAACCTCTCTACAAATTGTTAATTGATTTGTTGTACATCTATGATTGCTGAGAAGTGATGACCTACCTTGATCATCCCCTAAAATTCACCCCCTGTACAATTTCTCTACACCTAATGCTGTCAGTAATTTTTCTGAGTCTAAACATTTTTTTGTGTTAGACTAATTGATTGAAGAATACTGTATGCTGATCTTAAATTCATTAGAAGTTTGGAAATGCACGTAATTTATCCAGGATGTCAGATTGGGCCTGGGGCCTAATGTGTTGGGTATGTATCACACATATCTTTGTTCAAGGAATCACGATGACAGCAAATATTCTCTAAAAATTTTAAAATCACATTTACTGAAAACGTTGATTTGACCTTGGGTCTTACATTGGGCACATTGCCCAAGAATATTATTAAGTGGTACACAACTCTGAATATTTGTTTGGAAATTTTTGCAAATCGCATTATCGTGATTAGGTTAATGAAACTTATTTACGCGATGCACGGAATTTATTCAGGATGTCAGGTTGGGCCTTGGACCCAATTTGTTGGGTATGTATCACACATATCCTAGTTTAAGGAATCATGAGGACAGAAAATATTTACTTTAAATTTTGAGATCTCATTTACCGAAAACATTGATTTTACCTTGGGTCTTACATTGGGCCCATGGCCCAAGAATATTTTTTTGTCGTACACAACTCTGATTGTTTGTTTGTATAATTATGTGGAATGCAATATCGACTTTATGGTAATTTAACTTATTTACGAAATGCACGTAATTGATCCAGTATGTCAGATTGGGCCTTGGGCCCAATATGTTGGGTATGTATCACACATGTAGTAGTTCAAAGAATCACGATGACCGAAAATATTCACTAAAAATTTAAAGATTTCTTTTACCGAAATCATTGATTTCACCTGGGGTCTTACATTGGGCCTGAGGCCCAAGAATATTTTGCATGGTACACAACTCTGATTATTTGTTCGGAAAATTATGCGGAATGCAATATTGACTTTATGGTAATTAAACAGATTTACGAGAGGCACATAATGTACCCTTAATGTTACATTGGGCCTTGGGCCCAATATTTTGGGCATGTGTCACACATGCCTGAATTCGTAAAATCACCGGCATGATTAATATTCAGTTGAAAGTTAATGATCTTTAGTACAAAAAACAACTTTTTCTCCCTTGGGCCTTACATTGGGCCTCAGGCCCCTTTTCTTAAAACTTCACATAATAGATTTTTTATTACTGCACAACTTTTGTTTAAAACTTTTTTTTCTAAAATTAATATTTTTCGAGATATTTGACCGTTTCCAGACTTTCCGGACACCCTGTATATAAAAAGTTGAAAATTTTCTAAAAAAAAATTTTTAAATGAATATTATAATTTTGTTCTTACCTGGAAAAAGAAAAGTTTTGGTTTGCCAGCGAGGGAAAGACATTTGTCTGCAGTAAAAGGTTTCCAGATATTATCCGAAGAATAGGCGACATCTTTCGCGCAGATGAGATCATTTGTTAATCCATGAGTTAAAACGAAGATGCAAATACAGTCATTCTCACTATGATCTTCTTGTTTAACTATATTTTAAAAAATAAGTTCTATAACGTTTATAAATAGTTTAATCGAAGAAAAATTAATAGTTTTTATAGGGTGGCGTAACTAAGATGGCAAGGGCCCTGGGACAAAAAAGAAAATGGGGCCCCAATTATATATAATAATTTACAAGTTTATAATTTCTTCATTCATTCATTCTATCCATACCTGACATTTGTCACAAGAAGTTCTTTTCTTTTCAAATTTAAAATATTTCACCTTTTTAACATTTTCTCAAATTTAAAATTTATCGCAATTTTAATTTTTTCAAATTTCAGTTAATGTAAACTTGCATTGATTAAAAGTTCAATTAATATCCAGATTTCAAATATACTAAATTTGAAGTGATTTACAAGTTTCTTTAATCTTTAATAATTCTTTTTTTCTATTGTAATTCCAATTACTTAAACTAGAGTTTTGTATTATTTTAATCATTTTTCAATTATTTTCTGCAATTTTTAATTATTTTTAAAATATTTATCTAAATCTTAAATTTACCTTCTTCAAATTCCAGTCATTTTGTTTAGTTTTTTCAATAACTTTTTCAATTTTAATTAGTGTGCCATTGGCATTAAATCAATTTAATTATTTATTCCTCAATTTCATATTATTCATTGCAAATTTAAATTCATTTTTTTAATTTACCATTATTTTTGTCATTTTGCAATTATTATTTTCAATTTGTAATTATTTTAATAATTTTTTAATTAATTTCCTGAACTTCCAAATACATATCTCAATTTTCAATTATTTTGTTTAATTTTCATTTGTTTTTCATATTTTTCAATTAATTTCCAAAATTTTCAGTTATTATCTCAAATTTAGATTATTGTCTTCAATCTCCAATTTTTTTAACGATTTTTCAATTACTTTCTTTACTTTGGCATAACTTTCAAAAATTTCGTTTATTTATCTCAAATGTCAATTATTTTCATCAATTTCGATTGTTTCTGCGATTTTCTAATTATTCTCGCTAATTAAAATTTTTTAAGTAATTTTGTAATTATTTTCTTTTTTTAAACATATATTCTTTGATTTTTCAATTATTTCTTTCAAATTTTATTTACTGTTTTCAATTTTTCATATTTAAATTATTTTTCATCATATATCAATTTTTTTCTCAACCTGAAATTATTTTCTGCATATTTCAATTATTTTACTTAATTTTGAATTAATTTGATCATTTTTCAATTATTTTCCTCGATTGTTAATTATTACTCTCATTTTCTAAAATTATTTTCTAAGATCTTTGAGTATTTTTCTAAAAATTCAATTATTTTTTCAATTTTTAATTATTTTTATTTGTTTTCATAATTTTTAAAAATGTTTATTAATTGTCTTACATTTTAATTATATTTAGATTTCTTCAATTTATTATATTTAAATTATTTTCTTCAAGTTTTAATCTAAGATTAATATTTTTCTCAAGTTTCCCATTATTTTCTTCAATTTTAAATTATTTTTCATTTTTTTCATAATTTCAAAAATTTTAAACTATTTACCTGATTTATTTTCTCTAATTTTTAATTATTTTCTGTTTTTTCAACTAATTTCTCAGATTTTCAAGTATTTTTCTCAAATTTCAATTATTTTTTATATTTAAAAAAAGTTCTGGAATTTTTTCAATTATTTATTTCAAATTTCCTTCTTTTTCAACTTTTATCATTCTTTTTATCATATTTTAATTATTTTTTTCAAGTTTTAAATTTTAAAATCATTTTACAATTATTTCCCCCAATTTTTATTTACCTATTCTTAATTTTTTCAATTATTTTGTAAGACTTTTAAATATTTTTTTAAAATTTTCAATTATTATCTTTAATTTTTAATTATTTCTGAATTAATATATTGAACTTTCAAATAGATATAGCAATTTCCTAATTATCCAGTTATTATCTCAAATTTAGATTATTGTCATCAATTTTTCATGTTGTAAACGATTTTTCAATTATTTTCATCAATTTTCGATTGTTTCTGCGATTTTTTAATTATTCTCTTAAATTGAAAGTTTTGAGGTAATTTTGTAATTATTTTCTTTTTTTAAACATATATATATATATATATTCTAAGATTTTTTCAATTACTTCTCTCAAATTTTATATACTTTTTTCAAATTTTCATATTAAAATTATTTTTATCATATTTCAATTTTTTTTTTGTCAATTTTAAATTATATTCAGCATGTTACAATTATATTTTTCAATTTTGAATTAATTTTATCATTTCTTACTTATTTTCATCGATTGTGAATTATTATTCTCATTTTCTAAAATTATTTTCTAGGATTTTTAAATATTTTTCTAAAATTTGAATTATTTTTTTCAATTTTTAATTATTTTCGTTTTTTTTTCGTAATTTCAAAAAAAACTTGATTAATTATCGTAAATTTCAATTATTTTTAGCTTTATTTAATTCTTTTCTCCAGTTTTTAGTAATTCTTATTTTTTTTCTATTGATTTCCAAGATCTTTATGTATTTATTTTAAATTTCAATTAATGCTTTTTTTATTTCAAAAAAATTCTTCAATTTTTTCAATTATTTCACACAAATATCATTTTTTTTCAACTTATCATGATTTATTTCATATTTTAATTATTTTGCTCAAGATTCAAATTTTAAAATGATTTTTCAATTGTTTTCCAAAATTTATTTCCTTCAATTTAAAATTTTTTTCATTTGTTTTATAATTTTCAAAATTTTAAGCTATTTATCTGCCATTTCAATTATTTCATTCAATTTACAATTATCTATTTTATTTTCTTCAAAATTGATAAGTTAAATTTGAAGTAAATTTAGTGGAATTTTAAGTTCAGGGTGGGTGAGTAGATTGGAGTAGTGCATAAAGAAGTGAGTGAAAGAGTGTGAAGTGGCGGTACGTGTGAGAAAAGGTAAAAAAAGAGGAAATAAGCGGGCTAGGGAGTTTAAGGTTAGGAGTGACCGTACTCACGTACTGGCATGGAAGGAATGCAGAGTAAGTAGTTGAATGAGTAAATTGTTTTGAGTAAATGAAAAGTGAAGCAGGAGACGAGTAGAAAAGAAATAGATAATAGGAAAAAATAAATAAATAAAAATATTAATAATTAAGCGGTGGTGGCATATAGAGATTACGAGGAGTGAGTAGAGCGAGACAGAGAGAGTGTGAGAGAGAAAGTAGAGAGTAGTCGGTAAGGCAGGTATGAATTTTGCAGGCAGATCTCCGCCAGGAGATGACAGATGGCGACAAAAGGTAGATAGAGAGGAAAAAGGCGACAAGAAAGACGAGGAAGTAGAAGGGGGAGATGAGCAGCTAGAATTTAGCACGCCGGGATCAGGCAGATTTGTGGTAAACCCAAAGGCGGGAACAGAGACAGGCAGGAGGAAGGGTAGAAAGACGTTGATACAAATAGAACAGGAGAGATTAGGTAAAAAGGGAGGGTCAGGAGATATAAGGGTATTGCTGCAGATGGACAAAGTAGAGAATGATGAAAAGGTAGAAAAGGAGGAGGAAGAAGAAGGGGTGGAAAGGTTAGAAGGGGAGGAGGGATTGGCAGGGCTGATCCAAAAACTAAATGATAAGGTGTTGACTCAGATGGAAGGGCTCAAGGGAGAGATAGGAGGAATTAAGAGTATGTGGAAAGTATGGGAGGCGAAGTGGGAAGAGGAGAAAAAATTGGTGCGGGAAAAAATGGAGGAAATGAAAAAGGAGCAAAATGAGGAGGTAGGAGAAATTAGAAAGGAAATGGAAGAAATAAAAGGAAGGGTAGAAAATGTAGAAAAGAGTATGGAAGAGGGAAAAGGAGAGGGGGATAAGTCCAAAGTAGAAGAGTTAGAGAATAAAATAGAGCAGATGGGTAGAAGAATGGAGGGGTTAGAGAGAGAGAAACGAAAAGGAAAAATAGTGGTAAGAGGTTTGAAGGTCGACGGAAAGGATGGGAAGGAGGCAGTGGGTAGGTTGCTAGCCGAAATCGGGGCAATGGTGGAGGTAAAGGAAGTAAGAGGAATAGGTGGAGAAGTAGAAGGCAAACCGAAGATTTGGAGGGTGGAGTTAGGAAGTGAAGAGCAAAGAGGGGAGGTAATGAGAAAGAAAAGTAAGCTGAAGGGGAGAGAGATAAGAATAGATGAAGATAAAACCTATGAAGAAAGAAGAACAGGGTGGCTGCTGGAAGAGAAGGCATGGGAATTGAGGAGAGAAGGGAAGGTAGTAAGGTGGGGAAGAGAATGTTTCTGGGCTAATGGGGAGAGATGGGCGGTGAGAAAAGGCTCATCGGAGGTTGTAAGGGAGGAAAGAGAACAGGTTTTTGGCGAGGAAAGGAGAAGAAGGGAAGGACAAAATACGGACTAAAAATTGCGTTTTGGAATGTGTCAGGTTTAGCGAATAAGGAGGAAGGTTTTTGGAGAACGTTAGGTAAGTGGGATATAGTGATGATAAGTGAGACGTGGGTGGAGGAAAAAGAGTGGGAAGGAATAAAAAGAAAGCTACCGAAGGAATTTAAGTGGAACATGCAAAAGGTGAAAAGAGAACATAAAAAGGGTAGGAGTTCAGGAGGAATGATCTCGGGAGTAAGGCTAGGAATTAAAGAGAGGAGGATAGAAGGTGGCAAAGATAGAGATGGAGTAATGGTAAGAAGGATAGAAGTAGGGAAGGAGGATTTAACAGTAGTGGGGATGTATAGAAGAAGAGGGGAGAAGGAAGGTTGGAAGGCATTAGAAGAGTGGATGGAGGAGGGGATAAAAAAGAAGGTGGTTATAGGGGGAGACTTAAATGCCTGGACTGGGGAACTAGGAGGAGGAGAATGGAACGAAGAAGAGGAAAGATTCGTAAGAGTATCGAAACATAAAGAAGTAGATGACGAGGGTAGGAAAATGCTGAGTCTGATAGGGGAAAGAGGATGGATGATTTGTAATGGGAATACGGAAGGAGACGAAAAGGGTGAATTCACATTTACCGGAAAAGGGGAAACGGTAATAGATTATGTGCTAGTAGAGGAAAAAGTCAAAAAGTTAATTAAAAGATTAGAAGTAGGATGCGAAACGGATTCGGGACATTTTCCAATGGTGCTCGAGTTGAACATGAGAGGGCCAGACAGGTCAGGGAAAACAGGGGGTGAGAAAGGAAGAAGGCATAAAATGGGTAATTGGGGGATAGATAGGTTAAAAGATTTTGAAGGTAGAATGGAAGAAAGAAGGAATGAGTGGGGAGAGGAAGGAGGGGTAGAGTTCAGGGTGAAGAGAATGAGAAAGATAATGGAGGAGGTTAGAAGGGAGATGGAGACAAAGGAGGAAAATGAGGGAGAGAAGGAAGGAAAAGGTTGGTGGGACGTGGAATGCGAAAGGAGTAGAGAGGGTCTAAGGGAGGATATAAAGAAATGGAGAAGGGGGGAAATGTCGAAAAAAGATTACAATAAGAGACATAAAGAGCATAGTAAGTTGGTAAGAAAGAAAAGAGAACAGGGAAAAGAGAGATTCCTGGAGGAGGTGGAGGAAGCAATAAGGGAAGGTAGGGAGTGGGAGGTAATCAATAGGGAAAGGAAAAGAGGAAAAAAGGGGAACGGAGATATTAGGATAGAGGAATGGACGGAGTATTTTAAAAATTTAAGTGGAGGATCAGAAAAGGCAGTAAGAGGAGAGGGTAGGAGAAGAAGACTGGATAAGGAAGTAGAGGAAATCAGTAGGGAAGAAGTAGACAAAGCGATAAATAGGTTAAAGAAGAACAAAGCGGCGGGAGAAGATGGAGTAGATGGGGAATGCTTAAAATTTGGGGGGGGAGAGCGTTAGGGAAGAGATGTGGAGGATAGTGAATGCGGTGTGGAAAGGGGAAGGGTTTCCAGAAGATTGGAGAACTGGCCTGGTGGTACCTATATTGAAGAAAGGAGAGGGAAAGAAAGTGGAAGAATTCAGAGGGGTGACGTTGATGGCAATAGGATATAAAGTATACGCGGAGGTAATTAGGAAGAGGCTGGAAGACAGGGTGGAGGAGTTAGAGATTATACCACATAATCAAACAGGGTTCAGAAAGGGAATGGGCACGGTAGACAATATATACGTATTGAACTACCTGGTAAACAGGAACTTGGGGAGGAAAAAAGGAAAATTGTTAGCGGTTTTCGTGGACTTAAAGGCGGCTTTTCCATCGGTCAATAGGGGGATTTTATGGAGAGTGTTAGAGGAGAAAGGGATTGAACAAGGATTAGTGGAGAGAATAAAAGAACTGTATGAAGATACCAAAGAAAGAGTTAGAATTGGAGGAAGGATGGGAAAAGTATTCTGGTTAGCGAGGGGACTGAGACAAGGCTGCCCCCTGAGTCCAATCTTGTTTAATCTGTTGACGGCTGATCTAGAGGAGAGGATGAGGAAGAGAGGAAAAGGTGGAGTAATTTTAGGGAATGGAAGAGTGTATACACTGGCTCACGCGGATGATGTGGTGTTAATGGCTGAGGATGAAAATGGAATGAAACTGTTGTTGAGAGTGTTTGAGGAATATGTAAAGGGTAAGGATCTGTGTGTGAATGTGGAAAAAACAAAATTGTTGAGGTTTCGAAAGAAAAGAGGTAAAAATGAAGAGGAGTGGAAGATGAATGAAAGGAAATTAGAAGAAGTGAGCGAGTTTTGTTATTTAGGATATTGGTTTAAATATAATGGTGGACAAGAGTTAAATATTGAGAGAAGGCTTGAAAAAGGGGGGAAAGTAATGGGACAGGTATGGGGGATAGGAGAAAGAAGATTGAAGAATGACTGGAAAAGGAGAGTGTGGTTGTTTGATGTGTTAGTATGGTCAGTGGTCAGTTACGGAGTAGAAGTGTGGGGTTGGAAAGAAATAGGGAGATTGGAAAGCATGCAGGAGAGGTACTTGAGATGGACGATGGGGGTGAGCTGGAACTGTCCCGGTTACATGATAAGAGAGGAATTGAATAGGGAGAAAATGGTTGTGAAGCAAAGGAGGAGGACAAAAAGCTTTGAGGAGAAAATGGAGCAAGGGAAGGGTAGTAAATTGGCGCAAATGTGTTGGGGCTTGGTAAAGAAAGGAGGAAAAAAGGGCTTAAAGGGACTAAAAGGATGGGAGAAGGATAGAGCGGAAGCTATGGGAAAGGGAAGAGAGAGAGGAGAGAGTGAGGGGAAGGAGATAGAGAGATGGTGTAGAATGGACAGAGAGGAAAGATGGGAAAAGATAGGGGAGTCTAGGTACAACAGGTGGTACAAGAGGGTGAAGGGGGAGGGGGTACCAGAATACCTCGAAAAAATGAAAAAACAGGCAAAATGGAGCAGAGTATGCAAATTTAGATTAGGGGAAGGAGTTAGAGAATGTAAGTATTGGATGGAGGAGCAGGAAAAACGGTGCAGGATATGTGGGTTTGAGAAAGAAGACTGGGCGCATGTGTTAGAAAGATGCAGGGGAGATATGGATGAAGAGAAAAGTGTGGAGGAAAAAGTTAAATGGATACTAGATGAGAACGGGCAAGGGGAGAGATGGATGAATGAGTTAGAAAGAATGAGGAGAGAGAAAAGTGAGGGTTTAAAATAAAAAAAAAATAAAAAAAAAAAAATAAATAAATAAAAAAAAAAAAAAAGGGAGGAGACCCGGTGACAAAGCCAGAAAGGGCTAAAGGAACAGGAAACGGAAGCCCTGGCACTGGTGGCTTTAGGAGATAGTTTTAAATTATAAGTGTAAATAAGAATGCGTTAGGTTAAGGTAATAGATTGTATTTGCGAATATAGGTTAAGATAGAGTGTATGTATAGAGTCTCGAACTCTGCGGTAGCAGAGAGAGTAAATAAATATTATTATGTTTATCTTTTTTTCATTTATTTTCTGTAATTTTTCATTATTTTCTTCTTATTTATTTTTTTTACGTACTTCTAAAAGTTTCAAGTATTTCTCTAAAATATTTTTAACCTTTATTTCCTTTATTTAAAGTATATTAATTTTTTTCAAATATTTTCTTCAATTATTTCATTCAATTATCATTTTTTTACAACTTATCATGATTTGTTTCATATTTTAATTATTTTTTTCAAGATTCAAATTTTAAAATGATTTTTCAATTGTTTTCCAAAATTTATTTCCTTCAATTTACAATTTTTTTCATTTGTTTTATAATTTTCAAAATTTTAAGCTATTTATCTGCCAATTATTTTCTTCAATTTTTAATTACTTCCGTTTTTTTTTCATAATTTTCATAAAGTTTTTAATTATTTCTCTTTTATTAAAATTTTTCTCTTTAATTTCAAATTATGTTTATCTTTTTTCATTTATTTTTTCTAATTTTGAATTATTTTCTTCTTTTTTTTAATGAACTTCTAAAAGTTTCAAATATTTCTATGAAAATTTTTTTAACCTTTATTTCCTTTATTTAAAGAATATTAATTTTTTTCAAATATTTTCTCAAATTTTAATTATTTATTTCAATTTTAAGTTATTTAAGGCCAGCGTACGTTGTTTAATTTAGTCAAACTTTAAATTACTACAATTAGTAAGGTTTTTGGAATTTTTTTTTAAAAAAAAAGGTCTATTAAGGTTGATTAAGGGCCCCCTGAGCTCAAGGGCCCCGGGGCACTGACCCATTTTGCCCCTTAACAGTTACGCCACTGTTTTTATATTTTTATTTTATATTTCTGTTTAGTTTTTATTTTAGATCAAAACAAAATTTAAAATCAAGAACAGAAAAAAAAATTCTTAGACTTACGTTTCTCAATTTTCTCTAGTATCTCGTTATGTTTCAAATTATGAAGCACCTCGACAATAAATCCGAGATTTTTAAAAGAATGATCAATTCTCTTAGTATCGTGAGTAGAACCATCTCTATTTTCAAATCCAGTGTCAAATACGTCGTGATTAAAAATTACACATTTTCCTCGATTTTTGTGATCCATTTTATAACAATGCGCCTCTTTAGTAGTCGTCATTTTTGCCATCGTGATTAAACTTAAATTAAAAAAATTTTTTTTATAAATTATACACAAAAGGTGCTTAAATATTCCGTAATTTTATTTAGCCGAGTTTTTATTTTAATGATTTTTTTATTAAATCGAATTTACATATAATAGAAAAATATATAACATATATAGAAAAAAAAATTTAATTAATTTTATAAAACAGTCTCTTTAACACATATTAGGTTCTAAATAAAAATTTTCCTGAACAGAAATTATATTTAATAAAAATTCGGTTAGACAAAAACTCTGTCAACTAAAAATTCGGCGTAATGAAAATTAGGCTAAATGGAAATTGAAAAAAAAAAAAAATTCCGTTAAATTAAAATTTATCTAAATAAAAGTATGTTGAATCAAAATTCAGCTACTTGAAAAAATTGCCAATTTAGTGAAATGAAAAGTAGACAATTACAAGTTTTGTTAAATGAAAATTCAGCTTTATAAAAATTCAGTTATAACAAAATTTAAAATTGATTTAGGTAAAAATGAAAATTCTAATTGATTGACATATTTTTGTAAACAAAAATTAACGAGTAAAATAAATATAATTTAAATTCACTTGAAAAAAAGGAAAAAATGAAATCAAATGAGATTTTTAGTATTAACGCAAATAGGGTGCAAATTTAAATTTACCTGCTTGCAGCTTCATGTTCATCATCATTTAAATTATTATTTGGATTTGCATCTGGGACGTCAGGCTTTCTTAGCAACCACTCTGGCATGAAAATATTAACAGATTCTGGCGTTGTGATGCATCCCTGATCCGGTGAGACCTGAAAATAACAGTTATTATTAAAAATGATATTTAATAAAAAACGAACAAATTTATTAATAAATTAATGACGCTTATACCCTCAAGCGGTTCTCATTCTATTGGACCATGATATTTAAAATCTTTTTAATTTCATTTCTTCTTATAAATCGGTTTCTAAAAAGTATTTTATAGTTAAAACAAAAAATTGAAATTACAAAACAGGAAAAAATGATTTTCAAAAAGTTAAAATATTTGAGGACATGTTTTTTTAAATTAAGAAAATAAATAAGATAATCAGTAAAAAAAACGGAAAAATATTACTAAAGATAAAAAATACTTTAAAAACTTGTTTTGAAAATCAAGCAAAAAGCAATAATTTTTTTTCAAATGAAGAATTAAATAAAAACAATTAACCAATTTTAAGAAAAAAAAAACCAATATTTCTAAGAAATAGAGAAATTCTGGTCAAATGAGAAAATTTATTATAAGATAAAATTTACGAAAAATTAAATAAAAGAAGAAAAGTCTTTAAAAATTATAAAAATTAATAAGTTATGACAAATGACAAAAAACCAAATAAATATTTTAAAAATCATAAAATTGAAAAAAATTGTAGTTTACAAATTCCAAATTATAATAGTAAATACAAAAAATTAATCATTGGAAAAGTAAATAAATTTTTTTTAAATATTATTTAAAATAAAAATATATAAAATTAATTGAAGTAATTTTTGTAAAAACAATAGAATTAAAAAAGAATCTATAAAATAAAAAAGTATTATTAAACGCATAAAAAAAGAAAAATTTTTAAAAAGAAATGAAAGTTACCTAAGTGATTTTCTAAAAATACAGAAAAGCAATATAAAACATAACCTACAAAAAAATTGTTTGAAAAAGAAAAAATGTCAAGAAAGAAATAAATAAGTCTACAATTATTTCTATAATTTTTAACCTTTTTCAATTTACAACTATTCTAGCTCCTTAAATTTTATAATTATTTTTTAACTATTTTTAATTATTTTCTAAAGTCAATTCCATTCTACAATTTTCAATTAAGTTTATTCAATATTCGAAAAAACTTGACTTTTTTCCATTATAAACCATTATTTCAAATAACAATTTATTTCTTCAATTTTTGATTATTTTTTTAAAATTTCAATCACATTTTCCAATTTCCAATTATTTTTTCGAATATTAATATGCTTTTTTAAGTTTAAGTACAATTGTTCAATTATTCTATCCAGTTCTTAATTATGTTTTAAAAATTTCATTCCCCTTGTTCAATTTAAAATTTTTTCCTCAATTTAAATTATGTTGTTCGATTCAATTTTTTTCAATCCACTTGTTCAATTAGCAATTATTTCTATAATTTTCTTAATTTTTCAATTTTCAATTATTTTTTAAATTAAATATTTATATTTATATTATTTAAATTATTTTTTCCAGTTGTGTATTAATCTAGCCATTTTTCGAATTTTGTTTTCAATTGTCAATCATTTTCGTCATTTTTCAGAAATTATCTTCAATTTTTTTATTATTATTGTTATTTTTCAATTATTTTTTTTTCATTTATTAATTATTTTCTTTAATTTTTAGTTATTTCTTACAACACTTAAAATTTGTATTTATTCTCTTAAAATTTTAGGATTATTTTTCAACGTTTTCAATTATTTTTTTCAGTTGTGCATTATTCTACTCATTTTTTGATTTTTTTGCAGTTGTCAATTATTTTCTTTAATATTTTAAAATCCTCGCCTTTCGCCAATTATTTTTCTCCATTATCAATAAGATTCGTTAATTTCAAATTATTATTTTCTTCCATTCTCAATTTTTTCTTCAAATTTCAATTCCATTTTTCAGTTTTAAATTCTTTTCTTCTATATTCCATAATTTTCAGCTTTTTTCAAATACTTTTTTCAGTTTTTAATTATATTCTTTAAATTTGAATTTAAATTATCAATTTTCAATTATTTTATTCAATTTTAATTATTTTTGTCGATTTTCAATCCATTCGTTCAATGCGCAATTATTTTCAACAATTATTCCTATAATTTTCTTCATTTTTCAATTTTCAATTATTTTCTTTAAATTTAAATTTTTTGCTATATTTCATACATTTTTTTTCAGTAGTAGATTCGCCCCTGCATCTAGTTTTTCACTTCAATTTCAAATATTTTCGTTACTTATATATTTCTTTCAAAATAAATTATTATTTCCAACATTTTTCTATTATAGTAACTTCAATTTAAAATTATTTTCAAAAAAATTCTAAAAAATCTTTATTTATGTTAATTTATTTTCAACTATTTTTATTATTAATTATTATTTATCCCTTTTATTCATTTTTCGACGTTCTTCTATTATTTTCTTAAAATTCAATAAAATTCTTTAAGTCTTCTTTTTTAATTTTCAATTATTTTGTCGAAATTCACACTGTTTGAAAAAAACACTCTTATGTCGGCCATATTTGTTTTGAAACAAGTGGCGCCTCACTGCCGTCGGTGATAATTTTCTTTGCGAATAAAAATCATATTCTCGAAAGTTTTAAATTAGTGAAAAAAGTATAGCGTGTAATTAAAATAAGGAAATTAAAAACCTCATTATTTTTAGAAAATCCTGACGGTTTGAATATTTGATGATCTCCTGAAGCCATATTTCGGTCTCCCATACTGTCAATAACGTCACTCACTCGTCGTTGTCTTTTTTCACTTCTTAAATTTGTCTTCAGATCATCCTCCGATGTTTCGCAAATGTCCTGAAAATGATAATAAATTATTTTATAATATTTCAATTATTTTTTGTTTTTAATACTCGGAAGCTCGTTAATCTCAAAATCTGGTTTTTCATTTAAGAAATAAAATAAAAGCAATATTTTTTTTTTACATTTTTTGTATTTATATTTCTTGGATGTAAATTAGAATTTGAGGTCCAAGAAATATAACAAAAATTAAGGAACAAAAGAAAAATTGAATAAACATAAAAACATAATCTAAGTAAAAAAAAAAATTTTTAAATATTATAATTAAGAAATGGCTAAAAATTATGAGAGACTTACATCTTTTCTTTTTTTATTGGACATTTTAAGCGCACTTGTATGAAAATAAAAATTCACTTATTGCAATATTTCGAAACAAAGAGCCGAATGTCATATTTAAAACCATAAGTATCGCGTGGATGGACTGACCTAACTGAACGCAAAACATGTTTACCAAACTGTCATATATGACACTGACCAAAATTCTTCTATATTTATATACAAAAACTTATCTTGCTCCCTTTTCCAATTATCAGCTCAAGGTCATTGTCCCTTTAAGATACGAAATTGTTTTGATCATAATTTTGATGACACACTTATTTCTAGTAAATAAATTTGAAAAAGTATATAAATAAAAATACGTAAACATTATATAAATATTTAGATATATTTTTATTATATACCTATACATTTTAAATAGGTATATATTGAAGATTATAAAATACATATTATTTATGTTCATAAAATATATTTTAATGAAAAAAGAAAATTTCAATTTTGTTAAAAAAATGGAAATATTTTTCGCAAAAAACGACTTTTTTTTATGAAAAAAGGTGCTGAAAAAAATTTGATTGGGTATTTTCAAAAATCCCTGTGACCAAATTTAGATATTTATGAGCTTAATAAGTAACCCAAATTTTATTGAAATCCGTTAAAACATTCTCGAGATATTATGGCGACAAAAAAAAATACTACACATACACAGACACATTCACACACACATACAACCGCACATTTGCTCAAGAATGAAAATTCATGCTGTTTAGATCAAAATTAGTCGATTAAAAAACTATTTTTTGGAAAACTGAAAATTTTAGCGATCTTGATAGCTTTTTTATCAGGACGTAAAAATAATAATAATAATAATAATAATAATAAATTAGAAATACTGTTAATAAAATGAGATTCCTCAATAAGAAATTTTAGAAACCAAATTTCCGTTATGATTATTTTTATCATTATGTCAAATTATGTCAGTAATGAATCGCGATAAAATATTTTGATTTTGTGATTCATACAATTATGACTCTCTTCTTCAAGATATTAGGAAAAATATTGTGGTATCTTTGATACTTAAAAAAGTTTATCAGCAGTGCAATAAATTGAAAAAAAAATTCAATTATCTAAGAGATAAAAAAATAAAGAATGTACGATTTTAAAAGGTTTTATTAATTAATTAAAAACATATTTTTGGAAATTAATGTTTTTTTATAATAAATGATTAAACATAAATCAAAGTTGAAAAAAAAATTTAAAAAAATTTAAAAAAAATTGATAAAAATTAAAAGAAAGTTCTAATTAAAAAATTATTAGAAAGGTAAAAAACAAACAAATGAAAAAATAATTTTAAAATGCGGTAAATTGTGCCCAAAATTGATAAAATAGCAGAAAAAATTGTAAAATTATTCATAATTGTCAAAAATATTTTTGAAGTTTAAAAAGTAACTAGAAGTGAATAAAATACGGAAAAGTGGAAAAATATCAAAATTTTAAAGGAAAACAGCCAGAAAATGAAAGAAAGTAAATATGAAATAAAAAAAAGGACTTGAAAAAAAAAACTAAAATATATGAGAGAGAAAAATAATTGAAAGCTGATCAATATTTAGATATAAAAGGAGATAAGATTAAAAGAAAATTTCTTTAAATATTAAAAAAAAATAAGAATTGAAAAAATAATTAGAATTTTTAAAATTGACTAAAAAATTAAGAAGAAGCAATAAGTTAATAAATAACTAGAAATTGAAGATAATTACACCAGAAAAAATGCAAGAATTTGTAAAAAAAAAAAATATATAAAAAACTAAAGCCGTAATTAAAAATTTCTTTTAAATACTGGAAAGTTAAATAACAACAATAAAATTTGAAAAATGTCCCACCAAATAAAAAAAATACGAATAAATAACAAATTTACTAGAATATACTAGAAATTAAAAAAAATTAAATGATTGATTTAAAATTGCTTTTAGAAAACTAAAAAGTTGAAAAAAATAGAAATTGAAGAAAATAACGAAAAATTAATTTAAAATAAGTAATTTGCAAAAAATATTGGTAAAAAAGAAATCCTGATATTAATTAAGGGGGGAAAAAGTGAAAAAAAATCTCAACAGAATAAGAAAAATAACCAAATTTTGCGTTTAAAAAACTAGCAAATGTAAAAAGAAACTCTAAAAAGAGAAAAAACATCAAAAAAACCAAAAAAGATAATTTAATAAAAAAAAAAAAAATTATTTTAATTGAATAAAATTAACGTTATTAAAATTTATCTTTGTAACTGTATACAGTTTAAACAAAAATTGTGATTTAATTATTTGTAAGAATAATTTAAATAAATTTAAAATCTTAAATAAATTAAATTTAATATATATAACTAAAATAATAACTAAAATTATAATATTATTATATTATAGAAAATTAAGATATCAGATTTGTAAAAAAACCAATTAAAGTTAGTAAATGTGATTAAAATATAAAAAAAAAACTGTAAAAAATAAAAGATATTTTGGAATTCGAGAAAAATAACTAGAAAAGAAAATCCTCTTCCTAAAGGTTCAATAAAAAAACTAGATATGAAAAAATTATGTATAGAAAACAAAAATTTTAAATAGAAGAAGTAACTAAAAAATAAGAAGAATTACTAAAAAATTGAAAAATTTTCAAGAAAATGAAAGAAATTAGTTAAAAATATAGAACGTTACTAGAATGTCACACAATAACTAGAGAATGTTTAAATAACAAGAAAATAAAAAAGAAATGACCTAAAAATGACAAATTAACTAAAAATTCCAAAATTAACGAGGAAATTTCAAAAAAGTTAAAAACTGATTAAATATTCAGAAACCAAAAAGATAATTTATCAGAAAAAAGGAAATAATTTCCAAAAAAAAAAAAAAATCATTAAGAAATAAGAGTCGTAATTAAGAAATCAAAAAAGTACTAGAAGTTAAAAAAAAAATATCAAGAAAATGTGATAGAAATTCAAATAAGCAAAAATTATTAGAAATTAACAATTTAGTTATAAAGTGAAAAAAAAACTAAATTTGTTTTTAATAATACGGAAATAACCAAAAAATTGAAAGCTAATTAACTAACTAAAAAATTTTAAAAAGTAACTAAAAAGTGAGAAAAAATAACTATAAATTGAGTAAGAAAATAACTATGAACTAATGCAAAATACAGCTTAATTAAAAAATAACTATAAAAGTTATTTTCGAAATACTCCAATAACAAATAAATAACAAGAAAAAAAATTACTGAAAATTGAAAGAAATTACCGGAAAGCAAAAAAAAGCAAGTTATCAAAAAATAACTAGGACATGAAAAATGATAACAAAAAATTGATAAAAAAAAAAACAGAATGACTTAAAACTAAAAAAAAAAAAAATAACTAGAAAAGATGAAAAAATTGATTACAAAAAAAAATAAATAAAAATTACTAGTGAATAAATAAAATATTAAAATTGAAGATCAATAAATAGAAAAAAGTCAGTGGCGTAACACCTTGTGTTATCAACAATTATAAATATTTTATATATATCTAATATTTAAAAATAAATTTATCTAAATAAATAAAAATAAATAAAATCAATATTTGTTTAGGACAAAATTTAAAAAATTTGGATTTCAGTTACAAATGAGACGACAAAAAATTACTAGGACATAAAAAATGAGAACAAAAAATTGAAGAAAAAAAAACAGAATGACTTAAAACTAAAGATAATAACTAGAAAAGATTGAAAAACTAGAAAAAATTGATTACAAAAAAAGTAAATAAAAATTACTCGTGAATAAATAAAATATTAAAATTAAAGATAAATAAATACAAAAAAATTCAGTGGCGTAACATCTTGTGTTATCAACAATTATCAATATTATAAATATAATATTTAAAAATAAATTTATCTAAATAAATAAAAATAAATAAAATATATAGATATTTATTTCGGAAAAAATTTATAAAATATTAGAATTAAAAAATTAGGAAAAAAAATTTGGAAAAAATAATTGAAATTAAACAAAATAATTGCAAATTTTGCAAATTTTGCAAATTAATTGAAAAAAATAATGAAATCAATTCAAAATTGGGAAAAGTAATTTTAAAATCATAGAAATGAAATAATAATTAAAAATTGTAGAGAATAATTGAAAAAATTACATAATATATTTTAAATAAAAGAAAGTTAAAGTAATTTTAGAAAATTACTTAAAACTATCAGAATTTCATTGAAAAAAAAAGAAAATAATTAAAAATTAGAGAAAATAAATGAAAAAAGATAACCATAATTGAAATAAATAATAAATAATTTTTTTCGAAATTATGAAAAATAACGAAAGTAATTAAAATCCCAGAAAAATAATTGAATAATTTAATTGAAAAATGACTTTAAAATTTGAAACTTGAAGGAAATAAAATTTTAATATGATACTAACAATGATAAGTTGTAAAAAATAAATGACATTTGAGTGAAATAATTGAAAAAATTACAGAATGCTTTTTAAATAAAAAAATTAATTGAAATTTGAGAAAAATACATGCAGATCTTAGAAATTAATTGAAAAAATGAGAATAACTATAAATTGGCGAAAAGAATTAAAGAAAGCTAAAAATAATTGAAATTTACGATAATTATAAAAAAAAATTGGAAATTTATGAAAACAAATAAAAATAATTAAAAATTGCAGAAAATAATTAAAATTCTAGAAAAATAACGAAAGTAATTGAAATTTCAGAAAAATAGTTTATAAGTTTAGAAATTATAAAACAAATGAAAAAAATTGAAACTTGAAGGTTATAAATTTTGGAAAATAATTGAAAAATGACTTTAAAATTTGAAACTTGAATAAAATAAAATTGAAATATGATACAAACAATGATAAGTTGTAAAAAATAAATTACACTTGAGTGATTTAGTTAAAGAAATTACTGAATTTTTTTTAAATGAAAAAAAATTATTAAAATTTGAAAGAAATACATGAAGACCTTTGAAATTAATTGAAAACAATGAGAATAACTATAAATTGGCGAAAATAAATAAAGAAAAGGCTAAAAATAATTGAAATTTACGATAATTATTAAAAAAAAAAAATTGGAAATTTATGAAAATAAATAAAAATAACTAAAAATTGCAGAAAATAATTAAAATTCTAGAAAAATACTTAAAAATCTTAGAAAATAATTTTAGAAAATGAGAATAAAAATTAACAATATTGAGGAAAATAATTGAAAAATGATAAAATTAATTAAAAATTGAAAAAAATACTTGAAATTTCAGATAAATAATTGAAACTTTTTAAAATTATGTCAAAATAATGAAAATAATTAGAAATTGAAGGAAATAAATAGAAAAATTGCAGAATTAATTTTTTAGCAATAGAAAATAATGGAAAAATCTGTTAAAACATGGAAAATTGATGTCAATACATAATCTGAATTAGAGATAAATACTGAAAATTTTGGAAATTAATTAAAAAATAATGATAATATTAAAGGATGGAGAAAATATCTGCAAATTAATAAAAATATATTAAAATTGAACAAAATAATTGAGAATTGAGATAAACGTATATATTTGAAAGTTCAGGGAATTAATTAAGAAATTATGAAAATAATTAAAAATTGAAAATAATAATTGCAAAATGACAAAAACAATGGTAAACTTAAAAAAGTAATTTAAATTGCGATGAATAATATACAATTTAGAAAAAATAATTTAATTGATTTAATGTCAAGGGAAAACTAATTAAAATTAAAAAAGGGATTGAAAAAACTAAACAAAATAATTGAAATTTGAAGAAAGTAAATTTATGATTTAAGAAAACAATTTAAAAATAATTAAAACAATTAAAAATTGCAAAAAATAATTGAAAAACGATAAAAATAGTAGAAAATTGTATTTTAAGTAATTGAAATCATAATAGAAAAGAAATTATTAAAAATTGAAGAAATTTTTTAATTACTTCAGATTTAGTAAATTTGAAATGAATTAATTGAATTAATCAATTGAAATAAATTAATTAAACTTTCAATCATTGTAACTTCAAATTAACTGAAATTTCAAGAAATGCCAATTGCTATAAATTTAAAACCTGATGAGAACATTTTTAAAAAGGTGAAATTTGATTTAAAAGAATATATATAAAAAATAAAAAATTAAAAAAATACTATAAAGAGAAATTCTCAAAAATATTTTTACGTTCGGAAAAATGTAATATTTATGAAACATTGAAAAATATTTACTTCCTCATCCAGTAGAGTGTTATTATTATTTTCAATATCATCACGTCCTTTATTATCGTCCATGAGAGAATTAATGATTAAAAAATCAACTTTACTCATGAAATCACGTTTTTAAGAAGATAATAATTAAAAAACCAACTTTACTCATAAAACAAAGTTCTTAAAAAAATATCTTAAAATAAAAACGAATACATAAATTCATTATCAAAAGAAAAATGAAAAAAAAAACGATAAATATTCTTTGACTTGATTACTATTGACTGTAAAATTAGAGCAGAAATCACTGACCGCAAAATATTATCTAAGGAAGCACATAGTCCCTTATATTCTTATCAAATATGAGTCAAATTTTATCAGCGACCAATCAAAATACGTCTTTTGTTATGTTTCTCGAAGAGTCATATAAATAGATACAACACTATTGCAGATTTTTTTTCAATATAAATTTGAATAAATCATAAACAAACGTTTTTTATCATTATTTTATATTAAAATTTTCAACAAATTTAACGAAATTAATAAGTGTTTATTTTCTTTTCATTTTTTAATAATAAATAAATAAATTTCAAATTAAATTTAAATTAACAAAGTAATCAACAAATTAATAATTTACGTTAAATTACTATTACGTATATCGGGGGCGGCATCTTGTTGCTAGTTAAAAAAAAAATTAATAATTGACGAAGTTGATTGAAATTTGAGAAAAATAATTGAAACATTATTAAAACATTGAAAAATTGAAGAACAAAAATCATATTTTTTAAAATAATTGAATAATATCAAAAGAAATTGAAAGTTAATTAATAAATAATGAAACTAATTTGATAATAAAGGAAATAATTCAAACTAAAAAGGTCTTATTTGGAAAAAATTTAGGGGTAAAATTGAAAATTAATGAAAATTCTTGAAGAAAATTTTTAGAAAGTGCTAAAAATAGTTGGAATTTGTTGTAGATATTAATTCCAATTTTAGAAAAATAATTTTCAAAAATACAGAATATTTGCGAAGTAAAAGAAAGTACCATATTACAACATGATTTCAAGAATTTTAAACTTAGAAAAATAATTACAACATTATAGAAATAATCAAAAATTGAAGAAAATAATGAAAATTTGAGATAAATAATTGAATTTTTTCAAATCAAAAATTGAAGAAAATAATGAAAATTTGAGATAAAAATTGAATTTTTCGGAATTAATCAACAAATATTCAAAAAAAAAAAAAAATATGTGTGGAAATCATTGCAAATGAAAAAAAAATAATTAAAAATTGACGAACGTAATTGAAATTTAAGAAAAATAATTCAAGATTGATTAAAACATTGAAAAGTTGAGACGAGATAACTTAAATTTGAAATAATAAATAGAAATTAAGGAAATTTATTGAAAAATAATTAATATACATATCTAATTAAAAGGTGAAGGTAATAATTGGAAAATGATAAAAGAAAATAAAAATAGAAAAAAAATAATTAAAAATTTAGAAATTTAATTGAGGACTAAATAGTGAGATTAATAAAAGATTGAAAAAATTGATTCCAAAATGATAACAAAAATAATTGAAAATTAAAGAAAATTATTAAAATTTGAAAAAAATATTTTAAAATCTAGGAAATTAACTGAAGGATAATAAAACTAATAAAAAATTCTTGACAATATTTGCAAAATAATGAAACTAATGAAAAATTGAAATTATTAAAATTTGAGAAACATATTTTAAAATCTAGGGAATTAAATGAAGAGTAAAAAAAAAAATTCAATATTCGATTGAAAAATGGTAATATTAATAATTGAAAATTGAAGAAAATTATTAAAATTTGAGAAACATATTTTGAAATCTAGGAAATTAATTGAAGAGTAATGAAAATAATAAAAAATTTGTGACAATTTTTGCAAAGTAATAAAAATAATTAGAAATTAAAGAAAATAATTTATTACTTGGGAAATAATTGAAAAAATTGCAACATATATTTGTAATATAAGACAAAAATTGCAGAATGATGAAAATAATTGTAAATTGAAAAATTAATTAAAATTTCAGATAAATAATAAAAAAATTTGAAAATTAATCAAAAAATAATTGGAAATAACAAACAGTAATTAAAAAATAAATTTAATAATAAAATAATTGATAGAAATAATTGTAAATTGAAGAAAATAATAAAAATTTGTGAAAAATAATTTAAAAAATTACAGAATATTTTTGTGATAAACAATACTATAATTACAATTATATATTATAATTCTTCGAACTTTAATAAATTTTAAATTTAATTGATCACAAATTTAATTAATCCACTCTTTTGAAAATAGTAAATTTGAAATTATTTAAAAATTTCTTTAATTTTTAACAATTCTTCTCTTTTATGATTTTAATTATTTGCTACAATTTTAAACTTTTTCTATTATTTTTCAAAAATTCTCTTCAATTTCTAATTATTTCCATTATTTTTCAATTTTTTCCCCTAATTTTTAAATTTAATTTACGCGAGTTTTAATTCTTTTCTTTCATTTTTTTTTAAATAAAACTTTGTCAATTTTAATTATTTATTTCAATATCAAATTAGTTAAATTATTAATTAATTTTCAACTTCTTTCGTCATTTTTCAATTATTTTTACAAAATATAGTTTTTTTTCTTAAAGTTTAATCGTTTTCTTCGAATTGTAAATTCATTTATCCACATTCTTATTAAGAAATTTATTTTTTGTCTGTAATTTTGCCATATGGAAATATGGAATTCGATTTTTTTGAACTATGGAATTTGAATCACTAGCGCCTCAGACGGCCGCCAGCGGCCGTCATCGTTGATTTGAGTGCAATATCCTATTTCTATTTTTGTTAATTTAAAATCTCATTGGATAAATGCTTAAATTAATAAATTTTGTTATATTATTATTATTATGATGACAGGCAAATTTATATATTGTCCATTGTCATCAAGTGTTAATAATACTATAGACCTTTTCATTTTAGTTCTTGTCTTTCTCCAGCTTATGCAATGGTACATGCATTAGAAGAAGACAGAAAAGTTAAATGAAAAGGTCTATTAAGGTTAAAGTCAGTTTTGAAGGATTAGCGAATCAGGGGAAAAGAGTAAACCAATCAGAAAATGGTTTTCAATGTGCAACTATCTGATTCGTCTATTCTATTTCACTGATCCTCTAATCTGCCTGTGCATCTAGGGTTGGAAAGTTTCATGAAACTTTCCTAATTGAAATGTTTCATGAAAGTTTCAATGCTTCATGAAACATTTCAAAGTTTCAATATGGCGCAAATACATGGGCAAACTGACCTTACCTTACTTGACAAATAAATTTGCACTGAGAAAATAAGCCTCTAGCCAAGCAGCTTTATTTCTAGGTTAGGGTTCCTCGGGACAAAACAAACAAAACACCGGCGATGACAATCAAACTTCTAGGATACCGGAGCATATGCTCTGCTAAAATCAATTAAGTGCTTTGCAGGTGCTATGTCAACAACCTCTCTCTGCTAAATTTAATCACAAATTGGTTGTATTTAGTAAACTTATTTTCTCAGTGTGAAGGCGCGAAATTTAAATTCTATCCCCTCCACTCAAAGTTTCATGAAACTTTGAAACTTTCGTCCATGAAACATTGAAAGTTTCAATGAAAGTTTCAATGTTTCAATGAAACGATTCACAGCTTACAACCCTATGTGCATCTGACATCACCTTAAAAAGTTTACCTCTGTAAAGTTAGCACTAAACCATAAAAATTACAATCTTTTTTTTTTTTTTTTTTTTTTTTGAATCATTTGAAAATTATTTTGAAATAATAGGAAACTAAATTGTTTGATTGATTGGAAATCCAAACTTAAAAAAGTACAGAAATTTTAAAAAGTACAGTACCAACTTCGCATCATGGAAATCAAACGATTTCCAAATCGTTTGGAAATGATTGGAAACTACATTTTATTGTTTGGAAATTGTTAATTTAAAAGATATTGCAATTTCTAAAAACATTTATTAGTTGCGCACAAGATTCTGGTCGCGTAGTCTTGGGGCGAAAATTCAAAGTCCGGAAAAAATCAGGGATTTTCTAAAAACATCTTGAAAAGTCAGGGAATTTTTTCTTGAAGGAATCATAATTAAAAGGTCAAGATTTTATTACTATTTAAATTCCTGATTGGTTCTAATAAACAAACAGGGTATGTTCACTTGACCGGGAAGCCGGAAAAAACCGGAAAATCACCGGGAAATTTGTTATTAAACCGGGAATTTCCTTGTGGGTCTAAAAGTTATTAGAAATTTTATCGAAAATCAATTTTTTTTCATATTTTACAAATCTATAATAATGATAATCCTCACGTTCTGTCATTCCTTTCATTCATTTTTGTCTATTTACATCTGAAGTTTTGAACTAAGATATTTTTTGTTTTAAATCAGATATTTTTTAAAAAATGCATTTTAAATTGATTAAGGGGGGGGGGGGGGGGTATGGTTATAGCCCAAAGCACAATGAATACGGTTACGGGAGCAGGGCATGAGATAAAAAAGGACACAGACTGTTTCTGTCCTTTTCTGTCCAAAGCATATGCTTTGGTCCCGTACGCGTATTTAGGGTTGTAAGCTGTGAATCGTTTCATTGAAACATTGAAACTTTCATTGAAACTTTCAATGTTTCATGGACGAAAGTTTCAAAGTTTCATGAAACTTTGAGTGGAGGGGATAGAATTTAAATTTCGCGCCTTCAAATTTATTTGTCAAGTAAGGTAAGGTCAGTTTGCCCATGTATTTGCGCCATATTGAAACTTTGAAATGTTTCATGAAGCATTGAAACTTTCATGAAACATTTCAATTAGGAAAGTTTCATGAAACTTTCCAACCCTACGCGTATTCAATTTGCTTATAGGGCTTAATACGGTAAAGAAGGCATGTTTTTATGAATTGTTTTTGGCGATTCAGAGTGTATCAGTTTATTAAATCAATTTCCATACAATAAAGCAACATTCGAACAATTTTTGGGTAAATTCTCATTCAAAAGTATTTAAAATTGAGCGAGTGAATGTAAATTTCCTGATGCGCTTCGAAAAAAAGTTGTCTTGCGGTGCGCAGCGTAACTCGCAACAGAATCATCAGAAACAAAAAATATCAAAATGCATTTATTAAAAGAGATGTTCTTCCAGGTAACATCGAGGGGATTTTTGTTTTTTTTTAAGTTTTGAATTTTTGGTATCACTTTGAAGTCAAAAAACCAATTTTCGACCAAAAAACCGACATATTCGTTATTGTAAAATGAACAATTATTTAAAAAAACAAAAAAACCTTGAAATTACCTGGGGAATTATGCGAAGAAGTATTGTGGAAAATTTAAAAACGATTGGTTCAGTAGATTTTTAGTTATGTTGCGCACCGACTTAAAAAATGGCACTTTTCAGTAGAGAGCTTTAAAGTTTTACACACTAAGAAATTCAAAATAAAATTCAATAATTCTGTAAAGCTCACTTAGAGTCGTCAATGCCAGATCCATAGGGTAAAGTTCTTTCGTCCAGATACATTACAATTTAAAATACTAAAAAACAACGAACGCGAACGAAAGGAAATTTAAACTTTTGTCGACTTTTGCTTCTGCTCAGCACGGGCGCGGCATAGAAACGGTTCCGTGGAACGGTCACTCAAATACTCGTAACTTCTACAATTTTGCTCCGATCAACTTAAAATTTGGACACAATATTCTTAAAATATTGTGCATTCACTTAAAAAAATAAAAAAAAATTTCCAAAAAAAATTAAATACCATACACTCTAAAAACAAGTGTCTTATTTTGTCCTCACTTTTAAGACATTTTCAGGTGTCTTAATTTTAAACCATTGAGACACCTGTTTTTACAGTGTACCCCCTCCCCTGAAAATTAAAATATTTAAATATCAGATCAAATAATTTTAATTTCATTAATAAATAAATCTATATTTTCTCTATAATTTTAAAGAGTTTTCGCCAGGGATTATTCTCTTTAAATTTTATAATTATTCTTTAATTTTTTAAAAGTAATTCGTTCTGTTGTCGATTATTTTTGCCAGTTTTCGAATTTTTCTTTCGATTGTCAATTATTTTCCTTATTTATTAATTATTCTCTTTAATGTTTAATTATTTTAATCATTTTGTAATTTTTTTTAATTATCGACAATTTTTTTAAAATTTCAATTTTCTCATTTATCAATTATTTTCTTGAAATTTCGATACAATTCTTTCATTTCCAATTGACAATTTATTATTCTCCTTCAATTTTATGATTATTTATTAATTAAAATTTTGTTTTTTCGAATGCTGATTATTCTCACCATTTTTTGATTTTTTTCCATTTGATAATTATTTTTTTCATAGTAATTATTTTCATCAATATTTAATTATTTTCGTCATATTGTAATTTTTCTTTTAATTATCAAATATTTTCTTGAATTTTCAATTATTTTTTTCACTCATAAAAATTGTTTTAAATTTTCAATTCAATTATTCAATTGTAGAACTATTCTCTTCAATTCTCAGTTATTTTTTTACAAATTTAAATTCCACTTTTCAATTTTAAATTATTTGCTTTAATATTAAAAAAAATATCGCATTGTTTCTATTATTTTTTTCGATTATCATTAAGTTTCTTTAATTTTAATGTAATTGTTCAATTATTTTCTTTAATTTTTATTATGTTTTGATTTCTAATCCAGTTGTAAAAGGGGCAGTTATTTCTAACAATTATTCCTATAATAATAGTAATAATTATAATAATAAAATATTCTTAATTTTTCAATTTGCAATTATTTTCTTTAAATTAAATGTTTCTAGTTCAGTTTTTTCAATTATTTTTTTCAGTTGTCGATTAATCTAGTCATTTTTCAAATTTTGTTTTCAACTGACCTTCGTCATTTTTCAATTATTTCCTTCAATTATTAATTATTTACCGCAATATAAATTACATTTACATTTATTTAAAGTTTTAAGGTTTTTAACCCTTCGCTACACATTTATTTCTTTTTACTTCCTACTCATATAAGAAACTTTAAGATCTTAAAGATTTTCGGTTGTTCAAAAATAGTCTAAATCGATTTATATTTATTCAAAAATTCTAATTTTTCATTTTTAAGAAAAAGTCCGGATGCAGTGTGTGGTCACTTTTTGTCGCTGGGATATCTCGAAAACATCTAAACTGATTTTAAGCAAATTTAGATTACGAATTAAGCTCATAAATATCGAAATTTGGACACAGGGATTTTTGAAAAAACCTAATCAAATTTTTTGAGCATCTTTTTTCACCAGAAAATATAGTTTTTTGCCAAAAATTTTTTTTGCAGTAAAAATACAACTTAATAAATGAAAGAATTATATACTTTATTTTAAAACGAATCGATTTGACCAATATAAAGTCTATAATTGACCTAAAATTCACATAAATTCAAGTTAACATTTGTTAGTAAAAAAAAACAATGAATAAAGTAACTCTTTAATTTGCTTTTTTAAAATGTAGAAATAAATTAAAATGATTACGACATCAAGTTTGTATTTGTAAAAATAAAGTAATTAATTAACTCTTTAATTTCTTTTTAAATTTTATATTATTTAATTTCAAAACTAAATCGCTCACGTATTTAAAAGTAATCAATTAACTCTTTAAGTTTTTTTTAAAAATTATATATTATTTAATTTCAAAACTAAATCGCTTACGTATGTGTTTCTTAAATCTTCCCAGAATTATGACGTCAAGTTTACATTTGTAAAAAAATAATTAATTAACTCTAATTTTCTGTTTTAAAGTTAAAAATTAATTTAAAAATTATTATTAACATTGCATTTGTTTGTTAATAAAAAATAACTAACTAATTCACTGTATTTTAATTTTTTAACATTTATAAATAATTTAAATTTTGTATTAGGTACCTACTTTAACTTTGTATTTGTTTATAAATATAAGTTAATAACTTTAATTAATTAGGCAACACCTTGATTTCTTTAAATTTCTTTCTTTTAATTTTAATTTTAAAATTAAAACATTTGTTTGTAAAAAAATAATTAATTAATTAACTCTAATTTTTCTTTTTTTTTTAAATTTATAAATAATTTTAAAATTACTACTTAACTGGGTAATTTTTACAAATATAAAATAATTAATTTATTTTACTTAATTAACACTTTGATTTCTTTTAAAGGTTGGTATTAATTTAATTTGAAAGTTAAACCATTTGTTTGAAAAAAAAATTACTTACATCTAATTTTTCTTTTTTAAAATTATTACTTAGCTGTGTTTTAATTACCTTTAATTTATTCCATTAACTTTAATTATTAACACCTTGATTTCTATTAAAGTTAAATATTGATTTAATTAGAAAATTGAAAAATTTTTTGTAAAAAAATAAATAATTAACTCGAATTATTCTTTTTAAAATTTATAAATAATTTAAAAATTATTAGGTACTTAGCTGTATATTTTTTTGTAAATATAAAATAATCAATTAACTTTATGTTATTTATATTCCTTTAACTTATATTAATTTGAAAATTACATCGCATATTTTTAAATTCTCCCAGAATTATGACGTCATATAATGTACCAACCAATCATAAGCAGAAACCTTTTATTCGACTACAGCTCCATCTACTTGTTATGATTTATATGCACTCGAAATGCCTTTCTATTACAATTTTCTATTCCCATGCTTGAACTTTCATTCGAGTTTTTTCGAGATTTTCGATATTCGACTTAAAATGGATTCCTCCTACTTTCATGCCTTTTTTAGAATAGGATACCATACAAAGTCGCCGCCCCTGACGTATAAAAAAAAAATTAATTAAAATTTTTCTTTTAATTCCCTTCTTTTGAAAAGCGGTACAATTTTTATTTTTCCTCCACTGAATTATTTAATACTAATAAAAATACATTTTACCACAAAATTGATTCTTTAAATAGTAAACAATGAAAAAATGTATTAATAATATTTTTTAATTCCGCGCCAAAAGAAAGGAACGCGAGTTTCATTCGTGGCACGAGGACCAGTGAAACCAGCAAATCGGAATGAGGAACGTGTGAATCGGACAGTAAATGGATAAACATGGCCGCTTTTTGTAATCGATGGAAGTGCCATCTGACGTGGCAGTAAACAAAAATCCCATTTTCTGAATTTCAGCGGTCAGGAAAATAATTTGCACTTATTTTGCTGACAACTGCTTTAACTAAAGTATCGTTTTCGTCTTCGTTTTTATAGTATTTTTTTAATTCTCCCCGTCAATTTGTGCGGTATTAATGGAGTGCCGTCTTCCGCAGTCTTGTCTCGTGAAACAGTGTATTTTGTGAAAAAGAAAAAAACGCCTCTCCAGGCAAAATCACATCTCGGATTAATCGGAACCGTAAGCCGGACGCGAAAAAACGTCGAAAATTCTCGGATAAATATGCGTCAAATTTGTCTTTTCCTGGGAATTCTGGCCATTGGCCTTCTTCCTCTTGCTTGCTCCGATGAACACAATCACATCGTAAGTTATAATCTCTCGTTTTTCTATATCATATTTTCTATTTTTTACCTGCTGTCATTTTTGTGCAAAAATTTTTTTTTGTTATTTTCACGAAAATTTGATCAATTTTGTTGTCGTTGCAATTTGTATTAATTTGACAGCTGGTAAAAAAAAAAGTTGGTTTTTGTTTTCGAGTCACTTAAAATATTAATTTAATTTCCCTTTTTATGTCGAATTATTTTTACTTTACAATTAAAATAAGTAAATTTTGGTATTATATTTATTATACATTAATTACTACATGGATACATAATTTATAAATATATAAACTGTAGAATATAAATAAACAAGACTCGTGAAATTAATGTTTTTTTTTTGTTTATAAATAAATGAACGAGTTATGAAATTCATATTTTCAAATATTTTTGTCATATTGTTGTTTCTTTTGTGAAATTTAAAAAATCGTAGTTTTGAGGTAAAAAATCTATCTACAATTTTTTAAATATTGATTAACTATTTAAGTTGGACGGTATTTTTTATTTTATCGCTTTTTGTCCAATGAGAAAGCAACACATTGAAAAGAGACTTTCGACAAAAGATTTAATGAAAATTTAACTATGGAATAAATTTAGTGTCGTTTACATTTAATTATTTTTATCTATTGAACTGGTAGATAACACAAAATATTACATCACCATTTTTTTCCGACTTTCACAAAATATTTGGAATTTATTTGTTTGTTAAATGTTTTATTTATAAATGCTAAAAGAAACTCGGTTTTTGAAAGTAAAGAAAATAAAATTCGATTAGTTAAATTTTATTTGAAAAAATAAAATTTAGATAATCAACTAAATTTCTCCTAAATTCAAAATTTCTTAATTTTGCTTTTTTAAATTGTACATTTTATTAGAAAATATATTTTCGACTACAACTTCACTTATTTAAAGTCTCGCTTATTTGAGATCGCATTTATTTTAACAAAGTCTCACTTATTTTAACTTGACCAATCAAAAATAACTAACATTTTCATTGGTTACTGCGAATTGGATCAGCCAATCAGAGAAGTTCTCTATAAGTACATGGAAGTTAAAATAAGTGCGACTTTGTGTAGACTGGGTTAAAATAAGTGAAGCTTCAGTGTATTTAAAAAGAAAATAAAAAACAGTATTATGAAAAAATGTCAATTAATAATTTAATTATAAAAATAATATTCATTTGTTTATTTCAGTATGAAGATAATGATGAGGTGGTTTTATGGATGAGTACAATTGGGCCTTATCACAATCGACAGGAGACTTATTCCTACTTTTCGTTGCCTTTTTGCAAAGGCACAAAAGATGCTATTAATCATTATCACGAAACTCTCTCGGAAGCCTTACAAGGCATAGATCTAGAGTTCAGCGGTTTAAACATTGAATATAAAGGTACATTTATTAATATTTTTTCCTCATTTTTATGTTTTAAAAAAATAAAAATTCAACCTTTATCATTTATTTTTTCAGCTGATATCGCCAGAACCGAGCACTGTGAAATCATTCTCGATGAAAAGAGTGTCAAACTTTTTATATATGCTGTGAAAAATCAATATTCTTATGAAATGTATATTGATAACTTGCCAATTCGAGGTAAGAATATTCTTTTAATTTTAATCAGCGAATGGAGCGAATTATCATTTTGAAATTTCCGAATTTATTTATTTAGAAAAAAATGTTTAGGGATGTTTTGTTTTTCTTTTTTACGTAAGAAAACAAAAAAATTAATGAAAAAACGTAGATTTTACTAGAGAAGAAATTGTTTAAAAACTTGGAGCAATTGAGAAATTAATTTTAAATTTCAGGAAAAAAAACATGTTTGTAAAAAATGGAGAAACGTGAATTAAAAAAGGATAGGATTAGTTTTGAGGAAAGGAAATAAATTTCTAGGAAATAGAAAAATGATAAAATGAAAACATTGAGTAGACGTAAATTAAATAAAAGTTGGGAATTCTTTTTAGAAAATTTAGAAAATAGACAAAATACCGAATAAATATTTTTAAAAAATTAGAAATTAAAATTACACGATTTTAAAGGGGGGAAAATATTTTATGGAAATAGAGGAATAAAGGATGGAATTTAAAAATTAATTAAATATTCAAAGGATATTAAAGAGAATGATAAAAGAACGACAAAATTGAAAATAAAAAATTTAGGAAGTAAAAAGATAAAATGAATAAGAAAAAGTAGAAATATTTATTACCGAAATAATAAAAGTATATTTGAGAGATGCAGAAAATTGGTTTTCCTAAATTCTAATAATCTATATAAATAAATGTAAAAAGATAAATGAAAAATCTGGAATGAAAATAAAGAAATCCTTCAAAAACAAAATAAAGTTTAAGAAAAGTAATCGAAAAAAAATTGTGTTGTTGAACTGTTTATAATATTACAAAAATTTTTGAAAACATCCTAACAACAATAACTTTAAAAAAAAATAAATAACAGATAATCTAAAAATTTTATAAAAAAATGTTATAATAAATAATTTGCGTAAAACGAGGTAAATTAAATTATTTTGAGAAAAAGAAAAAAATTGTACTAAATAGAAGAATGCTGATAAAATGAGAAAATTTATTACAAAATCAATTTTACATAAAATAAAGGAAATTTTTTAAAATTAGAAAATTTAAGAAATTATGAAAAAATTAGAAATTATAAGATTTAAATTAAACTGTCTTTTTTTTAGAGAAGGAAAAATGCCTAAGAAATAGAAAACTTCTAATAAAATGGAAAATTTCATTAAAAAATAAAAATTTTACTTTTGTTTCAAAATAAAATAAGAAAGGTAAAAACCTTAATAAAATTCGAAAAATTAAGATTTTTTAAAAAAGTGTAGGCAACAATAGGCTTAATAAAATTTTTGGAAAAATAAAAAATTATAAATTATACAAAGAAAATTATTCAGTCCCCAAAAAAAAAACCGAAAAGTAGTTTGAGAATATAAAAAAATGATAATAAAATTTAAAAAGTTATCAAAAGATTTGTTAATGATTTAAACAAAAAACTGTGAAAGAAAAAAATATTAAAGAAGAAAAGAAATTTAAATCTGAGTCAATAAGAAAAACTAAGAATATACAATAACAAATAATTATAAAATATAAGAAAAATAAAAAAAATTGTTTAAAAAGTCTAATAAATTATAAAAAACATTTTAGAAAATTAATCTCGGAAAAAATCTACTAATAAAAAAAATGGTGAAAAAAATATATAATAAAGTTAGATAAAAAGTCAACGAAAAACACGAGATATTTCTTCAAAAATAAACAAGTTTACTGAATTAACCAAAAATTGAGCAGAAAAATGTAAATAATAATATGAAAACATCAAGGGAAGCAAATTTTAAACATTATAAATTTTTTTAAAACAGTCCTAATAAATGAATTTCTTGAAAAGATTAAGAAAATCTAAAATTTATACGAAAATATAATTTTGCAAAAAAAAAAAAAAAAAAAAATAGAGAAAATGTTAGAAAAAAATTGAATAAATTTATAAAAAGATGAGCTTTTGTAAAAGAAATCAGAAAATATGAGGAAAATATTTTTCTCCTCATCTCCCAAATAGAAAATAGAACAATTTTTGAAAATTATGTTTTAATCTACGGAAAAATTAAAAAAGAAAATATAGATTTAAAACTAAGGGAGCGTATCAAAAAGTAGTTTAAAGAGAAGATTATATATTTTTTAAAAATGTTTTTAATAATTAAAGATAAAATATATAAATAAGTAAAAAATGCTTAAAATCAAATCTTTAAAGAAATGGAAAGATTTACCTGAAAATATCTTTTTAAAAATAAGAAAATTAAGAAAATCAACGAAGAGAAATGTTTTATTGATTGTCATAAAATCAAAATTGTATTAAATAATAGTAAATAGTTTGCGTGAATTTAAAAAAATCAAAGAAAATTTTAAAACAGAAAACGAACTAAAAGAAAAAATTAAAAAAAAAATTAAAAGCGAGTTTTGTTTGTTAAATAGTTTTTTTTAAAGAACTTGACTCCATTCACATAATTTCAAACTAGAAAATCGTTTTTCACCCGAAATAAAAATATAATTGAAATTAATTTCGCCAAATTTTGAAAGATCCAGTTGTACATTTTTCAGAAAAAATTAGTTTGAGCTAAAATTTGTTGTTAAATAATAATTATTTAAATTTATGCTTTATCTTTCAATCTAGTTAAAATCTGCAATTTTATTGGTTAGATTTTGTTAAAAAATATTTTGTTTAAAATTCATTAGACAAATAAAATTTGTTTTTTATTTATTGCTTAAACAAAATAATATTTAACAAAATCTAACAAATAAAATTGCAGAGAATATTTCAACGAAAAAATAAGAATTTTCTTTAATTTTCTTCTTTTATCGAAATTATTTAATATTATTTTACACAATTTTGTTATTATAACATTCACTCAATTTTTATTTCGTGGATTTTTATAATTATTTCCATATTTTAAAAAATAAATGGTCTCATTTTTTTTTCAAGTTTATTCAATTTGTTTTCACATCTTGTTTATTTTTTGCGAGATTTTTTGCAAACTTACTTATTCTTCAATAACATATTTAGATGTTCTGTATTTTCCAAATTTTATTGTAGGACTTATTTTAAGTGTAATATTATAAAAAAGTTTTTGGTTTAATTTGCTTAAACTTCTTTTATTTTCAAAGGATTTACAATTTTCTTTTATTTTATTTTTATTAATTTTAATTTTTTAGTAGATTCTGACCAAATTTTATTATTTTTTGTACTTTATACATTTTTTTACAGTTTGTTAGATTAAGGAAAAAATCATTTCTCCATTTTCTTCTTATTTATTTAATTTTCTTGATGTTTCACTATTTTTGTAGTCCTTCCTTGCGTTTTAATTAATTCTTTAATTTTTGTCATCATTTTTCCATTTTTTAGAAACATTTTTCCTTCTTTTCAATTTTTTAATTCTTATCTTATAATTACGAATTTTTTAAAAAATTTATTTCATGCGTATACATTTTTTCAATTTCTCATTTTTCTAATTTTTTTCGTTCTTTTATTTAATAGAATTTCTTTTATTGTACATTGTTTAAAAAAAAATTTTTTTCTTTGATTGTTTTTTTAATTTTTTCTTCATTTCTTTAATAAACTACTTACACATAAAAATTTGTAAATTTTAAACACTGATTAGATATTAAAAAAATCAATTTTTGATTTAAATAAAAAAAATTAATTTTTGATTTAAATAAAAAAAATCATGATTTTTATCAGCACTGATATCTATTTATGTACGAATATTGTCAGAAAAGTGCAGTAAATTTAAGATTCGAAAATAAAAGAAAATGTTTGCCCTTAGTTAATTTTAAAATAATTACGAATTATAAATAAATTAATACATTTTTTGTTTGTTTAATTTAACAGGAGTTGTTGGAACCGCTGTATCTCAAGAAGAGAAAGATGGAGCGATTTCGTACTATATTTACACTCACAAAAGATTCGATATTGGCTACAATGGAAAACAAATTGTCGATGTTAATTTGACAACTGATAATCAAGTGAAGCTAGTTCCAAGAGCACACGTTGCTTTTACTTATGAAGTGAATTGGAAAAGAAGCACGACTAGTTTCGATGACAGATTCGACAAATATCTGGATCCAAACTTCTTCCAACACAGGGTAATTTAATTGTCTTAATATCCATTTATTAATTTTTTTAATAAGAAAAAAATTTGAAAATAATAAAATTATTTATGATTTTTCTAGTTTAAATTAACATGAACACAAATCATTAATTTAATAAATTGTTTATAACTTACCCAAATGTTAATTTTAAAAAACCAGATTTTTAACAATAGATTTTAACATACAAACCACTTTTTGTCACATTTGACAATTTAAACGCGTTTGAGGTTTATAAATGTTTTTATCTAATTGTAAAACGTTCACACGTCTTGCAAATAAAATTTTATATCTTGAGAGCCAATGAGAATCTTGCGGAAAAGCGCTTTGTTACATATAAATTAGTCGTTCTGTTAATCATTTGTTTCTATTTTTTCGACTTTTCATTTTATGACGAGCAGTTCTGATTAGAGAAATAATTTAATTTCTTTTAAATTACGAATAACATTACTTTTAATTAACATTATTAAACGAATTAAATAATTGATTAAAAGTAATTTTAAAAAATGTGGCTTTTTAAAAGTACCTATTTTTGGTTTCATCGCAATAATTGATTTTAAAAATGTAAAAACTCATATTTATTTTGCAAATAATCTAGAAATAATTTTAAGCGAATTAACAGAAATGTTTCAGAAATAATTTCTTACGTTGTTTCTTAATTTGCGTTCATTTCGAGAAATTTGTATTATTTTTGAAAAAATTCAGCCTCTTTTTTTTTTGTTGCGATTTAGCTAGAAATTTAATTTAATGTTAAAAAATTGTGATTTTAGATCCATTGGTTTAGCATCTTCAACAGCTTTATGATGGTGATTTTCCTGGTGGGACTTGTTTCGATGATTTTAATGAGAACCCTGAGAAAAGATTACGCGAGGTACAGCAAGGATGATGAAATGGATGACATGGAGAAGGATTTGGGTGACGAATACGGATGGAAACAAGTTCACGGTGACGTCTTCCGACCTGCGAGTCATCCCATTTTGTTTTCTGCTTTTATCGGAGCAGGTTATCAGGTACTTATTAAAAATTTCATAAATGTTAATCCTACAAGTTTAAAAAGAAAAACACCAATTTCTAGAAAAGGGTGAAAATAAAAAAATCGTCAATTTGTGACTAACTTTAATAATTAAAGCAAAATCTTTGAAATGTCAAATAACAATTTTTTTTGCTAGTTTTATTCGAAAATATACCAAAAATTATGAAACGCAAGATTAAGAATATAATTTAATTATTATTACTATTTTTAGTAATAACGGAAATTAAAAATTTTTTCAGATAATTTATTAATTATTGTACAAAAAAGTTTATCAATGATTTTAATTATTTTTCAATTTTTCACCCCAAAATTGAATTTTAAATTCAATTTTAGCAATTTTCAATTATTTTCTTTCCTAGATTTTAAAATATTTATCTCAAATTTTAATCAATAAACAAATTTAATTAAGTTCGTCAATTTTAATTATTGTTTTTAATTTAATAATTTTCTGAAGCTGTTTATTTTATATTTTATAATTTCTAGGTTAAAAAAAATTCATTGGGGGAGGGGAGGAGTTAACAATTTTAATCAATATTTTCTGATTGCTTACAGAATCGCTCACCTTTTTGTACTATTATTTAATTTTTGTTTACATTTTGTCAAATTTATTTACTGGACAAAATCTCTAGAATGATTCTCTTTTTTTTTAAATTCATTTGTTAGGATTGTTTTAAAATTTTTTTTTTATTTTGTCATGAATTTACTAACTTTTACACCAGGTTTCAATTATTTATATTATTATTCAATTAGCTTCTTCACATTTCAATTATATCGTTAATTTTTCAATTATTTTATACAATTTTTCAATTAATGTATTAAATTTGTTATTTTTTACTTTATTTTTTAATTACATTTCTCATTATTTTTTCCAAATTTCAATTACTTTTGTAATTCTTCAACTGTCTTCTACAAACATACATTTTTTTTACGATTTTTAAAATTATTTTCTTCAAGTTTGAATTATTTTCTTAAAACTTCTATTATTTTTTTTCATTCTTTCAATTATTGTCTAAAAAGTTTCATGTTTACCCCAGATTTCAATTAGTTGTGTTCAATTATTCAATTAGTTTCTTCAAATTTTAATTATTTTGTCAATATCTCAATTATTGTACTCAAATTTTTAATTTTTTACACTAGTTTCAAATTACTTTTTCATTTTATTTATTTTAATTATCTTTCCCATTCTTTAATTATTTTCTTGCAATTGCAATTAATTTTTAAACTTTTCATTTATTTTCTTCAAATTTCGATTTTTCAATTTTTGTCTTCAGTTTTTGATTTTCAATCAATTTTTCAATTAATATCGTTATTTTACATTTTTTTCAAATTTGACTTATTTTTGTCATTTTTCAATTATTTTCTTTATATTTCCATTTTTGTTGTTGCTATTTTCGAATTATTTTCTTCAAAATTGAATGGCTTTCCTGAATCTTTATATTATTGTCGCGAATTTTAAAACTTTTTATTGGGGAGCCCCGACTAATTATTTCTCTGCTGGTAAGCCCCAAATTAACATCAGTAATATCAAACTCATTATTGTTTACTAGTTTTTTAACTTAGAAACTCACTATTTACTCACTTTTTTTAAATTAAGAAACCATTTTTTTTTTACTATTTTCAGGGTGTCTACTAACCGGGAAAACCGGGAAAACCGGGAATTTTCCGTCAAACCGGGAATTTTTTTTCTGGGATAATAAATTCTTTTCAATTTTCAATTATTTTCTTCAATTTCCAATTATTTTCTTCAATTTCCAATTATTTTCTACTATTCTCAATTATTTTCTTCCATTCAGAATTATTTTCATTAATTTAAAATTATTTCTTCATTTCTCAATTATTTTCTTCGATTTTCTACTATTTTCTTCAATTTTCAATTATTTTCATCAATTTCTGAATAATTTATTTAATTCTGAAATATTTTCTACGATTTTCAATTATTTTAATAAATTTTTAATTATTTTCTACAACTATAATTTTTTTTTTTTTGAATTGCCAATTATTTGATTCAATTATCAAATATTTTCTTCAATTTTTAATTAATTTCATCAATTTTTAATTAATTTATTCAGATCTCAACTATTTCCTTCAATTTTTCATTATTTAATTTAATATTCAATAATTCTCGACATGTTTCAACTATTTTTTTCAATTATCATTTATTTATTTCACATCTCAATAGCTCCTCCAATTTTCAATTATTTTCTTCTATAATCAATAATTCTCGGCTTTTTTCAATATTTTTTTTTTCAATTATCAATTATGTTTTTGAAACTTGAATTCAATTCCTCAATTATTATTCAACAATTTTCATAAAATCACATTTTCTTCAATTTCAAATTATATTCTACAATTTTTAATTAATTTCTTCAAATTACAATTACATTCTTCATTTTTTATTGTTTTTTTTCAAATTCTATAATTCTTGGGTTGTTCAATTTCTTTTTTCTTCAATTATCACTTATTTTCTTCTACTTTCAATCCCATTGTTCAATTCTTGAATTATTTTCTTTAATTCTCAATTATAATTTTCGACATTCAATTCCATTCTTTAATTTTCAATATTTTTTTTTTAAAATTCTCAATTATTTTCTTCAAATTCTAATTTTTTTCTTAAATTTCAATTATTTTCTTGAGTTTCCAATTATTTTTTCATATTTCTTTCAGTTTCTCAATTTCTTTCAATTTTCAATTTCTTCTCAATTTTCTTCAATATTTAACAATTCTCAGCTTTTTTAAATTATGTTTTTCTTTCAATTTTTATTTAAATTGAGAATTTTTAAATTATTTACATCAATTCGCAATTATTTCCGTCGATTTCTAAGTTTTTCTGCTGTTTCCAAATATTGTATTTAATTTTTAAGTACGTTCTTCAATTTTTAAATATTTTGTTCAATTTTCAATTGTTTGTTTCAATATTCAGTAATCTCGACTTTTTTCAATTATTTTTTTTTCAATTATCAGTTATTTAATTCATGTTTCAAAACCTCCTTCAATTTTTAATAATTTTCTTCTATTTTCAATGTAATTGTTCAATGTTATGTTTTTCAATTTTCAATTAATTTCTTTAAATAACAATGATATTTTTCAATTTTTAATGTTTTCTTCAATATTAAATAATTCCTGTCATTTTCCATTTTTTTTTAAATTATAAATTATTTTCTTCTTTTTTCAATCCAATTATTCAGTATTTTTTTTTAATTCTCAATTATTGTATTCGAATTTCAATTTTATTTCTCAATTTTCAATTGTTTTTTTTTAATATTCAATAATTCTGTGTTTTTCTGATTTCAATTTGATTATTTAATTTTCAATTTATTTCTTCAATTTTGAATTATTAACTTAAATTTTAAATTATTTTTTTGGATTTTCTATCTAGTTGACAAATTTTCAATTATATTCTTTGAATTTAATAACCATTGTTCAATTTTTTCAATGATTGTTCAATTGTAGATTAATATTTACTTATTTTTTTTAATTTTGTTTCTAATTGTCAAATATCTTTGTCATTGTTCACATATTTCTTTCTATTATTAATTATTTCTTTTCATTATAAATTGTTTTTTTTTTAATTCTTAATTATTATTTTTTGTAAAGTTTAATATTTAATTCTTTAATTCTTAATTATTTTCTTTGAATTTCCTTTATTTTCTTCAATTATCAACTGTTATATTCAATTTTTGTAGCAATTTGTAGGTCTATTTATACTTAAAATAAATTTTAAATTAACAAGAGAAAAAACCGGGAAAAATAGGAACAAAAACCGGGAAAAAACCGGGAATTTTGTGGGACGAAATTAGTAGACACCCTTATTTTGCAAGTATTTTCTCCAATTTTTCAACATATTTATTATTTTTCGATTAATTTTCTAAAATTTCAGTTGCCTATTGATCCTAATTTATAATTATCGTTGACTTACTTTACATTAACTTTTATCATTATTTCCTCTACTTTTTAATTATTTTAATTAGTTTTTCAATCTTCAATTATTTATTTTTTATTCATTAGTTTTTTTTCATTAGTTAAATTACTGGCTCAAAGTTCTTTATTATCTGAATTCTAAATTACTGTCTTTAATTTTCAATTTTTAAAATCATTTTTCAATTATTTTTTGTTTTTTAAATACTTTTTATAATTTTTTCAATTATTTCTCTCAAACTTTAATTACTTTTAAATAATTTTTCATTAATTTTCTTCTTATGCAATATTATTTTCTTTAACTTTTAATTAATTTTATTCAGTTCCAATTATTTTCCCATTTTATCGGTAGTGAAAACATTTTCTCCAAATTTTCGATTTTTTTTTTTTTTTTTTCATTATTTATCATAATTTCTAAAATGTTGTTCAAAATTTCAGTTTATTTCTATTATTCAATATATATATTCTGGAATTCTTTTTAATTAATTTCTGAGATTTTCAATAATTTTAATGGAAACTCAATTATTTTCTTCCCTTTAATAGATATTTTGTAATTTTTTCAATTATTTTTGTCAAATTTACATTATGATATTTAATTTTCTATTATTAATATATTTTTCAAATAATTTATAATATTATCAAGTATTTAATTTTTCTCAACTTTCAATTAGTTTCTTCAATTTGAGAATATTTCTGTGATTTTTAAATCATTTTCCCCAATTTTTAATTGGTTTCATTATTTTTCAATGAATTTGCAAAATTTAAAATTATTTTTATTTTTTCCAGTATTTGAAGTCCAACTACATATTTTCAAATATGCCATTTTTTTTAAAATTTCAATTATATTATCTTCAATTTTTTTCCAATTCTAATTCATTGTATAATCTAGTTTTATAGTAAATATACGAAAAATTGGTTTTAAGAACTTGAAAAAGGTCAGGGGAAAAAGAAAAAAAATGGTCTGGAAATCAGGGAAAAGTCAGGGAAAATTATAATAAAATATTTGTGGCAACCCTGAATGTGCAATAAAATTTCTTATTTTCTCTTAAATATAAATTATTTAAATTTCAGATAACAGTTGTCGTCTTCAGTGTGATAGTTTTCGCGATTCTTGGCGAACTCTACACAGAACGAGGCTCTTTGCTGTCAACAGCAATTTTCGTTTATGCAGCAACTTCACCGATAAATGGTTACACCGGCGGTGGTTTATACGCAAGAATGGGAGGCCGAATTTGGATTAAGCAGATGCTGGTCAGTGCGTTTATGATACCGTTGCTGGTCTGTGGAACGGCCTTCTTTATTAATTTTATCGCCATGTATTATCATGCGAGTCGAGCCATTCCATTTGGATCAATGGTAGCCGTCACCTGCATCTGCATTTTCGTGATTCTTCCTCTGACTCTGGTGGGCACAATTTTGGGAAGAAATCTAGCTGGAACTCCAGATGCACCCTGCAGAGTCAATGCAGTGCCAAGGCCTATTCCAGAAAAAAAATGGTTCATGGAGCCTCTAGTGATTATTATGCTTGGAGGCATCCTACCATTTGGCTCCATTTTCATTGAAATGTAAGTTTTAGTTGTTTGAGTTCTTGTAAAAATTAACAGGCTTCACAGGCGTCCCCTAATTTCCCTAAAAGTCCCTATTTTGCAATTGATCCCCAAAAATTCCCTATTTGTACCTTTTTCACCAAAATATCTTTAAGGGTGTTCAACCCATTGATATAACCTCAAACTAGAAAATGGTTTTCCCCATATAAAATAAAAATATTATTAAAATTTATTTCATTCAATTTTGAAAGAAAGTGTTATACATTTTTTAAAAAAAATTAGGTTGAGACCAAATTTGTTATCAAATTATAATTACTTAACATTTTGTGTTTTTTTTTTAAAGTTTGTGAATAATTGTAATTTTCATCCAATTTTGACAAATAATATCTTATTTTAAATTTTGAAACATTCTCTACAAGTCGGTTCGTTAGATTTTGTTAAAACATTTTTGTTGAAAAAATATATAATAGTACAATTTTGTTTGTTTAATAATTTTTTAACAAAATATTATTGAGAAAATTCAACAAACAGATTTATAGAGAATGTTTCCAAGTTTAAAATGAGCCATTATTTGTCAAAAATTGGATAAAAATTACAATTGTTCACAAATTTTAAAGAAAAAACACAAAATGTTAAATAATTATTATTTAGTAACAAATTTTGGATCAATGTAATTTTTTAAAAGAATATACAACTGTGTCTTTAAAAATGGGGTAAAATAAAATTAAATTAAATCAATAAATTTAAATTTATTGATTTTGACTCTCTTTATTGGGAATTATTTTGAAATTTGAATTAAAAAAAAAAAGGTAACCTTTTTCGTTAGTGTCGTGTTGTGCTGGTTTTTAATTGTCATTTGTGTAAAAAAAAGAGTTTCGAAAAATGCTTTAAAAATTTATTATTGTTTTTGAAGAACTTTAAAATATATACACACGCAATTAATTTCTTAAATTTTCAATTATTATCTCAAATTTAGATTATTGTCATCAATTTTTCATTATATGTGACCTGGACAGTGAAAAGGGGGCTTACGTGTTAAAAAAAAATATTTTTTTAGAATACACCACGTGAAAGAGCGTCAAAAAATCTATCAGAATCGACAAAAAAATGAAAAACGATTTTTTGACACGAAGCCCCCTTTTCACAGTCCAGGTCACATATAACGTTTCTTTAATTATTTTCTTTTGCTTAAAAATAAATTCTGCAATTTTTATTGATTTTCATCAATTTATCATTATATTCATTATTTTGGCATTACTTTTAAAAATTTCAATTATTTATCCGAAATTGCAATTATTTTCATCAATTTTCGTTATTTCTGCGATTTTGTAATTATTCTCTTTAATTAAAATTTTTTAAGTAATTTTGTAATTATTATTTTCTTTTAATTTTTTTCAACATAATTCAATTTTCTTTCTCAATCTTAAATTATTTTCAGCATATTTCAATTATTTCTTTCAATTTTGAATAAATTTTATCATTTTTCAATTATTTTCCTCGACTGTTAATTTTTTTTTCTCATTTTCTAAGATTTTTAAGTATTTTTCTGAAAATTCAAATATTTTCTTCAATTTTTAATTATTTTCATTTATTATCAGAATTTCAAAATTTTTTTATTAATTATCGTAAATTTCAATAATTTTCAGCTTTCTTCAAGACTTTTCTCCAATTTTTAGTTTTTCTCATTTTATAAAATTAATTTGTAAAATTTTTAAGTATTTTTCTCAAATTTCTATTAATTTCTTCAATTTTAAAAATTAAAAACATTTTTCAATTATTTTCCAAAATTTATTTCCTTTAATTTTCAATTCTTTACATTTGTTTTATAATTTCAAAAAATGTTAACTATTTATCTGACTTTTAAATTATTTTATTCAATTTTCAATTTTTTCTCGTTCTTTTTCATAATTGCCAAAAAGTTTTTACTTCTTTCTCTTTAATTAAAACTTGTTCTGTTCAATTTTAAATTATGTTTTTTTTTTTATTTATTTTCTCTAATTTTTAATTATTTTCTCTTTTTTTTTTTGCAATCAACTTATAAAAGTTTTAAGTATTCTTATGAAATTTTGTTTAACTTTCCTTTATTCAAAATATTTTATGTAATTTTTTAAATTATTTTCTCAAATTAAACTTTTTTTAATTTTAATTTATTTATCTCAATTTTCAATTATTTTCTCTAATTTTTCATTATTCAATTTTTAAAATTTACTTTTAAGATTCTTAAGTATTTTTCTCAAATTTAAATTATTTTCTTTATGTTTGAAACATGTCCATGATTGTTTAAATTACTTTCTCCAATTTTTAATTGATTTCATTGTTTTTTTTTTCAATTAATTCGCAAAATTTGCAATTATTTTGTTTAATTTCAATTATTTTTAATTCTAAAATATTATAAACTTTGTCCTAAATAAATATTTATTTTATTTATATTATTGATTTTTAAATATTATATTTTAAATATTTATTTCTTCTTATTAGATATAAATATTATTTATCGATGTGTTATATTTATTATTTTATTTTATAATTTCTAAAAAGTATGAATAACGAATCGCGCGCTTGCGCGCGTTTTATTTTGCTGGTAATAATAATAATAATACGCAAGTTCTTTCATTCTTTCATTCATTTTTTTTCTGTTCACACCTGAAGTTTGGCACATAGATATTTTTTGTTTTATATCAGATAATTTTTAAAAAATAGATTTAATTAAAATTAAAATTTATAAATATCAGTTCAAATAACTTTAATTTTATTAATAAATAAATAAATAACTTGTTCTATAATTTTCAGCAGTTTCCAATATACAATTATTCTCTTTAAATTTTATAATTTGTCTTCAATTTTTTTTTTAAATTATTTTGTTCTGTTGTCGATTATTCTCGCCAGTTTTCGAATTTTTCTTACGATTGTCAATTATTTTCTTTAATATTTAATTCTTTTAAGCATTTTGTAATTTTTCTTTCAATTATCAACTATTTTTTTAAAATTTCAATTTAATTATTTAATCTTCAATTTTTAATTATTTTCTTCAATTCTAAATTATTTTATTCAATATTCAATAATTCTCGCATTTTGTCAATTATTAATAACTTTTTTTGAATTTTCAATACAATTCTTCAATTTCCAATTGATTTCTTCAATTTTCATTTATTTTCTACAATTTTTAACATAATTTTTATCAGTTTTCAATTGACAAATTATGATTCTCCTTCAATTTCATGATTATTCATTAATTTAAAAACAATTTTTGTTCGAATGCCGATTATTCTCACCATTTTTCGATTATTTTTTTTAATATTTAATTATTTTCGTCATATTGTAATTTTTCTATTGATTATCAATTATTTTCTTGGAATTTCCATTTAATTCTTTAATTTCCAATTTATTTCTCAAATTTTTAATTATTTTCTTCAACTCTCAATCATTTTCTTGAATTTTCAATTGCATTCTTCGTTTTTCAATTATTTTATTCAATATTCAATAATTCTCGTATTTTGTCAATTATCAAATACTTTCTTGAAATTTCAATATAATTCTTCATTTTTCATTTGTTTTCTACAATTTTTTCCATAATTTTAATCAGTTTTCAATTGACAATTTATTATTCTCCTTCAATTTTACGATTATTTATCAATTGAAAAATATTTTTGGTTCTAATGCCGATTATTCTCGACATTTTTTAAATTTTTTTTCAATTGTTAATTATTTTTTTAAATAGTTAGTTAATTATTTACGTCATATTGTAATTTTTCGTTTAATTATCAATTATTTTCTTGAAATTTCAAATTTAATTTATTAATTTCCAATTTATTTCTTCCATTTTGTAAATAATTTTTTCAATTCTCAATTATTTTCTTCAATTTTCAATTATTTTTATCGATTTTAAATTAATTCCTCAATATTATAAATTATTATTATTATTCTCGGATTTTTTCAATTATTTTTTTCACTCATAAAATGGTTTAAAATTTTGAATTTAATCATTCATTCGTAGAACTATTCTCTTCAATTCTCAGTTATTTTCTTCGAATTTAAATTCCACTTATCAATTTTCAATTATTTTCTTTAATAATAAAAAATTATAGCCTTTTTCTGTTATTTGTTTCGATTATCATTAAGTTTCTTTAATTTTAAATACAATTATTCCATTATTTTCTATAATTTTTAATTCCATTCTTCAATTTTTATTCCCACTCTTTAGTTTTTAATTGTTTTCTTCTATATTCATTAATTCTCGGCTTTTTTCAATCACTTTTTTTTCAGTTTTTAAATATATGCTTTGAGTTTAAATTCCATTTTTCAATTTTTAATTGCTTTCTTCAATATTCAATTATTTTTTTCAATTTTAATTATCTTTTTCGATTTTCAATCCAATTGTTAAATGTGCAATTATTTCCAACAATTATTCCTATAATTTTCTTAATTTTTCAATTTGCAATTATTTTCTTTAAATTTAGTTTTTTTTTAGTTTAATTTTTTCAATTTTTTTGTTGTTGTCTATTAATCTAGTCATTTATCTAATTTTGTTTTCAATTGACAATTATTTTCGTCATTTTTCACATATTTTCTTCAATTTTTCATTTATTTTCGTCATTTTCTTCAATTATTAATTACTTTCCGCAATTATCAATTATTTCCAACAATTTTTTCAATTTTTAATTATTATCTTAAAATTTTATGATTATTTTTTGATTTTTTGGATTATTTTGTTTGGTTCTGTATTAATCTAGCCATTTTTTGAATTTTGATTTCAATTGTCAATTATTTTCGTTATTTTGTAATTTTTTTTTCATTTTTAATTCAATTCTTAAATTTTAATTTAAGTCTTAAATTTTCAATTGATTTTTTAAATTTACTTCCTCAATTCTGGAAAATGTCCAACTGGATCTTTCAAAATTTGGTGAAATTAATTCTAGTCAGTTTTATTTGATGGAAACAGTTATTTTTTAGTTTGAGGTTATGTCAATGGAGAGAACCTCCTTAATTTATTTAGACATTTAAATTGCAATTATTTCAAAATTCAACAGTTAAAAATTAATTATTTTATTGTTAAATAATTTTTTACAAGGCCTTTTTACGAATTAGAAGGATTTTATAATTATTTTATGTTTTATTTTGACTTAATTGAAATATTTACGACATTTTTTAAATTTTATAACTTTATTATACATTTTTTCCTTTTTTGACAATTTTCTTTGATTTTTTAATGAATTTTCTAATTTAATCATTATAGTTTCCATTTCTTTGAAATTTTTAAGAACTCTAATTTTTTTCAAATAACTAAATTTTGTCATATAATTTGTTATTCTTCAAAAACGTTTTTTTTTACATTTTTGTCTATTTTTAGCAATTTTATTTACTCTTTGATATAGAATATATATATTTGATATATTTAATTTGAATATATTTTTTAATGTATTGCTTTATTTTTATTTTATTTTATCTCCTTAAAATTTACCAATTTACATATAATTTTAATCCGAACCTTAATTTATCAATTTTTAACCGATTCAAATTTCTATTCTTTTTGAGAATTTTTTAGCTTTTATCAAATAACAAAAAAAAATGTTTTCATACTTATTACGTTTAAAGATGTTTTTTATATTTATTTCAAAATAACTAACTCTAAAATTCTAGTCATGTAGTATTATTACACGTACATATTTATAAATAAAATATTTTTTTATTTATCTTTATTTATAAACTTTTTAAATTACCCTAAATCTCCCCTATTTTTATGAATTCAGTCCCCTATTTCCCCTAAAATATTCTTCATTGTCACTGTGAAGCCTGAATTAATTTTAAATTAAAAAAAAATGTCTTCAATTTGAATTAAATGGAAGGCTCTTTTTTAAGATTTTAGAAAATATCATTTATTTAATTTTAATTTATTTTTCAGGTATTTTATCTTTACGTCATTTTGGGCGTATAAAATCTACTACGTTTACGGTTTTATGCTTCTAGTATTCATTATTCTTATGATCGTCACAGTCTGCGTTACGATCGTGTGCACTTATTTCTTGCTCAATGCCGAGGACTACAGATGGTAATTATTTTTTAATTATTAAGATAAAAAAAAGGAAAAAACGGGACGAATAACGATGCAGGAAATTTTCGGGAATTTACTACATCGTGAAAAAAAAACTAAGAATTTGTAAAAAGATCCAGGAACTTGCAACAAGTACCAGGAATTTCTAGATAAATCCTTTTCAGTTTTAATATTCTTTAAAAAATACAAAATATTAAACTAATCAGAATACAATTTACAATCTAAAAAAAAACTGAAAAATGAAAAAAAACTCTTAACTTTGGGACGGTCCCTAAATTTTAATATCATCAAGGAATTATAATTTAAATTAAAACCAAACGTCAAATAACTCAAATTTTAATTTATACATACTTTCAACTTTCCAACAATCTAAATTGAAAATATTATTCTCAATTTTAATAAAATAGTCAAAAATTACTTATTTTAAAATTGATTTATTCACGGACTTATATTATTTATTTAATATTATTTTTTTTTTTCTTTAATACCTAATATTTTTAATTCATAAATTTAATGTTTAACTCCTACAATTTTCAAGTTTTTATACATTTTTAATAAAAAATCATTTTTGTACCTAAAAAATGTTAGTTCGTTTTTGTTTAGTTATCTTAAACTACTTTTTTTTTTAATTTTTAATAATTTTTTTTCATTTCTGTTGTCTTTTTATAATTTATTTTTAATACTTCTCTTCTTTTAATAGATTTAGACGAGATTTTTTTTGTAATGTTTTTTAGAGATTATTAGATATAAAAAAATATATTTTCTCTATTTCTGAAATATATTTTCATTTTTTTCATATTATAGATGCTCTTAGTTTTTCTTATTCCTTCCAACTTTTTACTTCTAAAATTTTCTTTCTTTTTTATCAATTTTTTTGTTCTTTTATAATTTTTCGTTTCTTAATTTTAGAATTTTTTTCTTAATTTTTAAAAATTGGTTTTTGAAGTTTTAATTAATTTTAAAATTTTAATTTACTTTACCTATTTCTTTAACATTTTTTCCCCTTTTTTGAAATTGTTTAATGTTTATCCTTTAATTTCTAGTTATTCAAAAACATTTATTCGGTATTTTCTCTTAGTTCTACATTTTTTCATAATTTATTAATATTTCTTAATTTTCTAAAAAAATTTTCTTCTTTTATTTCATTTAATGTAGAATTAATCTTGTACTAAATTTTCTCATTTTATCAACATTTTTCTATTTCTTAGAAATTTCTTTCATTTTCTCAAAACTAGTTAATTTTTTGTCATTTCTTTAAATTTTCAAAAAATTGATTCATTGTTTCATCTTCATTTTTAAAATAATGTCCTCAATTGTTTTCAAGTTTGTAAAAAGTTTATCTTTTAAGTAAACTTTCAACAGTTTTTCGTTGCTTTTTTTATTTATTTTCCTTATTATAAAAAAATGTCTGTAAAAATGTTAATTTCTAAAATTAAATTTCTAGTTTGTTATGTTTTTTTTGGCATTTTTTATTCATTCTTATATAACATTTTCTTGAATAATGACTTTTTTTAATTTTAAGGAATTTTATAATTTCTTTCAAACACTGTTTTTTTATTTTTTTTACATTTTGTTTTTACATTTTCATAATGTAGCTTTTCCTGAATTTTCCCATTTTTGCGTTTCGTTGTTTTTTTTATTTTGTGCAAATTCACTAATGTTTTGAAAGATTTTAATAATTTTTTCTTGCAGTTCTTTTTTAGACTATTTTATAAATTTCTTTTTTTTTTCTAATAAAAAAAATGGAGTGGAAAATTTCTTTAATTTTTTTATTTTTGACAAAATTTTCTCATTTCTTTTTTTATTTTTCCAATTTTCTCATTTTTGTTTGTTTTCTCCGATTTTCTTATTAATTTTAAATATTTTTTGTACTTTTTCAGTTCTTTAATAATGTTTCAAATGTTCCGTTATCTTTGACAAAACTTTCTCATTTCTTTTAAATTGTTTATTTTTATTTTTTCAATTTTATATTTTTAGTATGTTTTCTCCAATTTTCTTATTAATTTTAAATCTTTTTTGTAGTTTTTCAGTTCTTTAATAATGTGTCAAATTTCCCGAAAAAATTTCTTTTTTACAATTGAAACCTTTTTACTTTTTTTTTAATTCTCTAATTTTTATAAATATATGAATATATATAGTATATTTATTTCCTTATTTCTTTATATTTTTTTCAAAGATTTTTCTTGATTTTCTTTTTTTTTTCTTTTATGAAGTGCTCTTTAATTTTCTCATTTTTCCTCAAATAAAACTGGTAAAATTACAAAAATCTTCAACTGAAAAAGATTAATTTTCTCCTATAATAAATAAAATTAACTCTAAAATTAACATTCTAAAAGAACGGAGATTTTTACATTTTTTTGTTTGTTTATAATTTATTTATTCTTTCTTAAATCTTTCTTTCTGTCTTTTCTTTATTTATTGTAAATACTAAATACAATATTTTAAACTCTATTAACATTGTTTTCATTAATATTTTATTTATTCATTATTATTATCTTTTGTTGTTTGTTTTTTGATTTTAAAAATTAATATAATAAATTAAATATGACATTACTTTTCTAGGCAATGGACAAGTTTTCTAGCAGCCGCTTCCACTTCGGGATACGTTTATCTCTACTCCTTTTACTATTTCTTCTTTAAAACGAAGTAAGTAACTTTTTATTATTAACACTAGAAAATTTGTTTAAATTCTTGTCTCTCTTTAAACTCAATCTTAATAATAAATTAGCAATAAATTTTATTTTTCAAACTGAAAAACTTTGATTTAACTTCACAGAATTAAAAAAAAAATGCAATGAACTTAATAGAATTAAAAAAATCAAAAAAAAAATGAATGGAATTTGATAAAATTGATTTTTTTTCAGGATGTACGGTCTCTTCCAAACAGCTTTCTATTTCGGATACATGGCCCTTTTCAGTATGGCTTTGGGTATTATGTGTGGTACCGTTGGATACATTGGTACCAATATTTTCGTACGTACGATATATTCGACTGTTAAGATTGATTAAGCGTTCAATTTCTACCAATGTGTGATGTTTTACGCACTTTATAAATGATACTTATCGCGTTACTGCGACGTTCGTCTTTCAACAAGATTTCATTCAAATCTCAGTCCTTGATCGACGATAAAAAGATTTTAATCCGTTTAATACTTATTTTAGTGCATTGTTACAACGACAATATTAATTCAAACGCAAAACATTATGATTATTATTGTTATTATGTTTTTTTCTACGAGAAACAAAAACGATCATCACTAGTCAATCACAGAATTGTTAAACGAATCTTAAGAAATTGTCGTTAAAATGCATTAAAATGTCAGTATAAGCGAAAATCATTCGAACTGTACAGTGTTTAATACTTTAGTGATGCGTAAGATTTAGATAAATATTCATTAGGGATCCCATTTATATAAAAAAAGAAAAAAAAAACGAAAGAATGTGCAATCGTGAAATTGCTTGGTTATGAAAGTGTGTGTGAGAGAAAAAGTGAAAGAGAGAGAGAGAGACAGAGAGAGAGAGAGGAGAAAGGACAGAGGAAATGAGCTTTTAAAAATGTGGTCGCGCAAAATATCAATTAATGAAATATTTATATTAGATGACGACTTTGTGTGCTGTGTAAGCCTCTTGGTTTGTTTAAATTGTCAAATGCTGCCTTGTTTGTGAATCCTGCTCTGTCATGACATTAAAGCCGTTCATGTGAAACTAATGTCCCGCAGTTTTTTTTATTAATATCGAGTGCGAGAATCGAGAAGGATATAATACTTGTGAGTATTGTGAAGCAGACGGAAAGAATGGTATAATAAATAATTTATTACAAAATTAATTTACGTGTTGTCTTAATTTTCGAAGTTTTTATATTAAAATCGGCAGAAAACGTCTCGAAATAATGTTAAATTTGGTTAATTTTATGTTTCTTTGTTGAATTAAAAAAATATTTTATTTTATTTTTTAATATTAAATTTAGACCTGATTATTATACAGATTATAATCAGAAAAATATAAGTAAAACTTTAATTGGGGATTAAAATAAAATCATTATAATTAATAACAATAATTTACGTCTTTTTGGTTTCAATTAAGGTATTTCTTCGTTGGACAGTCCTTGAAAAAAGTTAGTATTTCAGTTATTAGCGATTATTAGTTAATATAATTTATTTCTTAACTTATTATTTACTATTAATAGTTAATCAGACAGATTTCTGACTTTTTGACAAAGTGGACCATTTTTTAAATATAGTAATTTATTTAAAAACATATTTCTAAATATTTATAAATAAACTGCTTTATTTAAAAAATGATCCACTTTTTCAAAATTCTTACGAGGTGAAGTTGTAGAGTTTGTTTTTCTCAAGATGATACTATTTTTAAAAAAAATTTAAGAAAAAATAGACTTGTAAAAAAGTTATCTTTGAAAAACGTTAAAAATTTAGCAACTTTTGTTCATTTTTAAATCATTTGTATTAAAAAACTATTAGCTGATGTCTGATTAGCTATTAATGGTAAATAATAAGTTGAAAAATAAATTATATTAATTAATAATCGCTGTTAACTGAAATACTAACTTTTGTCAGACACTGCCCTTCGGAGAAATACCTTAAATAAAAATATTAAATTTAAATAATTACTTTAATATGACAAGTTAATATTATAAATTAAGTAATTTTTATTTTTTTTAGAGAAAATTATTTTATTTTATTATTTTCAATGTTATGTTTTATTTTTAAAGTATTGAAAAGTTAAAAGAAATAAAAATGATTTTTATTCATTTTAAATTAAATTAGAAGTTTAATTTATAAATTTATTTTGATGAATTTTTGAATAGATTAATAAAATTTAATCTTATATTAAAGTCCAAAATAAATTATAGCTTTTTAGATTTATTAAAAAATAAATTTATATAAAATAATTTTTAAATACAATTTAAAGGCTATAAATATTTTAACTATTATTCCTAATTTAATTAATTCAATTTAAATATCCTTGAATTCATTCATAATATAATCAAAAAATTAAAATTAATAAAATTGAAAGATAATTTTTATAAAATGTAATTGTGAATAAAAAGTAATTGGTAAAATTAAAGAAATTTCAATATCAAAAATTAAGAAACTAATTCCAATTAAAAAAATTAAATTGAAAAAGGTAAAAATATGGAAGATAATGGGCAAAATCCACATTCAATTCTCACATTATTACGATTAAATTCAGTTTGTTTTAAAATAACTATATTAATAAAAACAATTATTAATGAAATTAAAAAAATTATAATATTAGAAATTAAGAGATAAAATATTTATTATATTGAAATAATAGAATTTTTTTATTGTAAATAAAATGTAATATTATAAATATATATACTATATAATATATATTAATTAAAAAAATTATATAAATCTTAATTTAATAATTTCATCAATAAATTAATTTTAAAACAATAATTCAAATATAATATCAATAAAATGTTAATATCATGTAGATAATTCAAATCCTAAATGTCAAAAAGAATTTCTTTTGGAATCCTAGAGTTTAATTCGAAGCAAATTGTACATGCATTTCAAAAAATTTAATTGTAATTACTGTAAAATAATATAAGTATTATAATTTAATATAAATTAGTTTCTAGAAAAAAGAAACATTCTTTGAAAAACGCAAAAAAAAACGAATTAGGTATTTTCAAAGATGTTTACAATATCAAATTTATTTTTTCAATAATTTAAAACAATTATTTAGGAAAACATTTTAAAATGTATTGGATTTGTTTATTAGAATTCCGAAGGAATTTAAATTCGACTCACTTAAAATTCTGTTAAATAGAAATTCGGTGACCAAAAAATTCTGTAAAATGAAAATTCTAAATTAATGAATTTTATTCATGTCCCCGAAATCGTAAATAATAATTCACGAAAATGAATTATTATTTTATTTATTAAATAGCTAAATTTCAATGTTTAATTATTTACAATTTGAAAAATTGAATTGGTCATATTTTAACTCAGATTTTAATTTATTGAAACATTCAAATTCCATTTAATTCAAATAGTCAAAAATTAATTATTTTTTTTATCCTTTTTCTATTTTTTTTAGAATTTTTTTACAGAAACTTCACCTTTTAAAACTGTTAAATATTTTTCTTACAATTTCTCATTTTTTCAAAAAATTTATTCACTATTTTGTATTTTTGTTTTACAATTATATTAAATTTTCCCGTTTCTTAAGAGATTTTTTCTCCCCTTTTTTTTTTTGAATTTTTTTCTTTAGTATTTAAAAAAATTTTCTTACATTTTTTTCAATCTATGCAAATTATTTATTATTATTTCGCACATTTTTGTTTATATCATAAATTAATAAACTTTTCTTTGTTTCTTCCTTTTCATTTTCAGATTTCAAACTAAAATTTTTCGATAAATACTTTCATTATTTCTAAAAAAATATTTTCTTGTTTTTTAGACGAATTTTCTTCTCCTTTTTCTCAATCAATTTTTAAAATTTTTAGATTTTCTTAATATTTCTAAAGTTATTATTAGAACAGTTTTAAAAAACTGTCTTTTTTACTTTTAAAAAATTTATCTATTTCTTTTGTAGACTTTTATTGATATTTTTTATTTTATTTTTATGTCTTTCCTTTTTTTTTTTTAGTAGTGTTTTATCAAATGTAAGTATTTTTGCAAATTTGGTCATTTGTTCATAATCTATCTTTTAAAAAGTCTACTCGATTTTTCAGAAACTTTTTTACTATTTTTATGGAAAGTTTTAAGTTTTTTTTATTATTTCAGATTTTCTTGCCTCTTTTTAAATTTTCTTCAGTTTTTGCTGATAATTTTTTAAATTATTATTTAAACCTTTATTTAATTTTAAAATATTCTCATTGTCTTTATATAAATATTTTCCCTTTTTTAAAATTTTTTAATTTTTATTTTTAGTTTTTAATAATTTTCCAATTTTTTTGTATTCTTTAAATACTTTTCTTTATTTTATTTAATGTGAATTGAATTATTAACTAAATATTGTCATTTTAGCATTATTTGTTTATTTCTTAAAAAGTTTTTTCCTTTTTTTTAAACTATTTTTTAAAATATAAATTCTCATTTTCTCAAATTTACAAAAAAATCAAAACTTGATTCTTATTTTTTCTAATTTTTTAAAGATCTTGTTGTTTTAATCTTCAACAACTTTGTTTCATTCTTATTTTCTTAATTTAAGAAAAAATGTCAGTAAATAATGTAATTTGTTGAAAACATTTTCTAGTTTGGTACATATTATTAATTCAATTTATTAAACTTCCAAAGAAAATTGATATAAAAAATAAAATTAACGTAGAAGAGGTTATTAAATAATTATCATTTTTTAATTGAATTGGTATAAATATATTAATATGCATTTTTAAGTAGAATATTAAACGAATACTATATATTAATGTTAAAGAAATACAAAAAATATTAAAATAAAAAATAAATTATATTAATATTTCAATTTAAAATTATTACATTCTGATTTTTTGTTCCTTTTTAATATTCTTATGTAGTTTATTAAAATTTTATCTTTTTATAATAAAATCCATAACTTTTTTAATTTTCCAGAAATCTCTTATTTATTTTGTAGTATGTTTTATATTATTTTTCAATTTAAATTTGAATTATAGTGAAAAGTATGGATTACTAATTTAAATTAGTAAGTATTTCTACTAATTTTTACTTAAATTTCACTATTTGATTTAGTAGTTTTTAACATTCTCGACTAAAATTTCAGGACAAAATTACTAAAAATTATTAGAAATTTCCACCTATAACCTATAATTTTATTAAATTCTCTCATTTTACAAATTATTTTAACTCATTTCCTGCTTGTTTTTAAAAATAACTTTTTATTTTCACATTTTTCCCAGCAAATTATTTCACTTTATTTCACTCATTTTTGCTTTTTTACCATTTAGTAAAATCCCCTACTTTTTTGTTCAAATTCCGTTAAATTTTCCTAATTTATTTAACCTTACCACGTAAATACTGTTTTTATTCAAAATTTTCTTGTTTCAATCTTTCTGTTTTAATACACAATTTCAAATCTCCCGCCATTTAAACTGACCCACAAAGTCAGAAAAACGTTTGAAAATCTAAAAATCTTCAATTTTCTCCAAAAATACATTTCACAATTCAATGCTTCTCAAAATAAAACAATCAAAAATCCAGAAACATTATCTTAGATTTACTAAACACAAATTTCCTTCTCCATTCCTCCAGACGCATGACAAAAACAACCTAACCTCAAAATAAAACGTAAAATATTGAAAATTGACTCACGCGGTGTTCGATTATTGGCACGTGTTGGCCGGTTTCGGTTTGTTTACGGTAATTTTCGACATTCCAACACTACATTTTTGTGCCACGGTGGCCAGAAAAGCGAGACTGCGACGGCGCGTTGAGAGTTTAGTCCTGGTTGACGTTGCAAAACGTTCTCTCTCGGTAGGGAGAAAAAGGAAAAGGTGCTCTTTGCTTTCATGCGAACAAGACGCGAACTTTTGTCGTCCGCTAAATTCTGACATATCAGACAGCTACTGTCAAGTTAATTTGACATTATTTGTTAAAAGTGCCAACTTTATTCACCTTTTAACGAAATAAATATGGCTCCAAAACAGAGGATGCGAATTGCCAATGAAAAGGCTACCAAGAACATCACTCAACGAGGAAATGTTCCAAAATCGACGGTAAGTAAATTTAACGATCTTGTTGACATTTTGAAAACGTTTACTTTCCCCCCCACCCCTTAAATTGACTAATTTACAATTATTTTTCAAATGCAAGTCAAGCGTTCTTTTAGTTTGTATTTCTAGTGTAATTTATTTTTAAATTAAATCAGAATTTTGAGGTTATAATCCACACCATCTGGAACGCTTGGTTTTCGTTTAAACAATGTTTTAAAGAGATTTTTACTCGGAAATTTTTTCCTAATTATTTAACTTGAGGTATTTAATGAAAATTTGAAAAAAAATTGATTTTTTTTAGAAAGTGCAGAGTGAATCTTCTCCTGTAGGACCCTGGCTTTTGGGACTTTTTATTTTCGTCGTTTGTGGTTCTGGTATGTATATTATTGTTATTATTATTATTAAATTCAACTATTCTTTTCTGAATACTAATTATATATTTTTTTAAATATAAAACAGTATTTTATTTTATAAAAATTAGTTTCTTATAAATTGCAATATTGTGAATATATTTTAATCTATCTTGTCAAGATTTATGTTTGTGGCAATTTCTTTGTTATCTTGTCATTAATTAATGATTACGTTTTAACTTCATTACACAATAATTTACTTTTTGAAATAAGGATGTTTAAAAAAAAAGATTTATTGAAATAAAGGGTTTAAAGTTTTTAAATATTAAATTAATTTAAATTTTATTTTAATTAAAATTATAAATATTAAATTTATAATTCAAACAGTTAAAATAATTAATAGGAATGAATATTGATCAATAAAAAAATTTCCATGAGTTTTAAAAGGTTTATTAATTAAAATTAACATAAATATAATATTTTGAATTATTAATATTATCAGTTTTTTATTAATTAATAAAATTTGAATAAATATATTATTTTAATTGTTTGTTTATTTTAACAAATCATCACTTTTTTCGTGTTTTTTTTTTATTTTTTTTATTTAAACTAAATTTCCTTTCATAATGCCTTTTATTATTCATTTAAAATCAACAAAAACTCGAAAAATATTTAAATATAAATCATCTGTGTAAGCTAAACGTAAAGATATTTCGTGAATATTATGTACATTAAAAATACTGTTTTATGATAAAAAAAATATTGCGCAGTAACGAAAAATTGTTAAATATTTATCTTACTCAATCTATACTTACAACAAAAAAATTATGATTCGTAAATTTAAATTTTATGCGTGTTTCTCCATTTTTACCATATTAATTTATTTATTAACGTTTATTATTTTTTTTGCAGCTGTCTTCCAAATTATCCAGAGTATACGAATGGCATAAATAATTAAAGAGAAACGTTTTATCATTATTAAATATGAAAACTCTATCATCAACTGTCATATAAACATGAAGAACTTTGTTTTCAAAAATCGAACGATGGATTGATTTCCGATAATTTAAACTGAAAATGACGCTCAAAGAGCTCGAAAATAATGTTTAATGAGCCATAATCCTCGAATGGGTATTTAATGACTCTTGAGAGGGTGACGGGTACAAATTAGAGGACTCCAAATTTCCTCATTGATCGGCTCAAAGATTTATTTATGAAAATTAGCATTTATAAGCGTTTAATATAATGAAAAGACTATTTAGTCTCGATTAAAATTTGTCCGTCGATGAACGAAACTCACGAGTTTTCGATAAAAAAAAAAAAACTTCATGCCCTAAACCCTACAATAATGTCTTTTAATGTAATTATATTCCATAAATTTTATTATTATTCTATACGTGTAATTTAGAGTTGAAAACATCCAAGGTTCTTCCATCGACGTTTAATCTATGAGACATATTGTATATAAGTATTGATAATTTGTATTTTCACTCATCTAAGGCATTCCAATTTCAATGAATTATCAATTGATGTTTTTCAATCAATAGATAATGGAACGCTTCTATGACATTTCTAAATAAAATATTCTGTAATAATCGAAAGTATATTTACGTACAACATTTATCATTAAAATAAATTATACTGATATTGAATTTTGCATTGGTTTTATTTTTTATTCAGCAGAAATGTGTTGGACCTTTTGAAATGAAATGATAAAAGAATTTTTTTTTTCGGTTGGAAGACATGAATGTTATCATGTGCCTAATGTATATTTGGATATCTTCCTGGAAACATTAAAAGATTATAAAATTATTATCAAAACATGCAGGCCCGGATTGGCCATTCAGGATACCGGGAAAAATCCCGGTGGGCCGCCGCCAGGCGGGCCGGTATTTTTGTAGGTCTAATTAATAATTTAATTTATGTAATTAAATTTCATTTAACTTTCAATTACTCTTTTCTATTTTCAATTAATTTTACAACATTCAATCATTTTTGGCTTCTTTCTATGTTCTTTTCAATCACAGAAATTGTAGAATTTCAATTAAATTGTTCAATTCTACAACTATTTTTTACAATTCTTATTTATTATTATCTTCAACTTTCAATTCCATTCTTCAATTTTCAATTTCATTCTTCAGTTTTCAATTATTATTTTTTTCTATATTCAAGAATTCTAGACTTTTTCAATTACTTCTTTCAATTTTTAATTACATTTTTTAAATTTCCATTACATTCCTCAATTTTCAATTATCTCCTTCAATTTTTTCAATCCTCAATAATTCTCAAAAAATTTTATAACTAATCTTTAACTTTTTAAATTATTTTGTTCTCTTGACCATTATTTCTTAGTGCTTTACGATATCAAGACGATATCATATTTGAGCAATATTGATATTGATCTCAAAATCTCTTGACCATCCAAAAATGTTCTCGTGTTGATAATATCGACCTAAAATAACTAAAAAATGACGAAAAAAATTGGAATAATGACAAGATTAATAAATCGACAATTGACAAAAATAATTTAAAAAATTAAAGAACAAATATAATATTTTAAAAAAACAATTGGAAATTAAAAAAGGAAAAAAATTACAGAAATAATAATAATTGAAAAAAATTTTAATTTTAAAAAATTGACCTGGATTGAAATTTGAAGAAATAATCACAAATTGATAAGAAGAAAATAATATTAAAAATTGCCAAAATAATTAAAAAATGAAGAAAATAATTGTGAATTAGACAGAAAAATTGAGGAATTAAGGAGTTAAATTGAGATTTCAAAAAAATTATTGATAATAAATAATTTACAAATTACTATATCAATAAATAAATAAATAGTATAAAAGAGTGAAAAAGCCCAGGATTGGTGAATATTTAAGAAAATAATTGACAATTAAAAACTGAAGAAAACTGTAGGAATAATTATAACAAATAATTGGAAATTAAATGGGATTTCAAAAAGTTAAAGTTGGTTGAAAATTGAAAAAAATAATTTCAAATTAGAAGAAATAGTTGAAAAATGAAGAAAAAAATTCAAAATTAAAGAAAATAATAATTGTGAATTTAAGAGGATAGTTGAAAAATTGAATTGAAAGTTTAAGAAAAATATTGTTAATTGAAAAAATCATCGAAAAAAGCCGAGAATTATTAAATATTGAATAAAATAATTGCCAATTGGAAAAAATTCTAAACATGGCAAGATTATTAAATTAAAAACTGACAGAAATAATTTTAAACAGAAAAAGATAAACATGAAATTAAAAAAAACTAAAAAAGAAAGAAAATGATAGGAATAGTTCTAGAAACAATTGAAAGTTTAATTGCTTTTTGAAAAATTAAACTTTATTAAAATTTGAAGAAAATACCTTCAAATTGAGAGAATAATTGAAAATGAAAAAAAGTATCAATAAAAGACAAGAATTGTGATTGGATACAAATAATTAAAGAATTAAAGAACTGAATTGAAATTTCAAGAAAATGATTAATAATTGAATAATATGAAAGAAAATAATTGAAAAAAGACGAAAATAAAGGACAATTGCAAAAAATTCGAAAAATTGCAACATTAAAAAGTTTACATTTCAACAGAATTATCTTAAAAGTTAAGAATGTAAATTAAAATTTAGAACAGAAATAACTAAGAATAAAAATTGAAAGAAAATTACTGTAGTAATTGTAGAAAATAATTGTAAATTTAATTGGATTATAAAAAATTGAACTGGATTGAAGTTCTTGGAAAATAATTGCCTATTGAAGGAAACAAGTGAAAATTGAAAAAATAATTGAAAAAAAATCGAGAATTATTGAATATTGACTGAAATAATTAAAAATTCAAGTAAATAATTGAAAACTGAAAAATAATTGAAAAAATGAGAATATTTGAAAACTGAAAAAGTAATTGAAAACTGAAAAAAAATAATTGAAAAACCGACAATATTTGAAAATCGAAGAAAATAATTGAAAACTGAAAAAATAATTGAAAAAACGAGAATATTTGAAAACTGAAAAGAATAATTGAAAAAAACCGAAAATATTTGAAAATTGAAGAAAATAGTTGAAAACTGGAAAAACAATTGAAAAAATGAGAATTATTGAATATTGAAGAAAACAATTGAAAATTGATAAAAATATTGAAAGAAGCCGAAAATTATTGAATATTAAAGAGAATATTTGAAAATTAAAAAACATGATTAAAAATTAATTAAAATAATTGTGAATAGAAGATAATAATTGAGATTTGAAGAAAATAATTGTAAATTAAAGAAAGTAATTGGGTACTTATTGAAAAAATGATTTTCAGGTGAATGAAAGCCGACTTTTTTTATGCTAAAGGGGGCAAAGTAGATAGAAATTCATTCTGAGCGATTTTTAAAGCCGGGGAATTCGCTAAAAAACTTTTTATTATATTTATTTAATAAAAATTGTCCATTTCTTGATTGAAGATCAGGGAATGATTTTAAAGGGTTGTTTTTGATGCTGAAGGGGTTAAGGTAGATAGGAATACATTCAGAGCAATTTTTAAAGCCAGGAAATTCTCTCAAAATTTTTTTATTATATTTGTTTAATAGAAGTTGTCCATTTTTTGTCCTTTAAAATTGGTTAAAACCAGATTGAGGTGTTCATTAAACTAAGAAATTACTGCTGCTTTCGTACAAATGGCAGTAGAGAATGCTACTGTTCAAGAAATTCCAAATAATTAAATTATTGATAAGTTTAAATAAAATAATTTAATAATTTAATATTTTTATATTTTAGTTTTAAATGTTAATAAAAATTTCCAATTATATAGAAAGGGGCCGCTTTGAATATCTTTCCCGGGCCGCTTTTAATTCCCAATCCGGCCCTGAAAACATGTTTGACTCATGATTCAAATGTTAATGGAAATGTGATAAAAATCAAATATTTTAATGAAAAGATGTTTGTATCTTGATGTGTTTATAATTTTTGATACATATCTGATAAAACTGCTGTCATTAATAATTAATTAAAACACAATTTGTGTATTTTTGAATATTTAGATTAAAACCTAAAAAATGAAAAATAGAATTTTGAAAACCAGATATCGATTAGCAGAATCAAAGATGTAAAACTACTTGCAATGTAAGGTTCGATTTCGTTTTTGAAAGCTGATTTTGCAAATCGAATAAAATTGAAAAATAGCTCGAAATTCATTGGCAAAATTTAATAAGATGGGAAACAAGGTCTAACTCAAATATTAAGATCAAAATTAAATTTTTACATTTTGCACCTGAGTAGTTACAAATCACCAAAAATTCTGAAAAGTTCCACATTCAAGAAAACATTTTTCATATTTTTACATTATCAAATTAAAAATGTCAACATTGAAAGTACTTTATATTGGGCAGTAATAAATTTTTTAATATATTATAAAATTTCTAGAAAAATGTAATCAAAGTATTGTGAAATTTTGACAATTGACAGGTAAGTTTAAAAATCTATTCTCGCCTATTATTTTGGACTTAATTACATAGCAATAAATTAATGTACGTAAATTAAAATATTTTGAACAAATATACAACAAATCATTTACACTATCTAAATTACTTCTGCTCAGAAATAATTAAACTTTTTTTTAAAACTTAACTAAAACTGTTATTTTAGTTTTCATAGCTGTGAAAAAAACATTTTTTCAGTGCACCTCAACATAAAAATTAAAATTTCAAAGCAAATACAAATAATTTTATAAAATATTTGCCAACAAAAAAAATTGTAAGGATATTAAAATAAATTAAATAAAGAAATTACATTATAGGTATTAAATAGATAAAAAAAACTTTTTTTTTGAAAACAAATGTCTTTAAATTTTTAATATAGTTAACGATATAAAATAAAGTTTGTTATAAGTTTAATAATTAAAATTAATTATAATTATCGAATAACATAATTTCATAAACATAAATCTTTATATATAAAATTTAAAAATAATTAATTTTTGTCCAGATCTACAATACCTTAATTTTTAAATATTGTTATCCCAGAATCAAAAAACATACACTAAACCAAGTTCCAAAATTAGGGCCCAAAAAGCGGCCCATCAAAATTTAAAAATGCATTTAATCTTATGTTTTCGATCTACAACTTTTTTTATTTCGACCTATTAATTTTCTAAGTGATTTAAAGGCTTATTAGCGGAATTCCAGAATTTACTACCAATTGGTCACAAAAAGGGGCCCAACAAAATTTCAATATTCATATATTCTTATGTTCCCGATCTAAAATGTTTATTATTTCGATATATATTAATTTTCTAGAGCGATTTGAAGGCTTCTTAACCGATTTCCAGAATTTAAAATTAATTAGGGCCCAAAAATGGGCACATAAAAATATCAAAATTCATTTATTCTTATGTTTTTGATCTACAATTTTTTTCATTTCGACACATTAATTTTTTTGAGCATTTTGAAGGCTTCTTAACTGATTTCCAAAAAACACAACAAATAAGGGCCCAAAATGGGGCACATTAGAATCTCAATATCCATTTTTCTTATGTTCCCGATCTACAGCAATTCTTATTTTAAGATATTATTTTTTGGGAAACATAAGAATAAATAGATTTTGACATTTTTATGAGCTTCTTTTTGGGCCCCAATTCCTTGTAAATTCTGAAAATCGGTTGAGAAGCCTTCAAATAGCTTTAGACAATTAATATGTCGAAATAAAAAAAAATTGTAGATCGTGAACATAAGAATAAATGGATTTTGAGAAATTCATGGGAACCTTTTTGGGACCTAGTTCGTTGTAAATTTAAGAAATCGGTTAAGAAGCCTTCAAATCGTTTAAGAAAAATAATGTGTCAGAATAAAAAATATTGCAGGTCGGAAACATAGGAATACATTGTTTTTAGATTTTTATGGGACCCTTTTTGGGACCTATTTCTGGCGAATTTTGCATATCAGTTAAAAAGCCTTCAAATCCCTCTAGAAAATTAATATGTCAAAATAATAAAAATTGAAGATCGGGAAAATAAAAATAAATGAATTTTGAGATTTTGATGGGTCCCTTTTTGGGTCCCAATTCGTAGTCAATTTTGGGAATCAGTTAAAAAGTCTTCAAATCGCTCTAGAAAATAATTGTGTTCTGATAAAAAATACTGCAGATCGGGAAAAAATCTATAAATTATTTTTATATTCTTTGTGCCCCTTTTTGGGCCCTAATTTTTGGTAAATTCTGCAAATCGGTTAAGAGGCTTTCAAATCGCCCTAGAAAACTAATATGTCGAAATAAAAAAAATTGGAGATCGTAAACATGAGAATAAATGGATTTTGAGAATTTGATGGGCCCTTTTTTGGGCCCCAATTCTTTGTGAATCTTGGAAATCGGTTAAAAAGCCTTCAAATCGCTCCAGAAAATTATTGTGACTTCATAATAAATCCTGTAGACTAGGCCAAAATTTACAAATTTTTTTTTAGATTTTTTGGTCTCCTTTTTGGGCCCTGATTCGTTGTAGATACTGCAAATCGGTTAAGAAGCTTTAAAATCGCTCCAGAAAATTAATATGTCGAAATAAAAGAATTTGTAGGTCTAGAACATAAAAATAAATGGATTTTGATATTTTGATGGGCCTTTTTTTGGGCCCCAACTCATTTAAAATTCTGGAAATCGGTTAAGACGCTTTGAAATCGTTCTAGAATATTAATGTGTCAAGATAAAAAATACTGTAGATCAGTAATAAAATGTATAAATTATTTTTAGATTTTTTGGGCCCCTTTTTGGGCCATAATTCTTTGTAAATTCTAGAAATCGGTTAAGAAGCTTTTAAATCGCTCTAAAAAATTAATATGTCAGAATAAAAAAAATTGGTAATCATAAACATAAGAATAAATGGATTTTAAGATTTTTATGGTCCCCTTTTGGGCCCCAATTCGTTGTGAATCTTGGAAATCGGTTAAAAAGCCTTCAAAACGCTCTAGAAAATTAATATGTCGAAATAAAAAAAATTGTAGGTCGGGAACATAAGAATAAATGGATTTTGGTATTTTGAGGGGCCGCTTTTTGAGCCCTAATTCATTTTTAATTCTAAAAATTAGTTTTTTTTAATTATACACTTGTCTATTGGCCTTACGCACTCACAAGTGTTCCCCTTGATATTTTTCCTTGAATTATTGTACTTTAAACGGAAGTAGTAAGTGTTTCTGCGTCTACAGAACGACTTGGAATTAGGAGTACTCGCATTTGCCTGGACCACCTTATATTCGTTTGCTCGCCAGTGGAGAGGGAAAACTGTAAAAAAACCTCTCCTGAGTACAACCGGTTTATCGACAGTCAAGTTCTAATAATCTGCACAGGTCAGTTACCGACAGTGCAGATCATTATTCCTCGACGTCAAACCTTCCACTGAAGTTATCTCTCGAGTCAGAAAAATCCCAGATTCATCGGGGCGCGAACCCAGCAAGCTGGACTTGGCGCGACCGCAGAGTCTAGTATTTAACCAACTGAGCTAACTCCGTAGTGTCCTAGAAGTTAGTTAAGAAGCATTCAAATTGCTCTGGAAAATTAATATGTCAAAATAATAAAAATTGCAGATCGGAGACAGAAAAAAAGATTAGTTACATTAGGATAAATGTTTCCTAGGAAATTTTCACTGGAATCTCTTAGAAAGCTTTAATTAAAAATTTTGGAGATTCCGGTGTAAGCTTCCGGGAAATTCGGATGAAAACTTTTCTGGAGATTTCAGTGGAAGCTTCCTTTGATAATTCGATAACAATTTCCCAGGTGTCCTAGAGAAAGGATTTTTGGACATTGTAGTGGAAGCTTTCTTTGAGATTTTGGTGAAATTTTTAAAAATTTTGGTGTTGTTTTTAGACGTTGCGAGTACAGCAGGAATCTTGTTTTATGGCGACTTAGTGTACAACAAAATTTTTCTGGAATTTTCATAGTTTAAACTTGAAAATTTCTCGAAGCGATTTTTTTTATAGTAAACACTATAAATACTCCAAAAATTCTGTACCGATCCGATTGATGATGAACACAGTTTTGCAATACATTTTACTAGGTCACAATATTCTTTTTTTTTTATTAACTCCGATTTTACAGTTACAAAATGGAGCTATTTATAGGGAAAATATCGTGGTTTTGACTTCAACCAACAGCAGAAAATTGAAAAAGATAGTTTTAAACAAAAGAGCCACGTTGTGACCTAGATTTACTTATGAATTAATAATACTCTTTGAATTAATCATTCTTCCCAAATAGGTATTTGTGTTTCAAGTGATTTTGCAACGACGACCCTGTTAACAGAGTCTTTTTATAAAAAGGTATTTTTTAATTGGAACTGGTCCTAATTCCAATTAAAGAATTTAGCTTATTTCCTAATTAGAACACAAGTTTCAATTAATCAGGTTGTATTTCTTCCAAAAAATAACGGAAAGGACACTTTAAATTACATAAAAATATATAATGCAATTATATTTCTTTATAACAATCACTTTTATCGCATTAGAAACGAGGTTCTTTATGAAGAACTAAAGTCAAATAATAAAACTTATTTACGAAATTTCAATATTTAGATTTTAGACTGATGATTTTAGACCAATTTTATTTAGACCAAAGGATTTTGACAAAGGAGCTTATGTTTCCAATTGAAACTGTACCTCTGTTATGAGGAGAACTATAGTTTAAATATAATGATGACAATACAATTTTAAGAATAGTCTATTCCGTTAGAAAAATTTATCCTTTATGCTACATTCCACGGTGGGTAGGAGGGAAAGAGATTCAAAAAATCGTCCAAAATAGAGTTACATATTTTATCGAAAGCCCTTTTAATAGAGTATTTTAATGTGACGTCACAAGTCATAAAGGTTAGGTCATAAAGAAGGACTGCCCTTGATCTTAGGCTGTGATGACAACGCACATTAGATTGTGAAGGGTAGCACTGATGCTAACGAAAGAGGGGAGTCATTTCTAAATTTCTTTAATGGACTCTGAGTCAGATATTCTGTACCAGGAGAATACGCTAATTCATAACTGCTAAAAGAAGGGAAGTGCTGGATATTATGATCGGCTCGAAAACTGTTTGGAAGACAGTGCATGATTGGAGGTTCTCGAAAGAAGACACCTTGTGAGATCATAGGCTCATTACATTCAGGTTGAAAGCAATTCATCAAAAAATCAATTGGAGTCGTGACTTTAGGAAAATTGAATGGGCTTTCTTTAAGGAAGAACTTCAGGTATCCATGGTCAACACGAGTTACGGAAGCGGAGGAGAGTTAAAATGTCAAAGGGCATTAATCTCCGCTTTCGAAAGAAACTGTACGCCTAAGAAACTTTAATGAAATAAACAAATTCGATGAGAAATCGAGACGTATTTTGATGTGTTTGGGAAAATTGGATCGTTACTCCTGAAGGAGTAGACTGGACTATTAGCTCTTTTGAATCCTTCAAGGCGCCAGGAGAAGACGATGTTGACGGTGGTTGTTTACCACCTTTCAAAACAGTGTTGCAGACGGCTGATATACAGGGATGAACAGACGAGGCCACCACCTCGCCGCGCGAAAGAGTTCGGTCGCTCGCGATCGCTACATAATCGACTCTCGCTGTCGTCATTCTAAACTGATGTGTTCAACCTTCTGGTCGCTTTCTTTTATTAAAGAAGATTAAAAACTTTATATAAATGTAAATATATTGGTGACATATTGTTTTATATGATGAAGTCGATTTCCAAAGATAAACATTAAAATTTAGAGTCAGTGTTCAGTGCGCGTCTTTTGTAAATGTCCGTGTCATGCGGCCGGCTATTTTGTAATTCTTTGTAACCTTTTGAAACAACAGAAATTTAATATTAATTAATTTCTTGCAGATTCGGGTAAAATCTTTTCTGGTTATTCTAGCGGAAGGTTTCCCGAAAATTCTTGTAAAAACTTTCCTGGGGATTTCGGTGTATGTTTTCCTAGAGGTTTCAGTAGAATCTTTGCTGGAGATTTTGGTGGAAGTCTCTATAGAGATTCAGTTGGAAGTTAAGAAACTTTATCTCTGTAGATTCAATTTAAAGTTCTTCTGGAGATTTAGGTGTAATCTTTCCTGGAGATTTCTATGTACTTAAGCTAAGATTTTCTTGGAAGGTTTCCGAAAATTTTTTGTGGGAGCTTCATTGAAGATTCTGGTGAAATATTCCCAGCAGTTTTTCGTGGAAGTTTCCCTAGCGATTCCGGTGGAACCTTTTCTGTAGATTCCCTGGAGATTCAGCTGAAACCTATTCTGGATATTCTAACGGAATGTTTCCCGAAAATTTTCGTGGAAGCTTCTCCGGAGATTTCAATGAAAGCTTTCTTTAAGGTTCCGGTAAAATTGTCTCTCAATATTCCGCTGGAATATTTATTATATAAGTCCGCAAATTCCTGTGGAAGCTTTCCTGGAGATTCTGGTGAAAACATTCTTAGAGATTTCAGTGGATGTTTACCTAGAGATTTCGGTTTAATTTTCCCTGGAGATTTTGGTACAAGTTTTTCTAGAGATTTATGTAGAATCTTTCCTAGAGATTTCCTCGGAAGGTTCCCTGGAGATTCCGGTGAAATCTTTCCTGGAGATTGTGATGGAAGCCTACCTGAAGATTAAAGTTTAAGCTTCCCTGAAGACAGACATTTAAAATGTCATTTAAAATCTAGACCCAGACTCTCTTATCAAACTATTCTACTTACTCCCTCGAATATTAACATAATCAATAACTGACTTTTCATAAAAATAATTTTAACCTGCATTTAGAAACGAAAAAAGACGTGTTCGTAAATTTCATAATACCGAGACATTGATAAAATTGATGATCAACCTGCTACATTTTTCAGCGATATATTTTTTATGACTTTTGTGTTTCCAAGATCCATATTGGATTGGAACAGTTCAGCTTTATGTGAAATTCCAATATCTCGTTTTTCTTTCTTGAAATACCTAACTGGATTGTCAGCCTGGATTTCCAGAATATCTCTCACATTCTCTCTTGTTACTACAATTGTCGCCCCTTTTTTCACGATCAAAAACAGTATTTCTGTTGATTTGGGTGATTCTGAAACGTAATTTTGTCTGGATTTACGGCTATTTGCACTTTACCTTCAAATACGAGCGCAAATACAAATACAGAATAGAAATTTCATCCGAAGATCAGTTAGAATAGTTGAATCTATTTGGACAAAGATTGATTTAGAAATAAATGCCAATTGCAAAATACGAATAAAATTCTTTTCATAAAAAGAAAAGGATGCTCTCATTACGGAAAATAAGAAAAACAATTTTCTATATAATAATTTTTTTTTTAAATTATAGTTCAAAGCCTGGGTTAAAGTTATGAAAATATTCGGCTTATTTTCCATAACATGCTTCGATTAAAGTACATAAAATACATTTTTTAATTGAATAACCTATGTTTGAAAAAATGTGATCTCACTGAGAAAATTTATTAAAATCTTCATTGACAGGGATCACTTAAGTGAGAAAATAGTCATTGCTTGGATGAAGTATTTGTATTATAATGGCAGTCATGAACAGATATTTTGCAAAACATAGCTGTGCTTTAATCTGACATAAAATCCATCTCTATTTACGTCAACAGAGTATATCTCACAAATCTGGTATTCTGTGTACGTTCGTTTCGCACTTTTGTCTCACACTATTTTGACGATATCAAGCACCTGTCATTTACATTAAAATCAAAATCAATGTTGTTAAATATCACCTCCATGAAAACAGGTTCTCTTTTTGTTTGCCAATATTTTCAAATTGCACGTTAAATTAAACATCAATTTTATTCTGATGAATTGTGACATTTGAGAGAAATCTTTTATAATAAAAATTTTGATTAAATGATAAATTAAAGTGTCAACTTTGCATTTACGAGTGACAAACTAAAGTAAGAGCTTTTGTATTATTTATTAAAGAAGATTTTCAGGTCAATTGCTCGAATAATGAAGTCCATTTCTACTGCAGGAGACGCTGATGGAAATGGTTTAATGTTAATCAGAAAACGAGGACAAATTAATATCAACTCTTTATTGACTCAATAATCAGTTAAAAAGTATACAGATATTTCTGAAAATTCTTCTCCAAATGAAAAATTTTGCTTCTAGTGTAAAACTTGAATTTTTCCTACTTTTAATAGAGAAAAGTTGAACCAATTTAAGGCCAGGTTACTCTGAACAATTTTGAAAAAATCGAAAATTTTTTTTTCATAAATTGCTACTGTATACTCGTAGAAATAGTATAGAATTAGTCCCGAAGGTCAGCAAGACCGAGAAGCAGGTATAAAAGAGTGGGGAGCAAGGCACTTTGCTGATAGGGCCAACAACAGACGTGTAGATCGAGCTGAGCTAGAAGCTACTGAAGCGTCTAAGGATCACAGAACTGCTTTAAGAAATGCAAGAATTCTTCAGAATGATGCTTACGAAGACGAGGAAGGAATTGTGTAAGCAGCTGGAATGGATATGTAAGTAACTGTTTTGTTTTTTGCTTTCAGATAATTCTTTTCCAAGAAATTATGTCATCCATCTACGAAGTAGATAACTTTCAGCAGCCATTTTCAAGACCGCCATTTTGAAAAAAAAAAAAATTTTTAAGTAACTTCATGTATGTACTATCATATGTAAAAAAATTGATTACTTAACATTTTTTGTATTATAAATAAAATGTATTGAAAAAAATCACGTTTTTCAGAGTAAGCTGGCCTTAATAATGTTCCTAAAAATCTAACATTTTTCGTGGGGCTGTGTAATTAAAGTATAATCCAGAATAAATTTTGTAGTTATAATTTGAAAAATAGTGTTTAAAAAGAAATGAATAAGTAATAGATAATCTTTTAATTTGAGATAAATTTATGCTAATTTTACATGACTACTCGGAATATCCAGAAATATTCGTTCTATTTTGAAGGTGAGATACGTACACTCTTGTCGTTCTGTTATCGACAATCTGTCATAAATGGCCTCCTGTCTCTCAGATAGATCCCTGTTAGGTGAATTCTTAAAAATTATTTCATAGTGTAAAATACAGAAAATATATAATATTCTCATAACTCAAGTTCGTTAACATGAAACTTAATTAGTTGAATACAAATTTTATAACTAATTTTATTATTTATAACCGTAATTACCAATTAATTTCACACCATCCGAGAGAGACATTTATTGAACCAAACTACAGTAATTATCAAAACAAAACTAAAAAAAAAGAATCAGCAAAATTAATTGTTAAAATGAAATAACAAATGATTGTACACAATGCGATATACGTAAGAATCAAAACTTTTGAAAAGTTTTGAACTAAATTTTATTCCCAGGATTCTATTTATCGCAGATTAATATTGAAAAAACTTCAAACGAACAAAAACTTTCGTGTCAATTTTTCATTAATCAAGAAGAGTTTATTCGATTTCCCAGTTGATACCAATAACAGACTGAATCGAATCAAGAGCGCACAATTTCGTTATTAAATTCTCTGAAAAGCAAATTGACCTCAAAACTAATAAAATGGGACGGAATTTAATTCCAAAAAGTGTCTCGTTTAATGCGGGAGTTCTATTGACAATGAAGCACATGAATTGTGGCATATGTACGTATGTCTATATAAAGATAGCGACTGAAAAGAGGAAAGTTTGTTAAATCGTGAATTTTTCTGATTAGTACTTTTGTTCTCAAACTTTTTTTTTATTACTTTTCATTCCATTACGACATAAATAATGATTTTAAAAATAAAAAGCCAAACTTTTAAATGACAATTGAAGTCCCTCATTAAAAAAAAGTTAATTTTATTACACAGATAGAAAGGTTTTTTTAACAATTAAATATAATTTTTTTGTATGCATTCCTTTACATTACAGAATAATATTTTTGATGTTGTTTCAACACTATAAAAATTTTTTAAGTGTCCCTTTTCCACTCTCTGCAACCGCTTCCCTCTTTTCCCCACCCCTCTTCGAAATTCTGCACCTTACCCCCACCACTCTTATTCACTCTTTCTCACCCCACCGCCCTCCCAACACACCCCACTTTTTCCACTCTTTTTAAATTTTTCTCACTCATATCCCATTTTTCTTATCTCCTAATTACCCATCTAACTCTTCTCTTACTCTTGCAGTCCTATTCTCCTCTAACTCTCTTTTCTTTCTCTTTACATTTTCACCTTTTTAGAATTAATCTTCTCATCCTTATTTCATTCTTTATCTATTCCCACTTTTCTCATCCTTCTGCCTCTTTCTATTTTCTCTCTCTGTTCCTCTAACTCTTCCCTTTACTCTCATTTAACTCTTTTCTTACTTCCCTTCCCTCCTTAAACTACACTCTTATCCCAATCACTTCCCATTTTCCTGACACTTCCTTCTCCTCATTTTTCCAATCATAGTTTTTACCCCCTATTTTCCCATTTACGACACACGTTTTTCCCACTCTATTATCTTTCCCCTTTAACTTCTTTCTCATTCCCTCATCTCGTTTCTTACTCTCCTCTCATTAACTTACCATTCTTATTGAGCTCTTTATTCCGCCTTTTTACTCCACCTTCTATCTGTACCTCCTAATTTACTCTTTGTCTCCTTACTTTTTCCAAAACTCTTTATTCTATTTGCCCACACTTCTCTGCTCTTCATTCCCCCTCCGATTCTTTACCCAATTTCTTTTAACTCTTTACCGTCTTTTACTAACTTTTCTCTCCACCATACCCATCTCCTATTCCTACTACTTCCTCTCCATGTTAAACTTCTTATTCTCCTTCAACTCTCATCTCTATTTTATTCCACCCCAATATTCCACCCTTTATATCAGTACCCTTGCATTCGAGCTGTGTAGGCCTACTCATTTCGATGCTTTTTCTACTCTTCTCTTCTTATTCCCTCTCCAATTCTTTACCAAATCTTTTTCAACTCTTCCCTTCTCATCCCCTTTCCTATTCTTTACCAAATCTTTTTCAACTCTTTTCCCACATTTCACCTATTTTTTCCTTCTCCATCTAGAACTTCTCCCACACTTCTCTACTTTTCTTATTTATTATACTCTCTCTCCCCGCACATGCCGCGAGGTTCGAGGAATCAACATCTAATTCCCAATATTTTCTCGCTAGCTTGCTTCCCTTTCCTTTCTCCAACTTCTCCTTATACTCAACTGCCCTTTTTCTCTGCCTCACTACCATTTTTTCCATCTCCAATTCCTCTCTCAACATGCACGACGGGAAAGACTTGCTCACCCCACATCTACCACCTTAGATATCTTTCATTCATGATCTCAACTTTAGTCCATTCATTCCACGCCCACACCAGAACCTATCTTAGACCATACCAATGCATCTTCATAACGTTCATTCACTTTCCTCTCCTTCGCCTGTAACTACTGCTAATTATAACTATCTAATTATTTTCCTACTCATTCTCTGGTTCTTCCAAAGCTCTTCCGACTCTAATCTTCTTAGTCACCTTCTCATAATCTAACTCTTATCGTCTTTTCCTTTACACTCCACTCCATATCCAGAGCTCCTCATGCACCCTAATTCACCCTCCTTTTCCTTACTTATTTCTAGGCATTTTTTGTTTCCCTCATCTCTTTCCCCTTTCTTCTCCACCTCGCTATATTTTGCTATAATATCCCTATTTATTTTCTCTCCAACTATTCTTCCTACACTTTTTTTAACACTTTTGGTATCATCTCTATTTTATTCCTCTTCATCTAACTCCTCTCCCATTTTCTCTCCACCCAAATTCTCTCATTTAATCCTGATCTACTCCTTTGCATTTTACCCCCATAATTTTCGCTTACTCTTTCCCACTCATTTCTTCTCCTATTCCTCACTCATTGTTTTTTTAATTCTACTTATTAAACTACTTATTATCACTCTACTTCCACTTTCTTCACCGCATTATTTTTCCTAATCTCACAATATTCCAACTCATTTCTCTACACACTTTCATCTCTTTTTCCTGTATTCTCCCAAATTTCACTTCATATTTTTCTCCACTCTCAACCCATTTTGGTCTCCAATTATCTTTTCACTAGCTTCCAATTCACCTCCAACTCTCATCTCATGTTCCTTCCTAATCTACCTTCTGTCATCCCTACTTATGTTTTTCCCATCCTACATTTCACCACTTTTTTTACACTTTTCGCCAACTCTCATTTTTTTCATTCTCCTACTCTACTCTTCGCCTTTCCAGTCTACACCTTTTTATTCCCTCTCTTTTTCCCTACCCTATTTCCACTTTCCTTTAACTCACTTTTATTTTCTCTTCACTCCTTTCCCTTAAAAATTTTCTACCAACTTTCATTTCTTTTTTCCTACTCTACTCTTCTCATTTTCTGTCTACACCTTCTCATTCCCTCTTCTCTTCCCAACTCTCTTTTCCTTCTTCTTCACCTCATGCCCTAAAAACCTCCCACTTCCTCCAAACCTTTATCAACCCCTACTCTTCTCTCTCGTTACACATTTCATGGGACGCACATGCTACGATTTTGTCATTTTCTTTGTCAGAACTCAATACCTCTTGTAATAATAAACCAAACTAAATGATGCTTGGGTCAAAATGAAGCGAAGAGAGATACACAGTTCAGAGACTTGCGCGAAGTTAGTAATTTTTTTTAAATAGTAAATTGAAGTATACTAATCGACAAAAAAATGTGTTATCAATAAGTTGACCGATTTTTGCCCCCCCCCCCTTTCCCCACCAAGCAAAATTCTGAAAACACTGTAATACTTGAAAAATTCTGATCTTTTTAGGTTCGCGTTATATCAAAAACTTCTGAACGCAAAGTTTGTTTGATTTTACGTGTATTTGAAGAAAAAAAATTATACAGAAATTTTTTTTTGAATTTTAAAATTTATAGATTTTTTATTTTTGCTAATTTTGGTCCAAAATGGCCACCCAAAGAACTTAACCTTCAGTTATATCAACTTAAAAAGTGTTCCAAAGATGAAGTCAATACGTAAATTTTTACTCAAAGTAATCTAAACGAACAATTTTCTACAGATAGACAGACGCTTTTGTAAAATACATTTTTTTTTTGGAATAAGCAGGTCTCAAAACGTCGAGAAATGTGAAAATTACAAAAAAATTCAAAATCGCACAAATTTAATAACTTCTCATTTAAGGAGAACATGTAAAACATTTTTGCAGTCTTTTAAGGTCTCTAAATACAATAATATTAGTGAAATTTCCAAATTCAAAATGGTGGATCCAATATGGCGGTCTAAATATTTCAAATTTCTAACATTTATCTAATTCGTTAAAAAACTTAGTATTCTGATGTTTTTGAGGCCGGTGAATTCAAATATGAAGGTAGAAAAAAATTACAAAATGGCGCATCCAATATGGCTGACTAGAAATTTAAAACTTTTTGCATTTTAACAGAATTAAATATTTTAACATTTATAAGGTTATAAGGTTTATAAGGTTTTTTTTCAAGAGATATTACATTTTGGCAAAGAAAATGAAAAAAATCGTATTGAGGGACGAGACGTTTTAATATTGACAAAAATAAGGGTGACTCCACAATTGTATATTTGGGTTCTTTCACAACAGTTAATTTTCTCAGTAGGTTCCTCACAATAGGCCTTTTTTCCTCTACATAATAATAATAATAATAATAATAATAATAATAATAATAATAATAATAATAATACACTGAAATTTCACTTATTTAAAGTACAAAATAAAACATTTTGTTTATAATTATAATTATAATTATTTGTTTAAAGATAATACCGTTAACCTGGGTAATTTTTAACAAAAAAAGCCACTTGTTTAACTTTTCCAAAAATCATAGAAACTAAAAGTTGTTCGTATAATTACCCCGTGGTTGGAGTTATTTTGAGCAGCAAAGTTTATTTATACATAGCCTAAAAAAAAGTTTTTTATCGTTTTAGCTCCATAAAATCTTTTCTGCAGGCATTCAAAAGAAATAGAAAAAAACAAGAGCTCTAAATTTTTTTTAATAGTTTCAGTACTTTCTGAGTTATAAAAATGAAAAAAGGTCTGAATTTTCAAAATTAACAGTTTGAATATTCATAACCTGAAAACTTGACCTACCATATAAAAATAAAAAATAATACTTACATATTATTTTTCTGCTAAGAAAAATTCAAAATGAAAAATAGATTTTCATCGCCTCATAAGTTTCAAACTATGTTAATAGATTTTTTTCATCTGCGAGAAATCTGTTATATTAAATGTATATATACAAATTTTCAAACCTTTCGTCATTAAGGACGTTTTCTCCATTTACATAACCTCCAACTAGAAAGTTGTTTTTCACCCCAAACAAAAATATTATTCAAATTAATTTCACCAAATTTTGAAAGATCCAGTTGTATATTTTTTAAATAAAATTGGTTAAGTTAAAATTTGTCGTAAAATAAAATAATTATTATTTAACATTTTATGTTTTTTCTTTAAATTGAATGAACAATTGCAATTATCATTTAATTCTGACAAATAATTGCTTTCTTTTCTCGCTGAAACATTGTCTACAGAATTCATGTCAATATAAAATGCTGATACAATAAATAAATCTTACATTAATTATTTCTTAAGTATAAAAATACGTGAAACACAAACATTAACCAACTAAAATTTAATTTTGAAACGATTTTGAATGGAACTTTTATTAGCATATAATAGTCAAATAAACCGATAAACAAATGAATCATTTTATCAATAAATTCCAGTCTTATCAGCTTTCCCTGTTAGCGGATTAGTGGTTTTCCCAACGGATATAAAGGGTTTTTAGCTTATTCATGAAAATTTCAGAAAATCAAATTAATTAACGATTGCGAAAAATTGAAACAAATAACTTTCTGAAATGTAAAATTTAATTGTCCAATAAAAATTAATATAATCAATACATAAAATGAAAGTTTTATATAAATATTAAAATTTGCGGAGATACAAAAAATTATAATTTATCTTTAAAAACTGCAACTTGATTTTCAGTTTCGCTGATTATTTATTTATTATACTACACCTACACCAGTAGTTTTTCCTTCTAGTGACTAAAATCGTCATTAACCACACTAGTGACAAAAACGCTTATTTTTTCACTATTAACGAAAATGATTACTTTACCCACTAGTGTCGAGAATGGTTATTTTACCCACTAGTGGCGAAATTGGGTATTTTACACACTAGTGCCGAAAATGGCTATTTTTTACACTAGTGACGAAAATGGCTAATTTATCCACTTGTTAACTGTTGTTAGAAAGTAGTTGTTTTTCATGTTTGAAAAATACACTTTTTGGTTGATTAATTCTTCTAGATTTGATTTAAAAGCCCAGATTTTTTGTAATTTGGTCTGAATTCATAAACAATTGTTTGAACTTAGTTTTATTGATGATTGATACAACAATACGAATTAATAATAAAAAAGCCATAAAAAAGAAAAGAGTCGAATAAACAGTTAACTAATATTTTCTATGTTCCTGCTATTTCTGTAAATAGAATTAACATTACCATAACATACCTTTTTCGTCATTTTGTAATTTTTCTTTCAAATCTCAATTATTTTATTTATATTTCAATTTAATTCTTTAATTTTCAATTTATTTTCTCCATTTTTAATTATTTTCTTCAATTCTCAATTATTTTCTTCAATTTTCAATTATTTTATTAAATGTTCAATAGTCCTCCTCTTTTTTCAATTGGCAATTATTTTTTTGAACTTTTAATATAATTCTTCAATTATTTTCTTCAATTATCAATTGATTTCATAAATTTTCATTTATTTTCTAAAATTTTTACTATAATTTTCTTCAATTTTTAATTGACAATTTAACATTCCTCTTCAATTTTGTGCCTAATTATCCTTCAAATTTTTTTTAATTATTTTGTTCTGTTGTCAATTATTCTCGACAGCTTTCGAATTTTTTAAACTTTTTTTCAAATTTCAAGTATTTTTCATAATATTTAATTAATTTAGTAAAGTTTCTTTCAATTATTATCAATTATTTTCTTACAAATTTAATTTAATTCTTTAATCTTCAATTTATTTCTTCAATTTGTAATATTTTCTCCAATTATAATTCTCGTCATTTTTCAATTATTTATTTCAATTATTAATTATTTTCAACTATTTATTATTATTTCCTATAATTTTATCAATCATTCTCTTAAAATTTTATAAATATTCTTTTTTTTCAATTTTTTGTTTTGCTGTCTATAAATCTAGCCATTTTTCGAATTTTGTTTCCATTTGTCTATTATTTTTTTCGTCACATTTAAGATATTTTCTACCATTTTTTTATTATTTCTATCTTTCAATTATTAATTTTTTCCGCAATTTTCAATTATTTTCTACAAATTTTTTAATTTACAATTATTCTGAAAGTTTATAATTATTTTTTAATATTTTGTTCCGTTGACAATTATTCTCGACAGTTTTCTAATATTTTTTCAATTATCAATTACTTTCTTAAAATTTTTATTTAATTCCTTAATCTTTAATTTATTTCTTAAATTCTTAATTATTCTCTTTTCTCAATTATTATTTTTAATTTAAAATCCCAGTCTTCAATTTTCAATTGTTTCATTCAATATTCAGTAATTCTTAACTCTCTTCAATTATCAATTATTTTTTCAAATTTGAATTTAATTCTTAAATTTTCAATTTATTTCTTAATTTTTTATCATTTTCTTCTATATTGTACAATTTTCTGCTTTTTTAGTGACTTTTTTCAATTTTTAATTATATTCTTTAAATTTAAATTCTATTTTTCAATTTTCAATTTTTTTCGATTTTCAATCCAGTTGTTCAATTTGTAATTAGTTCCAACAATTATTCCTATAAGTTTCTTAATTTTTCTATTTTCTTATTTTCTTAATTTAATATTTCTTGCATAATTTTTTCAATTATTTCTTTTAGTTTTCTATTAATCTAATCATCAGTTATTTTCTTCAAATTTTATAATTATTGGATTTTCTTGGATATTTTCATTTTTTTTGTTCGGCTGTGTATTAGTCTAGCCATTTTTTGAATTTTGTTTTTAATTGTTCATTATTTTCGTCATTTTTCAGATATTTTTTTTTAATTTTGTAATTATTCTCGTAATTTTTATTATTTATTGCATTTGCAAAAATTTCTAATTTTAAATGACTAAAAACAATGCAAAGTTTTTTTTTGTAAAGTGCTAATATTGCTACTTATTTTATGTTTGGTCATGGAATTTGATGAAAAATGGTCTAGATAACCTGTAAGTAATTGAATATTGAAATTTTGAAAACGTAGCAACCCTGTTTTAAACACATTCCAGTTTGTTGTTTATTATATTTTTTGTCACCTTTCTGTCACCTTTTCCAGGAAAAAAATTCACCTTTTCACATTTTTTGAAGATAAAAGGTACTGTGATGCCTCTAAATTACAAATTATTTTCTTCATTTTTCCATCCAATTGTTCATTAATTTTCTTTAATTCTCAATTTGTGTATTCTAATTTCCATTTTATTTCTCAATTTTCAATTGTTTTTTTTTTTAATATTCAATAATTCTGAGTTTTTCTGATTTCAATTTAATTATTTAATTTTCAATGTATTTCTTCAATTTTCAATTATTAACTTAAATTTTAAATTATTTTTTTTTGATTTTCTAGATTTTATATAAAGGCTAGTTTTTCGTAATTTGGTTTTTATTTGTGTTCGAAAAAGAGAAAGTAGTTAGGAGATGCAAAACAATTTTATAAATTGTTTTCGAAAAAAAGGTTTGTTCAAAAATAGGCTGTTTACATGGGCTAGAATAAGGCAAATTTTCTTTGCGTTTATCCTTTGTAACTTTTGATATATCGAAAGGCGGTTTTTTTCTGTTTGGTTTGATTTGGTCGAGAAATTAAAAAAAAACAGGTGGAAGATACTAAAAATTTTAGGAAAATGCATTTCATTTCAAAATTTTATACACACAAGTGAGAAAAATGTCTATTTTTGTCATCTGTGAAAAAGATTACACATGTACATAAATTAATTAATTAATTTATTTATTTATTTACACAAATCATCCCGCGGTCCAAAAGGACCATAAATGGGTTACATAAGAATGCATAGAAAACAACTATTGAAATTAACAATATAATTATAATGATATTATGAAACTAACAATAAAAACTAAAAAGTGAACAAACATGATAAAGTAGCCGATGTGTAACGCACGAGTGCATAACAAAAACAACAATATATAAATCAGTCAGATTAAACCTTAAGATTTCGCAAATTGTCCAAGTAAGCATTCACTTGTTGGAATTAATTAATTGATTTTAACGAATGATAGGAAACGTGTAAATAAACGAAAATAATAGTTAATGGGTAAAAAAAAAATCAAATATAGAGGGACCATTTGATGTGAACATAGATTTTAAAAGCATTAGGCGATTTTTGTTCATTGTGAACAAAGCCAATAAACGGCAGGCATGAAATGGAAATTCAACATAATATCGTGGGATTGAAGCCAGAAGTCTATAATAGTTCTGAAAGAGCATAGCAGATATGCCCGTCTAGATTCAGTCACGCGATATGTATTATGCATAATGCCACAGTTAGAAACTACAGGGTTAATCAACAGAAATGTTTCGATTCCATAGCTTGTTAGAAAAGCAGATTACACCTTAGACAAGAAGCTGCTGAGATCGTTATATACCTGTTTTCATCCAAAAATTTAACTTTATTATAATTATTTTAAATAACATGAGCGCAGTGTTAATTGTAACTTTTTCTTAGCACTTAAAAATTAGTATTCTTCAAGTTTTCAATGAAATTATCAAATAATCAATATCAATTAATATTTCCGTGTATTCAAAAATTAATTAGATGAAGTTATAAAAAATACAGTTTTCAAATATCCTCATTTAATATTTCAGTGAATTTGAAACATTGTAAAATCTATCATAACTTGAATCTACATTGAGAATATTTTATTAAAAGAAAATATATCAGTTTTCAATTTAGTTTCATCAGATTCGAATTAAAATATTTATCGTTAATGTTAAAAATTCATTATAAAATTGATTATTTTTGTTCAACATGTAGAATATAAAGTTTTATATTTTATATATTAAATATTATATATTATAATATTTAATATAATTATTATATATTATATTTATATATTCATTGCTTTGCCTGTCACAAAAATAATAATTACCTATAAAGAAATTGCGAGACCAAATTTAAGTTTTCTTATTATTCACAACTAAGAAATGGTTTTTTCAAATAAAAATTAAATAATGATATTGAAATCAGAAAAAAACAGAATTATTGAATATTAAAAAAAAATTTTAAATTGAGAAATAAAATCGAAATTAGAATACACAAATTGAGAATTAAAGAAAATTAATGAACAATTGGATGGAAAAATGAAGAAAATAATTTGTAATTTAGAGGCATCACAGTACCTTTTATCTTCAAAAAAGGTGAAAAGGTGAATTTTTTTCCTGGAAAAGGTGATAGAAAGGTGACAAAAAATATAATAAACAACAAAATGGAATGTGTTTAAAACAGGGTTGCTACGTTTTCCAAATTTCAATATTTAATTACTTCCAGGTTATCCAGACCATTTTTCATCAAATTCCATGACCAAATATAAAATAAGTAGCAATATTAACACTTTGCAAAAAAAAAACTTTGCATTGTTTTTAGTCATTTAAAACTAGAAATTTTTGCAAATGCAATAAATAATAAAAATTACGAGAATAAATACAAAATTAAAGAAAATATCTGAAAAATGACGAAAATAATAAACAATTGAAAACAAAATTCAAAAACTGGCTAGACTAATACGAAGCCGAAAAAAAATGAAAAAAAGCCAAGAATAATTATAAAATTTTAAGAAAATAACTGAAAATTAAAAAAATTGCAGGACATAATTGAAAAGTTTCAGAAAACAATTGAAAATCGAAGAAAATAATTAATATTTGTAAGAAATAATAGAAAAATTACTAGAATAATTGAAAAATTAAAAAAAAATATATGAAAACTGACCAAAAAAATTAGCAATTAAAAACAAAAATCGAAAAATGATTAGATTAATAGAAAACTAAAAGAAATAATTGAAAAAATTATGCAAGTAATATTAAATTAAGAAATTAAGAAAATAGAAAAATTAAGAAACTTATAGGAATAATTGTTGGAACTAATTACAAATTGAACAACTGGATTAAAAATCGAAAAAAATTGAAAATTGAAAAATAGAATTGAAATTTAAAGAATATAATTAAAAATTGGAAAAGAGTCACTAAAAAAGCAAAAAATTGTAGAATATAGAAGAAAATGATAAAAAAAAATTAAGAAATAAATTGGAAACTCAAGAATTGAATTTAAATTTTAAAAAATAATTAATAATTGAAGAAAGTTAAGAATTGCTGAATACTGAATGAAATAATTGAAAATTGAAGACTGGGATTTCAATTTAAAAATAATAATTAAGAAAAGAAAATAATTAAGAATTTAAGAAATAAATTAAAGATTAAGGAATTGAATTAAAATTTTAAAAAACTAACTGACAATTGAAAAAAAATTAAAAAACTGTCGAGAATAGTTGTCAACAGAACAACATATTAAAGAATAATTGTAAATTGTAAAATTAGAAGAAAATAATTGAAAATTGCGGAAAAATTTATAATTGAAAGAAATAATTGAAAAATGACGAGAATTATAATTGGAGAAAATATTACAAATTGAAGAATTAAATTGAATTTGTAAGAAAATAATTGATAATTAAAAGAAAAATCACTAAATTGCTGAATTAATTAAATATTAAGAAAGATACTTGAAAATGGAAAAAAAGTAAAAAAAATTCAAAAGCTGTCGAGAATAATCGACAACAGAACAAAACAATTAAAGAAAAAAAAAGGATAATTAGGTACAAAATTGAAGAAGAATATTAAGTTGTCAATTAAAAACTGAAGAAAATTACAATAAAAATTTTAGGTAATAAATGAAAATTTATGAAATCAATTGAAAATTGAAAAAAATTATGTTTAATGTTCAAAAAAATAATTGACAATTGAAAAAAGACAAGGATTATTGAATATTGAATAAAATAATTAAAAATTGAAGAAAATAATTAAAAATGGAGGAAAAAAATTGAAAATTAAGAATTAAATTAAAATATAAGTTAAATAATAATAATCTCCGTAAACTCCTGAAGTTAGTTAGTATTATATTTATAAATATATTTATATATTTATATTTATGTATTTATACATGTGTATTTATTCATCTTTTTCTGTCCACGTTTTAAAGTCTGAAGTGAAGTTAGTTAGTATTAATATTTATTCACCTTTTTCTGTTCACGTTTTTAAAATCCAGAGTGAAGTTAGTCCCCGTTATTTTATTTTGTTGTGCTGGTTTTTAATTGGTATTTGTTTAAAAAAAAAGTTTCGAAAAATGCTTTAAAAATTTATTATGGTTTTTGAAGAAGTTTAAAATATATACACATGCAATTAATTTCCTAAATTTTCAGTTATTATCTCAAATTTAGATTATTGTCATCAATTTTCCATTATATAACGATGTTTTCACTATTTTCTTTTGCTTAAAAATAAATTCTGCAATTTTTCTGGATTTTCACCAATTTATAATTATATTCATTATTTTGTCATTAGGTACTTTTAAAAATTTTAATTATTTATCCGATATTGCAATTATTCTCATTAATTTTCGTTATTTCTGCAATTTTTTAATTGTTCTCTTTAATTACAATTTTTTAAGTAATTTTGTAATTATTATTTTTTTCTAAACATATACTCTACGATTTTTTCAGTTATTTCTTTCAAATTTAATTGAATGTTTTCACTTTCTCATATTTAAATTATTTTCATCATAATTCAATTTTCTTTCTCAATCTTAAATTATTTTCAGCATATTACAATTATTTTTTTCAATTTTGAATTAATTTTATCATTTTTCAATTATTTTTCTCGATTGTTAATTATTATTCTCTTATTCTAAAATTATTTTCTAAAATTTTTTAGTATTTTTCTGAAAATTAAAATATTTTCTTCAATTTCTAATTATTTTTATTTGTTATTAGAATTTCAAACTTTTTTTTTATTAATTCTTGTAAATTCCAATTATTTTTAGCTTTCTTCCAGACTTTTTTCCAATTTTTAGTTTTTCTCTTTTTCTACAATTATTTTCTAAAATTTTTAAGTATTTTTCTGAAAATTAAAATATTTTCTTCAATTTCTAATTATTTTCATTTGTTATTAGAATTTCAAACTTTTTTTTTATTAATTCTTGTAAATTCCAATTATTTTTAGCTTTCTTCCAGACTTTTTTCCAATTTTTAGTTTTTCTCTTTTTCTACAATTATTTTCTAAAATTTTTAAGTATTTTTCTGAAAATTAAAATATTTTCTTCAATTTCTAATTATTTTCATTTGTTATCAGAATTTCAAACTTTTTTTTTATTAATTATTGTAAATTCTAATTATTTTTAGCTTTCTTCCAGACTTTTCTGCAATTTTTAGTTTTTCTCATTTTATAAAATTAATTTCTAAACATTTTTTAAAGTATTTTTCTCAAAATTTCTATTATTTTCTTCAATTTTTAATTATTTTTTTTTGTTTTCATAATTTCCAAAAAATTATGTTAATTATCGTAAATTTTAATCACTTTTAGCTTATTTCTTCAATTCTTTTCTCCAATTTTTAGTTATTTTCTTTTTTTTTTAATTGATTTCTAAAATCTTCATGTATTTTTTTCAAATTTCAATTATTTTTTCTTTATTTAAGGAAAATTCTGTAGTCTTTTCAATTATCACACTTAAATGTCATTTATTTTTTACAACTTATCATTGTTTGTATCATATTTTAATTATTTTCGTCATGTTTTGAGATATTAAAACATTTTTCAATTATTTTCCAAAATTTATTTTCTTCAATTTTTAGTTCTTTACATTTGTTTCATAATTTCAAAAATTGTTAATTATTTATCTGACTTTTCATTTCTTTCATTATTTAATATTTATATTATTTTTTATATTATTTTCTTCAATTTTCAATCACTTACGTTCTTTTTCTCGTTTTTTTTTATAATTGCCAAAAAGTTTTTACTTATTTCTCTTTAATTAAAACTTGTTCTGTTCAATTTTAAATTATTCTTATCTTTTTTCATTTATTTTCTCTAATTTTTAATTATTTTCTTTTATTTTAATGAACTTCTGAAAGTTTTAAGTATTTTTCTCAAATTTTGTTTAACTTTCCTTTATTTAAAATATTTTATGTAATTTGTTTAAATATTTTTTGCAATTCTTTTTAATTCTAAAATATTATATATTTTGTCCTGAATAAATATTTATTTTATTTATATTAATAATTGATTTTTAAATATTATATTTAAAATATTTATTTCTTCTTATTAGATAAATGGTATTTACCGTATGTTATGGTAATGTTAATTCTATTTATATAAATAGCAGGAACATAGAAAAGATTAGTTAATTGTTTATTTGACTCTATTGTTATTTATGGCGTTTTTTATTAGTAAATTGGATTTTTTGTTGTTGTATCAATCATCAATAAAACTAAATTCAAACATTAAATCTAAATTTTATGAACATACTTCGAAATATTTACAAAAAATTATATATTTTTGATTGCAAAAAAGGTGAAAGAAGATGTAAAAAGGTGACAAATCATCAAATAAGGTGAAAAAGGTAACAAAATTGAAAAAAGGTGAAAAAAGGTGACTGTCTTTGAGGCCTGAAAATCAAATAGATTTTTTAATCCCGGAAACATACTAAATGAAAAATAGTTTTCACCTTTAATTGAATTTAAATAAAAAACAGTTAATAAAACAGTAATAATTAAATTCTTCAGTTTTTAATGGAAATATATTTTGCTTTATTAAATTTTTTTATATCATTTGAGAATTTTTGTAAAAATGCGACAGTATCGAAACAATGTAATTTAATAAAAATCAAAACAACTCTGAAAAAGTTCTATTACAAAAATCGTCGAAAACGAAGTAGAAAGATCAAACAGAAAATTCAATTTAATTAAAATGAAAGTTGACATTAGATGAAATATTTCTGTTTGTTGAACTGGAAAAAATTGTTGTTAATTCAATTTATTGAGAGGGCAAAATTTTGTCAATGTCTAGGACATCATATATATATATATATATATATTTTGGAAATCCTGAGATCACATTTCCAGTAAACAGTATATGAAAAATGAGACCATATTCTAGTAATGTAGTGTACTTGAGTGGAGATCGTAAGAAACGAAGCGAATTTGTTTCAATTCGTCGTATAATGCCCTTATCACAACCGTAAATCGCCCTCTACTCTTGGATAAACGAAACTCGATTGCGATCCCATTTCCAGTAGAGTAGATATACTATTGGTCAGCCAATAGGAATTTCTATTACTACTCGGGTAAATATAATTCTAGAAAACTAGATTTTTATGTTACTATTTCTTAAACCGTAGCTAAACAAAGTTTAACTTTTTCACAAAATAGAAACAAGTACAACTTTATCAAATTAATAATATCATATAATGATAAGTAAAAAGACTAAAAACAAAAAAAGAATATGAAAAAATTACAAAATTAATAAATTATAAATTATTTTATTTATTTTTTTATTTAAAAATATCCAAGTTCCTAGGGATGACTAGCCCTAGGAACTAAAACTAAGGAAGAAAATAAAAAGAAAAAAAATAATAATATAAAATAAAAGTAACCATAATAACAATGATAATACTAAATAATAACCAAATTAACAATAATGTCAAAGAAAAATGCACATAGTACTATTGCCTCATATCATATCAATAATATAAAATAAATATTATAATCTAAAATAAAAATAAACAATTTACCAATACGTTGTCTCGAACAGTTTACCATTCTCATTAAGTAGAAAATTAAAAAACAGTCTTTTAAATATCTCCTGCTTTGAAACATCTCTGAATTGAGTAAATACGAAAAAAGATTAGAAATTTTCTATGGATGAATGCAAAATTTAAAAAATTAAAAGAACGAGAATATTGAAAAATTTAAAGAAGGGACCTAAAAACGTGAATTCATGAAAAAAATCAAGAAATGGTGTGATAATCTACGAAAAAAATGTTAAATAAAAAGCCGAGAATTATGTTTATTTCATGATAAAATATCAACTTAATTTTTAAGAAATTAAATATTTCAGTTTATTTAAAATTTGAAAATTGCGATTTATTCTTTAAAATTTTGACAAAATATCAAGTTTATGTATGTGAATCGATTGGTTTTAAACCAAGAAGCACGATTTGTTAATATATATTAGAGTAAAAAACTTTTTTTTTTTAAAGGAACGACTTTTTCAAAAAATCAAAATTTAATAAAAATGTTCGTAATGGTTATTTTTAAAAAACCTTGTGTCTGATTCCAGATTTTAATAGTACAAATAGTCATACCAAATTTTATTTAAATCGGTTAAAGCGTTCTCGAGTTATGGTGTTCACAAAAAACTACATTCACACACACACACACACACACACACACATGTACGTACATACCTAAATAAAGGAAAGTTAATTTAAAGCATCATAAACAAACCGAGGATTATGTTTATTTCATGAACATTTTACGTCCTCATAGAGGTAGCAAAAAACAATTTTTGAAAAATTGAAAAATTAAATTTTTTAAAAATTTGAAAATTGCGATTTATTTTTTAAAATTTTGACAAAATATCAAGTTTATGTAGGTCAATGGATTAGTTTTAAAGCAAGGAGCATGATTTGTTAATATATATTAGGTTAAATTTATAGGTTAAAAAATTTTTTTAAAAAAAAAACGAAATTTTAAAAAAATCAAAATTTAATAAAAAGGTTTGTAATGGTTATTTTTAAAAAACCTTGTGTCAGATTCTAGATTTTAGTAGTAAAAATAACCAAGCGCGGTGAAACTAGCCGCCCGCCAGCCGGCAGAATCGCCCGGCCAGCAGAAGAATCCAGTGGCGTAGAAAGTAGCGCGTGACGCGGTAGGCCTCCGCGGCATTCTGGCCGGCACATTAGTCTAATAGAACTTTATCGAGAAAATTATTAACAATATTTAATCAATATTAATAGTGGAATGTTTAGACAATATTTTCCAGCCTTGGCAAAAAATTTTATAATAAAAATTGAGTCTAGGAAAAAACTCTAAATCTCAAAAGTTATAAAAATCGCGTTCTGCCAGCAGACGGGTCAGACGGCTATATATTAAAAACAATTATTATTAACAATATGTTATTAATTTTAACAGAGGAATGTTTAGACAATATTTTCCAGGCTTGGAAAAATTTTTAGGATAAAAATTAAGTCCAGGAAAAAACTTTAAATCCCAAAATTAGGAAAAATCGCGTTCTGCTAGCAGACGGGTCAGACGGCTAGATATTAAAAACAATTATTATTAACAATATGTATTTAATATTAACAGAGGAATGTTTAGACAATATTTTCCAGGCTTGGAAAAATTTTTAGGATAAAAATTAAGTCCAGGAAAAAACTTCAAATCCAAAAATTAGGAAAAATCGCGTTCTGCTAGCAGACGGGTCAGACGGCTAGATATTAAAAATAATTATTATTAACAATAAGTTATTAATTTTAACAAAGGGATGTTTAGACAATATTTTCCAGGCTTGGAAAAATTTTTAGGATAAAAATTAAGTCCAGGAAAAAACTTTAAATCCTAAAATTAGGAAAAATCGCGTTCTGCTAGCAGACGGGTCAGACGGCTAGATATTAAAAACAATTATTATTAACAATATGTATTTAATATTAACAGAGGAATGTTTAGACAATATTTTCCAGGCTTGGAAAAATTTTTAGGATAAATATTAAGTCCAGGAAAAAACTTTAAATCCAAAAATTAGGAAAAATCGCGTTCTGCTAGCAGACGGGTCAGACGGCTAGATATTAAAAATAATTATTATAAACAATATGTTATTAATTTTAACAAAGGAATGTTTTGACAATATTTTCCAGGCTTGGAAAAATTTTTAGGATAAAAATTAAGTCCAGGAAAAAACTTTAAATCCAAAAATTAGGAAAAATCGCGTTCTGCTAGCAGACGGGTCAGACGGCTAGATATTAAAAATAATTATTATTAACAATAAGTTATTAATTTTAACAAAGGGATGTTTAGACAATATTTTCCAGGCTTGGAAAAATTTTTAGGATAAAAATTAAGTCCAGGAAAAAACTTTAAATCCTAAAATTAGGAAAAATCGCGTTCTGCTAGCAGACGGGTCAGACGGCTAGATATTAAAAACAATTATTATTAACAATATGTATTTAATATTAACAGAGGAATGTTTAGACAATATTTTCCAGGCTTGGAAAAATTTTTAGGATAAAAATTAAGTCCAGGAAAAAACTTTAAATGCAAAAATTAGGAAAAATCGCGTTCTGCTAGCAGACGGGTCAGACGGCTAGATATTAAAAATAATTATTATTAACAATAAGTTATTAATTTTAACAAAGGAATGTTTAGACAATATTTTCCAGGCTTGGAAAAATTTTTAGGATAAAAATTAAGTCCAGGAAAAAACTTTAAATCCTAAAATTAGGAAAAATCGCGTTCTGCTAGCAGACGGGTCAGACGGCTAGATATTAAAAACAATTATTATTAACAATATGTATTTAATATTAACAGAGGAATGTTTAGACAATATTTTCCAGGCTTGGAAAAATTTTTAGGATAAAAATTAAGTCCAGGAAAAAACTTTAAATCCTAAAATTAGGAAAAATCGCGTTCTGCTAGCAGACGGGTCAGACGGCTAGATATTAAAAATAATTATTATTAACAATATGTATTTAATATTAACAAAGGAATGTTTAGACAATATTTTCCAGGCTTGGAAAAATTTTTAGGATAAAAATTAAGTCCAGGAAAAAACTTCAAATCCAAAAATTAGGAAAAATCGCGTTCTGCTAGCAGACGGGTCAGACGGCTAGATATTAAAAATAATTATTATTAACAATAAGTTATTAATTTTAACAAAGGAATGTTTAGACAATATTTTCCAGGCTTGGAAAAATTTTTAGGATAAAAATTAAGTCCAGGAAAAAACTTTAAATCCAAAAATTAGGAAAAATCGCGTTCTGCTAGCAGACGGGTCAGACGGCTAGATATTAAAAATAATTATTATTAACAATATGTATTTAATATTAACAGAGGAATGTTTAGACAATATTTTCCAGGCTTGGAAAAATTTTTAGGATAAAAATTAAGTCCAGGAAAAAACTTTAAATCCAAAAATTAGGAAAAATCGCGTTCTGCTAGCAGACGGGTCAGACGGCTAGATATTAAAAACAATTATTATTAACAATATGTATTTAATATTAACAGAGGAATGTTTAGACAATATTTTCCAGGCTTGGAAAAATTTTTAGGATAAAAATTAAGTCCAGGAAAAAACTTTAAATCCAAAAATTAGGAAAAATCGCGTTCTGCTAGCAGACGGGTCAGACGGCTAGATATTAAAAACAATTATTATTAACAATATGTATTTAATATTAACAGAGGAATGTTTAGACAATATTTTCCAGGCTTGGAAAAATTTTTAGGATAAAAATTAAGTCCAGGAAAAAACTTTAAATCCAAAAATTAGGAAAAATCGCGTTCTGCTAGCAGACGGGTCAGACGGCTAGATATTAAAAATAATTATTATTAACAATATGTATTTAATATTAACAGAGGAATGTTTAGACAATATTTTCCAGGCTTGGAAACATTTTTAGGATAAAAATTAAGTCCAGGAAAAAACTTTAAATCCAAAAATTAGGAAAAATCGCGTTCTGCTAGCAGACGGGTCAGACGGCTAGATATTAAAAACAATTATTATTAACAATATGTATTTAATATTAACAGAGGAATGTTTAGACAATATTTTCCAGGCTTGGAAAAATTTTTAGGATAAAAATTAAGTCCAGGAAAAAACTTTAAATCCAAAAATTAGGAAAAATCGCGTTCTGCTAGCAGACGGGTCAGACGGCTAGATATTAAAAATAATTATTATAAACAATATGTTATTAATTTTAACAAAGGAATGTTTTGACAATATTTTCCAGGCTTGGAAAAATTTTTAGGATAAAAATTAAGTCCAGGAAAAAACTTTAAATCCTAAAATTAGGAAAAATCGCGTTCTGCTAGCAGACGGGTCAGACGGCTAGATATTAAAAATAATTATTATTAACAATAAGTTATTAATTTTAACAAAGGGATGTTTAGACAATATTTTCCAGGCTTGGAAAAATTTTTAGGATAAATATTAAGTCCAGGAAAAAACTTTAAATCCAAAAATTAGGAAAAATCGCGTTCTGCTAGCAGACGGGTCAGACGGCTAGATATTAAAAATAATTATTATAAACAATATGTTATTAATTTTAACAAAGGAATGTTTTGACAATATTTTCCAGGCTTGGAAAAATTTTTAGGATAAAAATTAAGTCCAGGAAAAAACTTTAAATCCAAAAATTAGGAAAAATCGCGTTCTGCTAGCAGACGGGTCAGACGGCTAGATATTAAAAATAATTATTATTAACAATAAGTTATTAATTTTAACAAAGGGATGTTTAGACAATATTTTCCAGGCTTGGAAAAATTTTTAGGATAAAAATTAAGTCCAGGAAAAAACTTTAAATCCTAAAATTAGGAAAAATCGCGTTCTGCTAGCAGACGGGTCAGACGGCTAGATATTAAAAACAATTATTATTAACAATATGTATTTAATATTAACAGAGGAATGTTTAGACAATATTTTCCAGGCTTGGAAAAATTTTTAGGATAAAAATTAAGTCCAGGAAAAAACTTTAAATGCAAAAATTAGGAAAAATCGCGTTCTGCTAGCAGACGGGTCAGACGGCTAGATATTAAAAATAATTATTATTAACAATAAGTTATTAATTTTAACAAAGGAATGTTTAGACAATATTTTCCAGGCTTGGAAAAATTTTTAGGATAAAAATTAAGTCCAGGAAAAAACTTTAAATCCTAAAATTAGGAAAAATCGCGTTCTGCTAGCAGACGGGTCAGACGGCTAGATATTAAAAATAATTATTATTAACAATATGTATTTAATATTAACAAAGGAATGTTTAGACAATATTTTCCAGGCTTGGAAAAATTTTTAGGATAAAAATTAAGTCCAGGAAAAAACTTCAAATCCAAAAATTAGGAAAAATCGCGTTCTGCTAGCAGACGGGTCAGACGGCTAGATATTAAAAATAATTATTATTAACAATAAGTTATTAATTTTAACAAAGGAATGTTTAGACAAAATTTTCCAGGCTTGGAAAAATTTTTAGGATAAAAATTAAGTCCAGGAAAAAACTTTAAATCCAAAAATTAGGAAAAATCGCGTTCTGCTAGCAGACGGGTCAGACGGCTAGATATTAAAAATAATTATTATTAACAATATGTTATTAATTTTAACAAAGGAATGTTTTGACAATATTTTCCAGGCTTGGAAAAATTTTTAGGATAAAAATTAAGTCCAGGAAAAAACTTTAAATCCAAAAATTAGGAAAAATCGCGTTCTGCTAGCAGACGGGTCAGACGGCTAGATATTAAAAATAATTATTATTAACAATAAGTTATTAATTTTAACAAAGGGATGTTTAGACAATATTTTCCAGGCTTGGAAAAATTTTTAGGATAAAAATTAAGTCCAGGAAAAAACTTTAAATCCTAAAATTAGGAAAAATCGCGTTCTGCTAGCAGACGGGTCAGACGGCTAGATATTAAAAACAATTATTATTAACAATATGTATTTAATATTAACAGAGGAATGTTTAGACAATATTTTCCAGGCTTGGAAAAATTTTTAGGATAAAAATTAAGTCCAGGAAAAAACTTTAAATGCAAAAATTAGGAAAAATCGCGTTCTGCTAGCAGACGGGTCAGACGGCTAGATATTAAAAATAATTATTATTAACAATAAGTTATTAATTTTAACAAAGGAATGTTTAGACAATATTTTCCAGGCTTGGAAAAATTTTTAGGATAAAAATTAAGTCCAGGAAAAAACTTTAAATCCTAAAATTAGGAAAAATCGCGTTCTGCTAGCAGACGGGTCAGACGGCTAGATATTAAAAACAATTATTATTAACAATATGTATTTAATATTAACAGAGGAATGTTTAGACAATATTTTCCAGGCTTGGAAAAATTTTTAGGATAAAAATTAAGTCCAGGAAAAAACTTTAAATCCTAAAATTAGGAAAAATCGCGTTCTGCTAGCAGACGGGTCAGACGGCTAGATATTAAAAATAATTATTATTAACAATATGTATTTAATATTAACAAAGGAATGTTTAGACAATATTTTCCAGGCTTGGAAAAATTTTTAGGATAAAAATTAAGTCCAGGAAAAAACTTCAAATCCAAAAATTAGGAAAAATCGCGTTCTGCTAGCAGACGGGTCAGACGGCTAGATATTAAAAATAATTATTATTAACAATAAGTTATTAATTTTAACAAAGGAATGTTTAGACAATATTTTCCAGGCTTGGAAAAATTTTTAGGATAAAAATTAAGTCCAGGAAAAAACTTTAAATCCAAAAATTAGGAAAAATCGCGTTCTGCTAGCAGACGGGTCAGACGGCTAGATATTAAAAATAATTATTATTAACAATATGTATTTAATATTAACAGAGGAATGTTTAGACAATATTTTCCAGGCTTGGAAAAATTTTTAGGATAAAAATTAAGTCCAGGAAAAAACTTTAAATCCAAAAATTAGGAAAAATCGCGTTCTGCTAGCAGACGGGTCAGACGGCTAGATATTAAAAACAATTATTATTAACAATATGTATTTAATATTAACAGAGGAATGTTTAGACAATATTTTCCAGGCTTGGAAAAATTTTTAGGATAAAAATTAAGTCCAGGAAAAAACTTTAAATCCAAAAATTAGGAAAAATCGCGTTCTGCTAGCAGACGGGTCAGACGGCTAGATATTAAAAATAATTATTATAAACAATATGTTATTAATTAATCCTAAAAATTTTTCAAAGCCTGGAAAATATTGTCTAAACATTCCTTTGTTAAAATTAATAACTTATTGTTAATAATAATTATTTTTAATATCTAGCCGTCTGACCCGTCTGCTAGCAGAACGCGATTTTTCCTAATTTTTGGATTTGAAGTTTTTTCCTGGACTTAATTTTTATCCTAAAAATTTTTCCAAGCCTGGAAAATATTGTCTAAACATTCCTCTGTTAATATTAAATACATATTGTTAATAATAATTGTTTTTAATATCTAGCCGTCTGACCCGTCTGCTAGCAGAACGCGATTTTTCCTAATTTTGGGATTTAAAGTTTTTTCCTGGACTTAATTTTTATCCTAAAAATTTTTCCAAGCCTGGAAAATATTGTCTAAACATTCCTCTGTTAAAATTAATAACATATTGTTAATAATAATTGTTTTTAATATATAGCCGTCTGACCCGTCTGCTGGCAGAACGCGATTTTTCCTAATTTTTGGATTTAAAGTTTTTTCCTGGACTTAATTTTTATCCTAAAAATTTTTCCAAGCCTGGAAAATATTGTCAAAACATTCCTTTGTTAAAATTAATAACATATTGTTTATAATAATTATTTTTACAAACAAACAGCTCTTCCAGACATTTTACCTAAAAATCTTTCTATTTCATGGGACAAAACTCAATTGCAAATGCAAGAATACCAAAATGCTAGAAAAGAAATGGAAGATCGTATTTTGAAAGGAGAGAACGGGCTCCGAATTATTTACATAAAAGGATCACCTCAGATTATTAGGAGAGACCACAACAAACTACCACCAGATCCTAATATCACATAGATCTGACGATCAATACTAACACTCATGAGCAAATTATACTAGACTCTCCCTCTCTCTCATTTCTATTACATTGAACTGTGGATAATACGGCACTGAAACACATCTACCTTTTATCAACTTCTCAACCACGACCAAACTACAATTTACCCCCTGCTTCAACTTTATATCGGATTTCTGGAGATTTATTAAATAATAAAGGAGTCATTGATGTGCTGATTTTTTGTGACCTTCTACAAGAGGATGGAGTGATAGTTGTTAACTACATTAAACATTAAAATCTCATGTAGTGATTTATCTTAAATTTCAAATTCTATATTTTGGAATATTTTTTAAATTTTTATTATCAAGAAATTGCTATTGTCAAAAATATAAAGTCATAAATATAAAGTCATAAATTCTATGTTAAGCATATTTTATCAGATTTATATATTATCTTGGATACGGTGTAATATTTTGATACTGTTTAATACTTTGCCTCATACTTAAAAGTTTTAACTTTTCATACATGTTTTATTGTTTTTTAGTTTTAAGTTTTGTTAAGTACTCTGTACAAAAGGGCCTCAAGCCCGTTAATACCTGAATAAATAAATAAAAAATAAATAAATTTTTAATATCTAGCCGTCTGACCCGTCTGCTAGCAGAACGCGATTTTTCCTAATTTTTGGATTTAAAGTTTTTTCCTGGACTTAATTTTTATCCTAAAAATTTTTCCAAGCCTGGAAAATATTGTCAAAACATTCCTTTGTTAAAATTAATAACATATTGTTTATAATAATTATTTTTAATATCTAGCCGTCTGACCCGTCTGCTAGCAGAACGCGATTTGTCCTAATTTTTGGATTTAAAGTTTTTTCCTGGACTTAATTTTTATCCTAAAAATTTTTCCAAGCCTGGAAAATATTGTCAAAACATTCCTTTGTTAAAATTAATAACATATTGTTTATAATAATTATTTTTAATATCTAGCCGTCTGACCCGTCTGCTAGCAGAACGCGATTTTTCCTAATTTTAGGATTTAAAGTTTTTTCCTGGACTTAATTTTTATCCTAAAAATTTTTCCAAGCCTGGAAAATATTGTCTAAACATCCCTTTGTTAAAATTAATAACTTATTGTTAATAATAATTATTTTTAATATCTAGCCGTCTGACCCGTCTGCTAGCAGAACGCGATTTTTCCTAATTTTTGGATTTAAAGTTTTTTCCTGGACTTAATTTTTATCCTAAAAATTTTTCCAAGCCTGGAAAATATTGTCAAAACATTCCTTTGTTAAAATTAATAACATATTGTTTATAATAATTATTTTTAATATCTAGCCGTCTGACCCGTCTGCTAGCAGAACGCGATTTTTCCTAATTTTTGGATTTAAAGTTTTTTCCTGGACTTAATATTTATCCTAAAAATTTTTCCAAGCCTGGAAAATATTGTCTAAACATCCCTTTGTTAAAATTAATAACTTATTGTTAATAATAATTATTTTTAATATCTAGCCGTCTGACCCGTCTGCTAGCAGAACGCGATTTTTCCTAATTTTAGGATTTAAAGTTTTTTCCTGGACTTAATTTTTATCCTAAAAATTTTTCCAAGCCTGGAAAATATTGTCAAAACATTCCTTTGTTAAAATTAATAACATATTGTTTATAATAATTATTTTTAATATCTAGCCGTCTGACCCGTCTGCTAGCAGAACGCGATTTTTCCTAATTTTTGGATTTAAAGTTTTTTCCTGGACTTAATTTTTATCCTAAAAATTTTTCCAAGCCTGGAAAATATTGTCTAAACATTCCTCTGTTAATATTAAATACATATTGTTAATAATAATTGTTTTTAATATCTAGCCGTCTGACCCGTCTGCTAGCAGAACGCGATTTTTCCTAATTTTTGGATTTAAAGTTTTTTCCTGGACTTAATTTTTATCCTAAAAATGTTTCCAAGCCTGGAAAATATTGTCTAAACATTCCTCTGTTAATATTAAATACATATTGTTAATAATAATTATTTTTAATATCTAGCCGTCTGACCCGTCTGCTAGCAGAACGCGATTTTTCCTAATTTTTGGATTTAAAGTTTTTTCCTGGACTTAATTTTTATCCTAAAAATTTTTCCAAGCCTGGAAAATATTGTCTAAACATTCCTCTGTTAATATTAAATACATATTGTTAATAATAATTGTTTTTAATATCTAGCCGTCTGACCCGTCTGCTAGCAGAACGCGATTTTTCCTAATTTTTGGATTTAAAGTTTTTTCCTGGACTTAATTTTTATCCTAAAAATTTTTCCAAGCCTGGAAAATATTGTCTAAACATTCCTCTGTTAATATTAAATACATATTGTTAATAATAATTGTTTTTAATATCTAGCCGTCTGACCCGTCTGCTAGCAGAACGCGATTTTTCCTAATTTTAGGATTTAAAGTTTTTTCCTGGACTTAATTTTTATCCTAAAAATTTTTCCAAGCCTGGAAAATATTGTCTAAACATCCCTTTGTTAAAATTAATAACTTATTGTTAATAATAATTATTTTTAATATCTAGCCGTCTGACCCGTCTGCTAGCAGAACGCGATTTTTCCTAATTTTTGGATTTGAAGTTTTTTCCTGGACTTAATTTTTATCCTAAAAATTTTTCCAAGCCTGGAAAATATTGTCTAAACATTCCTCTGTTAATATTAAATACATATTGTTAATAATAATTGTTTTTAATATCTAGCCGTCTGACCCGTCTGCTAGCAGAACGCGATTTTTCCTAATTTTGGGATTTAAAGTTTTTTCCTGGACTTAATTTTTATCCTAAAAATTTTTCCAAGCCTGGAAAATATTGTCTAAACATTCCTCTGTTAAAATTAATAACATATTGTTAATAATAATTGTTTTTAATATATAGCCGTCTGACCCGTCTGCTGGCAGAACGCGATTTTTATAACTTTTGAGATTTAGAGTTTTTTCCTAGACTCAATTTTTATTATAAAATTTTTTGCCAAGGCTGGAAAATATTGTCTAAACATTCCACTATTAATATTGATTAAATATTGTTAATAATTTTCTCGATAAAGTTCTATTAGACTAATGTGCCGGCCAGAATGCCGCGGAGGCCTACCGCGTCACGCGCTACTTTCTACGCCACTGGATTCTTCTGCTGGCCGGGCGATTCTGCCGGCTGGCGGGCGGCTAGTTTCACCGCGCTAAATAACCATACCAAATTTTATTTAAATCCGTTAAAGCGTTCTTGAGTTATCGGGTTCACAAAAGAACTACATTCGCACACACATAGACAGACAGACAGACATATAAATCGGGACATTTGATCAGGAACTCATACAACACATTTATAGACAAAGGAAAGTTAATCTTAAGCATTTTGAAAAATTTGTGAATTTGAATGAATAACCTTCCTTCATGAGGAAGCAAACATGTTTAAAGAATGAAAAAAATTAATAAATTTAATAAAAATTTGTGGCGAAAAAAAAGTTTTTGACAAAATAAAAGATTACAACGATAACAGTTTTGAGAATTGTTTTCAGCAGTTTTGAAACAGTTTTAAACTATTTTGAACTAGTTTTAAACCAGTTTAAAAAAAATCTTCTACTTGTTCTAACTAGTTATAAACTAGTTCTAAACAGTTTTAGACTAGTTTAAAAAAGATCCAAACAAGTTCTTAATAGTTAAAAATAGGTTAAACCAGTTCTAAAGTGTTTTAAATAGGTTCTAAACAGTTATAAACTAGTTAACTTGGTTAACTAGTTTTAAACTAGTTAGAAACAGTTTCAGACTAGTTATGAACAGTTTAAAGTTAAAAACATCTTTAAGTAGTTCTAAATTATTTCAAACCAATTTTAAACAAGATCTGAACAGTTTTAAGTAGTTCTAGACAGTTTTGAACTAGTTTTAAAGAGTTTCTGAATGGTTCTAAACAGTTTTAAACTAGTTAAATAGTTTAATATAATTCCAAAGAGTTTTGAATTAGTTTCAGAAAGTTTTCAAATAAATTGAAACAATTTTGAACTAGTTCCGAACAGTTTTAAACCAGTTCTTAGTAGTTCTGATCATGTTAAAACCAGTTTTAAGAAGTTTAAAATAATTTCTAAACGGTTTTTTGTGTTTTTTAAATCATTTTTAACTATCCCTGAACAGTCTTAGAATAGTTCTAAATTAGTTTTATATGTTTAAAAATATTCCTAAATTTTGCTAAACAGTTTTAAATAAGTTTCAGAAGAGTTCGAAATTGTTTTTATCTAGTTCCCAGAAAATTAAATAAGTTTCATTTAGTCCTAAATATAAATTTTTTATTTTCAAGATTTTGCGAAGAATAAACAATAAACAATAAATTCCCGAGTCTTCTTTTAAATTTCAGGTTTTCTTTAAATATATAAAATTTACGGTCAATTTAACATAATTACATATTTATTTTATCAAAGCAAGCATTATAAATGACATTATAAAAAATTTGTTTTAATTTTTAAAAGTTTTGAAAATATCAAATAAGCTACTTTTTTAAATTTTCGGCAAAATGTACACTTTATACATTTTATTATTGATTTTTTATAATTTAAGAAATATAATTTTTTTTCTGTAGTAAGTTAAATTAAAAAAATCTATTAAAAACTCTATTTTTTCTAATTAGCATTTATTTTAAAATTTTTTGGTTAATTATACATTTTACATAGGTCAATCGAATATTTTCAATACAATACTTTTCATTTAAAATAATTTCAATTTAAAGGAATTTAAATTAAGAAGAATTTTTATTTTACAGAATTTTAGGTTAATCGAATTTTTAAATACCAGAATATTTATTTGACAGAATCTTCATTTGTCCGAAATTGTATTAGTACGAATTGACAATTGATAGAAAACTCAAAATGCAAAATGTTAATTTGTCCGAAATTGCAAATGGCCGAAAAATTATTCGACAGAAATATTTTGGCGTGAATTTTGAAATTGGACAATTACAATTTTCTTCTTGTTTTCTGATTGGTCAATTTCAAAATTCGCGCCAAAATATTTCTATTCGGATACTTTTTCGTCCATTTGCAATTTCGGACAAATGAACATTCTGCATTTTAAATTTTCTATCAAGTGTCAATTCGTACTAATACAATTTCGAACAAATGAAGATTCTGTCAATTGAATATTCTGGTATTTAAAAATTCGATTAACCTAAAATTCTGTAAAATAAGAATTCCTCTAAATTAAAATTCTGTTAAATATGAATTCGGTGACCAACAAATTCTGTTAGGTCAAAATTCGAATTAATTTATGTTCGATTGAAAACAATTTTAAACGCCAATTTTTTTACAATTTTGAACAAAATTACGCATGGATTTAAAAAACTTTTGATTTCAGAAAAAATTTTAAAAAAATTCAAAATTTCTAAAACTTGCCCAAATTTTTTTTTTTTTTGAATTTTATCACTGTAGGAAAATTTTAAATCGAAAACTGGAAATATAAAGTAAAATTAATAAAATGAGAAAAAAAAAATTTTTTTGTAAATAACTTTTTTAAAATTTTTTTTTAAATAATTTTTTTTTTATAAATTTTAAGAATTAATAAATTTAATTTTAATTTTTTTTTTAATATTTGTGTGGATATTTTAAAAAACCATTGTGTCTAATTTTACAATTTTAATACGAAAAATTACTATTCTAAATTGGATTAAAATCTGATAACTCATTTTTGATTTGTCGTGTTTATAAAAAAACGTGATATTCACACACAACATTTTTTAAAAATTCATAAATTTAAAGAAGTACAAAGCATTAAATAAAATAGTCAATAACCTACAAGAAATGACTCATTTGTCTCGTACTCTTAACCTAAAAAAGAAAACAATTCTATTTTTCAACCTTCTCTATAATTTGCTCTCAATTAACCTTAAATTCGAAAAAACAAATTAATTTCCCTCAAATTAATTCCAATTTTAAAAAACATATAAACTAGAATCTTCTCCAATCGACAAAAAAGTAAATAAAATTTTTAGGTTAAAAAACCCGATGATAATTGGCTAAATATTCAAATAAACAAGAAGATTAAAAAATAGTTAAATACATTACCAAAATCCAGTTTAAAAATCGAGAAATAATCAACTTTAATCGTCGAGACGATCTTTTAAAATCAGAAAATCTCAGAAACTCGAAAAGCGCCTGATGCATCGTGATAACAAGAGCGGACAAAAGTGGGAGAGGGAGGGAGTTCAACAAACTAAACGACGCGATATTTTATTGCGATGAATCTATATGGTTATAAATTTACCTTGGTGAAAATTCTTTTGTAGCGAGTGTCATCCGTCTCGTGGGTAAACTCGCAGAATCACGGCAAATTAATCTTATTCTCGGAAATTTTCCAAATAACATGCAACTTGTTAGGTAAACGACTGACTGTTGGAATAGAAGCATTGGAAAAAAGCGAGTGCAATTGCGAGTGCGCGCGTCAGGGGGGTTAGGTCTCCCTTGTGAGGTTGGTTCGGTTCCGAAGTCACCCGACTTTCCCGACAGCGAGCAGTCGTGTGTCGAGGGTGTCGAGTTCAGTTCACCCCGAACGATCCTCGTGGTATTTTCATTCTCGCGAATATCCATTTGGACACGGGAGTTTAACCACGCCGGAACGTGGTCGATGGTGGTTGGTTTTTTTTTAAAGAATACAGTATATTCAATCAGAAGTTGTTGTGGTGATACAAAGAAAAAAATAATTTGTGATTTCGCTGACTTAGTTGCGCTTAAAAGGAAGTCAGTGAAAACGGTAGTTTTTATGTGTTTCCTCTCATTTTGTCCAACTCTTTTTTTCTAAATAAGTTGAGTGTCTCGTGTGTTGAGTTTTTTTTGTCAAAAAGGATCAGTGAAATAGTGCTATTTCGAGAATAAAAAGGACAAACGACTGCTTCTGCAAGGTGAGTGGATTATTGGAGATTTTCAATTATTGTCAAGGTCGTTTAACGAGAGAAAATATAGCGGATAAAACTTGGAACTTTATTATTGTATTATTTTGTTAATTCGGAAAAAATCTTTCCTGATTTCAGGTTAAGGTGTTTTTGTATCTCTAGGGAAATTTTGTTTTTCTTCTTTAACTGGCGGCTTTGTTCGTTTTCGGTATTTATTTATTTTCTGGGTTAGTTTGTTTACGTTAAAGCGCTAAAGAGGAGAATCTAACTTTGCTTTTCTCGTTTACTCAAATCAGTGGTTATGATAAAAGGAACTTTTGAGATTGTTTAAACGAACCAAATGGTTATTCTTGATAAAATAAAAATAAAATGTTTCCAGTGTATTTTACCTCGTTCTAAATTAAAACAATTATTAATTAATTAATAATTAATAAAAAAATCAATTGTTTTCTATTGCTGGATAATTTTTAATTTTTCGGTCAAAGTTTTAATGGTTTTTTTTATCTTCTAGTCAGATCAGAAACATCGAGCGATCTTTTTGTTTTGGTTGTTATTTTTTTTTTGTACTTTTAATTTGTTTCTTATTATTTTATAAGATTAAAAAATTATGTTTTATTTCCATATCATTGTTTTGTAAATTTAAAATAATTATTATTCTTCTAGAATTAATTCTTGAAAATGGTTCTTGATTTCTAAACGTATTCTTGTTCGTGTTTTTTATCAGATTCTGTTCTTGGATGAAAGTCTAATTATTTATAAAAAAAAATCTCAATTTGTTAATTAATCAAAATTGTATTAAAAAACATTATTTAACGTGGAAAGCGACTTCATGATTAAATTAAAATCTGTTAAATTTAAATAGGGGGCTATCCAAAAAATTACGTAAGACGTTTAGGAGGGGTGGGGGTTCTGGAAAATCTTACGAAATCTTACGTTAGGAGGGAGGGGGGTTTATCAAAATTTTACGTAATAATCTCTAAATCTAAATTAGTTGCAAATAACTAAATTGAAAGCAAAAACTCAGTTACTAATTCAAATAATTATATTTCTACTAATTGTTTAGTAAAAAGTAACTAATTATTAGTGAAATTCATTTTTAGTTCATATCAAATTAACTAATATTTTAGTAAAATTTGGTTGTGTTTAAAACGCTAATAAAACACCAAAGTAGCTTATTATAAATCAATTTTAAATGTAAGAATAAAGAATTTAAAATTATATTTCCTGATTTTTATATTATTTATCTTATGTAATATTTTCTACAGAGAGGGGGGGGGGGGTGGAGAAATCTTAAGATATCTTACGAAGGGCGGAGGGGGTAAAAAAAGATCCAAAAACGTTTTACGTAATTTATGGAATAAAGAATAACTTTCGAAACATAAAATATAAAAGAAGAATTCAATTCTTAAAATATCCAAATCAATTTTTAGCTATGGAGAACATTATTTTTCGTCAAATTTAAATTTGAAAAATGTTAAAATAATAATTTCGTTTATTTAAACGCTCAGAAATTAAAGGTCATAAAAAATTTAACATGTGTCAGTTTTCTTTAAAATCTAATTTCTTCAATATCGGCTTATGAATGAAATATTTGGTAATATTTAATACTTTCATCCTTAACAGTAAAAAGAATGTTTATGTTTATACTTATTTTTGTAAAAAACGTAATAAAAATATGAGTTTTACAAAAATTGTATTCTTTGAAGTTGTTTTATTTTTACACCTTTATTCTATTATGAGATTTTTTCCCATATTTCTTTTATTAATTAACTTTTTCACATTACCATCCCATGTATCATATGAATTTATTATGTTAATCTAGTTAATCTTTTTATTCTTTTGTAAATAGTGAACAAATACATGGTATTATTATTAAAGCTCTTTTATTTTCCTTTGAATCCTCGGTCCTTTTGTGTCTAAATAAATAAACATATTTAGCAAAATTATACCTAATGGACCATTCATAAAGAATGTTCCAATTTGGAGGGGAGGGGGGTCATAATTCATATTTAGGACGTTCGTATTTTTATGTTCTTATTCTAATGTTTTATTTTCATCTTTAAAACTTTAGTTTCAAAAATCAGCAATTAATATACAAAAAATTTTGATTTTTCAAAGGGGGGTATGAAGAATTTTAGAAAGTTCCATTTATGGGGGGGGGGGGAAGGTTAATAATACTTAATACATAATACATTTAGTTAAAAAAATCAGCAATTAATATACAAAAAATTTTGATTTTTGAATAGGGGTATGAAGAATTTTTGAAAGTTCAATTTAGGGGGAGGGGGGTCATAATTCAAATTTAGAACGTTCGTATTTTTATGTTCTTATTTTAATATTCTTTTTCATCTTTGAGATTTTAGTTTAAAAAATCAGCAATTAATATACAAAAAATTTTGACTTTTGAGGGGGGGTATGAAAAATATTTAAAAGTTCCATTTAGGGGGAAGAGGTGGGTTCATAATACATAACACAATTAGTTTCAAAAATCAGCAATTAATATATAAAAAATTTTGATTTCTGAAGGGGGGTATGAAGAATTTTTGAAAGTTCCATTTAAAGGGGGGAGGGTTAATAATATTTAATACATAATACATTTAGTTTAAAAAAATTAGCAATTAATATACAAAAAATTTTGATTTTTAAAGGGGGGTATGAAGAATTTTTAAAAGTTCCATTTAGGGGGAAGAGGTGGGTTCATAATACATAATACATAACACATTAAGTTAAAAAAATCAGCAATTATAATACAAAAAATTTTGACTTTTGAGGTGGGGTATGAAGAATTTTTGAAAATTCCATTTAGGGGGGAGGGTTCCTAATACATGGTATTAGTATTAAAGCTCTTTTATTTTCCTTTAAATCCTCGGTTCGTTTGTGTCTAAATAAATAAATAAACATATTTTGCAAAATTATACCTTAGGTACCATTCATAAATAACGTTTCACTTTTAGGGAGGGGGGGGGGGGTAAACTTCAAATTTATAACATTCGTATTTTTAAGTTCTTATTCTAATATTCCTTTTCATCTTTGAGACTTTAGTTTGAAAAGTCAGCAATAGAAACATTTCTGAAAATTAATATTATACAATATATATTTTAAAAAATCATTTGAAGATTATTATAAAATATATTTTTATAATCTTGTTAATTAATACTAATGATGAATATATACGATAAATAAAAAAAATGTGATTTAGTTAATATATAAGAAAAAAAAAATTGATTTATAATGGGGGGTATAAAGAATTTTTTAATGTTCCATTTAGGGGGGGGGGGGGCTACGAGGTCAAAACCTCGAAAATTGGTGAACGTTCTTTATGGATGTTCCCTAATATTTTAAAGGTTTAACAAAAAAAAATATTATCAGTCTAATTTTGTATACAAATTTGATTCTAAAAGTTGTTATTTTATACTTCCGGGTATGAAAATAAAAGCCTTTCATAATTCACAAAAGATCAAAACAATTATATTTCGTCTACGTTTTAATAATTTTGATCATAAGTTTGATTGGGGAAAAATCAAGGTTTTCTGAATCTAATTTTAAAAAAAGAATTATTTCTAAAATGATTCATTCATGAAGTAATCAGTTTACCATTAAGAAGAAAGAAGACATTTTCTGTCTGAACAATACATTTTCTTTTCTTTACTAATTGTAAGACGATTACAATCATGGCTTTTTCACCCTTCAAGTCCTACCGTTTCGTTATTTAAAATTGTATTTCATAATTGCGATATTTTTTCCGTTGCATTAATGTCGCTCTGCACGTACTTAGAAGTATTAAAATTTATGTTAATGTCCCCACGACTTGTAATTAATTACTCTTTGTTCTTTTTATATTGTTATTATTTAAAACCAAATGTGTTAAACAATATTTCTTCAGCTTATCTTGAAAAATATTGAAAATTTGGAAAAATATTTTTAACTACAGTTGTAGATCTCATAAAAATACCAATTTTATGTTCTGTCACTTTTGCTTTTTCGTTTAATGTTGTTTGAAAAACACGATGGTAAAGTTGAGGATGTTACTGCGTACAATAACACTGTATCATGTCATGGGAAAAAAAAGTAAGGTGTAAATAGTGATGTAGTACATCATAACTTTTCCAAATACACTGTACTCTATAATACCACTTTACCATTCAAAGGTGAATTTGTCGATTTAAGAAACTATTTTGTTAAATTCTCCTGAAACAGATGCGAAATTATATTACAGAAATATTCAGAACGCGATTTAGCAGTGATGAACTTGATTCATCAATCGGCTTTCTAAAAAGTTCTAAAAAAAAACGAAAATGAAAAAAAAAATATAGAAAACAAATGAACGTATTTTTTATTTATAAAAGGAGAAATTCTCGTACGCTTCACTACGAGTGGGTAGCAAATTCATATTTCGAGTGTGTTTTAACCCAATTGCAAATTTCAGAATGCAAATTCCAAATTTTACAGCATATTCTCAAAATTCGAGAGAGCTAAATTTTCAAGTGGACCATGCTGATAATTGAACCCATATGTTCTGTCGGCTCTGAGGATGTAAACTTTTTAATTCAATTGGCAATAAAATGCCAATAAAAATGTGTCTATGTTTGATGTATAAAAAATGATGGAAGATTGATATGAAGTGTGCTTTGTAAACTACAAATATTCTGAATTAACATAGACAACAATTTTTTTGATGTTGTGTCATCGAAATTTTTTGTCATTGCATATTCTGTTTTGTCAGCAATAAGTTTCTCTGAATGTTGTTTGCGTACTTGACAATTGCAATAATTGTCAACTTGTATTTGCATCACAGTTGTAGACTAACTGTACTAACTGTTATACTAAACTACTGACGCCATCCTGACAAGAGAATAACAATCCCTTAATACATATCTAATTCCAAGAATTCTAGACCATGGTAAATTGTGTGTAAAAACTTGCGTTTATAACGCAAACGTAAGTTTCGCTTCCTTGGTTAAGTAAAGATGTTAACAACGCTGTTCTACATTTCTAATAACAATCCATGTTCTACATTTCTAATGTTAAATGGAGATCAAATTCATAGTCTGGTTCAACATGTTGATAGAAAAACGACCGATTTTGAATTAATCACATTCAGGGAGCTCTGCTGCTTATAATTGAGCGTGGTTCAGCTAGAGCAGTTCTGCGGTAAAGACACTATACTTGTGATGTTCTCTATCTAACATCTTTGACTCATTTACATTCGGTTTAAATGCTTCAAATATATATAGATAAGTAAAGAAATATCTAGAGTATTTTTTAACATGGATCAGACAAGTTAGCCAAGTTACTTCTTTCCTCAAAAAGCTAAAAAAACATTAAGCAATTTAGAGATTCCGAAACATTTTGCATTTTTTTAAAAGAATGCTGTGATCAACTTTGTCAAATGCCTTAGCAAAATCAGTATATATTGCATCGCAAATTGAAAAGCAGCTTAGTGCATAAGACAGTTCATAAACATAAGTTGTTAAATTAGTAACGTCTGATCTACATACCTTCTTGAAAACCATGATGCTCTTCAATAATTACCTTTGATGATCCTATGTAAGAAACGAGTTAAAAGTTAACGGAAAAGGAAACTCACCTCATTAAAAACTCTTTAAATTTTAATTTTAATTTCTCTCTCTCTCTCTCTGAAATTTTGTCTCATTAGGTATACAAATATTCTTCAAATTTAAATTTTATTTCTAAATACAAACAATAAACTACTTGCTAAGCCCATCATTAATAAGGGTTAATGGTTTTAGGAAAGGGGACAAAATTTTCGAGATATAACGAAACAAGAGATGAATACATTCAGTGCGTTGTATGGAAAGTTGAAGTTATTGAAATGTTATCAATAAATAGAACGGAAATATGTATAACGTGAAAATAAATAGTGCCTATTATTGTGTATTGTTTATTAAATGTTTAACAGAAATGTGTTTAATGTGAAAGTGTATAGTGTCTATTAATGTGTTTTGTTTACTGAGAGTTTGTATTGAATATTTTTAAATACGTGTTTAATAAAGTACCTTTTAAAATATGGAGACCAAATTAGTAAGGCATATGTTAGTTTAGATACCGCACATGTTTGCACTAAAAGAATTTTTAGTAGAAGTCCTCTTAAATTGTCTGCTCGACCTCCAACTATGTCACTAATATGATAATTTAAGTAATAATAATAATTTTAGTAAACTTTATTAATACATGAAAAAATCAAGAGCAAATTGTTCCCATTCCATTGCAGGAAAATTCAACTTCATATAAAATTTATCTCAAGCAAAGAAGTTTAGGCAGTCTTTTATGCATGCAAAAAAGTGAAGAATCACTATTGTACAATTTCATTTTTTTTCTGTATGTACGGCTTTAGTCATTTTGTTGAAAAATTCATGGTCTACTATCAAATTAATACATCATAATTTCCATTGAATTTCCAATATCTGAAATTACTCTATACCAAGATGATTTTAGTGTTTTATCTTTTAGCAGATGAAATTGATCACATTCATTCTCAAGTATGACGTCGCGTCAAAATAATAAGTTAATAAAGCTTATTACACAAAATATTGCAAACCGATATCTTTAAATGAAAAAATAAAATAAGTTTTAGAATCTTTGGAATTTAAGTAATACAAATAAAAACATACACTTTTTGTACAAGAGTTTTGAGGTTTTAAATCACCTTATGTATTGAAACAAAAACATGTTCGAATCATACGAACATTTCTGTTAGTGTTTATAAAGAATCCACATTTTATTTTACATTTAAAACTTTCGTTAGATTAGTATAAGTAAGATCAACTTGTGGATAATTATTTAATAAACTATAAATATATTCTGTGAAGTCCAACAGATTTGTTATTGTTGATTTTTTTTATGTCAGAATGCTTGCAACAATACATTAAAGAAGAAAAAGAAGAATCGTGTTTCAACTGTAGATATTTAAAATTATAAATAGATGAGAAATTATTATAATACTTTTAGTTTCCTTGCAGTTTAATTGCATTAAAGATGTTTGCTATTTAATGATATTAATTAACTAAATATTTTTTGGGGAGTTTGTAATTACTTTTCGGTTTTTTCGTTCTCTTGCAGCATAATTGTAATGCTATTAATGTTTTAATGTTCGCGTATTGCGCATTTGGTAAAGATTTGTAGTTTCATGATTTATGTTCAAAAGCATTAATATAAAATCATTGTGGATGAATTACAAACTTGGTGATTTCATTAAAAAATAATATAATTTAAATAATTTAATCTGTGAATAGAATGATCTGAATTAATAAATAGACTGATAGTGGATGAATTAGTGGACTTTGTTGAGTGAAAATGGTTTATTAATAGAAGTAATAAGTAAGTACCTAAATGTTTTAAAAAAGGTTATTATTCGAAAAAAGACATGATAAAACAGAAATGATAATGAAGAATGTTTTTTAAGTTGTCTTATATGCTAAAAAAATATCAAATTTCTAAGATTCCGCTTGTAAACAAAAATTAAATTCATGATCAATTTCTTAATATTAATGTTATTGTTTGTTAGATTCAGAAGGTTCTAATGACCTTTAATTATTTATTTTAATCATACAATTTGAGAATGAAATATATCTAAACTAAATAAATGATACATTTTTGCAAGATTTATATCTCAATTTTCAACTTACAATAATGTAAAATAATTTATTTTCATGGTACAAATCGTCTAAAAATCCAATTTGTTTTGATTATTCATTACAATAGTATTTTTTTTAAAATTTAATTGAAAAGTGAGAATTTGTCTGAAATAAAGGTTCGTTCATAACTTTGTGAATATTTGGAATGCAACAAATGTCACTTTCGCATGAAGAAATTTTGACTATTCTTGCCTCGTTTATTGCCATTTTCGCTCAAGTATTCTCCCATTTCTTGTGAATGCAAACAGAAATACGTCTGGCAAATACAGAACTGCACTACTTTTAACTTCCATAGTAGTTTCCCGATAATAGCCCAACTTTTCAGCAAGGATTCGGTGAACGGACTAAATCGGATAAATTCTAATGGAATTTCTCAGGCAAATTGGATATTGATCTCAGCTAATACATGGACAATTTTTTCCAACAAAAGGACGATATTCCTAATTTAAACTTTTGCCCTTTTTTTAAATATACATTTCATCTAATTTTAGAAATTAGATATGACGTGAATTTTTTCGGTAATTGAGTTTAAATATTTCAAATAACAATAACATTAATAGTATTTATAAATTATTATTATTTTTAGTTACAAATTAATGAAAATATTACAAAATATTCAATAGATTGGTGTAACGTTTACAAGCCCATTAAAAATCAAAAATCTGTTCGTTGAATTGTTTAATAAATGAGGATCGGAATCGTTATCTTTAGAAGGCTTTTCCTTTGTTATAGGTGAAACCATAAAATGTTTGATCTGAAGGGTTAAATGTGGAGGAAAAAGGGGGTAGATGGGCACCTCGATTGCCTGTTATCGGTGGGTCGTGTGCGATGACCGACTAGATACTGACCTACTGATATCCGTTTTGGTGTAAACTGTCCACCAGTTCAACCACTAGAACACTCTTGCTTCCATTATTATTGTTGGCAGTTTTGTTGTGACTTTCATTAAATCTCTCCATATGAAAATAACTCCACACAAATTTCACACTTTTTTTTGTCATAATCGTTTAATTGTCTGTGATGATTAATTATTCATTAACGAAATTACTCTAACCTTCTAAAAACTTTATTTTATTGGTGAAATAAACTTTTTTTTTAAATATTTGATAAATAATTTATTTATTTATTTATTCAAGTATCAACGGGCTTGAGGCCCTTTTGTACAAAGTACTTAACAAAACTTAAAACTAAACAACAATAAAAATTGTATGAAAAGTATAACACTTTTAAGTAGGAGGCAAAGTATGAAACAATGGCAGAGTTATAACACCGTTTTAAATTTAAGATAAATCATTACAGAAGCATTTTAATTAACATATTACTGAACAACTAGCACTCAATATAATGTGGACAATAATGTTTGAAGCAGAAGAAAAATTGTAGTGTGACTGTTTTTGAGAATTTGATAAGAGGTAGATGTGTTTCAGTGTCATGTCATTTAAATATAGTTCAATGCAATAGAAATGATCGTTAGATCTATGTAATATTAGATTCTGCTGGTACGAGGTAGTTCCGGTCTATCTTAATGATTTGAGGTGATCCTTTTATGTAGATAATGTGAAGCCCGTTCTCTCCTTTCAAAATACGATCTTCCATTTCTTTTCTGGCATTTCTATAATCTTGCATTTGCAACGGAGTTTTGTCCCATGAGAGAGAAAGATTTTTATGGAAAAAGTCTGGAAGAGCTGTTTTTTTAGATTTAAGATTTTTAAAGGCAGTGATCGTAAACTTTACACTTGTCTCATTCATCAAAGAAACACGCAATGGCCAATGGTCGAGGTGACATCTGTGTTATAGGCCCGAGACGTTTAACTGACTGAGTTTTAGGAATTTTATCAGGCGATAAAATCTTCAAGATATTCAGAACAAGGTTTGGATCATGAGAAGATTCGTTGTCATTCTCAGGAACATTAAACAAAATAATATTAGATTTGCGGCTATTACGATCTTCAACTTTTTTTAAGCAATTAGAAAAAGTGAGATCTGAGAATTTCGAGATTCTGTCGTTTAAAGTTTCAATGCCCTTTTTTATAACAACTACCTCAGTCTCCAAAGAGGTCACTCGATCTAAATCACTAGAGATAGAATTTTCTATTTCGGTGATTCGTTCAGAAATTTTATCCAAAGATTCGCGCAGAGGATCTAATTTGAGAGAAATATGCTCGACAAGTTGCTTTAAATGATTAGCTTACAATTCACTCAAATCTTTCTTAGTAACCTCTCTCCCGGCTACACTGATGATGACCTTGAACCGGCACAACACTTTTTCTTAGATTTAAAGCAGCTAGGATGAAACGGTGCATTACGTTTATCACATCGAGTAACTTCTTTTTGAATGTCAACATTACACCCCCGCGAGTTTTATCGGGATCCGGAACTAATAATAAAGTAGACATAGCACTTTTAGTACACATCGCACTAACTTTTAGGTTAGGAAATAAGAAGTTTGAAAAAATCCAGTGAAACAGCACTGTGCACCAAAGTTTATATAAAAATAGTTGCAAACAGTATCACTTTTACTAATAGAATGAAAAAGCAGGTCTTATTAAGTCACTTTTTAACACAAATTCAGCTTTTATTATCGGAGACTAAGAACCACGTTGTGATACTCTGCACATGCGCACATTTGATAATTATTTATAAAATGTAATATTAAATCGCATATTTTTATTTTTGGATCGTTTCATATGACGACAAATTCTAATTAAACGCAATTTATCAAACATCGATTAGACATCGAAAAAAATCTGCTCCTGCACGTTTTAGGCACGATTTTAAAAATGCAAATTATGCAGGTATAAACCATTTTATTAATAGTATCGACTGGAATTCTATTCTTGTTTCATCTAATGTTGACACTGATGTTAGAATGTTTACAATTGTATTTATCATGCCATTGATTTGTTTGTGCCTCTTAAAGCTATTCGCGACTCTGATTTTCCTCCATGGGTTAGTCATAGTCTTAAATGGCTTATCTTTAAAAAAAACAGGATTATTCTATTTTTAAGAATTCAAACAATTTTGTAAATTATAGACGTTTCTCTGTTTTGTGCAACAAATGTAAAAAATTGTTTAGGTTATTTTACAACAAATATTTTTTAAGTTTGGAAAATTCTATTGTTATCACATCGACATACGATTCAATTATTTTATACTGTATTTACACTTTTTTGTAATAAGTAGATAGGCTGTGGCGTTTCTGGACCAACTAGTGTGTGTCCGTGTGAGCTATGTATGTGTGTGTCTGTGTGAGAGCCAATCAGAAGCGACCTTTACAACGAAATGGACCAATCAGGAGCCAGGATTTTGATGACGTCATAGTGTATGCCTCGTTTTAAACTAGGTATGTAACGCGATGCCTAATTAGAGCCCCATCAGGTAGGTGAGGTAAGGAATTTAACCTTGAAAGGGGGGGGGGGGGCAATTGCACAATTCTGCGAAATTTGAATCACCGATTTTGCATACGCGTGTTTGACCTTCCAGAACCCTCTAAGCACGTGCGTGTGACCTTGGTGGGGGACATTTACACGTGTAATTTGAATATTTGGAGGGGGGGAGGTAACCTTCAGAAAGGAAGTGGGGGTAAGAAATTCAACCTTGAAAGAAGGGGGTTTGTCTCGGAGTAAAGTACATAACCTAGAATAAGGGTGGGGAGTACATAAGAATACATCGCACATTTCTGTGAAATTTAATTTACATACGTGTGTATGTGTGCCTGTGTGACCCCACAGAAGCTTCTAGAACATTCAAGGGGGCTCATTTAACCTTGAAAAAAGGAGGAGGATTACATGAAAAATATACCGCGTAATTCTGCGAAATTTGAATCACCGATTTTACATACGCGTGTGTGACCTTCCAGAACCCTCTAAACAAGTTTTAATTTTAGGTGGTGGGGGTTACTTTTTTTGCACGTGTGACCCCTGCAGAACCCTCCAGAAGCTTCTAGAACATTCGATTTCAGTGGAGATGGTGGGGGTATTTTTCATTTATTTGATGCGTAATTTAACCTTTGAGAAACTTCTAGAACTTTTTTATGGGGGGTCAGAGAGGTGGGGGGGGGGGTGTTATAGAAATTCCTATACAGTAGAAGGTGGGGGGTATTTTTAATTTATTTATTTGATGCGTAATTTTGAGAAGCTTTTAGAAGATTTGAGAGTATAAAAGGAGAAACTTCTGGTCGGGAATTTAGTTCTTGTTTAGCAGCTAATATACATGTACATCTTAATAAAAGTGCAAGTAAAAGTTAATGTATAAGCAAACTGTTGAAGAGAATAATCAAAAAGTTCAACTACAAGTGCGAGTATTATTAAAGCATATTAAAGAAATCAAAAGTATAATAAAATATAGAGAAGACAGACTAGCAGTAATACGAACTCTTGAACGTTTATCTGTATAGGAAGACAAATGGATTTCTCAAAATTAAACAAAGCAGTCAGCATACAATCCATTCAATCTTTAAAAGATTTGGAACCTGAAGAATTTTATAAAATCGAAGAAGAAGAAGAAGAAGAAGAAGAAGAAGAAGAAGAAGAAGAAGAAGAAGAAGAAGAAAAAGAAGAAGATGATGAAGAAGAAGAAGTAGATGATGAAGAAGAAGAAGAAGAAGAAGAAGAAGAAGATGATGATGATGATGATGATGATGATGATGATGATGATGATGATGATGATGATGATGATGATGATGATGATGATGATGATGATGATGATGATGATGATGATGATGATGATGATGATGATGATGAAGAAGAAGAAGAAGAAGAAGAAGAAGAAGAAGAAGAAGATGAAGATGAAGAAGATGAAGAAGAAGACCCTTGAAGGTGGGGCTCATTTAACCTTGAAAAAAGGGGGGATTACATGAAAAATATACTGCGTAATTCTGTGAAATTTGAATCACCGATTTTACATACGTGTGTGTGACCTTCCAGAACCCTCTAAAAAATTTCGATTTTAGGTGGTGGGGGTTACTTTTTTACACGTGTGACCCCTGCATAACCCTCCAGAAGCTTCTAGAACATTCGATTTCATTGGAGATGGTGGGGGTATTTTTCATTTATTTGATGCGTAATTTAATCTTCGAGAAACTTCTAGAACTTTTTTAAGGGGGGTCAGAGAGGTGGGGGGGGGGGTATTTTAAACGCATATTGTCCTATTCTGTGTGCAATTTTTTTTTTGTGACCTTCGAGAACCTTCTAGATTATTCGATGAGTCATCTCTCTATAAAAAAAAAGAGGGGATTATGTGAGAAGTGTGCAAAAGTGGTGGGGTAAACCGAAGATATAAAAAGCGTAGTGTGCCAGTTAAATTTTTCATTTATACACGTTATGCCAAGAGTTGAACAGTTGTAAAAAGAAATCAAAGTTAAATTAAGTGGACTGCTAAAAAGTATTGAAACAATTAAAAAGTTGATAAAGTTTCGAGAAGACACTGAGGTAGTGATTCGAGATTTTAAAGGATTATCTCTGCAAGAACAAGAGAATGGATTTCCAACAGTTAAACCAAGTGGCAAATAGTGTGTTTTCTATTAAATCGATGAAAGAGCTGAAAATTGGTGAAATTCTTCATTTAACAGACTTGAAAAAACTTAAAACAAAATATGGACTAAGAGCTGTAGTGGAAGTTAACGCAGAATATCTAGTGTTTTTACCTCACCGTATGGTGGAAATTTTTTTCCACGATGATGAGGAAACTGTTGCTTTTCTGAAATTAAAAGAAGAAATACACAGAGGACGTGTAAACTTGAAATATTTGGGTGGAAGGTACAATCAGTTTGAATTTCAATCTGCTGACGACGAATAATGGCGTATCTTCCAAGGAATCAAATGTTACTCTGTACGACATACAATCTCAATTCATCTTTTACCAAGCAAGTTGTTGTTGGTGTTAATGTTAATAATTTGCAAAATTTATCAGTAAAAGTGAAATTGTCCGGTGGCTTTCCTCAATCCAGGATTATATTTTCTCCAGAGGAATGGGAACTCTTCACCAGTCATTTTACATTGATTTCAAAATTTTTCCAACATGAAATGAATCCACAAATCTTTGATTGTGATGCTTTTCGAATGACATTTACAATCTTCCTGAATGAACGCTTGATTACTCTACAACGAACTGATGAGAAGGATACATCATACCCATTTTCATTGAATGAAACAACGTTTAAAGTATTGAAAAATCTTCTTCCATGTATTAGACAAAATTTAGTGGATATAAAAATAGGACCAGTGCAGTTTGTTGTGAACAATATTATATATTTAACTGCACGATTAGTGCACAAAGAAAATGATATTTGTACAGTTGAAAGTGTAGAAAAGTTTGTAAAAATTAAATTTCCAATGCTTTTAAAAAGACTGCAAGAAGAGAGGTTACGTTATGTATATATTCCAAGATTGTTTTATGAACTCATTACATTTCATTTAAACAATTTGTGTAAAACAATTGTAAATGAAGAGAAAAAAAAATGTGTTAAATAAAAAAATTTTAAAAAATAATTGTGTATTATTATTGAGTTATTGACATGAGAATATGCGCATAATAAAATGAGAACATTTTTTATTTACTAAAAATCATTCTTTATTAAACTAAAAATTTTTTACACAGTATCTCTATTAATCCAGCTATTGTGAGAATTATCAAAACCTAACCATTTTACATAAATTTGATTACCACGTTTTTTAAGTACTTTTTCAATTAAATATACATCAGAATTTTTAACTAAAGAAATTTCTTGTTGATAAAAACTACCAGATACAGGATTATCTTGATAATCTTTCAGCAAGTACGTCGTTGGTTCAGTGTTGCCAATACGTGTAATTGTAAAGATTTCTGTCGTCCAGTTTGGTGTATAGCCTTTCTGAAAAACATGTTTGAATTTACTGATTCGTACTTTATCACCAATTTTAAATTTTTCTCTCTTTTTCCGGGATTTTACAATGAATTTTTTATACACATTAAATAAGATTTTTCTCTCATTCGTTTTATTTACATTTTTTGGTTTTATTTTAATTGTTCGATGTACAGTAGAATTGTATGAGAAAATTAAATTTTCTAAAATATCTAACCACTTGTAACTGCCTTACAGACTAACTTGCATCCACATTTTATTTTTTAATGTCCTATTAAATCGTTCACAAATTGACGCTTTTAAATTACTAAATGTAGAGTACATATTAATTTTATGGTGTTTCATGAGATTTTGAAAGTGCGAGTTGTAGAATTCTTTGCCTCGATCAACATGTAAATGTTTTGGTACACGTCCCTGGTCCAGCACTGACTTCATTGCAGCTGCAACATCTTGACCAGTTTTATTCTTTACAGCTATAGCCCAGGAAAATTTTGAGAAGATATCAATGACTGTCAGGATGTACTTGTAGCCCTTATTTTCCTTTGAATAGGGTTGCATTTCAACGAGATCAGCTTGCCAGGTCTCATCAATGCCTCGAACATCAACACTTCTGCGTTTATAATTTTTTCTTGCTGGCCTATGCAACTCCTTCACCAACTGCAGTTTTAGATCCACCATATTCTTTTTCCAATGCTTTCAACTTGGTTTCCAATTGAGTAATGAGTACTAAATTATTTTTAACTTCTTCACTTAAATACCGTAAAATGCTATTGGTCAGATCGGTTTGAACTTTTATCAAGTCTTGTGTAGATTTTAAATTAATTGCATCGTTTGGATCCTGAGCATCAGCTATATTGCACATTCTTTTTCCCTCAAGATCGTAATGGCCCTGTGAATTAACCTTAAAACCAGCTCCAGAAAGTCCAGGAGGTCCTCGCTGTGCTGTCAAACCTCCACTACGATCGAGATGATGTCCGAACACATCAATGCTCATCTTGAAACTGATGTAAAATAATTGAAAACACCTTCTAATAAATGATGTTTGCCTCTCGAAGCTCCTCGATGATTGATAGAATTTCGTTTGAATGACTCGGGTTTCCAGCCGACTGAGATGCTAAAAGTAAACGTAATCGATCCACCAATTCATTCGGATCATCCCAATACACGTAGTCCAACTGATTTTCCTCTCTTGCAGTCATGTACTGTGGTAAGATACCTGTACCCGAATAACTCTTTCTACCACCACTTTTTCTCGCTGTTGGTTTCGAAATTAGTTTATCAATAAAATTTGTATATTTATAGGATTTACTCTCACGTATTTCACCTTCTGCACTGTAGTGTTTTCTGTGAGCGTTTGTTGTTAGAAGAATTTTCTTATAATTTTTCACGTCCTCAGCTGTTATAATGGATTCTTCGGGAATTTTTTTAAAAATAAGTTCAAGTAAACCTTTACTAGTTGGTAGAGTCAAATCACCAACGTGAATAGAACTTTCACTGAAATTGATCGGTGAATCACCAATGACTAATCTATCTTTTGATAGTTTTCGTACACCATACGTATAATCCAGATCTTTGCTCCTTCCTATCAACTGTGTAAGGTACATTTTTGTATCCTCATCGAGTGAGGTAGTTGGTTGCTCATCAAAACTTTCTAGAGTGCGATCTCCATCATTGAAAGCTGATTTAAATGATGATTCATGCATAGTATCATCATAATTATCCTCATAGCTATCAAATTTTTCTTTCTTTTCATTTTTCACTGAATCATCGTCTTTTTCTGCTTTAACATTATCCTTGAACGACTCCATGTCACCGACAAGTTTTTCCAGAGGATTCACTATAGGTCTAAAAGTTTCACCCAGTGCCTGCTCAAAGGTCTCTTTACCCAATTTCATCAATTTATGCTTTCGACGAATGACGTCACTCGCTTTTGCCAATTGCTGTGCGAGATCTCTTTGTCTCTGGAGCTGTTCAGTTCTCGAGGATGACATCTTGATTGGACAAGGTCTTGAAGAATACTGCTTTCCACGATTAGTTTTACACCCTTTATTCTGGCTTCAAGTCGTCAGGTTTTAGAAAACAGTCGAAACATTTTCTATACCGACCTTGTCCAAGTTCACTGTCCTTATCAATCACAAGAAACGCATGTTTATCACTATTCCAGCAAGTTGAACACAAGTCTCTAAATTTTGTAAATGTCATGTCTGTGTTGACATGATCATCATAGATGTGCCTGAGGTTCATTTCATCCTGCCTAAACAGAACCAAAAAATTTGCATTGTCTCGAATTAGATGTTTTGGTATTCGTGTATACGTCTGACACAAATAGAAACAGTCAATGTGTCTGTGACGTCCCATTGAGAAGAAGGCTCGAATTCGATCCTGCTTATCGCAAGCCACGTCATCAAAGACTATTACAGAGTTAGGCTGTGCTTCACTCGGTTGAATTACTTCCTCATGTTCACAGTATTGAAAATATTGAATTTCTCCGATTGGTTGAAGAACCTTCTCTAGAAATTTGTACTTGGGTTGATCAAGCGATTTCGAGAAGATGTAGACATTTTCAAAGCGTAGTCCGTTGGGATGCAAGAGCAGAGTTAGTAATGCATTCGTCTTTCCACAATTGGATGGACCACAAAAAATGGCTCTTACTGTGCTGGGTAGAAGATTTCCATGACGTTTTCTTGTACGCTGACTTTGCGTTACTTTGTCAAAATTTGTCACAGGAAGTTTCATAGTTTGCGCTTCAAACTCCATCTTGATTAGTAGAAAACTATAAATATCAGGTCTTTTATAGTTTCCGTAGCAGTTTGTTTAGAGCCTTTAAACGATCTGGTCAACATCTGTCCCTGACGAACAGTGCTCACATTATTAGACTGATAATTCCTGAGAATGTTTTGTTCAACAGTCTTATTATAAAGGGTGTTGAACTCACTTTGAGATAATTGTTCAAGATTTAGAACGGTTTGTTTCAACTCGGCAGCGTACACTTGTTCAGAAAACCAGTCTGAGACGCTGATCTGGGTAAACTATTGATCCGACTATTCATTGGAGAAGAATGTTGTAAATCATTTTGAACTTGGATATGGTAGAGTGAAGGTCTGGTGGTTCGTGGAAAGGTTCTGTGCAATAAGAGAGCACTAGATCAACTGACACACAAAACCATAAATACCAACCTTTTATAAGTTTTCAAGTCAGTCTATACTTTGTTTTTCACGAGTGAACATAATAAAAGCATGATTGAAACGAGGAAGTCAGTTAGTCTTCGAGAGACCGGCAAGCGAGTTAAACGTGGTCAGGGAGTTTTCAACAAATTAATCAATAATTTACCCTTCGAATTACATATTCCCGGCTATCAGTACTGTGGACCTGGAACAAAATTAGCTAAACGATTAGCACGTGGTGATCCTGGTATCAATCAGCTTGATCAAGCTTGTAAGGAACACGATATTGCCTATTCTCAGAATAGGGAAAATCTTGCAGAGAGGAACGCAGCTGATAGGATTCTTGCTGAAAAAGCTTGGAATCGTGTACTAGCCAGAGATTCAGGGGTTGGTGAAAAGGCAGCTGCTTGGGCAATTACAAACGCCATGAAAGTGAAAACCAAATTCGGAATGGGGCTTAAACCGAGCATAAAACGACGTAAGAAGACCAAAACAATGCTACCATTGAAAACTATTGTGACAGCAGCGAAACAGTCTTTAGTATCTGGAAATGACGCACGATCTGTTATAAAATCAGCTCTTAGAGGAGCCCGTTTAGCTGTAAAACAAGCAGGTGGAAGGGGCAGTGTGAAGAAACCTCGAATTTTGCCTTTATCGAGAAAAGTTGGTGGTTTTCTACCGTTTCTGGTGCCACTTTTTGCAGGCCTTAGTGCCATTGGTGCTCTGTCAGGTGGCGCTGCTGGAATAGCTAAAGCTGTTAATGATGCAAGTACAGCGAAAAAGAAACTTGAAGAGAGTCAACGACATAACCAAACAATGGAGTCGATAGCACTAGGCAAAGGACTCTATCTCAAGCCTCATCAGAAAGGATTAGGACTCTACCTCAAACCTCATAGAGAAGGATTAGGATTAAAAAAAAAAAAATGTCAAAAAAAATAAAATTACCGCGACGAGCACATGCATGTGAAGTTGGCCCCCCACTATCAACCAATTGGATTTCTTTTCGGAGTTCTGGCTTCCTTTCGAATAGTTCTAGAGTTCCTTATACATTTTAGAAATAGTTCTGGCGATTAAATACCAAAACAATCGATTTAACATGATGGGGGGCCAACTTCACGCGGCCCCCCTTTTTTGCAAAAATCGATATATTTTTAGAGTTCTGAGTAGTTTTTAAAGAGTTCTAGAGTTCCCTGTACTTTTTATCAATAGTTCTGCCCATTAAGGCAAAAAAAAAAATTTTTCAAAAAAATAGTCGGCCCCCACATTTTTTTTAAATTACATTATTCTAATCAAAAATGAACTAAAACAAAGAGTTCTAGAGTTCCCTACACATTAAACATAAGACAACTAACTCAAAGTCCTAAAATTTTAAAAACCATCACAATCCAAACTCAAAAGCAAATCAATAAACAACTTTGAAGTTGCAAAACTTATTTGAGTTTTTAAAAATTAAGAGTTCCAAGAGTTCTAATCAGAGTTCTGTTTACCCCCCTAAGAGTTCAACAAGAATTTCTAATAAAGTTTTTCTTTAGAATCAAAATCCAACAAACTATACAACTTTAAAGTTTCAAAATTTTTTTGAGTTTTTAAAAATTTAGAGTTCTAAGAGATCTGATCAGAGTTCTGTTGGCCCCCCAAATAGTTCTACAAGAAATTCTAATAAAGTTTTTCTCTAAAGTCAAAATCCAAAAAACTACACAACTTTAAAGTTTCAAAATTTTTTTGAGTTTTTAAAAATTTAGAGTTCCAAGAGATCTGATCAGAGTTCTGTTGGCCCCCCAAATAGTTCTACAGGAAATGCTAATAAAGTTTTTCTCTAAAGTCAAAATCCAAAAAACTACACAACTTTAAAGTTTCAAAATTTTTTTGAGTTTTTAAAAATTTAGAGTTCTAAGAGTTCTGATCAGAGTTCTGTTGGCCCCCCAAATAGTTCTACAAGAAATTCCAATAAAGTTTTTCTCTAAAGTCAAAATCCAAAAAACTACACAACTTTAAAGTTTCAAAATTTTTTTGAGTTTTTAAAAATTTGAGAGTTCCAAGAGTTCTGGTCAGAGTTCTGTTGGCCCCCCAAATAGTTCTACAGGAAATGCTAATAAAGTTTTTCTCTAAAGTCAAAATCCAAAAAACTACACAACTTTAAAGTTTCAAAAATTTTTTGAGTTTTTAAAAATTTAGAGTTCTAAGAGTTCTGATCAGAGTTCTGTTTGCCCCCCGGAGTGCTCTACAAAAAACACTTATAACATTTTTCTTTAAACTCAAAATCCAAAAACTTATTAACGTTCAAAGTAACCCAAAAAAATTTGAATTTCGAAACTTTTAGAGTTCCAAGAGTTCTGGTCAGAGTTCTGTTGGCCCCCCAAATAGTTCTGAAGGAAATGTTAATAAAGTTTTTCTATAAAGTCAAAATCCAAAAAACTACACAACTTTAAAGTTTCAAAATTTTTTTGAGTTTTTAAAAATTTAGAGTTCTAAGAGTTCTGATCAGAGTTCTGTTTGCCCCCCAGAGTGCTCTACAAAAAACACTTATAACATTTTTCTCTAAACTCAAAATCCAAAAACTTATTAACGTTCAAAGTAACCCAAAAAAATTTGAATTTCGAAACTTTTAGAGTTCCAAGAGTTCTGATCAGAGTTCTGTTGGCCCCCCAAATAGTTCTACAGGAAATGCTAATAAAGTTTTTCTCTAAAGTCAAAATCCAAAAAACTACACAACTTTAAAGTTTCAAAATTTTTTTGAGTTTTTAAAAATTTAGAGTTCTAAGAGTTCTGATCAGAGTTCTGTTTGCCCCCCAGAGTGCTCTACAAAAAACACATATAACATTTTTCTCTAAACTCAAAATCCAAAAACTTATTAACGTTCAAAGTAACCCAAAAAAATTTGAATTTCGAAACTTTTAAAGTTCCAAGAGTTCTGATCAGAGTTCTGTTGGCCCCCCAAATAGTTCTAAAGGAAATGTTAATAAAGTTTTTCTATAAAGTCAAAATCCAAAAAACTACACAACTTTAAAGTTTCAAAATTTTTTTGAGTTTTTAAAAATTTAGAGTTCTAAGAGTTCTGATCAGAGTTCTGTTTGCCCCCCGAAGTGCTCTACAAAAAACCCTAATAACATTTTTCTCTAAACTTAAAATCCAAAAACTTATTAACGTTCAAAGTGACCCAGAAAACTTTGAATTTCGAAAATTTTAGAGTTCCAAGAGTTCTGGTCAGAGTTCTGTTTGCCCCCCGAAGTGCTCTACAAAAAACCTCAATCACATTTTTCTCTAAACTCAAAATCCAAAAATTTATTAACGTTCAAAGTGACCCAAAAAATTTTGATTTCCGAAAATTTTAGGGTTCCAAGAGTTCTGGTCAGAGTTCTGTTTTCCCCCGGAGTGCTTTACAAAAAACCCTAATAACATTTTTCGCAAAACTCTAAATCCAAAAAGTTATTAACGTTCATAGTGATTATTTTCCCCCAATTATGAAAATTATCGGAGGTGGGGGCAAGACTGCTAAGGTTTGAAGCTCAATGACACTAATATTATCGATTCAAAAATATTTTATTTATTATAATAATAATTCTTGGTAATCAGTCTTCCATGAAAGAGTCTTATTTCGAATATTTGTTACTTAATTAAATATAGAATTAAGAATACGCAAAAAAATTCAAATTTTCCATTTTACAAAACATGGCGGTAAGATGGGGTAGTATAAAAATCAAGCTATTTTTCCTTACAACTTTCGCAAACACGTTTATTGGTTTTGTAAAATAAACTAAAGAACAAGTTTAATGCGTAATTTTAGTTCTCTCATGTAAAATTAAATTACAAAACTAACCTCAAAAAACAATAACTTTTAGAATAGAAATAAACAAGAGGTTACCTGCTCCTGTATTCTAAATGTATTATTTAAATAACAAAACGTTATAAATAGTGTGAAAAATCACCAAAAAAAGTTTTTTTTTTCATAAAATAAAAAAATGATTGGTTTTCAGTACCATATCCTGCCCTCACTTCCTATACCCCGTCTTGCCCCCACATACGGAATTTCATTAAAAAATTAATTTCTAAAAATTAAGTTTCGAAACGGAAATAAGCAAGTGCTTAACTTTAAGTCTAATCATTGTTGAACATGAATAAAATTATATAGTATATAAAATGTTGTTATTAAAATATCAAACACGTTCTAAATAAAATGCAAAAATGACAAGAAAATCGTCAAAAATAGTTTTTTCATGTAACAAATAAAAAACTCGGTTTCATCAATCAGTGACTTGGCCAATCAAAAACTATTGTAACGGTACTATGTTATGCAAAAAATGACCATGATTGGTTAATTAGTTTCTTAATTAAGGCAGGTACCCCGTCTTGCCCCCACCTCCCCTAATTACTTATTTTACTCTTTGAAACATTCTCTACAATTTTACTCTTTGAATTTCGTTAAAAATATTTTGTTAAAAAAAATTCTTAAAAACAAATTTGATTTTTTTAATAACTTTTGAACAAAATATGTCTCGCTATGCACTGAAAAAAAATTTTGTTAATTTAATATATGATTTGGTGAAAATTTCAATGCAGCAGAAAGTCACCCATATATGTAAATTTAACATCAAAATAAAGAGACATTTAGCAATGATCTAGAGTTAATCTTAAGAATTTCATTTACCTGAAAATCACATGCAGCAAAAATCGCAGTTAGATTTTTCTGTGTGAAGAAAGGGACCTTAGAGGGTAAAAATCGATTTTCGGTTTATGGTTGATTTAACTTCAATAAAAGTTCCTTTTTCATTATTTGAAGTCAGAAAATGTTTTTATTAATTATTTTTCAAATTATGACAATTCAAACATCATCGATTTGTACAGAGCACCATACGCGCTCGTCTTTTCTTTTCGCTCTCCTGTAAAATTACCGATTTGCCTCTAAGGTCCCTTTCTTCAAAGCGCGTCACATATTATGAACAAAGTTAAATGAGTAGAACTGTAAAGAATGTTTCAAAGAGTAAAATCAGCTATTATTTGTCAAAATTAGATGAAAATTACAATTGGTTTAGTGACAAATAAAGACAAAACATAAAGTGTTTAATAATTATTGTTTGAAAATATTTTTTGCCTAATCTAATTTTTTCTGTTACTTGAACAAGTGAATCTTTTACAATTTCGAGAAATTGTTTATTTTTATTTGCTGTTTGCAAACCATTTTTTATTTTGAGGTTAGATCAAGCGGTTGAACGTTCTTAACACGAGTTCTGTTAAATAAGAATTGTTTTAAGTTAAAATTCGATTAAATTAAAATTCTTTTAAATAAAAATTTAATTTAAAAATTTATTTTATAAAATAAAAATAATGTTAAAAATTAATTCATTATTCCAAGAGTTTTATTAAGTAAAAATTTGTAATTCTTTAAATTAATTTGACAAGAAATTCTAAGAATTTAAATTCGCTTAAAGCGTGATTCAATCAAAGACATTTTAATTAATGAGTTTTAGAACATAGTCGTTCGTTCCAATTGTTGCTGTTCTAAAAATTTCTTTAAGATCCATATACAGGGTGTCCGCAAAAACTGTAAATCAGGGAAAAGTTCCGGGAAAGTCAGGTGTGTTTGAAAATGAAAATTTGCGGCCATTCTGATATATATAAATTAATTGTTACTTATGTCATGAATACAAATGTTCCTTACAATTACTAATGTCATAATAAGCTTTTTAAAATCTAAAGTTATTTTTAAATTTCCCTTAAAAATATAACCGGGAAATACAAAAATATCACTGCGAAAAACCTGGAACTTACCGGGAATTTACATTCATAAAACTTATGGCCACACTGATTATAATTTGTTTAAACTTGTTATAATTGTTATGTTTAGTTTGTTGTTAGTAACTGGTTACATTCGTCTTTTGGAGGACTTATTATAAAAATAGTGAAATAAACAATTTGGCAATACTCCTTGAAATGTTCTGAAGAGAAATATAGTTACCGATTTAAATTTTACTAAAAACTTTTTTTTTCACTTAAAATGCATGGAAAACTTTAAGCGCATTGAGTGACATCTAAATATTTTTCTATATATATTTTTTTTTTTTGTAGTTTAGAAAATTCAAATTTAATCTCTGTTAAATTTACAAAAATTTAGAGTATTTTTATTTTATTTAAATAACATGTGTCATTTAGTATTGTGTGTGACATTAAGACTCATAGGACTATTTATCGTGAATGGTGTTTTTTAATTACTTATTGAGAAATAAACTTCACAATAGTTATTATTGGTTTTCCGTTATAACAATTTATAAATACTCGTTTTTGAAATTTAAACCAGATAAGAGTCGAAGAGTTTCCCTTCCATAAGGCATATATCCCCTCACATTGCCGATAATTTTCTTCACACGCTCCAATCCCAGACTACCTAGCTTGTAGGACTGGAGAGAGAAAAAGTGGAACTCTAAAATTTATGACAGTCAAAATTTTTTGGGTCACTTTGAACGTTAATAAGTTTTTGGATTTTGAGATTAGAGAAAAATGTTATTGGGGTTTTTTGTAGAGCACTCCAGGGGGCGAACAGAACTCTGACCAGAACTCTTAGAACTCTAAATTTTTAAAAACTCAAAAAAATTTTGAAACTTTAAAGTTGTGTAGTTTTTTGGATTTTGACTTTAGAGAAAAACTTTATTAGCATTTAATGTAGAACTATTTGGGGGGCCAACAGAACTCTGACCAGAACTCTTGGAACTCTCAAATTTTTAAAAACTCAAAAAAATTTTAAAACTTTAAAGTTGTGTAGTTTTTTGGATTTTGACTTTATAGAAAAACTTTATTAACATTTCCTGTAGAACTATTTGGGGGGCCAACAGAACTCTGACCAGAACTCTTGGAACTCTAAAAGTTTCGAAATTCAAATTTTTTTGGGTTACTTTGAACGTTAATAAGTTTTTGGATTTTGAGTTTAGAGAAAAATGTTATAAGTGTTTTTTGTAGAGCACTCCGGGGGGCAAACAGAACTCTGATCAGAACTCTTAGAATTCTCAATTTTTAAAAACTCAAAAAAATTTTGAAACTTTAAAGTTGTGTAGTTTTTTGGATTTTGACTTTAGAGAAAAACTTTATTAGAATTTCTTGTAGAAATATTTGGGGGGCCAACAGAACTCTGATCAGAACTCTTAGAACTCTAAATTTTTAAAAACTCAAAAAATTTTTGAAACTTTAAAGTTGTGTAGTTTTTTGGATTTTGACTTTAGAGAAAAACTTTATTAGCATTTCCTGTAGAACTATTTGGGGGGCCAACAGAACTCTGATCAGATCTCTTGGAACTCTAAATTTTTAGAAACTCAAAAAAATTTTGAAACTTTAAAGTTGTGTAGTTTTTTGGATTTTGACTTTAGAGAAAAACTTTATTAGAATTTCGTGTAGAACTATTTGGGGGGCCAACAGAACTCTGATCAGAACTCTTAGAACTCTAAATTTTTAAAAACTCAAAAAAATTTTGAAACTTTAAAGTTGTATAGTTTGTTGGATTTTGATTCTAAAGAAAAACTTTATTAGAAATTCTTGTTGAACTCTTGGGGGGGTAAACAGAACTCTGATTAGAACTCTTGGAACTCTAAATTTTTAAAAACTCAAATAAGTTTTGCAATTTCAAAGTTGTTTATTGATTTGCTTTTGAGTTTGGATTGTGATGGTTTTTAAAATTTTAGGACTTTGAGTTAGTTGTCTTATGTTTAATGTGTAGGGAACTCTAGAACTCTTTGTTTTAGTTCATTTTTGATTAGAATAATGTAATTTAAAAAAAATGTGGGGGCCGACTATTTTTTTGAAAATTTTTTTTTTTTGCCTTAATGGGCAGAACTATTGATAAAAAGTACAGGGAACTCTAGAACTCTTTAAAAACTACTCAGAACTCTAAAAATATATCGATTTTTGCAAAAAAGGGGGGCCACGTGAAGTTGGCCCCCCATCATGTTAAATCGATTGTTTTGGTATTTAATCGCCAGAACTATTTCTAAAATGTATAAGGAACTCCAGAACTATTCGAAAGGAAGCCAGAACTCCGAAAAGAAATCCAATTGGTTGATAGTGGGGGGCCAACTTCACATGCATGACGAGCACTGACTGATGTTGATTTACTTAAATATGCTAAATTGATAAAGATACCACACTTTCGAGGGGTTTTTATGCGAGATGAGCTGCCAAAGAGGGGACCTCTAAAATTTGAATCAGCAGTTGTCAACTTGGATGATAAAAATAGCAGTGGTACACACTGGGTTGCCTATAGAAAGAGTGAAAATAAAATCCTGTATTTTGATAGTTTTGGTAACCTTAGACCACCTACAGATCTTGTAAAATATCTCAGTGTTGCGCGTATAAATTATAATCACGACAGATATCAAAATTATAATACATTTGTCTGCGGTCATTTATGCTTAAAATTCTTGTGTAATCAGCTTAAAGTAAAAAGTGTATTTAATTTATATAAATAAACTTATATTAACTGTATTAACTTTAGTCAAGTGTAAACCACCAGCATGAACGATACACTAACGTTAACTGTATCGGGTACTTCCTCCGTCTTGGAAGCTCAGTATTTTCCACCTATTGAACTTTCACCTCATAAAAATTACATGCTGGGACTCGTTGAATTTCTAACCTTTAATTCGATCCCCAATGTAGACATTGGTGAAAATAAATTCTATGTTGGTAAAGAAGAAATTACTATACCGACTGGTAGCTATGAGATAGACGATATTCAACGCTATCTGCAAACAATTCTCAGTCCAAAGGGAATCGACATACAGATTCGGCCAAACAACAATACTTTACGTAGTGAGATTTTTTGTAATCGTGAGATAAATTTTCTGAAAGAAGATTCAATAGCCCATTTGCTAGGATTTGAGGCACAAAAACTAGAAGCTGGTAAATTCTATGAGTCTGACTCCCCAGTCTCTATTATAAGAGTTAATGCACTGAGAATTGAGTGTAGTATTACTACAGGTGCGTATATTAATAATCAGAAAGTGCACACTATTCACGAATTTTTTTCCCAGCGTACCACCAGGATATAAGATAGTTGAAGTGCCTTCTCACGTCATTTACCTACCGGTCGCCGTGAAGACCATTGATCAAATTCAGTTGCGAATAGTCGATCAAGACGGACATCTTGTAAATTTTCGAGGTGAAACCATTACAATTAGACTTCACATTAAAGCATTGTAGAAAAAACAGGATGGGAATTGTCTTTAATCGAAAAATAGGCTTCAGCTATAATAGGAATGCAGGATGCCTAAAGGAAATCAGTCGAAAGTCTACAGTCAAGCTGCTAACACCTCCAAACATTCAGCTATTGAAGAGTCTTGGACTGAAAGTGAAAGAGCAGAGAAGAAGAGACAAAAAGATAAGAAGAGGATAAAAAGAGTCAAATTTATCTGCATTTGCTTCGTTGTTTTACTGTTTAGACGTTTAAAAATTTGTCAAACATGGAAGATGAAATACTAAATATTGCTAAACCAATTATCTATGATGAGTCTATTGCACACATTGAGGTGCATTCTCATTTACCGTACGCCTCTTCAACCTTTAATAACAGCGATGAAATTCGAATTGCCGTTCAAAACCAGGATCACTGTCTTATACCAAGTAAAAGTTCACTTCACATCCAGGGAAAATTGGTGAAAAACAATGGAACACCGGTTACTAGTACCAGCTTTATTATTAATGGGATCTGTCATTTATTTGAGGAAGCTCGTTATGAGATAAACGCTATTGAAATTGACAAAATCAAAAATGTCGGACTCACGAGTCTCATGAAAAATTACGTTTCAGTTTCCAGTGTGCAGAGTAAATATTTGGAGAATGCAGGTTGGTTTACTTCATGCAATGCAGATAACATCACATTAATCGATGATGCTAGTAATTTTGACATATCCATACCGCTGAACCTAATGTTTGGTTTTGCTGAAGATTATCAAAAAATTGTCGTTAACGCTAGACACGAGTTGATTTTAACACGAGCAAGAAGTGATGTGAATGCAATCATTCAAACAGCAGAAGAACAAGTGCAAATTATAATTAATAAAATTGAATGGCTGCTGCCCAATGTACGCTTATCAGATGCACGAAGATTCAAGTTGCTCAAGTATATTGAGAAGGATCCTCTCATTCCAATTAGCTTTCGTACGTGGGAATTGTATGAATATCCATTGCTACCAACAACAGCGAATCACGTTTGGACTGTTAAGACGTCAACACAATTGGAAAAACCTCGATTTGTCATTCTGGGCTTTCAAACGAATCGAAAAAATGTTACAACTAGAAATGCCAGTCACTTTGATCATTGTAGAATAACAAATGTTAAATTGTTCCTAAACAATCAGTGTTATCCATATGGTAATTTGAACCTTGATGTTGATAAAAAACAATACGCTGTACTGTATGACATGTACAATAGTTTTCAATCGAGTTACTACGCTAGAGATCCACAACCATTTTTAACAAAAGCAGAATTTTTAAATTTCGCGCCACTTATCGTTCTTGACTGCTCAAAACAAAATGAATCCTTGAAATACGGTCCTGTTGACATTCGTCTAGAATTTGAAGCAAAGGATAATTTTCCCGATCAAACAGCTGCCTATTGCCTAATTTTACATGACAGAATTGTAGAATATCGACCAATCAGTGGTAGTGTTAAAAAAATAATATAAATTGCATTAAAAGAAAAGAGAGAAGTGGTGGGAGAAAATATATAAATAATTCTGTTTTCGTCTCATTGCAAACAGTAGCAATCAAGATGGATTACATAGTAGACCTTCAAGGCTTCAAATTGCCCGTTAATCAATTTATTTTAAAAGAATTGGCCATTCTACCAGTTGTCAATAAGGAAATAAAACCTTACAGCTTCTCCTTCAAATCACCTTGTGCTTGGAAAGACGTTCCAAAAAAATATAAATCTATCAATTGCTGGATAAAGAACAATCATCATGATATATCATGGGATGATGGTACTTTACCACATGAAGTAATTTCAGAAGTACTGAATTGTATGTTGAAAAATTCTTCTATAATTTATGTGAAGGGAGAGGAGAAAAAAAAGTGGTTAAAAAATGTTTTAAATACTCGGACAAAAGTTGTTGATATGCTTGATATTGATTGTCCATCACTACAAAAATTGTATGAAATGTCTGGCGTGATTGAATGTAAGCATCATAATAGTAAAACAAATTTTACGTGTGCTGTTAAAAATGTAATTTTACTGAAAAAATGGTTATGTGTTTATATTTCACTTAATTTTAACTAAGAAACTAAGGAAATGTTAATTTAATCAATTTAATTTATCCATTGTTGTATGAGAAAATGTATCTAATTTGTCTTAAGTTTTGCTACTACTCCTGTTAAATTTTTTTACTGATTCTAACAATAAATAATCTTTAAATTTGAAACATTTACATGTATTTTCTTTTCCTGTACTTACCTCCATCATAACGCATCATTCTGCTTTTTTACTAATTTCAAATTATTTTAACGTTGAAATTTAAAATACAAGTTCTTCTAGCTTTTTAAATTAAAAAAAACCATTTAAAATATTGACCAAATATAGTTTTTGAATAAAATTAAATTATTACTTTTAAGTAATTTTTATATTTATTAATTCTTTACTTAATAAAGGTTTTTCATATATTAGTTTTCCTTTTGTAAAATTCTTTGAAAAAGTTAAAAAATGTTAATAGAATTTAAATAATATGTTTTTGTAAATTTTTTTTTTTTCAATTTAATATTTTTTCATAAATAAAACACATATTTTTCACTTTTTTTTCTATTTATATGACATCACTCTTCTATTTTGTACAAGACTATATAAATATAAAAAGGCACTTTTTTTTACATAATAGATTTGTAATAAACACATTTGTGGAAAAAAACGTAGCTCTGCTGATTTGTGGTTTACGAAACAAAGAATTTTGACATTAACAGTTTCTGTCATCTCAGTGTGAAGAATTAACGTAGCAACTGCTTTCTGCAGCATCTCCATTTTAAAGACTCGGGTCACCTCCAGCCCTCTCATAGAGTACAGCAATATTGTTAGTTGCACATATTTAACTCTGAAAAAAAAACATATATTTATAAACAATTTATATTATTTATTTACATTAAATACAATTTTTGAAAATTTTAAATATTTTATTCACATTTTTTTTTTAGAAACTTTGAATAGTTTATTGTCTTTAAGAAATTATTTTAATTCTAATACTTTATATTAACAATTAGGAAATTGAGAAAATATTTTTATTAATTTAATAAACAAACTTACTCGTACTCGTATATCCAATTACATATTTTTAGGACTCTTATAGCCCCAGGGATATGTATCTGTGGTGTTTGAAAGAAGCTGTCTCTTATCATCCTGCCAACTCAAGACAATTTTTCGCTGTTTCACCGTGTGGACTTCATGTTTGCGACTTTGAATGAGGAATTGATCTTTCACCAAATTATTGTGGGCATTTAGAGAATGCTCGTAATCTTTAAAAGTTATTGTTTTTAGTGTACCCCTTTTTACACCTTTTGCTCTCTTCTTTTCAGCATTTTGTCCACAAATTTTAAATGTGTACAATTTTGATCGTAGCCCAATAAATTCTTCAATAATTTCTCCACAACATTCATCCTTCATTAGTCCCAAAATTTTTTTATTGACTAGAGGAAGACCGTAGACATTGTTTGGAGGATAGTCTGAGGTGTCGAATTTTACAATATCTCTTTTCATGTACTGATAGAAATCTGGGACTTGCATTTCGTAAATTAAACTATCAGTGTCGGTGTAGAGTAATTTTGCCTTTTCACCGAAATTCTTTTTTATGTAATTGTAGTGAAAGTCATAGGTGATAATTTTTGAAATATCCAAAACGCTTAAGCCAGCATAAATTGGTTTATTGAAAGTAATTTTTGTTCTATTCATTTCAATAATCACCATATCTTCATCAAATATGGTACAGCTATTGAAATTCGGTTTACCTATTAGAGTTCTTGCACCGTATCGCCCCTCCCATTTTGTCACTAGTTGAACGTCCTTGTATTTTCGAACGTTCTCCATGGTCTTGCCAAAAACTGAATTGTTCATTAATTTGTAGAAATTTTTTTCAAACTCATTAGAGGATTTTTTACACAATTCAGTGTTTAGATCGATATAACTCTTTAACCAAGGCTTCTGTTTAAATTGCAAAACTCTGTGAATTTTCGTTAATTTCATACCCAAATTAAGATATAATTTTAAATTTCGATAATGTACTACATATTGCTTCTTGGTGTAAAGAGTTGTCATCAGTTTCGGAATTTTACACTTTGACAGGGGCGGCACAATGTGTTCAGGACACAAGGGTAAATCCTTGTGTGAATCATGCAATTCCTCAGGATATTCCAAATCAACTTCGAGAATATAGCCGACTGGTGAATCATCAGCTACATTCAGGTAGTCAATTTTTGAAATATCCTGCACCCAAGCAAATTTTTCAAAAGGTAAACATTCTGACATAGCCGCACCATATTGATTATTGATATCAAAGTACATGATATATTTCTCGGGTTCGGAAGGATTAAATTTTGATTCCATGTATCTATTGTTTGCCTTTGAGTGCCTATTGCAGCATTGAGAGACGCCACCTCTTATACCGGATTCGATAAATAACAACATTTCAGCATCGGTTAATAGTTCAAGTTTCATTCCTGTAAATTTTAACATTGCATCAAAAGCAAGTCCCGGTGCAGTGTAGTAGTGTAAGGGATCTAGTTTATAGGTAGAGATGCAAGTTTTACGGAAATTTTCAAAAATGTCAGCAAGGAGAAGGACGTCTGTTCTGAGATAAAGATCGGAATATTGACCCAAATTTTGTAAATTAAACGCTTCCCATACGTTTTGTGCATGAAGATAGTCTTCATCCGAAATAGCTTCATTGTTCAATTTTGAGAAAAATGTCTCTTTCGGAGGAAGACACTCTTCGTCCAATCGCGACCATGCATCAATGTACTCATATGGGAATACACCTTTTCTAGTAAGTAGTTGAAATTCTTGGTCATTGTTACAGTGCTTTTTAGTAATTGTCTTTTTGTCGTCTGTTAAGTAAGATGCTAATTTTTCTAAACTACTCGCCATAAAGCGAAAAGAGTCAATAAATCGGAATTTAATTTTTGTATTATCTACATCTTTTGTGAAAGAAATATATTTCTCTTTATTAATGGGTAATAAACCGATTTTTCCCTCAAAACCAGTTGCCAGAGCTCGAATAAAAAAATGAGAATCGTATCCCGATAGATTGTGAAATACAACGGGAATAGTGTGTGAATATGTAAAGTTTATATTGCAGGCTTGATGAGCTGGACCGCGATATTTGCCAGTAAAGTGGCAATGATCACGGTGCTTAATATCATCTTTTAGAAAAGGTTTTTCACAAATGTGACACAATCTTGTAGTTTGAAAATCTATTTCCTGTTGCCTAGTCAGTTTTTCCATGGGGACAATCTTGGAAAAATACTCTCTGTTTACATTTTCAGCAATACATTTTAATTCATTAATGAACCACTGTATACAATCTGGACCGCGATAGAGATTTGTTTTGGATAGTGACTCATCAAAACTGCACTGTAAATTGTAAGCAATACTGGTCGGAACATGCTTTTGAACGTTGCATGTGTTGGCGTCTGTCTCTGCAATAGGCTCTAAAAGACATTCAATATCCGCATATAGAGCAAATGGGACCTTATCTTTATAGCGATAATTTTTAAATTCAACTGTTTTGTTTTCCTTGTCAGGTAAAATTACCCTACACTTGTTCACTTTTTCACAGGATAATCTGTGTCGTTCAAATGAACATTTTTTCACAAAATGACACAGACATCGGTCACATATTAAAATACGGTGTTGGTGTTTCGTTACTTGAGATTTGACAAGACGTGAAAGATTTTTTATTAAAGCAAAATGATGAATGGGTGTTGATTCATCGTTCTCTTTCTTTTCAATTAATAATAAATGTACTAGTCTAAAATTTGGATTTTCTTTACTCAAATAAACCGGAACAATATCTACTTTACCACTATTAGAATCTTCATCTAAACCGTAAACATTTATTCTTAAATTATTTAATTTTTCAAATTTTCTAATATCGGAAAAACTAATTGGAAATGTAAGACCATCATATTTTAATATGTTACTGTAGTGGGGGTATGATTTAGGAATAGATACGTGATCTATAGCAGGAAACAAAAATGCTGTCACTGACCACAAAAAACAATAAGGATCATCATTTTTAATATTGATGACAGCTTTTTTATTTTGAATAAATACTGGTAATTTTACATAAGTGGAATTGCCCACTAGAAATGCATCATACCGATTTATATTTACAACTAAATTTAAAACTTCCTTTAAACTCCAACCTGATTCTTTTTCTTGCAAGTTCTCAAGTTCTACTAGTACACGGTCTTTAACTTTATTATTGTACCAATCATCTAAATCTGTTGAAAGGGAAATGATTGAACTTTTAGTACTAACATGCATTATATTCTCAATCATTTCACCTTCCTTTAAACTTTCAAATTTACTATAAAAATTAACATTTACCTTCAAATTTAAATGCTCATTTAAACTCTTTTTTACATTCTTAATGGTTAGTGACTTTGCATCCTCCAAAAAATGTCGCACCTCTTTATGCTTTAAATTCACTATTGAACCCGTTATCACCCGATTTTCAAAAGCATTCTCTAAATTTTGCCACTTGATGCGATTTCCACCCTCTTCTTCTTCATTTTCTTCTTCTGTCTCTTCTTGTCTCGTAGCCAGCAAACGTCCACCACTTCTTTCTAGCAATTGTCGAAATTTCTGCTGATAAGCCTTGAGTAATGATAGAGATGCAATGACACTTCGTCTCTCATAAACTGACAAATTTTGTTTATTTTGTCGAAGATATTTATTTACTTTGTAAACACTTTGTTTGTTTAATTTAATTAATGTTTCACACTCCCTGGGGCAAGGTCCCTCTTCATTCACACTAATAAGCCGATATGCTTCTTGTGCACAACTAACATACGTTTTGCACTTTTTGGAATCCATATTTTTTTTAACAACTTATCCAACTGATGTCTTAATGAAAAATGATGTCAAGACGTTTCGCGAACACTTTATATAGCTAAAATTCGTGACGTCATTTTAATACATCGAATGTTCTAGAAGCATCTAAAGATTGGGGGGGGGGGTCACACAGACACGTACACATATGTTAAATTTACCAATGATTCAAATTTTGCACAACACTGTAACGTCATTTAGCTGTACCCCTACGTCAACTCTTATACTACCCCCACCCCCTCCAAAAGTATTTTTTCAAAATATCTCGAAAACGGTGAGAGATACGCAAAATCTAACAAAATTTACAGCGTTCCTAAGGGCAGTCGACTTTTAAGAAAGCTATACAATAAGATTTTTCAAAATTAAAAAATTAAAAAATATTCAAAATTTTCAAAAATTGTAAAAACCATTAAAACACGTCAAATGTCATGCAAATTTCTTAATTTCTTGAAAGTATATTACACTACATATGAACTCATGTTCTAAGATGTGTTAAAAAATTTGAAAATATCAACTCTAATGCTACCCCCACCCCTCCAAAAGTCTTTTTTCAAAATATCTCGAGAACGGTGAGAGATACGCAAAATCTAACGAAATTTACGGGGTTCCTAAGGGCAGTCTACTTTTATGAAAGCTATTCAATAAGATTTTTCAAAATCAAAAAATTCAAAATTTTAACATTTTTCAAAAATTGTAAAAACCATTAAAATACGTCAAATGTCATGCAAATTTCTTAATTTCTTGAAAGTATATTACACTACATATAAACTCATGTTCTAAGATGTGTTAAAAAATTTTAAAATGTCAACTCTAATATTACCCCCCCCCCCACCAATTTGTTTTCGAAAGTTCTCGAAGGTTACTAAAAAAATTGTACGCAGAATAGAACAAAGTGCGATTGAAATAATCCCCCCACCTCTCTGACCCCCCATAAAAAAGTTCTAGAAGTTTCTCAAAGGTTAAATTACGCATCAAATAAATGAAAAATACCCCCACCATCTCCACTGAAATCGAATGTTCTAGAAGCTTCTGGAGGGTTCTGCAGGGGTCACACGTGCAAAAAAAGTAACCCCCACCACCTAAAATTAAAACTTGTTTACAGGGTTCTGGAAGGTCACACACGCGTATGTAAAATCGGTGATTCAAATTTCGCAGAATTACGCGGTATATTTTTCATGTAATCCTCCTCCTTTTTTCAAGGTTAAATGAGCCCCCTTGAATGTTCTAGAAGCTTGTGTGGGGTCACACAGGCACACATACACACGTATGTAAATTAAATTTCACAGAAATGTGCGATGTATTCTTATGTACTCCCCACCCTTATTCTAGGTTATGTACTTTACTCCGAGACAAACCCCCTTCTTTCAAGGTTAAATTCCTTACCCCCACTTCCTTTCTGAAGGTTACCCCGCCCTCCAAATATTCAAATTACACGTGTAAATGTCCCCCACCAAGGTCACACGCACGTGCTTAGAGGGTTCTGGAAGGTCAAACACGCGTATGCAAAATCGGTGATTCAAATTTCGCAGAATTGTGCAATTGCCCCCCCCCCCTTTCAAGGTTAAATTCCTTACCTCACCTACCTGATGGGGCTCTAATTAGGCATCGCGTTACATACCTAGTTTAAAACAAGGCATACACTATGACGTCATCAAAATCCTGGCTCCTGATTGGTCCATTTCGTTGTAAAGGTCGCTTCTGATTGGCTCTCACACAGACACACACATACATAGCTCACACGGACACACACTAGTTGGTCCAGAAACGCCACAGCCTATCTACTGTAATTTTTCTCGTAACTTCGTTACTTCCGAATAATGGGTACCTCTAATTTTTTTTTTACTTAGTATATCTACGTATTTTGATGCCTTGATTACGAAAATCGTAGAAAAAATAATAGTATTTATTGAAATAATTGGATAAAACTTAAAAAACAGGGTGCAGTTCTGAAACGTTTGGAGCAACTTGATTATCGATTTTCTCGAAAACGATTAGAGATATAAAAAAATGTATATTACATAAAATATGTATTTTAAGAAGATCTACAATTTTTGTATAACAGATTTTTCGAAACGTCCAATATTTATTGAGATAATTGCAAAAAAATCAATTTTTACGGTTTTTTAATGGTTCTAGCCATGAAAGATTTTCTACAATTATTCTTTAATTTTTTAAAATTATTTTGTTTCAATACAATTCTTTAATTTCCAATTTATTTCTTCAATTTGAATTTATTTTCTAGAATTTTTTCCATAATTTTCTTTAGTTTTCAATTGAAAATTTATTATTCTCCTTCAGTTTTATGATTATTCATTAATTTTTAAAAATTTGTTGTTCAAATGTCGATTATTCTCACCATTTTTCGACTTTTTTTTCTATTGTTAATTTTTTTTTTTTAATAGTTAATTATTTACGTCAATATTGAATTATTTTCGTCATATTGTAATGTATCTTTAAATTATCAATTATTTTCTTGAAATTTCCATTTAATTCTATAACTTCTAATTTATTTCTGTAATTTTTACTTATTTTCTTCAATTCTCAAATATTTTCTTTAATTTTTCATTATATTTTATCGATTTTCAATTAATTCCTCAATATTCAATAATTCTCGGATTATTTCAATTATCTTTAACTCACAAAACTTGTTTTGAAATTTCAATTCAATTATTTAATTCTAGAACTATTTATTCTCTTCAATTCTTAGTTATTTTCTTTAAATTTAAATTCCACTTTTCAAATATTTTCTTTAGTAATATAAAATTATCGCCTTTTTCTATTATTTTTTTCGATTATCATCTAGTTTTTTTAATTTTAAATAAAGAACAATTGTTCAATTATTTTTAAAAACTTTTAATTCCATTCTTCAATTTTTATTTCCAATCTTCAATTTTTATTTCCACTCTTCAGCTTTCAATTATTTTTTTCTATATTTGTTAATTTTCTGCTTTTTTTAATTTCCTTTCTTCAATTTTTAAGTAGGTATGCTTTAAGTTTCAATTCCACTCTTCAATTTTTAATTTCTGTCTTCAATTTTCAATTATTCTTTTCAATTTTAATTATTTTATTCGATTTTCAATCCAGTTGTTAAATGTGAAATTATTTCCAACAATTATTTCTATAATTTTCTTAATTTTTCAATGTGCAATTATTTTCTTTAAATTTAATATTCCTTCTTTAGTTGTTTCAATTACTTTTTTCAGTTGTTTATTAATCTAGACATTTTTCGAATTTTGTTTTTAATGGACACTTATTTTCGTCATTTTTCACATATTTTCTTCAATTTTTCAATTATTCTCGTCATTTTAAATTTTTTTTCAATTATCAATTATTTTTTTCAAATTTTAATCTTAAATTTTTAGTTAATTTTCTTTTTTTTTTCTTATTTTATTCAAATTCAATTATTTTTTCGATTTTCAATCCAGTTGTTGAATTTGCAATTATTTGCAACAGTTATTTCTGTAATTTTTTAACTATTTTGTTTAAATTTAATATTTGTTGTTTAATTTTTTGAACTATTCTTTTCAATTGTGAAATTATATACTCATTTTTTTAAAATTTGTTCTTAACTGTAAATTATTTTCGTCATTTTTTGCATATATTCTTGAATTTCGTAATTTACATTATTTGAATTTGAAAAAATTTGTAGTTTTAAATGATCAACAAGAATGCGAAGTTTGTCGCGCGATTATTTTAAATTTAAGTATAAAGTTATATTTTAAATATAAAGAAAATATTCAATTATTCTCCTCATTTTAAATTTTGTTTTCAATTATCAATTATTTTTTTCAAATTTTAATCTTAAATTTTTAGTTAATTTTCTTTTTTTTTTCTTATTTTATTCAAATTCAATTATTTTTTCGATTTTCAATCCAGTTGTTGAATTTGCAATTATTTGCAACAGTTATTTCTGTAATTTTTTAACTATTTTGTTTAAATTTAATATTTGTTGTTTAATTTTTTGAACTATTCTTTTCAATTGTGAAATTATATACTCATTTTTTTAAAATTTGTTCTTAACTGTAAATTATTTTCGTCATTTTTTGCATATATTCTTGAATTTCGTAATTTACATTATTTGAATTTGAAAAAATTTGTAGTTTTAAATGATCAAC